>PUFA01000160.1:0-1355421 GCA_003508835.1 Eonycteris spelaea | reverse complement strand
GATGTTGGATCAGACTCAGAGCTGAATGGGGTCTTGGAGAATCTTCTAGTCTAGTCTCCCCACAATATGGGTGGAGAAACTTGCATCTGGAAGGGGAAGGAAGTGCTCACATCACATAACCTACTGATGGCACCAATGGGACTGGAGCCCAGTTCCTGCCCCTGGTGTCATAACCTACTCTCAACACCTCCTCACGGCACCTCACAAAACCTGAGTCTTATTCCAGCTCCTTAGAGCCCTGCCGCATGGCCTCTGAAGATGCCTGGCACGTGCCAGGCTGCTGCTCTGAGTGGGCCCAGCAGGCGGACCCCTTTTCCCATTAGCAGGCTCTTTGTGGGGAGAGGTGCCTGTTGACACTGTGAGCTTTGCTATGAGGCTGGGGCTGGGGGGCCCTCTACTGGGCAGCCACTGCCTGACCCACAGGAAGGGGAGGGGAATGAAGTGGGGCGTGAGTTAAAAAAGGCTGGCTAGGCTGGGGCCTGGAGCCTGACACAGGTGTGCAGGGTCAGTGATGTCAAAATTGTGAGCCACCTGTCTCACAGGTCTTTGTTCCTTTCCGTCATTGTGGTCTATGCCAGGAAGCCTTGAGCCCTCTGCTCAGGACAAATGAATGATTTCCCTCCTGCCCTGAAGGGCTACATTTGCAGAAACCAGGTTTTACCTTAAAGGAGTGACAGGAGGGGTGAGGCCCACTGTGTTTTTAAAGAGCCACCAGTTTGGCAGTCATTCTGACCTTGGTTGGAATCCTGCCCCTTACGAGTTCTTTGACTGTGAACAACACATCAACCTCTCTGAGCTGCTGTCTCCTCATCTGGAAAGTGGGAATAATTCCTGTCTCCCAGAGTTGCCGTGGGTATTAAGTGAGATAATGTCGTCAAGTGGCCACCACAGGACT
This sequence comes from Eonycteris spelaea, assembly GCA_003508835.1. Classification (NCBI taxonomy): domain Eukaryota; kingdom Metazoa; phylum Chordata; class Mammalia; order Chiroptera; family Pteropodidae; genus Eonycteris; species Eonycteris spelaea. Next base: position 1,354,526 of record PUFA01000160.1, on the reverse strand, counting down.
CAGTAACTATTCATTTCCCTCACGGAGATCCTCAGGTTTTTCATCTGTGAAATTGAAATTCTTGTTGCCCTACAGGATTGCAGCCTGGAGAGTTGTGCTCTGGATATCAGAAAGCGCTACACAAATCCAAGCGTTGTTTTTATTTGAGGTGTTGTGAATTTCTGCGAGAGCAGACCCAGGGGAGGGCCACCTCTCGTGAAGACATAGAAGTTCACACCAGGTCACGGGGAGAGACGTGATCTACACAGCAAGTCCGGTGACGAGAAGCGTCAGGACAGGATTAGTCGGACTATGAACTCAATGCACTGAGCTGGGCCTGGGTCTTCTCTTTGTAGATCTTTTTTTTTCTCTTAGGAAAAAGGGGAGTTTTGAGGCTAGCTTGCAGGTCAACCTCCAGCTCTAGGCTTATTGCCTCTGCGACCTTGAGCATATGCTTGGCCTCCCGGAGCCTTCCTGTCTTGATTTCTGATACAGGGATAACAAACCTCCCGCAGAGTGTTGTTTAAAGGTTTAAAGCAGCAGGATGTGTATGTAACCCCGGCACAGGTCTTAGCTCCTAGCAGGTGCCCCTTCCCACGTGGACGCCAAATCATGAAGTTCTACTTTCCACTTGGTATTAATAATCCCAAAGCCAGTTCTGTGCTGTTTCCTGGGCTTGAGAAGCCCTTCTGTGTTAGCCCTGCCAGGCAGTCATCTGGTGACTGCCGGTGCACCGGAGGGCTCACCACCGCACGGGCTGGCACCTCTGAGCCACTCAGGTGGAGGGGAAGTTCCTACAGTAATGCCGTGGATTCTGCCTCCGTGCAATTCTCACCCACTGGTGGAGTCGCGGGGTTTATCGACTCCGTCTTTCTCTAAATCACCTGTTCAGTGACCCTGAGTCTTCTTGTCTTTGTCAACCAAACCCTCACACGGATCAGCCGCAGCTTCCCCAGCTCCTCCCAGCTTGGAGCTCATCGCACCTTCGACATTCAGGCCTCTGCATGCCCCAGGGTCAATGCCGACCTTGGCAGGCAGCACCTCTGTGGGCTCGCATCCACAGCCTGGATACATGAACTGACTGCGTGAGGCTCAGCCTCTGAGCTCCGTCCAGCTCTGGGTGATCCCTTTCCCCAACAGCTCTGCCTTCGCTTAGGAATGCACTGAAACAGATAGTGTGCCTTATATGCAAACACTGTAATATACAATCCCCTTCTAGTCCTCCCCAACACGACATCAGGGTAAGTATTGTTATTCCCATTTCAACAGATGCGGAAATGAGGCTCAGAAGAGATTTAGTGACTTGCCCAAGGTCACACAGACAGCAAATTGTAGAGCTAGGAGTAGAAGCCTGATCTGTTTGATTCTGGATGGGAGTATGAGTTCTCTCCACATGGGTATGATAGAAAAGGGATTTATGCAAACCCAGGCGAGTCATCTCTCACTGCTGTGGTTTTCTATATTTTCTGAATTAAGGGCTGAAGCATGGTACACGTGGTTTGCTGAGGGGCAGTCAGAGCTCAGATGTTACATAGCTCGTACAACGAGGCAGCACCGTAACAGACACCAAGATGCTGCCCCTTGTAACCCATTGCAGTGTTGAGGTGTTAGCTGGTGCAGCAGATGGGCTGTGCTGGGTCAGCGCTGCTGCTTACAAAATACGGTCCTGCGTTCCACTCCCTCCACCTGCATCCAGTAGCTAGCTGCCTCCCACGTTTTCACCTTGTCACAGTCATGGCCTGAAGTGAAGACGGTTGCCTGGGGGGAGAGTCCAGCAGCTCCTTTGGAAATGTGGCTCCAGGGCACATGAAAGGCAGAAGGTCCTACGTGACTCCGGGAAGGCAGCCTCATTGTGCCAACACTACGAAACCCTGGTCTCTGCTCTCCCCACACCCCAAACCTGTCATCTCTGTCTCCGTGCCCTCATTCTTGTCCTTTCTTCGACTTGGGGCACCTTCCCCTCTCTGAGTTGTATGATAAACCTTGGTGATGTGCAGGTAAGGACAGCATGGGGCAGGTCTCCCACCGCCTGGTTAGCCTGCACTGCACTTCCCAGCATTGTCTCCCCTGCGCCTTTCTGGTGAGAAGACGACCAGGATGGTGGGGACCTGGAGGGTGGAAGTGACGCAGCAGCTACCTTGTAGTGCACACACCTTGTTGCTTAGCTGCTGCTCGCCTGCTGGGTGGCCTGTCCTGTCACTGCACTACCATCCCCCAGAACATTCCCCTCCTGCTCTGACTCCTGGACAGGTATGTGAGTTCAGCTCTGTGCCAAAGGGCCTTGGTTTTTCAGGAACCCACACCATCAAGGTCAGAACAACGAAAACTGTCATGGCAGTTCTTAGTTTATCTGGGAGTAATTTTAAGTCAGACGTGGGGGGTGGGTCCCAGCTTATCATCACTCTCCCTCCCTTTACCTCCATCTTCCCTTTCCTACCTCCAGCCTTCACACACTGAGATCCAGCATCAGAAGTGAAGACCATAGCTCGCAGAGACTGACTGACCAGCTCCCACCAGAGTAGAAGGCCATATCTTTGTAACAAAGATATTTCTATCACCTAGTGGCTACACTTCCCTTACTCAGCTTTAACTGATACAGTGTTCAATGTGTGGAGGTTGATGATAGAGGTTGATGGTGACCTATGACTCCCACCTATCTTGCAAAGCCCAGCTCAAGTGTCAGCTCCTCCAGGAGGCCTTCCCAGACCCCAGCCATCAGTGTTTTGGTTCTGCCTCAGAGCTATTACAGGACACGCTTATCGCCTGTCCTGCTTTAGGTTGTAAGTTATCTGTCCACCAGTGAAAGTCCCACTGCCTTAGAGCGAAGTTTCCTATACTTCACAGGTGACACAAACCTTCCGTCCCTCCCTGGAAGATGCTAATTCTGTGAGCCTTCGCCTAGGCCACAAATATAATAATTAAGAGATTTGAGAACCTCGGCCCTGAGTAAACTGTGACTCCTAAGATAACAGGACCCATGTTTTGATTGATGCGACAAAGGCTGCCCTGGCCAGCAGTGACAATAGTAGATTGGGATGGGGGTGTTCAAATCAGCCTGTTTGGGGGCAACAGCCTGGCTTAGAATTCCCTTGGGGTCAGATCTCTTGTTCGTTTTCCTTCCTTGCAGAGGAGCAGGGGGCCAAAGCCCCAGACATCAAGTACCGGAGACATGTTTGAGCCTGTGATCCTGGGTGGGGCGAACTCTTCCTAGTCACTTGTCCCTCTCTCTGACCCAAAGACTCTGCTCCCCTTTACACCTCTGCAGAGAGGGCTGTTCTCACCCACCGCCCCCCCAGTGGTCACCCTCTTCCTCCCAATCTCTTTTTCCTTTGTGCTCTGACTCTCTCGCCTCAGAATCCCCCAGGGCTAGATCTGATAGGCTCAGGTTTCACCATTTCTTTGCTGGGGGAATCTTTCTCGCCACTTATTCTCCCGGCACATTCTACATCGCAGAGTAGACACTCAACAAAAACAGGGGCCAGGCTGTCCTCCGATAGGGCCAGGTCTGCTTACTGTGTGAAGGCATGATGGGGGAAGCAGACGGCTCTGTGTTCGTGGCACTGCTGGGCGCGCTGCTGCTGGGTCCTGCCTGCCCAGCATCTTCGAGTGACTCAAGTGTGCTTACCTCTCACCTCTCCATGGCTTCCCCACTTTGACCATGTCTGCTGGGAAGGTCAGTTCTGATGTCCATGCTGGAAGCTTATGTGTCAATTCCTCACAGTAAACACGTCTATTTCCTAATCAAAACGCAGGCAGCTTTCTCATGCTGGGCCCTAATTTGCTGAACGTGTGCATAATTGAGACAGATTATCTGCATTTTCCAACTAGACAATTTGCCACTTACTCTTTCAGGAGTGACGCGGGGCTGCCTCAGGGTGTTGTGAATGAAAGCCGCGAACCACCTCCTCTTCAGGAAGGCTGGGCGGCCTCTACTCCTGCCTGGCTCTAGGCTCTAATCTGTGGAGAGTGCAGCAGCGCGCCGCCTAGAGCAGGAAGGAAGGAGGAATCCTGTTCTCTAACATATGCATGTGCCAGGGAAGAAATGACGAGCAGTGGGGCAGACTGTCCAAGGAAAGAGAGTTTCTCATCTGAGTCTCGGACAAAGGCCAGAGTCGGGGCCATGGACCCCAAGAGCCAAGAAACTGCTTAAACTTTTAAGCTCCAAATTGGACTGTCTGCAGTAGCCAGAACCAAAGTGACTCTGGCTCTGGATCAGTTGCCAGACTAGAAGCCCAATATACTCTGGGCTGGGAGCAACAGCCAGGGCGCAGGGGTGAGTACTCAAGTGGGAGGTAACGAACCAGGAGTGGAGAGTCAGGTGTCCCACTTTACAGAAATCCTATTTACAATGACTAAACCAAAAGAAACAAACTTTGACGAAGGGATTCCTGTGACCAACAGGCCTCCATCTTTAAAGAGTGTTCCCTCACACATGCCTGATATCTGTGGGTGCCAGAGTTAGATCTACAAACTCATGTTAGAGACATGTGCATAGAATTAAGTACGCCCATTAGTTCAAAGGGAGGCTCTGTGGGGGAGGGAGAAAGGTCTAGTTGGGGAACCAGGGAGCTGGTTCTCCCCCCACCCTCCCTCCTTCCCCTACTGAAGAAGACCAGGGAAAATCACTGCCCTCTTCGGGCCTTGGACAATGGCCAGAGGAAGGGACCGCAGCAAGTGGTCTGTGAGGGCCCTTTCTGCCATGACATTTTCTGCAGGACCAGACACTTCTGGAGGCCCCACGGTGCCCCAGGTGCTCCTTTCACATCCTGCCGAGCTCCTCCCAGGAGGCGCGCAGACTAGGGAGCTGCCCCAGGTGAGAGAGTGGCGGAGCCAGCAAGCGCCCTTAAGGTTCTGGCACGGGAAGGTGGCAGGCACGATTGGAACCCAGGCCTGGCTCACCCCACACGTGTGTCCTTTCCCACTGCAATCCTGTAGGACACAGAGACAGGGAGTAGCCAGTGGGGGCCGCTGTGCCAATTCTGTTTCAAATTTGGACAAAGCTTTGGGCCATTTAATCTACTTAATTAACACCCTTTTGGGCACCTGGAATATTCCCTCCAGCCACAGCTGCCACTCAAGAGTGATTCTGATAGCATCTGGTTTGCCCTAACACAAACCTTTAAGCAATTCATTTTTCTATGCTTATAAATAAGTCAATAAAAAAGATGTTCACCATAATTTCCCCAGAGAATGAAAGGAAGAAAAGGCATGAATTGGAAACTTTTATTATCCTCTGTTGTCTTGCCTCTGATGACAGATAATGGTGAGCGGTGAGGAGGACTGGCTGTGCGGGGAGAATTAGGTGCGCGTAAAGACTGTCTTTCGAATGTGTCATCATGCATCTGACTCAAAAAAAAGGGAGGGGGGAAAGGCAGAAAAGACAAGGCCAGCTGTGCTTATTCTGCACGCTTCGCTCCCACCCACCTCTGGTCAGGCTGCAGTCCCTGATATATGAGCAACTGTTGTGGAGTCACCCCCTTGGCGTCTGCCTCCTCCCCCGCCCCCCCCCACCGCCACCCCTTCGCTTTCAGGGAGCTGATGAATTGGCCCAATACCAGTGGCTCATTGTGAAGGTCTTAATTAAGGAAGAAATTGCTACCTCGTGAGTTCCTGGGGAATCGATAGCCCTAGGGAAGTCTCTTTCTCCTGCTGCTCAGAGGTGAGAAAGGAGGACAGAGGCAGGCTCCGAATCCGAATCCGTGGGATTAAGCATCAGAGGTGGGGAGAGAGGAGCAGTGCTGTGGGAGACTCCACAACCCGGGACAAGCCAAGAGGAAAGAGTAATTGAGAGGGTCTGGCTAAAGGATTCAGACTGTAAGGCTGAGCTGCATCGGCGGGGATTTCTGGGGATTGGGCTGAACTTTTCAGATTTGGTTTAAAGAAGACAGTACAAAGCATAGCGGTTGTTTTCAACCCTGACTTCCCGGTAGAATCATCTGGGGAACTTTTAAAGCAGTAACTCCAGAGCCCCGCCCAAGTCAGATAAGAATCTCTAAGTGGTGAGACCCAAACACTGACACGTTTTCAAAGCTCCCTGGGTGATCCCATGGTGCACGGAGGGCTGAACCACTGGGCCCAAGGGTATTGTGGACCCTTTTTTCTCTAAGGGTACTCCACAGACCAGCAGTATCAGCATCACCTGGGAGATTGTTAGAATCTCAGACCCCACCCCAGACCCACTGAAGTGGAATCCACAAGGTCCCCAGGCCACCCAGATGCATATCAAAGCTTGGGAAAGGATGGTTTGGTCAACAGGTTATTCTGGGTTCTACTCTGAGGCCAGCATCGAGGCAAGTTACCTGACTTCTCCAAGGCTGTTTTACTCTTTGCAAAATGAGAATAATGATATCTCTATGGCAGAACTACCTGGAGAAGACGATGGTGTTTTTTCTGCAAGGCATCAACACAGTGCCCAGCACACAGTAACTTCTCAATAGATGCCAGTTCCTTCCCCCTCTAAATGAGGATTAAAAGAAATCAGTCATGCAAGGAATTTGGAAGAGTGCTTGCATGAGGTAAGTGCTTAATAAATGCAAGCTATTATTATTTCTTCAAGGATTCCCAAGAAAGACAGAGGGGGCCTTTGTGCTCCTTTGGCTCTGTATCCATCCATTTCTTCCAGCACTCAGAGGTTGTATTTCAATTAGCTATTTTTATAAGTCTCCCTACCCCACTGGGTCATATGTATCTACTGGGTCTTATTCAGCTCACCTTCCTGGGTCTAGTACAAAGCAGGTCCAGGAAACATGTATTAAGTAAATGTGAAGGCCATAAAGGTTGCTTAGCAGATGAATAGAGAGGCTGGAAGGTCAGGGTGCCCAGGGGTTCTGAGTCCCTAGACATATAATTTCTGGAAAGAACCTGACTCTGAAGAAGAAGGAAGGGGTTCCTTTCTGTGTCCACAAGTGAAAAGCCACGAACAAATGTGCCGTGGAATAGTCTGTGTGTTGGATAAATTTTAATGCACAAAATGAAGTGCTCTGCAGGCCTAATTAGACTGTGCGCTTCTGGAAAAACAAAATGGACTTCAGGATCATTTCTGAACTTCTTTTGTGCCCAGCATTGTCTGGATGGAAACAAAATGAGGGTTGGTCCCCTTCTGCTGTCAGGCCCTATGACAGGTGCTGGGGAGGCTTGGCAAATGGCAGCGATGTCTTCCTAATGTGGTTATCCGGGAGCTGCCCACAGACACTGCCAGGTCTTTTAATGAAGCCACTTAACTAGTATGAACACAGGTGAGTGTATAGGTCACTTTCACCCTGGGAAGGGCCTCAGACATGAGTGTAAAGCCTCTGGGCACATACCACATGAAGTGTTTTTCTCAGAAAGTCCATGTCACTGCCAGGGCCAGGGGAGAGTGAATTGGAACCATAATATTGAAAAACAGCTCATAGTCCTCCCTAGGGAGCTGGAGAGGGGCTAGCTTCCCTAGTGCACCAGGACTAACCTGGCACGTAGCAAGGCATTGGAGAGCACCTCTCGTAGCTTTCTAAAAGTCAATCATTTTTGTTAATGTATGCACTCATTCATTAGACAAAAGTTTTCTGAGTCCCTGCTCTATGTTAGGTATATCAAGTGCTTTTTTGTACATTGTTCCATTGATTTCATTTAGTTAGATGAGAACTCTCTGGGTCAAGTCCTATCTTTCCATTTTTACCTATAGATAAACAGAGGCTTCAAGAAACTTAGTAACTTAGCCCCAAATCATACAGCAAGAACTTGGCAGGATTGGAAGCACCGACTATCTGCATTGAGCTTTGATCAGTAGAAGGAGTTTGTGGCAATGGCCTACTGGCCCTTTACGACAAACTTTCCAGAATAGCCTAGGACATGGGAGCCTGAAATCTAGGCAGGACCAGATGCCACTGAGAAAGAGGAGGCTTTGTTTTGGGTAGTATGAGGCGAGGCAAGGAGCAGTGGGTGAGGCACATCAGATGTGAGCGCCTTTCTCTGTGCCAACCCCACATCCCAAGCAGACAGGCCTCCTGGAAGAAAGCACATTTGGGAGTCAAACACGTGGGTGCAAGTCTTCTCTCTGCCTCTAGAGAGATATTTGACCTTGCAAAGACCCTCAGGTCTCATCATCTGGGAGTTAAGACCAGATGGCCATTCATGTCTCTAAGAATTAGGTTGGCCTGATTCCTTGAGCTGTGGACTAGTGTGTCCCTGGAGTTGCTGCTCAAAATTCTGCAAAGTGCGGGAAACCCAATGGATAAGGACTTGCCCTTCGCACTTTGGGCAGCACACGCACACGTACACATACCTCCAAACGGTCATATGGCCAAGGGTTTCTCATACTTCCATTAACAGGGTCCTTCTTTTCTCCATCTGCTTTCCCTGCTTTTTTTCTCCCTTATGACGTTGAGAAGCTGGTAACCTCTCTCAAGTTTCTAATAGTGGAGTGTTTGAGGTGGTGAGGCACTTCCCTGACCGTCCCACAAATGGGAACAATCACACCATATGACCAGCCCTTTGTCCTCTCCTCAGCCTTACCCACAGTGTTCTGGTGAGAGCAAGAGTCACCTGGGAGGGAAAAGATATTATAGTGAAAGGAATCCCCTGGGGCAGGGGGTGGGTGGGGTGGGGTCAGGAAGTGGTTGAGGGATCACACAGAACACTGTCAGGTCCTTTCTCATTTGCCCACTGCTTCTCTCCTGCTCCCATCTTCTTTGGGGGGAGGCTGATCTGTGCCCATTGCAGAAATGAAGTGAGGGAAGCCTGAGCCACACCTAGCCACATATTTCTCCTAGTGTGTGTTGGGGGAGGTTGAGTCCAACAAGTTCAGATGTCCACAGCTTCCCACCAGCAAATGTGTGATTCTCAACCAGTCCAACCAATGAGGCCAAGGGGCACTCATTTATTCATTCAGTATATTTTTCTACTATATCTCAGGCACTGTGCTGGGCTCTGGGAATACAGCAAAGAAAAGGATCCACATGATTGCTTGCTCACAGAACATTAATAATCTTGTGCTGGAAATGGTAGTAAGTGAACACTGATAAAAATCATTACAAAACCAAAGTTTCAGAAAGTGCTGGGAATGCCTTCATGTGCTCGCTTCTGACCTTCTTTCTCTTTTAGACTGACAGGTTCTGACGAAAGTGAGACAGTTGTGGATAGGCCAGTGGAACATGTTGGAGGTGAAATGCAGTCCTGAATCTCCTGTCACTCTCTGCCTCTTGGGACAACAGAGCAAATGAATAGGAAAAGAGAAAGGAATAAAGTACTATAAAAAGGCAGCTTGAAGACTGAAGGTGCTATGGCAAGGGACAGGGCAAACTACATTCTGTCAATTCCATCTCTTCCACGTCACTGACGTTTGTCCCTCTACCTGTCCCAGCTCAGACCCTCATTGCCTCTTCCCCAGATCACTGTGGCAGCCCCCTGCCTTGTCTTGCTTCCCACCCACCATGATGCAGCCTCCACAAGGCCAGCAGGGAACCTCTGTCTGCCTAGAGCAGAGTTTCTCAGCCTTAACACTAGTGACATTTGGGGTGGGACAATTCTTTGTTATTCGGAGCTGTTCTGTGCATTGTAGATGTTTAGCAGCATCCTTGTCAGCATCGACAACCAAATATATATGTCCACAGATTGCCAAAGGTGCACTGAGAGGCAAGATCTGCTTTGGCTGAGAACCACTGGCTTAGAGATATTACGTCCTTGAACTTGACACTCAAGGCTCTCCATGATCTGATCTAAACTGCCTTTCAACCTCTCTCCTTTCACATTCTGTGGTATACCCACACTCACGTACACAAGATTCCCCAGACAGTGCCTACCCTAGTCTTGCCTTTGGCCGTGCTGTCTGCTTGGACTATCCTTCTCCTGTCCCTATTGAAGAAAAGTCTACTTATGTCACAAGATTCAGATCAAAAGCCACGTCTAAGAAGGTTCTCTAGATATTTGGATTTTCAGTTTTCTCATCTGCTCAATAAGGATAAAAAGTGTGTCCCATGAATTGCACAGAATCAAAAAATGTCAGGGCTGTAGGAAACCGGGGGAATCACCAATGTCTTTTTTTCAGGGAAGCAGATGAAGGTGCAGAGAAGTGGAGTGTCTTGCCTGAAGTTGCACAGCCAGTTGGAGACTGATCCGGGCCTGAAACCTGGAGCTCTAAATTCCTAGGTCAGTATGTTAATCCGTGTGCCAGCTTTTGCGAGAAAAGTTAGTTTTGTGACCATGAGTACACAAAACCTCCCTGTACCTCAATGCTTCTCTCTGTAGAGTGAGAGGCTAAATTGGATGCTGTCTATAGGTCATTCTATGCTGCTCTGTGCCATTATGAGTCTATTTTTTTGAGAAAAAAATTGTCATTCAAATATCAGATATTCTCATTATTAATACTTCCCCCATCCATCCAACCATGTCAAAATTGAACTCCAGAGCTAACTCCTGAGAAGGTTAACATAACGATTTTGCTACTCATCATAACAACCATTCGCATCACTCCCCAGCATCATTCGTCAAATTCATACACGAAGCAGAAATGACAAATGATTCTTGTAATGCACTCTTCGACACAAATCATTTCTGATTGCTCAGAACCCCGGACAACCTTGAGCATGCAGAACAAGACGAGAGGGAGAAGTCTTGGTAAATGAACAGCTTCGACTTCTTGCTGACAAGAACCCTCTGCTCTTGGGGCATTGGCAGTATGTGCTGATTACCAAACAGATCATTTTTAAAATGAGGCATATCTGTTGTTGGGAGTAGGTCCCTGGAGTGATGTGTCTCATCTCGCTACATCCTAAACAGCCTTCAAAGTGTTTTTCTGATGGTGCTAATAAGGCAGACATTCGCATGGAAGGGCTCATATGTGAGAACTTGTGCACATGATGTCTTACTCCATCTTCTTAGTGAGGTTGAAATTTGTTATTATCACTTCTACAAAGGAGGAAAGGGAGCCCCAGGGAATTCCAATAACTTGCCAAAGGACCCAATGTGTTCTCAGATCTAGGACTAGAATGCAGGTCCCTTGGCTCCAAAGCCAGTGCAGTGCACTGAGGGGGCACCTCTAAGGTGTAAAGTTCTTTCAAAGTGCTTTTTATTATTTAGCCTCATTCTCTGCATTATGGGTGAGAGCTTGGGGTTGAGGGAGGGAATATACGTTGATGCGAGGTAAGCTTATTTGGAAAATGAAGGAATTAGACTAGAGTAATTAGAAATAGCCCAGTGCTTTGCAAGCATTATTTTCTTTCAGCTGTAGAAGAGGTCTGTGAGATAAGTACTAAGACTGAGGAAAGCGAGACTCAGAGTAGTTAAGCGACTTGTCCAAGACAGAGCTGGGGCTGGGAATGGGGTTAGTGATTGTCCACCAAGGATTTGTGTTCCCTTCCAAGTTGTGAAGCTGTTACTGAGAAGTGGTTGCCTGGCCCAAACTGCACTTCTCAGCTGTCCTGTGACAGATGAGGCCACAGTGACCAGGTCTTAGCAACGGATATGGCAGAAATAAAGATATCACTTCTTGGTGTGCTGCGGTGCCCTCTCTTCTCTCTCTTTCTCTTCCTGTCAGGGGATATTAATCCCCAGACTGACTTTAGAAGCCAAGTGTTGAAGATGGACGAATGTCTATCACCCTGGAACCCTGAATGACTGTGTGGAACAGAGTTCCCATCTCTAGTCTAGCCTACCACATACACTGCCGATTACATTTTACATAAAAGAGACATAAACTTAAATTAAAATTGTCATTGAGATGTCAGGAGTTACTTCTTATAGCAGCTATCATTACCCTGAATAATATGAAGACAAAGAAAAAGTTGTTTCTGATGTGCATGCTCATAATTGCTGTAGATAGCCTTGGGATTGCTTAGATTTATGAAGTGTAGAAAAATTTCTCCTTATTCCCAAACCCAAGAGCAAAAATATGGTGATAATACTTCCCCCGTTAAGCCTGGAGAGTATGTTGGAGTGACATTCATGATTCCGAGCCCCTTCCAAAACTGACTGCTTCCCTCAGTCTTCCCATCTCAGGAAATGGCACCAGGTATGTGATAGACTGGCAAGCATCCTGGATTTCTGTCTTTCCCTTCCCTCCCATATCTTAACTATCAACAAGTCCTGTGGGCTCTATCTTAAAAATATAATCACTGGTGTGCTGGAGCTGGTTCATGCCAGCTGATGAGAACTGATCGTTAAATTGTTAGTAATGTTGCAAGCTGGTTTGCATCATGTTGAGAACTTGAGACGGCTCACAGTGGGATTATTTACAGGGTGTGAGTTGGCAAATGCTACAAATCGGGGTTTCCCTCATTCCAGAGAGCTGATTGTTAAACAGGACACAAGGCTGGCAGGAGAACTGGGTGGCCTGACTATACCCCAGGAGCATGGAACAAAGCGGGAATGAAGGGAAGAATCCAGATAGAGCAGAAATTCTATACGGTACCTGGAAGAATAGTGAGAAATGGGCCTCAGGTCAATATCCATTAATGAAGGGCCAGAACAAGTAAGTCTAGGAGGAGCAATTGTATAGGACCTGCATAGATCTGCCTAAGGCCACTTTGTTAGGGCATCAGAGAGAACCAATTCCTTTCTATAACTTTCTGGCCATGTAACTTTGGGGGATTTACTTAACCATTTTGAACCCTGGTCTCCTCTGCAGAAAAGGTTAATACTATCCTTCCGTGGCTGGTGTGATCACTAATGAAACAGATGTAGCAACGCCTCCAGCACAATGCTTGGCATGCAGTAAACATCCAATTAAGGCTCAGTAAATGCTAATTTTCATACCTTTTCCTGACTTCTTGTGAAAAATCACTCCTTTATTTGTATTCTTTAGCTGGACCTTAGAACCAGGAACTGCATGGTATCGAAGCTACAAGGGACTTAGAAATGAAAGCTGGGGCCGTGTGGGGCTCATCGCACCTCTCAGCAGGCAGAGTCGGAACAGGTGATGAGAAGAGGGCAGGAGGCCTCGAACTCTCCACACGGGCACGGCCACTGGGAGGACCTGGGAGGTTCAGGCAGGCGTATAAACTAGAGCTGTGGAATTCATGTCTCACGATGAATATTAGAAATCAAAATGACAACCCCTTAAACCCATCAACTGCTTTTTAGCTTACAAACCACTCAGTCCCAGGTTTTCACTCACAACCCCCCAACAAATAAGCCTGTGCAGTGGGCGCAGAAGAGAGTACTGCTTCCATTGGCAGATAAGACCGAGGCGCAGAAAGGGAAAACGACCACCTCTAATGAGCCATGTGGCCTTCAGCGAGTCTGAGTGGAGGTGATTATTAGTTACTGTAGTACCACTCCAGTCACCTGAAAATGGAGCCTGTACTGCCCCCAGAGCATCTAATTTCTGACTGGCAGATTCCTTCTCAGATGCCCAGCAGGTGCCTTGCATTTTAATGGGCCCTCAAAGCTTATTGCTTGCAAAGAGGTCAGGTTTCTAAATGGACAGCCAGATGGAGAGGCCTTCTGGACTTTCCCTGGGGCCAGCTGAGGCCCCTCCTGCCGTTTGGCTCCTGCTTTCCTTGCCTTAGACTGGTTCCAGCACCTTCCATGGTAAACAGCTACTCCTCCTGGGTCCCTTCAGGACTCTCCGGCTTGATTCCAAAATAGAGGGCAGAAAGGCTGAAACACAAGCAGGGCATCTCCAAATACAAACATCTTAAGGCCCAAATGCAAATTCTTTTTCCTGTCTGCCAAGAAAACACAGACAACTTTAATATGCAGTGCCTTGCAGAAGTAGAAGTGCAACACTGGGGATCACTGCACATCCAATACTGTCTTGGTTAAAACACAAATAATAAAAACCCAGTCCACGAGCCTAGGGCTTTATGGCTTGCAAAGCACATTCACAATTACTCTCTTTCTTGATTCTCATAGGAAGCCCAGCTTAACACACTTGACTGGAGCAGGTATTTACTGAGCGCTGACTGTGTCCCGAAGGAGCTCACCTGGATGGGGAGACAGGACGTACCAGGGGATTGCGTGAGGGAATGAGACCCATATGGTGCCATGGGAATGCAAAACAAGGGTCTTCACTCAGGAGGAGACATCCAGGCTAGGGAGGAGTTAGCCAGGTGAAGGGGTGCGTAAAGAAGAGGGCCCCAGGGAATAGCACTTGTGGAGGACTAGGACCAAAAGAGCTTAGGCCCTGTATGAGTTTCCTGTGGCTGCTGTAACAAAGAACCACTGACTGGGTGGCTTAACAACAGAAATTTGTTGTCTCAGTTCTGGAGGCTGGAAGTCAACAATCAAAGGTCCCCGGGATCGGCTCCTTCTGAGGGCTCTGCAGGAGCATCCGTTTCAGGCCTTCCTCCTATTTTCTGGTAGCCTCAGGTATTCCTTGACTTGTAGATGGCAGCCTCCGTGTACCTTCATATCGTCTTCCCTCCGTGTGTCCATCCCTGTGTACGTAGTCCTCCACTTCGATGCGAACAGTCATATTAGATTAGGACCCATCTTAATGACCTTATCTTTATTTGACTCTCTGCAAAACCCTATTTCCAAATAAGATCATATTCACATATACTCAAGGTCGGGGGTTCAACATCTTTTGCGGGGGGAAGGGGGGCATAAATCAACCTACATAACAGCACTGCTCAAAGTACTGAAGGTGGTGTAAAGATTAAAGAGAATGGCAAAGGGAGAAGAAGCCAGCTGTGTCTACCAGGCCCACTCAAGGAGGGCTCGTCAACCACGGTGAAGACTCCACCACTTAATATAAGGGCCGGGGGGCCCATCTTCATAGTCATCAATGGAGCTAGACTCCCTTGGGTTCTCAGGCCTGACACAGGTCCCCAAAAGCACTTTCTTTGTGAGTGGGTGTAGGTTTCCCCATTTGATAGTTAATTCTTTGAGGCAGGGACCAAGTCTTACTCAGTGGGACCCCAGCACAGTGATCAGTACATGAGACATGCTTAATAAATGCTTGTTAATTGAATAAATTTAGTTCAGTTCTTGTATCAGCTGAGTAAGAGCTGCCTCTTCATTTACGTGAGTTCTTCATACATTTTACATCGTTGTTGCAATGATACACAATCCCTTTTGTACCTCCTTATGCATGTTCTTGATTTCTTAGATTGAAATGTTTATTTCATCTTAAAACTAGAATCCTTTGTTATGTTCTTCCAAACTTCTGAATCTTATTGGAAAACTGATCTGATTGGATTTTTTTGTTATTTGTCTTAAAAAAGAAATCAATATATTATTTTTGTGTTCTCAATATTGAAGGAAGTAACAGAATCAGTTTGCCACCTTGAAGTCGACAAGTTAATGCTTAAAGTGGGGTTTATCCAACCATCACATTGTTAGAGGTTGTAAGTTTAATGATATACTTCTAGGATTTAAATTTAAGATTTCCTCGCTCTCGTCCTGTTTTTCTTTTTTAAAAAATTGACTTCGAAGTTTTCTCAAATAGAAGCAGGATTTTGTAACCCTGGCCACAATGTTTGGACTTCTGAAGAAATGGGACTCAGGAGCCCCAGAAAGCCTCATTAAAACAGAGTGACTGAATGGTTGACATGTGAAAAGGAAGTGCGGCTCACGATACTACAGCATCCGAACTGGAAAGGAGATAAAATTAGAGGGAAGAAAAGCCAGATCTGCCCACCTATTTACAGATGAGGGGAGAGGGGCTTAGAGAGGAATGGGGACTTGCCTGAGCAGAGCCAGCAGGTAATAACAGGCCAGAAAGGGAAATGCTCAGTGGAAGAGCAGGTCATTGCTGCACAGTGCATAATGACCCGCAGCCAGGTAAAGACTGTATTGCCAAGGTTTCTTCTTTCTCAGGGCTTCAGAACTTACTGGCCCCCTGAGAAGCATCATGGGAAAGGGTGAACAGCCTTACAGAATTGTTCAGGACTGCTCTCAATTAGGGAGAAAAGGATACAAAGGTAGCTAGATCCCAAAGCATGGCACATAGGTCCTTTGTCCCTATGGCTCCAGGCAGTTACCCACTGCCAGGGACTCTAACACAAGTACTGCTTCCCCAACAGCCCATTCTCAGGCACTCCACACTCAGGTACTCCATGTCCAGCTACCGATTCCCAGGCACTCTGCTCCCAGACATTTCACCCTTGCACTGGGTTCCGGGGTCCTTCACTTGCCCTAGTGTATGGTTAAGACTCACTGGAGTGGGACTTCAGCGTTCGAATCCAGGCACTGCTCCTAACTATATTACAACATCCAAGGTTACAGCTGCGACCTTGGACAAGTTACTTCATCTGAGTGTTTTCTCATCACTTTCATGGGAATAATACAGGGTTTCTACCTCATGAGGTTCTTGCAAAGACTAAATGAAACCAATGAATGCAAAATGCTCAACTCAGTCCCTGTTAAGTACAAGATGATTCATTTTGCTTTGTGTACATGATTCAAAATTAGTGGAAGAAAAATCAGTTCAAATTAATCCTCACCTTGATGTGTGTGCCAGGGACTGTGCTCAGCCTTCTAGGCATCGTTGGGGCTCCCACTCAAAATAACTTTCACTCAGCATTCTCTCCCTTCCTGGAAAGTTTCTTAGAGTGAGATGGATCGTGTGAGCACAGGCAGTGAAGGCTTGAATGCGCAGACTGTAAATGGTTCAGGCTGCGTCTCCCTGGAGCCTTGATTTCAACATTGTTTTCATCAGAATGATGGTTTCAGCCACAAGCAATCGATTGGCCTATACAATTCTGTCAGTCCAACAAGTGATTAATTCCTCAGTAATGAAACTGCCTGTGGTCCCTACTAGCGTGAGCTCCCATTATTGAGCACTTACTCCTTGTCAAGTTCTCCAAGTACTTTACATGCATTCTCTCATTTAGTTCTCACAACAAAGCCTTATGCAGTAGGGCTCTGTATATGGGGAACCCGGAGTCAGTTCAGAGAGGGCAAATAAACTGCTCAGGACACACAGCTAGCAAGAGGAAGAGCTGGGATTTGAACTCAGGTCATTTTCAATCTTTCAACCACATTTAAAAAAATCAGGTTTACGAAGGTACAATTTATACTTTTTTTCCCAGAGAAATAACAATATTTTTATTATTTTTATTTTTAAATATTATTTTTTTAAGTTACAGTTGGCATGTGATATTATTAGTTTCAGATGTATAACATAGTGATTAGACATTTATATTATGCTTACAAAGTGATCACCCTGATACCAGGCATAGTTATTACAATATTATTGACTATATTCCTTATGCTATTCTTCACATCCCAGCAGACAGTTCGGTGAGTTTTGACAAATGTATACAGTTGTATAACCACTGTATAATCAAACTATAGAACGCTGCCTAACCCCAGAAGTCCCTTCTTAGCCCTTTGCAAGCAATCTGCTTCCTCTAACTTCTGGGAACCACTGCTTTGTTTTCTGCGCCTGCAGTTTTGCCTTTTCTGAAATGACATATAAATGGAATCATGCAGTCCATAGTCTTTTGTATCTGACTTCTTTTGTCAAAATGAAATTATGAAATTCACCCCTGTTGTCATGTGTCATGAGTTTGTTCCTTTCTATTGCTGAATAGTATTCTATTGTATGAATATACCACAATTTCTTTATAACTCACCAGCTGATGGACATTTGTGTTGGTCCAGTTTATGGCTATTATGAATAAAGCTGTTATAAATATTTGTGCACAGGTCTTTACATGAACACGTGTTCATTTCATTTTTCTTGGGTAAATACCATGAGTGAAAATTCCTGAGACTCAGGTTATATGTTAAAATTATATGTTTAACTTGATAAGAATCTACAAAATTGTTTCCAAACTTTCTGTACCTTTTCAAATTCTCACCAGCATTGCAGGAAAGATTTTTTTTTTTTCAGCTACCTTGAATTATTCTAGGCTCAATATTTATCTCATTGGAGCTGCTCCGAGCTGGGAAGTTGAAAATGATGACTGCCACATTTCACTGAATCCAAGATGCCATCAATTTTAAGATGCATCGTTATTTTATGTATTACTAAGAAAAAAAAACAATATGGCCAACCATGACAAAACAGTCACTTAGAAAAAGTACTTTGTGCTTATTAAAGCAATCTGTATATCACTCTTATACATACCTAAACCAAATTTTTTTTTTAAAAAAAAGGGTGTTCCTAGAACTTATTTATCTTTAGAATCCTCTGAATCTTTGTTGGACTCTGAGTCTTTAGTGTCCACATTTTTCCACTCAGGATTTCCCTCTCTGCCATTCACCTATTGATGATACAGCATTTCTAAAAATGGCTCTTTTACTGTTTCCAGGATTTTCTTTCAAGCAAATCTCGATGCTGAGAACTTTCTTACTTGACTACACTCATATTTTACCCCCACCAGATGAATTATGTTTCATCAGAAGTAAAGCAGCTTCTGTTTAAACTCAGTGAAAAGTTTTTTCCCAAATTCATGTTTGATCCCTTAAAGATGGTCCTGTTTAATGGACAAACCAGTCACATTAGCCTCTATTGCTTTACATTTCATTCATTTTTTTTTAAAAGAAAATGTGACATTTCTCTTGCCCTCAGTATTTGTTCGTTCTGCATGTCAAGCAATGTACAAAACCCAACATGTCACCAAACACGCACATCGGCAGGCTATGATGATTTTTTTTAACGACTTACTACTTGCCAGTGATTGAAGATGCTTTCACTTGTGGGAGACAGCTTGATTTTAGGGATGTCAAAAATGAAAAAAAAAAATGTACATCTTAAAATTGATAAAATATAGCCTATATTACCCAAAAGTTGAGTTCTCTCTGCTCTTTTTAATGTCCCCCCAAATCCTTGTCATAGACAAACGGAAAACCTGCTCCATTTTCGACACCTCCTTCTTCCCAACCACATCCGATTACAGTGATTCTCCCCTTTTCACCCACTCCTAGCATTTTCCTTCAATGTCCTTTTCTCTCTCGCTTAAGCTATTGTAAAAACCTCCTCACTTATCTACTTGCCTTTGAGTAATTTCTTCTTCTTCAGTCAATTCCATTCATTACCCCCACAGCGATCTTTCTACTACATGAATCTGAATGCATCATTCTCCTTCTCAAAACTCTTCCCTCGGTCCCCATTATTTAAAGAATAAAATATAAACTCCTTAGCCTGACATTCAATTTCTTCTACATTCTGGCCTCTGTCTATTGTTCCAGTATTATCTTCATCATATCTCACTCTGGGCACATTTCATTGATATTCTCCAAACATGCCTTGGACTTGCCCCCTCTGCGATCCTGTATATGATTTTTCTAGAAAAATCTTTCTCTTCCTACTCCTACTGAAAACGACTCATAGAAGTGAAGCATAATTCTCATTTGGTCATATTGGTATGGTGCATTAATGGATAAAGTTTCCTCTTCTTTCTGAGTTGCCTATAATGATTAATATGTATGTGCATATATATACACACACATATGTACAATGTAGGTATATATACAGATGCTCACATAGACATACATATACAAATACATATATACATTCCTTCTATTCATTTTTAATTGTCACATCCATTGTGGAATTTTCTTTGTGTCCTTTGATCAGAATCCTTCTTTCTTTATGTTTTCTCAACACTTGCCTGTACTTTCAATTGTACTATCTTCTGCTGTGAATGGATATAGGAGGGCTACACAAGCCTATTTCAAGAATTGAATTCAATTACATGGTCTGCGAATGCTGGCATTTTAGAGGCATCTGAGTGTAATAAGTCAGACCTAGACCTTGGCACCAGGCAATTCTGGGTCAATCTGTGGCTCTGTCACTTACTGTATCTGTGACCTGGGGCAAGTTATGTGACCTCTCTGACTTCAGTTCTGATGATTCCGAGCCAATGCAAGCCTCAGGAACCTTATAGAAGCCCCTTCTCCAGCATGAAAGGATGCTAGGAAAGCTGCTTTGTGTTTTCCCAAGTCCCCAGAGCTATGACAATTTTGCCCAGCTCCTTTTTTCCTCAGGCCCCTGGTTCATGTTCTGTGGCAGAAAAATTTCTTTCTTCTCTTCCATATTATGAACTTATGGCTGGGAAGATGCCGGCCAGCATGGACCCTCACTCCTAGCCCTTCTTACAGCTAAGCATGGCCATGAAACTAGCTCTTACTAAAGCAGAGCCAGTGGAGGGATGTGTATCACATTGGGGTCAAGGCTTTTAATCTTCAGGTGCCTCACCTATACTCAAAAAGGTCCTGGACCAGTGGTTCTCAAATTTTGCATGCATCAGAATCCCCTGGACGGCTTGTTAAAACACAGATTGCTGACCCCCAAGCCCAGCATTTCTGACCCAGAAGGCCCAGAGAAAAGCCTGTGCAGGAGCACTTCTAATAAGTTCCCAGGTGAGAAGCTGATGCTGTTGGTACGGGGACCACACTTTAAGAAGCACTGTCCTAGGAGATGGCAGAGCTGCAACACGAAAAGAGTCTCAGTGACCTTGGAGGTCAAGCAGCTCTGCCAATCAGCTACACCCACCTACAACTATTAAATGAGTAAGAAATACACTTTTGTTGTGTTTGAGGGCTTATAGGTTTTGATGAGTCTATGTAGATCGAGGCAGGTGAATCTATTCTTAAAAGCATCATTTAAATTCTTCATGGGGCCAGCACACAGACCCATTGTGTCTGGCTGCTGTCTGTTTCTCCGCCTGGTCTAGACCCACCTTTGGAATCCTTCACACCCTTCCAAGTATCTTATCTGATCACACTTGTGTCACTGCCCAGAGGCTGAGAGTCCCATCTCCTACAAACCTTCCTGATCCCTGCTGCTTCACTCGGTTCTGGAGAAGCCTAGAGTTCCCTCCCTCTCACTGGACTTGGTGATAAGTGCTACTGGCCTCTCCCTGGCTGGAGCAGCTCATCCCCTTGGTCCTAATTAATTGCTCCTGGTCACTACCCTGGACAGCTTATGCCCACACCCGCTCCCCCTGTTTAGGAAACCCTTGCCTCCTTGCAGTAGGGGACAGAATGCAAGAGCAGGCACTCATCTGCTGTGTACTGGATTCCTCAGTCCCCAGTACGGCTCCTTTCACAAAGTAGGTGCCTAATGCCTAAAATCAAAGCCACAGTGACCAATTCTGAGATGGCAGTTTACCTGGTCAGTGATCACAGCCAGGAACAAGACACAGGTCAAGTATTTCCCCAGCCAAGTTCCTGGAGCCCTGTCTCATCAGAATGCAGTCTCTCAGATATAACAGGGCAATTGTGTGGTAATTATATATAAAAACGTCTAGCAAGTATTAAGAGATCACTAGTTCAATAAGCATATGAAAGCTCAAAGCAGGATTCATGCCATTAACTCAAATTACATGAGCTGTAAGTCTGCCATTGCCTTCCTTTTAACCAGCACATCAAGCAAAATAGGCGCTTTCATTGGATTATTAAAAGGATTTAATTAACATGGAATACTTCACAGGCAGACAACCTATGACAGAATAATTAAAATATAGTTTGTTGAAATGCACATTAATTGGTTACCAATTATCGCATTTCGTTCCCCTTTAAGGGATAAAGATATGCTCAGAAAGAGACATTGCTCTATGCAGAAGCACATCTCCCTGCTCACTTGGCTCAGAATTTAATTAGAAGGAAGGACAAAGTCCATCACTGCAATTCTAGAGAACTAGAGCGGAAGTCAAAGGGAGCCAATGAGGGTGTCACTACACACTGAGCGTGCTATGGTAGGAAGAGCAGTGGCTAAACGTCTACAGGCCTGGGCCCTCCTCTCTGCCTCTACTCTAAAGTCACTATGTGTATCGCTCCTGCATAAAGCTGCTCATGGATCCCTTACCATGAGATAAACTCCACATCCCTGCTATCTGGTAAGTTATGATCAGGCCCTTGACTGTCTTCCCAAGATTCTCCTCTTTGCCCATTCCTCTCTAGCCATGTTGAACTTCCTGCTGGACCTTAAGCAAACCGAGTCTGTAATTACTACAGGAACTTTGCACTTGCCATTCCCTCATCTTGAGATCTGTTTTCCTGAATCTCCAAATGGGACATTTTGCACCATTCGCACCCCAGTTCAAACGACTCCTTGGTGGCCTAGCCTGACCATCTAATCAATCGGGTGTCGCCCCCTTTATTCTCTATCACATCACTCAATTTTATTTTATTAACTGATGTAACACTATGGTATTATCTTAGGTATTTACTCACTTATTTATTGTCTATTTCTATTGACTGTAAGTTCTACGAAGGCTGGAACTAATCTGTCTCCTTGATGCATTGCAGTTCCAGCATCTAGAACAGTGCCTGAAACATGGTTGGCATTCAATAAATATTTAATGATTAAATAAACGGAAATGAGGCAGTAGGAGATGAAGCTCTCTGAGGATCCATTCAGTGCCAACATTTTAGGATGCTTTGGGCTTATACAGAACCAAGAGAGACACAAAGGCTGTAGAAGAGAGAGCTGTCTTAACTCTTTTTTATATCTCCCTACTGGTCCTCAGTAAAGCCTTGCCCATGACAATCTTTCAGAAGTGATTGTGGATTAGGGTTCATCCAGATTTGCAATTCTAGCGTTTGAAAGCATCTGTGACTAAAGCTATGACTCCTGTCACTTCTTTTCACAGCTAGAATCATGGGGTCACCACTTTAAAAACTGATCCCCTCCCTTAATTCTTTGTTACCTGCTTCATCAATCTGCAGCATGACATTCTAGCAAACCTAGGCTCTCCCTTCAGGGCTCGCTTGGCAAACTAGCCTGAATCATGGCGACAGATGCTGCCTATGGCTGTCAGGTGGGCATTCTTGCCTTTAAAATGAAGGGTCCAGATCTTTGGCCTATAATAGTAATTTCCTGAGTTATGCATCTAGAATTCTGTCCTTCCCTCTTATAGAAAACTGTGAAATGCAGTGGATGATAAAGCAGGTTTTAAATTCTTCCCAAAGGGGGTGGTAATCCTGCCCCCCAATGCTTAACCTCCACCTTCATAGTGTAAGATCACAACTTCCTCCTCAGCAACTTGGATGGTAATGAAATCCATCACCTCCCTGCCCTATGTGGACTTTCTCCATCTCATGGGGCGCTAAACCTGGACACACTGACATGGCCTCATACCAAAGGCCTGGACCAGCTTCACCCCAGCGTTTGGCCAAATGCTTTCTTTTGCTCTGTGTTTCCAGCATTATTTATTTTATTTTATTTTTAAAATCTCTATGCAGGTCCTCATCCCAGCAGAATAGAAATTCAAATTTCAGGGACACAAATAGGGTCTGAGATAAATCAGGCCCTCCATGTAATCTAGTCTAGCTCAGTGGAGTTCTGCATATCATTTGGGGCCAGAGCCCCAGCAAAAATAAAACTTTGGTTTGTCTACTTTGTGGATATACTGTAGAATCAAAAAAGTAGTTTTCTAAAGTAAACTTTTAAAGCAACATCTCCTTTTTTCAGATTTGTATTTACAATTATTGTGATAAGCAGCCATGTGGGTACCAGTGGAATTTACCACACAACAGATGAATGGCAAGAGATATCATGGGAGGTGAGGGCTAATATGTATGACATGGATATGACAGAACTGATCATGGTGGACAATTGTAGTGATGTCAAGGGACCCTCATAGTTAGCACACACATTGAGACAGTTCTTATTCACATTTTGCAACAGGTAGCAACTGTTTTAAAGCTCTGTTTTGTAGTAGTTAACGAGCAAAGAATCTAGGCCCAGACAGTCTAGTTGAACCCTGGCTCTATCGTCTACCAGCTATACTGGGGGGTAGAGGTTTCCTCATCTAGAGGTGAAGTGAGGGGAGAATATTATCAGCAAGTGCTATGAGCCCAGAGTGAAGGAAGCAACAACTTATGAGCGAGGGAGTTAAGGTTCCTAGAGTGGCTTCAAAGGATGACGAGGAGTTCGATCGGCAGGAAAAGCTATGGTGAGAATGGGGGTGTGGGGAGTAGAGAAAATGTGGTGGTTGTGAGGGGAGGGGCTACATTTTAGGCAGGGAACAGCTTGTGTGAAGCCTCTGTGGCGGGCCTGTGAACCGTAGTGCTGCAAGAATATGAAAGGACACGGTGAAGCTCTGTATGAGCTTAGCACAAGGCTAAGGGATGTGGGCTTTATTCTATGCAGGAGGATTTCTTTTATTTTTTTTTTCTAGATGATATTTTTATATGTAGAAAAATAAGCACCATTTATCTTAAGCTCAGTGCAGAAAATCTGAATACCAAGAAAGTGCAAAGGAAAAACAATCACATGCAATCCCACTGCACAAAATAATTGCTGTTAACATTTGGTCATATGTCTTCTCAGCACTTTTTGATGAATATGTATGTTATTCTAGCTTTATAAAAATGCCATTAAGAAATATTTTTGACCAAAGACTCTCACAATCAGGCTTGCATTCTAGAAATATCCTGGTGGTGGCCATGGGGAGGTCTGGCGGAGGGTGCAGCCAGAGGTCAGGCTGCTGTTAGGCCTTATTCTGGTCCAGGGGAGAGATGAGGAGGGCCTGGGCCAGGGCAGCGACAGTGAGGCGGTGAGTAAGCGACAGATGCCTTCTGAGGCAGAAATGCTCCAAGAGAGGAAACTGCTACCTTTGTAGAGTCAAACCTGAGGTCAGTGGTTCTATCAATGACTATCAATGACTGCTACAGTTGTCTTCTGCAGGGGCCTGGTCCACTTCCTAATCAGACGTGCATAGTGTGGTCGTCCATCCTGGAAAATGCTCTTCTCCTTCAGAACAACTATATTATAACTTCCTCTCCCGAAACCTCCAAGTATTCCCAAAACTTGATTGTGCCTCTCTCAGAACTCCGTGGAAAAGACTTACAGACTTGGTCTGAGATGTCACAGCCATCAGGACCACTTTGAGGTAGAATACAGACATTGTCCTCACAAGGAGGTATCATGGTGGTTTTCCTGACTAAGCTGGGGCCATGCCCCTGGTCCCTTCAACCTCAGCCACAGAGATGACAGTCATTGCTCTCCTCTTGCTCACACCCCTCCCATCACCAGCTGCCTCAGCCACCACCAAGCTGTGTGCAGAAAATGAAGGTTATCACAAAGGAGCCCGAGGCTGGTCTGAGAAATGAGATGTGTTGTGGGTGATGGAGGAAGATTGAGAGACCAGATAATTGAGGGTCTAAGCACAAGGCTCTGCAGATAGCTAGGATGGGCTCACAGCGTGGACCACATTAAAATCCCATCACCCACCGCTTCCCCAGGCCTTAACTGCCTCGCTTCAAGTGCTATTTTATAAACAGCATTTTCAGAAAGTTAACAAATCTGGAGGGGCCCTGAAAGGGAAAGGACTTCTACTGAATAGCTTTTCTCTTACCAGAGGAAATGAAAGATGGTTTTCCTTGTAACCCAATTTCCAAAGCCTATTATTACACAGCATTGAGAAGATTTGCCTCCTGCCATGCTGAGCAGGGCTGGGCCAACTGGGAAGGGGCTTAGAGATCAGTGGGGTCAGGGAGGGTGATCAAGCAGATGGGGGCAGCACCATCTCCCCTCAGTGACTTTTCTCCAAAAGACCTTTTACCAACGTATGTGTTTCGTATTGCTTTTCTTCCATGAAACCAGGAAATGCGAGGTAGCATGGTGTAAGAGTGATAGCACAGGCTTGATATCCAACAGCCCCGGAGGCCAGGCCCAGCTTGGGTACCGCCTTACCAGCTGCCTGACCTGAAGTTGCCACATCTAGAAAAGAAAGGATTGTACCTGTCTCAAAGCCTGCTGAAGACAGGAGTGAGGCAATACGTGCAGGGTGCCTGGTACACTTAGGCCGCAGCAGATTGAGTTCTACGACTCTTACGTCCATCATGGATCCCGAGAACATTACTTCAGCCAAAGATCAACCAGTGTGATTTGTTCACCTTTTCAGGTAACAATTTCAGGGCGGTGATATGTCAAGTCACCTAGTAAGTTCTTGACAAAGCTGAAAGATAGGTGGCCAGTAGAATGTCATAGCAGGTATACCACTGGTAAGGCTGGAATGGCTGTTGACTGGAGAAATGCCACCCCAGGGAAGTCCACGAGGCTCCCTTGGCCTGCTTAAGAACTGGGAATGGAGAAGGATTTGCCATGTGTCTCTTCTGCCTCCATAGCCTGTGTTCTGGGCCCACTGGACAGTGTCTCAAGAAGAGGGATGTAAGCAGCAGGGGCATTCAAGTCACCAATTCTTTGGGCCTTGGGGATGTTTAGGAGAAAGAGGCTCCTAGTGCTCTGGTAACCTCACCCCTCCCCTGGGGGCATGGAGGTCATGGTAGAATTGGGCTCTGTTGGGGGAACATCAAATCAATGCAGCAGAGACATTGCATATGATCCAAAGGACAGGGGTCTCCTCTGGGGAGATTAGTGGAGACAGCATCGAGTTGGCACAGAGTAGGTAGTAACTGAATATGGAGCTTATTGGGCTGTAGTATAATAAGTCACAATAATAATCACAAACAATGAAACTTTTCCTGTCTCAGAGCCTTCAGAGGCCCCAAGACAACAACGTCACAACTTAGTGAAGGGTAAGCCGACCATCCATGCAAGATTGCAAAAGAAGGTAGGAAAAACTGCTTTAAGGCTCTTAACCTTTTTCACCTCCGATAAAGTTTTCGTTGTTGTTTTTTTTTGTTTTTGTTTGTTTGTTTTTGTTTGTTGAGAAAAATCCTTTGATACCAGCTAACATTTATTGAGTTTTTCCCACATACCAGGAATGGTACTATGTGCTTTATACATTCAACCCAACTAACTCTCACAAAATTATGAAGTGGTAGATTATTATTTGTTTATTTTGTTTTCCTATTTCGGTGATAGAGAAAGCTAGGTTAAGAGAGATAAAATAACTTATCCTCATGTCTCAAATGCACTCCTGAAGCTTAAATCCGTATGAAGCACCTTGTAAAGTAGAAGGACCTGCTAAAGGGCTTTTTATTGTTCTGCATGAAGTAAGTGGGAGTGAGCCTGAGTCCCCCTTTCATTTTTCCTGCAATTGAATTATCTTTTCAAGCACAACATAAGCATCCAGAAGCACAGGGGCTACCCAGTAATAGATAAATTGGGTGGCAGTGCTGATGGGGTAAGGACTAGAGGGAGAATTATGTAGGATGGCCCTGTAGACCCATTGAGACGATGCCTGAGGAAGCACTTCACAAATTGAAGGCTGTTGCTTTAAACTGCCTTGAAGAGTTTCCGATGGGTGGAATTGTTCTGTTCTGAAAGTGGCTTTAGCTAGAGGCAGTTATTATTTCATTGAGTTTAATTCTACACGAAGATGGCTCAGAGTCTCCATCTTAAGTGAGTTTTCAGTTTAAGGAGGGTGAATAGTAAAACAGTAATGAAATGAAATAGTAATTAGCATGACTACTTGTGAATGTGGTGCATGCATGCGCGCATGCATGTGTGTGTGTGTGTGTGTGTGTGTGTGTGTGTGTGTGTGGGTGTGGATCAATCAAAAGGAGTGACGATGGAAGCTGGGCTATTATAAAATGAATGAATGTCCACATTATAGACAAGATAGGCTTAGGGGAGATGACATTCCAACAGGTGGGAAGAACATATGAAAAGATGTGAAATGGCCTGGGCTTGTCAGTTCAAAGACCATCTAGTTAATACATCGAATCCTTCTAGTGTCTATAGCTGGGATCATTTCCACATGTATTCTCTGTCTCTGTGCTTTATGTGGAAGATGTTGATGGGCATGGAGATGATGTCTGAAAGGAAGGAATGAGCAACTTGGCTAAACACAGGAAATACCACCGGCAGATACATTTATTCTCCACCACCTGGGAGGATTCCATGCCTGAGGGTGGCCAGGGGCTGAGCTGGTGAAAAGTAAGGCTGAATAAGACTTCAGACTGCCTTACTGAAACGTACTGTCAATGGGACTTTTGAGATTGAAACAGGTCTGAAATGCACCAGCAGCCACTGATGGCCATGAATGAAAGGGAGGGATCCTATTAAATGTCAGGTAGGTGCTGGGAGTTTTAAATTCCTTCTTATCCTGATACTCTCGATGACTCTATGAGACATCGCTTATTATTTCCATTTCTCAGATTATCAGATTTGATTTGAGGCAGATTTGAACATCAAATCCAGGTCTTTCTGGCTCTAAAGTCTATTTCTAAGCTCTTCTAACTTCATAAGACTTAAATTTCAAAATCTCCTGTGGATATTGTCGAGGCTTATTTTCAGGCTTTATTAGAACAAGTCTAGAGTAGTCCTTTCTCTAGGTCAGAAAACTTCTTAAGAGCCAGATAGTAAATATTTTAGGCTTGTGGGGCACATGGTCTTCACAGTGAATAATCAACTCTGCCCTTATAGTTTAAATGCAAACAAATCAGCATAAATATGTTCTATTAAAACTTTATTTACAAACATAGGTGGTTATCCTAATAAATTATTATTGTAATCATATATTGGTTATGATAGGAGCCATTATTTTCTGACTCCTGTTATAGGACATGGTTCTTACTTGTAAGGCATGGCCTTTCTGATACTTTGCTGGGTCCCCAGGTGCTAAAAAGGTCTCTACATTCTGGCTGGGCCAGAATTCCAACACTTTCTAGCACTCTTCAACCTTTAGCATTTCTGTTCCACTTCCAACCTGGTAACCACCCCTCCTGGTAAGCTTTGTCACCTTGGCCTGTGCGTGTGTAGCCTATCCGTCCTGCCACACAGAGTTTGGGGGAACCCTCTCAGCACAGCTCCATCCTTTGTGATAGTCCGCTTCACAGACTCCAGTCACTTTGGCAATTCCAAAATCGGACCCCTATCTCCGCAGGTCCATGGGAGTATCATGCTCTATTTGGGCTCCACTTCTCCATATCACAGTTAGGAAATTGTCCCGATGGAGAACTGGAAAAAAATGAGACCTCACCTCATGATTTTTCCCTTTTTCAGGGATCATGGTCTTGTGTTGCCCATTGCCACGGCCAGAAAGCAGTTTGCTTATATATTCAGTCCAGTTATACAGTTATTTATGGCAGAGGGTTAGTCCAGTGTCAGTTTTTCTATCACGGGCAAAAGCAGAAATCCCCACATTCACACCTGTTGTTTTCAATCTATTCTCCACTCTGCAGCCAAAATGTTCTTTTCCATCTAATCATCTAATCACCTGCAGTACACTCCCTAAAATGGTTCAATGATTCCTTTTTTTGCTCTTGAGATAACGTTGAAAGAATAGAATCTGTTTTTGCCCATCGATGAATTCCTAAGACACAGCATGACACCTACACTATGATAAGTATTTAATAAATATTTTTGAACAAGTGAATGAGGAAATGAGAAACAGTATTCTTTTTTGGCAGAAAGAACAACATAAGCAAAGGCAGAAATGCATAAGATCATGGGGAGTAGTGAATTATTCAGGAAAATTCCAACTCAAAATGTTGACTACAAATAACTAAATGCCTTCATGTGTAGAAAATGTGACAGTTGAAGAGAATAGTACTAAATTGCCATTTTTCAATTACCAAAGACCTTCTACTACCATTTCCTCAGCATGAAGCTCTTAAGATGGATAGCTCTGTCTAGGCAAGGCAGCGAAAGCTTTCCTTGGACCTGGGGTGGCTATGCTCACAGACAGACTGACAGATGGACATACGTGCAGGCAGAAGGAATCATGGATTTGCTAAAAATAAAGCCTCAACCATTTTTTCACAGAAATCCTAAAAGAAGAGAAAATAGATAGATTGATAGCAAGCACACCATTTGTGTAATGTTGAAAGTGAAATCACCGTGGAGACCAAGTTCTTTCTCAGACAGTGGAGGAAGTGACTCAGGAACAACTACTTTGGAAGCAAGTAAGTCCCCAAAGAGCTCACGAGTTGATTAAATACATTTGAGAGCAAATTTTAGATATAGAAAATTAGTGTTTGCGATATTCAGGGAAGTTAAAAATTGGGTTTGGGCATAAATGTCCCAAAGACCTTTTGGGAGGTAAAATTCAAAGAAGTTCAGAGTAAAGAGAGGCATGAGTCTGTAGCTTGAACTCTGGAAGGAAGAACTCAGAGGGATCAGAAGTTCTCGAAGACATAGTTTTAACTGTCCACTAGCAAATACTCCCAGGGTAAAAGAAGCATTGGATATGATAGAGGAATGAGAGAGGCTGCAGGATTGCTCCCTAAGGAGGCATAAGATGAGAAAAATTTACATTCACTGAGCATCCTTGGGATGAGAGCACACTGCTTGCAGCTTTACATAAGTTAGTTCATGTTGTCTTCATAATAACCCTGTAACGCAGGTCCTATTATTTCTATTTAGAAGTAAAGAAACTGAGGCTTGGATAAATGAACATATCTGTTAAAAGTCACAGAACTCATATACAGCAGAAGTGAACTGGATCCAGATTTGTCTAATTCCAAAGCTAGACTCCTACCCAAACACCAGATTGTCTCCCTGGTATGCCGCTTTTGTATGCAGTAGGTGGCACACTGGTGGACGATCTAAATTTTCAGGGATCAGGCCTTTCTGCTTCCTGGGCATACAATACAGTATTGGGAGTTTCATAATGATTGTATTTGTGTCATTTCAGAAATGGGAATGCTAGTTCCACTCACTCACTGATAAGAATCCTTTCCATTTTCTTACTCTTGAGCATCAGCATGAGAATGCATGTATGTATGTATGTATGTATGTATGTATGTATGTATGTATGTGCGTACGTATATGTGTATGTATCTATGTATGTCATGGTCAAAGACCAAATTGTGGCTGTACCAGGGGATCCGGAAAGAACAAGCACATGCCCATGCTGTGTTTGTGTGATTGGCTTGTCACACTTGGGTTTTAAAGACCAGTGACAGAGGCTTTGGTCTAGCATAGAACTGATAGCACTTGAAGGTGCTCACCAAGCTTATCCTTACTGTGCAATGCAATATTTATAAAATTCATTCCCACCTGTAGCAAGGCAAGCCCATTTTTCATTTGCTAGGGGTCCTCAGCAAGGTGGAGATCGCTTTAACAATCAGCCATGGAAATAGAAGACCAAAGAAACATGTGGAAACCCTGGTCTCTGCTTCCACTGTCTGCATCATTTGGAGGGCCTCAGTTGGCAGGACATCATCCATTGTTTTGTACGCTCTGGTGTTTGTATTCAGGAAGACATGGGACATGAGCTGGAGCATATGCTGGTGGGTTTGCACATGTGTGTTGAGAGGAGAGCAGGCAGGAATCTGGAAAAACGTGCAAATGTGGCAGGAAACAAAAAACCCAGCAGGATTGCTGGTTTCCTAGCAATCGGTGACCAATTTTCCTCAGGGACTGTTCCCAGAAGAGAAGATAGTTTTAAAAATAGATGTGGGTCTTGGTTCAATTATTGACATTGTCACCCAGGGCTGTGCACATGAGCATCCCCCCAGGAAGATCACAAAACCTTGGATTCAGGTTCGAATGTGCACACTCCTGGGGCTCCTTGTAGTAGTTCATCTCTTGTTTGCCAGACCCCCTGAGGTTTACTCCCAGGACAGCTGCTTCAACCCAGGGTGACTGAAGGATTTTTTTCCCCAGGGAATCAAAGAGGGTGGTTATTATTCTCAGTAGACTCAAAACCATTCTCTACGACTCAGCTCAAAAGTCACTCCCTTCGTGAAATCCTCTCCAACTTGCCTGGGCCAAACGCCCTTCCCATCTTCCTCTGCACTCTTACATTTGACCGGCTCTTATAGTACATTTTTTTTCTAGATAGCCATTTTTGTTCATGTGCTATGTTCCCCAATAGACTGGGAGCTTCTTGATTAAGTCTTGTTTATCTGTCACTTTTCAGTGCCCAGCACAGACCTAGGACATAGTAGTGCTTAAGAATGTTTGTTACATGACTCAACAAGCAGACAGAGTCCCAGAGATTTCCCGTCTTCTCTCATACTGCCCTCCCCATCCCCAGTCATCAGCCCTGTGTCCTCCTTCTGGAAGGAAACCGACAGAAAGACCATCCACTGCTGATGTCATCACTGCATTAGCGTAGAAACTGAAATGTTGCTGTCTCGGAGGGCCACCAGCAGAAGTCAAGACACACCCTTGTATCAGAGTGGGTCTTTCCTGAGAAGGGACATCATTACTAGAACCAACTGCTTAAAGAAGAGAAGCTTCTCAGACCAGAGCTGGTGTCATTGAGCTTGAAGTGCTGTCTGCAGGAATGGGGCTCTCTAAGCTTGGCCTCCGGGAAGTTGAAATATGAGACAGCTCCCCTGTGACGTGGTATCACTTATTTGAAGTTAGTCCAGATGCTAGGAGGTGGGGTATCAGGCAAGGGCTGAAATGGGTGGCTGTCTCCAAAGGCATGTAGATACACCGCTGAAAGCAGAGGAGTCACTGAATCCGTCACCCTCTTTGTTCATTCTCTTCCCTCCCTTAGGCTTCCCTCCTGCATACTCTGGCTCATCCCAGCTGCTTTGTAGGGGAGGCACAGGGTTCATCTGGGTCAGTGGGCTCTTGGAAGAGTTGACACAGGCAGACAGCTCAAGGGAATGGTAAATCTGGAGCTAAATTGGAAGCTCGATTCCACAGCCACCTACTCCTCATACCCAGGAAGCTTCTCTCCACAGCCAAAACTCTCTGAATTTATGCTACTTAAAATGGCCTTCCAAGAAGCTGGAAAACAGCGATGCTTTAGCTAGCCAGAATGAGAAAGGAAATAACATTTGCTCAGTATTTGCTCTTTATCAGACATTTTACATAGTCATATAATCTAATCTACCCAGTAGCCCTGTGATGTAGAGATTATATTTCTCATTTTAGGGTAGATGAAACTGAAGCCTAGAAAGAAGTGTCTGCTCACAGGATGATTGAGCACAAGAAGTGGGAATTAGAGCCAAGCTGCTACATTCCCAATCCTGGCTCCTTCTGATTCCTGTATTTGAGGCATCTACAAAAGTGCATTATACAGCTCGCCCTCCAACCTGCCTCCAGCCCCCAGCACACCCTCCGGGCGCATTTCACTAAGTGCAGAAGGCACATTTTGACTTTTCCCTGCTCCTGTCTTCATGAGCTGCATGACTCCGGGTCTGCTTCTAAGTTATTCCACCCAGACCCTCTGGAGTGTCACAGGCTGAGTGAGAAAAGCCTGTACCCAGACCCTGTAGTCACTGCTTCCTATCAAAGAACTAGTGAGGGGCTGAGCTGGGAAGGAATGCAGAGACCGTCTAATGAAACCCCATCAGTTTGAACATGAGGAAACCATGATCAGGGAGGAAAGTGACCTGTCCAAAGCCATAAGAAGTAAATGAAATGGTTGGGGCGCGGGACCTAGGCTCCCTGACACCAGCCATCTGTCTTAGCTCTTGGATGCTTTAGCTAGCAGGATTCCAGGGCTTTCTTCCACTGTTACCATTTGGAGAGCCAAATCCTGCGTGTGGCTGCAGATGGGAAGCCCTAACCCTGGTACCGTAAACGTCTTTAAGAGATTAGCTGGCTGAGGTCCAAATCAGGGCTTGGACACTGCAGAAGGTCATGCCTTACTTTGGGGAGTGACGCTGCTCCAGCTCCCTGAAGAGGTGAGGCTGGGCGGACGTGAGCGTGGAAGCACTGCTCAGCCATGCTAAGCTAAGATTAAGTGGATAAAGAAAGGCACAGTGCTCCAAGATACGGAGACGCGCTGCCTCGTCTCTGTCTGCCTTTCTCTCTGACTTTAAAACCTGGATCCCTATCACCGAGTTAGCAATCTAATTAACTGAGATTTTTTGAGGAAAGCCTCAAAATTGAAAAACTAAAATCTTGATTAGGAATGTCTGCCCTGCCTCATTAATCCACTGGTTGGTTTGCGATGGCTCGGGCTGACCTTGGCTTTCCCACCATCTCCAAGATGTTTCTAGAATGCCTATTTAAGGGACTGAGCCCTCAATTTTAGAGATAAAGGTCTCTGCCAGCAGCACCAGTACAGTCTCTGGACTGGTGGAAACACCACAAAAAGTACAAAATTCTGCTGGGTCTCCTGAATTAAATATCTTCATTATTTGGTGTCTTTCTGCAAACAGGAATATTCAAGGGATGAGAAGGGCATTTGTGTCCCTGAGGAGCACTGCCTGCCATTCACACCTTGAGTGCTAGCAAGCCACCCCTAGTCTTGTCCCTGGCCTGCCCTTGACTCTGACTGCAGGCAGTCTCTCTCTCTCTCTCTCTCTCTCTCTCTCTCTCTCTCTCTCTCTCTCTCTCTCTCTCTCTCTCCCTCCTTCCCTCTCCAGGTTCAGAGCCTCTTCTGCCTCCACTGTCTTGTTTGGGTTTTGAGACAATGATTGGAGTCAGAGCAGATTTTTGAGTGTCCATTTTACAAGTGAGCAACTTGAGATTTGGTGAAGACATTAACAGCTGGAACGAGGACATTCCAAGCAGAGGGAATAGCACAAACAAGGCAGAAAGACATGGAAGAGCACGGCACGTCCGTGGGAGTGGCGGCAACCCAGTTAGAAGGGTCAGGGATGCCTGGGAGGGAGTAGCGAGGTGCAAGGCAAGGCAGTAGTGTGGGTGGCAGAGCCAGGGCTAGAAAGCAGAGCATCTGCTTCCACATTTGTCCACTTCTTTGTGCAGGACACCAACTCTTTACTTGCTGTTCCAGATCTGTCTTTGTGCCTTTGTCTCTCTTGTTCTCTGGAATGATCCTTAGAAGTGGAGTGGACCCTCTTAGGCTGCCTTCTCAGCATCCATGCTTGTCTCATCTTCCTTCCCAAGAAAACCCAGAACCTGTTCAGACATCTATCCCTCCCCAACTGAGCCACCCATTTCAGAGGAAGATGACCCCCCCAAACCTCTAGATTAATCTAGGGTAATTTTATTCCGCTTGACAATAGGACAGGTCTAGTGACCCAGTTCTGGCCAGCGATTGGAGAGGTGGAGTCTTTGGGGAAGCTTCTGGAAAAATCTCTCTTGCCTTCTAAGAGTCACAGGAAGAGAGGTTCCTCTTTTTCCTATGGATTGTCCTGTCCATGGGTGACACCTAGGACTGCTGTGGGCATCTTGCTACCAGCTTGGAGTTGAAACCAGCACTGAGGACTGCTGATCCCTGCGCAGAGAGAGGAGAGAGCCTGGGCTCTAGGTGGAGGGGTGAGCACTGCTTGTCCAAACCCCGGGGCCTGGCTTGACTCTGGACTTCCTGTTGTGTGCACGGCCAAAGGTCTGTACTGTTGATGCCGGTGCCAGCAGGGCTTTCTCTCTCTCAGAACGTGGAGTGTCCTTGCTCACTGGAGACGTCCTGCCTGCCCCCTGGTACCTCTGGGCTCACAGAGGTCCTCCTCACTTCACTCATCTCCCTTATGCATCTCTCTGCCACTCTGCCAGGAGCCTCACCCGTTACACTAAAGAAAAACTCTTCCAAGCTCAGCAAATACTTAGAAGAATTGAGAAAATGACTATTTTGGTTTTGATTTAGGTTACTTGTGTTTTCTAGCCATATATGCAGTAGTAGACAGCCTCAGGGGTGATGAATCCTCCTCCTACTCAAGAATCTGCCCTATCTCCACCGTGGTCTCTGCTGGGGACAGGGAGGGCCAAGCAGCCAAGTTCATGTCATGTGAACTTCTTTCTAACCAGGCTACAACTGATTAAATCAGGCTGAAACATCTCACTCAAGAGAAAAGCATCCTGGCTGCCAGCTGGCCTATAAAGCATGGCTTCTCTTAACAGAGAAAACATGTGTCAATTGAATTTCTTTTTGTCTGAGGAATTTGAACTAAATACACAGAACAAAGTCTTTAGTCAGTTGAGGGACAGAGATATACAGACCTGGGAGGGGGCTTGTGCAGTTGGGTCATGTTATACTATAGATTACATTACAGCTGCATAGTAATAGGAAGGTTTGCAAGCTTTTGTGAGCCACCTTGAACCCCAAAGTTCTTTCAGCTTTAGGTTCAGTAACCTCTATTTCCAGGATTCTTTTGACCATCTTTTGCAATAATCTATTATTATTTGAGGTGTCTTCTTGCAGCTCAAGATGCACAGGGCCCTCCAAGGTCTGCTTCGCCTTGCATCCATGGGCATCCATGAGCCTCCTGAGTTGCCTTCATGGCCATAAATATGCCATGTTCTTCTACATCTTTCTGCTTTGTTTTGTGCTATTCTTCTTGCTTGGAATGTCCTTGTTTCCGTCTACTTAGTGAGATCATATTCATCTTCCAGAATCCTACCCTAACAGATATGTTTATTCTTTCCCTGGTATTTCTCTTGCATGAATTCATTCAAACACTATGCTGTGTCTACTATGTGTACGATGTTATTCGTCTGAAAAAAAGTTGTGATGAGGAGAAAGTGATGGGGCTTGGGTGGAAGGATGCGTGGCTATTTCAGCAAGGGCCATCAGGAAGGCATCTCTGAGCAGTGTCTGAATGTGGCAAGGGAATGACCTTGTGAAGGTTTGGGGGAGGAGCTTTTCTGGCAGAGGGAAATGCAAAGGCAGAAGTTCTGGGGG
Organism: Eonycteris spelaea; assembly: GCA_003508835.1. Classification (NCBI taxonomy): domain Eukaryota; kingdom Metazoa; phylum Chordata; class Mammalia; order Chiroptera; family Pteropodidae; genus Eonycteris; species Eonycteris spelaea. Next base: position 1,318,323 of record PUFA01000160.1, on the reverse strand, counting down.
TATGAGCAAGTCTGATGGAAGAGAAAGCAAGTGTGGCTGGATGGTGTGCTGAATGAGAGTGAGAGCAATGGTTAAAAAAATGGGCAGAGGTGAAATGATACAGAGCTTGGTAGCCTCAGTGCGTCCCGCAGAGAATTTGGATTTTGATCTGAGCATGAAGGGAAACTCTGGGGCGGGGAGCAGAGGAGTGGGTGCCATGATCTGATGTGCATTTTGAAAAGGTTGCTCCGCCTGCTGGGTTGTGAGCAGGTGAGTATGGAAGCAGCATTCCGGGCAGAGATGAGGGTGGTGGCTGTGGAGGAGCGAGGAGAGACAGAACTGGGATCTTTTTGCAGGAAGGACCAACCAGTCTTAATGATGGACTAGGTGTGGGAGGGAGGGAGAGGGAAAGAGTGGAACTGAATTTCAGGTTGGGGCCTGAGCAATTTAGTGAATGGAGATACCATTTACCTAGATAAAAACAACAGGTGGAGGAATGCATTTGGGGGTGGAAATCAGGAGTTAGTTTTGGACCTAACTTCGTTACAAGTCTCAGACTCCTGAAGGGGAGGGTCTATGCATTTTTTCCCTCTCTCTCTCTTACTCTACTCAGCATGGGTCCTCACAAATAGTAAATGCTTAGTCTATTGTTAATGAATGCTTTGATTTTCACAATGTTTTTATTCCTGAAAAATTCCAAATGGTACTCTGATGATCTTTCTTTAGCTCTCTTGATCACCACCAAACCATTTCATTTTCATTTTTGATGACTAAAATGGCAGTGACCATCATCCTTTAGTTCCAAGTCTATTTGACCTCCCTCTCTACTTATCTTCTCCATTAGTCTTTTCACAATCAAACAAAACCCAAACGGGTACCAGGGGAGCCCTCAAATTATAGACTCAGTTTCGTAGGCTCTCTTATTAGCATGCCTTGGTTCAGGGAGGTGTTATGGTTCACCACTGGGTTGTGCCAAATTGGCCAATCGATCACCACTCAGATCCTGAAACCTTCTATAATCAGCCCTTGCATTTGCCTAGCACTTTGCAAGCAGAAAACATTTTCAAATATCCTTTCACTGGACTTGTGCAACCAGCCTCTGAACTGACAGAGCAGGTCTCCAGATATTCGATTCCCTATTTCACTTCAACTTCCATAACTTGTAACCAAAGGCCTTAACTAAGACTGTTCCCTCTGCCTGAACTGTCCTGTCCTTCTTTTTGGCCTTATACACCTTTCAATAACCTTAAATATAAAACGACATCTTCCCTGACCCTCAGGCAGAGTTAATCACTGACCCCTTTTTTCCACCTCTGCATTACCTGGGCCATGTGGATGTGGCTACCTTTTTAGTTATTATGCTGTAATATGTAGCTATAGATATACATAAAATATCTAGTACATGTACAAGTATCTGTCTCCCCAATAGATTGTATTCATATTGAGGGGAGGGAATGTACCTCATTCACCTCAGGGTCCCAGTGCCTAATATATTCCCTTATACACAGTAAGCAGTCAACAAATGATGACCATGTGGATATTTTAAAAGTTTGAGGTTGTATCGTGAGGTACTATGCACATTTTGCTATGGAATATGGACCTCAGCCTATAGGCATAAACGAGCCAATGGAGCTTGATTTAGATCAAAAGACAGATGGCAGGCTCGTTTCATAGAATTTATTTCCCTGAAAGCTGATGAGGTCTGATTTATGCCTTCTCTTGAAGGTCAGGTTATGGACTGCTCAACTCACTCTATCTTTCTCTCTAACAAGGGCTTTTGTGAAGATGGGATGGTGGGGATGGTGTCAGTTATACACAGCCTGTTTCTTCAGCCTATCCAGAGAACTTCGAGAAATTTCATTTCAACTTATCAAACATTTATCGAACATATACTATGTGCCTGACACTGTGCTCAAGCTGTGACAATGAGTGAAGGTGGTTGGGAGCTCCTTTTGTCTAAACTCTGAAGGTGGGGCCTGTGAAGCAGGTAGAAGTGTGACATGTCTGGGATACCAGTCATGCAGCCTTCATCCTGTGCTGCTGTGATCTCCTCCCAGAGGAGCTGGAGCCTGTCTGTGATCGATGAGCTCCTGTCACCCTCATGACACACTCTCCTAAACCATTTCACCAGCACTCAGGTGAACCTGCAGTACTGTGGGCTGATGGGATGAGCCCCAAGGACTGGGGCAGTGGAGAACAGCAGCAATGATGGATGTAAGTGTCAAAACTGCTCCCCAAAGGACTTAATTGACTTTCTCAGTCTCTTCCTTCTGCCACATATTCATCTATTCATCCGCCTACCCATACATCTATCCATGGAAACATCCATTCATTTATTCATTCATGTATCCATTTAGATCTTTATATTTAAAATACACATCTGTGTGTCTTCATGTTACGTATTCATCCATCTATCTATCCATCTATCCACTCATCATCCATCCATCCATCCATCCATCCATCCATTTAAATGTTTGCCTTGAAAGCACATCATTTCCGTGCTCAAAAACCCTGACTGGTTCTCATGTGGCACAACCTAGAAGCAAAGCTGCTTATCTTAGCATTTATAATGAGCTTTTACTTCCCGATCATATCTACATGAGCTATCCCTTAGCCTGTGTGTTCACTCATCTTCTCCTGGCAAGCTGAATCTTGGCTTCTTTCCTTTTCTCCCACCATCTTCTCCCTTCTTAAGTGCCTTCTCTGGCACTTCTATCAACTTCTTGTTTGTTGTAGTCCAACTCTAATTCATTCAAATCTTCACTCTGTCATGAGACTGTCCACTTATTCCTACACTGTTTATCTCTTGGGTGATCATTCCTTCTCTAAACTCCTACGGCTCTCAGTATCTGACCCACCTTTTGGGTAATTGCCTTGTTTCTTGTATTGATCTTTTCCAAAATGTGGTCTTTCTCCTGAGAGACCTGCCCTTGCTCGCACTCCTGAAGACTAATTCCTTTGAGGCTGTCCTATTTAGCCCGAAGCCCATCAGCACTCAGAGAAAGGTCAGGAATGAATCTTGGTACTCCAAGCTTTGGACCCAAGTTCCATGGCTGAGTCCTGTGTACCTGTGAGGCTCTGACTTGAAGCCTGAATTTTCAGACCACCAGGACATATGTGGAAAGTGCAGGGTGGGGTTCACCTAGAAGCCTGCTTGGCCCTGAAACTCGTATCACTCTGCTGGGAATGTTTCTCTTACCCCAAATCTAATGAACACTTTCTGTGAACTAACCGGCTCCAGAGAACCATGTCTCTGCTGCATGAAGGCCTTTGAGGGTTACTTTTTTGTTATCTATTGTTGCATAACCTCTATATTCACTTCAGCAGCACATATACTAAAATATTGTTGCATAACCCCTTCAAAACTTACTGTTTCTTATGATTCTGTGGGTTGGCTGGGAGGTTCTTCTACTGGTCTTGCCTAGCTACATTCATGTTAGTATAATCAGTGTTGGGGCATGCTGCATGGCTTCGCCTATGTGTCTGGAGCCTCAGCTGGGGTGACTGGAATAGCCTCACCCTCCATGTGACCTCTCTCTCTCCATGTGGTCTCTAAATCCTACTTGAGAAGAGGCCCAACGAGGCTTCTTCAAAATGTGGCAGCCTCAAGGTTCCCAGAGCATGAAAACAGAAGCCGCATGACTCTTTGAAACCTTGGCTCTGGGACTCACCCAATATCTGTCCCACCACATTCTATTGGCCAAAGTAAGTCATGAGTCCAGCCCAGATTCAAGGCAGTGTGGAAAGATATTTCACTTTTGATGGGAGGAGTTCTAAAATATCTTCCATGTCCCACCTACAGAATGATCTCCCCTGGGTAGTACGCTGATTAAGCTAGAGTTCACCACTTTGGAAGATGGTATATAACACCTTAGGCTACTATCTCAGGGGTCACCCCTCTAGCTGGGTCAATTAGAGCACCTTCCCAATCTGAGAGCTCCAACTAGACCATACATTCTAGGAAAGCAGGGACAATGTCTGGACCCCAATCACCCACGACATACTATCTTATTGCATATTTTTCACAGCGGTTATCACTACCTAAACTCTACCATTTGTTGTTTGTTGTGTTATGTTTTGTTTTGTTTTACTTATTTTTTGCATGTTTATCTCTTCCACTGAAATGAGACATTCATGTAGGGACTTTATTTTTCCACTGACACATCATAAACACCTAGAGACACATTTATCACATAGTAGGTGCTCAGTAAATATTTTTCGAATGCATGAAAACTCCCTATAGACTGTGATCAAGCCTTAAAACTATTCACAGCCCCTCTCCCAGCTCCTGTTGATAGAAAATGCCCATAAACATCTGTTATTTGAGGATCATTTGTTCATTTATTACACAGAATGAAATGTTATGAAGGTTGCAGAGATCCTCTTTATGCCAATTTTATAAATGTCTCTAAGAGTCTTCTATGTATTCAGAGAGGGTTCTGGTCCTTGAAAGTATATAATTTCTTTGGCAATTTAAAATTTGAACATCTGGAAAGACAAGATGATGTTGTCTGTTTCATTCAAATTCCTTCAAATAAATTCATCTCAGCCATTCAGATGTGTGCCAGGTGGACATGAAAAATAAAAAGCAAACCCCACAACACTACAGCCTCTCACCAAGGGCTTTACCAACAATTTCTCAAAACTTCCCAGGTTTTCATACAGATGGGGCTAAGTTCTGGGTTATAGAGAAAGATTTCTGGTCTTTTCCTCTGGCAGGGGAGGGAGACTGTGGTCTGTTTCTTCTCTGAAGCTATAAAATCCAGTGTTCAGAGGCTACCCTAACCAACTGACCACATTGAGCAATGTGTTAGTTTTACATCAGCCAAGAAATGGATGGGTTTGCTACCACATATATTAGCAGGGGTTTTGGCTGGCAGCCACTTGCCATTCTTGTTGAATGTGGCTTCCTCACCCAGGACCCTGTGTGGAATCACTTACCCTTATTGGCTCACTGCCCAGAAGGCCTCAGAGAGACCCTTACATTATCAACTTGACAGACTCCTGGCTTTATGAACAAAGAGCCATCTACCTGAGGATAGAGATTTTTGCGTGTCCTGCTGCCAGCCAAGGCCCAGAAAGTTAGTTGTGTTGTACGCAGCCACCACTTCCGCAGTGTGTGCTTCCACATCAGGCAATATCATGGCAGAGCTCTAGTGGTCTTCAGAATCTTGGTTACCCCTACACTCATAGCTCCCCCGCGCATGGTAAAAATGGGGTATCCAGTGAGACCACTGCCCTTTCTACAGCCTAACCCTGGCCATGAGGAGAATAATTCTAAAATTGAAGGTGAGGAGCTCTTGACTTTAGATCCAAGTGACGGTAGGACCCAGAATTTCAGATTTATCTATAGATCAAATCTTATGACACACCAGGCCCAGCTATTAACCTGAGCCAAAGTTGAATCAGAGTGAGAAAACAGTAGCAATAAACACTTTCAAGTAAAACACAGGACCATGCTTACAGAGATCCTCATAGGAGGGCTGGTGCTGTCCTTTAGACCTGTTCCACGCTTTCCAGAACTGACCTAACTCGAAGCTCGAAGCACACAGCTGCCATCTTCAGAAACACTCTCATTCCCTTCCCTCCTTCTTCTTTCAAGCCATCTGCACTACCTGTGCCTGATTATGGGCCCATTTTCCCTGTTGCCACTGTCCCCAAGGACTGTCACAAACATCTGCCTGTTAGATCTTGAAGGTGACTATGGAATGACCTTCTTCTAGACAGAGTCTGCTCTTAGAGTCTGAAAACGAGAACTTCCAAAACCATGCTGATACCACTTTAGAGGAACCACATGACTCATCATGAAGGTGAAATATGGGCTTCATGGCATATGTTTGCATGGATAACCATGGTTCCATAAAGGATTCAGAGTAAGATGAATAGCGGCTCTCCCCTAAGATCCTCTGCTCCAAACTGGGTTAACTGGGACCACTAGATCATTAAGAAGACCCTGCTATTTTCTGTGACATTATACTTTATTTTTATCATAAATACAGAGAATAGAACAAATACCCACCACCTGCCTTAAGAAATGAAATATAAATATAATAGAAATCCTCTGTGATTCTCCTCAGTGTTATTTCCACCTTCCCCAGAGATGACCACTATCCAAAAAGATATTCATTCCAGTGCTAAATTAGATGCTTTTCGTATATGTGTCACCTTTGTCAACAGTTGGTTTCTTAGTTTTAAATCTTTATATAAGCATAAACGCTATCTTCAGGATCCATTGTAACTTTTTCTTTCCTCAAGTTTTTGCTATTTAACTACGTTGATACATTTTTATCCATTTCATCATCTAGTCCCCTTTGATGAACTGTTAGGTCATTTCTAATCTTTCACTACTAGAGAGCTACCATGTAATGTTCTTGCTCATATTTCCCTCTGTACCTGGAGGATGATTTCTCGGTCTGGTTATGTGTATCTTTGATTTAACTAGGTATTGTCAAACTGCTCGCCAAAGTGGTTGTACCCGCATTAGCATGAGTTTTTATTATTCTACAACCCAACCAGCACTTGATACTCTCACCCTTTTTAATTCCTATCCATTTGATGGTGGAAAATGGTGCCTTAATTTTTCTTTAATTTGCATTCTCCCAATAACCAGTGAGGCAAGGGCATATTTTCATGTTTATTGACTATTTATATTTCCACTTCTTTATCTTACCTTTCCATATCTTTTGCCCATTTTTCTATTGAATTGTTGATCTCTTTTTCATGTTGATTTATATAGCTGGATTTCTTAACAGTGTCACTATTGACACTTTGGATGGAATGATTCTTTCTCGTAGGAGACTATTCCATGATTGTAAGATCTTTATTAGCATCCCTGGCCTCTTTCACTGGATGCCAGTAGCAAATTCCTCCAATTCCAGTTGTGACAAGCATGTCTCCAGGTATTGCCAAATCACCCTCAGTAGAGAGCCACTTGTTTATAGGAACACTTTATTTTTCATGGATATTAATCTATTGTCAGTTATACAGATTGCACAAATCTTCACAAAGATATTGTGATAGTCAGTAGATCTCGTTCTTCTGTGTCTCGGAAGCTGTATATCTTTTCCTTAGAGAGAAGAATAATGGACAGTCTACTTATTATATCCAAAGTGGTAGTTTGGGTAATCTCTTGTCCCACTTTTGCTTCAAATCTTCATAATATGTATTAATTATTTCTCATCTACTTCATAGATAAGAAAATTAAGTCTAGTAATTTGTCCAAGGGCACTCAGCCAATAGGTAGTAGAAACAGGGTCCAAATTCAGGTCTGTCTAGTTGCCTCAGCAGAAGAGAAAGAATGTAGCACTAGGAGTGGGGAGGCCTGGGTTTCCATCCTGGCTCTGCTACTAGTGACTTATAATGAGGACCTATCTTCCACGCATGTTGGTTTTCTCATATGGTAACAAAGAGGCTGGACACAGATATCAATGTGCCAGCCCATTCTACCGAGAAAGCAGTGTGGTTGGGAACAGAATCTGGAGCCAGGGCTGCTAGGGTTAAGAGCCGGCTCCGCCACTATCTTGTGGCTGATTTATCACTGACCTTTTCCATGCCTTGTTTTCCTCATCTGAAGATGAAGATTTAAGTAGAACCAAAGTCCCGGGGCTTTTGTGAGGATTCAATGAGACAATCCATGTAAAGTCCTTAACACACAGTTCCATAGAAGCCATAGAATGTCATAATTCTACAAATAGGTGACCAGTGAGTCTGAATGAGGAAGCACTGTGAAATGTAGATTATGATGTAAAGAAACAATATTTCACTATCTTCAGATGTAATAAATAACACCAGGAAAGGATTATATCAGTAGGCAAACTCCTTAATTGAAAGATGAAGAAAGGTGCTCTGTGGTAAGCTTGTAGTTTGTATAGCGGGGTGCTTCAAAAAGATAAAGTCTACCTGTGACTTGTCCTTTCTCCCAAGAGAATTTTACATCCCTCCTCTCATCTGTAGGCAGCACTTGGCAGCTGGGTAGTGCTATCTGCAAAAACTCTATAAGGATAGATTTTTAACCTAGGGCCCCCCAGGTATCACAGAGTCTGAATGGGGCTCTAAACGCACACCTGTCTTGCTTTCCTTTCCACCGAAGCTGTATTTGAAATGAGGGAGTAAAGCCGCTCTGGACTCATGCGGAGAGGAACACGTTACCAGGGAGCAGGGCCCCCTTCAAGCAGGGAGGTGAGGGGCTCTTTAAACATGCATGCAAAGAGAGCAGGGGCTGCCATAGCTGATAGCTCTGCAGACTCAGAGGGGCTGCTTGCTGAGTGCGGCAGTAATTAGTTGTTAACACATGGAAATATGAGCCAATTTAGAAACAGAGCCCACCATTTATTTATAGTAATCCAAAGCAAGTATTTCTTTAAATAAAAACTGGACATAGTTTCTAGTCAGAGCCAAACTATCCAAAGAGTTCCAATCTTAACCACCTTGCTTATTCACCTTCTCTTTCACCTCCTCTTGGAAGCCCACCTAGACTAGACAGACTGGCTGAGCTCTGTGCCCTTCAGCTTCAGGCTCTCATTCTGCACCACACTGTTGTGCACACAGGGATACCACTGGATCATGTTCTCTTGCACTTGAGCCTCTTTTTGTCTCTGGAGAATGGAAAGAGCACAGGCTTTAGAGAGAACAGAGTTCAAATTCGGATTCTAGCCCTTTCTAGCTGTATGGCCTCAGGCAACCTATTCTCTAAGCCTAGGCTTGTTGCAAATATAGGTGTTAAATGTAGTTAGCTATATGGAGCCCTTAGTATGGTGCCCAGAATATAGCAGGCAGCCTTACACCCTCCTGCAAAGGTTTGCATCTTTCTTTTTCGGTCTTCTAAATTTTTAGCAGAAAAAGCAGGATGGCATAAAGTGCAGGCTCTGGGGTTAGACTACCCTGCTTTGAATCCTGCTCTCTTTCAAACCAGTGGAGTGACTTTGAGTGGCTGACTTAAGCTCATGGTACCTCAGTTTCTTCAACTACAAAACGGGAATGATAATGGTCTCTACCTCACATGGTACTCGTGAGGTGTATTCCAGCATTCTGGGTGCTCGCAGAGACGACGTGCTGGAGGCAGGAGGGCGTTTACTACTCACTCATGCCCATGAGCACTGTCCCCTCCCTGGTGTGCACTGAGAAAGTAAAGGGCACCTGCGATTTGAGTTTAATGGACTTGAGCTGGGATCGCATCCATCACACTAGTATGATCCTGGGGAGGTTTAGAACTTCTCTAGGCTTTAGTTTTCTCTATAAAACAGGGGTGATAATAAATAACACCTCCTCCCAATAACCTGAGTGAACCTGGAGAGGATTTCACCCCAAGCTTCCAAGATCCCAGGCCAGCAGATATCCTGATTTCAGTCTTGTGAGACTCCAAAGAAAGAACCCAGCCACAGCCGCTTGGGCTTCTGACCTTCAGATCTGTGAGCGAACAAGTTGTGCAGTCTCGAGCCACTGAGTTTGTAGTCATGTGCTACAACGGAACCTAATGCAGTTTTACAAAATAGAAGAGTGCCACTTAAGGAAGGGGCATGAATGGATTGTGATCTCCTGGAGGGTAGAAGCTTGGTGTTACTTATTTGGAGCCCCCTAGAACCTGGTATAGAGTAGATGCTCATAAATATTTATAGATGAATATATCAATGAATTAATACATTTTTTAAAAATGAGCAAAAGATCCAGACTCAGTCTATATATAAGTAATTTTCCAAAAAGGTGTCGGTTCCGGGATGTGCTCAGTCGGGAGGCAGGATGGCTGAGAAGTGAGGGCTTAAGAACATGATGTCTGGAGCTTGAGGCCTCAGCTCAGCTCAGTCTGTTAGCTGTGTGACCTCGGGTGTGTTCCTGAATCTCTGTTGGCTTTCTCATCTGCAAAACGATGATAACAATAGTAACTACCTGATAGGGTTGTCACAAGGTTTAAATAAGAGAACACACAACACACTCTTAGAATAGTGTGCTCGTTGTAAATATTCCATAAATATTTGGTATTATTTCACAGAGTTGGATTCTTCTGAATTTAATCTTTGTTTTTCCAAAAATATGCTTGATCCCTCTCCACATCCCACCCCCTCATACATACTCTAAGCCTTGTTTTTCTCCTCTATAAAGACACAAACTTTAAGAACATGCTCCAATTTAAAAACTTTTTTCACTTTTAAGAGTGCTGGGCACTGTTATTTTAGTCTAGGCAATTCCCTTACTACTCACTGCTACTGGCTTTCTAAAGTGAAATGCATCAGCACACAATATCACAATGCGAGAGGTGGAATGAGGGTTGTCTGGCTGTCACATCGCCCCCCAGATGGAAAGAGTATGGAGACACCGGGCTTCCACAAGCCTAACTGAAAAGCCCCAGGACAGCAATGGCTTGACTTACACCAGGCAAAGCTTCTTTTTTGATGGTCTCATTGATTAGCAGAGCTGGGGAGGAGAGGCTATTAGTTTTGTTGTGGTTGTTTTTCTTTATTAGGCTCAGTGCCCCAATTCCATAAACCCATAAACCAGAACTGGACACAATCTATTCTCAATTACACAGTGACAGATGATCTGCATTGCAAATTGTCCCCAGCAAAACTTTCCTCCCAAATTATTGATGGAATTCTCACTTACCCTGCCTAAGTCCATTTTGGTACGAATAGCCCTATTTCTTACTGTGCACTTAGATGGCCATATATTAGAACTGTTTATGTGTGGCCATTTCTCTACCTGTCTCCCCACCTAGAAGAGAAATTCCTTCAGAGAGGGCCCTGGCTATTTGTCTGTCAAACTGAGTTTAATTTTATGTCCCAACCATGACCTTCCTTCCAGTATAGAAGAAGGGAGCCAGCTCATCACAGCTATGTCCATATTCAGTTCTAAGCATCAGGACTCAAACTCCAGGACAAGGCCTTGTCCTGCTTAGGCTGTACTTTGCATCAGTGTCTGCGGACAATCTCTATCCACAGTAGAAACTACTGAGGGGAAAAAGAGTCCCTTAGAGCTGGTTAGGTTTCCATCTCCTCCTGAGGCACATCTTCCAGATGCTACTTCCTGAACATGTCAGGAATACTGTGAAGCTCAAAGCACTGAACACACACCAGCGTTCAAGGGCAAGCACTCGAGCAGCTTGTGAAGTTCCATGTAAATCACGTAAATGGTGCTTGGCTGACATTTCCCAGTTTTCTTTAACTACAGCATGGGCAATGAAGAATAAACTGCCTTTGCTTTCTCTGTGGCAGAGAAAGGATCTTGATGAGACTTCATCCTGGGGCTGAGTTTGCAAATCCCGGGCAGGCACGTTATGGGTTTTTGAAGCCAAGGGTGGGCGGGGATGAGCCTCTGCTGGGGATGAGCCTCTGCTTGGGTTTAGCCCAGCCAGAGCTATGAATTCCTTGGATTCTTTCCCTTCCCTTGCCCCAGCCCTGAACCCTTGGCAAGGTGTAGGAATCCTTTTCCATAAAACCAATTTATTTTTCCATTTATTTGATTAATTGAAATTGCTAATACTCTGGCCTCCAGGTCATAAAAACTGGGTAATAAAACCCCTTTTACATCTGTCCAATGCTTTAGTGTTCCTTAAGCACTTTCACATCCATTATCTGGTGTGACCCTCAGAACAGCCCTGGGAGGTAGGCAGGGAAGGGATTAGAATCCTCAGTTCATAGAGAAGGAGATGTGCGTTGCCAGTGGTTACACGGGCGGTACAAAGCAGAGCTGAGGCCAAAGCTAGTTCTTATATTCTAAGTCTACTTCTCTCGTAGGGTGACCAACCATCCTGGTTTACCCAGGACTGAGAGGATTTCCAGGATCTTGGACTTTCAGTTTTAAAGCTGGAAAAGTCTCAGGCAAACTGGGAGGAGTTGGTCACTCTATGTCAGGACCCCAGGTTGCTGCTTGTGCTGCAGCACTGTTACCCACACCAGGTTCATTTAAGGGAGGTATCCTTTGACTTGAACAGTCGGCAAGGGCTGCAAGCTGAGAACCGTCAACTGTGACTGACAGATGATCCATCTGAGCTGATCTTGGGTTGGGGTGAGTGACTTACAGAGGGACAGGAGGTAGGGTCTGGACATATGACCCCTCCTGTCTGGGCTGCTTGCGAAGACAATTCACAAGAGAAGGATTCTGAGAGCCTGTAGGCGCTGAACCTGGAGGGGATACTACTAGGGCTGCCTGATCAGAATGACCCAAGACAGAGACACCAATGGTCTAAAGACAAAATGGGGAAGAGGCACACAGGCGGATGGGACAATGGAGGAGAGAAGGAAAGGGTCGGAGGAAGAATGGGCAGAGAGAGGGGTGCATATGAGGTAGTCTCAGCCAGAGATGAGTCCTGTGTCCATCAGCTGCCATCCACAGCATCTCTCTCCTTTGTGGACTATAGCTCCCTCCCTCCAGCCTAGGTCAACCCCTTTCTGGTAAACTAGACAATCCCACTTGGCTGGGCAGGAGAAGAGAGGGGAAGTGATTTGCCCCAAGTGGCATAAGCCTGAGCTGAGTATTGAGGGCTCCAGTCTGGGTTAATGGGCATTTAGCCTTGACCGAGATCAAGAGACAGGCTGGCTGCCACGGGCCTGTTTTCATCTATGTGCCCTGGCTTTCATCCAGTCCCAGGACCTTTGGCTGGGGAAACTTAGCTGCCTTCCTCAGCTCTTGGTTCCATTTGCCTCGCTTGTTAGCATTTTGACTTTAGTAATGTGAAGGAATTCAAATCTGATTGGGAAATCATTAGGCTAAACCAAGGCCAGAACAAAGCAATTGAGTAGAAAATCATGAATACTAGCTGCTCTGTTTCTTCCCTGTCCAGGGAAGGAGAATCACCATTTCTGAGATCACCTCGGAAGCAGGCAGGGAGAGAGGGGCCCTCATGATGGGCACCTGCACAGGTATGGGGAGATTGCCACATAGCTGGCAAGAAAGGCCCAAAGGTTGGCGTAAATATGGGAAATTATATAATAATGTGCTGGAGGGAATGTAAATAATACAGCGGGAATCAGTGAAAAGGTAGGATTTCCAATTGTTTTTGTGATGGCAACCATATAGGATATGATAACCTGCAGTTTGGTTTTTTCTTCTGCCCACTGGTTTGACCTTTCATCTGATTTGTATTTTTCCTTAATCTTGATATGTTAATACTTTTTTTCTATTTTATTATACGTATTTCTTGAAAGCCACCTCAAATCCTCTGTGGGACAAAGTGAGGAATAAATACACAGATGACCAGCCCCTCTACAAATGTGTGGTGGTTTGTTGTTGTTGTTGTTGTTGTTTTGGGAGGTGGGGGAGTATGGTGTTGTGACGTAAGCTCAAGTAACAGGAGAAACAGAACGACAGAGATGTGAGTGTATCCTTCACTGATGCCCTGTCCCAGACAGGCTGCGACTATGAGCAACAAGGCACCTATAGGCTGTATCACCCTTCCTAGTCTCAGAAGAATCCAACAGTATGCAAACTCCCCTCTCAGCTGCAAAGGAGTAGAGAGATCAATCCTAGCTCTGGATTGTGGCTTTCTGAATATCTTCGTAGAGAAGCTGGTCTATCTTTTTGGAACTTTCTTTCTGTTGCTTCTAAGTTCTCAGGTTTTCCCCACTCATCCCATCTCTACCATCCAGGAGGGACCCATTGTATCCACAACTTAAATGAATTGAGATACCCTTTATAAAATTCCTGGGCTGTTGAGACAGCTTCCCAACTGACCTCTCTGCTCCATTCTTGCCTCCCAATAGTCCATGTAACAGTCAGGTTGATCACTTCATGGTCAATCATTGCTCTACCACCCCCCTCTGTCGAATCCTACATTGCTCTTAGCATAAACCCATGTTTCTTCTCAGGCCTTCTAGGTTCCACGTGATCTGGCCCCTGGCTACTTCTCTCTCGTCCACTCGTTCTCCTTGTGGCTTCCAGAATATGCCAAACTTAGTCCTGCCCTAGAGTGTTTGCATTTTCAGTTCCTGTTGCTTGTTACAGGTTCCTCCTGTTTCTTCATGTAGCAAGTTCCTTCTCATTCCTAGGTCTCAAATGTCATCTTCCTAGAAACAACTTCTCTCACCAATCCATTTTAACTGGGTCCAACCCCATTCCATCACTCTGCCCATCCTCAAGTTCTCTATCACATCATTCGACTTCCATCACAGCATTTATCTGCAATTATCTTCTTTATCTTTTCATTTTTTTTCACATGTTTTCCTGAGCAGTGCATAAGTTTCACAGGGCAGGGACCTGATAGATTTTGATCCCTGCTATATCCCCGGCACTAAGGCCTGTGGCCCAAATCTGGCCTGTTGCCTGTTGTGTAAATCAAGCTTTATTAGAATGAAGCCTAATCATTTACATGTTGTCTGTGGCTGTTTTTGTGCTACCATGCCAGTCACTAAATACTTGCTACAGAGATCATATGGCCCACAAAGCTGAAAATATTCACTATCTAATCCTTTACAGAAAAAGTTTGCTGACCCCTGGCTTAAACCACAAGCCTAGCAATAGCTTAATCCATGTGGACATTTAGTATCCCACTTACTAAGAAGCCAGAGAAAACAGGTTACAGGGTCAATTGGGCTATTCAGTAATGTCATTGAGGACTCATGGTCTTGCTCTTCTGCCCTCCGTGTGCCTTCCCTCGAGGTTCTAAGATGGCCGTGAGCAGCTGTGAGTGTACATCAGACCTCCAACGAGGGAGGAGTGCAATGAGAGCAAACACGGGCTTTCTCCTCCCCAGGGAGGAAATCTTCTCCCCCAAAGACACCAAATAGACTCCTCCTTGTATTTGACTGGCTAGAACTAGATCACATGTTCACTGGTAGAACAATCATTGGTAAAGGAAAAGAGGACCGCCATGACTGGCTCAGACCAGTCATGATTCATGCCCTGAGGCTGGGCACATTGCTTTCAGTAATTGAATTAGAAGGGGGCTGCCTGCCAACATGTATGAGTGAAGCACACCACAGTCCATCATGCTAGAGATGGCTGTGATTAAGGACTGAAGTTTGTTCACTCTTTCCCCTTGACGGAATTAGAAACCCTTCTTCCCTTTTCCAGCTTTCAGCTGTATCTATTTTTTAACCTTTGCTCTCTCCTCCATTTTCTCCCCACCAGCCACTAACCTTTAGGCAAGCAGGTTTCAGCCAACTTTATGACAATCCCACTTGATTCTGATTTTCCTAAGGAGTTTGCCTGGTCTCATGATAAGAATTTGAGGAACACTCAAAGAAAATGTAAAATGCCTCAAATTTTATTCTCCACCAGCTGAGTCCAATGTTTTAAACCGAGTTATACAAAAGACATTTTGGTTTAATGCTTAGTTCTCCAGAATCCCACTGTTAAAATGGATGATACTTTCAAAAGGCCATGTATGGTGAATTTATAACTTAATCCCCAAGGTATAAGGTCATACATCATCTTGGACAGCAGAAATATTGACCTCTAGGAGAGCGAGGAGCAACATTATAATGGAAATAGCACAGGACCATGAGCCAGGATATCTGGATTCTAGTTCTCCTTTGTCTATCAATATTCTATGCACCTAAGAAAATTTGCTTTCTCTCTCTGGACCTTATCTTCCTCATCTGTTTCAGCTGTTTGTTACAGGATCAGCCACACACTCTCTACAGTTTCATTACTGCATTCATTCACTCACCATTCCTTTAGCCACCCTTTCAGTACATATTTATTGAGTACCTCTGTGTGCTGGGAGTTTTGCCAGGCGCTGGGAATGTAGCACTCTCTGCCTTTATGGACTCACTGTCCCAGTGGGGAAGTCAGAAAGAGTACATAACTAACTATACATAACACCAGTAACAAGCGTGATGGTAGGAGAGATGACAGTGCTTTGCAAGATCGTAGAAGTTCAAGTTAGGGAGAGCAGGTCTTACCTGGTATAAAAAGGTTCTCGGAGATGGCGGTATCTACATTAAAATCTAAAAGAAGAATCTGAGTTAAGCTAAAGAGAAGGAGAGGGAGAAGATTTTCCTCGGTAAGGTATCAGTACATGTTAAGAACTGTTAATAAACTATCTATCATTTATTCCATACCTGACATTCAATTTTTTTCAATCAATCCTCTTGCTATGTTGCCTATTTAAAATTATGATGAAAAGAACAATCAGATATGTTTAAAAAGAACTTCAGCCAAGTTTATACAATGAAGCACTACTGTGATATTAGTTGTTATCTGTTTCATTTAAAAGCTATGCTATGCATTTCAAACATATCATGTATATTAGATCCATTAATTTAAAATGGAATTATCAAATTGTCACAATATGCTAGGCATTATTGGTTAGAGCCAGAGATACAAGGTAGAGGAAGACATGGTCCATAAGAGCTCACAGCTTCCTATGGAGACACCCGTGCATTAATAATCAGAGAATAGTATCCCAGGTGCACAGAAGATGGTGTTCTGATCAGGCAGATCCAGGAAAGCTTTCTAAAGGCCATGAGCCCTAAACTGAATTTGTTTTCTTATGTATTTATCTATCCATTCACCTATTCATCCATCCATCCATCCATCCTTCCATCCTTCCATTTTAATTGCAGTAAAATACACCATTTATATACACAGAAATCTACTATTTTAACCCTTTTAAGTGCACAGCCAAGAGACATTAAATTCATCCACAATGCTGTGCAAAGATCACAACTATCCATCTCCAGAAACTTTTTCACTCCCAACAGGAGCCCTATACTCATTAAACAATAAGTCCCCATCCCTTGCCTCCTCTTAGTCCCTGGCAACCTCTGTTCTGGTTTCTGTTTCTATGAATTTGCCTTCTCTAGATGTCTCACATAAGTGAAATCATACAATATTTGTCCTTTTATTTCATCCAGCACGATGTCTTCAAGACTTTTCCATGTTGTAGCCTGGACCACTGTTTTATTCCTTTATAAGGAATATTCCATTGTGTGCATATTTTTTTAATCCATTCATCTGTTGGTGTACAAATGTGTTGTTTCCACCCTTTGGTGAATAACACTGCTATGCACATTGGTGTACAATATCTGCTTGAGTCTCTGGTTTCAATCTTTCCAGGTATATACGGGGAGTGAAATTGTTGGATCATATGGTTATTCTATTTGAACTGAACTTTGGAGGTGGAGAAAGACTGAGTGAGAGAAAGCAGAAAACTCTACAGATTAAGGTCAAGGGAGGTCCCACTTCTGTGGGGTGACAATTTCTTACCCTCTTCTCAAGAACTGTGCTATGTTTCCTACCATGATGACAACGACCTAGGTCAATCCCAGTTTCCTTAGAAGAGTGACTCTGTGATGCCTTGTAGGATATGTGCTCCTTTTCCAGGTACTTCCCTAGTTCCACCCAGAGGAGAAAATCCAGGTCTTTCCATGGGTTGGTAACCACTCCACTGCCCACCTGAGTTTTATTGACTATGAAGAAGTAAAACCTGTAAAGTAGTGGTCCAGGCGTGTGTGGTAATGGCCGTTGCTACTGTCCTCATTATCGTCTTTGTTAGAACACTTGCAGGCTTCCTGGTGACTTCCCCTCGCCTGAGGGAACACCCTGCTTGGGTGCTCTGCTGAGATCAGGAACAGATTCCTTTATTCACTGCCAGGTCAGCCAGAACCATGGAAACAAAACCCAAGTATGGCATCTTAAACTGGCATACCTCTACATGGCACTCCAATTCCTCCTGACACCAAAATCTGTGATAATAACAAAGAGGAGTGGAAATTCACTCACCACATCGTGAGAGAGACAAAGGAAGCCAGGCTGCTTTTCTCACTTAGAAGGTTGACAGATCTGTCTGGGAGACTATGTCTAGAAATTCTGAAATAGCAGACCTCTCTCTACCTTAAAGAGTTAATTCCCCGAGGGTTGGTTTATTGGTTTCAAACATCCAAAACATATTTATTGAAAAACAATTGTGTGGTTGGCATATTACTAGGCCTTGTGTGGGTATAGAAGCCTAAGACATAGGTCTTAGCTGTGAGTCTGCCACTGCATTTATTCTAAGGTCCACAAATGCTCGGTGTCTGCTTTCTGACGCCTGGGTTCCAGTTATAATCTGCTGGTCTGGGCTCTAAGTGTGGCTGCCTTCCCTACTGAAAGACTGTCCATTTAAGTAATTCCATTGCTTTACTTTGGGGAAACTGTCTTTTAGTTACCGACTGCCTGTCTGGTTTCTACCTACAGCCAATGAAAATACAGAAACCTATCTGACAACGTATATGATAAGATTCTAAATAATGTGACCCATAAAATTCCCCCAGAGTCCCTAAACTACTGTAGAACTCTGATAATAAACACAGCTTCAGTTTACTCTGATAATAAACACAGCTTCAGTTTCCCCTTAAGCTCGAAATGGCAAATCGGTGGCACTGATGCTGCCACTCCTTAGCCTCCAGCAGGCATGGCTAATCCATCATGGTACTTTTAGCTGTGCCAGGCCATGGCTTCTCACCCCTTCTCAATGCAATGTCTAGGCAGCCACCTTCCACTGACCTGAGCTGGCGCTCGCAGTATGTAGTAGACACTGTGTGTGTGCGACATCCAGGTCTTCCTTGGCCATGCACTCGGCCCCCAGCTCCTGGGAGTATGTATTGGCTGTAACTGCCCACAACTACACCTTTCTCCTGAGCATTGCCCTCTGCTGGCCACCTCACCAGGAAATGCCTCTGATGTCATACACTGACTGATACGGGGTACACAAATCTGGTCCCCTTGTTATTCACACATATTCATATCCCTGGGGTCTGGCTTTGCCTGGTTTCTCCCCTTGTTCTATCCTGCCACCCTTGTGCCTTTACAGATCGTGTCTGGGAGCACACCTCCACTAAACCCTCACACAGAATCCCCATTTCAGGTTCTGTTCCTAGGGAATCTGACCTAAGCCAGCTCGTTCGTCTTACTTGCCCCTGACCCTGTATCCAGGAAGAAAAAAAATCCAGGACCAGGATACTTTGAGTGAGTGTGCAAAGCTTTCTGCTCTCTCTCTTCACTGCAATAAATAAACAATCAACCCACAAATGTGTCCTGAGCCCTAGACGTGGGTTGGACAGAGTGCTGGGCACGGGAGACACACTCACACAGAAGACCAAGGTGATCCCTATTCTCATGGAACTTCCATACCAGCAGGAGCAGGGACTCTCTACCTTAGACCAAAGGGCCGAGGAGGGTAGAATGGAAAGAATAAAATAGATTCTGAAGACTCTCTCAGGAGACAGACTTAAAAGCCCATATTTCACTCGGGTTTTCTCATTACCAAGAGCAGGAGTTTTATAATTTGTGGTTCACAGACCTGGAAGGAGATTCATGGAAGAGCTTCAAAGGGTTTATAATCCTCCTCCCCCCAATTCAAATGCATGCCTGTTTTTCTTGCCAAATGATCCATGCCTTCCACCAGATTCCCGAAGGCATCTGTTAGCCACAAACATCAAGAGTCGCTACTTAGACTCTATTGCCAGCGTATCTGAACGTCTCGAGACGAAAACGGAGAGAAGTTCTGATAACATCAAAACCGCGCACTGCCATGGCGGCAGTTGTGGGTGCAGGCCCAGCTGCGATGTCAGTGGGACAGCTGTCTGACAGGTGAATTTTCCTGTTTCAGATGGTTCGAAATCATGCAGCAGCTTCTTTTTGGGGCTGGAAGTCTGCTCAGTGCTAGGCACTTGATGCTCTCTCTGGATCTCCTCATTGGTTAAACGGGCCGATCGTGCTATATTATCTCCAAGGTCCAGCCCATCACTGATTTTCCGTGATTTTGTGAAGGACCTCAGAAACCATCTCTTTCAGGATCTGTTTAAAAGGCTGCAGAGTGTGGTGGTTAAGTGTGGGGCTCCAGAGCTCGCCAGCCCAGGTTCGACTCTCAGCCTTGCCACCTGGACAGATTTCCTCTCGGGACCTCTGGGAAATGGCAATAATAATGGCTAATTACGGCATCCCCCCATGGGGCTGCTTTGAGGAGCAAAAGGATCAACCATGTGAAGTGCTTACATCTGAGCCAGGCACACAGTAGGCATTCACGAAGTGTTGGCTCTTCTCAATTCGTATATAGAAAATAGAATGAAAAGGAAGGAGTAATTTTCAGAAGGTGAAGACAATGAGGCCAGACTCTCCAGGATTCCTGCATCCAGTCTGGGCTCTGTCCACTGCACTTCCCTGCCTGCTACAGCTGACGTCAATCTTTACAGTGTCTGCAGAACACGAGCAACCACAGCCTCAGAAAAGCCCATTTCCTGGCCCTGATGATGCCCCAATGATCAGGGAAGTTTGAAGATGCTAGGAAGCACTGGGAACTGTTATTTTCTCCTCACATTCCCATCCTCACCTCCTCCAAGTCCCAGCACCCTATCTCTGGGGCTACATCCCATCAGGAAGACCCTGCTTTGCCCTAGGTGCAAGACATCTTCCTGGATCTGAGATCACTTTTCCTACCAGGTTTACATTATCTGTTCCATGTGCCTCTGGATTCCAGGCTGTCACTGGCCATCTGCCATGCGTTCACAGTGCTGGCATTCTGCCACATTCTGCAGTAGGTCATCTCTATGTGCCCAGTCAGATGGTCGACTCAGTCTTAACCTTGGTCTTCACCAGCTGCCTGCTTCCAGAGCTGTCTCTGGGACAGCTCTAATTTCAGGCCAGCCCCATCTTATACCAGAGCATGTGTGGATTTAGGAGTAGGTGTGTCAGGTGGAAGAGTGAAGTGAGAAACCCAGAGCAGGTCAGCTTTGTCTATAGTGAATGAGAATATTATTTACATTGCTATTGCTGATAACGTCCTCTTGCATTTGTCACTTTTTAATTTACAAAGCATATTTATACTCACTCTTCCATGTGCTCCTACAACAGCCTTGTAGGGTAGACTTGATGAAATCTATTAAGCAGTTAGTAAGCTCAGGCCCGGAGAAATTAAGTAGCTTAATCTAAGGCCAGACAATATTTTTTTTAAGGTAAAATTGAAAACCAGGTCCATCTGACTGAAAGCCCAGTACTCATCCTGCTTCACCTCAGCTGGGGCCTTGGAAGGTGATGAGACTCAGAGCCAGTGGAAAGAGGTCAGCAAGACAGGGAGGAGGAAGGGGGTCCTCAGGAGACAGGGGCTGGAGGACAGGAGCCCAGGCTGTTGTAAGGCGCAGCCCGAGCACCCCTTAGTGAGTTTGGCATCTTCCAGCTGCCCATCTAGGTGGCCTTCAGCTGGATAAGGAGTGTTAGGAGCCTCAGCCGTAAGGACTCCTAATCCGATCTCTTCCCATCCTGTCACAGCTCCCAGGAGGTGATGTTGTGTCACAGAAATGAGTCTGAGCTTAAAAATCAATCATACCTGAGTTGAAATCTTTATTTTACTACCAAGAGGTCTTGGGCAAGTTATGCAGCCTCCGCGAGTGTCTGCTTCTTCATCTGCAAAACTGGAGTAAACATATCTATCTGCCTTGCAGGGTGGCTGTAAAGATTACATTAAATAACGAATGCACTGTTGTCAGTAATACTTGGGGAGCAATGGCTTGTGATGGAAATTAGCCACGTGGCCAGAGAAATCCAAGAGGTCTCCCTGTAGGGCGCCAGGCCTGGCTAAGCTGTGCCCTGCCTTCTCTGGGCCCCGTTCCTTTTCTGGGTCCCCTTCTGCCTGCAAGCTAAACAGTCCCTCCCCCTTCGCTGGTGTTGACGCTGTTTCCTCCTGCTACAGACTCTAATGCTCCCTGCTTAGCAGTTGCTTAGCCAAGCTGGGCCAATTAAGCTGCATTCCTCTAATTGTTTTGGTGGCTTTTCTCTGAACTCGCTCCAACTTGTCTACAAATCAGTTCTAAATTTAGACTCAAGCACCAAATCTTGGAGCTCTGCGCTTCTCCCTGCTCTAGCCAACTGTGAGGCTCGCGTGCTTTCAGTGGTAGGGTGTGAGGTGTTTCTCCTCCTCCCTCCCTCTCTCTCCCTTCTCCCCCTCTCCCCTAATCATCAACACAGAGACAAGAAATGACTCTGGGACATGATTTATTTTGTTTGCAGAGTGCAGGTCCATGCTCAGTTAAGGAAACAGTTTTTCTATTTAAACTTCCAGGGAAGCAATGGCAGAGAATTAAAGAGGGGATGAATTAAATGTACAATTTTTTTCTAAGCTCTGGAAACTGCACAGAAACAAAAACAAAAACAAAAACAAACACAACTTTGAAATAGCATGGGAGGGGAGGTATGGGAGCATGAGTATGGTGATTTCTTTTCTGTTTCTTTATGCTCCCCCTTCCCCCACCTTCCTGGTTTGCGTTAGTAAAGCACCAGCCTCAAGCAGAATTGTTGTGTCTAATAGAAAGACCCTGTAGTACCTTCATCAGGCAATTAGGACCCCTGTCCCCCAGGAGGAAGATTTAAAAGAGCTCTATTCTCCTTTTTCCTCCTCGTTCCTTCCTTCCCCCTCCCCTGTTCCTCTCCTCTGAGAAATCTTCTATTTCATCCTTCTCCTCCTCCATTTTCCTCCTCTCCTCCTCCTACCTCTATTTCATTTCTCTCTCTCCTCTTCTCCTACCTCCTCCTCCCTTCCCCTCTCCTCTTGTCATCCTCCCTATTAATATAAAATTTACTGCCATCAGGCATCTTTCCTACCAATAGAGCAGCTTGCATTGTTGAAAGCCCTCTCATATCCCTAGTCTCATTGGAGTTACACAACCGCCCTGCGTGGGGACGGGGTAGGTGCCCATGGCTCCATTTGGCAGATGAGGAAATAAAGCCCAGAGAGGTTCAGCAATGTACACAATACCATACAACTCATGTGCGCTGTCTCAAAAAGACCCAGGACTTCCAGCCTCCGTCTTGGTCACAGTCAGCGCTCTACAACATTTGTCAAATGAAAGAAAGATCTCACTGCTGGTTAAAGAATCAGATCAACACAGCCAAAGGCTTAATGGCAAGGCTGCTAGAGAAGCCAGGCTCTTCAACTGTCTCAGAGCTTTATTCTTATCAATGCAGGACACTTGTTGATTGTCCCCAACAAACTAGGTAACAGGCCTCTTTGTTGTCACCAGTCTCCATGGACATCTCAAAAACTGTAGAGGATGCCCAGAGGGTCCTGCAGGCAAAGAAACATGACAGAGTGCTGGAAGAAACGCCTCCACAGACAGCCAGAGAGTTTTTTCACTGATTGCCGACTCTGAGTCTCTTTCTCCTAGAATCTCCAAGGGGTTTCAGCTCATAAATTTAAATCTGTCAACAAGTGTTGGATCTAACAATACGCTGGGTGCATGCAGAGATAGCAGTCCTGGCCCCCTGCACAGGTGACATGTCCTGCTCTATAAAGTGGGCCTGTCACTTTTACATACATGACTTTTTTGTTTCTGTAAGAAGCAAGTGGATAATGAGTGTGAAATAAGTTTTACAAACTAGAAAGTTCTATACAAATATGAAGAATTCTTTCATTGCTGGAATTACAAGACTGATAGGGGTAAAGTTGGCCCTAACACTGAACAGAATCAAAGTAGGAAGTACCTTTTGAGGTAACGTTACCCAACCCCTCACTTTGTGGGTGAGGACACTGAAACCCCCAGAGGAGTAATAAATACTCTGACAGGCCACACTGCAGGGGACAGGAATGGATGGTTTTAGGATGTGATCTCCTGGCCTGCCTCTTTCTAGATGCTACTGGTAATCTCTGTTTTTCTTTCCTTAATTTTTCCTTCTTTCTTTTTTTTTCCTCAAAATTTGAGATATGGAAAATACCTTCAAAATACTTTTTTTATCCACAGCTTTTCCTCTATCCAAATATATCTAGCCTATGTCCCATTACCTCCAGATCCTATGATATGGCTTTAAAAAATTGATTAATGGTTCCATACTGAGGGTTTAAGAAGAAGCAACCATGGTGTCCACGTGTGCCACTCCTCTTGGGGACCATTTTTCATTTCAGTAGAGGCCTTCACAGACCTCAAAGACTACTAATGGAATTTCAAGTTCTTGGCAAGCCGCTGGAGATTTTATCCAGATGTCCTGTTGATCTGGCCTGTTCTTCTGTGGTGGAGACATATCTCGTCAAGACATCCCCACACTCTTATCTCAGGCTGAACCTCTGACTCCTTTTCCCTGTTAGCTCATTGCTTCACCCTCTGAGCTCTGTGATCCTGACCGACACCACTGACCATTCCACTGACTTCACCTACAGGGCCTCCAACCGAAGGCTGGCTTCCGACATGAAGCGTTTGCTGGTTACTCCCTAGTCTCTGAGTGAAAGACCTCCTGTATCTTCGGTAGTTAAGACTCGTAGTTTCTCAGGGAGTGTGAATGCGGGGGAAGGGAAGAGATTCTGCAGGCCATGGTTCAGGGCATAAACAGTGTGTGAAGATGTGAGGGTTGATATCAAATGTGGATTTGAAAGAAAACTACCTGGGGAGAAGAAGCAAATGGACAATTTCCCACTTGGTATCAGCTGTCTGTTCCCTTTTTTCCTTCCTTGCTGACTCACAGACTTTATTAAAGTCTCTTAGTTCTTTTTACATGCTTGGGGCCGATTACAGATGTTGAAATTTCAGTATTTAAGGAATGCCCGTGTCAGACTGTGAGAGGCCTTGGTGCCTCCAGGACAAGGAAGGACGGAATGTTAGAATCTGGAAGAACTTAATGTCAGCAATTTTGGAAATTATCTAGTTCAACCTCCCTCAAGTGCTTTGTCAGGAGGAAGGTTAAGGCTGTCCTTAGGGTATCTAAGAATATATTTTTCTGGAAAGAAACAGAACCATTTGGACTGTGTGAGTGTTTGTGCATATCACAAAATTAACAGAGCTTATGCCCATGTGTGCATGCACCATGTGCTCCAGGGTGTGTGTGTAGGAGTGTGTGCGGGGGGTCCTCTCCTGTATGTGTGTGCATATTAGTCATAGGGAGCCAGAGGCGAAGAGACAATAGTGACCATCTAGATTAACCCTCTTGTTTCCCAGAGGAAGCAACCAAAGCCTGGTACAGCATTCACATCTGCAAAATGGGAACCTTGGTATCTGCTATGTGCCTCACACAGGTATGGAATGGGTCGATAAGATCATGACTATAAAGTTGTTTTGGGAAAACACACAAACGAACAAACAAACAAAGAAACAAAAAACTTTTTTTGAAATGTGAGTGAAAGCCCAGTGAGTGTGAAATTAGGTCCAGACCTGGAGGACGCTGTGATGACAGAGCCACTTTGGGGTATGGGGAACAGAAGGCAACAAGGGGTGGATGGAAAGGCCGTTCTCCAGACTCCCCAGGAGCCCCACCCAAACACACAGCTGAAGGCTGCACAGTCCACAGCCAGCCAGAAAGGAAATAAAGGGGGTGTGGTGAGATTCACTGATGAGGAGGAGGGGACAGGGAACAGGGGGCTGGCCCTGTTTCAGAGCCTGTGTGATGCTTCCGAACTCTGAATTTTCTCCAGAATAACAGGGTCTCTTGGGGGTGCCAGGGTGCTACCGGCCACCGGGTCTAAGGCTCAGAGCTGCTGAGGATTGAGCGTTATGTCCCTGGATGACAGCTGGCTGGTGTGGAGTAGCTCATAGGTGATGAAACAAGAGGGGAGAGAAAGATATTTGGCTGAAATCACATGGCGGGATATGCTGGAGACTGAACACAGGCCAGGGTGGCTCCAAACACAGGACTGTCCCTCCCAGCATCACCAACCAGGGAAGGTGAAGGCAAGAGAGGCATCCTGTGTTGAGGAGGCTTGGAGCCCCGACATGAGCCTCGCCACTGCTCTGGGTGGGGGATGCTCTGGACCTCTGATGGCTTCCTTTCTTTTCAAAGTGGGCTAGGCGAGCTCTGTCACTCTTCTGGGCTAGACTTGCTGCTCCTCTCCCGTTTCTACTCCTTTATCCTTCACTCAGCCCTTTCATCACCGTTTTCTCCCAGTGGGTTTCTCTTTGAAGAACATACAAAATCCAGCCAGTACCCACCACCTTCGACGCTCCCACCCTCCAGCCCCCATCGTCCCACGCTGCCTCCCCTCGCGTCCCCTTGCTGCCCTGACCTCTCATCTCTGCACAGTGGCCAGGGAGAGCCTTTTACATGCAAGTCAGAATCGTGCCTCTCTTCCGAGGAAACCCCCCAAAGTCTCTCTGCTCACCAGGAACACAAGCACCTCCCCCCATCCCCGACAGGCATTGCCCACCACAGGGCTGCTCCATTCCACCTCACACTGCTCTCTACTGCCCCTGCTCACTGTGCTGCAGCCACATGGGCCTCTCCTGTCTCAGGAACTGTGAATGGGCTGGCCCTCTGCCTGGGATGCTCTCCCCTCCACAGAGCCACAGGCTCCAGCGCTCATTCCCCAAAGGTCCCTATTCAAAGGTCACTTTTTCAGAAATACCTTCCCTGCTCTTTTCATATGAAACAGCTAACTTTCTCTCTACCCAGCTCCTTAGCTCACCGGGCCTGCTTGACTTGTTCTTCCTTTAGCTGTTGTCTCCACTGACATACGTCGTCACTGTTATTTTGCGGCTGCTGCTGTGCACCCAGCTAGGGGCACCCTGGAGGCCCCCGCTGAGCGCCACCTCATGTGGGCAGGAACTCGATGCATTTTGACTCGTGGCTGTAGACCCAGCTATAGGACTAGACGAGTGTTCAGGAAATACCTGCTAAATAAAGTTTGCCCCTTCCCCTCACTGTAACTTCTATCTTGCACCTTTGCCCTCTAGGGCATATCCTAGACTCCTCACAGGGGCTCTAGAAGGAAGTCTGTACCCTTTCCTAGTACCTCCCAGCACTGCAGAGAGGGAGCCTGAAGGCAGAATGTGAACCCCATTTACAAAGTTCCCATACCAGGCCTTCCCCTGGCTCCACATTTCTCCACCACCCAGAAGCCCCATCTTCTCCATGGGCCATGCTTTCCTCTGCTCTCCCTGCAGGAAAGAAGTCACTCTTGTCATCATTTTCTGTGACTGGTTGTTATGGCAACAGGACACAGACATCAACAGAGCCCGAGGTCAGTGTCTACTTGGGAGTTTAGCAAGGTGGCAGTGGTGGGCATGGTGGTGGGGTTGTCAGATGGCTCGTACGGGCATGCCACGAAGCAGGCATCTGAGACAGGCAGAGCTGCTGGTCGCCTCCCACTCCTCCCTCCTCTGGCTTATGAGCCTGACTGGGACTCCAAGTGGCACCTGTAATTACACACTGCTTAGAAGGAGCATGACCCTAACATAAAGGCACAATTTATTGTGGAGGTACTTGCATGGGACCAGTTACAGGCCCTGAGAAAGGTTTTCTCTGCAGCCGGGCCTGACAGTCTCCCTTCCTTTGTTGAGGCCTTGGCTGACCTGGACCGGCACTCATAGGAACAGAAAGAGGAAGAAACGGACTAGAGAGAAAAGAAATGCGTAGGAAAGCAAAGAGATGGGGCCGCTCGCATGGCTAAACCCAGAGGTGGTCCTGGTTAATTGCTGAGGTCGGGTCCAATAAGAAACCAGACTGGATTCTGGATCCTCACTCTGGGAAAAAGAATTGATCTGGCTACATGGATTATATATCAACTTAAATAATGTTAGCAGCTATAAAAGGTAAACTCCCAAATCTCAGTGAATTAGCCCAATAAAAGTTTACTCCCCACTCTGTATAAACCCAATCAGCATTACTGAGGGGGGGAGGGCAATGGAGGAGTGCTCAGGGACCCAGGCTGATAAAGGGCTGCTAAACTCAGGTGGCTTCCAAGGCTTTCCTGAACTCACATCCAGCAGACAAGCTGTGAAGAGGAATAGAAAATCACATGGGAGGTTTTCGTGGCCAAATCTGCCAGTGGGCTACATCACACTGCCCACATTCCAGTGCCTGAACTTCATCACATGGCTTCACCTGTCACGGTGTGTAAGAGACGTAGTCCAGTTGTGTGGCCAGGTAGAAAAGAAAACCCATTTGATGAAGTGGTCTCTGCCATAAGCTGGGAGGAAGCCTGGCCCTTCGGGCAGAATGTGGTGTCTGAGGGAGTGGACTGGAGGTGGACAGCCCAGACCCAGACAGGAGGGTGTCCCCACAGATGCAAACAGCACCCAGCGATATAAGCAGTCAGGATTAGAATCCAGATTGTCCTGGCTCCAAAACCTTTGGTTATGTGAATCATGAAGCTTTCTCCCATAGGAGCTTCCTGGGTCCTGTTGAAAGGAGGAAGGAGGGAAGAGTGGGAGCAGACAGGAAGTCGTAGGGTAGGCGTGGAGAGCAGTCATGACACAGTGAGTGCAGACTAGACACTGGGACCCTCTTCTAGCCCTCGTGTGTCATGCTAGCCTTGCCCCATATATTTTGCTCATTAGGACTTCCTCTGAAGTGCCTTACCGTCCTCTTTGAGCCTAGAGGAGAGTTCAGATTAATGTGTGCACTGGCAGTGTGGTAACACGTGGGGAAAGGCAGAGCTGAGATACAATGATGTTACCATTCAGGAACCCTCAAGCCCAAAAGAGTGAACTGGGGTCCTCGGAGAAAAGGGAGTTTCAAACCTGAGGGTGGCTGGGGCAAACACAGGCTGGAAGCTCCAGGAAGGTGAGCACAGAGCGGGCTGTTAGAGTGAGAGCTGGGAGGAGCCAGAGGGCCGAGGGAAGGGAAGCCACAGCAGCCTTACTTGGGACTTTTGTAGAAAACCTCAGGCCCTACCCTGGCCTTTGAAGTCAGGCTTCTCAGAGGTGGGACTCCAGTGCATAAAGAATTCCCACGCCCTTGCCAAAACCGGTTCACTCTATGGATGGGAAATTGAGGCGTAAGAGGAGCATAATGATTTTTCCAAAGGCACAAAACTGATAGGAAGCAGAGCCTGGCCTAGAACCCTCATCTCATGTCTCCCAGGAAGTGTCTGTTTTATTCCTACAGCTGCCCTACACACACACACACACACACACACACACACACACTCTCTCTCTCTCTCTCTCCTTTTCTTTCTCTCTCTCTCACTCTCATTCTCTCTCTCTCTCTCAAGCTGCAAGGAACTCAGGTGGATGTAGAAACCCCGGCACTCTGACAGTTGGAAGCTGATTTAGCCGTATGTTCCCATAATTGATCCTGCAGTTTGCACAGATCTAATCCATATTTATAATCTCACTTTGGGCAACTGGTACCTTCTGTGTCTGCCTGTGCACCAAGAGCCCTAGCTGCAATCTGCATGTGGAGAAGTGGGCCTCTGCCCCAGCGGTAGCCCAGGAGAGATGACCCATCTTATCTCTGACAGTGGCAGCATTCTCGCTGAGTGGCCCCTGCACAGGGTCCTTAGTCTGAATTATATAAAGTCTGAATTACAGAACTTTTAAAGACAGCAGTTTTTAATCGCTTCCAAGTCATTCAGAAATAAAATGGACAGATAGGGAACAGGACAAGCCCAATTAGAGGCACTTTGGGGACCACTTTAATGAATAGAAGAGGAAGTCCTATGTAATTAGCATGGTGTTTTTTGTTTTGGGGTTTTTTTTTTTTTTTTTTTTTTTTTTGCTGCTAAACTGGTATTCCAGTTTTTGGAATCCAACTTGTTTTGTTTTTAACTAAATGTAATAATTCAGGGGTGGGAGACAACATAGACGATTGTTTTGCATCGGGAACAGTAAATTTACGTTCATAATAAAGCAGTTACACAGACGAGATTATCAATATCACTAGCCAAGGAGATTCTAGACCCCTTGCAAACCTAGGACACAGCATTCCCTAGTCAGTGCCCCCACGTTTGCCCAGACTGCTCCCTGGCAGCCTACAGACGTTCATGCTCACCCACTCCTGTCGCAGGCGCAGCACCCCTGCCCGGGATGCTCGTCTTCCCATCTCCCCTCACTGGCGTCTTGGGCAGGTCTCTGGCCCTACGGACTTCCCTCTTGCCTCGTGAATGGCACAGGTACAGAATGTATTACGATAACACAGCGGTGAGACTGCCATTGCTTTCTCGCTCTCCATCTCCACTTTAATCCATATTTTTATTAAACTTTTTTTTTTTTTCTGCAGAAAGGAACGTTTAGGGAAAACCATGAAGGGCTGTCAAGAGCTGTTATCAGTCATCTCAGCTTCGCCAATGAGCTGTTCCGGGGCAGAAATATTTGCTATTGGGCAGTGGACCCAAGGGCCCAGATCGGAGGCAGGAGCTCATTTTGCCAACAGAAGGGAGAATAAAAGATGGCTCTCGAGATCCAGGAGGACAATGGGAGCAGCAGTTTCCAATTTATTTCACTTCCATTGAATGCCTTTTAGAACCCCGCTCCTACATCTGGCAAATTGGCACCAATCTTCTCTTAGAATTACTGAGGCTTAGGGCTGGGAGTTCAGAGAAACACCCCAAATCACTCCACGTAGCTCTATTTGGATCCTTCCAGGTATGAAGCGCTGGACTGGGCAGTGTGATACAGAGTCAAACAAGCCCACCAGTGTTCTGTGCAAACTCCCACTCTCTCCCTTGAGTTCAAGGCTAAGTTCGTAAATAGGCCCCACCCCTGAACCTGGAGCTGCTTCTATTCTAACACTTACAGTATTAACATGGTCTGTACTGCTTCTCCCATTAGACTGTGAATCCCTTAAAGACACGGATGGTATCTTAGTCACCATCTTATCTCCAGTATGTAGCATAGTGCCTGGCACATTACTAGATACCCAGAAAATATCTCCGAATGAATGAGTGAGTGAATGAATGAGCAACTGGCTGAGTTGCTCACCACTCTGCCACTGACAGATCCTGAGGCACTTGTTAAGAGGGAGCAGGAGATATGCCCAGGGCAGGCAAGTTGCCTCTAATGGGAGGCAAAGCACTCCAACATAGGGCCTGGGGGTCTGAGAACCACCTTGCCTACCTCACACTTCTATGCAGTCCTGGACATAGCGATGCCTCCTCCACATCAACATGAGTGGTGTGGAGCAGTGCAGGTGTGGAATGTGAGAGCAGCAAACCTCTTCCTTGGGCTAGGGGTTTGACTGGCCTGTGCCAGACCCCCAGTGAGTCCCCAGCAGATGTAGTGGAGCTTTCTGCAGAAAATCAAGATACGTTTGGCCAAGAAGAGCACTAATTCGGATCCCAGGAAACAGGAGAATGGAGCACCCTGAGAATCTTTTAGTCAGCAGACCAATAGGGGCTCAGACAGTGGAAGAAAGCTTATAATGCCCTCTGGGTGCTCTCTGCCCAGGCGGGACCTCCTGCAGCAATGTGCGGGATGAATAAATCAGGAAGAAACATCAACCCTGATGTGTGGGGAGGAGAGGAAGTGCCCTGGACATCCCCAGCCAGGGCAGGCTCTGAGCAGCAACTCCAGCTCCTGCCTCCCTCTTGCTCACTTCCCTCAACGATTTCTAGGCCAGAGGCTCTCCTCACTGCACCCTCTGCAGCTGAATCCAGGCTCCCTGGAGGACCCGGAGATGATCTTAGGAAAACACTTGTTCTTTCCCTTGAGAGTGGGCTGTGGTTATATTTTTCTTTTGCATTTTCTGTGTGGGGATGACAATGATGCCTACAGCTCACAGGTGGGGAAGCAATGGAGGCCTCTGTCACTGGTTTCCGCTTTGCGACTCTCCATTGGCACCAACCATGTGTAACTTTCATTAATGGAGAACAACTTTCATTCATCCAGAGACTGCCATCCTGCACTCCATCAAGAGGGCTTTAGACTCCTGGCTCCAGAAATCTCAGCAACACTGTGCTCCGAATGAGCTGGCCTTGTGAATCCCCTTCCCTTGGGGACCACATTCTAAGGCATTAGCAAACATGAGTGTCCCCGGGAGAGGGGGACTCAAATGCAGGGCCCTAAGATAAATTACTAGAGGAATTGAGATGGTTCAACCTGGAAACAAGGCTCTGGAGGTCCCTGATTGTACCTTCTTCCTACACGTGGGCTGTCAGGGCAAGAGGATTGGGGCTTGCTCTTTGTTACTAAAAGGGCAGAAGCAGAACCAACAGGTAGAAGTTGAAGGAAACAGAATCAAGCCAAGAAAAGGAACTGCTAGAACTTCAAAAGATGGAATTAGTAAGCTCAACATGATGGAAGCTTTTGTCCCTCGAAACGGAATACCTCCTCAGCATGGAATCCTATAGTTGCCCATGTGTTTATTTCTTTAATTCTCCATCATCCCCATGAGGAGGTCAGGATCATATACAATTGCCCCCATCTTTCTGAGGTTCAGAACGTTTAAGTGATTCTCTAGAATCATCTCCCAGCATGGGTTAGATCTGGGTGCGAAGCTGAGTCTCCTATTTCCAGTCTGGTTCTTCCAATGGGCCTTAAGTCCTGGGATTCACACAGAAGTCTTGGGAAGGGTAGAAGGGACTCACACATTTTGGGCAACTCCCTCTGTAGGACCTCATATGCATAGCAGGCTAGAATTGCCTTCCTCCCAGGAAAGTTAGTACCTAGGGTCCCTGAGATCTAGCTCCAGGCTGGAGCAGTGCTAGGGAACTCTGGGACTCAGGTGACTTTCTTGAACCCCACCTGGGAACCAAGACAAATCTCTTTTACTCTAAGATCCCCCAAAATGTGGGGAGATTTTTGCATTCCCCTTACCTATCTGACTGCATGGGTATAAAATAGAACACAGCCCCTCGCCGGTGTTAGTAACTTTCTTACTTCCTTTTCATCTGTCCTCCCTCTTCCCCTCCCGGTTCATCTTAATCTGATTTCCTTCCAAGTCTTTCTATTACCTGGATCTTGGATCTTTATCCCAAAGGCCAAAGCTATGAAGTCCTTATCCTCCAGGTCCACCCTGGCTATTCCACTCGAGCAGCAGGTGTTTCACACGTAGCCGTGTGAACTGGGATGGCCGCCAAGAAATGGGCGTGCAGGAGCGGGGGCGCATCTGTGACACTTCACGAGCGTCCACAAAGCCGTGTCTCGATTATACTTTGCCCCATCTCCTCAGGCACTGCTGAAGCTTAACCACCAGCCCCGCTCCACCTGCTACCTGAACTGCCGCATGGAACTCAAAAAGTTTCCCTCTTGGTTCCCGCCTATCCATTTTCCCCAGAGCTGCCAATGTGATCTCTTTACCGTGTAAAACTGGACCACGTCAAGCCTCTGCTTACGAGAGAGTGGCAGCTTCCCGTTGTACTTAGGATAAACCGGGGGGTCCCTGCCTGCTTCTCTCACCGCGCTGTGCACAGCTCTCCCCGTGCTGTCTGAGCCTGGTCACTCGACTCGCGGTCACTCCGGGCTCTGTCCAGCTCCCTGAGCACACCAAGGATATTCGTTCACATGTGCTGGTTCTGTACAAAATTCTTCCCACCACGATCCCTGATTCCCACTGGGGATCTTCCCTGGCTATTTATCTTTCATGCATCAGGTTAAAATGCACGCTCCCCAAGAAGCCAACCTAGATTTCCCCTGGAATTCCTTCCCCTTACATCACCCTTTTTCTCCACTGACTTTATCATAGCTTGGAATTATAGATTCATTTTTTTTGTTTAGTTATTGTCTGCTGTCCCTTCTCGAAGATAAGATCCACAAAGCAGAGACTGTTGTCTGTTCAGCCCTGCATCCCTGAAGAAGCTCACCCCCCTTCTCTGGGGCACAGAAAGAAAAAAGAGAGGAGAGAGAGAGGGCAAAAGAAAGGGAAGTGAAGATAAAATGTAGGCGAAAGAGAAGGAAAAGAGGAAGGAGAAGTATGAAAGCAGGGGGAGGCTGAGGGAGGGAAGAGGAGATAGGGCGAGGGAGGAGAGGTCATGGGGACCAGAGTTCTAGCAGGACACAGCTTCCTCTTTCTCTGAGCTCCCAATCTGGAGTCGGCTCCGCTGAATTGTGGCGCCCTCATCTGGCAAGTGGGGACCGTGCATCTCTTTTTAGCTTGGGACCCTAAAAGGAGTCACAGGGGCCTGTGTGTGCACACCTGTGTGTGTGTGTGTGCGTGCACTTATGCACACATTTGAATGCATGTCTTGAGTCAGGAAAGAGGCAAATGAGCTCTCTCCCCACATGTCCTCTTATCCTGAGCTCTTTCCCTAATGGCCTGAGGGTTTTCAGATATAACAGGCATAAAAACTAAAAGGACAGGAAGCAAGTAGAGGACACACCCTACAGAAGACTCTTGGGTCATCTGCACAGAGAGCCTGCAGGCCTCCAAGAATCTGGCTTGCCATTAGAATGATTTCTGGGAACTGGTGTGGTAGCTGAGCAGGAACCCCACAGACTGCGAGATGCACAGACTTCAGATAATCAGGGAGGAGAGAATAAGCCGCTCAGTCCTCTGCCCCCTGCTGGTAGCCTCTGCTGTCCCGACTAGCCTCTCCAGCCTATGCCTGAGCCTCTTCCTTTTCCCTCTCCCCTGCCCAAATCAAAATGCCAGCATCTCTAGGCCTCAGAGCCCTGCTCTATGCTGGCTGGTGGATGCCTGGTCATAAAAAGTACTGGCTTGGGCTCTGGTCTTGGCTCTGTGACCACAGGCAGATCTTCTTCCCTCACCAGGCTCCAGATGGCTCCTCCGCAGTAGCCGTAGGACCCAGACCTGATGTGTTCCATGCTTCCTTTGAACTTAGTGTTCAGTTTTTGCTGCGTAACAAAAACCTTAAAATCTCAGTGGCTTACAACAAACATTTGCTTTCATATTCACTGGTCTATAGGTTGACTGAGGTTCAGCTGATCTGGGCTGGCTAGCCTGAGCCAAACTGATGTCCAGGCCAGGTCAGATTCAAGTTTGTTCTATATATCCTTATTCTGAGACCCAGATGGAAGGGGTGGTGACTGTCTGGAACATCATCTTTTCATGGCTGATCACAGGATTGCAAGAAGTCAAGCTAAATCGTGCAAGCACATGTAAAGCCTCTGCTGAGAAAGTGCCCACTAACATTCCATTGCCTAAGAAAGTGGCACAGTCAAGACGAACTCGATAGAAAAGAGAAACAGTCTCTGGCTACTCTCGTGGGAAGTAGTGCAGAGTCACTAAGGGCTTGGATGCGTAGTTCTATTACAGGGAGGGAATGAAGAACTTGGAACAGTGAATGAACGTTCTGCAAGGTCTTTGGGAGATGATGGATAGGAGAGGACATTTTGGGTGTCCTAGCCAGGCACTGAGGAAGAGAGCTTGGGGCAAGGTTTCCTTTCATGCCCACATACCTTGCCACATGGGAGGTGCCTCCTGCTGGTGACAGAGAGTACTACCAGTCACCAACAGCCTTTTGCTTCTCTACAGTTCCCAGTCTCACTTGCATAAAGGTTAGCCATGTGACTATTGCTAGAATGTGCACAGAACAACATGTGTCATTT
Organism: Eonycteris spelaea; assembly: GCA_003508835.1. Taxonomy (NCBI): domain Eukaryota; kingdom Metazoa; phylum Chordata; class Mammalia; order Chiroptera; family Pteropodidae; genus Eonycteris; species Eonycteris spelaea. The sequence continues at coordinate 1,283,296 of PUFA01000160.1, read as the reverse complement.
TCCGGCTAAGGTGGGTGAGTAGGCAGCTCACCTTCCCCTTTGCCCATTTATATAATACCAAAGCAATCCTGAAGCCACAAAAGGGCAAACCCCACAGGTGAGTGTGTGGCCTTGATTTCTGAGTCTCTATATAGAGGAGAGGAGCACAGCCTGCATCAAAGTGTGTCATGAACAGAAACTAAACTTCTACCTTGCCAAGCCACAAAGATTTGGAATTAATATGATATTACAGCTTACCACAACCAATTCTAAGGCATGGACTTCCTAAGTAAGTCTATCCTGTCTTCTTCTGTTCCTTATTTGAGCTCATTCATTGACTCACAGGCAGACCCCAGAGAAGACTTGACTCTGGACAGAGAGTGGGGTTGTAAGAGAGCTTGGAAGAATATTCTTTGTTATTTTTAAAAATAAAATAACAGTTACTAGGTTGTGTGTACGAATGTGCATATTTTGTTAAAGTACAGAGAAGAAGAAAACCAACAAACAAAATGGACTACAATTTCCCAGATAAGCCCTGCTTTTATTTTTAAAATAAGAATAATATGTAGTTGAGCATTCAAACAAAACAGATACAAAATAAAAATACGATTCTCTCTCCTAGGTCCTCCAGTACCTCTGCTTAGAGGTGGCTACTTTAAACAGTATGTCGACAGTTCTTTGTATTTTCTTTCAGAGAAAAAAAAATGTGTGTAAGTCTTCTTTACTTAAGACTGTTTTGTATTTTACTTTTTTTCACTTAATAAGACAGCATCAAGATCCTCCACAACACACCTGCGGATCTCTCTCACACTCCGTGATGCCCTCGGCATATTCCATCACGTGGTGGTACTACGATGGATTCAATATGGCCCCAGTTGAGGGTCACCATTTCCAATGTTTCTTCTTCTTCTTCTTCTTCTTCTTCTTCTTCTTCTTCTTCTTCTTCTTCTTCTTCTTCTTCTTCTTCTTCTTCTCCTTCTTCTTCTTCTTCTTCTTCTCCTTCTCCTTCTCCTTCTCCTTCTCCTTCTCCTTCTCCTTCTCCTTCTCCTTCTCCTTCTCCTTCTCCTTCTCCTTCTCCTTCTCCTTCTCCTTCTCCTTCTCCTTCTCCTTCTCCTTCTCCTTCTCCCTTCTCCTTCTCCTTCTCCTTCTCCTTCTCCTTCTCCTTCTCCTTCTCCTTCTCCTTCTCCTTCTTTTTTCTTTTTTAGTGCTGGAATGGGTATAGTAAATACCCCTGTCCTTATTCATTGGGCAGCTTCTTAGAAATGAGATGTTGAGGCTCAATGGAACATATGCTTTTGCTTTTGATAAATGTCGCCAAACTGTTCTCCCCCAAGTGCACCTCTCTACTTTCCCACCAGCGGCACAGGAGAACACTGCCCACTCGCCAGCACTGGCTTTTCATTCTCGTCAATGTCCTAGTCGAAAAGTGGTATGTTATTCTTTTCAGAGTGAATTCTTTACGGGAGGGTTTCCTCCTTCTTGTTCACTGAAATCCAGATTCTTGAATGAACTGTTTCTCTAACAGGCTGCGAAGTAGACGAGAGAATACGATGCAGTGTGCTGGGGGCTTCATTACTTTCAACTGCAGCTGTACCCCATCACACTCCCTATGGCTGTCCTCAGCATCCTTTAACGTCTGCCCCGAATCCCTTAACCAGTTCCCTAACCTGTGAACTGGGCTGTAGCACATGAATATAACCTCAGCATCACACTTTTTCTTACATGGAGCCAACTCTGACTCCAACTCCGAGCCAGATGCATGAGCTCCCTGTCAACAGAGCAGTTCACATAAAGGCGCCTGATTGCTTGTTGAAGATGGCACCAAAATGGATTTCTGAATTAGGTGAAGGACTAGATTATATCACATCTTGGATCTTTTTTTTAAACTTATCCACTTTACTCTTTTCTTATTAAAAAAAAAATAATAATAGTGCCCTTGAAGTAAATTTTAAAAATCAGAAAAGCATAACAAAGAAAGAATAAATCGCTTGCAATCCTGTCATCCTGTGCTGGTGTATAGATTTCTAGTCCTTTGATATTCACACCCACACATACACACACACATTTACTGAAATCATTAGATATTCTTCCAGCAGCAGTGTAACATGACGGTAACTAGTATGGACTGTTAAACCAGACAGCCTGGGTTTATATCTCAACTTCAACACTTACTGGCTATGGAACTATAGCAAGTTCCTGTAATTCCCAAGGTCTCAATTTCATCATCTATAAAATGGGCATAGGAAGAGTATCTACCTCATAGGGTTGTTGTGTGTGTTAGATGCATTAAATCACAAGTTAAGCTGGCAAAGAGTAAGGGCTATATGTGTTTTTATTTATTGCTTTCCCTTTTATGGATATATCATAATTTATCTAAACCTCTTTCCATTGAACATTTGAGATTTTTCCAGCCTTCTCATCATAAATAATACTGCAATAATAAACCTTGTGTATGAAACTTTGTGGCCATTTCTAGCTATGGGAATTGTACATCTAATAATATAATAAATTTCAAAGTTTTTGATGTGCATTGCCAAATTTTTCTATAAAGATTGTGACAACTTGCATTTGGATCAACAGTAGTGAGGATACTTATTTCCTTGCTCTTTCATCCAAGCAAAGTGTCATTATTCTTAAAAATCTACTAGGCTTCTCTTCCCCCACCCAGAATGTATGATTCAATGGACCTTTTAAGAAGGAAAATAATTTCAGAAGAAAAATAGCAAAGTGTAGACGTGGAATGAAGTTAACATCAGGATACTTGCATGATGAATCTTTGAAAATGAAGTTTCCAAGGGGCTCCCGCTGCGAATAAAGTCTTGGTTCTAACATCACAAAGAACATGACCTCCCCCTCCCACACCTCCCTGGCAATTTCACTGAGTTCCTGAGAGCTTTGGTTAAGAGGAAGAAAGGGTGGGTGAGAAGGAGTATGTACTGATCAGTACACATGTATCCCCACTTCTGAAAATCAACAGAAAGATCTATCTGAGCCTTCATCTTTTAGACTTCCAGGGAGTAAGGAGAATGTCTTCAAAATAACAATGAAACCAAGCTGCAAATACTTCATTCTGGTAAACTAATAGTCCTGGGATGTTGCTACTCTCTGGGGTGCATAACCTTGGCCAAGTCACATCTCCCATCCTGCATCCTGCAGCCAGGATTGTATGGGGTGAAGAGGGTAGAGGGTCACAGACCAAGCTCTCAAAGATTCCCTTCCAGCTCTCACGTTTCCTCGCCTTAGACCAGCTGAGTTTGTGAAAGAGATTAGTAGTGTACACTGCGACAAGTTTTAAGCCATGGCCCCTGACCAGTACATGTAACTAACTGGAGGCACTCTTCAAAGAGACAAAACACAGTAGCAGGTCCTGGCCTCGCTGAGTCCGTTATCATCAACCGTCGGCACTGCGCGTAGCAGGTCTTGCTTGAGCCAGGGAGTCCACACTGTGTGGGCATGACGGCTGCCCCAGCTTCTCAAAACAGCCCTGTTTTCTCTGAGTCCAAGAGATCCTGCTTTCACCTTCTTCCAAATGAGAAAGGATGTGGGGAAGAGGAAGCCAGTACCAGCCACACCCAAGACAAGGACCCTGACGCAGAGAACAGGAGTGGAGGTTGATTTTAAGAGCTGCAGGTTAACAGCATCTTCCAGTGGATAAGCCATCCACACCCACGACGCCACAGCTGAATGCGGCATAGCTTAGTGTTTACAAGCTTGAACTTTGGAGCCAGACTCCCTAGGTGCCAATATTGATTGCACTTACTCGTGTGACTTGAGCAAGTCACTTTACTTCATAGTTTCCTCATCTATGAAATGTGGATAACGCTAGTAGAGTACCTACCTCATAGTGCATGGGGTCTACATTAGTTAATATTTATAAAGTACTTAGAAAAGTGCCTAACATGTTATGAGCTTTATATAAGTATTTGTCAAATAAGTAAATAAATGACTTTGGTCATAAATTGCTGTGGTCCAGAAGAGGAAGGTTGTTGGCATCCACTCTGTCTCCGCTACGCCTTAGGTATGTGCCTGCAGGAAAGGTGCGCCATCTCCCTGAGCAGTGGGCTCCTCCCCTGTAAATCAAATTTTACAACACTGACTTCCCAGTAGGTCTTATGATGGAGGTCCTGGCCCACAGCAAAAGCTTAATCGCCATGATCGTTAAATTTATTTGGCAATGTATTCAGAGAGCCCATATAGGTGATTTTATTGGCATCTGTATGGGGGAAACTGAGGTGAGAAAACTGAGGCCCAGGGAATCTGATAGTCTTGTTTAAGGCCACACAGGTAGATAGCAGTGATCAGAGCTAAGAGGCGAACATCAGCTTATACTCACAAGACAGAAACTCAAGTTAAATGAACGGGACAGATTAAGTGTGGGAAAAGGAGGTGGATGTGCAAATAGGTGGGGGAAGACCACAGAGCCCTATGGGATCACAGGTTAGAAGCATCTCCTTCTGCCACGAGAAGCAGTCCACCACTCCGGGCCCTCTGCTCCCAGCTTAAACAAGACCCCGGGTCAATACCTTAACCTTTCAATTGGCATAAAATGAAATGAGAACTTTGCATCCTGGTTTTCCATTTGAAAAGGTCAAGGCTACATTAGTGGATAGATACCTCCATAATACCTTCATTTTATCTTCGTTCTTTTCAGGGGCATCAGTGTTGAAGGATGTTGGGGGCAGCAGCTTGAAGGTGAAGGGCAGCATTGAAACTGCCAGGGACAGAGAGAGAGAGAAGAAGGAGCCTAGGGAGGCCTCCAGAGTAGGAAAGGAAGGGAAAGGCCCTGTTTACTCGGTGTTTACTATGTTCCAGGCACTGAGCCAGGTGTTTCCACGTAGTCACGTGTTCTTAAGTCCTCTTAAGTGGATCATACCATTCAATTCAAAGGTGAGGAACCCAGGCTCAGAGATGTGGAGTAGCTTGTCCATGGTCACACAGAAACCAAAACCATTAGCTATTTTTCCAGAGGAAGAATATAGAATAAAGTTTCCTTTATTCTTTGTCCAGGAACAACTGGACAGAGGTGGCAACCATGGTGTGTACTAAAGTGAGTTAGTTTTGTCAGGAACTTCAAGGCCAGAGAGAATCATGGAGGAAAGGGTAAGATGAAGAAGGGGTCTGAGGATAGAACTGCAAGTCAAGAACATCAATAAATAATCTGCTGCTGACAGGCAGTAGAGGTGGGTGGGCTTATTGTGGACCCTTCAAGACTCACCGTGTATAAAATAGCAATCTAACCATCTGCAGCCAATCTAGAGCTGCTACACAGAACTCAAGCTCCACTAGTCATTACATTTCCCAGGGTTTTGGTCTCTTTGCGCAAGATTTGGAGAATACCTGCACAGCCTTATGCCACAGGGTTGTTCTAAAATTATTTTAAAAAAATAATAGTAAGAGAAAGGAAAGTACATGTAACTATAACACGCTGTTTCACTGTAGAAATAATTATAGAAGGAAAATAATAATAGCAAAAATAGTGAGGTTTACGCACTCATTATTAAAACTGCGGTACCCAGTCCAAGCAGTAAGGTTCTGCAGTGGCAAAATTGCCATGCAGAGTGTGTTCTACCACTCCATGAGGAATACCGTGGTGGCCAACTTGAGTCCTTGGGCTCATTCTAGTAACACCTAATGCCTACTGAGCACATTGTATAATATGCCAGGTAGATACTGTGCTGTGTTCCCAAGAACCCTGTAACACACATACTATTGTACCATCGCTCTTTTTGCAAGTAAAGAAACTCATGCTCAGAGCGTAAAGTCACACCGACAGTGTTAGTGAAGCAGGAATAGAAACTCTCATCAACCCAGCCGAGGGCCTGTGTTCCTACCTGCAGCTCTACCTTGCCTCTTACCTGGAGCTGGCTCAAGTGCCTGCTCGCCCCTCTGCCCCTCTCACCAGCTCATCTACTTTAGAATGGACTCCACCCTTCGCTTCCTCATTGAATCTTCCTTTTGGAGAGCTCTGAATTCTTACTGGCTTTCTCACTTGGTCTCCGGGAGAGAAAGACCATTGATCCCCAGTAGAAGGTATGGACAGAGACAAGAGAGAGCAATCCACATGTGGGGTTTACAACTCAGTTCACTAACTTTTACTCTCTTCATTTCAGGTGTGAGTCTGGCTGATAACTAGATATGCTGGATGTTAGTATCTGTTAATATTATCATGCCCGCTTTCGCCAGAGGTTGAGTGAGATTTCTGAGAAGAGGAGATACAGTTCCCTAGTAGCAGCAGTGTGGGCACAAGAGTGGCCTTCAGCAAACAGTGGATGAGGTTTCACCAGGGGCATCTTCATGCAGGCACCGAGATCTGTAGTAGATTCCTTGTGATTTTTACATTCCCACTTTCTGAATTACAGCAGTACTCCCTGTCCTCTTTCTCACAGCCAGAAAGGGTTGTATAAGCCTCTAGTTTCATATATTAAATGCATTCTTATTTAAAACACCTTAAGTGACTTCTGTTTCCTGACCTAATATTGACAAATACATTGGCTAGTCCCTACGAAGTAGTAGATAGAAATTGCCTTGCTCTTAGAATTTAAATTCCCCTGTTTAAATTCCACCTCTGCTGCTGACAATCCGTATGACTCTGTGAAAGCCATTTACTTTTCTCATCTACAAAACAGGACAGATAATGTTTGTTCTGTTTACGTCACAGATTTTTTGTGAGAGTTAAAGGGGCTGATGAATGCAAAAGTATGTTCTGAACTATACCGATATCTACACAAGAAGGGAACCACTATTTTGTCTTCTTTACAGAGTTTCTTTTTTAGAAAATGTATTCTCATGTTGCCCATAAGAGGGACTAGCAACCTCCTGGTGGGCCCACAACTCATGGTACAGAAGTCACAGCTAGTTACTCACCTTTAGAAATTTAGGCACTGCCCTCCCCAGAATCTGGATTCCACCCTAATGGACTGTGATTAATAGGTGGTTATCCAATTCTTGTTTTTTACCAACTCTGCAAAGCCATTGATGGAGTCAAGTGTATGTCCCAACTGCTTATTCTAGGGTGAGCTGTTGCAGAGAGCATGGTTAGTGGGGTACTGTTTAATGGATACAAAGTTTCATTTGGCAAGATGAAAGGTTCCGAAGATGGATAATGGTGATAATTATACAACGATGTGGATATACTTAATATCACTGAACTGTACACTTAAAAAATGGTTAAATGGTAAATTTTATGTTATGAATATGTTACCACAATAAAAAAGAGATACTGGTGTCCACTGATGTTTGAAAAGGTTTGTTATGATTATGTTATGCCATGTTACAAATGTATTATATTACAATTTTGTGGATCTTAAGAATTCAATAATCCTAATACTTTTCACATAACTGCCTGAAACGTCAATAAATTTATTCATTCTTTTAAAAAAGAGATCAGTCACAATTAGCTGAACTGATAACTTGTAAGGGAGGAAAATAGGTATGCAGTGTAGGAGATTTGCTATATACTTGAATGAAAGTACAGATGAATCAAACTTATCTATAACTAGATTTGTACTTTAAATTCAGTTTAAAGAATAATTTCAATAATACTTGTGAGTGGGCCTTAAAAATAATTTCATTGATAATTTTTACTCCACTTAATTTCAATACTAATTCAATTTCAGCACATGAAGAGCTACTTTTCAAAGCTCTGATAAAGGATGTACTAGAAAAGTCATATTCTCAATAATAAATTATTTCTTCAATAAAACACAATATTTTAAGAGACAAACTGGAAGTGCTACCTCTGATAAAGTGGTTGCTTTGATTGCAATAAATAAGAATTCAGGGGTAAGGTTGGAGAGAGAATATCATATGAAATTTATACATTGATTCATTCACAGGCAAGTGATTGCACTAAGAAATGGAAACAAGTAATGAACAAAAGGCTGTGGATGCTGTCAATGTTTACATTTATAAAAACAGAAGCTTAAAGATGCAGTCAATCATTACAATACTTTGTAATGAGAAAAGAAGCAGCCATAATATTTCGTGTAGCTCAGAATTTCTCTGATTATATCATAGCGAGAACTTAAAACAGGTAAGGAACTCAAAGCAGAGCTGTATGTTAGTCTTTTAAAAAAGACAAGCATTCCAAATTTGATGACCTTTTCTGTAATGACAATGGCAGTCAGGAGTATACTACCTAGCAGATATTTTCTGAAAAAAATAATGCACACTTAATCATTCCTTCAAGTTAGAGGTGACATTTTAACAACACATAAGAGAGCAGTTGAGTATCAAAAAAAAAAAAAAGTCATGCTATGGAAAGAGCATTTTAAAAAATGGATATTTGGAAATGTTGCCATTGCTATGTGATTTTATTGCCAAAAAGTGATGTGTTTCCTCTATAAAAGTTTTTATATCTGCACAGCCAAAAAACATGGAAAGAGAATGCTTTTCTGATCTGCTTTAAAATTCCCCAAAAGGAAAATTTTAGTGGAATTTTGAAAACATTTGTTAAAACTATACAAGTACAATACCTTTCGTTTAGTTTGTCAGAAAAACTAAGCAACCTGTAGGATATTGGAATGTGTCTAAGTAGGGTTGGATTCGAGCAGAGGAGAAGGGGAAAATCACCTCTTGTATTTTCCATACTAAATCTCTTATCACAACCAAAGAGATGATCAGCTCATTAGGCTACCATAGAACACAGTTTATGGCAAAGTTCCTCCAGGTCTCTAATTCATTTCATCAGTGTTTATAAACTTGGGCAATTTGTGATGGACTTCTCTGTATAACGTCAAAATTTCCTGTCAAGAAGGTCTATTTGTCTGCAGTAACCCTCGGGGTTTGGTTTTGTTTCATGCAATATTTTTTTGAAGCGGGCAAAGTCTCCAATGGAATCTGGTGACAGCCTGTGGGAAATGAAATCATCCTTATTTAGAGCTTTCCCATAAAATTAGCAACTTTGCTACTTTTCTGTAGAGACATCGATTATTTTTATATGTCTCAGAAAATAATTCAGAAAACATTTTTAAGGCTATAGTTGCATCTGCGGCCTTCTTGTTTCTTAAGAGTATGTAGCATGATTTTAATGGACATCTCTTTGAATGGAGTCAGACTATAAAGCTCAGTTTAATTGCTCATTCAATTAATTATCACCCTTTTTCCATCCTACGAATCAAATCTATGACCATTTCAGGGGCCCTGCGTGCCTGGCATCTCCAGCCTCTTTGAGCTGATCATCTTCTACCATCACTCATGAGCCACACTGGCCATCTTCCTTTACTTGTCTAAGGTGGAATTCTCTTCCCCAAATAGAGGACGTCATGAGGAGCCATCAGGTGTCGGGGGGTCCACTGTGGAGGAACTAGGGAACTAGTGCTTGTTGAATGGTAGGTATATGCTGGTCCCTCTCATAAGCATGTCATCCTCTCTCTCTACACCCCTTCAGGGTAGGGGTTAGGGGGTGGCTCCCTTGTCCAGATGAGGAAGCGGAGGCTTATAGCAAGCTAACACAGCTAAAACATGGAGCCACACCATCGACACCTGAAAAGCTGTTGCCTTGGGATCAGTGTGGCAGATTTGGACTCTGTGTTCTTCTTCTGCTGTCCTCTGAAGCGCACAGAGATGCAGTTCCTGAAGGGCTCTGTCACCGACCTCCTAAAATTGAACTTCTAATTATCTTCTACTAATTAGATCATGTACTAAAAGATTTTATCTAAATCTTTTAGATTTATCTTCTAAATCTTCTAAAAATCTACTAATTAGTTGTGTAACTATAAACAAACAATATAACCCATTAAATCGGGATTCTAATAGTACTTACCTAAGGGTTATTGTGAGCATTAAATGAGATGATACATGTTAAGCTTGGACTATCATGTGTCTTAATAAATGCTGGTTGTTGGCATTATGATCACTATCATCATTGCCATAAATGTCCTTGTTTCTGAAGCATTTCTTTTCCCTCCTTCCTTTAATAAATACTCCTCTAGCTCCTACTAGGTGTCTGACACCATGCTAGGTGTCTGAAATAAAAGGATAAATAGAAAGCAATTTTCACTTACGGCAGTGTGTGCAAAGCACCATGGGAGCTTGAAGGAGGGCATCTCTCCCTTGCTTAAGGGATTTATTGAAAAGCTTTGTAGAGCAGTTGACATTTGAGTTAAGCCTGGAAGGATGAAATGGAATTCTTCCAAATGGAGAAATGAGGGGGCAAAGGAAAGCATAATAAAACTTCTCTCAGGACTGGGTCTTAGGGTTGAGTCAAGATTTTTCATGGAATAAATTAATTATAGTTAAGAAAAAGAAGCAAACAAGCAAAGAGAGAGAAAGGTAAAGGGAGAGAGAGAAGCAGTTTGAAAGGTAGGTGCAAAATGTGGCTGAATTCAACTTTTCTATCAGGTACCAGATACAGTTTTATAGTGGCAACATTTTTCAGGAGAAAGAACATGAGTTTTGCTATCAAACAGTCTGGAATCAAAATAATAATTAAGCTTTGTGATTTGGGGCAAGGGTCTTTACCTCTCTGATGTGTTAGGTCCCTTATTTGTTTAAAATAACCAAAGATAGAAAATAAAAAGGTAGGGTTCTTACTTCATAGAGATGTCTTAAAATGAAACGAAATGACACTTGTGAAAACACTGAATACAGGGTGTGGCAACTAGCAGATGTTCAGAAAATGTTTGCATCCACCCTTCCTTCTCCAATGAGACTCCACACACACTGACCACACTGTCAACACGAACTGAAAATTGCCAAACGATGTCACTGTTTTCACATTCACACACCTATAGAGAACACAACCACTTTAACTCAGTTATCCGCTTAAACAAGAGTCAGGATTTTCCTTCTCAAAAATGAAAGCCAAGAGAAGTTGGAGCCCTCACCTTGGTAGTTCATTGCTATCATTATTCATTTAGACATTTATTTAGTGCCTATTTGGTAGGTGAGCACCTGGTTTCTTTGTTCATTGAGTCTTCACAGGAACTTTGAAGACAGGAACTATCCCTGTTTTGCAGATGAAGGCAACTTAAGTTTCGAGAAGTAACCAGCTCAGGATTACACTTCTGGCAAATGGTGACCCCAGGGCTGGCTCCCAGAATGGTCTGACTCCAACTCCATGCCTCATATAATATCTTAGGGTGGGAAAGAAACATGTCCTACCCAGAGTGCACAGCTATGAAGAGCAAAACTAGGTCAAACTGGAGCTATCTGTGGTCCTTGAATTTTTCTTAATCAACACAAGCAATATTTTTGTCCATTTCTCCCAGTCTGCTTTCATTTCTCAGTGTTTCCCTCTCATTTCTCTGTAGGGAGGCATATGTACATCATCCCCTAAGCACATTTATCCCTCTCTTCCTCTATTCCAGGTGGAAAAAATGAGGGTTACCATCTTAGAGGGATTCTCCAAGCTTTACAGGGTTCTGTGGGGCTGGGATCTGAGGCTCCAGCCTCCCCTACCATCCCATCTGCTGCCCTCCTCTGCCTTCTCCCTCTGGCATCAGACACAGACCTTGCGCTTTCCCGCCTGCCAGTCTGATGCATCTTCAGGCCCAGAACCACTTAGAAATAATTATTTTAAAAACAAATAAATTCTTCCTCTCTGTGATCTTTACTCTCTTCACATCCGTACCGAGCAGTGGCTATTTTTACTCACCCTAACTCCTGGCAGGTCTCTCTGGAAAGTCACCGTGACATTTCATGCAGCCTCGTCTGGCATTCATCTAAAATATTTTTTCAAAAACATCTTGCTCTGGAGAAATGTCAACGTTTATGGTGTATCCACAAAGATGTATCAGCAGAAAAGATCCACTTAACAAAGTCCCAGCTTGACAAAAAGTGGGTTTGGAGACAGATGCATAGAAGTAGGAAAGCACACTTAGGTGTGTGGGAAGGAAATGGTCATGAACACCCATGTCTGCAGTGAGGTCACATGGTGAGAGTTTGGTGTTTGGTGAGAGGATGGATGCACAGTGACCAGAAGTAGGTGGGTTAAGGACACAGCAGGGAAGGTATCTGGGTCAGTGAAGTCCAGCTGGTCTTAGACTTGACCAAGTCACGTTTTCTTCCTGTCTCCATCTGAGGCCTCCTCTTAGGTCAGGCATGGCTAGGAATTCCGGAACAAGCACACGCAGACCTTTCATGTTGGTGATGGAGATGAAGCAATGGAAGAGAGCCTCAGGTTCAGTCTAGTTTGACTAAGTTATCATTTGATCTTCAACAACTCACATCATCTCTCTTGTTCTCTAGTGTTTTATCTGTAGAATGGAGTAGGGCACTAGATGGTCCCTTCTAGACTTTAAATTCTTTGAGTCAAAGACCAAACCATGAAGATGGTTTCTTACCACAGTGCCCAGCATTTGGGATTTAAGTAATCAAAAATAGGTCATTTTCAATCATCAATTAATCCATGCATCCATCCATCTATCCACCCACTCACCCATCCATCAATCCATCTATCTATCTATCCACTGGTCTGACAATCCATCCATTTACCTTCACTAAGAACTCTCTCTATGCCAAGAACTAAGGAAGGCACTGTGAAATCGATACAACCCAAGACCTATCTTCAAAGAATGCATTGTAAAAAGGTGTGGTAGCCAGCTTCCAGCATGACTCCCAGTGCGCCCTGAACTCTGGTATTCGCTCCCTGGTGTAGACCCCTCCAACACTGCACCACAGTCAGTCTGCATGGCCAATGGAAACAAGAGAAGTTATGGTATGTCACTTCTGACTTCATGTTGTAAAGGACACTGTGTCTTCTCTCTCCCTCTCTCTCGCTTACCTCCCCCTCTTGTTTCATCTTGTTCTTGCTTTTGCTCTTGCTCTTGGGGAAGCCAGCTCTATAATGCAAAGATACTCAGTCAGCCTATTGATAGGCACATGTGGCGAGAAACTGAGGTCTCTATCTAACAACCAGTGAAAAACTAAGGCTTCCCAATAACCACGTGAGTGAGTTTACACATGTATTATGAGCCTTTGGTTTACTGAAAGCCCCAGCAATAGCCTGACTATAACCTCATGACCACATACCCTGAGCCAGAACCACACACCTAAGCTGTCCTGATTCCTGACCTGCAGAAACTTAATTTGGGGATCATTTTGTAACATATAAACAGATGACTAATACAGAAAGAAAATGAAAACATGGACCTATGAAACTATTAAACAAGTTTTTTGAACATCCACAATCATTAAAGGTATCTATATCTATATCTACATCTATATCTATATCTATATATCTATCTACATCGCCTAGCGTACACTTTCAAAGAATGCTCAATTGAAGTAAAAAGTGCTATAAAGGATAAAATTGACAGACTTGCCATGGGAATTTTGAGGAGGACAAGTTCACAGCCAGTTGGAGGGGAGAGGGGAATCTATGCTTCTTAGCTTGGGAATGTTTCATGAGTAAATGTCTTTAAACTGGATTCTTAAAGATAAGTGAGATTTGGGGGTGCAAGTGGAAAGGTATTCCAAATGGCAAAGTCATTATACGCTAAAGCTAACCACTGGATAAAATTAGCCACATTCTTAAGACTGGCTGAGAGTTTAATGTGGTGGGTAAGTACGGGAAGAAAAGGCGAGCACCATGCAAAGACATGTGCCCTTTCTCCTCTAACCCATGTTCCTCGAGCTTTAATTTCTTTACTCTTTCTTGTTTTTTACAAGTATCCCATATATCATAATTTATTTTTTTATTTTAATTGACTAGTTTGTAAAATTTAAATTTTGTCCTAAGCAATAATATCCATGAAACCATGGGTTTGATAGGCTATTTATAATTGCTCTAATAAACATAAAAATAATCACTGTTTAGGAAAATGTGCTCTTCAGTGCACCACCTAAAAAACCCCTAGTAGCCCAGAAGCAGTGTCCCATACCTTGAGAAATACCTGGGATGACAGTGTCGGGGGGAAGAGGGTCCCTTGATGGCAGCTGTGCCTGAAGGGAATACACGTCATGTCAAGTCTGTCCGTGTAATCACGTCTGGTGTCAGCCACCCTTGATGCTTACCTCTCCCTAACACTCCTGACATCCAGTCGGTTACCCAGTCCATTGATCTTGTCTCTCAGATAACTCTGTATGTCCCTGGCCCCATTCCCTCCACAACTTCCTTGAGTTATTATCACCATTCGTCGCATGCACCATTAGATCGGCTTCCTGACTCAAGCCTTCACCCTCCTCCACTCCATACAATTCTGACCATGTGACTCCCTTTGCTCAAATTCTTCACCATCACCTTCAACACAAGAATCCAAACTCTATTAGCCTTGCACGTTGGGTGATTCAGGCCCAGGATGCTCCATACCAGCTCAGGCTAACTTCTGGCCCTCATCCACCCCAAAACAACACATACACAGACATACCTCAGGCTCTAGCAACTGAAAGGCTTTGAGCTTTGCTGAATAAGACTGTTCTCACGGGCACACCTCCGTGTCTTTAAATAGGCCATGCTCTCTCCCTGAAACATCCTCCCTTGCCAGTCCACTGGAATGAACCTAGTCACCCTCCAGGGAGCAGCTAAAGGTTCCCTGATTTCCCCACAGAGACACAGGCATGCCCTTGCTGGAGCTACTGCTTCACTAGGTGCAAATCTCCCTTATATCACCTAGGACTATAAATGTCCCTTGTAATTCCACCTCCAATACTAGACTGTGAGGACAGAGTTGAGGGAGCTATATCTATTCCTCTGCCTTTGGTCCCAGCACACAGAAGCCACTAAATAAATGCTTCTCAAATGAGTACATAGATTACAGGGGCACGAGGGCAGCTCTGTGGTTTGGCTGAAGAGGAAAGAAATTCCAGCTTTCTTCTGCTGCATCTTCCACTGATTGAATGTTTTACCTTCCCAACAGGAAAAATGAATGGGTCTGGGATGGTGGTGTGGGCAGCACATGAGAGTGTCAGGTGCAAAGAACCTTGAGTAGATCCCCTTGATCTCAAAAGGTGAAGCTCTGGTTAATGTTTCCTGATTCCCATTAATTTCAGTGGTTTTTGACAGACACGGGCAATTAGCTGTTTGCTGCAGGCAGCTGGTTTGCGCAACATGGTTTGTCTTTTTATTTGGAAACCTAATATTTTTCATGGATTTGGTTTGGTTTCACTGGGGAGACAAGATAAGCGGTTCAGTCTTAGCAGCTGAGTCGGCTCTAATGGCCCTTGTCTGCTTCAAACCCAGCATCAAGTGAGTTCTCAGCCTCCATCTGCAGCCTAGACGTGGGAAGATGTAGCCTGTACTGTGGCAGGCCTGTACAGGAAGCTTAGACAACTCTGACTGGGGCCAAGAAGAGAAATCTCCCCCACCCCACACCCTGTTGCCCAGACTGACAAGGGTAGTCCTGGACGCATAGGGGTCTACCCAGTTCCTTCTGTGTTGACTAATCAAATTCAGCTTCCATACTCAAATTCAGCTTCCATTTCCCCTCGCCCTCTGATTTGCTGTTGGAGTGGGGTGCCTATCCATTGGCTTTTTGAGAGCAGGAAACTCTGTCCATTCATGTTTGCACCCCTGGCATGAGCTTAATGATAATAACCACTTTTGTCGATGTTTAAGCCTGTGTCCAGGCCTGGCACAGTGTTAAGCACTGTCAACATCCCTTATTAGATTTAATCCCCTCCACAGCCCTCTGAGGTTGATAGAATTATGAACTCCTTTCAATAGAAGGGAAACTTGAATCAGAAGAGATTAAGGAACTTATCAACAACAACCCTCCTTCTAGCAAGAGACCAGGCTGGGTTTGAACTCAAGTTGGTCTGATACCACACATATCCTCTGCTCCTGACACTGTACTCCCCAACCTGGCACAGTGTCTGGGCATGCAGGTGAAGCAGGCATTGATGCAGGCATTCTCCCCACCCAATGCCCTCTCGGCCTGTGGGTAAGGGCCACTGTGGACTGGATGGCCTCCCAGAAGCCACAGCTTCCTTCACCTGACCCTCCTAATGGTCCTGCCCATGGGATTGGGCCCTGTGTTGCCAACATCTGTCTGAGCTGCATTTGGGTCTGCTATTCCAGTCAGACCCAGCACATTGGCCCTCCTGGTCCACCATCCCAGACACCAGCTTCTGCAGCTGAAGAATGATCCCCAGCCCTTGTCTTGCATTTTTTTTTTACAGCTTTCTGCCAGCTTTTCTTCCACTTTTTAGTTGGTTAAGATCTGGAGTCTCCCTGGATCCACTATTAGAGAAGACTGATTCAGCTTAAAATTAGGAGGCGTTTAGGAATTTCTGAAGGGAAGATGCTTGACTCCAATTAGGGAGTTTCTAATCAATTCCCAGGTCAATGTACAGCTCTCTTAATTGGAGGAATCTGATAGAAATTAGAAGGTTACCCCATTTTTATAACATATCTGTAAAAAACTGATAGGTTAGGAAGCCGACGCTGATCAAGTGACAGTTTTGGGTTGTTTAGTATCAGCACTGCCTATAGAATGAGGGAAGGCTAGTTTTGAAAATGATACTAATGAAAAGTAACAACAACTAATGTTTACTGAGTAACTGATCTGGCAGCTAGTAGGTACAACAGGTAATAAATATAAAACCAAGGACTGATGTGGAAGGTCTAAAAGAAAGCGAGACCATTCATTAAATTCTTATCTATTAATACCTGTTTGTTGAATGAATGAGTGAACAAGAGTGGAGAAAATATAACTTCAAGACTGGAATTGGAGAATAAGTCCAGAGTGGGTTGAGAGGTGTGGGAGGTTGCCCAGTTTCTGTGGTCAGTACCCAAGATGGCACTGCCACATGATGGCAGGAAGGAGGGAGCCAGGAGGCCTGAAGCCAGTCAGCACACAGGTGAAGTGGTGCCAGCCCCTTGGGTTAAGAAAGAATTTATTAAAGAATCAGAAATCTGTACCTTGAGAACCCAATTATCTTTCGCAGCTGGTATTTTCTGTAGTTATTTTCTTTGTGCTCTCTTTCAGCCTTTAGCATGGAGCTTTTAGGGTTTAGGTGGGGTGATAAGGGTTATTTTTGAATCTAGCCTGTCTCAGTTGTTCCAAGGAGAAACAAGGAAAGCAACCAAACTGGAATGAAAATAGAGAGAATCTAGTCGAATGATAACAGCATGACTTTGGAGTGACACCTGCCTGGGTGTGATGCTGGCTGGTTCTGTGACTGTTTGGTGACTCATTTTCTTCATCAGTTAAATGGGGATGAGAATAGCATCCACTGCAAAAGGCTCTTGGGAAGCCAGAATGAAATCATGCCTGCAGAGTGTTACACCAGGCCTGGCATGTGGACAGAGAAGACAAGCAGAAGTGAAATGCACTGGGTGCTGTATAGCATGCATGGGTGGGGCATGAAGGGGGCCTAAGAAGTCAGGGTCTGAGATCCCAAGAGGCACATGAATGAGAATCTGCCTTCCTGGGGCAACCTGTTCACCAGAACCCTCTTTGTTCTTGCTGATAAGGAAGGCTGTTGTCTTATGGGGATTTGATCGCCGTGGTCACATATTTGATGAGCAGGATGCAGGAGAACAGTGTAGGATCAGGGGACCTTGATGTCCTTCCCAAGTCTGGGTTTCTCTGATTCAAGAATGAAGAAAAGCCTGGGAAGAGGTCATATTATTGGTTCAAAGCAGAGCCGAATACATATGTTTAGAGAACAGGCAGCAGGAAAACAGAGGTTACAAATACGGAGTTGGGAGACAAACTGGATTTGATTCCTGGTTCTGCCACTTGTCATCTGTGCGATCTTAGGAAAATTACTTGACCTCTCTGAATCTCAATTGTCTCATCTAAAAGATGGTAATCATGCTGACCGCAGAGAGGTTTTGTGAGGATTAAGTGATAAGAGTGTATGGAAAGTCCTCGCCTGGTACATGGAACACAGTAAGTGATGGATTAATTACACCGATGTATAGTAATATTTAAAATAATAAGATAACTTTACTTACATTGATAATATAATACATTAAAACAACATAATAATAATGCTTATGACTGTCATTGCCATTGGTGAAGTAACAATTCCCTGTCAGAGTTCAGATTAAACTTGGAGTTGAGGGATAGGAAAAACTATATACCTTAGCACTCAGGACTGGGCAGTGCTGGGCAATCAGTAGAATATCAGGCCCCCACCCTCGGCTCAACACTTGACCATGAGCCCTAAGAACATAAAATCTGTTTCCCCTGATGAATGGGGGACAGTGCTGGTCCATCCCTTGAAACTCCCTCTGCCCTTTTCTGATTCTCCTTCTTGACCAGGCTTGTCTCTGACCTCAACAAAAACAATACAGATGACAATAATAACAGCAGCCATTTATTTTTTATTTGCTTTTACTTGCTGACAACATTATGTAATGCATTCTTCACCTTTCACCTAATTTAATCTTCAGACAACTTTTTAAAGTGCACCCACTTTACAGATGAGGCTCTGGGAGGTCAGGTAACTTGCCCAAGGCTACAGTGAACAAGTGAAAGGCCTAGAATTTCAGCTTCATTAAGGGAGGCTCAGCGGCCCCTTCTCCTATAAAGAAGTGTAAGAGTGACAGAAGTGACAAGCATCATCACTGGCTCTGTTGCTTCTCCTAATGGCCGCTAGCCCAAGGGGCCCATCCCCTTTAGGAAAATCAGGCTGAGAGAAGTCACCATTGTTTTGCCCCAGTGATGCCTAACTCCCCCATTCTCCAAGGACCAGCCAAGGTGAAGTCTGAGGGGAATTGTCTGAGTGAGCGCTACTCCTTTCCTCACCACTACGGTGCATTTAAGGCAACAGTCCGTGAAGCTCCAGGGGCTTACTGTGGCTCTCCTGGCTACTGTGAGGGTGTTTCTCCAGAATCAGAGAAGTCTCTTGTATGAGCAATTCTCCACCTTGTGGGATCACCTGATTCCCTAGGCAGTCCTGGCATCTGGCCACAACATTGAAGGGAGTCAGGAGTAGATGCCGGGTCATAAGAAACGTCAACGACATTGAGGAAGGACTAATTAGGAAATAAATAGCACATTATTTCCCCACTTCCAATCCCTGCCTAAATCTTTGGTATCTCAAACTCCAGGTCACAGGGATCCCATTTCTTCTGGGTAGAAGAACTACTGGAATTGCTTTCAACAATGTCCCTCTATCCATGTGCTAAGACCTGTCATTAATGATGCACCCTACTGCCACATGCCCATCACATGCTCTAGTTACCCAAAAGGGCTGTTCACATGGCCACAGTGTGGTGGGCCTACTGCCTGTTCTCCAGACTTTGGGATAATTGGTTCTATCTGACAGGTTAACCCCTCCCCTTTGGGACTGATTAGTTTCTGACCCCATCATCTCCTGGCCAGTTGCAATGAATATGCCATATCAGGACCTATTCCAAGCTTGACCACAGCCTTCACGCTAAGTTATTAATAATAATTACATTTTAAATAATTTTCACATATTCATTCAAACACACTCTGACTACTTTCCTATGACATGCTGCCTATGATGCTTGATGCTCGGGATTCTGAGAGAGAGAAAAAGTTTCATCCTTGTGTTCTTGGTGCTTTCGTTTAGTGGAAGAGGGAGATAGTCGATACACTGGCGCACCAGGATATAGTGAAATACACTTTGGCGAATAGCGTTATCCTGGACAGAGAGTTATGGAGAATTCCATGCAGTTCAAGTCATAATTTCTGTAACATTAGAAATTTCACAAGCATGCAGTCAGCAGTGAAAGCAGTTAGCGAATAAACAAACTAAAGAATGTTTGTCATCTGAACCTAGGACTCCATCTCCAAATCACTATTTCTAAGTCAAACGACTAAGTGTATGGTGATGCCATTTATGGTGATGAGGAAGACTGTCGCAGAGTTAGGTTGAACTATCTACAATTGCTGTATTTGTAGGCGGTGGTGATAATACTGATGTAGCTAAGATTTAGTGAGCACTTGCTACATCTCTAACATGCGCTAATTGCTTTAAATACGTTGTTTCATTTAACACTAGGCATCCTTATCCTCATTTCCAGAAACTGGAGTCTAGATTGGAACAACTCACAACTCACTTGACGACTATCCCCCTGCTGGGAGGCAGAAGAGCTAGGACTCTAACCAGATCATTTTGCTCTCCGGTTGGCAGGTCTATTTCCCTTAGAACCACTGTCTACATTAGGGGGTGTTAGCGCACCATAGCAGCACTGGTGAAAGCCTGAAGTGGGAGGCAGCATTTAATCTTCTTCTCTGCAGGTGAATTGTTGGAGTATGTATTTTTAAACCCTCATGAGAATCCTTAAGGAAGACAGTTTAATAAACAGAGTGATGAGGAGGAAGCGAATTTATTTTCAGCATCTCTCTGTACAGAGAAGGTACCAAAGGTAGAGAACAAAATTGCCCTGCATGTTAAGGGGGAAGCTAAGAACTGAGAATGGAGGGAACTGAAAGCTCATGGTTCTCTAGCCCCCACTTTCTGGCAAGTCCTCCTCCTGGCTGAACCTCCTCTCCATGATCTCCCTGAAAGAACCAAATAAGGGCAGCCACACAGATACTCACTGCAACCACAAAACTTAGAAAACCGTGGAAATGTCATTCATGGAGATGCTGGATGAACTGACTGGAGCCCACCCACACCAAGGGATAGTATCAAGTCATTTTCATGACTAATGCAATTTTATTTGAATCAACAGGGACTGATGTTCACAAAGTGTTATTTAGAGAAGCAAGCTGCAGAACCATATCATATTATTTTATTTTTATAAAAAGTCATAATGATACATGTATTGTGAATGCATGCACATATGGTATGCGCATATACGCCTATTAACATATATCCAAAATGCTAATAATGCAAAGAAAACTTGTGGAGGGAAAGATGTCAAAATGCTGACAGGAACATGGCAGAAGTTCATGTTTTAAGTTGTACATTCCTGAAATGCTACGATGTTTATAAAGATACCCTTGATTTGCAAACAAGACATGACCATTAAAAAGAAAAAGAGCAATCTCATGCCTACTCTTGCTCCCCTTCCCTCCCCCCAAACAGCTTGAGGAGTCATGGGGGCAGAGAAGAGGGCTGCCTCCAGTCCCTGTCATTATCCTACCATGTGCCATGCCATCTGGCCTCAATCTTCAATATTAGGTCACCTCCTTGTCCTAGAAAGATACCAGGACACACCTTGGCTAGTTCAGGAGCTAGCGACAAGCTTAGGAAGACAAGCTTGGGAAGATGCCTACTCCTCCTTCTTCCATCCCCATAAAGCTGCCCTGATTTCTATCTCAGAGCCTAGCTTTGTGAGGAACATCTTTCTGGTCTGCAGCTGAGAAGACATTAACTGAAGATTTTTCACATGTTTCCTCTTCTTTCCAGGGAACAAGCAAGTCTCAAGGTCTGTTGCTAGATGCACACACAGACACAGCACACAGACACACACCACTACGAACACAGATATGCACACCAATGCACTAAGTGTCCAAAACAAACAGCCTACAGCTGCTGAAACTCAATGCTCACAAAGCTACAGACTCATGGCAATAACACATGGGTGCATGCATGCACACCACACACCTGTCCAATTGTCTTCAGTCCTGAAGGAAAGAAGAGACAGGTGTAGCTCCAGCCCTTCCAGCAGGCTGACACAGATCCTTCTGAACTTGTGAAACTACTTTCTCTCTTCATTCCTGCCCCTTCCTCCTCTTCCCCACTTCCTTTCCTCCTTCCTCTTCCTCTCCTTTCCCTCCCATTCTACCATGTCCTACCCATGCACTCTCTCTCTCTCTCTCTCTCTCTCTCTCTCTCTCTCTCTCTCTCTCTCTCTCTCTCTCTCTCTCACTTTTCTTAGCACTAGAGGCTAAATGATGCACAGATAGAAGCAGGAACTGGACCACCAATTAAAAGCTGCCTATGGCAGCAAGAAACAGGTTTTTCCTTGATTATTTTTTCTACCCTGAGTCTATCTATCTGTCCTTTCCCCACTGCCCCTCCCAGAGCAACAAACTGGCACCTGATGTGCCCTTTCCTCAGCAAGCAGCTCCGTGTTTAGGTCTCCATCCCTCAGTTCTGCTCCCGTTTCTTTTTCTTTTGCATTTGCCCCCTCTAGCCACGGTGGCCACTTCTGAGACTCCTCCATCCTACCTCACTTCCACACTTATTTTGGACAATGAAATTCCCCAAAAAGGAACTGCCCTGAGTGGGTGTCTCCTTGGGAGGGGGCAGAAGGTGGTAAATGGGGAGACAACGGAAGTGCCAGAACATCCATGTTTCTTCTAAGTAGGAGACCCAATCAGGAAGTGACTGTTCTCACCCAAAGGGGTGACAGGAAATCTCTCCTTTGCCCCATGTTGAGGAGGATAGAAAGCTCAGGTTAAAGAAGACCCAAACAGAACAAAGCTCTTCCTTGTTTAACAAATAGACCCAGCAGCCAGCTTTTGGCAGAGCTTATTGGAGGGAATAAAAACCTCCCAAAAAATCAATGGATAATGATTATACTTAAAGTGCTCTTTGAGCAGTTGCATTAGCAGGCTAGTCTGTAAATAGTAACAAAGCGCTGAATAGAAGGAAGTGACTGTAATAGGGACAAAGATTACCCGTGGATGAGTATTCTCAACTCTCCCAACCCCACCAGGGTTTTGCTTGCTGGATATCTTGGTCTCATTTTCTTGTGGAGACTTCAGGTGAAGGATGCAATGGAGAAAATGCTAAGGAAATCAGAGAGGTGTTAGATCTACATCTAAAAGATATAAGAGAACGAGAGAGGCTGCCATGGGGTTGAAGACTGAGGGAGAGAGTTTGGGGTGCATGATATCTAGGAAGAGGTTCTTTGGAAGAGTAGTGAGGGATGAGAAAATTTTTGAGATTTTACTTGAATTAAGAATGTACCCCCACCGTTTGCATTTCATCAAAAGGTAAGTCAAGAAATGAAACATGATTGGTTGCCAGACTCTATTTCTTTGACACTTCGAAACATGCCATGATCTACCTGAGTTACACAGCTAATCCCACACAGAGCGCAGGGACTATAGATGGCATGGAATACGCACAAGGATCATCAGAGCCCAGACATGCTCAGACCAAGTTGGCAGTAAGACTATTCCAGCAGCTGCACTTTTCAGAGTTGATACAAGGTCTTACAAGTTCTTAGTGAAGAGACACTGCAAGGGGCCTCTTAGGAACATGCTGGGAGTGTGGGAGCTTACTGTATCTATGCACGTCCATGTTAACTACGTAGCAAACTGCATGTGGTTCCCATTCCCGAGGGTCAGTCGGTCATTCTCCATGGATGCCTTGCTTATCTACAGAGCCCTGTAGGTACTGCTGTATGAAGAGGTGAAGAGACTGTTGCCCTCACTTGACTGTGAGAGTCAGGTTTCAGCTACCTTCAGAGAAATAAAAACTCTGTCCCTGGCTAAAGGAATGGCAGGAAACCTGGATATCATAGGAGAGGAGGTCCTCTTCAGGCTACGGAGTAGCTGCCTTTGATGGTGAAATTATGTCTGATAAGGCTGGGCTGCCTCTTTCACCATAGGAAGAATGATCTTGTCCCCTCTTCTCTCTCCATACAACAGCTCTTCCCTTGGACCAAAATAGTGACTTCCTAGATGTGCCACAGGATCGCTCTGCCTCTACACCCATTTTTAGCTCAGCAGGTAGAGATTTCTGTTTCTCTGTCCAGCACCTGACGGGCTCAGGAGGAATTCAGAGCAAATTTAAAAAGTGTAGGGGGAAAGAACCCTCTCTGCTGTTTTACAGAAATCAGCATGCAGCATGATGTCATGATGTCCATATACAATGACTGGCTAAACACAAGCTCTGTTCTTATTCCACACACAGGCTCACGCTCCTGAACAACAATGTTCTCTGTCTTCATGGATTCCTGAATCCATGAAGGCTGGAAGGGCCTTCAGGATTTGACAGATGAGGAAACTGAATCTAGGGAAGTTCAAGGACTCATTCAAGGCTACAGAGCAGGCTGTGGCTGACCCAGGACTTAAACTAGTATTTCAACCTCTTTGTCCACTGCTTTTCCTACTCAGATCTTATCACATGCACAGTACAGGGAGTGCCCCACTTTACTATCCCAGAAACTTCTTTTTTGCAGCTGAATGGAATCACTCCAAGATATAAAGAGACTGAGCTTCCCATCCCTTGAAGTTGCCAAATCCTTGCCCTTTCCTGGTTGGGCCCAGGGAGCAGAACAGTGAGGAATTCCTGATGACAGGAAAGTTCAAAAACCAGACAGAAAACATCATTAACACCAGTTAAGAGGTATGTGCAAGAGACTGGCACAAGATTAAACCTCAGTCTCTTCATCTGTAAGATAAGCATATAACAGGCCCTATCACACAGGACTGTGGAAAGGATTAGAGAAGTTCTAAGAAGATCATACATATCTTACTACAGGGCCAATACGTTTAGCTATGGTTATTATTAGAGGACACTGAGACCTTAGGTAGAACAACTGGATCTACTAAGACTGAGGTTCATAGCATGAGCCATAAACTATTATGGTCTGTAAACTATTTGGGTTTGGGGGGCAACAGGAAGGACCCTAACAGTGAAAGCTGCCCAGCTAGTCTCCACACAATGGAACTTGGTACTTGATGTCAAGCTCTACCAGGCAGGAGGCGGCCTCCAGCAGGAGTGACATGGGAGATGGCACAGATCTGAGACGGCAGCAAGGAGGCTCTGTAGACCCTGTGCAGCTCTGGAGAAGGCCGAAGTGGGGAAACAGGCAGGGACCAACTGACAAGGAGACTCAGAATCCAGCTCTGATCTGCCATGCTCTTTGCGATCTCCAACAGTGTTAGCACAATGCCTGATCTTGGATGCACTATAAATATTGGCTGAATAAATGAATGAATCAATCAAAACTATAGGCTGAGGTCAAATTTGAACCCATAGTTCTAAAGCTTTTATTCCCGCACTGTCCATCCATCCAACCTTCCTGTCAGAAGTCAGAATTTCCTTTGCAATACCCTGGGCTGGCTTTCCAGTTATCTTTTACAGCCTCCAGCTCTGAGCCTTTTGAGTATTGCCTGGAAAATGTCAATTCCTGTTTGATTTTCTCCCAAACACCTCAATTAATTATATGATGCTATCTGGTCAGGACCTTATCTCCATACGATATGAACCTGAGAAAAGAACCCCTCTGGGCCGCATTCTTGAAATGCCATGCACCTTCATTAATGCTTGGCCCTGTCAGGGGGTAAGACAGCCTTGAGCCTTGCTGGAGCGTGACTGTCCAAGAGGTGGGTCACAGGGCACCTTGCTGCCAGAACTCAGCCCAGACTCTCTGTAGCTGAGCACACTAACTGATTGGCCACGCTGAGCACTCTTAGCAGCTTCAGCCACCGTGTGATACCCCAGTCACCTTCCCCACCACAAAGAATGGAGGTTTTCAGACTCTAGTGACCATGACCTACAGTAGTGACCCAGAGAGTAAATGTATACACAGTATTCCAACATTCTGGGACACAGATGTTTTTCACATTGTAATCTCAGAAATTTGGATGACTCTTCCAAACTGTGACATCTTGCCATCAATTGGCAGCATTTTTTCTTTCTTTGTGGTACATGAAACTTTGTGTCTCCCAATAGATTATGACTTTGATTCAGTGAAGTATGGTATCTGCATACATAACTGAAAAAATACTTTTTATCTTTACCATGTGATTTCCTATGATATTTCCTATGTACTATTTTATTTCATTTTCTTTTTTAACTTTTTTTTTTTTTTTAGGCAAGACAACCTTTGGTTGACCTCACAGATTGCAAGGACCTTATCAGCTTCCAATCCCTTATTTTTTATTTTTTACGCCTACAGCACCTGGTCTTCTTAGGCGGTCTCCCATCCAAGTACTAATCAAGCCTGACCTTGCTTAGCTTCCGAGATTAGATGTGATTTCACTTCCTTTAATGCTAGTCACTGCTACCTACTTAGGAAATTTCAATCTGCTCTTTTCAACACTGCTGTGGAGACTGTTATGGAGTAATGTTTGTGTTCCCCAAAATGTATATGATGAAATCCTGACCTCCGATGCGATGGTATTAGGAGGTGGGGCCTTTGTCAGATGACTAGGTCATGAGTGTGGAGTTCTCATGGTGGGCTTAGGAGCTTATAAAAGAGAGCTCTCTCACCGTTTCACCATGTGGGGACCCAGCTGAAAGATGGCCATCTATGAACCAGGAGATGGGCCCTTGCCAGACACTGAATCTTGTACTTCTCAGCCCCCAGAACTGTTACAGAAGCCTGCACTAATGAATACAGGAGCAGAGGAAGATGCTAATGAGCTGTGAGGAAAGAGAGTTTTCAGTAAAAGAGTGGACTTGAGATTTATAAGGATTAGGCTACTGGGGCATGTGAAAAAGGTCATGATTAGGGAAGTAGAGATGAAAGATGACAGAAGACTTTGAATCATACAAACCTGAGTTTCTACATCAGCTCCCTAATTTACTAACCATGAAAATGTAGGTAAAATTGTTTAAATTATTAGTGTTTCAATTCTCTCACCTATAAAGCACTGGTCAGAGACCCTCCTATTCACAGTTGTCATAAACATGAGAAATAAGGAGTTCAAAGCTTTGACCTAGGACCTACATGTAGTAAGTGCTCAATAAACAGTCTTTGGTAATGTTGATTTTAGAAATAATAGAAAAGGAAGTCTTTCAACGAATGGCAGCTGTTATTACTTAAAGTAGTTAAAAAAAAAAAAAAAAGGAGTTGTACCCAGTGTAACATCGGCCGTGTAAATATGTTGAAAATTATCAATAAAATTGTCACCTATTTTATTTCTTTAATTCTATATGTCCTAATTCTTGTCCCATCAAGACTTGGTGAGTCCACAGAAGGCACCGAGGTCAGAGCCACATGTGGGTCTCCACTGATGGGAGCACAGTTGCTGAGTTTGCCTCTTGGGGCAGATCTCCAGCTTTTGGCTGTACCTCTCATAACAGTCTAGGTGTCTCAGACTCCGAGCTCAGTCGGACCGTCCCCATGTGATCGTATTAATCTTATAATTATGTGTTAACATGTGCCTCCACTAAATTGCTTTGCTAGCTCACTGCGGTGGTGCATTTTTCCTACATTATGTCCTCACTCATTGATTATCACGGCATGCTGACTATTTAACCTCAGTTCTTTTACTGGATCAGGCCTACACAGTTTCACTCCTTTTCGTTTCTCATTGTCCTCCTCTTTTATCAGAGTTCTCTGTCAGTCTTTGTCATCCTAGGTGTTCAGTTTTGTTGTCTATTTGATCTCCCCTCTGATGTTCCATTAACATTTCTTCTATAATTTCTCAGGATTGTTTCCCATGATTCAGATATTATACACTTTTCACAACTGAATGAATTGCTGCTTGCAGAAGCATAACCTTTTCCGATCATGAACGAAGCCTTGCAAATGTATGCAACGATCAAGAACACCTTAACATGTCATATTAAGTTAAAAAGAGGTGAGGTATGTTTAATAGTAAATGCTGAAGGAATTCTAAGCTTAAATTCAAATATGTTAAGTAGGTAAATGCTCAGAGATGCATACAATTCTAATAAACAGATATTTCCTATCCATCGGCTATCATTGTTAACATTTGTAAAATAAGAAGCATGGTTTTATAGAGAATACAGTAGTCACCCCTTCTCTGTGGTTTAGCTTTCTGTGGTTTCAGTTACCCGTGGACTATTGTAGTCTGAAAATATTAAATGGAAAATTTCGAAATAAGCAATTGATAAGTTTTAAATTGTGTACCATTCTGAATAGCATGATGAGCTCTCTCACCATCCCCCTGCCCCGCCTGGGACATGAATCATCCCTTTGTCTAGTGCCTCCACAGTGTACATGCTACCCACCTGTTATCACTTAGTAGCTGTCTCACTTATCAGGTTGACTGTTGCAGTATGCAGTGTTTGTATTCAAGTAACCCTTATTTTCCTTAATAATGGCCTAATAAGAGTAGTGATGCTGGCAGTTTGGATATGCCAAAGAGCAGCCATAAAGTTCTTCCTTTAAGTGAAAAGGCGAATACAGTAGAATAAGACATTTTGAGAGAGAACACATTCACATAACTTTTATTACAGTATATTGTTATAATTGTTCTAATTTATTATTAGTTGTTGTGAATCTCTTACTGTGCCTTATAAATTAAATTGTATCATAGGTATGTATGTATACAAAAAAACATAATATATATAGATAGATAGATTTCGGTGCTACTGTCAGTTTCAGACATCCACTGGGGAGGGGTCTCGAACGTATCCACCACTGAGAAGCAGGATTACTATATGGAGTGCTTGTGTGTCCATTGGCTCCAGCAAATATGTGAAACATACCTCAACATTCTTAGCCGTATATGTAGAAAGGTAAATAGGAAAGAAGGAAGGAACGTACATATGTATGTAGGTAAGTAGCTAGGTATGTGAGAAGGTGGGTATTACATAGGTAGGAAGGTAGGAAATAAGAAAAAGCAGCTAAACTGGAAGATAGGTATTTAGGTAGATAAGAAGGTAGGTAGGAAAGTAGATCGACAGACAGATAAATAAGGGGAAATAAATTCCAAGATTAGTAATAAGGATAATCATCATTGTTATTATTTTGCTTTGGTTTTCAGAATTAGCTATGTGAAATATGATTATAATCCACTGCATGCATTACAGGTCTTTTAGTTTGCAAAGAGCATTGTTAAAGTGATTATATGCGGAGGTCGTTAGAGTAAAGTGGCTCTACCACCTTAGCCTGTGTAAGCAACCCAAAACCTAAGCCAAATCCAATACATTCGAATTGGATAGAATGAAACTTAAGGACAACCAATCACAAACAGGCACCTGGGCTTTCCCAAATAATGCAACCACGTAAGTTACAGCCAATCAAATACTTTCTTTGCCTTGCTTCCCATCTTCTCTATAAAAACCTCTCCTTTAGCTCCCGTCTGTGGAGTGCTCCTAACCGCTTTCAGTCTTGTGCTGCCTGATTCAGATTAAGGTATGCTCAAATAAACTCTTGAAAATGTCACTGTGTTTCAGTTTATCGTTTTCAGCGTTCACCCTCGTCACCTCCTAAATATTCAGCAATAGAGGTCGAGTAAATATTCCCATTTGACAGATACGTAAATGCAATCTTAGAGAGGTGGAGTGACTGCACCTCATGTAATGCCACAAATAAATGGCAAAGCTGGAACTCGACCCCTGGTTCCTAATCCAGTGCTCCTTCTCCAGCACCAGATAGGGAGAGGTGACACGAGGGACCATGGGACGCAGCAAAGGAGGTACTGCTCTCCCTTCTTCTGTACAGGATGACTTTGGGTCTGTTTAGGACACAGTCCACTCTAGAAGGAGTCACAGTCTTTGGCCCAAGCGTCTTTGGTCATCTCAGAAACCCACATTAAAACAACACGGCCCTAGGTCACCCCTTGCTTAGTGCCTCAGGCCTAGGAAACTTGCACAGCAGAAAATTTTATTTTCCAGCTTTCTTAACCAGCTCTTCTGGATCCTTGAACCAAGAACTAGATAGGGTGTTCTGATGCCTAGATGGGATCTTTGCTCTTTACCTGGATATCTGACATCTGACATCTGAACTATACAGGCCGGGTCCTGAAGATTCTGATAAAGCGCGATTTGTGGGGATGCCCTCTGTGACCACCCTCCACTGGGCGTTACGGCCACTTTATTCTGATTCCTATTTGTTAAAATGCAACTCAGTCTTCTCAAGAATAGGACAAGCTTGCTCACTTGTGTGATTTTATGGTGTATCTGGTACATGCCAACACTTTGTATTATGTATCTGTAATTCTCATAATAAACCAATGAAGCTGTTACCATTCCCACTTTAGAGACAAGAAAACTGAGGCTCAAGAAGGTGTGCCAACCCATGGCAATGAACAGCTAGTGCATGGTAGAGCTGGAATTCAAACCTACGTGTGCCTAATGCTGAAGCCCACGCTATTTGCACTATATCAGATCAGTGACATTAATTTTCTCACTCTTTCATTAAGCATCCAACTGCTTTGCTTTTGGACCTCCAGCTCACCAGAAGTTTGGACCCTGAATTTTAAAGAAATGCTGTCATCCAAATCAGTCCCTCCGACTATGAACAGGGATCTCGAGCAGCATGAAAAATTTTAACAGCAGAGTTTTCTGAAGTCTGATACAGATCAGACACAGAAAGAAGATAAGAGATGTGTATATTACAGGTTATGAGTGAAAGACTTGGATAAAGAAAAGATTGGATGTACTGAGAAATGACCTCATGCAAAGCCTGGAAGAGATGTTCCACCCATCAGCCAGAACCCCAGATGCTAGTATGTCAGCGATGGTGGGCTTAGAACAGGCAAAAGAGGGAAGGAGGAGAAAAACAAGAAAGACATCACCATACCTGGGTTTTGCGAGAGAGTAGAAGGACCTAGGACATGGTGGGAGGGTGCTCCTGGGGACAACAGGAGCAGAGATTCTGTCAGAGGCAGAAAAGGGCCTTGGAGATAGTTGACCCCCTTATGCTTCTGTGGTTTGCAAGGGACAGGCATTGTCCAGATCCTAATTTGTTTGAATTCCAGGTATTAGAAACAGAAATAACAAGAAATTCATGTCTACTATGGAAATCAGATTCTCTGGCAAGCTGAGGTGGGGTTATTGGTGAGGAGTCAGCCCCTGCAGTAACAACTTCTGAGTGTGGAGCAGCTATGGTGGGACACAAGGGGCTCAGAGACAGAGGCTGTGTATTTTCTGCCCCTAAAATGCTTATAATCATCAACTAGCATGAAAACAGTGCAGCAACAAAGCAAAGCAGAGAGGAAGGTGATGAAAGGCCAACAGGATCCGTACTGGGAGGGCTGATGGTGAATGGAGTAGGGGGCAGAGTAGGGTGACAGAAGTGGAGGAATCAAAAAAGGCTCCCCGTGGACATATTTTGAGTTTCAGAAGATGAGGCATGTGTGATGCACAGGCAGGAGAGGGACAGTATTCCCAGTGGGGACCTCTGCTTAGAAATGGCACTGAGGACAGAGCCCACAGCCCCTGAGCCATTACTCTGAACAATGGAGGGTTGTCTTGAATGGCACGTGAAATGAGGTGGACGAGAGCCAGGAAAAGTACCTGCCTGTGGTGGCCACAACCTTTTGCTACCTCTGTTTCCTAACCTGCAAAATTAGGGAATAATCTGCTCTTCGGTGATGCTGAGGTATTAGAAAGAGAAGGTATATGTTAAGGGCCAAGTCCAGTGCTTGGCATAAAAGAGACATCCTATGAATGGTCACTGTCTGCATGCTCACTCAAACGAGAAGAAAATGGGCCCTTGGGGATCCTCTTACACACATGCAGTGGGCATTAAAAGAGATTGTGGCCCCTTTCAGATATAATACAATGCCTCCATCTCACCACCCACCCAAACCCTGAGAGCCGGGCAGAGGGCTGCTCTGGATCCTGTGTGGCTCTAGTTTCTCTTCTTCCCACCATAGCTTGCAGCGTAAAGAGGCCTGGCACTGAACATGAGGGGCAGACAAGCAGGGGTAGGGGTCCCAGGTCCCAGGCCACTCACTCTGATATCCTCTGCCCCACAGTCTCTCTCTCAATCTCTCTCTCTCCACCCCCCCTTCTCCCCTCCCCTCCCCTCTCCCCCATGTGTGTGTGTATTGTGCACACTCAAGATGGGTCATATGTGCATATGTGTGTTTCTGTTCATGTGTAAATGTGCGTCCTTCTGTAAAATGACAGACAGAAGAGAGGCAACATTAAAGTCAAAGATAATTGCTGATGATCGGTCTACTTAATGCCCTGAAAATGCCCAATCAGATCAGTGTGTGTGGTTGACTGCTGAGCTGGAGGGCTGGGTGATGCTCCACTTTTATTAAGGTCCCCGTGGATGGCCAAGCATTGCTGCTGTGAACCTCTTCCTGACTCCCCTGCTGGATTCCTGGTACTGGGGGTGAGGGCATAGTCCCCACCACACCCTGTAGAGACAGTAGTGGCCTCACAGTTTTATTTCTGGGCTCAGCACGTGAAACCACTCACCATCGTGAATCACGAGATGCCGTATTTCCTAACTTCCTCTTCTTCCTTTTTGCCAGTGAGTTGAAGGTGAGGTGAGTGTAGTGCAATCTATCAGGAAGAGCCCAGAAGAGCCTGGGGAGGGCAGCTCCATCTAGTGGCAGCTGCGTGCAGTGCTGAGGGACCAGAGTTGAGAACCAACCCACCACCATGGCTTGTTTACCTGCTCTGCCAGCTGCCAACTGTATGAGGTGGGGCAGCTCACTCAGTCTCCCTGAACAGAGGAAGCTCTGTGATGAGATGCAACCATTTCAGTCTACTCCACTGCATCATCCTGGACAGAGCCACCATCATCCCCTGCCTGGGTGTTTAAAAGACGAGGACATTCCTGTTCACTGCGGATTCTCCATTGCCCAACAATCCTTGGATTATAGGAGGTGCTCAGTAACTACATCTAGAATAAATAAGGGAAAACTGGGTGACTGCCTGGGGCCTCAAATCTGCAAAAGCCTATGGGAATGAGGGAGTTTCTAAGCCAGGTGTCGAGGGGACCGCAGTGAACCTCCTCCCGCATGAGGCAGCCTGCATTCACAACTCCGGGGGTCATATTTGTGTAGAACACAGTGGGGCTGTGCTTCTGAAGCTGCACCATGGGCGCCCAGCTAGACCTCTCTGGAATGGAGAGCTCTTAATCTTTGCGCATGAGCGTGTTCTTGATTCATTTAAATAACTGTGGTCTGTGTAAAGTTCGATATATGTGTGTACTTTTAGGGAAGGTATGATTGAAGGAATTTCATCTCTAGACACTAGAAAGTGGTACTATTAAAGATATTCTGAGAACCCATTCATGATAAAAAAAAAAACTCTCAGAAAAATAGGAATAGAGGGGAATTTCCTCAACTTAGTAAAGAGCTTATATTTTTTAAAAAATATATAGCTAGCATTTTACTTGACAATAAAAGACCAAATGCTTTCCCCTGGAGATTTTCAAATTACATATTGGACAAAGAGTTAGTATTTGGAATATATAGAGAACTCTCAAAACTCACTAATAAAAAAATCAATTAGAAAATGGACAAAAGACATAAAGAGACATTTCACTGAAGAGGATTGCAAATAAGCACATGAAAAGATGTTCAATATCATTTGCTATTAGAAAAATGTAAATTAAAACATAATGAGATATTACTATATATCCACCAGAATGAATAAAATGAAAAAGAGTGAGAACACCAAATGCTGGTGAGGATAGGAGAGACTGAGTCACTGATATAAAGTTTCTGAGAACATAAAATGGTATAGCCCTGCTGGAAAGTTGGCAGTTTCTTAAAAAACGAAACATGTAACCCAGTGATCGTACTCCTGGCCATGTATTCCAGAGAAATACAGACTTAAGCCAACACAAAACCCTGTGTATTATGTTTATAGCAGCTTTATTCATAATAGCAAACACTGAAGAAAACTCACATGTCCTTGAATGAGTGAGTAACTAAACAAACAGTGATTCCTCCACATCATGGGATACTACTTGGCAATAAAGAAAGCACACACCATTGATGTACAAACAACCTGGATGAACTGCCAGAGAATCGTTTTGAGCGAAAGAAAGCGAGCCCCCAAAGGTTACATGTATGATTTCATTTATATAACATTCTTAAAATGACAGAGTTACAGAAATGGAGAAAAAAATTAGTGGTTCCCAAGGGTTTCCAGAGGGGTTAGGGACTGAGGGGAAATGAATATAAAAGGAAAATATGAGGGATCCTTGTGGGGATGGAAATGGTCTGTTTCTTGGAGTATCAATGTCAATATTCTGGTTTGATTTTGTACTATAGCATCACAAGATGTCACCAATGGGAGGAAATGGGAAAAGGATACATGGGATCTTTCCGCATTATTCCTAACCACTGCATGTGAACCTAAAAATATCTTGTAATAAAGTTTCATTAGAAAAATCAAGAAGATGAAAACTATAGATGTGATAAAACTTTATAGAACTCCACACACACACACACACACACACACACAACGAGTGCATGCAGAATTGGTGAGGTCTGAATATAGTCTATAATGTTTTGGTTATAGTTAAATGTGTTGGTCTAGTTCAAAGTATTATGTAAATGTTAATTTCCTGGTTTTGATTACGCAAAATGTTGGGGGGGAGCTTGTTGAGTGCTAGATATATGTTTCATCTCTGTATTAATTTTACAACTTCGTCTGAGTCTATAATTATTCTGAAAAATTCTAAGTTTATTACAAGTACTGAGAACAACAAAAAAAGTTTTTTGTAAGTACTGAGAGCAAATAAAATTCTAACACTTAAAGTTCCGTTAAAGCAGTTACCACTCTTAAGCATGTGTGTCCATAAGCAGCCCTGTTCGTAGTGCCAAATGTAAATTTAACCACACTTACTCTCCGCAGCCTCAGAGAGCTTACACTACTCATCTCAGGGCACACGCCAAGAGCGCCAGGGTTTGTATTTGCTTCCTCTGGAGCCCATGCTTACTCTTCTAGACCTATGGCAAGGTTAAGGCAGAACCCTGTCTTAAAGGCGCACCCAGTCCACTTCGGGGGTAGGAGGGGAAACGAGGCGTGTGCTCTAGCTATAGCCATGTCCTCGCATGGACCAGTTGACTCAGTTCCTAGTTGCAGATAGCTTCTTCACACCAATCAGACAACAAAGACATGAAAAGGATGTGACAAAAGAGATCAAAGTGGAGAATAGAGTCTCCCTGCTTCTGCGTTGTACTCTGAGGCTTACACATTGTCTGGGTGTGGCATAGCAGGCATCCTAGGATAGTGAATAGTGAGTGAGTGAGTGAGTGAGTGTGTGTGTGTGTGTGTGTGTGTGTGTGTGTGTTTAGGGGAGTGCTGCTGTAGCAGAAGGGTCTCATCTGCTTGCCCATCTGTGAAGTAGGGAGGCTACCAGAATTACCATTTCCTTAGGTCCTAATGGATCCCAGAAAGAATTGGAGAACAGGTTATTGGGACTGCCCTTTCAGTTCTAGGACAGAAGAATCAGGATTTTGGGATGTGCAGTAAACAGGGGCTTCTACCAGCCTTTCTGAAAGTATCCAGGAGGGCAGGAGCCTAATCCCAGACAGGAGAGCTCTGGTGCTAGGGATTCTGGCTGAATGACAAGGACTTGAGTGTTCTCTTACCCACCTCAAACTCTCATGCAGGAAGTATTGTCAATAGGCAAAATACATGGAGCAGTAGTGATGTGCCAGACATTTCTAAGCACTTTATGTACATGGTCTTGTTTAATCTTCACAACAACCCTATACGGTAGGTCCTATTATTACCTGTGACTTACAGATATGAAACTGAGGTGTGGAGAGGCCAGGTGTCAGGCTTAAAGTCACACATTAGTGGTAAAGCTGGGATTGGAAGCCCCAGCTCCAGAGATCATACTTTTAAGCACATTAGAGTCTATCTTTCTGCTCTTTTCCTGACATGTCCTGAAAAAGTCAGGGCCAGTCACTCCCCAAGCCCACTGCTGGTCCAGGTTGCGATACTGATGGGAGGAGGACCTTCTCCCCACCTCAAGAAAGCTGCCACATTGATGAGAGAGGAACACACATCTGTGTAGTATGCCTGCGTGCATCTGCTCTACAAATTCTCCAACGCATGTCAATAGCAATGCTAGGGACTGATTGGAAATACTGGTCTAAGTCACCAGAAATCTGAAGGACCAAAATCCAGGGGCTGGGACTTACCTGGAAGACCCAGCCTGATAAAGTTGAAAAGGAATGAAGGTTGGTATCAAGAGACTAAGAGTCCAATTCCAATCCCGCCACTCCCTGGCAATATGACCTTGGCAGGCATTTGCCCTCCTTGCACTTTGACTGCGTATTCTGAAAAAGGGAAGGATGTCTCTGTCTGACGCTCAAGGGTGCTATGAGGATAAGGCAACAAAATGACAAAAGGTTTAGACCTTAAGCTTTATTCAAATGAAGGTAACCATTGCTATTATTGCCATGGTAGAGGAAGCCAGAAGTTCAGGTGGTGGAGGAGAGTTTGCTGGCCTTCCACCTGCTCTGCCATCATTGGCAAAGGGGCTGCCTGTACCGTCTTGTTCCAAAGCCACCTAATCAGTTAGACTTCCCTATCCATGGTCCTTAACTTAGCATTACCCACCTGGCACCTCTCCCCATCTCCCTTCCTTCTTCACAGTGCTTACTGTCATTTGATTCATGGGTTCTTTGAGATATTAGGAGTCCAGCATACATTATTTCCTGGAGTCAGGAGAACCCTTACTCCATGTAATCATAAAAATGCTCAGGTGATGCAGCCTTCTGGATGAGTATTTTGACCCCAGCCTCACAGAACAGAAGCTGGATCAATTATGCCTTGGCTTCCCGGCTCTACAGCTGCCAACATTCTCCCTGTCTCAGGTATTTAGTATTGCTCTTTTATTAGTTTCTAGAAATCAAGTTTCCCAGAAGTTTAAGGAGGCCATAGATTGCTTTGGCCACCTTCCCAATCTTTTATTAGGAGGAATATGCTTAATTTCAGAATATGTGATATAACAAGAACATGGATCTAGAACCATCCAGAGCTGAGGTCAGGACTCACCTCTACCACCTACCTGCAATAATAATAACAATAATAACAATAATAATATAATTATTATTATTATTGTTATTATTATTAATGAAAATAATATCTATGAATTATAGAGTTCCTGATACATGCAGGCATTATACAGGACAATCTGTGTGCATAATTTCATTTGTTCCTTAAAACAACCCAGAAAGGCAAACATTAAGCCCCTTTTTGAAGATAAGAATGTTGAAGTTTAGCAAGTGAAAGAACTGGAATTGGATCTCATGTCCACTAAAATCCATAGATGCTGTTCTTTCCACTCTGGTTAACAGTCTCTTTGAGCCTCATTTTTCACATCTACAAAATGGACCCATTGAAATCTGTCTTATAGAGTTGTTAAAAGTCTGAAATGAGGCACTATCTGGGAGGGACAGGGTACTTAGTAGGGGATTGATTCATGCAGTCCCCTCCCCTTCTCCACATGACCAAAGGTTCATCAGGAGCACAGGAGAACCTCCAATTTAATGCTGATCTGTCAGAAGTACGAGAGGTCTGGACTTGTGATTGGCATCTGAAGGAGGAGCATCCTTGTGGGAGTGAGCCCTCAACTTGTGAGGTCTGACACCAACTCCAGGATGATAGTGTCAGAATTAAACTGAATTATATGGCACGAGTTGGTGTTAGAGAATTGGTGAGCGTAGGGAAAAAGACGTTCAGTGTCAGAAGTCTTGTGTAGAGAGGAAGCCATAGTTGCCTTTTAGGGGATATTCTCCCTGGTGACATGTGTGCTCTCAGCATGCTGTGTGAAAAGGCGATGAATGGGCTGCCCAATATGGCCCCAGATTTTCCCAGCACTACTGATAATGTGCTCTGACATGGCAAGTCCTAGATCATCTTCTTATGAACCGTGATCACAGATAATCCCTGCTTGTCCACAAGAGAAATTGGACAGAACATCTCATCTAGAGCTGCTTTGTTTGAGGTACAATGCACAGACTGGCTAGGCTGTGGGTCCATACATCTTCCTCTTAGCTGGAAAGCAAAGACCCCACTGCCTTTCTCCCCAAGCCTGACACCATTACGACAATGGGTCTGTTACTTCTGAGCAGTGGCCACGAAGAGGCTGGGACTTGCCGACCTTGTGCTGGATCCTCAAAACTCAGGAGAAGTCAGAGCAACAGAAGGGATGAAATTCATCAGGGTACAGGATAAGAGTATTTGGGGTCCTGAGCCAGCCTCTTCTTCCCAGTTCTGTCTTGTGACGGGAATGAGTAATCACCCCAATTACAAAGCAACCTAAAGGAAGCAAAAGCACTTAACTAAATGAGGCGCTTAGGGAGTGGAAGGAGGAGGGAGCAGCCTGCAAAGATTTTGGCAGAAGGTTCTGGGCCAGCTCCCAGAAAGCTCGTATTAAACAAGCAACATGGTTTTTAGAGCTCCTATGTTGGTGGCCTCAGATACCTTCGGCAGTTTCTAGAAAATGTCTGCTGCATAACTGTCATCTCCAGGATGTTTCGAGACGCGGACGCTGAATTAAACTTAGTTGGAGCCCAACGGTGATCTAGTAAAAGGCACCATCAGAACGTGGGGCGGTGTGCTGCAGCTAATCAGAGCCCGGGAAAGAATGGGGTTTGGCTGTCTTCTTCTAACAACTCTTTGGGGATATAATTAGCTCATGCCACTTAGGAGACCTGCCCTATGCAAACCACAGCAAGCCAGGACGGGGAAGCAAGGTAACAGCTACTGTGATGATGAGGCCCAGGGCTGAAGGCTGCACAGCCCTCACCGGCTCCTGCTAGACCCGCTCACAAATGCTGCTCAGTGCCTGGGCTTCCCTCTAGGCTCAGCCCCTGTGCTATTCTTTGGAATAGTGATGTGGGCCCAGCGCATGTGAGAGGCAACATAACAGGGTCTGTTCTTAAAACAAAGAGGGACAGCCCCGCACTTGCCAAAATCCAAATGATCTTAAGCAAAGTAAAGGATAGAAACCCTGCACGTGGCAAGTTCCTGCAATCCTCCTCATGAAGTGCTAGGGCATGGTTTAATGGACCTTATCAGATATTGATTCTCCTTTGACTTTCCTTTTTTTTTTGGCTACTCTAGATAAGGCAGTTAGCTGTGCTCTGGATCGGTAGCGCAGGCACGGCATGATGGCAGAGGTCCTAGCTGGCCACTTAGCTGTTAACATTTGCATCATATCTTTAACCTTCTGCAGCTCCCTGCAGCATTTCGTTACAATCATGTCGCTCTGCCTGACATTTTTGACCCCAGTCGCCACCCCCTTGGACATCGTCCTCCTGCTACAGCTGTGGGTTGACAGCTGCGGGGCTCCTTCAAGCCAACACGCCTTCCCACGATGTACAAAGCCTGACTCGCCTTACACTGTGCCTCTGGCTTCTTCCCCTCGAACTCAGCTTTCATCCTAACACTACCCCAGGCGCCCTTTACTACCTGGTCTCCTCGAGATTTTCCAGCTGGAACCTCTGCTACTTATACTGTGGTCATGTTTGACTTAGCTCCATGAGAGAGTCCAAGCTACGATCCCACGCATTCCCTTTATACATGCTGCTCTCTGATGCAACCCACCTTACTTGCCTTTAACCTCTCACTCAGGCATTGCTACACCTTATGTAGCACCAGCCTCCAAGAGCAAGCGCCCTGTGCTAACTTGAGCTCATGTCTAGCAAGCTGCTCCCCTGACTGTAGGAACCAGAAGCTCAGAAAATAGTTCATGTCCTTCCAGGCATTCACTTCTGCAAAAGGCAGACTCTGTGAGATGCTCTTTTAGCACAGAAGATAGTTAAGAGACCTGGACCCAAGCTTGATTACCTCCCTCAGGGCTGTCCCACTGCCCAACACCAAGGGCCACCAATTTTGTAGAGTAAATATGAACAGAGCACACTGAAGTTGTGTAACCACATGGATCCACCTTCCCCTGCAAGCTAAGTGGTATGGCCTTGGGCAAGACAGCAGATGACTCTGGGTTTCACTTTCCGTATTCGGTTTCTAGCCTAGTATCCTTCCTCTAGGACCTCAAGCTTAGGCGAGGGGCTCTTTAGGGAGCAGCTGTTATCGGAGCTTTGCTTTATGCCCACCAATCATGAAGAAGCAGGAACTGATCTGAGGCAATACTTTGAGGATTATAAAATTAAAACCTATTTGCAGCCCCGTCATGCTGTTTGATTGATTTTCACTGTGGCAACAAGACCTGGAGTTGTTCCGCATGAAACTCAGGCCTCTCTTTTCTGTCCCATCATACTTGTGGGAACTGAGAAGAGGGCTCTGGTGGAAAGTCAACTGTCAGGCAGAAATAAAACTACTGCAGAACTTACCTTGGTATCTGTTCCTTCCCTAGGACCCACAGGACCTTGCAAGAAGTAGACTTCACTGCCCTCTTCCCTCCCACACAACCCAGGACTCACTTGCCATCTTCGAAGCTCTCTACTCACCCCTGCATTCCTTTTTCCCTCTAAGGCTCTTGGCAGAAAAGAATGAGATCATTCTCGCTCAGTAACACTTCCTACTACGTGTGATATCTAGAACAAGAATCTTTTCTGTGTGCGTTACCATGTCATCCTCACCAGAAAACTTAGCAAGGTGGATGTTATTATTATTCCTATCTTAAAGGTGAGGAAAAGGAGGTTGAGAGAAGCTTAGCAACCTGCCTCAAGCCACCTAGCAAGGAGGCACCAGAGGCTCAGTCTTCTCATCTGTAAAACAGATGATAGCAGTTCCTACCTCATAGGATTGCTGTGCCGATTCAATGAAAGGATTAACGAAGACTTTAGATCGGGGCCTGACAAAGAGGAAGCTTTATTCAAGTGCTTCCTATTTTACACTATTGCTTTTTTCCTCCCTTCTTTCTTCTCTCCCTACTTTGTTTAGTCTCTCTTTCCTCTCTTCCTTCTTTCTTCCTTCCTTTTTCTATTTCTTCCTACTCTCCTTTCTATTCCTTCCTAGAATTTCAGGGTACTTCCAAGAATATATAAGATACAATAAGAAGCCTTTAAGTAACTTGGCCAAGGTCACATACCAACAAGTAGGTCATAAAAAATAACATAGATGGGAAGGTAAAAAAATGTTCCAGATTTTTCAAAAAGGTTAATATTTTTCCTGGGCTAGTGGTGAAATGGAAATGGTGAAGACCTGCCAATTGCAACCTCTTTGCTGACTCCTCTTAGCTGACATCATTGAACAGGTCTATACTCACGTGGATGCATACACCCACGCACAGCCGGAGGCTCTAGTAGGCAACAAGACATGAATGTTCACTACCTCATTTAATCTTTGTAATAATCCTGAGAGGTAAATCTATTTCCTCCATTTTGCAAATGAGGCAATTCAGGTTTTGAGTGCTTAAATTAAGCAAACTTTCCAGGTTCACACAGCAGATAACCGAGATCCCAGATTCAAACTTTGGCCTGTCTGATTCCAAAATCCTTGCGTTCTGGCCTTCACAATGCTGCCTCCCAAGAACACATGTATTCCTCAGAGTAAATACTGGTTTCTCAGTATGAGCTTTGTAAACAACTTCCAGTGAATCCTAAGATATTTTACCCAGAGTAAAGAAGAATGTTTTGCTCATTAAGTGTAACTGAGGCTAATGACGTAGTATTTTTTTTTCCTTCCTTCAGGCTTTGCAGGATGCATGTCATGTTCAAATGTGTTTGCAGAGGTTTCTTTTTAGATCAGTGTAAGGTGGCATGAATTCAATACAGGTTATAAGACAATTTATGTTTCACTTTGAAAGTCTTCTCTGTACCTGGAGGTTCCGGACAGAGCTGAGTTGAGCAGAACCGTGCGGTAAGGGAATGAATGTCTAATGTAACGCTGCAGTGGGGCATGGGGACACAGACCGTAACTTCAGCATGAGGGAAAGACTTGCCAGTGGACAGTGTTTGAGATTTTATCGACAGCTGTGATTGTTGTCAATGGATCCTTGGCCTTTCCCCACACACTTCGCTGCCTTCTGTCATTATTAATCTCTCTTATCTCTGGGATATTCTCAACTGAGTCTCAGTGGGCTCCTCCGAGTCCCTGGGGCCCCACCTATCACCAGCTGCCCAAACCTCTCCTTCCTCACCCAGGGATGGAATGAACAATCTGCTCTCACCATTATTGCTCCAGACCTCAACCTCTCAGCCTCTTTTCATCCCAGGAGATTGTCTCAGCACCTTTGACATGTGTGCGATCAGGGTGTATCTCATGCCACTGTCCCCCTCACCTTCTGTGCTCGGACCTCCAGGCCTTTGCAAATACTCCTCTCGCCATCCGGGTATCCCTTCCTTGACACTTCATTTGGGAAACTATTTTTTTGCCGTTGGAGCTCATCTCAACTGGCATTCTCCAGGAAGAGGCCCCTGATCACCTAGAGAAAGTCAAGAACTCCTATTTCATGCTCTCTCTCAGCAGCCCGGATTTTTCTTCATTGCGTGCATCACGATTGATACTTAAATATTCACTGCGTGATTCTTTGGCTCATATGGATATGCCCTTCCCAGCAGATGGGTAGTTTCCAAAATGGGGTATACAAGGTGATCCAGTGAGTGCTGAGAAAATAAAATTAGAACTCCTGCTGATCTTTATTTTTATCTAAAAATATGAACTGAGCCTTACTCATATTTCAGATACATATTGACACTAGTACATGAGTCAGCCCCGTGTCAGGCAGCCACATGGCATGACGATCCACGAGCGCCCAGGGAAGAGTGGGAAAAGTCCAAGCCGTGGACAGCGGACATGCTGAGTCCCCCTTCACTTGCAGATATGTTGCGATGGGTTGTTTCTGTGTGCCCAGCTAGGAGAACTTCTACAATATATTACTGAGTTATTTAACTAAACCAACCCTTGCAAAACAAACGAGTAGCTTCAGACATTTCTGGGAGGAAACCACGGGGTGAAGGTGATGCTAATGATGTGAGTGCGATGGTCCTCCCAGTGCGAGCCTCATGGTCAGCCTAATTTCTTAGCTAAAAACAACTCTGATCTAATCGGGTCTGAAAAGACAAGTCAGCACATAAGATTTTAATTGCCGAAATGACTATTTGAGATGTGTAAGGGCATCCAGTATCACGCATGATGTTTTGCTAATAAAAATGTTAAATTAAGTGTGTTTATTTCATATACTCCTCATTATTTTAATGTTTCTATTCTGTGTGTGCGTTATTATTTTCACAAACTATTGAAACAGTGGTGTCCTAGTTTGGGCTGTTATATAATATAAAAAAAGCATAGACTAGATGGAATTCAGTGTCCAGGGAGGGCCTGCTTCCCAGTTCCCAGATGGCTGCCTTTAGTCCCTGTCCTCATATGGTCAAGAGAGAAACCATCTGTCTCCTGTCTCTTTATAAGAACATTAATCCCATCACGAGGGCTCCACCCTTGTGACCTAATCACCTCTCCAAAGTCCCATCTCCTAATACTATCGCACTGGGGACTGGGACAACAACATATGAATTTTGAAAAGACACAAACATTCAGTCCATAATAGTGGCTGATGTATATAATTTATACTATATATTATCTCATAAATTAAATACATATACATGTATCGGGGAAGTGTGCTCAAAATTATGTGCTGATAGGGGTGTCTGATTCAAAATCTGTAGACGATGGCACTATGCTGGACAGCCACAGAGAACAAAGACCATAACTCTTTACTTGTCACTTGGCACAGAGTAAGTGCCCAGCTGGACATAAGTGGCATGCACATGTTGAATGAATGAGTGACAGGCCAGCCTTGTCCAAGTGCTTAGGGGTCAGGGTTTAGGTTCTTCAGAACTGGTGTTTCTATACGATGCTATAGGAGATACCGAGACCAGATGGTGAACAAATTAACAACCTTTTAAGGACAACCAAGGTTCAAATGCAAAGCCAATAGCCCCCAACCCTCTTGACTCAGGCACTGCAGTTAAGAGACCAGCTTTTGTTGCTTAAATATGCTCTCCGAATCTCTCTTCACCTTCCACCCTGAAACAGCTTATCCAAGCATATTTTCCAAACAAGTTCAGTAGTCACTCCCCAGGAGGAATTCTGGTGGATAAATTTTTCTCTATCTAATTATACAATGAATGGAGAAGATAGAATTAAATAGTCAAAATCTCAAAGGGAACTGGGGTAGAAGTCATCTTCCCGTGGCTTTGAATTCAGACAGACTGCACTACAAATCCAGGCTCTTCCCAAGTGACCTGTGTGAGTTATTTAACATTTCTGAACTTAAGTTTCCTTGCATGGACATACAGAAACTGTGTAACCTGTCAGGTTGTCATGACAACCAAAGGGAAAATATTGTATGATGTTCTCAGGCAGTGATTGGTGCAATGAATGTCAGCTCTTCCATCCCTCTACTCATGTCATCAGGCTCTGTCCACCTCTAAGTACCCATGTCCTGCAGGACATCCTGATGTTAACTTCCCACGTATTGGTGGCTGCGGGATTCTCCTGTCACTCACAGCAGGTCCACCCACCAACCCGTGCCCAGCCCAGTAGGTTTGTCCAGCAAGACCATCTCTGCTGGCTCCCAGCTCAAGGAGTACTTAACTTCCATCATGACAAACCCTTCCGGCACAAGTTGCACCCCTGCATGAGGCCTTCCTGACTATATCCCTTTGCAATGACCTCACCTCTCCTTTAGAATCAGACATCTGAATCCATGATCCCCCAGCCCACCTCATCAACCCCTCACTCCACT
Source organism: Eonycteris spelaea (assembly GCA_003508835.1). Classification (NCBI taxonomy): domain Eukaryota; kingdom Metazoa; phylum Chordata; class Mammalia; order Chiroptera; family Pteropodidae; genus Eonycteris; species Eonycteris spelaea. The sequence continues at coordinate 1,239,258 of PUFA01000160.1, read as the reverse complement.
CTAGCCATACTGAACCACTGGCAGTTTTCATGACGCATTATGCACTTTCATGCATGATGGGTTTTTGTCTTTGCTCTTCCTTCTGCCTGAAACATCCCTTTCCACTCCATTTTGACCAAAACCCAATGACCTTCATTCACTTAACTGACTTCTATGTCTCTTTCTAGAGACAGTTTGAGCCAAGTCTCCAGTTGGGCTAGAAGCCTCTTCCCTGTGCATTCAAGCAACTATTTGTTTCTAGACTCTCCTCAGTGTACTGAGTGCCCAGCCTTTTTCCCCATGTCTCATGCACCCAACAGGGCAATAGACATCTAATGCATGTTTCAAAAATGACAGAACTATCTTGTCATTTTTTTTTTTCAGTTTGACTATAAACTCCTGGAGAACAGATGTTTGTCTTTACCACTGGGACTAACAAAGTAAGCACTCAATAACTACTTCTTGTTCATTGGTTGACTGAAGATTGAGTTCCCAAACAACCAATGCAATGGCTGGCAGAAAAGAAAAAGCAAGAGACGAAATTAAGAATTGGGTGAATTATGGGGATTCTGAGAGTGTGGGTGATAGAGGGTGTTACTGGGTTAGGGGTAATGGTGTAGCAACCAAAGCTCAGATATTCTGGATCTGGGCTCTGCACCATAGGCAAACTGCTATGAGAACCAAGAGGCCCAAAGGCCCCAAAGGGTACTCAGTCTCATAATCCTCTGCTTCTTCCTGCCCTCCAGGCCAACCTAACCACCCCATTTCTAGAACCAATGAAGAAATCATCTGGAAAGCTGAAGGTACCAGGCAGCATCTTCTGGGTCATGAGGGCTGGTCAGAGAATTCTTTGTCTGTCTCAGTCCATCTTCTCCACCCCACCTCATCCTCCCTTAGCTGTACCCTACCTCCACACTCACACCTGGGACTGGGACATGAAGTAGATCCATGAAGAAGGAGCAGAGTGCCCAGTCTCCACTGTGGCCTTGAATGGACAGCTCTCCCCAGCATGGTTCAAGGAGGTAACGAAAGATCCCCTTCCCCAGAATAGTTTCCCTGCTGGTCTGCTATGTGTAGAGTTGCCAGGTAAAATACAGGATGCCGAGTTAAATTTGAATTTCACGTAAACAAAGAACACATTTTAGTATAAGTATATCCCGCACAATATTTGAGGTACACATACTAAACAATTATTTGTAGGTATCTGAGATCCAGATTTAAACTGAGTATCCTGTTTTTTATTTGCTAAATCTGGCAACTCTGGTTGTGGCTTAAATAGGTTGTTTGGTGAAGTCAGCAAAAAGTAAGTGAGATGGCATGTCTATGAGACATGTATGAGATAATGACACCTAAATCTCAGCCCCAAACCACCAAACTGAACACAAAGCAATGTACTTGTGTGCACGCTGGCTTCTCGGAAATTCTACTGTGCCCTGACTAAACAGATATTCAGAAGAAGGTGTGGTTGGTGTGAGTTTCAGATTGCATTGTTAGGTTCTTCTAGCCATATAGAGGGTAAATGAGGAGAGAAAGAGAGAGCTAGCTCTATGGTTATTGTTAAGTAAGGAAGAATATCCTCATAATGGAAATGGATAAACACAAGGGTTGTATCAATCTCATATAATTTTTTTTCTTTCTACCCTTCCTTACTTTCTTCCTTTCACTAATTATCTTCCTTCTTTCTTCTTTCTTATTCATGTATTCATTCAAAGGATAACGATGTTAAACTTGGCCATGTGGCAGAGTAGTTAGGCATGAGTTTTGGAACCAGACTGCTTAGATTTGAACTGTGGTTTTATCATTTATTCCTGTGTCACTTAACCTTTCTGAAAAATCTATATTAGTTCTCTAGTGCTGCTGAAACAAATTACCATAAGCTCAGTGTCTTAAAAACAATACAAATGTATTCTCTTCTCGTTCTGTAGGTGAGAAGTACCCATGGGTCTCACTGGGCTAAAATCCAGGTGTTAGAAGGGCTGCATTCCTTCTTGGAGATGCTAGGAGAGAAACCATTTCCTCCTTGCTTGTCCCAGCTTTTAGAGGCTGCCTACGTTCCTTGAATCCCTTCTTCCATTTTCAAAGTCAGCAACAGGGGCAAAATTCTTCTCTTGCTGCCATTTCTCTAATTCTCTGTAGCTGGTAACAGTTCTCCAATTTTAAGGACTTGTGATTGGACCCACATACACAATCCAGGATAATCTCCCTATCTCAAGACCCTTAACCTTAATCAGATAACTAAATCTTTTGCCAAATAAGATAACATAGTCATAGATTCCAAGGGTTGGGGAATTGACATCTTTGGGGAAAAATTATCCTGCCAACCACAGCCTCCATTTCTTTGTCCATTAAATGGAGATAATAATAACAGTACCTACCTCATAGGGTGGTTTTAAGGATTAGATGGATTCATACATGTAAAGTGTTTGGACCACAGTCTGGTGTACAGTAAGTGCCCATTATGATGGCCTTTGCTGAGCCAGGACTATGCTCAGTGGAGACGTGGATGCAAAGGTAAATTCCTCACATTCTTCAGGACACTAGTAGAAGGCTTCATGGCAGCACTGCGTTTCCCTTCCTTGAATCTGCGCTCACCAGATGAGACAGCACCAGAGGGAGGCCGCTCATGCAAGTGGACCTGGAATCCGCAGCAATAAAGATAAACTTCAGTATCAGAATCTGGGATTTTGGATCCATCTCTTTTGCATTTGGTTTGTGGAAGTCTATCCCCAAGGGGTCACTCTTGGGTACATGACCAAATTTCACACCTGCAAACTTGGAAAGTATGATGCCTGTCCCAAAGTTCAGCCACCCCAGAAATCTCCCTAGGCGCCTCATGTCATTTAATTAGAATAAAGCAACATTTCTCTGCAATTTGTAAAGATGTTATTTGACAGAGGTAACACAGTACCTGCTGTGTTCACCAAGTCAGTAGACCCCAAAATTATGTACTCCTGAGTGTGCTTATATGTATATGAGTTAAGTGTGTGTGCATATTTAGATAGGTAGGTAGATGAGAGAAAGAGAGAGACAGAGACAGAGACAGAGAGGGAAAGACAGAGAGAGAGAGACAGAGAGAGAAAGACAGAGAGAACAGACAGATATGGAAGGGATCCCTCTCTTCCTTCACCTTCGCTATTATCAACATTCATTACAACCATTTTTATAACCTATTTAGCATCTCCCAGGTCTCTCTGTCTACACTAACTGACCAGCTTTTGTCAAACTCCCTCCACTCAGTTCAGAAAAGAACATATAACATGGGCGCTTACAGCTTTAGAAGATGTTTAGCTGGAACAGTGGGGAGGTTACAGTAACAAAGGCTTGTGTGATAGAATAAATTGGTGAGATTTCAATTTATGTTTGATCCTTGCTATAAACCATTTTCGTCGTCGTCGTCATCGTCGTCATCGTCGTCGTCGTCGTCGTCGTCCTCCTCCTCCTCCTCCTCCTCCTCCTCCTTCTTCTTCGTGACTATTTTGTCAAGTACCCACAAAACAAAAAACAGCAACAAAACAAAACAAAACAAACAAAAACAGAGACACATAAGAAAGCTTAAAGAGATGATGGGGCAGACTGTCTGAGAGGGGACAGGCTCAGAGGGTAGGAAGAAACGTCAGTAGGCTATCATACAGGGAACATCCCCAAATGACAGTAAGAAGTTGGGGCTGGTCAGCTCCATGAGAAATGGGGACGCAGGCAATGCTATGAGGAGCCCAAAGGGAGACTGGCGACGAGGCACCAGGATGCCCCTTCCTGGCACACACCGGAGAGCCCAAACTTGTCCAAAGCAGAGATGGGCAGCCTTGGGCAGTGGGCAAATCATCCATGATCGTGTGAACTGCAGACCAGAGGGTCTTTCACGCATGCTCTGCCCTGCCTAGGAGACCTCCCAGCGAGTCTGAATGGCCCTCCCACTCGCAGCCATGCTGCTTGGCACTTGCTAAGGTGTCGTCAAATAGATATTTTGCAAACTTGAATCAGTTACATTGGCTGGAAATGTTGAATCTCTAAGACCAAGAACCTTTAATGAACCGAACAAGGAAAAGTGAGAGTTTCAAACAACTACAAAATATGGCCAGTCCTCTCAATGGTGAGGAAGGCTTCCTGGAACAGGGGAACTTGCCGCAGGGAACATCATTCTGAGCTCCATGCCCTGCCACTTCCTTCAATCAGGGAATGCACAACTGTACCTACTTGTGGACCAATGTCCCAGCCACTTTACTTGCTCCCTCTAACTCACCAGTCCATCTCCCTGAAAATTGAACTTAAGCACACCGCCCTCTCTTAAAACCCTCCCCATGTGCTCACCCATCACATACGGTGGTGTTTCTCATGCTGGCCAGATAGGTTCTAGGGGTGTATGATAGGAACCAACCCCACCCCGCCAGATGAGCAAGGAGCATCTTCCTAGGGTCCCATAATTTTAACTTTTATATTGTAATATAATTAGAGTAGAACACAAACTTCAATAGGTTTTAAAGATAAAATATAAGACCCCTTTGAAATGCCAATCCTGGAAAAAACTTCTTTGAGCTTTGCCCTTAGACCCCTTAGATTCATTTTTCCCTTCATTTTCCTTTTAAGACATGGAAAGGTTTAAGAATCTATGAGATCAAACTCCAAATTCTGTGGCAGTGCCTTCGCTCTTACCTATACCTACAGCTCCGTCATCAATCACTCTGTGGACATGCCCTGTTCTTTAGGATATAAACTCTCATACTTCCTATTTCAAATGCACGTCACATTCACTCACATCCCGAGCCCTCCCTGACCCCCTTTCTTAGTCTCACATGGCACACACTGTGCTAACTGCCCTTCTCCACCACCCACCCACCCACCCACCACACACACACACACACACGCACACACCCGGCAAAGCATTTATCACCCTGTGGGTAAAATCAGAAAATACTTACTGAGTGTGTACTGTGTGCCAAAGTCGGTTCTGAGCCCTTCATTTGTATTGTCTCTGTACTGCCCATGACCATGTTCCACTGGGTAGTGAGATGTCCAACGACAGAAACTGAAGAAATTGAAGTAATGAAAACAGTTCCCTCTGGCTGAGAGCCAGAACGAGATGGAGTATGGGGAAGATGAGGATGAAGGATGGAGAGGGAGATTATTTTGATATACTACTTAAGCAACATTTGTCACAGAAAACTAAGGATCCAGGTTTCTTGGGTGATGAGAACATCTAGCTGGGAGCAGCCAAAGCTCTTGGGAAGGCTGTAATTAATAAGTACATTTCTATAAATAAAACCATGCTGTTAGGGGGTGAGGGAGAGTCCAGATTATATTTTAGTTCTCCCCCATGACCTGGTCTGGGTCCGGAACCATGGGACATACCACTTCATGCTTTTTTTTTTTTTTTTAGGAACCTGATAAATAGAACCACCTTTCTTGTTTATTCTTGTCATTTAAAGCTAATGAAAGAGAAGTTAGTTTTCGGACCTTGAACCTTCTTTATTGACTAATTCCAGTCTCTTTCTGTGATCATTACTTGTGTTGCTTCCCTTTAAATCAATTGAAATTGTACTCTTGTTGCAAATTGGAACCACTTTCGTTCACTTTTTTTCCTCTATTCATTTGGGGGTTTGAAAAGCCAAGAAAAAAATTTTCCCAGCATGAAAAGAACGATCTGGGACTTGTTGCTGCACAAATGAAAAATAAACCTCTTGGTTCTTAACCCTTGGCAGTCATTCTTCAAATGCCTTCTCCCCAAGGCTAGTTTTGCACACTCCATTAACGCTGGCTGCCACTGGGACAATTATGGACAGGCAGCTTTTCCCATCTGAGCAACTTCTTGAATTAAAAAGCAACGGTGTAGGAAGGACAGGTGTGTGTCATAGGCCTTGTAAAAGGGGCTTCTTCCACTCTGTCCCTCACATACACACGGTGCCCACCTTTTCCACCAAGTCCAAAAGCCAAATTAAAAACTAGATTTCATTGGAAATGCAGTTAGCATTAATGTAATGACTCGGTGGAGAGCCGGAGGAAAGAAAGAGCAATCAGGGGGATCGTGTTATAAACTATATAAATGTCTAACTGATGTACTGTATACTTGAAAGTAATAATAAAATAAAATAAAATAAATAAAAACTAGATTTCATTTCTTTTGTGTGCTGAGTTGTTATTTTATTTTCTGCCCTCAACTTTTTTTTTTTCTTATTTTATGAATTCTTCACTGTAAACAGTTCCTGGGATGCTGTGCAAGGTTTGGGTCAAAACCCAGAGCTTTCAACATGGGTTCTCAGCCTGCTAGACACCGTTAGAGCTCATTGACTTGGGCTAGGGTGGAGTTGACCCTGATGTTTTCATCTCTTAGTGATTTTTCCAGTTTTTACATGTCCCAAGAGATAGCATTTACTTTCTACCTCACCTATGCCAGCACTATCTTCCTAGAGACTTCGGCATTCTTTAACAAAAATGTTCAAATTTTCCGTAGAGTGGCAGCTTTTAGTATGATTAGGAGGAGTCTTCAGTCTAGTATGAGATGAGACGCCTGTAGAAGCTACTGGGGTGTACAGGAGAGTCTCCAGGGGTAAGTTATTCATTTAAGCACTCTGAATCTCAGTTTCTCTACCAAGAAAATGGAAATGGCAGTGGTGTCATTATCACGGGCTTGTGAAAGGAGTCAGTAAAATAAAGCATGCATAATGCCTAGCATATAGTAAGCTCTCTGTAAATGTTCGCCGATAGCAGTAACAATGATAATGATGGAAAGTTTGGCATGGGAGACACACACAAAAGGAAGCCACTTGATTTGAGAGAAATTGGGGACTACCTCACAGAGGAGGCAGCATTGTAACAAAGTCCTTTGAAAGGCTTGAAGTCAGGTGCAGAGGAGGGTGAAGGTCGCGGGAAGAAGAGAATTTCGGGATGATAGAGGATATGACAAGGGCAAAGATGCGAAAGGCCTTGGGGAGGAGTGAGCAGGTCATTCATTGTAACTGAAGAGAAAGGAGATGAGACAGATAGAGGAGGAGGCGGGGTCTACATCCAAAATGGAAAGGGCTCGGACTTTCTCTTTGTGGGTAACAGGGTGCTATAGAACGCACAAAGTAGATTCCTCTTGAAGTTCACGCTGTCTTATCTAACAGGCTGCCTACAGAGCACTGATGTCCACATAAAAGCCATATAACGTCTGAGATGAAAGGCATCTAAAGATCACTCGATTCAATCCTTTTTTTTAAAGATGGGGAAACTGAGGTTCAAAGAAAATAAACAATATTCAAGCAAAGGCTCCAGGACCACAAGCCACTGAGGAGGTGGAAAGGTCACTGCATTGGGGATGGTGCCCTGTGTCCCTTCATTTTGAGTTTCTACATCCCTGACCCAGTCCCCTGCACCCACAGCAATAGCAAGCCCTCCTCACGAAGGAGTAGGGTCCTAGTGGCCCTCATCTTCCAGGGATAAGTCCTATGCTTTTTCAATATCCAACTAAGTGGTTCCCTGAATCTAGTTATTATCGGAATCACCGGGAAGCTGTGTAAAGATACAGACAAACCAGCCCCGTCCTTGGAGATGGAGATTCTGTGCATCTGGGCCGAGGCCTGCACATCTGTGATTTCAATAAGCTGTTTATTGCAAAGTCTCCGCATTCCAAAAGGTGCCCTTGTGTCTCCCACCAGTGGGGAGCCCCCTCATCTTTCCTCATGCAGTTACTTTGCAAAGTTTTCTCTATCTGAAAGACCATATCTGAGTCGTCTTTGAAACGCATCTCCCTCCTAGTACCTAGGGTAGTATTTTTACATAACAGGTACTAGATAAATGTTTTGTGAATTGAAATGCTGAATTAATTAATTAACGATTGAACAAATTAATAATGGCAATAGGAGTAGCCATTTTGAATACTTGCTCTGTGTCAGCAATTGCTAAATAGATGTGTTATGTCATTTAAACCTTGTATCCCTATGAGGCAAATACTTTCTCTTCATTGGATAGGAATGAAAACTAAGGCTCAGAGAGATGAAGTGACTTGTTCAAGTTCAAACAACCTGTAAGTTGACAAATAAATTTTTAAAGAAACCTGTGAATGGATGGACATATGATGCCACCTGTCCCGGGCAGTCAGTCCATGGGACTAGCGCCTTTGCTAGAGGGCCTGAAAAAAAGCAACGCTGCTCTCTTCTGCCCTCTACTGGCCCAATGCTGTGTAGCGGAAAGAGCACAGAAGCAAGCCTGGCTTCTTTATAACGAAGGTCTGAGCCCTCCTTCCTTCTTAATCCCCTTTTCATCTGATGGGTCATAGTCCTTCCACCTAAGATTTTCCTCTCGCCCAGAATGTCTCTCCATAGGCCAGCTTTGGGCACTGGCTCAGAGTGGGCTATAGTAAGCTATGGGAATGTGAGAGGTGCCAGGATGCTCTGGCACCTGGAATTCCCAAGGGGTGTGCCTGCCCTTAAGCTCAGTGGAGTCCCTGAGATTAGCTCCACCTGAGTTTGTCCTAAAGAAGCATGAGCTCAGAGTTTGGAGGTCCCTTAATCCTGAGGCTGAGAAATTAGGTAACTTGTTCAGAGTCTCACAGCTAGAAGGAGGCAGAGCTGGTCAGCCCCTGAGCTCTGTGCTTTTTGTCTACATCCCAGCTGGCTCTGGGTTTAATGTGTTCATGTTTCAGGAAGAATCTGTGTTCAAGGGTCAGACCTATATTACCTCTGTTGAATAGTATCTGTGCAATGAGCCTTTTCAGAAATATCTTGAACGAGGTAGTACAGAAACAACATGTATTTTTCGTTACATACGAGCTTGGATTATCTCCCACATATAGGAGGAACAGGAAATATTCATGCAGAGACCTCAGGTCTTTCCCTAGCCAGCATTCCTGACCCAGTAATCCTCCTGGTCCTTTTATTTCCCAACAAATGGTTAATCCAAACATGTGAATCCACTTTCAAAAGTAAAGAAAGGGAAGAAACTATGTACAGTTTAACTCTTTAGGCATTCCAAGGACTTTCTCTTCCATTATTTCAGTCCTTCATTAATTAACAAATCCATGCATTTCTTCGGCACAGATTTTTTGAGGGCTGACTTTGAACCAGGCTCTGTGGTCTTGGGATGCAGCAGTGAATAGAGCTATGGGCTTGCCCTCATGGACATAGTCTTCTAGCTAGAAAGACTGATGATGGTTACAAAAGAACATAGAAGGGAGACAGCAGGATTCCAGACAGAGAAGAACGGCGGGTGGGAGATGGGAGTGGAGAGACCCTGGAAGTCCTCCTGAGACAACATTTTATGACGAGCAGATATCAAGGACAACACGTATCTGTTCCCAGAGCTCCTCGTGTCTGCTTCGTGTGGATGGGACTTCCTGGGAACTCTTTTCCCTCAATGAAGAATGAGGGCTACACCAAGGCAGGAGCTCAGCCAGTGCCATGGAGTCTCCTGCTGGGAGCTGAGTGGGAAACTCATCACATCCCCAAAGGCTCCGCAAACACACGGGCCTCCTTCCCACCACCACGGGGCATTCACCACACAGTCCATGAGGCCTGACCTCTGGCTGCATCTGCATAGCACCTTTTGGCCGCTGTGCTTGTTGGTCTATTTTAAATGTGTAATTTGTTTGGATGTATTTTCCCCTTCTAAATATAAAGTAGCTTTTTAATCTAATTTTGTATTTTTTTAAAGAGGGCTTCCCAAATTGTCTCAGCTTTGGCAAGGGCTCCAAAATCTCTGCTGTCTCGGACACTTTTGACCCTCCCTTCTGCTTAGCCTGCTCTACTCCCCTGGGTTCCAAAGACAAAGTTGCCTCACTGATCTCCTTGATAAGAAATGCTCATACATCTATAGTGTTTACCCTATGTCTGGCTTCATTACTATGTAGTAATAGCCTACTATGTATTAAATTGTGTAATCACCATGACAACCTTTAAGATGAGTACAGTATGACCCAATTTTACTGATAAGGAAAATGAGGACAGAGAGGTTAAGAAATCTGTCCCATGTCACACAGCTAGTAAGTTGAAGAGACAAGAGTTAACTCTAGGCAGTCAAGTCCAGGGCTCATGTTTGTAACTGTTGGTTCCAGTTACAGCTGACATTTCTCCCCACAGCTCAGACCGACATGTGCTCTGCCATTTACTGGGTTGTCCACTGTCCACCAACTCAGCCTATTCAAACTAGAGTCCATCTCAAATCCAGGATCAAAAAAATACTGTTTTCGACCCACAGTGATAGAACCCATGAACGTGAAACCCATGGATACAGAGGGCCAACTGCATATTTATTGAAAAAACTCTGCATATAAGTGAGTGGATCATCACAGCTCAAACCTGTGTTTTTCAAGGGTCAACTGTAATGTCAGCTGGGTTTCTGTCACTTGCAACCACTCAATTGGACCCCAAACTAGGAAGCTTGCAGCCTCCTTGTCACCTCCATCTCCCTCATGACACATCCTATTGATTTCCAAGTGCCAACCATTCTGGGTCTCTATCACTGTGGCCACTGCCCCGGTCTGGATCATCATCATCTCTCACCTGAACTATTGGCAGTTTCCCCTAGACCAACTCCTTCCAGTCCAGCCTTCCCTTCCCAACAGACAGAGCTACCTAAACACAAACACAGGTCAACAGGCCCTTCCCCAAGCATTTCAAGGATTCCCCGTCATTTTCTAATGATGCCCAAGTTCTTTGAAACAGCAGGTAAGGCCCTGCATAGCTGGAGAACTAGACCGTCTCAGCTGTGGACTATTCTCCCTGCAGTCCTCATTTCCTAAGACACATTCTTTTTCTTTCTTCACTTAGTCAGCTCCTGTCATCCTTTAAGGTTCAGCTGAAAACCCTCCTTAATCCCCATTCTAAAGGCCCAAAGCCTCTCCTCTGTGCTATAGTTGTATCTCGCGCATATGCCCATCACGTCCTCTGTCCCCCGTTAGACCATATGATCCTTGAGGGCAGGAGACAGGACTCATGCTGATGCCCCTAGTGCTATCTCAGTGGCTGGAACATGATGGAACTTCAGCGAATGGTTTTGACCTACGTTAACTTTCTAACCCTCACTTTCTCACCCAGAAAATGTGGAGTTTACGCCAGGTGACCTCTGTAGAACTCTATGAGTCCATAAACCAGAAGCCATCTTGAGAAATGATTACCTCAGTGACATCTTCCATGACTGAATTTTTGCAAGCGAGTGGCTGGAAGGGGATGAGTATCTCTTTCCCATTTCCTATTCTCCCGCATGCAAGAGATCTGTGTGTGGCCTCTAGAAATCACATTAAATCGATCAATTAAAGAACAGGATAACAATAATTTTCATTTTTAGTCCTAATAGTTCAAAAAAGTTAATCTCTTGTATTTGTTCCTGGCCTAATGCCAGAGCAAAATTAGATTTATGAATTTAGCATGATTGCAAGTTGACAGATAACTCCATGTTCTGCTAAGCCAGTGAGAACCTTTAATGTTTAATCAAGAGGTGGAATTAGGTGTTAAGTGTGCCTTGCTTTAGATATTACAAAAAAATAAAATGAAAATACCCCTAAGTCTTCTAATTACAGCCAAATTCCAGCCTCTATAGCCTGCCAAGGTTATTTGTAGGTTATATAACTTTGGAGAATAGTGCTTCCAAGTACGAGGGTGACGGAATAAACCATACAGCAAGCCGAGGCACTTCAGTGTCTGCCCAAAGTTCCCGCCCCCAGCAAGAGATATGACAGTCAGTGTAGGAGCTCACTAAGGTTGTAGTAACAAAGAACTACAAACTGAGTGGCTCAAACAAGAGAAATTTATTATCTCACAGTTCTAGAGGCTGGAAGTCTGAGATCAAGGTGTCAGTAGGACCGTGTGCCCTCTGAAGGCACTGAGGAAGGCTCTGTTCTAGGCCTCTCTCCTAGTTTCTGATATTTCCTTGGCTTGTGGAAGCGTGACTCCAATCTTCACGTAGCACTCTCCCTGTGTCCAAATCTTCCCATTGTGTAAGGACACCAGTCATATTGGATTAGGCTACATCCTACCCCGCATGACCTCATCTTAACTAATCACATCTGCAAGACCCGATTCCTAAATAAGGTCACATCAAAGGTGCTGGGGCCAGGATTTTAATGTGCAAATCTGAGGAATGGGTGGTGTAGTGTAAACCCTGACTTTTTTTTTTTTTTATTGTAATGCAATTGCCTGATTTAAACTTTTGCTAGCCATAGGACCAAAGCAGGCAACCTCTCCTCAGTGAGGCTCCTTTGTTTTAGAAATCTTGGTTGATTTCATAACTGACCATTTGGGCCACCGTGTTTTAAATTTTCTTCCTGCGCTGTAAATTCCTGCTCTTATGTTTAATGGGTCTCAAAATTCTGTGACAGAGTTTTGGTCAAGTTGTTCCTATTAAAAAGTACCGACTTTAAAAACTAATAGCTTAAAAGCTGCCCCCCTCCCAACACACTCACACCTAAATGGTCCACAAAACATTCTCCTTTCCTTCTGAAAATATGCAATGCTTCACAAATTTGCATGTCATTCTTGCACAGGGGATATGCTAATCTTCTCTATATCATTCCAAGTTTAGTATATGTACTGCTGAAGCAAGTACCTGCTCTTATGTCTCAAATTCACCAATCAAGAGTGAGCCCAGACACCCTAGGTCCCACACTCAACCCCAATAAAAGCAGTTTCTCTCTTCCTGCATACTCACTGTGTGGCCCCAGGTGTGCTGTGTAATTTCCAAGGCCTTAAGTAATAAACCTTTATGTTTTTCAAAGTTTCCAGATGGTTATTGCTGAAAGGCATCTTGCAATCATAATGAGAACCACAGGGCCAGTCCAACCACAACACTGGTTATTGATAAACTGAGACTGGATTGAAACAGGGCAGTACGATTCAACCCATAAAAGCCATTTTGATGGAAAAATATTTGGATAATCAGCATTTGCATAGAGACTTTTCTTCCAATTCTTTCTACCAGTCTCACTGTTTTTAGGATGTTTCTACTATATTTTCCATACCTTTCTGCTTATAGCCTTCTAAGAGTCTATCATAAGAGGCTCTAGGCTAGGTTAACCTGGTCTACAAATTCTGCAATTTGGAATCTTCGAAAGCAAAATGCTCACCTGAATCTCCAATAATGCAAAATGTCAGAAACGCTGCCAAGCCGGTGGCCATCATGGACTTCAGAAGTCCATCTCTGCCCCTTAGCTCTGCCCACTGGGACTCTTCACAGTGGCTTACTACAGAGCTGGCTTCCCAAGTGCTGCAGGAAGCAACATGGGTCCAGAACACTCTGCAGAACACTGTGCAATGTTGATATATCAAGCTAAATAAATGTAACAAATGTATAATTGCTTGCGAAATTGGTCATTATCTCTCCTAGATTCTAGTTTTGACAGGAAGTAGGAGGCCCCAGTGGTTTCAGGGGAAACCACTTAAGATTTTCAGGGGAAAATGTTAAAATTGAGGAAATTGTGTTCACATCTTTTTTTTTAATTGTTGAAAAGATGTCCATGATCAGATTTCAGAAGAAGAACAAATCGATCCAAGAACAATTCAGGAACAGCAGCATCTCTTGGCAATACCATCTCCTAATGTATAAAGTTAGAAAAATGTGTAATAGCAGGATCCTGCTGTGAAGCCACATACTCTGTGGAAGTCTGGGGCATGAGGCAAATATAAGTGGAGGTGTCATATTGAAGTAGGAATACAGCCCAACGGATTGTCTGCTCCTTCAAGTCTTTGCCCCAGAACCAAAGCAAGCCCTCGAGGCAAGATAGCTTACCAGATGCACGACCTTGACCTTGTCCTCACTCCTGCTTCCTACACAGAGTCACAGGCTCTCTCTGAAGGTTAAGGCATGGTGCACACACATACAGAGGTCAGGCTTTCTAGCCTCTCCTGAAACCGACACTTTTCCTGGCTTTGTCCCAGGCAAGCTCTCAATCCACTATACCCACTTCCATGCTGTGCATAGAGATGAATGACTTCCCCCCAGCCCACCCCCCACATCTCCATCCATCACCAACTGCCTGCCTGTGGCCCTCACCAGATCTCCAGCCTTCCCCGCCGCATGCTCCAGAGACGCCCTCCAATGTGCTTCTTCTGCCTGAGCTCTAAATTATCCTGACAGGTCTGCTTGATAAGGGAGGACTGAGAACTGTGTTTCCAATCAGGGTTGAATAGCTGTGAAATGCAAGGTCTTAGACCCCAAAGTGCTTGCTGTCCTTTGGAAAACAAAAAACAAGCTTAACCAGCCTGAGAGGGCTTGCTAGAATTCTAAGAGGAAGGAGACTAGCAGGCTTGGTAATTTCATCCATTTGAAGAAAGTTTATAACCCCGTGGTGTTTATTCTTTTTTTTTTTTCTCTCTAGTCACTTGTTCTTGATCCTCTTAGTCTTCCACATAGCAGAGTTCAAGGGTGGTGAAGCCCCATTGGTCAACAGCTGAAAAAGGGCCACAGTGTCTGATAGGATGCCGAACTCTCTCCGTTGGCTAAGTTAAATAGGGACCAGGCAATCAGGACTTTGTGATGCAGCACCTGTCCTCAGCTGAATGACTGCTGCCCTCTTGGGGGGGCGGGGGGGGCGGCATACTGGAAGCCACAGGACTTCCTCACACATAATTCTTTGGTAGTTAATCTCCTGAATGAGGCTGGGTGAGGCCATTTGCCCACATGAATACCTCGTTAATGTGGTTTGCACCTCAGAAGGAGGAGGCTCAAATCCTAAGTTCCAGTGGGAGAGCTGGGTTGGGCTTGGGCTGGGTAGGAGCAGGTTTCTGAGGTCTGGTGGTTGTAGCAGAAGGTCCTGCAATGGCACTTCTGGGGCTAGAGGAGTGGGCACAGGTAAAGCTAGGAGGAGAGTCAAGGTCCACAATGCCTGGACAGGTAGAAAAGAGATGACCAGATTCAAGAGAGACAGGGTGTCCTCTCTCAGGAAATAAGAGATGAGGGTTAGAAATCAAGGAAGGAAAAGCAAGGTAAAAAAATATATTATCCTGTAAGAGTAGTGTGTGTCTAGTATAGTAAGAATAGAGGTTTCATCGCTCATGCTGGCTCTGAGTGTGTTGTGCTGTTTGCACCTCTGCCCTGAGAGGACCCTCGGGTCACCTAGGGGCAGAAAGGGGTCAGGAATACTGTGATCAACTAGTAATGTCTGCCATGGTCACCATGTGGGAGAGGGGCCACAGAGTTAGGTGTTAACCATCCCTGGCCAAGAAGAAAGGCTTCCATTTATGGTTTCCAATTCAGTTGGACAAGTATTTACGGAGCCTCTACATTCAAGACCCGGAATACAGAAATAAAATGCCCTCCTTGTCTTTGATGAGCTCATGTTCCAGTGTGGGAGGCAGACACATAAATAAAGTGTTTCATAAAGCGTGCCAGACATGAAAGTAGACACAAGGGACCAAAGAAGGTTTCCTGAAGGAAAAAGGACTGTGACCCCCATGACTTCCCACCCCTGGTTACAGTATATGGCAAAGATAATGGATGTCACTCCTGTGATTAGGTTATGGTATATGGCAGGGTGAAGGCATTTTATAGATGTAATTGAGTTCCAAAAATCGGCTGTCTTTAAGTTAATCAAAAGATAGACTATCTTGGGCGAGCATGACATGATCAGCTGGAACTCCTTGAAAAGGGGGCATAGCCTTCCCTGAGGTCAGAAATGTTTCTGCTGCCGTGAAGAAGCAAACTGTCATACTGAGTAGAGGGTCCCATTGCAGGCGCTAAAGAAGCCACCTTGGCTGACAGCCAACAAAAAACAGGACCTCAGTCTACAGCTACACAGAGATGAATTTTACCAACAACCAGAGTGAGCTTGAACGTGGGTTCTTCCTTTGTCTAGCCTTCTGATGAAGACAAACCTGGTCAAAGCCTGACTACAGCCTCATGGAACCCTGAGCAGACCGGAACCAGCTAAGCCAGCCCAGATTCCTGACCCATGGAAACTGAGATCATAAATGTATACCGTTTCTGGCCACTAAGTCGGTGGTAGTGTGTTTTACATCTGGAAAACAAATTAGAGTGCCTAAGCCAGAGATAAGAAGGGTGAGCCAAGTGACAGTGGAGAGTAAAGAGAATACCGGACAAGGAACCATGGACAAGGGCTGAAAGTATAAGGACATTAAGGTGAATGGGGCTCATGGGGCAGCCAGGGGTGAGGCTGAAAGGTCACAGAGGCCAGGTTGTGAGGGACCTGGAGTGCCTGGGTAATCCTGCTGAGGATAAGCAGCTGGGGCATTCTTCCTGGAGCAGAATCTACATCTCCTTAGGCCACCGCCAAGAGCACACTTCCCTCCCTAGGGAAGTGGCCCAAGGCACGTAGTTCCTCACACATCAATGGTGCATTCTGTACTATAAGGAAGGCCATCCCAGTCCTAGTCTTGGCCACGTTGTCTGGGTCTGAGCTCAGGGCAGCCTGGCTCAAAATGAGATAGTGTTTATCTGGATCAATCAGACCCTCTTTCTGGGGGCGCTGCAGAGCTGAGAAGCAAAAGAGAAAGATACATAGAGAGAATCAGTAGTGGCCCAGAAGCTAAGCAACACACAGAGAAGAGAAAGGCAGGCATTTCTGCAGAAATGAGAGATGAGGCAGACTCCATAGATACACAAACAAAAAGATATACAGACAAAAGAGCAGGGAGGGGCTGATGGTGGCATCAGGAATGGTAGAAGCAGGGTCCAGGGGGCCTGGAGCAGAGGGCAGTAGGCACCTGCACTTGGGTCTGGACCGGCTCCCTTCCCTCCCTGTGCTCTCCTCCCCCCAGGCCAGCCTCTTGGTACAGCCCTTCCTAGACACTACCACTTTTACCGAGTGGACAATTTCCTGCCTCTCTTCATTTCCGAAGGCTGCCGTAACAAATAACCACAGACTTGGTGGCTTAAAACAATAGTTTATTCTCTCACAGTTCTGGAAGCCAGAAGTTCACAAACAAGGTGTCAGCTGGGCTACACTCTCTCCGAAGGCTCTCGGAGAGGATCCTTCCTTGTCTCTTTCAGCGTCTCGTTGCTTTTGGTGCTCCTTGGCTTATGGCAGCATCACTGCAGCCTCTGCCTCCCTCTTCTCATCATCTTCAACTCTGTGTCCTCTTCTCTTCTGAGGACACCGGTCACTGGATTTAGGGCCCACCCTAAATCCAGTATGATTGCACCTTGGGGGTCCTTAACTGATTACATCTCCAAACATCCTATTTCCAAACAGGGTCCTTCTGAGGTGGATATGAATTTTGGGAGACATTATTCAACTCACTACTCTTGCCCTTCTTGTTCCCAGTGTACCCTGACATGAGCCCAACAGACAAAGACCCCATTCTGGGGGCTCTACCCCATCAGGGTCCTCACCCCTATTTTCCCAGTCACCCCCACCCCATTATGCTCACCTCTCCCTGCCCCCAGGCTGGTGGAGACTAGTGGACAGCTCTTTTGACTTCAATTCTCTTCTCCCATCAACTTTCTGAAGAGAAGAGAGAAGAGCCCTCTTGGTGTTCTCAGCAGGCAGTGCCATGTTGTGGGAAGAGCCCAGCTCTGGCTCTGGAGTCACGACACCTGGCTACAGTTAGATGCTGGGATCACCTGTCAACCAGCTCCCTGGACTGGCCCTGCCCCTTCACACTCCACTTTATGTGTGAGAATCTCAATCTCTCTCTGTCTCTCTCTGTCTCTGTCTCTGTCTCTATCTCTGTCTCTCTCTCTCTCTCTCTCTCTGTCTCTCTCTCTCTGTCTCTCTCTCCCTCTCTCTCTCTTCCTTGACTTCTTGGAAGTCAGTTCCCAACTGTGGATTAGGCAGGAGTGGCCAGTGCCCTGGGCCATAATTGGACTGGGGTCATTTCAGTGGAGTTGGGTCAGGAAAGGTCAGGGGCTGGGAATAGAAATCTAAATGCAGTTTAGCTAAGACCCACATGAATGACCAAGGGGAGCCGGTACAGGCTTTAGGGTCACAGAAACCCAGATTTAAGTCTTGGTTCTTGTACATACTTCGTGTCTTTGGGTGATTTGCTTAACTTCTCTGTGACTCAGTTTTTTCATATAGAGCAAAGACAAGAGGCATGCCTTCTTCATAGGACTATTGTGAAGATTGAATGGGATAAAATTTAAACATCTAGTACTACACTAGGCATATAGTAGGTGCCTAATCTGAGTTTGCCCTCCACCTTCCCCAGGTTCCCCAATCCATAAGCAGAGAGGAGTCAGTGCCAGGGAGTTGTAGCAAAGGGCTAGGGAATCAGTGTCTAAAGGGATAGGTTCAGATGGCCGCTGAGTCACCCTCTAAGAGAGAGGTAGGGTTCAGCTATAAGGAGGATCAAAGTGAGAGAAGGCACAGACATGGCAAGTCACAGTGGGTGCTACCCAGGATGGTGCTTCTCATGCATCAGGACAGATTCTTCCAGCAACTAAGTCCTGCTATCTGTGCCTTATTACCTGGGAAGGTTGGGACCCTCCTTCTCCCACCACAAGGAATGGCAGCGCTCGGTCTTGTGGGAGGGAAGAGGACAGGGGCTCTTAGAGCAACCTCTCCTTCTCCATGTTGCCCGAGCCCACTCAGCTCTCTTTGCACTGCGCTTGTCCCCTCCGACATGGCTCTGGGTGGCAGATGCCAAACGAAGAATCCAGATAGTTTATGGATCGTTTCCTCTGCAGCTAAACAATAACCGAGGATAATTGTCTGTTGGATGTAGTTTACTGCTTTGGGTTGCAGGTCCTGTGCCCAGAGATGGTCACGGCCTGAGCCTCCCTGATGACCTACAGAGCCGAGCAAAGGATGTGATTATTCTGTTTATTGAGAATTAAAATAAATCTGGTCAGAGGCGAAGCTATCTGCTATTCAGCTCTTCCCCAAAGCAATTACCTGTAATTTTGCGGCTTCGGGAAAGAGTCACTAGTATTTGAGGACCAAAACCATTATAGCAACCCGAGAAGGCCCAGAGGAGACTAATCGTAGCAGTTTTTCTCAGTGCCTCATCAGCCTCACTTCCTTTCGATCTGAGTTCAATTTATAGCCTACGCAGCCCCCACAGATGTAGGGAGAGGAGACTGCATGTGTGTTGGGAGGCATGAGGGTTAATTGGAAAATTCTGCAATCCACTTTTATCAGAGGCGAGGCAGCCTGCTGGCCTATTAGTTCAAATGGTTTCATCTTGTCCAGCTGAGATGTGTCTGGCTCTGGGACTTCTTGTTGGTTTTGTGTACCGGTGTGTGCTTAAATTAGAGATCCCAATGAAACGGGAGGCTGCCGCGGCCCACCGGCACGGTGGCATCCATCACAAGGTGTATTGCAAGTTCATTTTCACTACTAACAGTACAAATAGTGAGGTCCCGAATAATTTACTTAAAACATAGATTCCAATGGAGTAAAAGTCACCCTAATAATATTACAGCCATTCTCTTGGGAGGTACTTAATTCAGTAGAAGATTAAAGGTTGGTTTTAGAGCTGAGTCCTGGAAATGGCAGAGAAGACATGAGGCTGTCTCATCCATGTGGCATACTCCGGCTCCTGTTGTATTGTTTACAGTTACTTAAATGATAACACAGCGTGTTTTGGGATTGGATCACTTCAAACGACTATCTTGCTTCCTTCATCTTCCCATCCCACAGTCAGAGGCTGTTATAGCTAACTATGAGTACATTTACATGACAGTATTCCACATATGGGCATCAATCTGATGTGAGAATCATTCCCCCACCCCACCCCTACGGCTGCTATGGGGCCATCATCCCCAGTTCCTTGGAAGAGAAATGGGATTCTAGAAGTCCCTTTGAATGGCCTGTACTTTCCCAGGTGTCTCTGTGGGAAGCACATGGCGGCTATGGCAATTTGAAGGCTGGTAGCTGACTGAATAGAGTTGAGGACACTTCAGTCATTGGGACCCAGTGTGCACAGCTGTCCCCATCTGAGCAGAGACAATATAAAGGAGGCGGGGTTGAAACATCTGCCTGCCCTCACCCCATCATCATAATGGGTCTGGCTGCACATGCAAACAAAATTGTTGTAACGGTAAGAGCAATCTCAGAGCACAAAAAGAAACCCAAATGAATGTAAAATCTGCATCTCCATTCGCTTGTTTGTGTTTTCACTAGATTACTGACTGCGGCAGATGGATTTAAAGCGGAAAGAAGGGAATCAAACAGTTACGGAGTGAACCAAGTCCGGTACTTCATAAATTTCTGACAACTCTAAGGTATGATTATTATAGAAGTGGGCATGGTTGATTTCCTAATCAGTACCCTTTTCTCTTGTCCTCCCTAATAGAGCTCCTGTAACTTGGGTGTGGGGAGAACTAACTGATCTCCAGCTGCAAGAGTGGACTGTCACTGGTATAAACAAATAAAGTGATCCTATCCCTTTTCTACTGATGAGTTGAGAAGCCAAGCTTAATCAATCAATGTGTGGCATTCTTCTGGTGCACGTCATTGGTCCAGAGTGGGCACATGATCTCAGTGGGCCCAATAGGACTAAAGGACCATTATATATCTCATGGTTGTTCCCACAAGATGTAAACTAGGCAGCACTCTACTCTGTTTCTTCTGGTGTCCCTTTTCTGACCACGAGGAGAGCTAATTAGGACAATGTTGACACGATAAATTATGGAGATGCAACACTAAATCTGAACGCCAGTCAGAACCTGCTGTACCACAGGACTGCCTGTCACAAGAAAACAGTCTTTATCATTTAAGCCAGTGTGGGGACAGATTCTAGACTTGCAGTCTAGAGTATCCTAAGCAAATACGATTTGTGCCACCCATTTTCTTGATGCGGAGTATGACTCCTAATTACTGAGTGGTTTTAGGATTAGCAGTCCTTGAGTCCAGTGACCCTCCCTATTCCAGCCAGCTGAGATGGTTTTCGAGGATGAGAGCTGAGGAAGTTAACACAATGGTTTAGAACAACGCTAACCAGCCCAAGAACGGCAGCTGTTTCTTTGGAAAATAATGTAGGTGAAGCAGGCTTCCCAAATCACATCTACTATGCTCATTTAGAAGGGAACTGTCCATTTCTTATGGTATTTTCCATTCCAGAGTCTAGTTCCATGTCGGACACATTCCTAATAAATATTGCCTAAAGGATGAATGGAAGACCGTGTATATCCATGTCCTACCCACGGGGCTCGTCCTTGTTTGGACTATGTGTTCTATCGTTCTCTCTTGTTCAGCCTCCCTCCATCCTCTCAGCCATAGGCTACCTAGCACTTCACCCTCACGTTGAAAAGGGAAAAGGACCTTGGCAGCCCCTCAGTGTCACATACTAGCTTATTCGAAAGAATGCGAAGAAACATATCTCTCTGCCCTGGTCCTAGAGCGCTGCCTCTGAGAAGAGAAACTTGAACGTCATTGTGACAGAGACACAGGAATGTTTCAGATATGGTCTTCACCCCTTAGCTGGGGTCCAGCCTGCACAAGCCAGTCACTTAGGAGTCTGAATCAGAGGAAAGCACTATTTAATTGTGTTTAAAAACAGTGTTGACCCAATGACCTAGTGAAATGGAAAATGCGCTTACCTTGCGCTCTGGCAATTCTGTTTGGAGGTATACACCCTGGAGAAATTCCTGCACATGTTTAGCGGGAGGCTTATATAAGGGAGTTCACTGCCATGTTGTTGTAAGAGTAAAAAAGATGGAAGGAAAATGAATTCTGGTGTATGCATATGATAAAATAAAAGGAATGAACTAGCTCCACATCACAACATGGATGAGTCTGCACATATTGACTGAATAAAGCAAGTGGCAGAATAATACATGCATTATGATAGCATTAAGTGAAAATTTCAAAACATGAAAAGTAAATCAATGGTTTTTATAGGTATGTGTGTGAGTGTGTGTGTAATGTGTAGTAAAAATTAAATAAAAACAGACTGAAAAGAATGAGATTACATTTATATTCCTAATTGATTTGGGGAATGGAATTTATAGGAATAAAATGGGGGATCAATGTCTTCAACTTTACCTGTAAGGCTACATTGTGTGTGTGTGTGTGTGTGTGTGTGTGTGTGTGTGTGTTTATGTAAAATATATCTGAAGTAGTGAAAACAAGCAGGATTTTTATCTGCTTAATTGTCCAGTAAAAACACTATTTTCAGGAAATAGGCCCTTCTGTATAGCTCAGCTTGGCGGATTTCTAAGAGCTTATCTGGGTAGGAAATAAAGTGTCTTAAAAATATGTAAATTATTTACATTATTTTATGACTTCTTAAAGAAACAGTCTTTTCAAAGCAATGCATGCATACATTCTTAAAATTTTTTAAATGACTAAAAGGCTTTGAGTAAATATATCAGCGACCTGCACAGCCTTCTCCCTACCCCTCAGCTACACTACACACATAGCAACTTCTTTCAACTATTCGAGCTGCTTTTTCTGGATTTACCTCCATATTTTTAAATCATATGCTTATATAGCTTTTTCTGGATTTTCACAGTTAGACATGAACTTCCTTTTGTGAGAAAGAAGTATCTAACTTGCACCCACCACTCCCTCTGCTCCACCCAGTCACTAAATCAATATGTGCTTCTCCCAATATCGTTTTATTTCAATTTTTATTAAATCAAGTCAGTAATAAAATTATTATAGCTATACAAATACTGTCCACTGCTAACCAGAGAATTATGTTTGTGATTTATTTCCTTTCTCATACAATTTCAGTTTTCTTGGGTTAATAACTGCCTTTAAAACATGTTTAGTTTTCTATGTAGAAATTTGATTTCTATCCCAAAACTCCCTCGGCTTTCTTAAATTATTTTTAAGACGATAACCTATTGCCTATTGATTAGCAGTAATGCTTTTAAACTGGAGACCTCATTTCTGGGGCATCCTATATTCTCATTTAGGGCAAGGATGCTGCTCAGCTCCCATTCTGGGACTTCTGTTCTTGCCATTTTCTTGGGAATTCCTTTTGCCACCCTGTCTGTTTGAGATCACTTTCCTTGTATACCAGGCCCCTCCTCATTTCTGCATTTTTACTCCCTCCACCATGTGGCTGCTTTCTAAGAAAAAAATGTACATAAAGGATTTGAGCCTTGTAAATCTGAAAATAACTCCAGTTTAACTTTATGCTGGACCAACTGTGTGCTTTGGCAGATATTCTGAGTTGCAAGTCATCTTCCTTCATAAATATGAAGGCACTAACACACCGGCATCTTAGCTTCTAATATTGTTAGTAAATAGTGTTAATGTCTATTTCTTTGTGTGTTTCTTCCCCCCCCCCCCGCCTCCCAGAGTTTACAAGGCTAAGGTGAAAAGTAAAGTTTGGGGAGCATTCTAAGCCTTGCTTTAAGATTAATAACAGCACAATAATTTTTAAAAAGCAGCTGTCAGAGAGAGAGAGAGAGAGAGAGAGAGGAATAAAATCATGATGTCACAGTGTGGAGCCATCATTTTGATATCCAGTTCCCAAAGAGCTCAGGCTGCTCTGGCTTTAGAACATGTTACTATTGATAAAATCACAACATATCAGGGACAGCAAAGAAACTGGGATTCCTCAGGTGGAGCACCTGCGGCTGAGATGGAGAGCTGGGGTGGCCCTGAGAAGTGGGGTCTAAGGACTGCCCATGCTGGAGTGGAATGGAATATTTAAATTCTGCACAAAGTATTTGACTGTCTGAGACTTGTATCATGCTGTTTATAGTCCCATCTGACCGCAGCCAAGAAAGGAAGAAAGGAAGGAAGAGAGGAACAGAGGGAGGAAGGGAGGGAGAGGAGGGAGAGAGAGAGGAAGAGAGAGAGAGAGAAGAGAAGAGAGAAGAAGAGAGAGAGAGAGAGAAGAAGAGAGAGGGAAGGGAAGGGAAGGGAAGGAAGGGAAGGGAAGGGAAGGGAAGGAAGGGAAGGGAAGGGAGGCAGTGCCCTAGGATACAAAGATGAAAAAGAAACTCATTTGACAACAGGTCTCAGCCAAATTCACTCCTCCACAAGAGAAAGGACATAGGTCTGGGTCCATCTCCCAAGCAATAGGCTAAACTCTGCAGGGTGTTGGCACCAGGGTCTGTCCTGGTTAGAAAGAATACAATGTATTGTTCTAGCAAGTGTAGATTCCCTCCTGGTCAAGGTCAGATTATTCTACGCAGAGATATCCTTCATGGCACTACCTTGGATAATATGTTTTAATCAACTTGATCATGAGAGATTGTCACAATGAGGGATTTGCAAGTCACTTAATTGAGTAGAAAGCCCTAGAATTAAGATGGCAATCAGTCGCGTTCCGTCAATCCAGTCTGTCTCCCCACATCAATCCGTGTTAGTCTAAGGATCATCATAAGATGTGTGCATTTCACTGTCAATATTTCTGATCCAGTGGCCAATTTGTCTAACTAAGTGATAGCTGGACATCTGCCAGTGAAGCTGGTGGGGTTGAGCTCAGCTGCGCCAGCTGGGCAGGGTCTCCTATCGGCATGGTGAATAACAGAGCTCACTGTGGAAGGCAGCAGCTCCTTCCTTTCATTCCACTGCAACATGGCATCCTGGAAAGTGTTCTGGTTTAAGGATCAGGAAGATGGGAATTCATGTCTTGGCTCCGAAACACTCTAGCTTTGTTAGCTTGGGCAACCACCTCAGTTTCCTTGATTGTAAAATGGTGATGTCTCTCTTCCTAACTGTTAGAAGGATCAATAATTTAGTGTTGATAAAGCACAGTATATGTCTGGGATATAATAGGTAATGAGCCACAGCTGACCCCTCACCTCCAGGGAGGAGACGGTAGGGTACTGATTTACCCATGAAACATACAAAGAAACAAGGTTCCAAGGCAGGGAGAAGCTTCTTACGAAGGGAGAGAGGATAAAAATCTGCATTTCTTAATTTTCAATCAGGATAGTCCACTGGAACTTGAAATCGGGATGACCCATTAGGGAGCAGAGCCAGAGGGGCCCCGTGAGCTTCTGTAAGAGCCAATATACACCAATTCTCTGTAACTCTGTCCAAAGAGGAGGCCCTTGTCCTGAGAGAGAAATTAGGGAGATTCCTGTGAACGAGTGACCTATGAAACAGTGCAGGAACACCAAGGACCCAGTGGGGCTAGGAATGGCATAGGTGGGACACACATTGACTCAGTAACTCATTGGCTGCAGTTAGCTGTACAAGTGTCATGTGTTGCCTGCCCTGGAAATGAATCCGGAAGACTTAGCGATTCATTCACTCAACAAATATTTGCTAAGCACCCAATTGCTGCCAGGCAATGTTCTAGGAACTGGGAGACTATGGAAAACAAGGTTTCTGCTCTCATGGATCTTACATTCTAGTAGGACAGAGAGACTAACCAAATAATAACAGAGAGTGATTAATGCCATGAGGAAAATAAACGGGGTTATGGATTGTGATAGGATGAAGAAGGGTTAATTCTGATCGAGTGGCCAGGAAAGACTTCTCTGGGTTAGTCACTTTAGGAGGAGAAATGAAAGATAAAAAAGGAGCCAGGAATGAAAAGTAACTGGGAGAAGGCCATTTCAGGCAGTAGGAATAGCAACTGCAAAGTCACAGAGGCAGAAATGACCCTGGCGTGCTTCAGGGACAGAAAGAATGCCAGAGTGTCTAGAACACAGTGAGCAAGGGGGAAAGTAGTAAGAGTTGAGGTTGGAGAGTGGAAGCCATATTTTGTATTGTGGCAAAAGTCAGATCTTAATTGCAATGGGTCTAGACACTGTGGGAGGCTTCAAGCTGGGAAAGATACATTCAGGGGAGGGGAGCTGGGACCTTGAGGCTGCTGCCCCTGCCCTCACTGCTTTAAGCTCTCATGTTCTGCTCCTAGACTCTGCATGCCCCTAGGTGCACTTGATGGTTAGACTATGTTCCTCCTGTTCTCTCCCTTGGCTAGGAGGGCCAGGTCAGTGCTCCTAAGCAGAGACCTCTAACCCATAACTCTGTCCCTTTGGCCTCAGGCTTTTCCTCTGACAACACTCCATGCCTCATTCAGACCCACCAACTCGCCAATTCATTTTCTCTTTTCCCTTGACCCCAGATCACCCTAACCTCCCTACTTCCTGAACATTGCTGGCACCAGGACTTCACAAATTACAGAGAAATAAGGGGCAGAGGTTTGTGGACTAAAGATTAGCATACAATAATCTGGACATTGGGGGTCAGAAGCCTCAGGGTTAAGTCCTGCCTCAGCTGTCTTGGGAATCATTATTTCATCCCCCTCTGGTCCTTTCTGGATTCCATAAATTGTACCCAAAGGTCTTTAAGTTCCCTTTCAACTGTCATGTTCTAATCTTGGGTACAGTCATACGGCCTATCCTGGAGTCCAAGAAAAACAGAAAAACCAGAAAGCAAGAAGCAGATATGCTGTACATTTGACAGCAAATGACTGTCAACATTGAGTTAAAAACTACTCCTTGTTGTTTTGAAACCCCACAAAACCTCTCTCCAGCCCTTGGAGCTCTTGGCTTCTGGTAACCACATGTTTATAACATAGATATATGTCTTCTAGGAAACAACATGAATGTGAGTATCATTTAACTAGAGACTTGCCTGGGGTTTGTATTTGAAATGAATGACTTTAAACTAGTTGGTCTCAAATGTAGATGAGCAAAGCATAAAATCTTTCTCCTGCCTCTTTTTTTCTCTCACATATTAACATTTTACATGAGTAATATATGTGCATTGTGCAAAACTATTGTAGAGATTCATGATGTGGAACTGAAAGTCGGCCGTAACATTTCGTTGGTAACCACAGTAAAAAAAAAATTGGTATATAATATTTTATTTGTTTGTTTGTTTGTTTGTTTACTTATACGTATGTATTTTATAAATGTACTAAAAAAGTTAAAAATGTTTGTGGTAGGCTAAATAATGCTCCCCCTCAAAAAAAAAAATATGTGTCCTAATCTCCAAAACTTGTGAACATTACCTCATCTGGAAAAAGGGTCTTTACGGATGTGATTAAGTTAAGGATCTGGAATTAAAGAGATTGTCTTGGATTAACTACGTAGGCTCTAAATGCAGTCACATGTATCCTTGTAAGAGGGAACAGAGGGAGATGTGACACACAGAAAGAAGTCTATGTGAAGGTGCTTCAGATTTGAAGATGCTGGTGTGTTGTTGTTTTTTTTAATTTTAATTAATTTCAAGTATACAGTACATTGGCTAGACATTTATATAGTTTATAAAACAACCCTCTAATTGCTCCTTCTTTCCTCTGATTCCACCTAGCCAATATATTAATGCTAACTACATTCCTTATGTCGTGCTCCCATTGAAGATGCTGGTTTTGAAGGTTGGATTGATGCGACCATAAGCCAAGGAATGCCAGGAGCTATTGGAAGCTGGGAAAGGCAAGGAATACATTCTCCTGAGAGCCTTGGTTTGGTCCAAGAAACCTATTTCAGATGTCTCACCTCCAAAACTGTGAGAATAAATCTCCGTTGTTGTAAAATACACAGTTTGTGGTAGTTATCTATAGCAACCAAATGAATGCAATGTTCAAGGCTTAAAATGGAAAACAGCTGTCTTCCATCTCTCCCAAACCTCAAGTTTCGCTCCCCAGAGGCAAATATTGAAAATCTTAGAGCAGTTACTTCTGAAAAAATTTTCTGTATTTCCTCCCAGGATGCATGTATACAGTTTATACATTCTCTGTTGACTTTGTATTTTTTAAAATGGATTTAAAATTCTTTTTTTTAACTTTTTAAAATTAAATTTATTAGAGTGACATTGGTTAATAAAATTACATAGGTTTCAAGTTCTTATAGCTCCGAAACATAACGTATATACACACACTTCCTTTCATCATGTAGGAAACTTCTAAAATAATTACAACTTTTAGCTAAATATATAGTTACATTTTATCATTATATTGACATAAATTACATTCATAGCTGTTCCATGTTTCCTTTCTTGAACAACCTTTTGTTTTTCCTGTAGTTAATAACTGCTTCAAATTTTTACTTGTCCATTTATATACATATTGCTACAACTGCATCTCCAAACTTTGTCAGAAATAGAAAATCTCTCTCAATACACTCTAATACATTAGATAATCTGTGATTTTTACCCACCATCCCTTACCTTGGAAACACCCTTTCTAGATCTGTCATCCCTGAAATCCTGTGCCATCTTTCCTGTTGGAAACCTGGCCTCCTGGATCCTGTCTTTCTCTTTCTTCATTAAAGAATCGATATTCTAGTAGCTTCTGGAGAGAGGGTGTATGCTATGAATATGATATTGCATATCTTTATTTTGGCTATGTAGAAGAATCATATCCTCTAAAAGTTTCAAAGGTATTTCCCTATTGTCTTCTAGCTTCTAATACTGTGGTTGATCATTTTTTTGCGAATCTGATTTCTGATCTCATGCATGTGATTTTGTTTTTCTCTCAGAATTTTTAAGATTTTCATTCTACCCCCATTGCTCTAAAATTTTATGAATTCATTCATTGTGTTGAAAATAAACCCTTTAAATCTGGAAACCATCCAATTACAGAAATTTTTTTTTCTTACTAGTTCTTGAATAGATTCCTCTAGTCCAATTATTTCATTTTTCTGGAGCTTTTCTCAGACTTCAAACTTTCTGGACTGACTTTATATGGTACTTACACATGCCTTGCTCTTTTCCATTACTTTGTCCTTTCATTGCACTGTTTACTTTTTCAAAGAAAAAGTTATATATATGTAGAATGCATACATATACATATATATACACATACACATACATATATATGGATATACACACACACACACATATATCTCACTATTCTTTCAAAGTTTGTATTTTTGCATTTTGCCTCTCATAATTTTAATTTTTGAGAGAAATCCTATGTGCTATTTTAAACATGTTTTTAAAAAGCATCAAATATTGTTTCCTATCTCTCTAAGAATAGACATTAGAGGATTTCCTTCCTGGTTTTCTCCTCTCTGCTTTGTACATTGGTTCCTTTATTCTGTTTGTCTGTTTTTCATTTAGAGGCTTTACTGAAATGTTCAAGTGTCTGTTATCTTTTCACATTTAAAGTGAGGCATTGCAGAGAAGATGAGCTTTGTGTGCATAGGCTGTGCTTGTCCAGTGTTGGGATTCCATGAGGTGTCAAGCCATTATGCTAAGAAAATCTCAACTGTCAGTATCTTAAAGATGCCTCTCTCTTGCAGGTCAACTCGTCTATCTTACAATCTTTTGTTATAAGGACTGGAGTTTCTCTATTCTGCAATTCCCAGTTTTCAGTACAACAATCTGCATCTCCCACTCTGCCTAAGATGTGCACGGTATTCTTCAGTTCTAATCTCCCCTGATACACCACTTCCCCAAAGAGAAAACCTTCAGTCTCCCGCTGGGTGGGAGGGGAGAGTTGCCTGGTTGCCCAGGGTAGAGTAGGGAACCTGGAGGTCTAATTGCTCTTTGCAGATTTTCAACCAATCTTTTACTTTTCAGCCCCCATACCTTCACTTTTAAAAACACCAATTGCCTTAAACTCAGAATATTTACAAGGTTCTAGAAAAGAAATCAGTTAGCTTCTTGACTATCCATCCAAATACTTTGCAGGCATTTTATTTTAGCTTTCTCTGCTATGCAAAGTTAAATTTTACTTATCCATCTGTTTTCTAGCATTCAAAGTACTCTTGACGTCGCTCTTTTTTCTTTTTTCCTTTCCCAATTTTTGTCTTTATGAAGGCATGCTTTTTTTTTTTTTTAAACGCTCATATTAGTGGGCTCTTGGGTTGGAGCAGAGGAAATCACCTGAATTCTATCATCCACTATTTACAAGAACCTATCTCCTCCCTTCCTCTTCTCTTCTAGCTCTGACCCCAAAACCTCCTTCTCTGAATTGGTGGCCCAAAACTTCTTCCCGATTGCAAGTGGGTAGTTACCAGCTCTACCCCCTATTGGATGTGGAGCAGAGAAAGCCTGAACTGCCATGCTGCACACCCCTCTTCCCACCATTTTGCACAAACCATCCCCTCTTTTAAGCGTCCTTTAAAATACCCTGCCTTGGAGCAACTTCTGTGGCGGAGGCATCTCGCCTAATTGCTCTAGCCCTACAGGCAGAACTTGGACCCCAAGCATTCGCTAGGTGCTTCCACAAACACATCTTTTTTTTTATCTTTACAACAATTCTGTATGAAAGGTCTCATTTTCATCTTTCTGTGGATAAAGAAATTGAGGCTGAGAAGGATGAGGGGAGGGCACACAGCTCGTAAGTGGTAGAGCTGCAGCTCAAGCCCAGATCCATTTTATATCAATGTCATGCTCTTTCTATCTCACCCTGAAACTTAATGGATGAGTATCTTTCTTTCCACAACCCATACTTACTACTGTGATATCTCTTCTTTTGTGGTGGTATCAGAGACTGTCCATTGGCACCACCACCACCAATTGCCTGCCCAAACTACCCAGGTTGTGTTCATGCCTTAGCTCCTAGTCTGAACAATGGCTTAGAATGAAATCTCCCCAGTTAAAGAATTCCTTTGCAATAGCCTCTGCATTAGGAGGAAATCGTTAATATGTAGAGTGACTGAAGAAGTTCAAATCACTTATGTTCTGCTCTTGGACAAACCACTTACCCTTCTGAACACCTATTTCTTTATCATTCAATGTGGATCTTCTGTTTGGGTATTTCTATCTATAAAAGTGCTCAGGGCTTTGTGGGGCAACCCTTTCTGTCATTGCAGTATTCATAGCCCCTTCTTTCTTTTTTGCATTGACCTTGTTATCTTTGCTCCACTTTCCTAACATCTGTCTTCACATATGCCACCAATTAGTTATCTCTGCCTCCAAGCTCCACAGATTGTTAGAGCAGAAAGGAGATGAGCTGCTACCCAGTCTCATGGGTCTGCATGGATCCTGAGATCAGGCTTTCTGTCCACTGGGTGCCCTCTTCTAGCCATAGGATAGCACTGCCACCAGCAAGCCATGTGGTAAGAGAGGGACACAAATCCCTGGGCTGTACTGTAGGAAGCAGGATTCCTATCATGGGCAGAGGAACCATTTATTCATTCATCCATCTAGTCACTAATTAATTTATCAAATAGTTACTGCACATTTATTATGTGTCAAGCTCTCTAGTAGGTACTGGTCATACAAAGAAGAATAAGACATAAGTCAGTCTCTGCTCCAAGTGCTGACCAGATAGTGAAACAGATCTGTAAATCGACCATCACTAAGTAAGTTGCGAT
Source organism: Eonycteris spelaea (assembly GCA_003508835.1). Lineage (NCBI taxonomy): Eukaryota > Metazoa > Chordata > Mammalia > Chiroptera > Pteropodidae > Eonycteris > Eonycteris spelaea. The sequence continues at coordinate 1,208,286 of PUFA01000160.1, read as the reverse complement.
CAGTGGATGTGTGCCTGGGTTAAGCACAGGAGCACTTCACTAAGGTTGCAATCCGGTGAGGCTGTGGAAGGCTTCCCAGAGGAGGTAGTGCCTCAGTTTTGAAAAACGAATGCCATGAACACTCGTGTGATTCAACTTTTTTTCCTAGACCTTCAGAATATTTTATAAAGAATGGTTAAATGTGAGTGCTGCAGAGGCCTTTAAAGATTCCACCAACAAGTCTCCCGATTTTACAAATATGAAAACTGAGGCAGAAGAAAGCTTATGGCACATCCAAGCATATTGGTAGGGATGCCTGAAGAAATTCCACTTGTATAGCTCAGGTCCTTTTAGCAAAAGTTCTCATGTCATAAGGCTTTCTTCTGAGTCACCAAATTGTCCTCCAAATTGGTGAAGCCTGGGAACCCTAAAGTATAAGGAAGATGATGCCATTTTGTTAAAAAGTAGTAGTTCGAATTGAGGCACAGTGCTGGTTTGAAGTATGAGTGTCATTGACTTTGGGGTGACATAATTTAAAGGCTCAGTGCTGCACATGTACCTTCACAGCTCCTGCAGCCCAGCCGTGCTCTCAGAGTATGACGCATCCGAGAGCCTGTCATGTTCTCGTCAGGACCGGCTGGCAAAAAAGTCACAGTGTTGCTCTGTTGTATTGCTATACTTGTTGGAATGTCCCCTTTCTCTCCTAGTACTCTGCAGGGACTCATGACCTTCTACCCCACACGCCCCACTCCCAACCCGGATACAATGGCCAGAGTTATAAACCACCAGCCCAGAATCAGGGAAACTCCCTTCATACTGGGTTTAAGGGTGGTAAGAGGGAGCAGGGAGGCTCACCTTTGTATCCCTGGCTCTGGTCATCCTGGGCTATTTGTGTAAGAACCTTCTCTTGGTCCCAGTTTCAGAAAGAGGAAATTAGTTTCTCATCTTTCTAAAACCCCAATGTCTCCAGGGTGGTGAATGACAGCCAATTTCAGAAATGAGTTCTCCTGACTCCAATCCAGTCACTTTTCCCTTTTTCTTCATACCTCCCTCAATGCAACACTGGATAGAGAAGGGGAAGTCCCAGGAGTAAATATGGGAACTTCAGGGAAAGTTACTGAGTCTGTCTGGAACAGTCTGTCTGGATACCATCCCTTGTCTTCCTTCAAAGGAGTTCCACTGAAGCTCACAGCCTCCAACAATAACCCTTAACACTTAGTTTTGAGCAGTTGCCTTATGCAGGCAACGGGAATGTGTACATAATGTAGAGGATGGAAGTTTGCACACCTTTGTAACTTCTCTAAGTCACAATCCTCCCCTGCGCACACGCCAAACTCAAGGGACTCCAGCTCTTTTCAGTCTTTGTACATAAGCACCTGCCCTGATCTACTCTTTACATCTGTTAGTTATCTACTGCTGCATAACAAAGTACCCCAAGACTTGGTAGCTTAAAGCAACAAACTCATAGTTAATTCTTTCGTAATTTCGGAGAGTGAAGAATCCAGACATGGCTTAGGAGGTCCTCTGCCTCTGAGTCTCATAAGGTCCCAACTAGGACTGCAGTCATCTCAAGGCTCAACTTGGGGGTAAGCTACTTCCAAGTTTACTCATATGGCTGCTGCCAAGATTTAGTTTTGCATTGGCTGGGCCCTTTCTCAGTATTTTATCAGGTGGACTCTCCCTAAAGCCGCTTATGACATGGCAGATAGCTTTATCAGAGAGCAAGTACGAGGGCAGGAAAGAGCAAATAGGATGGAATTCACAGTCTTTTATAACCTAATTTGGAAACGACACTCCATCACATTATCTGTATTTGTTAGGAGCATGTCACTAGGTCCAGTCCACATAAGAAGGGAGGGAGTTACAGAGGGCATGACTACCAGATAGCTGGTCATCGGGGCATCTTAGAAGACTGATCAGTTAATTTCCTCGGTGGCTTAAAACAGAAATTTATTATCTCACAGTTCTGGAGACCAGAAATTCAAAAGCTGTCAGCGTCCATGCTCTCTGAAGGCTCAGAGGAGTCTTCCTTGCTTTTTCCTAGCTTCGGGTGGTTGCCAGCAACCCTTGGCTTTTCTTGGCTTGTAGTTGCATAAGCCCGATCTCTCTTCCTTCATTACATGGCATCCCTCCATGTGTCTCTGTCTTTGTTTGTTTGTTTGGGTTTACATCCGGACAGAGGTAGTATTTATTAAATACTAAGTTTCAAAAAGTGCAATCCAGATGGAAGAATCTGAAATTCTGCAAACGGATGCAGATGACTTCACATAAATAAATCCGTGATACTAGAAAAAAAATAATTTTATCTCTGCCACCACGACAACGAAAAAGCCTAAGTTGAAGCTGCACGTGACACTTCTAGAACAGTTACTTACAACTGCAGGAGGAGGGAAAGTATTCTCTTCTCTGTATGTGTCTTGTGTCTCTATATCCAAATTTCCCTCTTATAGGAAACTAGTCCTATTAGATTCAGGGCCCACTCTAACTGAGTATGAGTTCATCTTATATGGATGACATCTGCAAAGACCCTATTTCCAAATAAGATCACATTCACAGCTTCCAAGTAGATATGAGTTTTCAGGGGGACACTGTTCAACCCAGTGTAGCTGTCTGCTACAACATCTAGTTCTGTTCCTTCCACTCCCCCAGGGAAGGCCTCATTTCATTCTTTTCTGTTCCCTTTTTCTGTTGTGTCTCCAAGCCTGGCCACACAGCACAGGCTACAAATGTTCAAGAATGATTCGGTTCTCAAGGCCTACTGCTGTTGCTTCTTAAAGGATCAGTGCAGCTTTAGGTCCATCCTAAGCCAAGGCTGATCCAGGGATTTTTAGGAGCAAAGCAGTTAATACACTTGTCCTCCATAATCCCCAGGGATCTGGACAATATTTCTGCTGAGAACAAGACTACAAGTGAGTTGGTAGCCAAAATAAAGACATCAAAGCAAAGTGGTTATGTCTACAAGATTGTGAAGTCAATTGTTGTCAGTCCCCTTTCTCTTTCGCTACACCCAAGCCTAGGACACATTCCCTTCCAAGAATGTGTCTTGCCAAAGCAGTGGTTGTTAGTGGGAATCCACGCATTCTTGGCAAGGAGAAGTGGCTGGTGCATAAGTATATAAAAGTTTCTGGGTGGGTGATATGTTGCTTGAAGGTAATTCTTACTCTGACTCCATTCCCACTCTCCACCAGGAGCTATTGGCAATACCTAATAAAATTAAAATTAACACCCTCACTAAGCCACCAATTCGCAATTTCACTCCTATATATACACTTCATATACCCATTTGCCCTAGAGAAGTTTACATAAAAGCATGTTATGAAGCACGGAAAAGGATATTCATAGCAGCATTGTGTGTGCATAATGGCGAATGTTTGGAAGCACAATTGTCCTTCAGTAGTGGAATGAATAAACAAATGGTGGTATATTACTAAGAAATGTTATATAGCAGTTAAACCAACTAGATCTATATGGATGTATAAAAATATGTCTTGAAAACAATACCAAGAGACAAAAAAGCAAATTACAAAGCACTGCATACCAAATGATGCCATTTATGTTAAATAAAAACACACCAAACAATACTGCGTTATGTTTATGGACATATATATGTGCAGTAAAAGTTAAAAAATCATGAACAGGAAGGAAATAACCAAATTCATGGATCTTGATTGCCTTTAGGCATGGAGCGAGGAGAATGAGACCGAAGAGGGGAACAAAGAGGATTTTCACTTTATCTGAACTATCTTGTTTCTTATATGCATGTGTTGTTGGAAATCTAAAACAAACTGCTAAATGTTATTGCTTTCCTGATATTTACTATATTAGTAGTATTAGTGATTTTCTAAGTTTTTACATTTTTAAAAGTAAATAAGAAATAAAAATGAAGATAAGATCCTGATTTTCAAAGACTGAATCCCCATGGGAATGTGGTCCCTGGATTGAGCAGGGCACAACCTGCATGGTCATGGTGGGGTTGTGATATCCTGGCCACTGAAACAAGCATGAAGAATTGGAACAGGACTGGGTGGGGTGGTTCCAGGCCCTGGGTTGTAACTAAGCTCTGGAATTGCCCCAATTTTTTCATATTAGGCTGCTCATGAAATTTCCGTTGGGGCATTATAACTGCAGAAAATCCTTAGACCTGGAGCAAGAGAGAAAGAGTCATCTTGACCTGACATCTTTCTCATTCTGGTTTCCATAAAGCCTGCCTAGATTCGAGTCACTGTTCTTGGATTTTTGTGGGATGTCACTGTGTCCTTCCAATGGCATCTCTTCCATCCCTTTCAGGAACTAGCTCCAGTGGATTTCACTCCCTTATAATCAAAACAGTCGTATCCAAAACAAGATTATGTCACAAGAGGAAACAAACCAGCTTGTGAAAATAACAGAGCCATCATCCAGATACAGACAAAGCGGCTTGGAAGGGCTAGAACTCCACATTCCTTCACTGAACTCATCAACTTCTCTGCAGCCCGTGGTCTTCTATCCCAATTCTCCACATTCTAAATTTAATAGCATTACCATCTGCTTGATTGCTCAAGCTAGAAACCCAAGAATTATGATTAATACTTTTCTCTCCTTTGCCAACTACAAGTAATCATCAAGCACAGCCCACTTTTCCTTCTAAGCACTGTTAAAGCCATCTGCTGGTCCCCATCCCTTTTGCCACAATCTCAGTCCAGGCCTAGGTCACGTTACTTAAACTGTAGTAATGGCCTTCTAACTGGTTCTCCCTGCACCACCCCCACCCTTGCTTCCAATCTATTATCTACTTAGTAGCCAGAGTAATCTTTCATGAGTAAATCTGTTCACATCCCTCTAACTTAAAACCCTCAATAGCTTCTCTGGTCATTTAAAATAAAGACTGAAATCTTCGATGGCTCATGACACCTTCCATGATAGCCTGACTACCACTCTAGCTTGATCTTTGTGTTCCAGACATGCCACCATTGATATGACACTTGAGTGGACTATGATGGAGAGGACATTTTCTTAAGCATCTGCCCCCTCACTATGATGTTAAGCACCAAAAGCTGGGTTCTCACTATTTCTAAACTCACACTTTATTTATCGTCCCTAAACTTGGAATGTGTTTATCATCAACAATGCTCCATCTTTGCCACCTTTCAAGGTCCAGCTCAAATGCCACCTTCTGAAGGTGCCTTTCATGATTGCATCTCCTTCCTCCAACACACACACTTAGAATTCTGTCTTCTGTGTCCAAGTGTCGTTTTATTTATCCTTCCTCTACGAGTCAGCTATCTGTACTTTCTTCTAAGACTAAAGGCAGCAACAATGTCTTGCTCTGAATCAGCAACTGAACAAGGCACCTCAGTACAGTAGGTGCTCAAAAAATACGTGTTGTATTGAGTTAAATAACATCCCTGGGCTAGAAATTGTTCTAGGGTATGAAGGAACAAACACTTATTAGAAATGCTGGGCATTCCAACTTTTCTAAAGAAGCTCTGTGACTCACCTTTAAATTCCTCTAAACTTAAAAACCTCTGCCAGCCCCTTCCCTTGAATCATTTAGACAGATGCACTAATAACCATGATTTAAAGTGAGACTTGATGTCAGCACCTCATTCACACTTCAAAAAATGTGTATTCAGAGGCACACAAAAAGGGTGTAATTACCATTTCAGGAAAATATGTTAATTTGATGCAATGCATTACTGCTCTGACAGCTCTCAGCCATTGTACCAAATGGTTGTAAAATGGATATTACGGGGAAAAAATATGCTTCTCTTCCCACTCAAAATATAGGTAGAGAGCAAAGGCAAATAAAATTGGAACCTGCTGTTAAGGGGGGGCAAAGCAGGGATGACAAAGGCTTTTAGTATACCGTGGCTGAGAAGTGTGCAATTGCTGGTAACAATTCTGGCCAGGAGGGGCCTGTGTAGGTCTTTCTGGGATGCCTCCCCACTCATCAGTAGTATTAAAAGTCCTAATTAAAGTAGAAGCAATTGGAGCAGAAAGTAATGCTGGATCTCTACTCTGGGAAGTCCCAGCTGCCCTCTCAAGGTTGGAGCTGAGGTGCCCTGTCTAGATTCCTGGAAGCCCTAAGGCTGCCGACCTCTTCTGAACCAGAGTCCCCTTTAAGGGCTCATGAGATGCTGAGTCCAACTCCTGATTAGGGGGAGAGCAGCTCCCTGCCCAAGGCTCAGAGGACTCACTGACTGTCCTCTGTGAGCTGACAAGGTGTGCGATCTCCCTGAGTTGTAGTTGTAGCTGCCTCTTTCCTAGAATGTACGTAATCCCTCCTGCCTAACAGGGATGTTTTGAGAAATAAATGGGAGAAATGGATATAACATGCTTAGCTTAGTAAGATACTTAATAATTGGTAGTTCATCTTATGGTTATTATTATATTATCATCTTATTATCTTAGGGAGTAAGATTATTAAAAATAATAATCAGAGGGAATGATAAAGTGACCCAGGCTTTAGGAAGCCAGCCAGAGACTTCATGAAGCTCTCAGTTTCTACAATTCAGGAGGGGCTTCTATTTATGGAAAGAGCATTTTACATACACACATCTCGGCTTCTAGGCAGAGCGTGGGAGGCACCTGGGAGAACCCAGGAATGGGATGGGTGATCTGGAAGTATGAGGAGCTACCCTGCTGCCTTACTCTCTTCAGGCTGTTACAACAGAATAACGTTGAGTGTGGTTTATAAACAACAGAAATTTATTTTTCACAGTTCTTGAGCCTGGGAAATCTAAGATCAAAGCATTGGCAGATGCAGTGTCTGGTGAGAACCTACTTCCTGGTTCACAAACAGCCATCTTGCTCAGTGTTCACATGGTGCAAGGGGTGAGGTTGCTCTCTGGGGTCATGAGAGCTCCACCCTCACAACCCAATCACCTCCTATGGGTCCTAGGTCTGGCTGCAATCCAGGCGTATGGCTAGTCATAAGACTCTGGATTTAAAATGTTACATTAATATAGTAAGGCGCCTGTGCCCAACTTATGCAAATATGACTCAGCTTATTGTTTATTATGCACGTGTGGCAGAATGCCATTATTGTTCTCTGATATATATAAATCCCATGCGGTTTCCTAGCGCAGAAGCGTGTGCTCCCCGCAATAAAGTTGGTGCCTGCCGTTTCATTCTCATGTTGGCTCCTCATGTATTCTTTCAACTGGGCGTCTCACCACCAAAACCTTCCCTTCTTGATCAGCTCAGCACTGACATGTGGCGTAGTCGTCAGGTTGAGGTGATTATGGTTCCCAGCGCTCTAGATAGCCCCCCGGTGCAGGACACGGGTGGAGGACATGCCAATCCCTTGCCTCCCAGTGGTATCCCATGGCTGCACATATGGCTACGTGGACATCTCTGGAGGATTGGCATGGAGTGAAGCTGCGTCTGGAGGATGTCCGGAAAGCTCTGGAAATGCTGGAGCTGAATGTCCCAACCACTCACCGGGAGGCAGTGGGTCAGGTGGCCTGGATGTTCCTGGCGGTGCTGCGGGGCAACATCCACCCCAGTCAGCCCGGAGAGTGAGCCGCAGACAAGTGTAGTCTGATCTTCTCGCAGCAGGAGTCTCTGCAGAAAAGATGGAGCAGCAACCTAATGAAGTGCTGCTGGCGCTGTGAATCAGTTGCGCCTTGACCAGCAGTTCACTCCCATTCCTGGGAAAGCCACAACTCGTGAGGTGCGGCTGGCCGATTAGCTCCCTGAGTAGGGATTCGGCTGGGACACGTGGTTGACAGGGAGCCAGTTGACCAGAGGCCACATGTGGAACTGACTATACATTGGTCTCCCTGCAATGTGCAGAGGGTATCAGCCCTTGTAGACACGGGTGCTGACAGCACCCTGCTCTATGGGAATTCAGACAAGTTTTCCGGGCTCACTGTAACCATAGAAGGCTATGGGGGTTGAATATTCACATGCAGCAGGTCTCTATAATATTAGGTCGTAGGAGATTGCCTCCTCAGACATACCAAGCATACATATCCCCCACGCAGGAGTACATTTTGGGGACTGATGTTTCCGAGTCTTGACTGTAAATACCACTGCTGGTGAATTTTGCCTTCATATCCAGATGGTGAAAACTATTATCCAGGGTTGTTCACCCATGCCTCACTGGTGTGGCCCCAGGCTACCTGGATAGTGAATACAAAGCAGTACCTCTTCCCAATGGCCATGAGGAAATAGGACGCACCATTCTGAAGCTGGAAGAAGCTGGTATCACTCGTCCTACTCATAGCCCGTACAACTTCCCCATGTAGCCAGTGAAGAAGCCTGACGGCCCTGGAGTGACAGTTGACTACTGGGAGCTGAATAAGGTTACACTGCTCCTGCATGCCGCTGTACCAAATGCCATGGACATCATGGACTGGTTGTCACATGAACTTGGACAATACCATTATGTGGTAGACGTGGAAAATGCCTTTTTCTCTATTGCCATAGCTGCAGAAAGTCAAGAACAGTTTGCGTTCACCTAGGAAGAGCAACAGTGGACATTCCTCATCCTTCCCCAGGATAATATGCAAAGCCCTACCTTGTGCCATGGTCTTGTGGCTCAAGATTTAGCCATGTGGAAACAAACACCCTCAGGGCACTTGTATCATTACATAGAAGATATAATGCTAACCTCTGATCCTCTTACAAAACTAGAAGCAGCGGCAACCAGCCTGCGAGAAGGTCTCACCGACTGGGGTTGAACAGTCAACAAGGACAAGGTCCAGGGACCTGGGTTCTCTGTCAGATTCTTGGGAGTTGTCTGGTCAGGTAAAACAAAAGTAGTGGTGATTGATAAGATATAGGCATATCCCCGACCCGAAACTGTGAAGCAGCTCCAAACCTATTTGGGACTGCTGGGGTTTTGGAGAGCATTAATTCCTCATTTAGCCTCCTTGATATGACCCCTGCACTGCCTAATACGACAGGGCATCCAATAGGATTGGACCCCCAAGATAGAAGGGGCCCTTAAGGCTACAAAGCAAGCTGCAGCACAAGCCCAGACTCTATGTGTAGTAGATCCAGCCCTCCCATTCCAGCTTATGGTGCAGGTGGATGATGCAGGGTTTGGATGGGGCTTGTGGCAGAAGCATGGGTCCCAGAAGGTGCTGATAGACTTCTGGTCCCAGTTATGGAAAGGCGCAGAAGCATGGTATTCTCCGATAGTGAAGCAACTGGCTACCATAGATGCAGCTCTTCTGGCCAGTGAGGCCATCGCTGGCTCTAATCCCATAGTTGTGCAGTCCACGTGCCTCGTGAAGGGGTGGCTGTGGTCTTGGGTGAAGACTCCCCATACAGGAATTGCACAAGCCCCTGCACTGACCAAGTGGGAGGCATACCTGGAGCAGTGGGCGCAGTTCTCTGCCGACCCCGTCGGGTCACCTGCACTCCCCATTGGGACCAGTGCAGTTTCAAGCAGAGCTCCTGGTAGAACCTGCTGAGACAGGGGACATACCAAGTCCCTATGCAGAGGGTTGGGCTCCCATCCCTGATGATGCCTGGTATACAGACAGCTCATGACACGGGCAGACCCCACATGGGCTCCTGTGACGTTATAGCCGTCCACAGAAACCTTTTGGTATGAGACTGGTGCTCGGCAATCTGGCCAATGGGTGGAGCTTCACATTGCGTGGTTGGTCCTCATGAATGAAACTGGCCCAGTGCACATCTGCACTGACAGTTCCATGTATCAAGGTCTAACTCTGTGGCTGCTCCGGTGCGCTGCCCAGAAGTGGATGGTAGGCCACCGTCCCTATGGGGCTAGGGGTTGTGGGAAGACCTCTGGAAGCGAGGTCTTCAACAGGGGGCCAGCATATACCATGTCCCTGGCCATTGGCCGTTACAGGCCCTGGGCAATGATGCAGCCGATGCTCTAGCACAAGTCTGCTCTGCCCATGTACCACCGGTTCCAGTGGACATTGGCCCCTGGCTCCATTGAAAACTGGGGCATGTAGGGGCCTATACCATGGAACAGGTAGCGAAGCGATGGGGACCCTTGTTGACCCGGGACACAAGCACAGGTCGCTGTGTCACAATGCCCCTGGTGTGCTGAGCAGCACCCAGAGAGACAGGGGGTAAAGAATATCCCGGAAGTGGTGTCCTGTGGGGCTAAGCTGCTCCAGGAATGGTAAGTGGACTACACAGGGCCTTTGTCCACAGGCTGGGGACATCTCTATGTGTTCACAGGTGTGGACACGGCTACCGGTTTAGGGTTTACATGGCCAGTGGCAGCTACTGATCAACGCCATACTGTGACTGCTTTGGAGCACCGCATGGCAGATCTATGGCTGGCCCTTATTAATCTCCAGTGACAGAGGCACTCATTTTACAGGACAGTAGGTGCAGACCTGGGACCCACACCTCCCAAAAGCCCCACCTCCAAATGTCATCAGATTGGGGGTTCGGTTTCAACATCTGAATTGTGGGGGGACACAAAAAATCAGTCTGTAGTGTTCATCTCAATAATTCCAGGGTAGGCACAGAATTCCACTCCCCGTGTGACTTAGATTAGATCAGCTAGAAACTTTCCTGTGAGCAGAAATGAGCTAGCTCCTATCTTCTCTCCATGTCCCTAAAGAGAAAATGGGTTAGGGAAGCCCTGAGATTCACATTCTACCCTCAAGGCGACAGGAGGTGAGGGCGGAGAAAGCAGTGGGAGAACACTAGGGTCAGCACACCAAACACATTTGAGGCTCTGATCCTCTGTCTTTTCCTGCCTTGTTAAAGCATCTGCGGGCACACCAAGAAAGGAGTCGGCTGGCTTTTATCCAGCAAGAGCCAGGAGGAGGCATCTCCGGGCATATCACCAGCAGCCTGTGGACTCCATCCCTAAGGTCTGAGTCACCAGCAGAAACCCAGAGACAGACCCTTGTCAGGTGGTAGTGCAGGCCAAGCTTAATCAAGGTCACCCAGGACAGAGCCCTTATTGATCACCAGCACCAAAGTCCAGTCTTGCTGGCAGCCCTAGGTATAGGTTGGGTCTACCACTGAGATCTCACTGAAAGTGATTGGAGAAACCCTATGTATGCAGTGTTGCTGGAGTGGAAATTAGACCCTCCTATGGCTGGGCAGGGACCAAGTCAGGGTGACAGACTAGCCCTCATACCTTCAGTTCACAACTGAAGTGTTAGAGACAATAGAAGACCTTTTATATGGGAGTACGTGTGGAGGAGGGCTCAGTGAAGATAAGCCAGAGAGAGCTTCATGACTCGGAGTTCAGAGGAGACCTGAGCCAGGATCCAGGAGGTTTGGGAGGAATTTAATTAAGTTCTGTCCTAAATTCAAAAATGAAGAAATTGCAACGCAAAGTTGTATGTGACTTACCCAGTGCCCTGGGCAACAGGTTCCACTGACCTGACTGCCCCCCCCCCACACACACACTTAGCAGTGTGGCTGCTGCTAGTGCAAAGGGCTCCTTGGTGCAGATTAGTAGAAAAGGCCTTCTCAAGATGCTTACATTGCATCTGTCATGAACTTGTCATAATATACTGATTTTGTTAGAACAATAAATTTTACTGCCATTTGCTAGAAAATTGTGGTAATAGACAAGTCTAGGATGTCAGCGATGCAATAGATGACTGCTTACATACGGTGTTCATGTGCAGTGCACACACCATGGTGGTGGAGCGTGAAGCCTTCAGTCCACATTTGGAGCTGGATTTCACTTGGAGTTGTAATAGGGCACTGAGTCTTGCCTCAAGTTGGATGTGGGGCAAGAGGATTGGATTCTCAAATAAGGTCAGGGCCAGGGCTGGGCTGGGGAAGCATTACGCCTATCATCCTTCCTAACCCAAACTTCAAACTCGCCCCACAAACAAGCTCTGATGCAGAGCCAAGAGGAATGCTCATCATTCAGTTAGACCAAGACAGACTTTTAGAAATAGAATGCTTGCCTAGCCCAGTTTATTTAAAGAACCTTAAGAAGTAAGTGGGGTCTCCAGGAGCAGTAGAATTAAGAAGACGGGAGGCTTTGAGTTGTCTTTGATGCCAATAAACATGGTTATAAAACAACAATCGCTTTCTATGTCTCTCTCCAATTTCCAAAATGCTTTAATATTCACTGTATAATTTTATCTGCAGGATACCTCCCTGAGAAAGGCAGAGTGGGTATTATCCTCATTTTGCAAATGAAGAAATTGCAATGCAAAATCGTATATGACTTACCCAGTGCCATGCATTTACTCAGAGATTCATGAACACATAGCTTGATGTACCATACAAAGGGTTCGGTCTCAGTAATTTGAGGCATGGGACATACTGTGAGTACTCAAGCACAGCCTACTGAATAAAAAATTAAATAAATAAAGACATTTGAATGAATGAGTAGAAGTTGTTAGGTGATAGCATCAGTGAAGTGACCTAACTGGCCAGGGTGACCTGGCTTGGAATAACTTGGGGGTCATTAGGCTTCAGTAAGCTCCAAAAGAGTCCAACAAGAAAATAATGCTTGTGAATCCAGCTATAACCTAAGAGGAAAGATAGGAGATCACAGAAGAATGCACACTGGGACCATGTCTGTAATTTGGTGTGCTGTAGAAAGAGCATGAGTTTGAGAATTAAAGTTTGGCCTACTTAGCTGCAAGATGTTGGACTAACTACTTCATCTCTCTGGGTCTTAGTTGGCCCAACCATTAAATGAAGCAAATACTATCTACTTCAGTAATTTATGTAAAACACTAGCCGTATTGTCTTGGAACATAATGAAAATACAGCAAATGTTCATTACTATTCCTCTACTCCTTGGACTATGATTAAAGGCTTTTTTCCGAGGTTGGCTCCACAGTGTAGTGTTTAGTATGTCTGCTTTACACACAGAAGGTCCTGGGTTCACACCCCAGGTGGAGCCATGGACCATACCCCAGGTGCGCCAGGCCCCCTGAGTGTGCTGGGTGTGCCTGGCCCTGGGTGCACGCCGCAAGCATGTGGGAGGAGATGCCCTGCTTTCAGAGATCCAGTTCTTAAGGGGAAATGGCAACATCCATGGGTCAGGGGTGGAAGTGGGGCGGGGGGAGGAATTAAAGAGGGGAAAAGTAAGTAAATTAATAAAATAAAAAATAAAGGCTTCTTCCACCCAGCCATTTCTCAGTAGAAGACAATGTTGGTTCCATGCAACATCATTAGAGAAGATTAAAAACTGTCCACCCACCTCTCCTCCATACTTGGCCTTTTCTCTTCATCTTTATTTCCTGAATTCATTTGTCCATTTATTTGAGTATTTGAGCATTCATTCATGCTTTCATTCGTTGTGGTAGAAATTACTGGTGCTCAATAGGATTTTTAATTTTCCTCTCTCTCCAGGCACACACACTGGCCATACGCCTTGTTTTGAAATGTGAGTAGAAGTGATGTGTGTGACTTCTAGGTGAAGTTATTTAAGGATTAGTGCTCTATTCTCATACTCTCTTCCCTCACTGCAGGAAACCCAAAAGCCAGTGAATAAGAAGGTAACATTATAAAATGGTGGCTTCTCTGTCAATCTGGATCCTGAATAACTATAATGAACAGAATTCCACCTCTTATCCACATTAGATAAACAGTGTGAGTGAGAAATAAACCTTCGGAAGTTTTAAATACCGAGATTCTGACTAACACACCCACTTAATTTTCCATTCATTTAACAACTTTCTTTTCTTTTTTTTTTTTTTTTTTTTTTTTTTGACAATTCTGGGCACCTTTTAGATGCTGGGGGTTCATAAGGAACAAAAAAGACCCAGGTCCTGTTCTCACAGAATTTAAGTCAAATGAGGGTGGGGCCTACATGAACACATTAATAAACATATATATTAGGTTGTAAATACTATGAGGAAAAATAAAACAGGGTAAGAGGCTTAGGAAAACTATTTTACATGCGGTGGTTAGAGAAGGTCCTCTGAGAAGATACCATTTGAGCAGAGACCCAGATAAAGTAAGGGAGTACATAATCCAGATATCTGGGGTGTAGGGGGGGCATTTTAGAGAGAAAGAAGGGTGAGCATAGTGGTGCAAAGATCAGATCATGCTTGGCATGTGGCAAGACCAGCAAGAAGGCCAGAGGACAGGACAGTGGAAGTGTGAAAGGGACAGAGGAAGTAAATGACAGGGCAAGAGACAAAGTCACATCAAAAGACATCATTGAGAAAAAGCAAACCACAGCCAGGAAGGAAACATTGATAATGCACATCTAATAAAGGACTCATATCTGAAACATAAGAACTCCTATAAATCAATAAGAAAGAGACAAACAACCGAATTTTTAAAAATGGGGAAAAGATTTGAACAGGTGACTCATTAAAGAAGATGTCTATGTTGCCAATGAGCCAATAAAATGGTGATCAACCTTATTACTCTTCAGGGAAGTAAAATTCGGAGGCAAAATGAGATACTACTATACATTCCAAGAATGGCTAAAAAAGACTGAAAATTTCCAAGTATTTGCAAGAATCTGAAGCAAACAAAATTCTCATCCTTTGCAGGTAGGAGTATAAAACTATGCTAGAAAATCATTTAGCAATTCTAATAAAAGTATGCATATGCCCATCCTATTTACCAGAAATTGCATTGCTAGGTGTATGTACCAGGAGAAAGGAAAAGATGCATATAAGCCCAAAGCTGAAAAGAAGACAAATGTCCGCCAACAGTAAAATACACAAATAAATTGTGGTATATTCATACAGTAGAATAGCTCACAACAATATGAAAGAATATAGTGTTATTACCAGAACATGGGAAAATCTCAAAAATTATGATGAACAAAAGAATCCAGGCACAAAGTTGTCCATACTCTATGATTCCATGTAAGTGAAGTTTAAGAGGCATAGTAATTAATCTACAGATATAAAAGTCAGACTAATGGTTACCCTGGTGGAGGTGGGTATTAACTGGAAGGAGATATGAGTGAACTTTCTGGGTAACGGAAAGATTCTGTGCCTTGATCTGGGTGGTGGTTACTTTACACATAGGTAAAACTCCATCGAGCTGTACACTTAAGATCTGTGCATTTTACTGCATGTAAGTTGCACCTCAGTTAAAAAGAACCATAAAAATAGAGAAGAAAGGAGGCTTGCCAGGCAGAGGTGAGCAAGATCATGTAGGACCTTAGGGCCATGATAAGGGTTTCAGATTTCTTTCTAAAAGAGATGGGCGGCCAATGGAGGATTCTGAGCAGGTCAGAGACAAGGAAATCATCTAGAAAAGATGATTCTGGTGCCATGTGAAGAATAGATGTTGGTGAGGTCCAAGGAGGTGACGGCAGAGCGTGTGAGCAGAAGACCTGTAAGAGCTGCAGCTGACGTGGCCGTGGGTGGTGAAGGAGTGCTGGGAGGAAGCAGTGGCCAGGTCCTGGAGGTCGAGAGGCCACGGTTTGATGAGAGATTGGATGGGCAATCCAAGACAGGGTCAAAATCCACACTAACTCTGGCCAGCATACCCCGCAAAATACAGCTCCCAAATTACTGGATGAGAAGGACAAAAAAAAGAAGCAGTTTGGGAGGTGAGGAGATCTAGACTTTGACTTTGAACAGACATCTGAGCTGCCTCTTAGATACCCGATGAAGTGTTAAAGAGGCACTTGACTAATTGAGTTTAGATTAATGGGTAGCAAATATTAACGTTCCCCCCAACACAAACTCACATTGCCTTCAATAAAACACCCACTCCTTCCCCTTTGATTTCTTCTTTAAAAAGGAGGAAATGAATATTAAGGGCACTTTTAATCTATTTCATCTGTAATCACCTTTGCTAACATTTATTGGACTGAATATGCCGGCTGCTGAGTGTGGAGAACACTGCTGAGATTTGAAAGGCGAGCTGGCACCCTGTGCTTGTCACAACATCCTTTCTGGATTTTGGCTCACACTGGAATGGCACAACACGGGGCATCCTCCTGTCATGCCCTCTGCGTTCAGCTGTGTGCTGGTGCAGCTCTGCTCCCCATTACCCTCTCCATGGGGGTACCCAGTGAGGCTGGCAGGTGGGGTGCTGTCAGAACAAATAGCCTCCATGCCCTGTGTTGAATAAACATGTCTGTCATTAGGGGGCTAGGATGATATGTGGAGGAGAGGGAAAATCTCATTTTCATAAAGGCCTCAGTTAAAAGGAAGAAAAGCCATAGTGACAACATTAAACATTCAGGTGTCAGGCCTATTAGGAGGTTTTATACAGGGCATGCACTCAGACAGAGCTGTTGATGGGGGAGTGGAAGGGGCAGCTTGGAGAGGTGGGGAAAAAAAAACCAAGGTATTTAGAGACAGATCAGCTTGATTTTCCAATACTCACTAGCCATATGGTTAGAAGTTAAGTCACTTCTCTAAACCCTGGTTTCTGCATTTTTAAACAGATGTAGGAATAGGATAAGAGCATGGTGAAGATCAAATGAAATACAGACGGAGCCTTCCATGATTCATGGGCTATAGTAAACAGAATATCTGCATCCTTCTCCTCTTTTTGCATCCCATCCTTTAGTGTTATTACATAATGCAATCTTCCTCAGCATATGGATGCAACTGCATCACGGTAATATTAAGAAAGCACTTATTTAGGGCTTTTATTATTACTTTCTTAACACGGGTCTTCGGCAACTTTGCCCAGCTCAAAGGCAGACACACACACACACACACACACACACACACACACACACACACACACAACACACACACACGCATGGCTGGACCGCTGCACCTTTGGGCCTGCGCCTGCACTAACCCCACGAAACCACACGAGGGCAGCCCCTACCAATGCCACAGCTTCCAGTCCCAGGAAATGCTTAGACAGATATAGGCCAGGGTGCATTCCCCAGGGGCCCCCAAACTGGGGCACCTATGTGATGCACCGAGCCATCCTTCTCAGTGCTCACCCCCTGGTGAAACCCCCTGCCACACTGAATGTGGGCTGTAACTTGCTTGCCTGATAGAAGGCGGAGACTGCGCCCCTTTGGGGCCTCCCACTTGGATTTTGTGCTCTTCGGAACCCTGAGCCTCCACAGAAAAAAAAATCTGCCAACCCTTCTGGAGAGACCACATGCAAAGGCCCTGATATTACAGAGTGAGAGAGACCCGGCTCTCCTGGCCTCCCCACTGAGCCTCTAGATGTGTCCAGTCCCAGCTGCCATCTGACCACACTCCATGAGAGACTGAAAAAAGAAGAGGAGCAGAACTGCCCAGCTGAGCCCAGCCAACTCACAGAGCTGTGAGAGATAATACAATGGCGGTTGCTTTTAGCCATTGGGTTGGTTACGGTGTAGCAATCAAGAACCAAAACAAACGGCTTGTGGCGTCGTCCTCTTTCAGTTCCCCCGGTGCCTGCAGTCCACGAAGCCTCTCTGTCACACTGTACCATCATCAAACGGCCTCCAAGAATCGCCTACATCCTCTCTCTCCCAATTTGGTTGTGGCAGGAGTTTCATAGGGTCCAGCTGGGGGCACGAGAGAGACAGATTCTTCACTCTCCTCTGAATTTCTTCTTTTCCTCAAGATTTTATTCAAAAGGTGGTTCGTCTCTCTCCTTCCGCTGAAAAACCCTCAGACAATTTAAGGCCTGCAATCTGGGCCACCTGTTCCTTAGGCATCCCTGGGCCAACCTCAAGCCAGGACTCCCTACTGTGTAATGATTAAATGAGAGAAATCTACGTGTGAAGTCATTCGTTAGTTATTTAAATTACTTGGAAAGGTGAGGTCTCCTTCTGATCTGATTATAGTTGATGACCTCAGGGCAGGAAGGAGGCTGCGGGGACCACCTGC
The DNA here is from genome assembly GCA_003508835.1 of Eonycteris spelaea. NCBI lineage: Eukaryota > Metazoa > Chordata > Mammalia > Chiroptera > Pteropodidae > Eonycteris > Eonycteris spelaea. The sequence continues at coordinate 1,190,632 of PUFA01000160.1, read as the reverse complement.
TCTGTGAGCATGCTCAAATGCACCAATAATCATGAGTAGAATAATTATATAATGCATTTTGTTTTGCCTGCCTATTACTAACTGGCAAATCAGCCTAAATATTCTGATTGATAAAACATAACTTTATTTCAAAGAATAGTTGAATCTCTTAGGAGATTTTTGTCATATCGTCTCTTAAATGATGAATACCAAAATCAACCCCAGAGGTGCGTCTGTAAGATATTTTGTGTTCATAAACAGCCCTCTTACACAAAACGAGGAGCCTTTCATCTCGTCTCTCATTTTACTAATGAAGAAATTGCAGTTAAGAAAGAAGAAATGGCTCAAAGAGGTTTGGTATTTCTCCAGGAGAGTTTCAACTTCGAATTCTAAGCCTGGAAGATGGCAACACGGGGTCTCACATCTACATGCAACAAATTCCAGGATGCAGAACGAGCCTGTAAAATCTCATTTTTAAAACAATAATCCTGAGCTGAAGTGAGCATAAATGATTTGATTTTTTTTTTTAAATGTTACATTTATAGTGACTTTTGGCTTGGGCTTTCTCATTCTCGGGGAGGAATGCTTCATGATAAGCTACACATTGGAACTCTGGATGCGTCCTCCTTCGTCCCTATTTGACCATGTGTCAAGAAATACGTATTGAACATCTATATTTCTTAGGTACTTCAGACTCAAAGGTTTTGCCCCCCAAGTGCTTACAGAAAACTGAACCGTGGTGAGGTACAATAGAGAGACAACACAGGGCGCTGGCAGACACTGCGTGGATCCCCTCTACCCATTCTGTGCATTCACTCCCCTCTGCACGTTTGCGCCTACAGGCACGCACCTGCAACTAGTTTTCGTGGTTACTCCTGCCCCTGGAGCCACTTTGCCCTACTCAAAGAGCCAATGCCCTTGGCAGTTTACATACCCCTGGTACCCGAAGCCAGTGAGTAGCCCCTAGGTGGGACAAATGCTCTAGTGTACTTGACACCCCATTCCAGAGCTCCCCGCAGGAAGCTGAGGCTGGGGCTTCACCTAGAATCACACCTGGGTGTGGCTTTTCCCCCCTTCCCTACACTGCTCTTTTAACGGTTGACCTCTATGAACTTGTTTTAACATGGCAAAGAAAAAGCACAACTTACGGGAACCCCAGCTCCTTCTTACCAGGTCATGTGCGGTTGGGATAACGCCATTTCCTCCTTCACAGTTATTTACCTACCTGACCTTTCCTGAGAGACTGTATCACGGAAAGAAATTGGTTTTCTCTTTGTGTACCTATAATTTAAACTGTGGCCCTGCAGGCTGCAATAGGGTCTGTCTGACAGAGCACAGGGTCTGTCTAGAGGAGAACCTATTGAAAAGGGTTCAGGGCCTCAGGATACACCTCCACAGTGAATTAGAGAATTGAATTATAGCTGCAGAGATGCAAGTTATGGGAGGGAATGTGTTTTCAAGGCAGGTCCCGGTGAGCTGGGAAAGCAGAGGAAGAGTTATGGATGAGGCTGGCTACGCAGGACTACAGAGTCTGCACCCACAGTCATTAGCATCTGCAAAGGAGCAGGGTGGGAAGAGATGCTGTGGACGCATCAGAATTGCTAAGGATGATGCTGAATGTAGGATCCTCACTAGTGGGGTACGAATGTGCACCTGACACTCCCAGTCTTTGTAGTGCCTCCGTCCCAACAACATATTCACTGCACAAATTCAAGTCCACTTGTCTAACTCCAGAGAAATGGAAAAGAAGAAAATTACCCAATGTTGGATCATTAGGTAGTGAATGCCCAGTGAGGTTCTAGGCTTTTATGGATGGTTCATATGAGAGGCAGTAAAAGGTACCAGTCACACCCACACACTTTGGGGCTGAATCTTGCATCTGCTCTCTGGGCAAGGTGATCTGGGAAAATTCCTTACCCTCCCTTCGCCTTAATTTCTCCATCCTCATAGAGTTGTCAGGATTCAGTGAGTTGATATATTCCTAAATCATTTGGAATAAAGAAAGCCTGGTGCTATGGGAGTGTTTGCCGTATTAACAATCCTTAATACCTTCAGTATTATTAATTCAGTTTTACAAGTAAGGAAACTGAGGCTCAGAGGTTAAGAAAGGTGAGCTAAATTATGCAACTTGTTCTGTTTTTGAAACTGTGATGCTTGATGTCGTCTTGCTAGAAAGTTGTAAAAACTGGCATTTAAATGAAGAGCTCATGGTCTTTCCACACTTCACTGCCTTGTGCTAGAAAGAAATATGAGATAATCTACCTTAATTATTTTATTATATTAAGGGACATGCAGAGATTGTAGGTCATCTAGCAAAGATTCAAATACAGGTCCACTGGGGACAGACTTTATGAGTCCAAAAGAATGACTTCTAATTAGCATGGGTATAGTTTACCTGTGAAGAGATGACTTTAAAATTGTGTTTAAAATCCTTCCTACTTCCTTTGATAAATATTTCTTTTGAAACTGTCTCTTCTATTAATTTGCTTAATGAACTCCTGCCTTTGATTCCTCCAAGTACAGGAGACGGTAAATCAGAACAGGCACTTGCTCCAGGAACTAACAGAACTCATATGCCCCTGTGATGACAGTGAGGGGCTCTTTAATGAGGACTAATTGTGGAGGATGAGGCTGAGTTAGCAGAAAGTCATAACTGGAAATCTGTTGCACTGCTTTGTCATTTTGAAAACATACAATAATTTAAACCTGGCTCACAAAACTCATTCATCCATTTGTTCATTCAAAAGTCCTTAGGTTTTAGGAATAGATGTGAATGATCTAAAATTAACTTCTTGACTATCCAAATGTAAATGAAAGGCTCTGAAATGCTTGAGGGGGCTGGAAAAATTAGCTCTTGGGAATATTTGAAACATTTCTCTCCAAAGCCTTGCTACCCTTGTTAATGTGTTTTACATACCCTCCCTAGAGATGCTTCAAGGAAAACAATCTAGCTTCGTTTGGAACTATGCAGCAGTTGAATTCAGCTTCCTGAGTCTTTAACCTCTTTCTGAAAACAACGGAATAAACTGGGCCACCAATTCCTATTCAACATTAATGAGTTCCTCTTTTGTGTCAGGCGCTGTCCTAGGACTGAAAGCATTATGGTGAGAGAAACAGTCAAAAATCTCCCGCTGCATTCAGCATGGCTTTGGGACACAGTAGGTCTCTACGTGGTTTCTGCTGACTGAGGGGAACTCAGAGATTAGGAAATGCAGGCCAGACATCAAAGCTGAAAAATAACATCCCTTCACTCTATTTCCTTTTAGGAAAAGGTTGGATGTGTTCTAAGCCCTGAAATTGATCTAACTCTTTGGTGAGTGGTGTTTTTTTCAAGGTGGTGGCAATGAAGGCAGGATCCTGGGTTTTCAGCATTCATCTCATTCGTACTATGCTCTCCTTTACTTGTACCTACTCAATATATGCTTTAAGTGGATGCTCAAATGCTCCAAAGAAGTGGACTGACTGGGTGAATGAGTGAATGGATGCAAGACTCATAGCACAAGGGCACAGGCACCCTGTTTAGATCCCCGTACCTCCAACCCCACCCCTCCATCATCACTACTCCAAGTGTGAGGAAATGTCTAACAGAGATTTATTGGGAGTAGGGACAGAAACACTTGTTTTTCCCTTCTCAAACATCCCTTAGGGAGTAGACATTGGGAAGTTTAAGAGGATCTCTTGCTGTAAAGCCAGACATTGCCACAGTAATACTAAATGTTAGAGGAAATTAAACATCACTTAGAACCCTTTGTTGGAATGGGATTCAGTGTTGGAAGGAGACCAAGTATCAGAAAGGGCAGGGAAATGGAGTTTGGGACAAATTAGTTGAAAGTCAAGAGACTGCAAAGTTTAAACCAATTTTTTTTTCTTTCACCTGAGGCTCAGAAAGAAATATTCTTTTGCCCCCATCCATGCTAGATTTATCCTGGGGCTAATCAATAAGTAATTAAAATGAGCAGGGAATTTAATATACAGAGGGATTGATGGAATCTGTATAGTGGTGAATGGAATGCTAAATCCCCTAGAGGCCTTAGGGGAAAGTTCCTGAGAGAGGCTGAGCTGAGAAGGGTCTTTAGATATCCCCAGCTCATCGGTAAAGCACGAATGCCTCAGCCAATGCTCTCTTCCCTGCCTCCCACCTCATGCTGCTCACCGCTCCAAAATCTTGACTACTTGGAAACAAGCCTGTGATCTATTCCCTGTGCCCAACACCCTTGGGATGGCTAACCTCAGAGCATGGAGAATGCTCAGAATAGCCGATAAAATAAGGAATAGTCGCAAACTGGGTGAAAATAGTGCTATTATCTATGTGTAAGCAACAGATGAGGGCTGGATGAACAAAACACATTGGAAGGTGGCTTAAAACCAATAGAAAACAATCAATGTACGGTAAGTGCATGGGGCTAAATCACGAATGTTTTGAAAATGTATGTAGGGTATATTTTGGCCCTCTCCATCACAATTATAAAGGCACACACCCTTGATCCAGCAATTTTGCTTCTAGGAATTTATCCTACAGATAGGCTCACACACATGTGAAGTGATATGTGTGTACCAAGTTATTCATTGCTGCATTAGTTATGTGACCAAAAGTATGGAAATAACCTAAAAGCCTAAAAGGGCATGATTAAATAAATTGGGGTATGGTGTTAAATGGAATGTCATGAAAAACCAAAGATGTATTCAATTCATTCAACATTAATACATTCCTACTTTATGTCAGGTGCTGTTCTAGGTGCTGAAAATATAAGGTGGACAAGAGTCAAAAATCCTTGCTCTCTAGAGTTTATGTTCTGGTGGGAGACGCTTCTCTTTACGTACTAATAGAGCATGACCTCGACCTTTTGTTTCCTGAAAAGATCAATATGTAGGCTTTATATGTGAATGCTAACATATGCATTAGGCATCTTCAGAAGTGCACACAAGAAGTTGATAACAGGGTGGTCTAGCTGAAGGACAGAAGACTTTCCCTGTTTACCCTTCAGTATCCTTTGATTTTGACTCTTGGAGGTCACCTATTCAAAATAGGTTATCTATCCCAAAAAATATAATTTCTAGGTTTTTTTTTTTTAAATAAAAAGGTAGCACAGGATGTAATTGTTGGCCTTAATTCTGTCTCCTCACTCCCAGTTCTGACCTCTATGAGAAAGGGCTCTGGATAGCAGTGTGATCTGGGAAGGGGAGTACGTGCTCTGTTTCCTTTGTGTCATTGCTCACTCTTACTCTCACCCACAGTCTCTCTGTCTCTCTCGCTCCCTCTCTCTCTCTCTCTCTCTCTCTCTTTCTCTCTCTCTCCCCCCGCCCCCATTGTTGCTTTCAAAATGCAGTAAGTCTGCATCCACACTTTGCTCGAATGGCCCTTCGCTACAGAGGCGTAAGTGGAGCTAAGGAAATGGGAAGGGAGAGCAGACGAGAGCAGCAGCATCCACTCTACGCATCTGGCTGGAGTATCTGCTGGGTCCTCTCTTTCGGCCACCTCCACCCTGCACAGATATCTAGATAGGAGACAGGTCTAGTGCAAGAGAGAGGATCGTCTGTTGGCCTTGTCTGCAGAAGGTAGGACTAACTAACTATCATTTTTCTCAGTGTGTGTGAGGGTGCCTGTGAGTTCTTAAACAAGCAACCCCATTTGCCTGGGACTTTCTAAGTTCTAGAACTAAAAGGCCCATGTCCTGGGAAACCCCTCAATCTTGGGCCACTAGACAGTTGGTGACCCTATCTATGGAAATGTGGGGTGGAGAGAGGTATGGGGGGAAAGGAGAGACAAGCGGAGAGAGAGACATCACCAACATCAACACTTTGCTGTCTGAATTTCTCACCTACCTGGCACTCATATTCTAAAGTCCCTGCAATGTGGCTCCTCTACTGACTATATGTGGCTTATCTCTCTGAGCCTCAGTTTATTTTAAATGGCGCTAATAGTTCGATAACCTACCCTTCCGGGCATTGCTAAGAATCTCTGTCTTTATTACCAGCCTCATGCTGCACACAGCTGAGCGTCTGTGGTTCATCCCTGTTATTATCCTCTCTCCCTCTCATTTATTTGCCTGGCCAACCTGGTTAAATACTATTATCTTCTCACTCCTTCCTGGAACCCGGGAAGAGAATGCAGCTAAAGCGAAACACACCCCCGTGCCGACTGCTCTCACCTTAATCTGTGACCACACGCCACCAGCGGCCATTGGCACTGCTCGCAGGGCTGTCACGCGTCCCAGACCCACACATTCTCTTATTCTCTGAAATGGCTATTTCACACCCCTTCCTTCCTCCTTAAACCTCCACCATGACACCCACTCTTCATTCTTGGTTGAGGCCTTCGAATCTTGTAAGATCGAGGAAACAGAAGCAACCAGAGGAAAAAATCTGTCATCCTCGCATCACCAGGCCTCCCCACCACATGGGCACAGCCCGAATCGGTAACCAGACTCTCTGCCTCCCCTCCTGCTATAGAGGATGAAGTGTCTGCGCGCTCCTCTTGGTCCAGCCTTCCACTGCTCTCGCCGACTCAACACCACAACCCCTACAGCAGTCGCTTCTGCCTGTTTTCCCTCCCTCCCTCCTCACAGCCCCCTCATGGCCCCCTCGCTCCTGGATCACAGCCATCTATTTACGGATACTCGGTATGATCTCACTTTTCACCCCTCTTCCCTTGCTCACTGTTAGGAACTAAACTGTCTCCCCTCCTCACCCTCCCCGCAAATTTCATATGTGGAAGCCTTAACCCCTTTCTCAATGTATTTGAAGCTGGGCCTTTACAAAGATAATGAAGATTCAATGCGGTCATAGGGTGGGGCTCCAATCCAATTGGACTGCCGCCCTTACAAGAAACAGACACCTGAACGCCCTCTCTCCGCATACACAGGGAATAGGCCACGCGAAGACACAGCGAGACGCCAGCCATCTGCAGCCCGAGAAACCAACTCTCATGGCACCTTGATCTTGGACTTCAGTCTAGGACTGTGAGAAAATAGATTTCTGCTGGTGAGCCACCCAGCCTGTGGTGTTCTGTTCTGGCACCCAAGCAGACTGGGACGGTCCCTGTGTTCCAGCCGCACTGGCCTCCTTGTTTTTCTCAAAACTGCCAAGCATGTTCCCCTTGGGAGACTGACTGCACGTGCTGTTCCCGCTGTCCAGGGTGCTCTCCTCCGACTTTGAGCACGGTGCTCGCCTTCCACTGGTGCCGTTCAGATCCAGGTACCTGTAGGCGTTCCTGTCGCCGTCTTATTGAAAGCAGCCTCACACCCTGTCTTATTTTTCCTATCACCTGCCTCTGTCTGATGTACTTGCTTATGTCCTGCCTCCCTCACTGGTGGAAGGGCACCTCTAGGAAGGAACCTGTCCCTGTCCCTGCTCCATCCTCTCACCATCACAGGGCCGGCAGTGGAAGGTGCTAGTGAGCCCTTCTTGAATGGATAAACAGGAAATGTGAAGAAACTGGTGTTTCGCCTGGAACAGGTCTTCGGGGAAGCCTCACCGTATCATTCTGGATGGTCTTCAGTGCAGTAACCAGGGGCTATGCCCTGGGTGGCCTCAGAAGTGGCAGATTCCCACAAGGTGGAATCAAGGAAAAGTGCATGTTAGAGGTGGGGAAGTGAGAAAGGCCTTAGCTTGGAGATCCCATGGGGGTGAGGGGAGTTGGAGGGGACCGGGAGGCACCATAGGCCTGCCCTTGGTAGCATCATTCCATCAGGAAAAAATTTAGTGAGGTTGTTTAGAAAGTTGTAGCATCAAGGGTCCCTAATGGTATCTGGGGAAGCCCCATCAGAGAGCTAAATCCTTTCCTTAACCTCTGAACAGTAGCTTCCCACCTCTACTGAGCACCCCCAGGGAGGAGCGCCCCGAGTACAGCTCCACGGTCAGTTCTAATGATGGAAATGGCCACCCACTGTGCCCAACCCTATGCCTTGCCTCTTACCCCTCCATCCTAATCCTGCTCTCAGGGGCCACAGAACCAGCCTCATTTTCCTTCCACTGGAAACTTCATCATTCTTATTTCATCTCTAAGCTCAAGATCTCTGTCTTCAAATCTTCCTTTGGCATGAATGAATGGTTTTGAGTTTCTCACTGTCTTAGTTACTCTCCTGGTCTCCATTTATTCTTCACTTTTAAGTGTGCTGCTCAGAACACTTCTGGAAATTCTTGTATTCTTGGTGCCTGATACAAGCAAAATTTTAAGGGAGAGAAAGAGTGCTCGCTAAGTGTTTGCTGGCTGAGCAAATGGACAAAAGCCTGGTCTGCGGGGCTGGGGAGGCCACCTGGGGAATTTATTTTTCCTCCCACAAGGAGAGAAAAGATTATGAAACAGAAAATCATCCTGCTGTCGCTGAGGTAAGTAAGGTCTTGGCGGGGTCAATCCAATGCCTGAGGCAGCAATAAAAGCTCGGCCTACTAATAATTCCCACCCTGTGAATTTATTAAAATCCTATATTTTATCACACAGACATTTTGGAAAGGAAGTACATTTTCTATCGCCACTGACCTTTATGTTCCTATTCCAAACTTAGGCTGTCCTACCCACTATAATGTACTCAGCAGCCTGGGTCAACACAGCTCCAGCCCAGAGTGTCCCTCGCCAGCCTGAAGGGACAGTGAAGTCACCAGGTACCAGCTTGCTTTGAGGCAAGTGGTTCTTTTTGATTCTTTTTGGCCCAGTAGACAGGTTATACTTCTGTGGTGATTCGCTGACTCTACTTTGCGATTTTACATTTTTTTTTTTTATTGCAAATGCAATACTAGCTTGTTGTAAAAAGTCAAATCATAGAGAACTATATAAAGAAGATTTTAATAGTCTTCTCTTTTTTCTTGCCATTCATACCTTCCTCATCAAAATCATTAGGAAATAACTTTTCACACTTTCCCTACGCGCACATAACCCACATATGGATGCATATATCACTGCTCCCCAATTTTTCAAGCCAAAAATGGAACTACACCACATACTTTACAAGGCAAGTTGCTTTTATTCCCTGAGGCATAGATCATGGACATCTTTTTGGCCAGTACACATGCATCTAACGCAACCTTTGTATAAAAATAGCTTTATTAAAATATAACTGAGATATAACAAACTGCACATATTTAAAATACATGGTTTGACTCTTAGATACAGAGAACACACCTGGTAATTGCCAGATGAAAGGGGATTCGGGGACTGAGTGAAAAAGGTGAAGGAATTAAGAAGTACAAATTGGTAGTTACAAAATAGTCATGGGATGTAAAGTACAGCATAGGGAATATAGTCAGTAATATTGTAATAACCACGTATAATGCCAGGTGGGTACTAGACTAATCGGAGGGATCACTTTGTAAATTATATAAATGTCTAACTACTGTGCAATACACCTGAAACTAACAGGAAATATTAAATGTCAACTCTAATTGAACAATAAAAATTATAAAAAATATAAATAATGTGTATGATTTGATAAGTTCTGGCCTTTGTAACACAGTCCTACTGATGTTGCATGATATTCTGTTGTTTGCATACAATACAATCTGTTTATCTGTTCCACTCTTGGTAGACACTGAAATGGTTTGCAATTTTTTGATAATACAAAATATGCAGCACACACACACAACCTTACATGCTCACCTTTATAAATAGAGGCTTGTTTCTGTGGGTTAGATTACTAACAATAGGATTGCTGATGAAACACATGCTCATTTTATATTTTAATCATTCTCATCAGATTGTTTTCCCAAGTCACAGTCCTGGCTACTATGGACAGGTCGTGTCTCTAGCTAGGACCATGTCCTCAAATCACACTGTGACCCCCTAAATATATATGTCCCTGCCCCAACATTCTTTGTAGGATCTCCTTTTCTCTTTCCTGAATAGGATACCTTGGGAATGGCTTGATTTGTTTTCTTACATCTGAATGAATTAGCAAGATTCTTTGCATTTTTAATCTGGGTTTAAATCCCAAATTATCTTACTATTAACTAACTGTAAATTAAGCAGTTTGCAGATTTACTTCTCTGATCCAGTTTCCTCATGTTTAAAACAGGGCTATAAGAGTGACTCACTCATTAGGTTGTGAGAATTAAGAGAAAGTTGGTATGTAAAATACTTCTAACTGTGCCGAGAAGACAGTATTTTCTCAATAAATGGTAGTTGTTCTTACTGAGCAGATCCCTAAACTGATGGGACGCCATCTACCTGTGTGTCATGTGCACTCCACTCAGATGAGGGAAGGGACCATTTCTTTGGAAACTGCACAAGAATCCAAGTTAGAATTGCGTAGGAGTTTGCTGGCAAACTTCTAGACTGCAGTGCAGTTGGATATGGCAAATGACCTCTTGGCCCACCTCTCCTACCCATTTCTGCTTTCCTGAAGGAAAAAAAATAACTCAGTTAAAAGAAAAAAAATTGACATGAATGACATAGAGAAGGTGAACCGAACCGTTGGTAATCTTTAATCACTCATTGGTTCAGTTACTAGTAATCCCACCTAGTTGTACATAAAAGTGAGATGTTTTAAGAAATTTATATTATTAGCCTATAAGACCCAAGGGAAGGGCTCTCATTCTGTGCCATTCCAGTAGACCTTCGCAGGCCACCAGCAGCATGAAGGCCTTACCTCCAGTCTCTGCTTGAGAGAACATCTGCTTCATATGCCTATCTAAAGCAGAAACCCCTGCTTTGTCCATTGGGCATCTTAAAGATGACTAACAGTAGAGACCACCACTCCCTAAGGGAGCCCACTCCCCTGTTAGATTACTTGAATCGTTAGATGGCTTTTACATGGTGCTTGATCCTACATTCGTTGAGAGATCCCGACGGGTGTCCAATGAGTGTCATGTTTGAGGTAGAGAGAGGTCTGCCACCCAAATCTTGTGACATAGACACATAATTTGGCTACCAAAAGGGCTGGTTGCAAGCAAATTAGAAATCAGATGGGAAGATGGGCTGGGAACAGATCTTCCCCTCCTCCCTCAGGGCAGGAGGAGGATGAGTGACATTCCAAGGACACCTATTGATTAACCCATCAACTACTCCCTCAGAGATTCAGTGGTATATGATTTAGCCTCCACCAGGAAGTGCGGGGCGTGGCTTTGAAACCAGATGGGCCTGGCTGTGTGAGTAACTAATTCCATCTCTCTGTTAGCTTCTCTGAAAAAGATATGGCTAATGCACCATCAACCACGTTATTACGAGAAGAAGGTGATAACACAACTGAATTTGGACCCCTCTTGATACTCAATGGGTCCCTCAGTTGTTAATTTCCAGCATGGCCAGCCTGTTGTGCAGGCACCAGAGAAGGCGCGGCTAGGGCAGACCCAGGAAGTCTTGGAAGTACACAGAGCTTTTTCTAGACAGGTCAAGGGCATGGGAGAGAGGCACAGACAGCATTGCCCAGAGACTGCAGACTCTAAGTTCCCTTTACGCTGTTAGACTAAGAGGCACTAAGAAAGCATTTTCTTTTTGGCATCAGAATATCAGGTTAAAATTCTCATTTCCTCTTCTAGTGGCTGCATATCTCTGACAGTCTCCGACACTATGTTCCTCATCTGTGAAATGGGGATATCAGTATTCAGAATGTATGTCACACAGGGCTGATAGGAAGATTCGATCAGAGGAAGGAGGCTGACAGATGGGATGCCAATGTACTGAACATGTGCAGTCTGCTTTTTTGGCCTCTTCCCTGCTGAGCTGCAGAATTTAGTAAATGGCAGATTCATAACTCAACACCCTGGAGAGTTTGAGAGGGAATAAAGATAAGACACTGACGATGCCGGGTGATGGACGAGTCCCCAGGACCCAGGGCAGACACTGAGCAGCATCTCTCGGCACTGCTGGTAGCTAGAGCTATCCATCTTGGCTTCTAAAATGTTTGTGTTTGCTAGTAATATCACTGACAGTGACAGACAATGCAATTCTCTCCTGCTCTAGTCAGATACAAACACGAAGAGCCCAGCCCCAGAGCCAAACTGCCCAGGCTCAGGCAGTCTGCAGCCCTGATTCCTGATGATTTTCAGGCAGCCCCTGAGGCCACCATTCCAAGATCCCTCGCCAGAGTTGAGAACAGGGGATCGAGGTGAGCTGATGTATGGAGATGAGGTGAGCCAAGATTCCTTAGTTGGGTGGCTTAAGAGGTGGATGGGAAACTGGCTGCAGCTCATGGTATACGGGGGAGTGTCAGGGCTGTCATCCCCACCATGGGGAAGGACTAGTGGTCAAAAGACGACACTGAGCCATACAAGAGACAGATGATCACCAGGGACTCCAGGGGACTAGATACAGTCCTTGTTAGACAATGGGCAGAGAAGGTGTGAAGGCCAGTTTCAGACAAGGTTGTCCTAAGTGTTCAGATCAATGTGGAGCCAAGAAAACAAGAATGGAACTTGAACTATCCACTTCCATAGCCCTGTCCTGCCATCAGCCATAAGGACACACTGCAGCTTCCCACTGTGCCGTGGTCACATTAAAACAGTATGCACACAATCATATTGTTGAGCCTGTGATATATAAAAATGTAATATATTTGACAATAACACCACAAAGGAAATAGGTGGGAGCGTTGGAGTTAGGAAATGACTCCAGGTGATAACCTGAATCCACAGAAACACATGAAGAGGACAAGAAATGGTAAGAAGGTAAATATAACAAACTCTATAAATATATACCTTCTTTGCTTCCTTTAACTTTTTTCATTTTCTTTAATAGACATACATTATATAAGTAATTATAGCAATATATTACTGGGTTTGCAGGGGTAATAGTAATAATAACATGAAAATGAGGAAGAGGAAAGAGAGCTATACAGAAATAAATTCTGATCTATGTTAAATATGTACAGGAAGTCCTAGAGAAACCGCTAAGAAAATAACTCAAAAAATTAAGTGAAAAAAATCATTAGTGGAGTTAAAGTGTTGCATTAGGAAAAAAAAATCACTAAATGCAAGAGAAAGCAGTAAAGGAAGAACAAGGGAAAAAAAGACATGAGACAACAGAAAAGAAAAAGTAAATGGCTATATACTTTTAGCTATTAGTATATATACACTAGATAGCTATAAATGCCTATGTTAAAGAAGATCTCAAATGGCAGATGTAAATCAAAATGTCAATAAGAATATTAAATGTCTATAAATCAAACAATCCAATCAAAAGGCAGAGATTGTCAGACCGGATTAAAAGAAACAAGATCCAGTTACATGCCGTATGTAGGAGACACACTTTAGGTTTAAAGCTACAAATAGGCTAAAAGTGAAAGGATGGGAAAAGGTATATCACGCAAATAGTAAGAATAAGAAAATTGGCTGGCTATTACTAATATTAGACAGAAAAACTTCAGAATAAAATATATAACTAGAGGTAAAAAGGGATGCTTCAAAATCGTGATGAAATGGGCAATTCATTAGGACGTTGTAATAATTATAAACATTCGCATCTAACAACAGAGTGCTGAAACATGATCAAATTGAAGGGAGAAATACACAATTCAATAATAATAGTTGGTGACTTCAATATCCTACTCCAAAACCTCAAACGGTTTTCTCAGGAATGGATAGGACTCGGCAGAAAATCAACAGTGAAATAGAAAATCCACAAGGAAACAGATTTAAACGACATTGTACGACAATTAGACTTAACAGACATCTATAGGATAATCTTTCTTCAACAACACCAGAATATCCATTCCTGTCAAGCACATGGGGATTATTCTCCATAAGATAGATAATAAAATAAGACTCAATAAAATTGAAAAGGATTGCAATTGTACAAAGTCTACTCTCCAATCACAATAAAGTTAGAAATTAATAACAGGAAAAAAAATTGTCACATGCACAAATATTTGGAAATTAAACAAAACACTACTAACAATCAATGAATGAAAAAAGAAATCACAAGGAGAATTAGAAAATACTTTTAGAGAATGAAAATACACAATACAGCCAAACTTATGAAAAATGGCTAAAGCAGTGCTTATAGCCGTAAGTGCCTACATTAAAAAAGAAGAAATATCTCAATCGACAACCTAACCTTTCACATTAAGACACTGGAAAAACACATGAATGATTCTTGAAAATGTTATAATAAGTGAAAAAAAAAGCCAGTTACAAAGTACTACATTTTCCATTTATATGACAAACCCAGAATGGGCAAATCTAGAGAGACAGAAAATAGATCAGTGGTTGCCCAGGGCTGGGAGGGGAAGGAGAACAGGATGGCAGCTATGGGGTAATGGAAATATTCTACAATTGATTATGGTGAGAGTCGGCCCAACTCTGTGATTACACAGAGCCACTGAAAGCTACTGAATTACATACGTTAAATGGGTGAATTGTGTATGTATGGTATGTAAATTTTAGAGCAATAAAGTTGTTAAAAAAACCCCAAAAACCTGGACTTGGAGCCAGGTCTGGCCTGCCATATACCAGCTCTGTGGCCTTCAACACGTTTCTGAACCTCTCCGATGATGGTTCTCCTCTGTGAAGTGGGCAAAATAATCCCTGTTCAGCCTGTCTCTCTGGGTCTCCTATGGGTCACATGAATGAGTGAATATGAATGAATGCGCTTTGTAAACTCACAAAGTCTTATGACTCTTTACTCTCTTGCAGGCCATAAGGCACATTTCCTGCCCCTTCCAGACTCACAGGGACACCTGCACATCTTGCTGCATTCTGCCTATCCTGGGGATCTGGGCCAACTCCTCACTTCAAGATGAAGAAAGTGAAGCCCAGAAGTGAGTGATTTCTCCGAGGCCACAGGCTTAGGCAGTGGTGGAGCCTGAACTAAATCCCCTCCTCTCTTCTCCCCTGTGACTGCAGGACCCTCAAACACACCTTTGTGGTCCTTGAAGCTGGTCTCTGACAGGCGGGCCTTGCCTCAAAGCCATCTTCTGGCGTCACCCCATGTCTTCAGATCACTTTGATGGCAGTGAACGCAGCCAGCACTTGCTGAGTGTTTAACATTCTGTCTCATGTGGCCCTCAACAACCATTAGGGGCAGTACCACTACCACCCCCATTTCAGAAATGAGGAAGTCAGGGCTTGGGAGGGTCAAGTGACTTGTCCGAGCACACCTTGAATGCAAAGGAGCTGGACTTTGAACCTGTTGGCTTTAACTGCCAAACCCATCCTTCTGACCACCAAGCTCCTGGTACCTCCTCTCACTTCTTACTGTCCAGCCATCCGCCTCCCCAGCTCCAACAGTGATGGCCTCGTCAACGCGTCACCCTGATGGCTCGCCCTGGGAGTCCTCCTTTCAAACTGCCCCACCTTCCAGGTTGGGACTCTGGACTCTCCGATCTCAAACTCCTGCCCTACCTCTGTGCAGGGAACCTGGCCTTCATCGGGAGAAGTTCACGGGACCCTCTTGGCCTCAGGCTGAGCCTCTGTAAGGGGGATATGACACATGCCCTATGTGACAGAGCTGTTGGGAGGATGAGGATCTTGAGAAAGATAGAAGTTCGTTTTAAATTTGGGCTTCTTGAGGGGACGGCAGCGAAGGGGTACAGCATTTCTTTTGGGGGTAATGAAGATATTACAAAATGAAAGGGGGAAACCAAACCAAACCAAAAACCAAACCAAACCAAGGACGTGAGTTCAAATCCTTGAACTCATCTGTGGGCGTCCTTATGGCAGGACACGGCCTCTCTTGGTCTCTGCAGCCTCATCTGCAACATGAGAGTGGAGCTGACACCCGGTAGGTCCCTTCCAGCGCCCGCTCTTGGGTCCCGTGAGGAACGGAAGCTGCCTGGTGACCTGCGATCTGCCTTGTGGCTCCAGGGCTGAAGGATGGAAACTATAAGGCTTTATTATGCCCTTTTCTTCCTTCGTGTGCCTCTTCAGCGATTAGTATAATGCTCTTTACACAGTAGGCTTTTAATTAATATTTGCAGAATGAATATATGCATGAACAAGCTCGAGTGAGAAGGAACTGGAGTCCTGTGTGACAACAGTCCCCAGAGTCCCCGGGTCCATCCTTCCCTCCTTGTCCTCACAGGAAAAACAAGACAGTGGCAGCTATGGTGCCTCGGGGGCCAGGGCCCAGGGCTGAGAGGGGACCGGGACACAGCCTTTGCACCCGTAGATGCCCTCTGCAGAGATGAGGAGCAGGAAGCTGGCACCCCCCCCCTGATTTCTCTTCCTCTGCCTCCTGGGCAGGTGAGGGGGCAGGAAGTAGGTGACCTGAGAGAGACCTGGGGTGTGCTGCAAGAAAGATACCTCCCTCTGGAACTGGATGAGCAGGAAGCCCGGTGACTCTCCCTCCTGGGAGCCTTTCTGCCCTGATCCCCATCCTTCACTCTACCTTCCCCCACCGCTGGACCACAGGGTCCCTCTCCTTTTCAAGGGGCACAGCCCCCTACCCCCGTCTGGCTTATCCAGCCCACTTCCTCTACTGGGGCAGAAATTGCATAAAAGAGTTGGGCAGGATGGTGGAGGTGGGCGAAGGCTCCTCATGTGGTGGGGGTCGGGGCATTTCACTGCACTCCTCTCCCTACTTGTGGACCTAGAGGTCTCTAACATGGACACCTCACCATTGAAGTGAACCTGTCCATGCACAAGTCTGGAGCTGGCTGCCTGATGTAGACTGTGCTCAGCACTTCCCTCCCGCACCACAGAGCGATTACTGGATAGGCCTAGGGTCCCCACCAGACTGTGGCTACTTGAGGGAGGAGGTGACGGCTGGCATCTCTTTAGAGTGTGCCAGGGTCTAACACAGCACCTCTTCTGCAGCAGGAAGCCAGGATCAATACTCACCTCCCTGTCAACCCTGCCTTGCTTTCTGTACCCTCACCTCCCCACCCCCTCCCCTTTCTGTTCAGGCTGTCCTAATTTCTTAGCCAATCTCAAGCCAGTGTGAATTGAAGAAAGAGACCTATTGGCAGGTCAGGATTGGGGTTCAGCTGTGTGCTCCCTGAAATCTCCAATGTTGCAGCTTGAAGGCAGTACTGCCGGTGAGTTTTGGGAAGGCCAGAAGCCTACCTCTAGCACGAACCCCCCACCCCACCCCAGGGCTTAACTTACCAGCCCTCCTCTCAGTTAGGGACCAGCTTTGGGACCCTGTCTCTCTCTTTGATCTAAGGCACCCCCTTTTCGGGTTTTTATTCATGGTCTCGTTGTTTATTAATACCAGTTCTGGGCGAGGGGCTGTGTTAAGTCGAGAGAATGAGGTTGTGATGTGTGTCTGCAGTTCCTAAGGGAGAAACGGAGGCTCAAGTAAGAGGCAATCAGAGGTGGTGGAGTCAGGAGACCCAGAGAGCTCTGTCCCACCCTGCAGAGGGCTTCCCGGGACCCTGGGCCAATCTCAGCCCTCCTGGAATTTGGTTCCTCATCCTTAAAGGAGCAGACTGCAAGCACTGAAGGAGATGGTGGTTCTTAAAGCTTAAGAGCCTGATGAAAACTGGATCCCACCCCGAAAATTCAGATGTGTTCTAGGAATGACATTTTGCAAAATAAATTAAGGGCACTTAGTTGACCCTGGACCTGGGGTGAGATGGTCCCTAGGCTCCCTTTCTCATTCCAACTTCTTTAATGGCTTAGTGCTCAAGGCCCTACAGTTGATATTTTAGCAGGAGACCTCACCCCGTATAAAGTGCATTCATTGGAAGTCAGGTTTACTTGTTTTTAATCTTTTTTTGTTGGTTTTGTTTTGATCCAAGACCATTGAGACATCAGGCATAGTCAGATTGGTTTAGCAACACGGCGGAAGGATGCAAGATTTTTGGAGTCTTCAGGATAGGCATTCTCCACTCCCACCCCCAACCTACACCCAGCCACATTTTAGGGCCGCTGGAGGGGAAGGGGAGGCTGATTCATCTTCCTAATAAAACCCATCCATCCAGTTTCTTGAGGAAACAGATTGAAGATATCCCCAGAGCCAGACTTGGGAAATAAAGTAATAATGTTATCAGTCTTCACAGAGCTATTTAAATACAGATTGGGTTGCTGGTTTCATAACAAAAGGGGCTCCCTTTTGTTATGAAAATGAAGGGAAGTGGGAGGGTTGAGTTTGTGTTTTGATATGTTAATGAGCTTGGATGCCCCCAGGGTGGGGACTGCTGGGGAAGTTTGAGTTGCTCAGCATATTTATTTGTGCAGTTTAATTTAACAGCTAGTCTACAACAGAGCTGCAATTGGGATTGTGTAAAGATAATTACAGCCCTGTTATTAATCAGATGTCTGCAGGAGGTGGCTTGCTAGCTTGCTGCTGCCTTGGCTGCAAATCAAACTGCGGTGGACCCGACACAGCACCATTGCGGTCTCGCGCCGCCATCTAGTGGCAGCACCAGGAATTGCCTGAGGGAAAATGGGAGAAAAATATTTTGTTTCTTTTTAAATGATGCAGTCACCTTCTAGAAAGAACAGAAATTGCTGCCCTTTGCTCAAAGGTAAGATACGGAAAGGTCTTTGGGAAACAAGTGGGCAGTCTGCCCTTTTCACTGATGTTAAATCTGAGACTTAAGAGAGTAGTTCGCTCAAGGACACTTTTTGGCTGGAATTAGTTGTTTATTCTAAATCCACTGATTTTCCTAAAATGATAGGGTATATAACACAAATATTTCTCTAGCTCTTACCCTGACATCTTTTCTGTTTTTCAACTCTTTTGTATTATGTATGTAAGTATGCATGCATGTATGTATGTATGTGTGATTCAGTTCCTGGTTTCCCTAGATTCTAGTTTCCTTTGGTTCCTGTACAGAGTGACTTTGAGAAACTCCTTCTGGGAAACAATTCCCCCAGCTGAGGAGTGGCAGAGGGGAGGCAATGGTAGACAATGCACTGCCTTATAGAATGGGTAGACTTCTGAAAGGTAATCTGTCAGGTAGGCCCTCTCCCTGCTCCCAGAGAAAGAAGAGGCAATCTGCATGATAACACACACACACACACACACACACACGCACGCACGCACGCACGCACACACGCACACCGTCCTGGTCTAAAAATCATTCTTTCTTTTCCTCTGTTAATAGCTCCCTTGCCCCACTTTACTTACAACTCCTGGGACCACCCTTCTAGTTGCTAGATGGGATGCTGCCTGATTTGTGAATTGCTTAATAAAGCCAATTAGATCTTCAAATGTACTCAGTTGAATTTTGGTTTAGTAACCTTACCAGCTGGCAGAGTCTCTGCTGGTGAGGGGGTCCCTTCCCAGCTAGGACGGGGCTCAGAAACCTGTCTTGGGTCTAACCTCAGCAAGGTGAGCCCCAGCTCTTGTGCGGGAGTTCATACCTGTGCAGTTGGCAGGACGAGGGAGGGGCACGTGCTGGCTGCGGCTGCCAAAACATTGAGTTTGAGCTCTATTGTCTGAAATAGGCCCCTCTCTAGTCTTAATCCTAAAGCCACAGGCCCAACCACTTTCTAGTTGTGAGGAGCATTTATTAGACGATTCCATAAAGAATAGCTTAGAGCACGTTAATCATCTGAGGGACGCAGCCCCTCAGTTGCATCTGCCAGTAGCTGTCCGAGAGCTAAGGCTGGCTGTGCCACCACAAGCATGCAGGCTGACTGACCAGGTCAGCGGGCGCCAGCCGAAAGCCTCTGGAGAGTCGCTGGCATGGTCAGGTGCTGTGCCCTATCGAAAAGCCATTCCACCTACCCCACTGCTCCATTTGGAGGTTATGTCTTGCCCATTTATCAGGTGTGTCCAGACCATTCAGACCATGCTGATGGGAAGATTATTGAGGTATGATCTTCATTAAATGGGGACTAGGAAGCAGAGTTGCCCACTGGGTGGACTGACCGTTCATACACATGCTAAATGAGATTAGAGCAGGCGTTCCTGGTCACATGGCCCAACCTCTTCCCTTGTTCATCATCTATAACCACATTGAGATCGTCTTCCACATCACTGAGGCCTTCTCTGCCCTCCGGCACATCCTGGAAATTCACCCCTCAAGACTCAGGTCCTGAGTCACCTTCTCTGCAAATGTCCTCTAATGCCTTCTTGCCCTGATGAGTCACTTTGTGTCCCCTCTGCATCCTGCATTTTTTGATACACTTTTGCACACATCACGTCAGGTAGCATTTCTTTAGGACGTGGCTGCCCGCCTTGAGGGCCGAGACTTAGGGTTCCTTTCAAAATGCTCCAACCTAGCAAAGGGTTTGGCAGATATTATCACTCAATAAAGGTTGCTGGATGATGAACTAAAGTGCTCAGTCACCCACTGATAACCATTCAAACATATCCTTCTTCTCTAAAAGCCAGAAGCTTCCAGGTCTTGCTAATAATGAAGGAACAGATGCAGACTCTCATGCTGGGCTCCAAGAGGAAGAATGTTCAGGGAGTTGCTGCGTGATTCTTGCAGTGACCCCGAACCTTTCCTTAGCTCAAGGAGAATAAGGAGTGAGATTCTGGCAAGTTCTTTTTGCTGTGGCTGCACCATTGCCCTTATGCTAAGGGTGGAGCAAATGAAGGCACTGTCCTTGGACTTTCTCAGTCCCTTGCATGTCTTCCTGCTGGACAAGAGGCAGCAGCTTCACTCCCTGGGGCATTAGTGCCCTGCTCTTCCTCTCCCTTCTCCCCACGCATTTTGCACTCAGTGGCCTTGGTGATCACTTCGAGGTCCACAGAAGCTTTGGGAGGCTCCTTACTTCTATTTAAGCCCAAATAGGAGGGTAGATCACATAGCTCATAGCTGGACCCCCAACAAATACAGCTAGCTCTTAGGCCCTCACCATGGACCCCATGTTTTTAGAGATCCTCACCTGTAACAGATAATTCAAAACAAATGTATTGAAATGCTCCTGTGTATTCCATCCTCAGGATCCGCCACTCAGCATTTATCCAGAACAACCTGTAACCCTAAACATCTGTTCTTTGAAACACTCCAGTTCATCTCTTGCCCCATGTCCTCTAAACCAAAGGCAACTGTGCTACAATTCCAGGCAGGTGCGTACTGCTGTGTGGCTGTCAGCCTCAGAAAGGGACATTGCAGGTGGGGGAAGGGGGTGAGAAGGGTTTGAGCTGCAGAACCCTTTTAGTAAGCAAAAAGGACATTAATTTATCAAATCCTTCCTCTCAGAGAGCGTGACAACGATCGATTCCTGCACGAAGGGAAGGTCCATGTTCTTTGCTTCTTTTGTTACAGTGTGCTGTTCCGATGGGACTCAGGGTAGTGCAGTTTTCACAAAATCACAAACACAGTGTGAGGTGGCTGATGATCATGCTGTGATAATAAATAATAGCTCATCTTATTCTTAAATTTGAGTGTATAGTGTGAGTGCTAGTATATGAACGTTCAAAACAGAACAAATCAGATATGTAGAGAGATACAGAAGAGAAGATTATATGATCTGTCTGATGAAATTATGGAGGCCAAGAAGTCCCATGGTCTGCTGTCTGCAGGCTGGAGAACCAGAAAAGCCTGTGGTATTGTCTGAGGGCAGGAGGAGATGGATGCCCCAGCTCACAGAGACAGCAAATTCACCCTTCCTCTGCCTTTTTGATCTACTCAGGCCCTGGATAGGTTGGACAATGCCCCGCTGCATGGGGGAGGGTTGACTGATTCACTTGGTTTGCTGATTTGAATGCCAGTCTCTTCCAGAAATACCCTCATGGCCACACCCAGAAGTAAAGTTTAGCAGCTCCGTGAACAGCACCTAGCCCACTAACGTAGACACATAAAATTAACCAACACAGATGGTAATCTTTGATGACATTTACATAATAAATAATATCTTCTGAAAAAATAATTTACCAAATTCAGCCCCTTTGCAGTATTTGACCATGATGTGCAAAATTTATAGCCTCGTTTTTAACCTAAGGAGTATTTTAATTAACACATTTATTGTCACTCCAGCTGCTACTGTCTCAGCAGAGCAGTTTGTCCAAATTGGAATTAATTAAGAAATAAACTTATCTAATGATACACAGACTCAAGAGAAGTTGTCTAATTTGAAATGACTATCAATATCAATAAAACACATTATGTGAAAATATTGACCGTTGTAACACAATTAGTGATTTTGCTGAAATGAAAGCAGCAAAAATAACTTACGAAATAAATATATAATATTTATAAATAATGTATGTTTTTATTTCATTATTTATCTAAATATCACTGGATCATCAACAAACACCCACTCAATAAAAACTGAATTCAGTTGTCTTTGATATTTTGCTGACTTTCAGTCATATAAAATCCATAACCAGACCTTTTATGTACATACATACATATATATACATGTATATATACACACATATGCATATATATATACAGCAAGATAGATGTGTGTGAGTATACACCATAGACCACATATAAACCATAACAGGTGTACAATTCTTACATATATAAATTATAAAAGTATATTGAAGGTAAGAATAAAGGATATATTTTACATATTTGAGAAGGTACCTGATTCTCACCTCTTGAATATTAGATTTAGGTCTCTCAATCTTCATCTGCTTTCTTCCTTGAGTGTCCCCACATTTAAGAATGGCCTTTCCACTAGGACCTGAATTTGCAACAACCCTCTGAAGAACAGTGCACGTATTGAGCTGGAACAAGGGGAGGTTTCTCCTAAAATATTTGGTTACTGGACTGGTCTTGTATTCTATGGCAGTACTTTTTGGGTGAATGTGATATTTAAGTAGCTGCTCTTAGATTCCAATCTAGACACAGAGAGATGGGTGTGTACTTGGTATATGTATTTCTCATTTGTCTAAATCCAGAGATAGTAGCACATGGCACTTTAGCTTTCATTTTCTTTCTCCTTTCCGCATCCAGCCCTCTATATATAATCTTTCTGCCACATACTCTCTGATCCACACTATCCCTTGAACACACTCAAATATCACAGATTAAGAGATTTTGTAGGATGGACTTAGTACCCCCTATTTTTTGTGCTGCTAAACCCCAAAAGGAACAGAGGGAAGCTTGAGTTGACTCTCCTGGTTGGATTGTGGAGAATCTGCCAGCTTGGAGGGGTTGCTGGGTATGGGAAGGAACTATGGAGGGACTCGGGTCCCCAGCACAGAGATAGGAGAAGGCTGCCTGAACTCTCTTCCTGCTCTGACTGGGCACCAGGACTGAATCAGAGAGAGCACCCCAAAGGACTTTGTTGCCAATGGTCTGGTCTGGTGCCAACCACAGTGGAGTGATCAACTCTGGAGGGATTTCACTCGGCAATGAAAGATGTAACCTTACTGGAGTGGTAATGTGGTTCAGTCTCAAAGGAATATTATAGTCAAGGAAACAAACACAGTTTCAAAATGATTCCAGTTACCTTGAGGAGTCTCACATCCACAAAGGGAAGCACAGTAATAATTCTTCCTATTCTTTGCCTTCCATTTTTCTCTCATCCTGAAGTCAATACCAAACAGCTCTTCAAAACTCTAATAGCGCCTGAGCTCAAGCACCTTTTTACCTTCCGCTGCTCCTTTTCCAGACTCCTCATCTCAGAACCCACAAATCAGTCAAACCAGGCCTGAGCTTCATAGGCGGCAGGGGACGGGAAGGAACTGAATGAGGACAGCCAGCACTCTTTGTGGTAGGCAGGGAAGAGAAAGGAATAAAAACGTGGGTTCACTAATAACTAATAATTGTCATCTGATCACACCTTCTTAAACTGAAAGCAAAGGTGATGGCTCATTCAATCATAGTACCCACCTCAGGGACCCAAGTAACAGCGGGTCCTGAGAACTATGGGGTGGCATAGCTCTAGAAGAATGGTAAAAGGGGATGCCAAGCCCCAGATTTTTTGGAGGGCCTGGTACCATGTTGGGTCCTGGGACCCAAGAGACCCCACAGGATAGAAAAGATATCAACTGTTATAACATGCTCAGGATTATGGCTCATACCCTATTCTTCATGCGCTTGGATAAGGTAAAGGGGTGTTGTGGGGGCTAGTGTTCCAGGGAACTGACTGACATGGGGTGCAGAAATCATTTTTACAATGAGTCTGTCTAACCTGAAGTTTGGGGCTCAAGGAAGACAATACAGAAGCACTACTAAGTGCAAGGGTATGATAACCAGACATGACTGTTAGCATTTTACAGCTATTTCATGAGGGGCGATGCCTCCTGTTTCCTCCTCAGACTCACTTTTTAGAGATGTGTCTATACCACTTTCAGCCCCTGCAAAGTGGACACGTGACCATAGGCCAGCCATGGGTACATGACTCATCCAGGCAAACCACATTCTCCTTCCTCGGGATTTGTTAGCTGTGGGCACTGGAATTAAAGATGATGTATCTGAAGAGAGGAGGCCTCTGAGGGTCCCCTCTGGAGCAGCCATAGTTGGACAGTAACATGCTGAAATAGGGAAGCCCCACCACAGAGGCAAGATGAAGGTATAAATGAGGCAGAGAAGCAGGGATGAGTGAGGACAGCAATGGAGAGAAGTCAGGCTCGTGATTTCCAGTCCCATGTAGGGCCTTGGCATCTGTCAAATACTTTTCTGTTCTTCCACCTCCTTTCTCTGTTTTAACTAAGCAAGTAGACTATGCCCCATCCTTTACAATGACAATCCCTGAATAAGACTAGCAAAGCGAAGCCCTACAGAGGAATGAGCTTGACCAAGCTGACATAATTAGGATAGAACCAGTCAGATATTCTGACTCCAAACCCAGGGCTCTTTCCCCTCAACCATGCTGTTCTCAATTTAAATTCATCTGGAGGAGATCTCTGGGTACAAGTCTCCTTGACTGTGGTTCTTCGGTGGTCAGAGAACACGTGTCTTATTGATTATTCTCTCTCCAGGGTTTAACATCATGCCTGATGCATAGTATGTATCCAACAAATGTTTGCAGAATGAATGACTACGGGATGAAGCAGAGGAAGAACACAGCTCTCAGTCCATGTATTCATTTAATTCAGGTTGGATCAGTGAACAGCAGGTCAGGCTGGTCTTCTGTGGGATGCTAGCTCCCATCTACCTACTCTTTTGGTTCCCCATCTCTAAACCCAAGAACATCCTATGGTTTCATAACAGAAGGACATTTTCTGTTGGGCACTGGGATAGACTGCATTCTTGTTCACTGGTTTCCAGTCCCATCACCATGGAAGGTTTCTTCTTTCCCATTCTTCTGAACTTGGGTGTGCTCAAGTGATCTACTTCAGCCAAAGACAGGAGAGTGGAGGTGAGAGGAGTCTCTTCTGGAGGAAGTTTGAGGAGCCAGTGTGTGACACTCTACATTTTCTTTTCTTCTGCAGCAGTTATAGAACATGTTCCAAATAATAGTTCCTCCTTAATACCAGGTCCCAGAGTGAGAATGGTGCAAAGCCGAGCCACCAGCCAATGTGAGGTGAACCTGTCTCAAGCCACTGAGATTTTCTGGTTGGTTATCACTGCACACAACCTTGCCTCTTCCTGACCGATACAAGCAAGGCCCCTTCTCCCTGCCATATTCCTGACAACCACTCTGTTTTTCTTTTTGTGCCGGAGGAGTTTTCCTGCATTAGATCTGCCCTGGGGACTACTTTCCTTCCTCATTCTCAAGTCTTGGCTAGTTGGAGCTCCTCATTGCAGAACGTAAGGTCCCGGGTAGCCTGTATCCTCTGAGTCTCAGTGGTATGCACAGTGAAAACCAGCCTTTTGTTTCCATCAGTACATTCACATGACCGACTTCTCTCTCCTTTCCCTCCCTTGCTTCTGAACTTTACTGCTCTCTTCTGCTCATCGGCCATCAGCCTCAGCACCTTCTGATGCTGACCCATAAAACTGCCTGCCTATCCAGCAATTCCCTCAGCATCAGTGTCAGCATTCCCCCACCCCTCACCCACATATACCTACTCCCTGGAGGATAAGGAACAGCAGACAAAAATAACTGTGATGTTGACAGAGTGGAACTTGATAGGGTGCAATTGTAAAACAAGTTTTAAAATTTTTTCCTCGCAGGACTGTCTGACAAATGTACTTCATCAACCCTTTCTCCACCCAAAGATGATATCTCTGGCAGGTCTCTCAATATCCTGTCACTTTCAGGAAATGAAAAGTCCGTTGGTCACTGCTAGTCTCAAAGTAGTCTGATTGCAGCAATAAGATGTCCAGTTCCCTGTAATTCTTAAAACTTTGAACTTCAAGCTTCTCGCCAGTCAGCCTGAAAGCCTGGAAAGGGAAACACCAGTGCGGGCAAGGACCTTCTATTTTTCTACCTCCCCTATTTACTCCTGATACTTCCACAAAGAGGGCACGTTTTTGAAGCATAGTTTGGAGACATCGATGTTTCTACTTTATTGGTCCTGTTATGGTTTGGCTTTGGAGTCAGATGGGGTCAGAGGCTAGTCCAACATAGGACTTTCCTTTAGGCACATGTGTGAGGTCTCTGGGGGCCCCCTCCCTTGGGCTCTATGGCACTGCAAGGCTCTTTGTTATGGGCGATGTCTTCTGTGTTGTTTCTTGCGGGCTCCCGCCTGGTCCCCTTGCGTTAGCAGGCCACCCTCTTGATAGGCGCTCTTCAGGAGAGGTCCTCTGCTCTGCCATCACGGGTGGCTCATACTCAAGAAGAGACTTATCACGGTTTCCAAGTGGTCTCCTGGGAAGCCCCTCTCACAAGGAGTGAGGTGAAAGAAACTTCTCCACATAATACGGCAACAGCATACTTCAAAGGAATCTGCTCTCAGACTTTTCAGTCTGGAGCCCTTCATACCTTCCCCTATGTGTCGAGCTGAGGGTTGAGCCACTGTGGGGCCTCCTCCTCGTGTTCTGCATGGATCACGGAGCACTTTGCTCTGAAACGTGCAAGTATTTTCCACTGTTGTTTAGCTCTCTCCTAGGGGGAGGGGGTAGTCCTCAGCCAAATTCGAAGACAAGTAACTGTCCTTTAAAATGAGGCTGTTGTTGAGAGTTACATTCTGCTTCCAATATGATCTTTGGTGAAAAAAGGAAAAAAAAAAATCTGAGCTGTTTTGGCTCAATCCTGGGTGTTAACCCAAATGTCCACGCCTCCCCAATACGAGCCTTCCATCTTCTTTAGTCATCAACTGATTTTGATGGTTATGAACTCTAATTGCATGTAGATACAGACATTGAGGAAGACAGACATAAATACATGGAGGCCTAGCTGGCTTTGCTTATGATCATTATTAACCATCATTAAATAAAATAAATCCTTGCTGCTATTTACCCTGGAGCAGGCTGCCCGAGTTGTTCATCCAAGAAGCAGCGTGAGAGCGAATCAGAGCGTGTGATTCAGAGCATCTGCTCCGTGACACTGGGGTTGAGGCTCACATTTGAAAGCCCGGTTTGTCTCTCCTCTATGGTGTTTTCCTATGTGAGGTGTGTCCTCTCCAGTGGTCACTCACTCTTCACCCCCAGTGAGCCTTGGTTTCAGCCATTCTTTCTCTGTGACTTCTCGGGGCTTTCAGAAGTATATTTCCTGTATGATTCAGAATCCATGTTTTAAATCAGACCACTCTGAAACATCCCTTATGATTTGGAGGAAACCCAATCAGCTTTTTGTGTGTGCATTTTGGGGTGATAGACATATGTATACGTGTTTACATATGAACTAGTAAGTACAGAAATACAAGCCCCAAAGATTTGAATTGACTTCGATTAAAGTAAAAGTTAAACCAGAGTTAAACATTGTCTTTTAAAGCAGGAAATCTAAGAAATGTTAAGAAACTACTGACACAAGTTTTTAGAAATACGTGGCACCTTGAATCAACTAACTTGTGTATAAATATACATGAGAGGGGATTAGAGGATATCTACATACAGTTTCCAAAAAATTAAGTTAAATTTCTACTTAGTCTGTATCTGGTCATCTATGAAGTAAAGTTTCCAACGAAATCTATATACTACAAAAAGACAAAGAGTGCTCTTGGCTGATTGAAGTTTATTTTAAAATTTCTGAAGCCAATTGACTTGTAACCTTCAGATGTAAATACTTATATAAAGACATTACTTTTATTAGAATATTTGTTTTGAAAACTGTGTTGCTGTATTTGAAGTTGTTAACTTTGTATGCAATAGGCGTGGATGTTATTCACCGGTCTTGAGATAATTAATCCATTGACTTGAGCTTCATTGATTTAGTTCTAATTGACTCAGTGTAACATCTGCATAGATTCTCTTAGTAGTGTGAACATAGCTAAAGGCATTTTTTTTTGTAAAAAAGTTATATATATGTGTGTTTGTAAAAAGTGCCTAACAGTTTAATTTAAAACACAATGAAGACTTCACCTTTTCATTATCTGAGTGATCTAGAATCTCAGTTCTTCGATGTAAAATACTTAAAAGGAGAATAATTACACCACAAATCTACATTTGTCTCTTTTCCTCTGAATCCACAAATAAGCACTAAAATGGAAGCCATGCTGGAGAGGTTAACAGCTTCAAGACAGGCTGGCGTGTCTGCTGATCTGACATTAACTACTAAACAATACCTATTGAAATCTTACTGTACCAGGATCCGCGATGGGACCCAGAGCCGGACGTGTGTTTTTCCTCTCTTAAGCCTGAACACCTTTATTCACGGACCTTTACCACAGATATGGATATTTGCAGATAGTGTCAGGGATGCATGCATGTGTCACCTTCACCTATCCAGAGAGACATAAAAAAAATTTATGGATCTTTCCTAGCAAAAGAACCTTGAGTCTGGAACAGGAGCTGATCTGCTATCCAAGTGGAGAAATCAGGTTGGAATCTCTTTGTTCCGTGAGTTAAATGAGAAGCGGGTCGAGAGGTGGGCGGGATGGGGATTTCTACAGAAGGATGCTTTCCCGAGTAGACAGAAAGCAAGGCTGCTGTCCTACATCTGCCACTAATTTGCTTTATAGCCTTTGACAAGTCACCTTCCCCTTCTGGGCCTCCGTTTCTTTATCTATCAGATGATGGGGTTGGACTGGGTGACCGCAAAGGACCCTGAGAGACCTGAGACCCTATGTAGTTTATGAAATGGAACAGTTAATTGGCTATGATTCTGATATTATTTCACATGTGTCCAGCCACCTAGATAGAGCCTTCTTTTGCTCACCCAGCTGTGGGAAGCAACAAGAAGATGCCTAACCCCTGGGCTTAACTTTTTCTCTATTAAATATGTGGAGATATGTGTGATGAAGGCTCTGTTACGTAATTAAAAGCAAAACTTCGGTGTCATCAAGCAGTTCGGAGTTTCAACTCAGCCTTGCATGGTCACCATTCACTGCCCTGATCCCCAGGGTCTTCCTCTGAAGGATGAAAGGTGGCCTCACACAGTGGATATACAAATTAAGTGGAAGAATACACCTGTAAAGTACCTAGACAGTGGCTGGCACGAAGCAGAACTCAATATATGCTAGTTGTTATTGTTGTTGTTGTTGTTGTTAGTACTATTTTTGGACATTATGGCATCCACCACAGTTCTGGGCATGCAGTAGAAGCTTATTCTATGCCAGCTCTTACTACTGTTTGACAGTGCTAATTTCTTTCCCGGTACCCCACCACATTTTCCAGGCCATACATCTTCCTCTCACCCTTGTTGCCAGCTGCCACTTGAACAGGAACCAATTCACTGTAATCAAGCGGAGAAGATGGAAATTCCCCATTCCTGCTGGGTACTCACAGCTTTATCACTCTCCTTGGTTAGAATTGAAATATTTTATAGCATTAATGCTTTTCAGATTGAAACCCACAGGGTTGGTTTTTCGACGTCTCCCCACGGCTGTGGCAGAACTTGTCTTTTACAAGGCGGACTAATGCTGAGGTCTCTGGCAAGGCCCTAGACCCTACTGGCTGGCTGGGAGAGCACCCTCTGTCGCAGAGAGGCAGGAGTCATCTAGGTAGGATTTGGTCATCTATACTAGATACTAGATACTAGATACTAGATACTAGAACTAGTATTGCTGAAAGACCCAGGTGTGGGAGAGGGGTCACACATGCTGCTCAATATTTGCCAGGCACTGAAGCAAGAGCTCTGGACCCTGAAAACTCTGGGATCCAGAGTAAGGGTAAAAATACTGAATAACCTGTTACGGCAGTTATGAGGTGAAGCATTCAGAATGGGTGCTTGTCAGTAGCTTGTTCCAGTGCATTCTGGGGAATGAATATCAGCCCTGACAATGAGGGAATTATAACTATTCTTTCCTCTACTAATGTGGAAACTGAGGACCAGAGAGGTTTAATAACTTGCCCAAGGTTACTGAGTAAGTGGCAGAATCGGAAGTACAATCCTGATCTGACCTGTGTGGGACATCTGGGCTCTTTCTCTCCTGTCACTCTCCTGACCATGGGCACAGACTTCTCTGTCACCCTGCATTTTCTTTCTCACACTGCATCTATATAACATAGCTTGTTTCCATCTCATTTTCCTTTCTTCCTAAGGATATTCTTTGAGCCTGTGCCTGTGGGTAGAAATCGAATCCAAGCTGGGGCCCCACAGAACTTCCATTAGCATTGTTCAAGGTGTCATAGAGCTGGGTTTGCCCGAGGGCTGAACTTTTAGAAAATTCTGGCACAGGCCTGTGAGGGCTTTATCCTAGCTCTGTGAAAAACCCAGCAAAGTTTCTTGGGGAGCTGTCTGTCTATCAGACAAGCATGAGAGATCACTTTCATGCATTCATGTCTATGCTACCTGAAATTTGACTTTAGATGAGGAGAAAGAAGAGAACTAACGTTTACTGGGCTTCAACTATGTGTCAGAGACTATCCCATATTATCACCCTGAATCCTAAAATCCATCTCATGAGAGAGAGACACTGGGAGGGAGGTCCTGGGCTCCTGATCAGTAAGTCTAAGATTCAAAATCCAAGTTCAATCACTCACTAGTTGTGTGGTCTTGTCAGAGTTATTTAACCTTTTGCAGTTGGAAAAAAATGAATAGGAATGCTTCCTACGTAATGAGGTTGCTGATGGGTTGGGAGTAGATTCAAAGGAACAAGATGTAAAGTGTTTAGCATCATACCTGGCACACAGCAAGTGCTTCATAAATGGCTGCTGTCATTACCCACACGGTGGATGAGAGCACTGAGGGGGATTTCAAGTCTCATGCTTAAATTAAGGTCATCTAGCTCATATACAGCCAGATGCTTCTCACCCTTAACACACTATGCCAGATGATCATTTTTGTTAAAAAAAAAAAGTTTTAAACTTTATTCCTAATAAGTTTAAAATAATCTTTCAGATAATGATACCGAGAACTTAACTACTTTTTTCTATTTTTTTTTTTTTAAGGTAGAGTTAACTGCCTTTGTGATCTAACTATCTCTGTACTCTGAAAGATGGGGTGGTCAGAAGAAAAGCAATAGCACTAAGGGAAGAGCTATTTTTTCCTAATAACGTTTCACACCCCAGCTTGCCATTAAAACCTCCAAAGGCGGGAGCCTGCTGCCCAGCTGAGCGGTGAATTAGCTTGTTCCAGCTTTTGGCAAAGTCACCAATTCATACATGGGGGCGGCAGGCTGAGAATGAACATAATTCATTTTGAGAAAATCACACCAATTTCTTCCTTCATTTTCTCAGTTACACTTCTCTAATTATGGCCACTTTCTCTTTCTGGAATCGCACCAGACTGGGAAAGGGAAGGAAAAAGAGAAGAAAGTCACCAGGATGTACTGAATGTCCTTTAAGTTGAATTTCTCGTCCACAGATTTAGACTTCATAACCATCTTGTGAAGTCTGCAGGTTTATCTCAATGTCACAGTTAAGAAAACTAAAGCTCAGAGAGGGGAAGTGGCATTTTCAATGTCACACAGAGAGGAAGTAGTACAATCAGGATAAGAATAAGAACTGTGGGCTCCCCAGTCCCAACCTCATCTTCCTCCTTCTGCATTAGGCTATCAGGAGTTACAGAACCAGCTTTCAGTTCTGGCAATGACACGAATTCATTATTTCAGAAGTTCTCTTTTTTTCTCTCGAGGCTCATTTTATTCAAAATGACGGGTCAAGGAAAAGTTTGGGTTCGATCAGATACGACTACTAATTGATTTCACACAAAGACCAACTTTGATCAATTGGTAGTGGCTGCTTGGAGCTCTGGATTGAATGAAGTTCTGAAGAGGACACGTCTAAGTTCATTAGGAGACACTGCCAGGATTGATTTGTGATGTCTGTCTTGCATATCTGTGGGTTGCTGGGAACGCTTCACGAAGGTACCATGATTGTTATTCTTGTCCCACAGCTTATTGCAAGATAGCAGCTCTTCTTCAGCCTTTCACCTGCATTTTTAAGCAAGAAGAAAAAGAAGGAAGAAAGGAAAAGAAAATATACCTGCATGTGGATGCAAAACTTTCCCAGGAACTCCTAGCAGACGTTTGTGTATATCTCACTGACCAGATCTGTATAACATGGGGACACTTCACTGAATGGCAGTTTGAAAAAAGTAAGCATTTTGCCTGGGTCCACTTCTGCCCCTCAAAACAAACTAGAAAGCAAATTGGATATTAGGAGGATTCTGGCAGTGCCTGCCATGTGCACCATCCTGGGACTGGCTATCTCCAAGGTCCCTTCTAGCCAAGTCAGCCATCTGACGATTTGGCAAATTTAGTTCTTGGGTTCAACGGTATGTTCTTCAATGAATATGCATCCCCTGGTTCATTAGGGATGTTTAATTAATATGCAGTGTTTGGGCATCCGTGCCAATGGGACAGGCCCTAATAGTTTAATCTAGGAAGACAGAGAATCCACAGATGAGTCCCATGAGCAATGCTCAGAAAGCCATGAAGTGACCTTAGCACAGTGTCCAAGGATTGGCAGCAATCCAGCCAGGCCTGGATGAGACAAGAGGGATAACAAGGGGAATTTAAAGTGGCACAAGAAATTCGTGCCAGAACCAGAGTAGAACTCAGTCTTCTGACTCCCAGGCCCGGGGAGTGCAGCCGTACACCGGCCAGCGGTGTCTGCCTTCAGTTCTGAGACTACGAGGAGGAGACATTAGAGCTAATTAAACCACAAAGCATTTATTAACAACTGGATGGGTTTTGTGAATAAAACGCATGTGAGCAAAGAACAGGATCTGTTGGTACAGATTGACGGAATGACGTTTGAGCTAAGAGGTAAAATATAAGCAGGGTTAAATGTAGGTACAAAGGGGTCCAGCAGTGTGCACACGTGCATGTGTGTGTGTGTGTGTGTGTGTGTGTGGTACACATGTTCATGCTCATGTACTGTGTAAATGTGTGCGCACATGTGTGTGTGGTGGGTAAGTGTTCCTGGCAATGGAAACTGAATCTGTAAGAAGCCCATCCTCTGTCCACCTCATCCTAATGATAGGAAACATCACTTGTAAAATTCTTAATCTTTTAGCAGGAAATGATACGACACATCTCTTGCAGAGTTTTCAATCTTTTTAGTGAAATTAGTTAAATTTTCTTCCTTCCTTTACTCACTTAGTAGGCAAATCAATAATAGAAATTAATAGATATACGATTTAAATAACAAGTTTGTATTTTCTTTCCCTAAGGACTGAGGCAGCACTTCAGCAGGAACCCAAGACCCCGCACTGACTGAGGCAGAAAGGGAAAGGGCTCCATGAAACCCCAGTAGGCAGGGATAACAACCCTTTTCAGCAGGAAGCAGATACAAAAAAGAAGAGACCTCCCATCCCTCACCATCCATACTAATAACAAGTAGGTTTATGGGTCTTAGAAAAGAGTTAGGCAGGAAAGTTAGGGGGTTTCAGGTCTGCCTGCAAAGACACTGAGGTCATCCTATCCTAGAAAAGGGTCCACCTAATCTGCCTACAATTAAGCCAGAAGGCGTTTTTAGGCTAAAAGTAACTCATAAAAAGAAACAAGTGAACAGAGAATTAGGTACCAGTTTAAGCCAGTCACTGCACTTGCACAATGAAGATCCAGCGACCTTCAGTTCACCTGAGCCTCGTTATATCATCATTATAATGTGATGTATATGCCCGGAAGTTCATTAATATCATTACAGCAGACTGAATTCTGGGAACAAACATGTGCAGAAAACAAATGATGAATCACTGAGTCATGTCAATCTTAACTGTCAATCAAGGAAGCCCACTCCCCTAAGAAAAGTGACCACCCACAGCAAATAGGGATAAAAACCCCAGAGGCTTTGAGCCACGCTTCTCTTGCTCAGGTCCGCTTCCATGTCTGGAAGTGTACTTTCCCTTCTAATAAAGCTTTTCTTCTCTGCTGAATATCAGTATCTTGCTCAATTCTTTGTTCAAGACATCGAGAACCTGGACAACGTGCCAGGAGAGGATGCCACTCTCGGTAACACTAACAGTGTGTTTCATCCAAATTCAGTTCCATGTGCTCTCCTGTGGGTAGTGCCATTGGCTGGGCCTTGGGTGATTCTCACGGGTACGGTTACCAGATAAAATACAGCTAAGTTTGAAATTCAGATAGACAACTGCTATAAGGCTGCTGGGCTTTGGCCTGGAAATGGCGCATGTCTGGGCCTCTGTTTTCTCCTCTGTAAGATAAGGTACAAGAAGCAACCCTGATATAAGTGCAGAGAAGGGGGCAGAAGCAAACATGCACAGGCTGGAGGATCCCATGAGGCCTCGGTGAGGAATAGGAGGCCTGGGCACTATCTGCAGCATTTCCACACACTCACACTATGACCTTGGGCAAAAGCACCTTTCCAGCTGCTTCAGTCTTCTTGATAAATCAGAGTTTTGTGATACTCTCCACTTTATCCCTTGACCCAGGGCCACCATTTCAATAAACAACAACAACACCGACTGCCCGCTCCTCCATCCATTCCATTATCCACAGAGAAGCCTGAGGGATCTTTTCAAAGCAGAAGTAGGATCCCGTGGCTCCTCTTTAGAGAAGCCTACAGTGGCCTCCATTACCATCCAAGTCAACGTCTCCCTTCCGTGAGCTGGCGCCTCTGGCCCCTCATCAGGGGAGATGGGTCATATCACCACCTTCCTTACTTTCTATCTTCTAACCATCCTAAATTACTTGAGCTACTCAGAATGAATCATACTTCTCCCCCTCTAGGCTGTTGCCTGTATGCCACCAGCCTGAATCATGGAATGAATGAGGGGAGGGGAGCATGTATATAGCCAAAATGGTTTTTTAAACCATTGTTAGTATTCATTATCACTCATCTTCATTCATGCCTTCATCTGTGCTTCATAACATGACATTAATGTTGGGAAGAAGCAAGAGAATTAAAAATGTTAATCAAGCCACAATCAGAGACTGCAATATGCTGATCAGCCCTGCAGCCGGGCTGGGGGACACCTTCAGAACAAAGGAAGATTTCTGCTGGGATTGCTAACAGCCTATTCCCTACCCTTGTGAAGGGGAACCAGGAACCAACAGTCATTCCCAATGGCTAAAACCATGGAGAACCTGTGGATTAAAGGCTGGGAACTACCTGCAGGCCTTTCGTCCTACATATTCTTACTTTTTCAGGCTACATACTCTTCCCCTTCCCCTTCCTCAGTGTATGTCTATATCAAAAGCAACAGGTTAACAAAGTATTTTAAACTATACTCACAGGAACTAACGAATGATAATATCAACTGAATTCTCCTAACACTCCGGGTTCCTCTCAGTGCCTTTATTTTCTCCCTCTCACTGTCCCTCTCCCTCTCCGCCTCTGAGAGGAGACCGCACTCTCCTAATAAATTTTCTTTTTGACTCTGACTTTGGCGTGTGCGTTGAATTCTTTCTACATTATCCACCAAAGGACCCTCGTCTCTTGGTGCAGGGCTTGGTTTCCAACCCCCCTCAGGAAAATTTGCCCTGCCCTGCATCGACATGATGAAGGCAGCCAAGAGTATCTTGGATTCTGGGGTACATTTTGTGGGTACTTGCTCTGGGGCTTATCATACTTGGCATGACACGGTCCCTGGAAATGTGATGGTTAAGGAAAATCCCCATCTCCCTCCCAACCCCCCTGACATCCATTTGAACAACTGGGCTACAGCTTGAGGTCAATCGCCAATCATTTGTGGACCTGGCTCTTGTGCAGAGAGCTTTTACAGCCTGCCACTTAGAGATCTGAATCCAGTCCGCTGTGCAGCAGTGGTAGGGAGATTTCCTGGCCTGTTACCTTTGACTGGAGAAGGAATATCCACTGCTCACAAATTTTCTTTGTGACATTACTAAAAGTCCTCCCAGGTACCAGGTTTGGGGTATTGTGGTAGCAAGACAACTAGGTGGTGCTAATTGCCCCTCTCCTCCCCTGAAGTGGATCTTGCACCACTTCTTACAGGAAGCCTTCCACGATTACCTCTTTTCTTTCCACAATCTATACTGACGTTGCTCTGCTCCACTCTCATTTCTGTGAGGTGTGTGCCAGTGTGGGTCTTCTTAGGATGACAATATCAATTCCCTTACTCTGTGAGACCTCCCGTGAGAAACAGTAGAATAAGGAGTCTGAAGATGTGATGTTTCACTGTCATCGCTGCTGACTCACCAAGCCCCTTGGTGGGGACATAACTCGTCTCAAGCCTGTTTCTTCCTTTCTCAACTGAAGATGTGCTGCTCCTGTTGGAGGTCATGAGGGGGAACTGGGAAAAGTTTGGAGACCTTCTGTGAGTGCTTTCAAAAAGAGATCTTGCCTCAGGACTAGAAGTGTGAGTGATAAAAGGAAAATATGGGTGCTGAACACTCTGGAACTCAAGCACCCAAAAGAGCATGGCTCTTGTCAAAGCATTCCTGTGCCCAGCCACACCTCATCCCCATGCTGTTCTTTGTTTACCAGACGCCAGCTTATCGACAGACAGGCATAAAACAATGTTCCTGCCTTATAGTCACACATTTTAGAAAACCTCAAATCCCATTATCCATTGCATGATTTGGCCTAGAAAGATTTTCGACTATTTCTGAAATCAAATTCACCTCCTGGGGATAAAGCTTGCCACAACTGAGATAATTCAAGAATCAATTTCTTCTCCTTCTTGAATAGGCAGCCCAACATCGTTAGAGTTACACAGGTTGGGATTGAAATTCTGGCTTTTTTATTTTACAGCTGGGTAGCATTGGGGCAAGTGACTTAACCTCTCTGAACCTCTAGGTCCTCATCAGGAAGATAGGCATATCCTTCTAATCTCACGGGGTGAGGGTGCACATTAAGTGAGAAAGTGTCCAGGTTGTATGGTGATACTTGTGAAGTGTTAGTCTCTTCCTTTCCCCCCCCCTTGTCTGGATCCTGTCAAGCTCTGCATCCACCAGATAGCTATCGGTTTAGAGCACCTAGGTTACTCTGACTTATTTATAAGCCATCTCATCCTTATTTTACTTATTCTCACACTGGTGTTTTAAAGGCACAGCGTGCTTACTCACTTCTGTTTTTCTTTTTTGTGCTACTAAGTGTGGTACTAAGTACATAGTAGGTGCTTTAAAACCCTCTTTCAATAAGCCCAACATGTCACAGGTACTGAAACTACTTCTGACAGAAGAGTCATGTAAATAACTGAGTGATGCAATCAGAGAAGGATGCCATTTCCAGGGTAATAGGAACTACTGGCAGTAATTTTGTAAACACATTTGGCCTCCCAGGGTGTCGGCTTTGAAGCTCCTATGGGTTATGTAATTCTCATATTCCTTACCAAGTGATTTGGTACATTCTCCAGATGTCCTCTAGATGGCGGTGTTCAACAGATAAAGCCCTAAAGCCTAGAAACTCACAGAAGTGGTAGTGGGGGTGGGGGGGGAATCTTTTTAATTATCAATGCATTAAGAATTTATCATCCTGGCTCAGCAAAAGCCTAGTTATTTGGTAAGAAGCTTTATCCCTGGCTAACGTGCAGCTATCAGTTGGTTAGATACTAAGCCAGTTCAGGCCTTTGTTTCGTGCTCGAATGAACAACCTAGCCTTCTCGAGGTTCTGCTTTCCTGCTGGACAAGCCCCAGGAAGTTAGCTTCTCCCCAGGACCCTTGGGCTTGAGGGTGGTGTGGGGAGGGCGGTGTTCAGGGGCAATAACAAGAAATAGAGATTTCTATACCTGAAGCGAGAATGAGTGAGGGCTTATCCAGCAAAGGGGTTTTAATGACATGGTATTTATAATAACAGCAACTAAAATGAATGCTTCTGCATGCCAGACACCATCCAAATGTCGTCCTATTCCAACTCATTTATTCTCACACACAAGCCTATGAAGATCTTAATTTTATAGGCGAGGAAGCTGATGTCTGGAGACTTAAAGAATCTCACAATGTCCTATGCTAGAGGTATCAAAACTGGTATTTGGACTTGGACCTGGTACAAGCAGTCATGTGAGCAGGCAGGGCAGGAGGGCTCTGCAGGGAGCAAGGCCTTCTCTGGCTAGCAAGGCCATTCACGTTAACAGTCAAGAGCTTTGGTGCTAGGCCTCCTGGGTTTGGCTCATGGGCCAATCCCTTATCAGCTATGTGGCCCAGGCACGTTATTTAATGGTTCTGAGCCTTGGTTCTCTTATCTATAAAATGGTATGATAAGAGAATGTATAAAGGCCTGACACCGGATAAGTGAGGATGGAGTAAACGAATAGCATTAAAGGAGAGGCATGATGGCGAACACTTTCCAAAAGGAAATCGAAGGCCTAGTGAGTGACTGGAACTTTCATTATCCTAAACCTCACTCCCAGCCCTATTTCCCAAACTGCCTGTCTTCAAAGACTTGCTAGCAGCCACTCAGTCTAATCTTCACTGCCTGATAAGAAACTAAGTAAGACCCCTTCTCCACAGCATCTCTAAATGGCTGGCTTCTTGCTTTGCTCAGGGGTCTATATGTGCATTTCTTGGACTTGCTTTCTTGAACACTAAGGTCAATATTGCCTCTGCCATTGGTCTTGAGAGAGGCCAAAGACAACATGGGATGATGGTAGGTGCGATGAGGAAGGCAGGCACGGAGGGCAGTGGTTTAAATGAAGGTACTGGGCCAGGGAGGCCGTCACTTCTTGAGCCCATTCACCAACAGTGTAGCTATGCAACAAAATTTTTTTTTTAATAATACATACACATGAGATTCATTAAACTACAATGTAAAGGCCTGAGGGGAACCAGCAAGGACACAGGGATCAGTCATTGTCAGCACAAAGTCCCTTCCATTTATAATGCTCTATGAGAAAGTTATTCAGTTATTCTAAGCATGGACCTGACTCTGTGCCATGTCATCCCTGGAGATGCCCTTGGCAGAAACAGAGCAGAACCCCTCTATCTGACGGTACCAGAGCCCCAAAGGCATCACTTTACCTGTGAGTGGAATGTGATGCAACTAGGCTTATGGCAAGGGGAGGGTTGGTTCAAAGTGTGGAATTACGAGACTAGAGTTTTTTGAAGACGGTCTTTAGACCAATGGTCCAATGGTTGATAAAAATCCTTTCAAATGGCTTCTATGAGAAATTCCAAATTGAAGGTTCTAAAAGAGATGAGGAATCTAATATAACGCAGGCCCTCGGAAGATGGAAAGACACCAGAGAGATGTAAGATTTTACCACTAAAGAAAGAGCATTTGATCGCACATTGGGCTCCTTAAGCTGGACTTCGCACCTGCCGTACAAGTTTACAGATATCGGCTGAATGTTAGTAATGTCACCGCAAATGTGTTGCCCGGCAGTTACTATGTTCCACTTTCCCAGTGTGGAAATTGAGAGTCGCTGAGAGGTCAGGGAGCTTGGCAAGATCACACAGTTGGAAGTTAAAAAAGAGGCTGGGTTTGGACCCAAGTCTACACCACCTTGATCATGTTGGGTAGACCAGGCAGAGTACCAGGCTATGGAAAGAGTTATCTGACTCACTGGCAGGTTCAAGGGCCATAAATGTGACTCAGAAATTGGAGGTGAGGCCTAAGTTACCCTTTCTGAGAATGGAGAGAGTCACAGAACACTGGGTGGTTTCTCAGCTGTCTTCTCTCTCTGGGACTCCCAGATGGAGCAGGTAGAGAGAAGACAAGTTGAGATTTCTGGATGTCAAGAACTAGTAAAATGAGATTAATCAAAAAATTGAACATGGAATTGGGAACCGACTTTTTATTTTGCACCTAAAAAGCTTACTATCTGCTGTCGCCATCATTTCACACGAAAAGGACAGTTTAATATACACCGAATTATGAAGATTTTAATCTCATAAAAAGGATGATCCTTTAAAATTAATAACTTTCCTTTTATGAAAATTTGCTACTATTTTGATTTTTTCCATTTTTTTTATTAGTCTGTTCTTTTTTTATTCCTTAGATTCTGCATATAAGTAAATCGTATAGTGTTTATCTTTCTCTGTCTGACTTAAATACCTTTTAGGTCCATCAAAGCAATATCTTTTCCTATCCTTTCCTTTTCATATGTAGGGTCTTGTTTTCTTATCCTTTCAGCCACTCTATCTTTTGGTTGGAGCACTTAATTCTTTTCCATTTAAGGTACTTATTGATAGGAATGTAGTTGTTACCATTCTTTATGTTCTGTTTTTGATATACATGTTTTTTCTTCTTAAAGACGTCCCTTCCAATATTTCCTGTAATACTGGCTTGGTGGTAATACATCCTTTTAGCTTATTTTTGTCTGAGAAGCTTTTATCTGTCCTTCAACTCTAAAAGATAGCTTTTCTGGATAAATTATTCTTGGTTGTATATCCTGGGTCTTCATCCTGTTGAATATTTTTTGCCAAGCCCTTCTGTCCTGCATAGTTTCTTTTGAGAAATCAGCTGCCAGTCTTAGGGTGTTCTCTTATATGTAATTATTTGTTTTTCTCTTGCTGCTTTTAATTTCTTTCTTTGTATTTAACTTTGGCATTTTAATTATGATGTGTCTTGGTGTGGGCCTCTTTGGATCCCTGATTTTTGGAATTCTCTGAGCTTCCTGGGGTTTTATGTCCATTTCCTTCACCAGGTTAGGGAAGTTTTCCATCATTATTTCTTCAAACAGCTGTTCAACATCTTGATTTTCTTCAGTTATCAATCAGATGGATATTTGGAGCCTTAATAGTGTCCCATATGCTCCTTAAATTATTTTTATAGTCTTGGCATCTTTTTTCTTGCCATTCTGATTGAGTGTCCTGATTGGCTTTCCTGTCCTCTAGATAGGGCATTTGATCCTCTTCTTTATTCACTTTGTTTATTCCATTTAATATACTTCTCATCTCAGATAATGTGTTCTTCATTTCAGACTGGTTCCCTTTTATAATTTCCATTTCCATTTTTATGTTTTTTATCTCTTTGTTGAAGTTCTCACTGAATTTATCTACACTTCCCAAAAG
The DNA here is from genome assembly GCA_003508835.1 of Eonycteris spelaea. Lineage (NCBI taxonomy): Eukaryota > Metazoa > Chordata > Mammalia > Chiroptera > Pteropodidae > Eonycteris > Eonycteris spelaea. Next base: position 1,149,678 of record PUFA01000160.1, on the reverse strand, counting down.
TTCATTGAGCATCTTTATAACCAGTGTTTTGAACTCTGCATCTGTTAGATTACTTGACTCCATTATATCTGGATCTCTGTTCTGTTCTCTCATATGGTTTCTGCTTCTTTGTCTTCCCATTTTGGCTGCCTTTCTGTGTCTGTTTCTATGTACTAAGCAAAGCTCCTAAGTCTCCCAGTCTTATTAGTGTGGATTTGTGAAGTAGGTGTCCAGTGGCACAGTCCTGAGAGGGGTTCAGCTGCAGGCCAAACTTAGCCCAAGCCTCTACCCCTCCAGGGCCACCTGTTAAGATTCAGCAAGCAATCCACAGATGCTGTGCTTATAGTTGCCTCAAAAGGCCACACCAGAAACCGAGGCCAGCTGCCTCCTCCAGTGTGTCTCAGCAAGGAGCACCTGACTTGCTGAGGATACACCTGGACAGGGTTTGGGTAGGTCCGCAAGTTAGGGAAGGTGGAGTTTCAGGAATCCTCTGGGCAGAGCGACCTCTGTTTACCCAGTTTGATGATGTCACAGCAATGGCACCACTGTGTCCTGCCCACTGTTAGCTGGAGGGCTCAACAGGGAATAATGGATTCCGGCACTTCCGTACTGAGTAAATCTCGCTTTGGCCCTCACTCCAGCTATGTCTGTCTCCCTGTAAGTCCCTGGTGCCCCCTGCGCACAGCCAAATCGGCACTGGTGCTCAGAGTGAGCAGGTCCGTCACCGCGAATATCTGCTTGCGGTCACGGCTCCTTTACGAGGCACCCGCCTCTGCCACTGCTACAGCTTCCGTCTCACTCAGCGGTTCATGACCGGGCAGCCCCGCGTCCTCGCCGCCATCCTACCACTGCAGGGTGATTTCCTGGATTTCTCTCGAGTTGCATGGCTTGCTCCTCTAGATCCCAGCTGATTTTTCCTTGCTGCTGCTCCTTGTTTCTGTCACAATCATCTATGCCATTTTCACCCCACCTCTCTATTTTTTTCTCATTTTTCTGCAGTCAAGGAGAGCATTACTCTCTTAGCAGTTCATGGGAATCCTGGTCTCAGGCCACCTCATCTTGTGTCCTAAGCTCTGGGTCATTTTGCTGTAGTGAGAGTAAAAGAGGAGGCCTAGGGTGAGGGGGTTGATGGCCTATCTACCTTGCGTTGACAAGTAACCCCTTTGGTCCAACAATAAATTGGGGCAAAAATTGATAAGGGTCATTTTGCACTAACTAGCCCGAATTAGTGAGAAGTATGAACTATAGCCTATTGTTAAAAGCGGGTTAATCTTCCTCTTCTCAAACATGCTTTCATACTGTGATACGAACTAATTTAGCAAAGAGTTGCTAATTAGATGTCTTTGGAAAATTGGGTTTCTTGATGCATAAGACTGATTTGCAGATACTATTCTCAGTGCATGCCTGCTGATGGGTACTTCCAAGGTACTCGTGACGAGTCCAGGAGAGAATAAGCCAACAGCAGAGAGCACACGCAGCTCATAGGACATGCTCACAAAAGCCACTTCCCCCTATAAACACTTGCTATCTTCCAGTGCAGCAATTCTTCCAATGTGCCTAGTTGGCTGCATTCTGCAAGCGCCCAGGGGCTCAGGGCCATTACTGCCTTCTTGAAGGCAGCCTGCAGTTACTGGCTAAGAGATGTCTGTGGACACAGAGGCTTCACCTGTGGAAGGTGTGCAGCCTAGGCCCTGGCCTGTGTAGATGCCAACATGGATGATGGGATTTCCAGTGCCCCCTCCTGAGCGAGCTGGTAGGAGAATATTCACATAATAAAATGGTCAATTAGGCAGTGGGACAACATGTTTCAAAAGGATTCAACACACTTATTGGGCCCAAGGAAAAGAAGAAAACAAACATTTTTGAGCTTCTGTAAGGTGCCACATTCTGTGATAGGTGCTGAGGATTCAAAGATAAACTGGACAAAGCCACAGCCCTCAAAATGGACCCCAACTTGTGGCCGAGAGTGACGAGTAAACAGTGGCAAGATGAAGGTGTCATGACTGTAAGAAGTTTATGACCAATATTTGTGACAAGACAAAAAGTACCACTGAGAGCCCGGGAAGTAGAGGTGTATCATAGAGCGATACCTAAAATGACATTTCCCGAGCACTCACTGTAGCCCAAGCACCTGAAAAGCACTTCCCACAACACTGTTTTGCTTAATTCCCCCAACAACACACTATTGACCCCATTTTATAGACATGGAAACAGGCTTTATTTTGTGAGATTTAGCAGAGGATTAGCGTCCCACACTCAGTGTGCATGTGCACACCCACATGGTGTATATATATTTGAGTCTTTCAGCTGACCACGGGGACTCCTCACCTGTATCGGCTTCCTCCAAGGTCCTGGAAAAGCCTAGCCACGTGGTCTTATGTTTTGATATAATTTTCAAAAGTAAAATATTTTAGTGACAATCAGTAGGACTATTAAGGCCCCCTTTGTCCACTCTGATTTCTCCTCTATCACATTTCCCTTCATATTGAGTGAGTTTACTGTGTTGAGTTGCGTTTTGGATAGTTTTGGCATCTGCTTAAGGGGATGTTGCCTTTTGGTACATTTGTTTGGGGAATTAATGAGATATATCCATAGGGACTTCAGCCACTTCTGTGCATAGTTATTGCTAATCACTCTGGTGTGGGAATGGCTTCCAGCATACTCCTACCAGCACCCTGGGTGTGGCGAAATGCAGGGCTGGGTCATACAGTCATGTGAACGGGTCCTAGAGCACCCAGTGCTGATGTGGGTCATGGAGGAGACAAAAGGTGTGGAATGTGCAGAGCCAGAAGCTAGTCTGTGGAGGAATCTTCCAATCGTGAGACTTGTAAAGTTCTCTAAGAAGGTTCAGTTTTCACTGATGCCTATCGAAGCGGAAGCCTCCTCCTTGTACATTAATACATTTGTACCATTAAGTACAGTACATTTCTTTTGTTTTCTAAACGGAGACGTGCAAAATAGAATTTATCAGACTTCCCGAGTTTGGACAAGTACACAGCGGTACTGCAAACAATGATTACATCTGTGTTTTTGCATCCCAGCCCTCAATAATATCTTTTTTGATTAACCATGCTAAACAAAAAAGTCTGAATTATGTTTCTATTCACTCTTTAGAAAATTATATCACAAATTTGTTGTCCTATGAAAAAGCAATCACAGAGCATGCAGCCAAAAAATCTAGGAAAAAGTGTTATAGAGGTGGGTCAAAAGCTAATTAATAAGATTCTTATTTTTTCTGGATATTGTGTTTGCGGTATTTGTTAGGTATTTTAAAATTTACAGTCTGTTGTCTGTTTTCTCATTCGTGCTCTCATTTTTTTCTCATATTTGCACTTAATTGTGCATTTGTTACTTTGTATTCTTTTTCTTAATGCGAGTCCCCAAAGGTATATAAGTTTCAGGCCAATCTATGCCTGTTGGGGGAAGGCGTCCTTCCTGTGTGCGTCCTCTAGGCCATTGGCTCTCACTAGACCTTTGACTCTCCTCCCAACTCCTTTCAGCCCGACACCACCAATTCTGATTTATATTTTTTTCTTTAAGGCTTGTGGCTTTTGAACCATCATCTCCCCAACTGTGAGTCACAGATTAAGCAAGCACTCTCCAGACACGACTAAGGGGTGACTCAGCCAGAGGGGCTGAGCACCTTCCCCAGGCATTCCTATTCTGTCCATCCCACGCCTGTCAATGAGCTCGGAAGTGCCAGGGGCTCCCATGCAGAAACATTTCCGTGCAGCCCTTTTCGCCCAGGCTCCACTTTGGTATTTGGATGTTTGCTCCCTAAGTGTCGGGCAGAGAAAGCCAGTCTCCCTCGGACACTGGTGACAGCCCCTGTCCAGGCACTCTGCGAGATTTCATTCTACCGAGATGAGTCATGAACACACAGCTGTGAGTCTGGCGGGGAGAAGCCCATGTCCTTATACTGTGACAAGGGGGCTGAGCCCAGAGAAGGCCCTCAAGTCAACCTGAAAGGTCAAGGAAGGCCTCTTGGGAGAACTCACACCTGACCTGGGTCTCAGAGACCAAGAATGCACTATCCCGATGAGGAAGCGGCCATTGCAATAGCATACACGTACCGTCCCCCAGTTATTCAAACGCTAACCTAGGTGCTGCTGTGGAGGATTTTGCAGATGTGGTTACATTCTCTTATCAGTTGACCTTAAATTAAGCAAAAGGGAGATTCTATTGGGTGGTTTGACCTAATCAGGTAAGCACTTTCAAAGAAGCCTAGGCCTTCCCTGAATTCACAGACTCCAAAGAGCCACTGGGTCGATCATTCTTCTCCCAACTCCCCACTTGCCCATCTTCCTTTGTGATGCCAACTGTGGACAACAAGCTTCAGCTCATGCCCAGGGGATTCCAGCCTGCTTGTGACCTTTGCTTCCTTGCCCTAGAAAGCCTTGCATTTACTTAGCCAGTCCCCACAGTTGTATAGGCTTATTTACTATAAAATTTATATATATAAAATTACATATATAAAATTTACACATATAAAATTTACGTATATAAAACTTACACATATAAAATTTATATTATATATAAAATTTATGTATAAAATTTATATATATATATTATATATAATATATTTATCTCTCCTCTCTCTCTCTCTCTCTCTCTCTCTCTCTCTCTCTCTCTCTCTCTCTCTCTGTCTCTCCCCTATTGGTTCTGTTTCTCTTATTGAACCCTGCCTGATGATGATGATGATGATGAAAGTAATAATACCAGCAACTAACACCAATTGAGAATTTACATGTATCAGACATGATACTTAACATTTTTCAGGCATTATTCTCACTTATTCTGCTCAAGAGCTCCTTGAGATAGGTGTTGTTATTATCTTCTTTTACGGATGAGGAAATAAAGGCCCAGAAAGGCTGAGCAACTTGTCATATAGCCAACTTACATCACCGCCAGGACTGGACTCCATCTACTACCCTGGGCCTCATGCTACATGAGTGGAAACATAAGCAGGTCTGACCCTTTCATGCTTAGAGTGGGAGTGATGAGCAATGAGATAAGAGAAGTTGTAGGATTAGGCAGGAGTCACAGCTGCCTGGTATGCTGGCCTGTTTTCTCCCTTGAGGGTGGAGTAGGTGGGAGAGAATCCTGATTTACAAAACAGAACACAGAACGTTAGGAGGAAGGCTCTCTGATATCTGCTAGTCCACTTCTCACTAAATACATGAGCAAACTGAGGACCCGAAGAGGTATTGGAGAAGTAGCAGGTGCAAACGGGCCATCAGGTAAGTAATGTCATGTGCAGAAGGTCCCTTCTGATGTACAATCCTCACCGTGGAGAGGGAGCTCTCTCAGGAACACCTTCCATGTCAGGAAACAGGCAAACTTAGGTGGGTTCCTACAAGGTCCTGCCACTAAAAATTTAGTCATGTAGCTACGGTTAGTGTAAGGTTTGGGGAGGAGACAAATTTGGCATTTCTCAGGCAGGAAGACGTGAATCTCTACACCTTGTGTAAAACAAGTTACCACAAGGCTGAGGAGATGGCTTCGTGCTGTGGTTCAAGATGTGTGCCTGACTGTGCTGATGGCAAGAAGAGCATCATGGCATCCATGCAGACAATGGTAATATTAGTGCTAGTAATAATAATACTGCTAATAATAATGATTATTATCCTCTATTTTTTTCAAGTACTTTATAGTTTATAAATGAATGTTCAACAGGACAGTTTTTGTCACTTCTAGTCTTCCCACTTCACGGAAGGGAAAACTAAGAGTCACTAAAGGATTAGCTCTAGGTCACACAGCTAGTAGTGGTGGCATTGGTCTAGGCTTTCAGACCCCACTTGACCTCATTCCCTATTGTCCTATGCTGCCTCCTGCTTTCAGGTGCTACACACATGTCTCTGGGTAAAAATGATGGTCCCATTCCCTCCACGACCTGCTTCCATTTTGCTTTGAGAATACAGAGGTGGTGAGCAGCTGGAGAACCAGCTGACTTTCAAGCTGAAAAATGATGATGAGTTTGCATCAGCAGTGGTCAAAATATGGAGATTAATTACACTCAACCCAAGAAGTGGGCTTTTGTGGGCTGTCAGTCAGAAGAAAATATTTTGAAGTCAAAAATTTAAAAATGTCACAACTCGTGTTTTGAATTCATAAATACCTCAAGTGCCTTGTAATACCTTATGCTTTTTGTTCAGAGAAAATACCTGTCTTTAAAAATCACAGGACTTAGGAAATGCTCACGCCATGGTTAGCGTTGAGCTCTGTAGGTGCTATGGCTCAGGGTCAGGTTCTGGTGTGTAACGCACAGAGGGAAAGGCACTCCCTTAGGAGCTTCTGTACCACTGCATGCAAAGATATGGCTCCCAGGTCCTCCTTTTCCCGGCTCTGTGACCTTGGGCAAGATGGAATCCGGATCAACAATCTCTCCTAGCTTTTGTGGACTAAATGAGATAATGTATATCCATTAAGTGCCCAGAACATGGCTTGAACGAAAGATGAGATTTTAGTGCTACCCACAGCCTTTGAAGCAAATGGCAAATGCTTTTCAAACAGTAAATGTTAGATGGGTATTTGTGGAAAGAATAAATGGGAGATGAGGGGAGCCCTAAAATGAAATGTTAACAGTTATCCTGACAGTGACCCTAAAATCGCTCCTGCCTATTTTATACATTTTGCTCGGTAAGAAATATCTATAGCGAATCATAGTTTTTCTAATAAAATAGCCATGCACATATACCGTTTGTTGGTAGGGATAATAATGACGAATAATTGCAAAGCACTTTTAAAAACTTTTCGTTGGTGCTATTTCATTTTATTCTCACAATAATTCAGTGAGCTGCTGATACTATCACTGTTGCTGCTGTGGCTACTTCTGCACTCACTTGCATTTATTGGGTATCTGTCATGGCCAACCTCTGAGGTAAGTCCCATGTATACTTCATCCCTGCTGCATTCCTGTGATCTAGGCTATTAACAGCATTTTACAGGTGAGAAAACCAAGGCCCACTGGTTAAAAATAATTGCCTAAAAGTCACATAAGTAGTAAGTGGCAGAGCCAAGACTCAAATCGGGCCAGCCTTACCCCAAAGACACTATCACAAAGCAGTGTCATTATTTCATTATACAGATGAAGGAACACACTAAGAGAAGTTGCAAGACTTGCCCCCAAATGACCCATCTCATAAAGGGTAGAATCTGGACCCAAATCCATGTACTCTTGCTCCAAATTCTAAGTTGTTTTTTTTACCACTTAATTGTCTTTCTATCTGGTGATGGTTAAAGAGAGGATGTAGTCAGTCTGCCTTTACTAAATGCTTTTATCTGCCAAGCATGTGCTAAGCATCTAATTTTGTCTTTTGATCTGTCCCCAAATACAATGAAAGACATGCTCATAAAAAGAGGCTCAAAGGGTCCATCTCTAAACATTAATGACAGTTATCTCAAGTGGTAGGATTTCAGATTATTGTTATTATTTTTTTCCTCATGATTTTACATATGGGTTTATTTTTAAAACAAATAAAGATGGTAAAACTTAAAGTGTGAAGTTCGTAACTACCTTTTGTTGGAGGTACCCTACTTTCTAGCTGATGAAACCGAGGCTAAGAGAAGGAAAGCAAATGGTCTGTTCAAAGTTAACTTCCAGAGCTCTTACTCATCAGTTCCACTGGGGTGCCCCCTGGGAGCCCCGATTTTCTCAGAGCAGGAGAATGGTGCCTGGGGTAATTTTATAATATCTTCTATGGCAAGGGCATGGCTCCATCTATCCTAAATCAGCATTTGGACTCACTGGCAGTATGGCTTTTGGTGTACCTACAGTTGAAAGTAGGCACAACAGCTCAAAGGGCTATTTCCCAAACGCTGGGCTGTCACCCTTCAGTTTAGAAAAATTGTGTGTCGTAAAGTTTCCTTGGGGTGTAAAGTGCCCCATGTGAGCTCACATTCCTCACCAGTCATTGCCTGGAAGGGTGGAGGTGGTGATGATGTTCAGGGTCTGGACACCGCTGGTGAACAGATGAGCACAGATGTATGAATGTATGTGTTGGAGTGGTGCCCACACCATTCTACCACTGAGGGAGAGGGCGTAGAGAGGTATGGAAATACCTCTCAGATCCATCCTTTAGTTTTAGAAATTTGATACTACGCCCTAAATGCAAAATGTTTGGTAATTATTTATTTAGATGACTTGATAGAAAGTTTGTAGTGAAAAATGGCACTTGCCAGACAATATTGGGTGAGCCCTCAGAAACCACTAAGTCCACCAAGGCAAGCAGGCCCTCTGTGATGGTAACAGCTCGATCCATTTGTGGAGCATGTGTGTTAAAACTTAAAAATTAGTATGTTATTCTGTAGCTCTTCTCAATGGAGGCCAGAAAGACCAGGAGCAGATAGCAGGGTTTAGTAAAGAAAACACCAGGCCCAGGACCTGGATCTACTTCTTGGCTCTTACAAGGGGAATATCTCGGAATAAGACACTTGACCCCTCTGGATTCTTCATCTGTGAGATGAAGAAATGAACCAGACCATGTGAAGGATCTGTGAGTACACAGGGATGCAGTTCAATTCTGCAAACATTTATTGGGCATTCACCTGTGTTCAACATTGAACTGTGGTAACCAGGGAACAGCTGGCGATGGCAGGAGCTTGATTCTGTGCTGCCGAAATGCACTTTTCTACATCACAGATGAGGGATGAAGACCCTCCGTAATGAATGCCCTGTGGGCCATCAGGTTTCTCCTTAGGTCTGAAGCAGTCATCCCCCCCCCCCCCACCTTCATTTAGTACCTGCCTCACCCAACGTTCCTCCCCTACCCAAAGACCGATTGATTCTGGGTTCAAAGCCCTTTGATAAGGGACATGCTATCGGGGCTACGTCAGCTCCAGAGCGCCACCCTGGGAATACTGAGGCTGCTGAGAGCATTGCAGCTTAACTTCTCTGCCCCATCCTGATTCCTTTGCTCTTTCACAGGTGTTGTTCCCAAGGACACCCCCCCCCCCAAACCACATGCATGCAAATCTCTGTCTCAGAGTATGCTTCCTGGGGAAACTCAAACAGCGCCATGGAACCCCATGGTCTTTGGGAAAGGGGGCTCCACTCAGAGTGGGTGAACGCATACCTGGTACTCATCTCATTTTCTGAGGTGCAGGCACAGACGTCCCCTGCGTGGTTTCACAGGAGTGGATTTGGTGGTCCCCGCATTGACAGATGGCTCTCATGAATATGGCCCAGGCATCTAGTGAATGCTGGGCTTTGAAAGGGAAACTAAGAAAGCTCAAGTGTGCTCCTTTATTATCAGAGAGCAGTAGTCAACAGCACTTCATGTTTATGAGAGCAAACTCCTCTGGCCTGACTTATCCAGGTCACTGGAAGCCTGGAGTTAAAAAAAAAAAATGTCTAGGTTGAGCACAGGGTAGAAATTCATGGGCGCCTACTGAACAGGAAGAATTGTAATATAATATCAGAGCTGTACGAGGAAGTCCTGTGAGAGGCTGGCTGAGTGTGACTTTGCTAAAAATTTCCATGACCGCTAGGGCATTTTCCGCCATTGCAGCAGCGGATCCAGAAAACCATGGTTGTGCCAGAGGACGGTCTCCCCACCTTACTTCTGGGGAAGTCATGGTCATGTCTAAGGCCATGTGCTCCCTGGGAAACATTGTGTGCACACTGGAGCACTGCACAGTGGAAAGAACACCATGATTCAGACGCTGAGTGAGGCTGGTGCTTGCCAGTGTGCGTCCTTAGACAAGTTACTTCACCAATCAGAAGCCTTGTTTGTTCACTGGTAAAGTAAGGCTAATCCTTATATTTCAGGAATTTTGTTAGAACGAGAAACAATATGACATGCTTGGCCCACGAAACTGGAACTAGTACTAGTAATAATAATATCTAGATAGTACCGATATTATTAAAATGAACATGAACATTAGCTAACCAGTATAATGCAGAGGTTAAAACCTAAGTCTATTTGATTGTTGACTTTAAATATTATGTAAAAACGAATACTCCCATCAACCATCCAATGCTGGAAAACAATGCTGCCAGAATCATTAGTGCTTTTTTCCCCTTAGTTCTTGGGCTTCACTCACGGCCTGGCCAAATCTTGGTTTGAGTTGCAAGGAAGGAGAAAAAGGTGCCTCTGACTTACAGGGAAACTCTGGGTTGGCAGGGGATGAGGGGGTGAAAACACCAAGCTCCTGGCTTGTGATCTTGGGCACATCAGTTAATCTCTCCTGAGCCTCAGTTCATTTGTTCATTCGTTAAACTGACATATATTATACACAGATGAGTCAAGTATGGTGCCTCCTAGAACAGCAACATGGTGGGTTAGCCAGAAGCAAGCACAGTGGAAATACTGACATGTCGGGTGCATGCTATGGGACATGCAGATCCAAGTGAGGCCCAGGGCATGACTACTTCTCTCTTGCTCAGGGCTATAGTCCCAGCACCCCGCACATCAAATGCTCCACAAAGAAATAAAAGAGACATTCTGTTGCATCGACTGGGGAAAATTTAAGAATGGAGTAACACTTGACCTGAGTTTTAAACAAGAAGAAATTAGGGAGAGACAATAGAATGGATCCCCTAGGCAGACACAAGAGCACGCGAGGGACATGAAGCCGAGACGTTGGGGAAATGCCTGCCATGACGAGCGTAGCGTGTTCAAAGGGCAGGAGGCCCCTTTCAGGTTCTGGGCAAATGAAAAAAGACAGCAACACAAAATGGCTTGGGGAATAGGTTAGGGTATATCTGCAGCTTGCTACCTTGCTGTATATATGGTGTAGATTTATCGTGTAATTGTTGTTGTCATGACTTCAGATTTATGTTTAATGTTGTTCATCTATGATTGATCATTAATAAACAAACATGCATGTTGATGTGAAGCTCGGTTCTGCATACAGTATGGATGAATTCATTATTCATCCAACAGATATTTTATTCTGATAAATGCTAATTGCTGCGCCTGACCAAGGTAATTTGCTGAGGCATGAGTTTGCGCTTCCCTGGTTCTGCTAGGCTGCAGACAGAAGGCTGCCTGGGGGACTTGAATATACTTTTTCTGCTCTGACTGAGTCTGTGTTCCTGGCTTCTGAGGACATTGCTCAGTGATTGCAACAGGGAAAGAGGTCAGGGTTTCTCAATCAACCTTTATCTACTTTCTCCATTTCAGCACTCACACAGGGAGTCTTTCTCACCTGCAGGTTGGCTAAGCAGGGGCATAGAGGCCAAGGAGAGAGAGAACTTGGGAAAATGGGAAATCACAATGTGTGAAGCAGTAAAAGAAGAGAGGTGATGGCAAAAGACGCCAGCTGAGGAGAGGTTGGCAGGGCTCTGAAGAGCAGATGGTGGCAGGAAGGGAAAAAAAAGAGGCTGGTTTTATTGATGCAGAAAAGAAAAATATAAAATGGAAAAAGGACGAGATACAAAAGGATGAGAGATAAGGAGGTGCGGAGAAAGAACTAGGTTTTGGAACAAAAATTGAAGAGGGAAGAAATTTGAGGCAGGAGGAGGGAGAAGGGAGGAGAAAATGAGCTAAGATGATTGTGTAAAAAAAACTCCACAGAAAAGGGGTCTATGCAGAAATTCTGAGCTCAGGGAACACTGCGGAGGGGAAGGGAGGGCGTTTGGCTTGCCCTGCTGGCTTGCCATCCTGCGAGGATTCTCTGAAAGGGGGAGGTGTCACATGTCAAAATATTCAGTGATGATGCATGAATTAGCAGACATCAATTTGTGTTTAAGAAATCTTGATGAAGCACCCCAAAGCACAAATCAAAGCCATCATGCGAATGAGACTGTTCATCCAATTAACACACATCCAGCACCTGGCTCCGCAGAGTGTGGGAGCACAGGCTCAGTCTGGCATCCGTCAGGACAGGGGTTGGGTTTGTTTGCTTATTCACTTGTCTGTGTGTTCCAAGGCAGTGGAGGAAATCATCTTCAGGAATGTGGGCTCTGCTTAACGGTCATCACATCCCTGGTTTTCAACAGGCGTGAAAGGAACTCATCCCCTGGCTCAATTTAGCCACCATCCAGCAAACCATGATGGCTCTTAGAAAGAGAATCAGGCAGCCCAGCCACCAGCTCTCTCTGCTGTTTGCCAGGGCTGGGAGAAAGCCAGCTCTGGGCTGAGAGGACTGAGCTTGGCATGGCTGTGGGCCCTGCAGATGTCATTAGGCTGGTTCCTGAGCAGACAGGTCACAGCGGGTTGGAGCTGGGGCCGGGAGAGGCGGGGTGGGCCCCAATGGGACCCAGAAAACTCTCTGTCTCTGGAGCTTCATCTTTTCTTTCAGGTCTCATGCCTAATGGTTCCAAGGTGCTTATCAAACCCCAACAAGTTTGACAAGCACCTTAACCTCCCACTGTTCTTCCTACTCTTTCTTTTGTAGGTGGACTTGTTCCCTGTACCCCCGGGCCTAGTTAGAGTCCTTGTTTAACTTAGAGACATATTTGTGTATTCCTTCCTTTCTTCCTCCTCACAGCCCCCCACAGGCCACAATTATTTACTGAATGCCAACTGTGTGCCAGGCACCAGATGAGCTTTCATTCTAGTTGGGGGAAATAGCTTAAAAACATATACTATATAGGATGATAAATGGTGATAAATGCCCAGGAGTAAAATAAAGGAAAGAGGGGATAAGAAGTCTCAATGCGCATGTAAGTGCTGTGTAGTGGTTACAACATGAGAATCCCCAGCGGCACAGAGAAATAACAGACCTCTCTTCTGTGCTTGAACTGAGCCTTCTTAGTTCAGACCTCTTAGATGGGGTTCTGTCTGGATCTGAGTGTGTCATGCAAGCCATCTGCCTGGATTGGTGCCATCTGCCTGAGTTGGGTTCCACAACATTTTTTTTTCTGCTTTTACCCCTCTCCAAACTGCTGGCCTAATGCAGGGGTCTCAGAATGCCATTGGTTAAGGTGGCTTTGCACTTTTACTCTGGCATAAATCAAAAACAAGCTACATCTGCTAGTCTTAGGATGATCACAGCCACCATATACAATTGTATAGGTTGTGTAGTGGACTATCCAAAAGGATGTTCTTTGCATAGACTATGATGTCAACAGTGCTACTTTGGGTTGGGCAGTATACACCCTGCCCAGCTAATCATAGTAGCCTATCTGGGTCTATACAAACATTGGGAGGCTGGCTATGCTGTGGTTGGACTCCGCATGAAAGAGAGCATTGAGCAAATAGCTTCTACCTTAGAACTGGCTTCCCAAAGGCTGGCATCACTTGTTCTCTCCACAGATGTCCTAGAGTCAGAACCACTCCCACAGGGACCTTTGAGACCCATCTGCCTCTACTGACCTTAGTTGGCCCGCCATGTTCTATTACCTGCTTGACCTGGACTTACCCCATGACCTCTTTATCAGCCCTCGCATCTCAGTCCTTGATCTTCTGCTTACACTTATTTCCCGGAGAGATTTTCCAGGCATCGAGACTAGGATATTCTATCAGCTTTGCCTTGCAGCTGCTCATGCCATGAAGAAGTTCAATTCTAAGCACACTACTCCTCTTTGCACATTGGAAATCACAGCGTGCCTGATCTTGTCTATACAGTATCCACCGCACCTTTAGGAGAAGAGTCAGGTTGGAGGCCAAGGCCTGTCTGACTCCGGAGCTTTTGTGCTTTTCACTTTGCCATCACTGCCTCCCTCCCTTGGTGTGTACGGATCCCCAGCACAGTTTGCACAAGAAACAGATACCGGTTCCCTACAAAAAAGACAGGAAACAAGTCTTTCTGACTGCCTTATCCATTTCCAGAGGGCAGGCACACTAGGAAACTTATTTCCACAACTTCTCCAATGATAAGAATCATTCAAGGATACTTGTTAAACATGTAAACTCCAGGGGCCACTCCCATCCACAGTATCAGAATATCTGGGGGGACAATCTTGAGACACGATATGTTTAAAACACATCCCATGCGATTCTTGTTATGAAATTTTAGGAAACTTTGGGGAGAGGAACAAAACCATGGTGGACATTATTGAATGTCAGCAACTCTTTCAAGTACTTTCCATATAGTATTTTTTTTTATCTTGCCAACGACTTCTTGAGGCAGGTATTATTATTTTCACCATATGGATGGGGAAGAGGTTAAGAAACTTTCTCAAGGTCGTACAGCTAACTTCCTCTGACTCCAAAACCTGCCTCTTAACTACTATGCTATGCTCCCTCTCAAAGAAAAGGATCTCTTCTGTTGACTTCATGCACAAGAAGAATGAGTGATGTCCTAAGTGGTGAAATAAGAAACCCTTTGGGAAAGGGAAATTTGTAATACACTAATTGTGGCTTAGAATTCCACCCCATCAGAAGGCTTTGATGTCCATCAAAATCTGGCCCAAAGGACCCGAAGCTGATATCACTCACTCACAGATTTGTCAAAGAAAAGAGTTAGTGACAGATTTTCTTGGGAAAAAGAGAGGATAAAAATACGTGTCTGTCACCTGGTGTTAGAAGGGAGAGGTCGCAACGTTTTGGGAGGAGGCGCCGGGACTAACCGGGCCACCTGGTTTTCCTTCTGCCTCCACTACCTCCAACTGTACCGCTCTGCTCTCTGCAGCTCCAGCTCCTAAAAACCCCACTTAATTGCCTGACCTACCATGGTCCATCCTTCCTCCTAATCCTGTTTTGTCACTTTTTATGACATACATTTTTTACCACTCATTTCCATATATGTGTGTTTTGTTTCTCCTACTACTCACTCAACAGACTTTAAGCTCCTTTAGAACTCAGACAAAGTCATACCTATCTTTGCATCACAGATGGTGCTCAGAACATTGCTTGCTCCCTGAAGATGCTTGGCAAATGTTTCACAAAGGTGTCTGGGACGCCCTAACATAACTTCACAGACTTCAGAGTCCTAAGTAGGCTGCTTGAGAGCAGCGCTTTTCAATTTTATTTTATTTTGGTTTTTTAGTGCCACTTAAAATTTAAAGTGCAAAGAAATGGCCTCGAGATGTTGTTAAAATTCAGATCCTCATTCAGAAGGTCTGGGGTGGGGCTGAAGAGGCTGCACTTTTAACAAGCTCCCGGGTGATGTTGAAGCTGCTGGCTTTGAGAAGCAGGGCTTTCCTTGTCTTCCATGTGCTGCTTCTTGCTGATCTGATGTTTCCAAAGGAAAGAACTGGTAGCTGGGTTTGCTTCTCCTTCGATGCTCTCTTCTGTGCTTGAACTGAGCCAGGCTACCTAAGTCAACATTCTTATATGAACTGTGAACTGACATAAACATCACTAAATGTGGTTCAGTTCAGTTCAGTTCAGTTCAGTTCAGTTCAGTTCAATTCAATTCACTGCAATATGCTGAAGTCCCAGTTTGCCTCTTTGTTTTACCCATTTATATTATGACAGTATCTGTCACCGCACCTCTTCACACATTTCTGCCCTTCAAATATTCATTCCAACCAACATACCCACAGTGTGAGATAATTACATAAAAGTGTTTCCATTTTTGTTTGTTTGTTTTTAATGTATGTTCTGCCTCTTTTGGTTGAAAGCAGTCCCCATTCCCCAAAGCTGGGTGGCTGGCTTCCTATCTTCCCTGATAGATTTGGGTATCCTGGACTTGTTCCCTGTTCTGCTTATGTTACTCCTTTAATGATTCCCCAGTGCCAACAACTCATGCACATGATAAATCAGGAAATTTATAGACGGATTAATCAAGAGCCGAGTCTATTAAAACATTACGGAGAGTGGTTATGATGGAGAGCCAAAGAAGAGTACCTGTGCCTGTTGTTCATTATCTAAAATTCTTAGAGCTAGGTTGTACACCATCATTTATACTCTGCCTGCTTAACTTCATCTTCTACTCTTTCAAGTCAAAGACGGAATCTATAGGGCATGTTTCCTGGCACCAAACTGTTACTATCAAACTCTTCCTTTATTTTCCTTCTTCCTAAACCTTCTCTGTCAGGAGAAATAGTGGACCACCATATGAATAAAACACATCGACTTTGGGGGGTTTGGTTGACCCCGTTATCACTAAAGATGCCCAGAATTGGTTAGCAATCTGAACTTTCTAGCCCCGAATACTGCAAAGAGGATTTGAAGCTGATCATGCAAATGCATAGATGTAATGAAAAGATTTGATTACATAAAAATCAAGATAATGGAAATGCAAGCTTGGTGGAAGATTAGTTAAAGGAGAAAGAGAAAGCAGGCATGCAAATCACAAAAAGAGCAAACATTGGGAAATATAGTATTAAAGAGAAATTTAAAAAAAAAAAAAGGCTCTGAGATTCCTGGTGGCCAAAGCATAAAATGAATAAAGTTAGTTGCATGATTAACATTGCGAAATGCATGTCATCTCCTTTTTCTTGGTGCGTAGGTCTGAAAACAGTTTCTCCCATGAGTATTCAGAGTGGGGATGTAGTATAGTATAACAAACAATACCCTTTCCAGCATCTCCACAAGACATGTAATACCATTTTGTAGACACTTTCTTTAACACAAGAGCAAAATATTCAAAGACAACTCAGATAAAGCAAATACTTAACTTGAGTTGAGAGGAGAGAAGGGTAAACTAAAATCTCTAAGATGTCATGTAGAGCTTGACAAAAATTAAATGTCATAATATAATTTTGCATTTTTTAAATTAAAGGAGCTCATTATCTTCATAATACAAATTACATAAAGTGGAACGCGATAAAATCAATGTATGCCGTGAAGTATGATCAAACAGATTTCACGTGTTTTGTCTTGATTTTGCATAAAGTTCAACTAAAGCATAGGGTAAAACACATAGACTTGTTAGCAGTCAGATAGACATGGATCCAAACCTCAGCTCTATTGCTTATTATATGAGAGACCCTGGGCAGGTTACTTACCACCTTTAAGCTTTAATCCTCTGCAGTAAAATGGGAATAAAAATATACATCAAAGTGTAGCAGTGTCTGGAACACCCAATGAATGAGAAGCACTCAATGAATAGTAGCTCTTCTATTCTTATAATCCAGAACTTTATTGTCTGATTTGATAGCTGCTAACCACATTTCAATTTAAATTAGCGGAAAGAAAATAAAATCTAAAATTTAATTTATCATTTGCAAGTGCTCAACAGCCACATGTGGCAAGTGGTTATTGTATCAGCACAGATATGGAGAATTTCCATCACCACAGAAAATTCTGTTGAATAGAACAGATTTAGAGGAATGTATAAACTACATATTATTCAAACTATTCTCCAAAATATTATTTTTCTCAGGTTAGCTTTGGTAAAATATGGGCAACAGATAGTTCTTTGGGAAAAGCCTAAAGGGCTGGTATTTTCATTTCCTAAGCAAATCAAATTTATGTCTTTTAAGAACAAAGTAAATAGATAGTGAAGTTTGAGAACACTGGAGAACCTGACCTTCTGAATTGCTTGTCACCCCCTGCCCACATGGAAGGTGTACCAAGGGTCCATCTCTAGGCAGCATGAGGAGTTTCCTTTGTAAATAGCCCCGAGCCTGCTCGAATGACAGTAAGAATAAAGTATCGACTCCCCAGTTTTCCCTGAACTGTTTCCCAATGTTTGCTCTTTTCATGGTTTGAAATAGTAATTGGTTCAATCAGGAGAATCCTCTAGAAACGGAAGGAAGAACAGGGCAAACGACCTATAGAAACCTAGTTTTTGTCTGCAGTTGGCCTAGTGGCCAAGGACATGCAATCATGGTTCTACAGCTTCCACACTCCCTGATCATGGCAGTCCGCCTTCTCGATGTGCTCCTCCATCAGGGCTGGGAGTAAAGGGCAGACAATTCCATCCTCAGTGGATCTCCAGGCCTTTGAATAAACTCCAGCAATGAACGAGAGCCACATTTAACACCCTCGGGCTTCTTCCTTGACCCTGCTCTTAAGTGCATGACCAGAGTAAAAGAAATCTTGAACGAAAGCATTGCCTTTGGATAACCGGTAACCTCTCTCTTTTGCTCATCTAGGTAAGTTGGTTCTCTTTTCTCAGGGATGAGGAAATGCTGACAGAAAAGGAAGCATTCCTGAAATTTAGAGTTCTTCAGGATGGTTAACTATGGAACTCTGGAGCATAGATTGATAACTGCATGAGGGAATTTCTAAGCAAATCTCTGACCACTTTTACTCAGTGAAAATATCAGAGGGAAAGAGAGGAAAGCTGCATGACTAAATGTTACACATAAACACAATTCCAACTTTACATGCATCAAAAAAGCCAGGCAGTTTTCCTTTGTTTATGTGTGTGGGGGTAGGGTGAGGGGTGGGAGGGAGGTTTGCATGTGAATTTCCACATCTTGAATTCTCCTAAATGGGGATGCGCTATTTATGCTTCTTGCAGTATAAAAATAGCAGAAGAACTATGAGTGTGTACTCACTACGGTGGATGGGGTGGCTACCTCATGTTCACTCCTAGAAGATGAAACAATTGACAGAACGAATGGAAGCCCTGGCCAAGGTTGACACGTTTTGTTTTGTTTTTTGTTTTTAAAGGCTTTGGCTTTTATTTAGCAGAAGAACAAAAATGTGTTTTCACTGACAGAAAATTCATTTCACCCACAAAACCCACATTTCCCTCACCTACTTTCCATTCAGGCAAGCCCTACAAGATGAATGTGTTCTCACCTGAGATAAGAAAGATAAAGGCTTGGAAACTCCACAAGTACTTTCTCCTAATTATCGTGACTGGTGCTTTTTTTTTTTTTATTTGGCAATCCATCTATTCAGATTAAACTACAGCTCAGGAACCTTTGATTTGAAGATTGCCAGTGTGAGGTAGAAAGGTGGCTCGCTTGTGTGATTTCCACAGCTTGAATAACCAAAGAGAAGCTTTGAAAGAGATCCCAGTATTTGCGTGCAACTGGTTTTTGTTAGGAAGGATCTAAATATAGCCACAGCAACCTCCCTCCTTGTCCTCTCCCCTAGAAGTCAGCCGGAGGCCTTTCCCTGTTTAAATAATCAGAGAGATGTGTCAGAAGTCACCTGTTATTATCCTCACATCCCAGGTTCCCTTAAGATCTAAATAAACAAATGAGTCCAGCAAATGGATCAGGAATCTTCAACCCTGCTTAGCATTAGGAATGTATTTACCCATTTACTAACTGTTATTTATCTAGACATTTAATTGCACCATTGTAAACACACAGGGAAATCCGTGGGGAAGGTAGCTCAGTTGCCGAGATGAGACAGATCTTTAAAATTCTGCTCCTGTAGCCCAGCTCCCTCCCAGAGCCAATCTCTGGGTCTGGAATTAGGGTGAGTTGTTTTGTATATAGTAGGGACCTACCAAGAGGCCTCCATCCACTTGGCGTGCTTCTTTGCATGGAGTAAGTATGCAATGTATCAACAAAGGAATGAGTGAATGAGTGCAGAAAGGAACTCAGGAAAGGAGAAACGTTCTGTTTAGAATGTATAGCAATTACAGTCAAATTTCTGTAGGCGGAAAGTCTTTGCTGGTGTTGAAGAACAGATGGAGGCTAAGCTATAAAGGCCACCCATCGACCTAAATCCACAAAACTCTGCACCTTTAAATTAGGCCATGATGCCAGCACATAGCCCAAAGAAGGGTGCTATGGGCATCATGGAAGCATTACTGAGTCTGAGAGTCCATTCTTAATTTTGCTCCTCATCCTTTGGTCTACATCCTCTATTAGCCTCCTGGATTTGGTGGCTTTTGTTTTTAACTCTATCAATCCTTCAGACTTGTCAACAGGTTAAACAGTATTCACTCTTGGCTCTTCATACTCCTACTTATATAGAATTTCACATTTACCTTTGGCCTTCTCTTTTTACCAACCTCAGGGCATTAATTCATTTAATTAAGCTCTGGATCCTTGGACCTACCCTTTAGTTGATTCACTTGGTTCAAGCCAACCTCGTGCCCTTAAAACTTCTTCCTCACTTCTAGTTAATGTTCCAGGTACTTCATAAGAAGCATTTGCAACTATGATATAGAAGCTCAGGAATCATCTAGAAGTACACCCCTCCACGATTTTTTTCTGACCCTTTTGCTCTGGTCTGACTCTTGTGAATTCTCTCAAAGACTACCTTATTTTATCAATTCTTCATCTATGTTTAACTCCTCCAGATTGACATTCCAGTTGGTCTACATTTCTGATCTGTGGTATTGACTATGGTCCAGGAAAGCTGTGCAGATGGTGGGTCACTTCTGCCATGTCCTCTGATTGACCCAGGTTCTCAAAATCCTGGTACATTTCCCAAGATGAAAGCCTGCTTTTCAGAGAAAGGAGTTAGTTCGCTGACTTCATGGGTCACCCTTTTGAGAGTAACAAGACAGTCTGATTTTCTCATCAAAGGTTCCATCTGCTACTCTGGACACCAGCCCACCCAGTCTCCAAAAGCCTCACTGCCTCTGGAGAGAGAAACCTCTCCTTGGGATCACAGGAACTGCGATGAGTCTTCAAATACAATGAGTATCAATGTTGCTGACTGATTAATGGACCCAATGACTGGGATTACTCTTGAAATAGTCTTCCAGCTCTTTTATGATAAGTTAAGGACCCAGCAGCAGAGGGCCTATGCTAAGTACAGCACATAGGCACCTCTTCGTATCACTAGATCACGGAATATTAAATATTCTCCACAATCAAATAGGTTGGAGAATGCTGTTTCTGCATTCCCCTTTCAGAAGGTCATGATGAACATGAGCATTGACGAGCCTTCACGAGGCCTGTGGGGAAGAAACCTGCCTTACTTTGCTTACACAGGCTTCCCATGCTTATCTGACCACTGAATCTATTTTTATGCTACACCCACATCATCCCTTGGAGCTAGTATTACTTTGAACACATTTTGCAAAATATTGATCTTGCTCCAATTCCCTGCTCCATCTCACATGTGTGTGCGTGCTCGCGTTCTCTCTCTCTCTCTCTCTCTCTCTCTCTCTCTCTCTCTCTCTCTCTCTCTCTCAAAGAACTGCCAAACAGACATCATTCTCCATCTCAGCCTGCTCCTTCAGGGACCCGTTCTCTTCCTGCAGCCACAAGAACCTTACCCCCATTCTGACTCCCACAGGGACCACCCACAGGGATACCTGGGCCCCCTACTATGCAGAAAAACATTCATATTCATAGACACAAGAATTTATTATGCAAACCAGGGACTGACAACCTTTTTTCTTAAAGGGCCAGATAGTCAACATTTTAGACTTGTAGCCATTTGGTCTTTATCACAACCACTCTGTCCTTCTGGCATGAAAGCAGCAAAGGACAATACAGAAACAAGTGAGTGTGCTTGTGTTTCAGCAAAACTTTATTTACGGGCACTGAAATCTGAATTTGATTCAATTTTTACATGCCACAAAATATTACTCTTCTTTTGTTTTATTTTCAACCATTTAAAAATGTAAAAGACATTCTTAGCTCACAGGCCATACAAAAATAGGCAGCAAGCTGATTTGACAAGTGGGCCAGAGTTTGCCAACTCTAGAAGATTTATAGCAACAATAGGTTCCTAAAAACTGCATGAATTTTTCCCCAAGAATACTGTTGTACCATGTTGAAGAGTCTGTTCCTTGAAGGATATTGCGATGAGATCGTTAGCAATAAGAATCTCTCATTTCCTAAGTCTCAAGCATGGGCCTTCTGAATAATACTGCTCCCCACTGCCATCTTCAGGGGACCTCTGCATTGAAGGTTGGCTTTCTGGTTTCCCTGCATCCCAAATGGGGTCTCATGCCAAAGGAGCCTCTCTCTTCTGCCAACATAGCCCCATCGGCTCTCTGGCTGTCAGAGATTTGGCATCTGAGCTCGTTCTAATTGGAAGCTTTCTGCCCACAGTTCTGTTCAAGAAGTTGTGTTTTAACAACAGTTACAGCATCTGCATTACACCCAAGATGCCAGTGTTTGCTTGCACACTGTCACTGCCGTGATAAATATTACTTCCCAAATTTGAGAATCAATTTGATTTACTGGCAAGGCAGCAGCCTCCACCTGAAAGACAAAACTGGCTGCCTTCCCCATGCATCTGTTTCACCATTAGCTCAGAGGCCAAAAGGAACCACCAAGACAGCCACAGACAGCAGCTCCCCCACACTTCAAGAAAATGTGAAAATGCTCAATCAGCCAATCATTTTCTCTACAAGATGCCAAGCGCCCAGCTTGAGGGGTCCTTTTCAGTGATGTTATTAATTGTTTCGGTGGGGAATAGACATGGTTTGGTATGCTTTTTGAGGAAGGTTCCGGGTACTGAGCAGGAAGCAGAAGTTAGGGGTGGATGCTCCATAGCTATAAGCAGTGACTTGCCATCATTAAGCTTTCATTCATAATTCATTCAGGCAGTCAGCACATATCGGCTGGCCTGTTTTGTGGCAGGCCCCCTGCTAGGTGCTGCTGATAGAGAAGTGGGTGAACAGCATAAAACTGTCACTCTCCTGGAGATCCTCCCCAGCAAGAGAGACAAGGACTTAATCTATCAATTACAACATCAGACACCTAGAGAAGGTGCATGATAAACCAGAGAGAGCGGTTCAATCTCTATTTCTCTCCGCCTCTCTCTCTCTTCCCCACCCCCCTCTCATTGTCTCTCCCTTTTTAAAAACTACCAAAAATAACTTCTAACTTATGTCCCCACTTCCAATGTTGTATCGCCCCCCTCTCCCCCCCCACACATCTGTTCACTGAAGCAACAGTTTACTCCCTCACTCAAACCCTTTTGATGGCTGGATGATTTTTACACTTAAGAAAAAAATCTCAAAGCTCTGGGGGCCCACAGACTTAGCATCTATACCCCTCATCTATACCCTCTCCTCTTTGTTTATTATGATTTTTCCAGATCCTTTATACATGTTCTTTTTTTCTTGTTCTTCTCAGTGTAAGGGGTCTGGAATATGATGGTTGTATCCAAATCTGACTCCCATGAGTGATTTTTGGACAAGTTAGTTCACCTCTCAGTGTCTCAGTTTCCTCGTCTGTAAAACAGGTATAATAATAATGCTACCTCACAGGGCTGTTGTGAAGATTAAATGAGCTAATACACACAAAGTGCTTAGAAGGCGCCTGGCACACAGGAAGCACTCAGTAATGTTAATCAGTGCCATTGTCATCCAACATCCAACATCCCTTGGGTAGAAACTTGACCACCGCTTCCTCAGAGAATTCTTCTTTGATTCAATCTAATTAAGTACGCTTTTAATATACTCTCTCCGTATCCTATGTTTTCTCTGAAAATCAATCAGTACAAAAGGTCATTATATAATTATGTGCCTAGATCATGGTTTATAATGTCTCTCCTTTCATTATACTCTAGGTTCTATGATGGTTGGGTCAATGTCTACTTTGTTCCTGCTGTGTCTCTGCATCTAGTGTCATACCTGGTGCACAATAGGTATCAAGTGAAAGGATGTTGAGTGGATGAATAAATTAATGGACAAGTGAATAAAAAGGACAGACTAAGGAAATTCTTTCTAGAGGAAATGACTCTGAGTTGGCTTTTGAGAGTGTGAACATGCGTTTCCAGTTCAATGGAGAGCCTGGGGTGGTAGGGAGAGGAGATGCCAAGGAGAGACAGCCCTTAGGGCAAAGGCGCACCAAGAGGACACTCAGGGAGCCATGAGCAGTGAGTGTCACTGAGGTGGGGCAGGGGGGTGGCATTGGGATGGGGGGCGGTGCCCATCTTTTCATCAGTGCCTACTCTCTGTGTGGTGCCGAGCACATCATTACCCTCTCCAGGCCTGTTTCCTCTCTGTAAAATGTGGAAGGTAATACTTGGTCCTCTCTACTGTGGCCTCTCCCTCGAAGTGGGAGGCATCAAAGAGATGACATGCAGTGAGAGGCTCATACAGTGCTTGTGGGTACCTGACAGGTCCCCGGTCAGTGTTAGGACTACCTCTCCTCATCCCCATCTCTGCTTCCTTTGTCTCCCCTTCCCTCTGATGTCCCATCTGGAGATCTAGGCCTCCTCTGATTCTGAATCAGACTTTCTTTATTGTTGTATTTTTTCAAAATATTAATGTATTCATTCATTTTTTTTCTTCTGTGCCAGTCTTGTCTTGCCTGACTTCAGTCACCATCCTCTGCCCTGTGCAGTGGGGTAAAGAACTAAGTTCTCTCCACCTCCAGATCCAGTGGCTGGCTCACAGCAGCCAAGGCCCTGAATTTCTTCCTTTCCAATCAGACCTGGAACTGAGGACCTCTGAGACTGACTTCTGGGTCCAAGTCACGGCCTTGCTTATACTCTCATCCCTGCACTGGCTTTTTCTGATGGACTGATCTGCTTCTCAGCCCAGTCCGGAATACCTGCAGGCCACTGGGGTACTTGATCTCTAAAACTGGTGCTCCAGCCCTCCTCTATACCTAGCCCCCAGGGGGGTGTACGCATTTAGAGATGAATGAACTGGGAGGCAAAGGGCGCCCAAGGAGTTGGTGGCTGCTGTAGGACATGCCTGGACTATGGAAGCCCCCAGTAGCGTGGTTTCACAGGTAGAGAAAAGCACCCTTCCCCAGGTGTCTCGCGCACACACCTCTGAGAGCATTAAATAAAGCTTGTCCTGAGGGGGAATGGCTGACTGAGCTTTTGCTAGCTGCAGCCTTTGACTAAGGGAAGAAAGGGCGAAAGAGCTTAGATATAAAGAGGGATGAGCATGAGATTTCTCTCCTTCCCTCTCTCATGTCTAAGTAGGTTTATACATCTCTGTGCACATATGTTGACATGAGTATGGTAAACCCAGATACTAAGGACTGACATCCTTCAGAAGTCTATGTAACAGAGCAGGGAAGCCAGCTGCAAAGCTTAGGTGTGACATGTTGACGTTGGGGAATAAATGGCAGCTACCACGCCACAGCACAAAGTTGGCTACAGACTTCATTCGTGTATGAATGCTAAAGAGCGGATATGGTGTCGTCCCTCCCATCTCTGCACACACACAGACACCGCTAATGGATCACAGCACTCATTCCTGCTGAGCCTAAATAAGCTCTCGGAAAGTTCTTCTCCATAAAGCAAGGACCGTTCTCACACCCACTTAGGAACTGAGCCCCCTTCTGCTGATCTCATACTCCATCATAGTGGGGGTGGGGGGGGGACCTGAATAGGAAAGGACTTCAGATTTATCTTCCTCAAGCACAGACATTAACCTTCTGCATTTAATTCTGGCAAATGAACTAAATCTATGTATTTGGGGGAAAAAATCACTTGTACAGTCTGGCTTGTGAGATATTTTTTAAGCTCATTCATGGTTCATTAGGAGGCAGTTTACAGGCTAAAGTGTTGAGAAAGTTCTTGGCAGTGGGCCAAACTGAGTTTTAAGATGTTTCTGGCAAGGGGTTCTGTTGACATTTCAGGGAATTTGGAGCTGTCTGTTGTAGAAAGTCCCAGTCTGCCTCAGTGGTTCTCAGATTTCACTGCACCGTAGACTCACTTGGGAACCTTTTAAAATATCTCGATGCCCAGGTCATACTCCACACCCAATTATAGCAGAATGTCTAGGGCAAGTGCCAGGCATCGGTAGTGTTTGACGATCCCAGCTGATTCCAAAATGCAGACAATTTGGGAACCAAACCACTGATCTGGACACAACACCGCTGTAGAGCTGCCCATCTCTCCATTCCTCATGGTGATGTCAGAGCTCATTTGATTCTCACCACAGCTCCGTGAGACCATCTGAGCAGGCACCACCACCCCCACGGGGCAGACAGGGGAACTCAGCCAGAAGAAGCAAAGCAGTTGTCTAAGTTCAAAGGATGTAAGTTAGCAGCCAAGTCCTGGGATCTTTCTTTCAGGGCAGGAGAGGGCATTACAATAGCATATGATGAAATGGGAGGAAGATGAATGCGTCTGCGTAAAGAGATTCTGAGAGCATGCATTGAAGGATTAACATGTGGCCCTTTAGACACAATCCCATTCTGGGAGTACTATTTCCAAAACAAACCATACACACACACACACACACACACACACACACACACGCACACACACGCGCACACGCACGCACACACACACACACATATAGCCTCTAAGGGTACAAAAAACTTCCTTTTTTATTCTTTTTTCACAAATAAATGTTGAATAACTATGATGTACACCTGCAACTAATACAATATTGTTATGTTAGCTATATTTTAATAAAAAATGTTTAAAAAAAAGAAATTAGTGACTCTCCTGTCATGTGGACACTCCTGTCCCGGCTTCAGGGAAGCCTGGGGAGCAGGAGTTCCTTCACAGGAAGGCTCCCACGGGGGAAGACGTCTAAGTTGCAGTGGCCTTTATGAAAGGAGTAGATTCACGCAACACCATTTTCTCAGCCCCAGTCACAGGGTTCAGTAGCTCATATAATGAGATTATTCCAACCTGGAGGCCAATGGAAAAAGCAATTACCGACCATTAAAGTCCAGGGCCCAGCTCCTCAGCTGCCTGCCTCAGCCTCTCTCTCCCGTACGTGTTGCCCCTGGTCCTCCTACCTGGATCGGTGTCGTGCCCAGGAGGAGAGGCAGGGGGCCTGGATCCGGGCAGACTGCAAGGTTTCTCAGGAAAGTCAGGCAGGAGTTCACGCCTGCTCAGTGATTGCTGGACCAAACGACTCCAGGAGAGGAGAGGACTCACACTTACCACACCCCACGTGCCAGGCACCGTAAGAAATGTTTTTGTAGGCATTGCGTCATTTCATCCTTATTAGCTAATATTTACTTCCTATTAGTCACTACTAGCCCACGAATCCTGAAGACTTGGCATGTGTGTTGTTCCTTGTCCCCCGAACATTGGCAGATGTCACTGAAAGATCACCGCATGCATTCCTGCTTAATCTGAACTGGGCCTTAGGGTTTTCAATAAAGCAAGCAGGCTCTGCTCTCACTTCTGCTTCAAACCTGAGGTCATGCCTGCTGAACTCATGCTCCCAGAGGGGCTGCCGTTTTACCAGTGAAGGAGCTACGGCTCAGAGAGGTGCAGCAACTCACCTGACATTGCCCGTGGGGAAGTGGCGCAGCTGGAACTCTGACCCAGACTTCTAGCTCTGAGGTTTATCCCAGTACTGGCCTTCCCAGTGTCACACGTTCCCTCACTCCGTGCCGCCGTACATGCTGTCCCTCTGCCAGCTTGACTGACTCCTACTCACCCTTCGAGGCCCAGCTGTGGGGCACTCTCCACATTTACGAAGCTGCCCCAGTTCCCTAAAAGGCAGATGCCCCTGTTTTCTGTTCCTGCACCGCCATGAACACATTTCTACTTGGTTTAGGACAGAGAGCATCACCACGAGGTTCTCACAATGGGAAGCCTTCATAAGACAATGACTGTCGAATGGTCTTAAAAAGGCCTGTAGAGATTGGATTGGGAGAGAAGCAGGGAGAGGGATATATAGAGCCCAAAGGCAGATAGCAAAGAACCTAGCCTAAGGATGTTAGTGACATTCACCGGTAGAAAGAAGTATGTTTCCTCAAAGAAGTCAGCCTGAGCCATTCAGCTGCAAACTGTTTTGCCCTGAAATGGTCGTCAAGTCCAGCCCACAGTGCCAACATTGAGCCAGGTTTTTTTTGTTGTTGTTGTTTTTTTTTTTAAAGAGAGTGATAAGGTGATGGAGGTGAAAGACACTTTGACCCTTTATGCTAGTATGCTTCATACTTGAGTTTTCAAGAGTAGTCACTGCCTGAAAACAGCTTCTTTCGATGGCCACAATTTTCTGTGACCCTGCTGGTTTCCTAAGGCTGAATGGGTAGTAGAGCACAGTGGAAGGAGAAGGATGGTGGTCTCTGTGGGGACCTCCCTTTGGCCTCCCTCCCATCCTAATTCTAGCTTCGCCTTTGACTCAGATGTGGATAGATTCACAAACCGTGCTCACACGGGCCTGTGGCTTGCAAGGAGTGGGGACTTGAGTGGAGAAATTAAAATTTTCAGTCTCTGAGTCCAGACTCTTCTCTCCTCTACCCAGGGTGGGAGAGCAGTGAGGTGGGGGTTTGACCCCTACACTCCTCCATTCTTTCTTCACAGGAGATACCACCTTTTAAGGCCTATGATCTCTAGAAGTTCATCACACATCCAATTTCCTCTGTGAAAAACAAATGAAAAACAAAATCTAAGCAGTAGACTGCTTCCCAGAATGACTAAAATAACATTTTTTTGCAATAGTGTGTGTGTGTGTGTGTGTGTGTGTGTGTGGTGGGTAAAAAGGCGGAGGTCTAAAACTTCCAGTTTGGGTTTTGAGTCCTTAGGCTTCTTAAGCAAATATAAGTCAACCATGCATCATTACAAGCTGTATCTAATTTATCGATTGAATCCCCATAAATGTCAGCTAACAATGTTGTCGTAAAATAATGTCCCTATAAAAGACCAGGAAGGCTTCTCTTGTGGGACTAAGGACAGAGCAATGCTTCTACACTGGGCATGCAAATAGGAAGAGGATTAACAAATCCTACAACCTGCTGACAAGGTGAGGTGGACAGGAACCCACAGGCTCCATTTGCTTGCTTGGATTCTGTTTGTGGGTGAACCCAGCATGCATGTAGATGCACATATAACCTCTCTTGATCTGTGTGTGTGCCTCCATGAACAGATATGTGTATACACACATTGTATAGTGTGAGTCTGGACTGTGTCTTTGTGTGCTTATGTGGATATTACTCTGAGCTCCTAGATGGATCACACATGTCGACCAAAATGAAGAAGAAGTTCATGTGTGAGTCTCTGAAGTGGGTCTTGTTGGTGTCAGAGTAAGAGTTGGTGTGAGGGCCATGTGTGGACCAGCGCTGGGGTGTGACAACATAGGTGTGCTGTGGGCAAGTGTATTTCTCAGAGGAAGGTTTTACAGGGGTGTGGGCTGAGTATGTTCATCAGAGACACCAGCCATTTCAGGCTTCAGTTCCCCTAAATTCCAGCTCCCCAAAGTAGGGGCCACAGAGGCCCTCCCAGCCCTCACACATTCTCTCCCTGCCCATCTTCTGAATTTCCCAAGGAGCCTGGCCAAGGAAGAAGAAACCTAGGGAACTTCAGGCTCTGGGTAGTGTGCACGTTCCTGATTGGTCCAATATGGGGCATGGTCTCTGCAGGCTGCTGTGGACAGCACTTTGTTCCCTGAGTTTCAGCCCTCCAGCATTGTTCACGAATGTCCTGGATCTTAATTCTTTACCCCAAATCTGTTCTAGCCCACCCAACCGTATGTCCTGCCTCTCTTTGGTTCTGGTACCTGAAAAGGCATGGATTCCACCTGCCCCTCTTTGGAGAATCTGAATTCCTCTGACCCACCTATCATCCCTTGGAGAACCTTGACCACTGCTGCCTACGGAGCTTCTGCCCCAGGTCTGAGTCACTGCCCTGCTCACCTGATGACAACAGATCAAGTTAACTTGCATCCCTTAGTGATGGCCTGGGACCAGCTAATTACACTTCCTAAATTCATTGTTTTGTCTCAAGTTTCCTCTTTCCTCTCCTTGCTCTCTAGCTCCACAGATGGAACACTAGAGTAGAAACCATTCCTAACATACAGCTGTTCCAACCCTTTCACTTCACAGATGGGGAAACTGAGGCCCAGAAAGGGGAAGTGACACCAGCCTACTGAATAATTAATTTGACAGAAATTGCGTTGAGTACTCGTGATGTGCGACATCCAGTGCTGGGCTAATCTGTGGAGAAGAAAGACATGTAGGTGGACCATTATGGTTCAGTAGGGTGGATGTTATTACATAGGGGAGCACAGGAGTGTGGGAACAGAGAGGCAGGGATCCTGCACAGATGGAGGAGATGACAGAGGGCTTCCAGAGTAGGTGGTGGTGTCTCCAAGGAATTGGGGTGAGGGAGTTTGGAAAATGGAGAAACTTCTAATATAATCCATTGCTATGGGCTCCTTTCCAGGGCACTTGCTTCTCCTTACAAAAAAAAGAGGGGGTGAAGAGGAATGGAGGGCAAAAAGAAATGAATAATCAAAGTATGAAAGCATGAATGAGTAAATGAATGCAACCTACATCATTATTGTCCCTCGCATGGTGACGATATTATGATTATTCTCCTTTGACCAAAGAGGCAACTGAATCTTGGAGAGATGGAATATTTTTCATGCCATACAAATAGAAGGAACCAGAAATCAATTCCAGGTCTTCCTGGCTCTGCAACTGGCTTTTACACTCCATCCTGCCATCAACTGTTGCCAACCTACTTTGAGCATTAGATGAGAAAAGTCAGAAGGTGTATTTCACTGACTGTTCCCTCTCAGCACTGTAAAGGACAACAATCCTTGTCCTCTACCCACCAGCCAGTGAGAAGAGAAAGGCCTCCCTCCTCCCCTCCTTCCTGCAGCAGAGGCACCACTCTCCCATCTGCCTAAATTCACATCAGTGAATCAAATAGAAGTCTCCTCCAATAAGCATAGGAATGGGGTCTTTGAATCTGCTGAATCTTCATCTTCACTGGAAGCCAAATGAAGTTTGATTTGTAATTCACCTCGCAGAGTCATAAAGCAAACCAGTGATTGCAACTAATGCTCAAACCTTGTCTCTTTCCAGGCTCTACAGCCTGCCTTCCCTCACAGCAGGTTCTGCTGAACTGACCTGACCTACAACTTCATCCAACCTCATCCCCAGAGCAGCCAAGCTCAGCTTGGCCACAGCCTGGAATCACCTGAGAAGCCTTATCAACACTGATGTCTGGGTTCTGCCGAGGAGAGTGATGGCATAGGACTCTGGACATTAGATTCTTAGAAGTTCTCCAGGAGATGTGTGCAGCGGGGGCAGGAAACCACTAGCTCAGGATGTATTTTTACCTGAGGCACTAGGATTTAAATAGCTTCATTCTCTGAAACATGCTTTTGATACTGGTCTGCCCTGATCTGTGCTTCTGTTTTGAAAATAAGTCTTCTGCTTTGTTCTGTTTTAGGAGAATCCCTCAACTGTCCCAGACTCTCTAAAGCTGAAGCCTGCTTTGTTCTTGCCACGCTCCTCTTCTCTGAGTACAAATGGGTTGAATTCTGTATACCCGACTGTTCACAGACCTTATTGGTGCTGTCCTCTGCTGAGTCCTGGATTCTCACCTATCAGGACACCCTCACACCGTCTTTGGAGCAAGTATCATGAAAGGAAAACTGCCATTTCGGAAGCAGGCAATCTTTGGTTCAAATTCTAGCCTGAATACTCACTGGCTATATAACTTCCTGATAATCAATTCTTTCACCTGTCAAATGGGTGCTATAGTTATTCATTTTTGTTCAATAAACCACCTTCAAACCAAGTGTTTAAAACAACATTTACTTTACTCAAGAATCCACAATTTGTGTAGGGATCAGCATGAAGAGCTCAGTTCTGCTCTACTCAGCATCAAATGGGGATAGCTTGCAGCCTGGGGCTAGAGTCACCTGAAGCTTTGTTCACCGACAGGTCTGGCACCTGGGTTGGAAGGCTCAAACAGTCAAGGTCGGGTGCTGGGGCTCCTCAGGCATCTCTCTCTGTCTCTGTGTGGTCTCTCACGTGGTCTGTCCAGCATATGGCTTCTGGATAAAACCACGTTTCTTATAGGTCAGCTCAGAGCTCCCAAGGCTTGTGTCAAAGAGAGACCTGCATCTTTTATGACCCAGCCTCAGAAATCATATCTCATCTCTTCCACTTCATTCTCTTCAGCAAGGCAATTACAAGGGTCCTCCTGGATTCAAGAGGTGAAGAAGTAAAATCTTCCTCCCAATGGGAGTGCAGCAAAGGCTGGGAAGAGCATGTGAGACTGTAAGCATTGTTACAGCCACTTTAAGAAAACACAACCTTCCACAATGGGAATAATAATACTCTACTGCAAAATAGACTTATTTTGGTTATTAAAAAATACATCTTAAACTCTTCACCTAAACTAATTAGTCTTTATTATTAATAAGCCATTTAAACCTCACAGCGCCTGAAGTGGGCATTATTCTCATTTTACTGAACCGAGGACTATGATTCAGAGGGGTAAAGGGGCCATCCCAGGTCACCCATAGTGAGTCAAGGGCTTAGATTTGAAGGAGTCATCCAGACTAAAATATCAATATCAATAGTGCTAAGGTTAAGGAACCCTGCTCCAGAGACAATATTCTAATCATTAACTTATTATAGGCATTTCTTCATGTTAGTTTCTGCCCTCCTTCTCCTAAATCCTTCTGCTGTCCCAGCTTCTTCCTAGACTAGCCCTTGGCTGATGTTTATTCTACTGGGTTTGGAATTATTTACAGTGTGCCCTCCAAGGCCCTGTTTTGCTCATGGGGTTAAATCTAGGTCTAGGTGGTGGGCAGTTTCAGGATCACTTGGGGTCTACTAGTCCAGGCTCAGCTGTGGTGTGAGACGAAAAGCTTTGTACTGGTGGGTGAGTGTCTTTTCGGTCAAGAGCCACATGATATTTAAGAAAAGACCAGGGAAATGCTGTTTGAAGCCTGCGGCCTAAGCATAACCCCTTTCCTAAGACCACTTCACAGAGGGAAGGGAAAATAGGCCTCCTGCTCCAAGAAGGAAGGAGGCATGGAGCTGGGCAATGACGTTCATTCACATTTATATCGATGTTAGTACAATTTAATCAGTGGTCAGGTATTTTAAAAGCACTACACTACAAGTTAACCTTTAGCTAAAGGTGGGCTTTTGTTGCCCTTTCTTCCCCCTCAAGTGCTCATTGGCAAGCTGCCTAATGAACACAGCTCAGATCCATTAGAGCCTGGGCAGATGTGGGGTCCAGCATGAAGCCAGCCTCTAAAGGCTTTTAGGAAGAGATAGAGAACTGTGACAATGGGAGAGAAGATACACTCATTCCAAGACAATAATTGCATTCATGCTCTTTGCTAAGAACTCCATTAATTCTGGATGAGGTCAAGGCTTGGTATGCCAAGGGCATTCTCTTGAATTAAGTCTCCTTCTAATGTGGCCATAACCATGACAGGTGGACCAAGTGCAAGCTCAGGCATCACTGCAGTTTGGCATTTCTAATGCTGGGACTGTGGCCTTGACCATGCCAGGGGAGGAAGGTTGCATTAGTGTTGGAGTCAAAAAACTCGGCTTTAAAACCTAGACCAGACACTTACTAGTTGTGTGACCTCTGGCAAATCACTTGACCTCTCTGACTAATCAAAT
The DNA here is from genome assembly GCA_003508835.1 of Eonycteris spelaea. Taxonomy (NCBI): domain Eukaryota; kingdom Metazoa; phylum Chordata; class Mammalia; order Chiroptera; family Pteropodidae; genus Eonycteris; species Eonycteris spelaea. Next base: position 1,116,782 of record PUFA01000160.1, on the reverse strand, counting down.
ACAATGACACAGATTAGAAACTTCAATGTATACACATTGCTATTATTATTAATCTAGTTCTAAAGAAGCTGCAAATCTGATCTGGAAAATTATTAGAGTTCTTAGGGTTGGAATTTGGAAATCTGTATATCACCTGAGGTTCAGTGCGCCTTCCTTTGAACTCCCTTTGCTGGCTACAAATCTGAGACACCCCTGGGGGCTATGGTCAGATATGAGGCAAGGATATAGACATGAGCTGCCCAATATGGTAGCCACTAGCCACAATGAGAAATTGAAATATGGTTATGGTCATTGGCTATTAAGAAATTAAAATATGGTTACTGTGACTGAGTATCTGAATTTTGAATTTTATTTAATTTTAAATAATTTCAATTTGAATTTAAAACATACTAGATTTAGTTATTGGGAGACTTATGTATGTTTGGGGCAAGTTGGTGTATAAACCTAGTTTCTCAATTGTGACTTATAAAATCAAGTGTTTCCCTGAGATAAGCTCTATGTATAAAACACACACCAGATTTTGGAGACAAAAAGAGTACAAACTATCTCATTAATAATTTTTTTGTATTGATTACATGTTGAGGTTACTACATGATGAAATATTTTAGGTATTTTGAGTTAAATAAAATATATTATTAAAAGTAATTTCACTTGTTTCTTTTTAAGTCATTTAAATGTGACTATTGGAAAACATAAAATTACATATGTGGTTTGTATTATATTTCTGTTGGCCAGTGCAGATATAGACCACCCAGACAACTTTAAATCTAGATGCAGGCTGCCTCTATTTTAGGCACAAATGGTTCTGCCAGAGTTCCTCATTGGGGTTTAGAGCCAAAGCTCCAGATGAAGGAAGCATACACTTTTGCTGATTTTGTTCCCTTCTCTGTGTATATATTTGCCTTGAGGCCTCATGAGAAGGAATGACTACGTGGGTCTTGGTAGGACTTAGAAGATCCTGGATCTCTTAGTCAAATGCCATCTTAATATCAACCCTCTAAAAATTCTCTATCCTCTGTGCATTTTGCTTTCTTTTTACGGAATGTGTTTCTATTCTCCTACTGTCTTGTTTCTTACATATCCCTGATACCACTCAGATATCTAGCATGATTCGTTTACTGCCTACAGAGAAAAAGAGTTCTCCATCCCCTGATGCAGAATACATCTCTTTCAAGCTCTGTAAGGAGCCTTCTTATTCAAGCACTGCCAGATCTAGAGAGCCAATCTTTGTGAGGTCTGCTTCAATCTCTCAGCCCTTTACAGAGTAGTCTCAGCTCATTTCAATCTTAGGCCTCCTGGACCAAGACATCCAGATAGGCCCTAGAAGTCATGTTTAGGCTTAAGCACATTCTCAGTAAAAGCTTGTGCAATGAGAAGAGTAGGCAGCAGGTACTTCATGAAGTCAAACAGAGAGCAGGCCAGCCAAGCTTGGGTCCCAAGTCTAATTTGCACAAAGCTTTGTGATATTTAATGAAATATGGAAAGAGATTAAGATACTCCCATTATCCCCAAATCAGGTCTGAACCATATGCATCAGCAAATTCATTTCCTCCTCAGGATTACTGACAACTGTTTCATTGTTTACTAAAAAGCAATGACATCCCTGATTAAGTTCAAGCCTGTTATTCATCTATGGGAGAAAGATCCGTAGAGGTCACTAATCCAACCATTGCATCTCTCAGGGGTTGGGGGAACCTAAAGCCTGCAGATTAGAGGGAGTCACTTTCAGCCCTGAGGTTGTGAGGCTCTATGGTAACAGTCTTGTGATTTAACCAGGAAAGAAATGTGGAAGACGCATCACAGGATTTAGAAAAGGATATGGACAGGTTGGCATCCTGCTCAACTACTTACTAGCCATCCATTATCTGACCAAATGCCCCGACTCTCTAAGCTTCAGTTTCATCCTCTGTACGTAGGAATGATAGTACCTATTTCCTGAATTTGTTTGCAAGAACAAAGAACCTGACATCCGCAGAGCTACTATTATAATGCCCCAAATGTCTTTAATGATTGCGTTATGAGCTGCTGAGAAATTAAAAATGAGTGCACTCCTCATTATCTTTTGCTTTATTTCAATTGATCAGCGAAGCACATCCTTCCAGATTTCTCACCCTTTTTTATTTCTAACATCCTTAGTAAAGGCAACTAAACTTCAATTTTAATGTTATTCCTTGGATTTGTGGGAGAAGGGAGGGGACATAAACCCCAAGTCACGAATTACTGAACAGCTATGTTTACTCTTGCTTCTGGCCCTTGTCTTCATTAACTGTAGGCAAAAAAGAAGCAGGCATGACAGATATGATGTTCAGATAGGGACCACTAAGCCAACCAAAAGGCCCGGGATATGGAGATGACTTGGCATTGGCTCTTCATGGGTTTACTCAAAGTTGGGAAAATTCTAAACCTCATCCCTTAGATGATGGCGGCAAAGATGTCACTTTCCTGAAATGCAGGGATTGTTCTGTTGCAAGCAGCATGGTTGCAAGTGGAAAGCTGTCTTCATAAATTTAGTTTTAGATTTTCAACTATTAAATTATCCTATGGATACTTGCTGGGAAAGTGTGTGTTGGTTTTTATCTTCAATGATCACCTCAGGGGAAAAGTATCTTCACGTAGAAAGTCTACAGAGTGTGGACAGGAGAGCCAAGTTCAATTCTGGATCTATCAATGATTTTCTTTGTGACCTTAGAGAAATGGTGGCTTTGTACCCTCAAGACATGAGAAAGGAACTGGCACCCCACCCAATAGCAGAGGCATTAGGAGTCCTCAAGGCTTCAGGGTTAACTCAGTTACACAATGACACAAGGCTAGTAAATGGCTTAACCAGGAAGGGCTTTGAACCCCCAAAGCTAACGCCCATGCCACTTCATCATGCTGCATCTGCAGAAGACAAAGTCCAGAAGAACCTAGAAAAATGACCATGGGAATTCATGGGCCCACAGAAGCTTTAAATGCACAGAGTCGAGGTAAGTTTGGAAGCAGATATGTATCTGGAGTCTAGATTCAGATGAGTGCCTCAGAACCCATGTCACAAAGAGTCATGCCTACCTCTCACCCTCAGTGCCTTCACAGACTGTCAGCGGGTCTCAGCCTGCAACCATGTCCATGAGTGACAGCAGTGCTTTCAGGCTGCTTCATCTACCTTATTCCAGTGTCAGTGTCTCACCTCTGATTAGTAATGGCCATACATCTTTCATTGGTTCATTTATATGTTTTTTCTATTCCCTCATTCACCAAACTTTTCATTTCTCATCGCAGGCACTAGACTATGGAGATGAACAATCCACAGTCCTAGACCACTTCTGGGATGGGTAGAAGCAAATCCTCTGGATATTCGACCCACCTGGAGTTTTTCTGTTGGTTGTTAAGAATTTTATCATTCCCCTAACTCCAACCCAGGCCCTCAGTGTTGTTCTAGGTCTTTTTTGTTGGTTTATTTGGTTTATAATCTGTTCTGGCTGCCAGGATATTTATATTCTATGGATGTGCCATTTTTCTCCAAGTTTGTATTCTCTCCTGTCCCTAAAACTAGCTGCAAGGGGTTGAAATTGAGGTGAGTAGGTTGTTTCAAATTCAGTTGGTCAGCAATGAGAGAATATGGCCCAGAATAGAGATAGGAAAAACTTAGAAGATGTGGAGATTTTAAGAAAATGGCCCATGGACACCACCCCTAGATGGGAGAGAAGCAAGGGGATAGGGTTCCCCAAAAATGGAGATCTCAGGGCTCCGAACAGACTACTTGAGACAAAGAGTATTATTTGGGGCCAGGTGCTGAGGTTGGAGGCATTTGTTGAGATAAATGACAGCATGTCTTTTAGTTTGGGGGCAAGGACTTTAGAGAAGGACATCTGAAAGACACACAGTAGAGAAATTAAAGAGGAGTCTAATGATGATTTCAGATAGATACAAGCAGTTACATAGTTTTTGTTTGTTTTTTAAACAAGAGGCAGTATAGAAATTATGAGCAGGGCTGTTGAGTCAGAATTCAAATCTCAATTCTGTTACTTACTGGCTATTTGCCATTGGACAAATCACATAATCTCCTTGAGCCTCTTTTTCTCCATTGATAGATAATGGTATTCATGATACTCACCTCGCAAGACTGTAAAATGCATTGAACGAGATGATACACACATATAGAAAGATGAACACAATGCTTAGCACATAGTGAGTCCTCTATAAACACTTGCTATTGTCATTATGTTATTCTGGAACTTAGCTAAATTTGCCATCTGTTCTATTTTTTCTTACTTCTCCTCTGGATTCCTTGCTTTTTCCCCTGTAAAATGTGGCAGTTAGACCTATACAATAAGAAGGGACTTATCTCTAGATTAGTGAAGAAATCAATTGCCCCAATGGGCAGGGGAGATGGGATGAAAGAGCACAAAGAAAATAGGGTGAATTTGGGAGTTATCTGAAAAGGGAGTGATGCCAGGTGTAGTGGGTGGAAGAGAGAAGACACTTGGGATTCCCTTTGAACCACAGTAGGAGTCTTATGGGCCTCAACATAGTTCTTTCCCTAAAAACGGCCCTAAGGTCGCTGCACACCTGGACCACTAAGTTCCCTGTGTTTCTGGCAGAATTTCATGCACATGCCACACTATTTCTAGCCTAATTAGCTAATTAGGGCAAGAGAAAGCTCCACCCTATCCTGCCCTATCCTAGAAGATTCTCAACTTGCTATGCCTGGCAGTTCACCATCATTTACCCTCACTTTACATCAGTTTCATGATCTCATAATGGTTTTTTTGTGAGTTTAACAAGCATTTAAAGACCTCAAAAGGATAAAAAGCTAAGATACCTTAAAGACTGTAAAATCTGAGAACCACAAAATTCCAGCTGTATCTGAATTTATTAACAAAATGTTTATAGTCTTCAAGACATACTGTATTCCTTTAAATGAAATATTTCTAAGATGAATTTCAGTTGTTTTCCCTACTTCAATAACAGATATATCTAATTAGTAAATACTGGAAAGTCCATTTAATTTTTAATTCAGGAAGTCATTCATGATAGAGGCAATTTAAATAACTCTGGAAAAACCTCAAACCCCAACAAAATTCCATTAACATTTCATTTAGAGATTTTAATGGTACATTTAACTAATGTTGATTTATGATGGGTCCCTGGAGATGTAGGCACCTATGCAGTCTATCAATTCCTTTTTGAGGAATCCATGCTTTTAGTTTTTATCAGTGGCTCTATAGAGCTTGCAGAAGTGTGACTTCTCTTAAAACCTCCCTCTAGGTTCATGTATTTGCCACCTTCACAGCATGTGATGGAGGGCAAAGAGACATTCCTGGAAGTGAGACATGATTGAGAGCTGCCTCTGGTCTTGTTTCTAAAATCAGGGCTGTAGCATTTTTCTCTAGCCATTTGTCTACCAACTATATATAGGATTCAGTGATCTCAGCTTAGATTTCTTCATGAGGGCCCCCTTTCCTTTCAACAGAGATAGATTCATAGGAGGAATTAGGGAGTACCAGCTCAATGCCTTCATTTTATTAATGAGGAAATAGGCCCAGGGAAGGCAGACAGCTTTCCCAGTTACAGAGCTCGCTGGCTAGAAGGAAAGGAAACCCTGAGGCACAGGTGTCCACTCCCCTTCAAATGTTCTTTCTGTCATATCTTGTTACTGCCATGGTCCTAAGCATCAAGCATAGTACAGACTGGACCAGCCCTCATGATTCAACTGTCCTGTTTAGGAGTGGAGTGGGAGATGGATAGGGTGGAAAAGGACAGAGATCATTAAAACTAAGATGCTACGCTCAAGGATCTCTTTGATAAACTTAATGAAGAAGCAGAACAAACATACTTGAAGCAATTAGAAGAACTTTATAAGACAATATGTAATTAGGTACTAAATTATATGGCACAGAGAATGGAGAAAACTTCATGTATTTCAAGAGCCTGGAAGTCTTTGTAGAGGGGGTTGGACACAAAAAAATGGCTTTGAATCTTGACAGAAGATAATAATCTTGGATTGTTGAAGGGATAAGGGTCTTTTCTATTTGTGCTACAAATAGCTTGAACATTTAATGTGACTCTCGAGTCATACAGTCTTGACAAACTTAGTGAAACTCTGCATGTCTCTTTCCTTACCTATAAAATGGGACTAAAGTGCTATCGCTGGGTGTAGGTTTGCCTCAAAGAAAGTAATCACAGTTGGAGAAGCTAAAGCAAGCTCCTTGCATAAAGAACATAGAAGAGGGATTCAATGACTGTATGTCTTGCTAGCATTTACGTTTAGTCCCATAGGACTAGGTCCTATTGCAGCCCAAACACCCTAATCTATTAAGCAAGAACCACCTCATGACAACTTGCTGTAGGCTTCTTTATTCCTCAGGATATTTAGTCTTCAACTATCCCTAAATCTCTATATAAGGTTATATAAACGTTGGTTTGCCTTTGATCCACTGAGGCTCACCTTAAGAGGCAAGGTAAGGGATTCAAATGATCTCCCACAACATAAAAAGAGCTAAAATCTATCTGGAAATCTTTTAGGGCTCATGGGCAGATTCTGTCCTATGACTGGAATATATAAGGAAGATATAAGATTATTGGATGAAACCACCGAGGAGAACATAAGGCTGACTGGCACCTTCAGTATTTTCTTCTCTCCTAATGCCCCTTTACCTGGGCCGCGAATGTGGAGATGAACTTGGTGTGAACTCTAAAGTGATGATACGAGAAAGTGTGAACTGGAAAAGGAGGTGAAACATTATAGTGCTATTTACACGTGCATTGATTAAACATATTCCCTTTGGTCCTGCTTGTGATGTTTCATTTCCCACTTCCAAGATGTAAGTGAACACAATGCAGACCACCAAGGTTTGGAAGATTCCAACAATAATGCCGGTCTGGATCTTCTCATAACTCAGGGATCTCAAGGGAAAATAAGGGCAAAGGATTTTAGTAGAGGAAGCACTTTTAGAGTCATTGTGATAGCGACATGAAATAAGGATATTAAGTGTATCTTAGAGCCTAGAATACAGTAGGAATGTAAAAAACAAACATTCCCTTTCCTAGACTGCCATTTTCTGAAATAGGTAGATTTATTTAAAACCAGGATGAACTACAACAACCCAAAACCAAGATGAACTACAATAACTTCTTGAGTTTCCACTGATAGTTTGATCCTGCCTATGAATTCAGGGCCTTGAGGAGAAGGGCCTTCCCTGAGGAAGAGCCCCAACCTGGCCAAGAAAAGGATAGAGTTTGAGGGTGAGTAGAAAGTTGATTAGGACTACCTTCAGTTATTTTTTTTAAAAAATAGTCAGAAAATTCTGAGTTCACTGCAAATCATGTAAGAGATGAGTCAAGGACATAGAAAAGGAGTCCATAGGTGGATTATGGAAACTTTGATTTTTCCTGCTTAGTGCAGGCAAAGGGTTCTTAGGCTTCTTGCTGACTGTGTTCCTATCATAAACGGGGAAAAAAATCCCAAAATAAAAAAAAAAAAGTCCCTTTGTTAATTTTCAGAGGTAGTCTGGATGGGGATACATCTCATATTGGTGTATCCCTCACATTCTGCCTTACAATATCTGGAGGAGAGAGAAACTCTGAGAGTAGGAAATAACAACAATGCAGTAGAGAGAAAACAGTTTGAATGTCTGGGGGTTTGGGGAAGATAGGAACACAATGTTGTATAATCGCTTTAAGGCAGGAAATCGTGTTAAACTTTTTTTACTCAGGGGCTGTTTATTAAATTTTTTATCTATATAAACATAATCATTTTAGAATTAGAGAATATCATACAGCATCTAACTTTCAACCCAAAGTAGAAATATTTTCTCTAGAATCACTGCTTAATTATACCCAACAAAGAGGATTTCAGCATATTCATAGGCAGCTCTTTCTATAGCTGATTTTTAAAAATTCCATCCCGCTTATTAAAAAGCTCTTCCTTATATTAAGCTGAAATCTTAACATAAGTTCTGGATCACCCTGGTGCTAAGTCCTGGGTCACCCCAAATACCAGGATGCACTCCCTTCAGTCATTTCTCCACCTTCGGAAGAGAACATAGTCGGGTAGATTGGAAAAGTTATTATTATTTTTTAAAATCATTTTCTAACCCAAAGTACAAAGGAGCTCCAGGAAAAGTTTTGGTCAGAGAAATTTTTACCCCCTGATTTAATTCAGGAGCTGTCAATGTTTATGCATATGCGGGTACTTATCTCTGTTTGCTTCCACATCAGACTCCTCCCTGCTGACAGCAAGCCTGTCTCTCCCAGGGGGTACAGATGTAATTATCCTTTAGCAAGTGCATGGCACACACTGTCAGGATTTTGCTCTAGAAGAGAAAAGGCCCAGAAACAAGCTCAAAGAGGAGAGAGGGAGGAAAGGGAGGGAGCATAAGCCTCCCTCTTCTGTTAACTTGAATACTCTGCTCTTTGGAGCAGCTGCAAAGCTCCCCACAAGTCCCTTCCCAGCCTCGTTTTTCTGTTCTTTTCCATTTCGCCCCTCTTTGCTTGTCCACAGAGTGTTGCTGTGGAAGATGAGGGAAAGAGGGTGGAGAAAGAGGGTTGTTCATTGTAATCAACAGAGGGGATAACTGGAGTCACTTCTTATCATCATCTCAACTCCTCTCTAGATACCTGTTTCTAGCCTTAAAAACAAAGAACGATCTATATGGTTGGTTAAGGGTTTTGTCCTTTTGTTTTCCCTAGATGTAGAAATAACATAGTCAAGTTTTGACCTAGATACACTAGCAAAGTGGTATCAAAATATAGCTGCTTTTCGAGTGGTAGGAGAGAGAGATTTTCCACAGTTCCTGGCTTCTCACATCACCAAAGAAAATCCAGACATATACAGAACCAGGGTCTTGAATTATTAGCAGCAGGTAGGAGAATCTCACTAATAACACTAAGCACAAGTTTAAGCCCCTGGTTGACCAGAAAGCCTAATGAGATACAGCCTTCTAAACAATAGCAGTTCTAGACATTGGAGAGTGCCATTAGCAGCAAGATGGAGATTGCAAATTAGAAGTTGGATGCTATCAAAATAATACTTTATTTACACTCGGCTAAGGAATCGGAGCCAACTAGCAGGCTGATGCAAAGTCCCAAAACTTTAGCATCAGCCAGACATTACCACTCACACTTACGTTACCTTTAAAAGTGCTTTGTTGGCATCTATTCATTAAAAATATTTAAAAATGAAATTAAATATGCTTTTGCCACATGATCCAGTAACCCTATTTCTGGAATATATTTACTCCAGGTCTATACATACAAATATATTCCAGAGAACAGATTCTGAAATACGTACCATAGAAATTCTTGTGCAGGTTCTTTGGAAGGCATGCATGAAATTGTTTTTGGAGTGTTGTTTAATTGTTATAGTGTTGAGTTAGAGCCAACATAAGCATCCATTGTTAGCATATGGACAAGTAAATATGGTTAAAAGATATTAAGGGAAATCATGTAGCAGTTGGAAGAAGCTAGCGTATATATTTAACATATGCTTCTATCTGTGTGGGTGGTTGGGTGGGTGTGTGTACATGCACACACAAGGCTTAGGTGTTGGAGCCACAGGAGCTATGTATCTTCCATCAAATGTCATAGTAATGGCTTCGGGTAGATGCAACATAATTAAAAGTCAAAAAGAACAAGGCCAGGAGTTAGTTCTGTCATTTTCTCCAAGATATTTGGTTTCTTCATCTATAAAATGAAGATCCTATCCTAGACTTCCCAGGCTTATTGGTGGTTTAAAATAAACTATTACATATAAGCATGGTCAGAAAATTTGACTTGTTTGCCACATCTATGGTAAAAGTAGTAGCCTGCTGTCAGCATCAATCCTTATGCTGTTCAGATCCCCATCACTACTGTTGTCCTTCAAAGGACCCTCTAAGTAGAGAGGATTTACAGCAGAGCCAGGGCATGACATTTTAGTAGCTATCAGTGAAGACCACATTGTACCCATGAGAGTGCTGAATTTCCTACTCTGAACACCTAAGCAAAGGTTTCTCTTTTGATGAATCTTTTCCATTGGAGATCATTAGAAACCTATTAAATAAGGCCCAGACCCAGTTATTGGTTTTCAATGGCTTCTGTTACTGATGGTTCTTATCTTGGGTAAAGCAAGATAGATGCCAGCTCAACCACTGTCTTCTCATCACTGACAGGATTGTGTGGAACCATTCCATGGGGAAAGAAAAGTCACTTTTGACTGTGGTGACTTAACAAATGCAGCCAGGTTGAACACAGGAGAAGGAAAAAAGACAGTCAAGCTCCAAAGCCCTTAACACCATTGTTCCATGGTATCAGGTAACCAATGAAACACTTCAATTTATTTTTTTATTATTTATTGTTTATTATTATTATTTACAGCACCTGGTCTTCCTAGGTGGTCTCTCATCCAAGTACTACCCAGGCCCGACCCTGCTTAGCTTCTGAGATCAGACATCAGGCTTGTTCAGGGTGGCACGACCATAGACCATGGATCATGGCTCTATTGGGGCACAAACCCAGGATCTTCTACGTGTAAAGCAGACGTGCTAACTGCTACACTATGGAATCACGTCCAATGCTATTTTAGAAAGATATAAAATGATACTATTTCTGTCCTTTCTCACTGCAACAAATTGTTTTTTGCCCCAAGAAAGTGTTGTCACTGTTTCTTGGGCGGACTAGACCAACATCTGTGATTTAGAAAGTTTCTGAGAGCTCTGCTGTGCCCAGGAGGGGTTCTGTACATCACATGGTGTTCTGTCCAGGCGGTGGAGCGTTGGAAGACCCTACCCAGCACAGTCTTCCCAAAAAGGGAAGAGACAGTTTTGCTAGGTGTTTCCATTCACATTTTCAACAAATATTTATTGAGTCCCCCCATGGTAGGCACTATGTTGTATAATAATGAAGACAGCTATGATTTCTGTTCTGATGGAACTTTCACATTGTAAGACTATAGTTCAGGAGATGCCCATCTTTCTGCTCTTCCCTCAGAGGCAGTGTAGTTAAGGGTATGGGCTCTGGAGCTGGACTGCCTGGGTTCTAGTCCTGGCTTAACCAGTTACGTTTGTTTGATTTTGGACAAGTTACTTCATCTTTTTAAAGGGAGTTAATTGTAGTGCCCATCTCATAGGCTCGCTTTGAAAATAAAATACTTTGAAACAAAGCACTGTGAACTATAACAGGTATATAGTAAGCACTCAATAATTTTTCCTAATTACATTTCAGCAAGACTTCCACTTCTAGGCAAATGTGTTTTTGCACATGAATTGCCGATTCCAGCCATCAGTTCTTTTGACATATTTCTCCTTATTTCTTCTCCATCAACTACGTCTTTAATTTTCTTAAGTTCAAATCTTGCCAACTCTAAGAAGCCTCTTCTAATAAGTCACAGGTCGTTTTAATCGTCCTTTAACCTCTCCCCCTCCTGTCCTGCAGTTCTGCTCCATCAACACTTAGGTTTAACGATGCCACTCTAGCTTGTACTCAGGTTCTGTGTTGTCACCTCGGGTTCAGAGAAGGCAGTGACTCGCAGAAGATTGCACAGCTAGCGTTTAATGCTAGAGACTGGGACTCAAATCTAGTCTGTCTGATTTCAAATTTTATAACTTTATACTATGTTATTCTGACTTCCATTACATCATAGAGGACTGTAATAAAAAAAATACTATTTCAATCACTGACATTTCATTGAGTGTTCCCTGTGTGCCAAGTACTGTGTCATACATTTATCTATAATATATGTAATATATAAATGTATATAACTGTAATTATATACATATTATATAGTAACATATACCTGTAATATATGTAATATACATTATTTTATAATATATACGTTGATCTGGGGTTTATCAGGAAAGACTTCTTACAGCTGGCAAGATTTGAGCTTTTAGAGCAACTTATAGACATAAATTATCATATGTTATACAATTATTAGCTTTATACATATATATAATTATTGAAATTGCATATATTACATACCTATACTATTATATGTAGTTATATACTTATACATATGTAATGTATATGTTTACATATATACAGGTGTTACATAAATACTCATTTAACCCTCATACAGCATTGAGAGGCAGGTACTATTATTATGCTCCTTTTATAAATGAGGAAACTAAGGCTTGGAAAAGTAGAGCAGTTTTCCAAAGCCACAAAATGAAAAAAAATTAAGATTTGAATCCAAATCTGTCGCTTTATATCTTTTCTACTGTTTGTACTCCACAGCATTTAATACACTGGTTGCTCAATGGTTAAGGCAAAATTAATTGCTAATTGAAGGGATCAAAAAATTATATCTGAGTTCCTAGAACTCTTGTTCATGCTCTACACTGATTTGCTGAGCTAAAAGTTCGATGGCCTTTAGATTAGTGTGGATTTTCCAGGCCCTCTGGTCTTTCTGTGGTGTGTGATACAAACCTTCTTTAGGATAATTTTCATCTCACTTTGGGTCTGTAAAATCCCCAAGTGGCAACAAGAGCTACTGCTTTAGACCCTGAAATCCACTCACAGATTATTGGTAGCTGGGGCAATACTGGAGGGCTAAGGATTTGAGGTCTTGCTAAGTCAGTGGCCTCAGGTTGGCCCCAAGCTTCTGTTTGCAGCCAATTCTGCAAATAATGGGAAATTTGAAAATTACTGCTGTCCGGCAATACATTGAGCCAGTTATACCACCCACAAAATCCATAATGGTGTAGATATCTAGATAGATCTTAATTGTGATTTAATAGTGTTCACAGTAATTTAGCTCCAAGGAAATGTACTTTCAATTAACCAATGTAAACGCAATGTCTGCCTACTCCATAAATGGTCTCTTAAATGTGCTAATTAAGCCTAGATCCAATGAGTTTCAAATTCTGCCTTCCTTTCTTCCTTTCCCCAAAATGCCACTTCAGGATCACCTTACTCTTGTGTGGATGCTGGCACAGTGGTCTATTGCCTGCCTCCAGTGTTACCCTATGTCCCTTAATTCACCCTCTACAGGGCCTAAATCTATTCAAAACTTTTTAGTGACTCACCCTGTTTAACTACCTACCTTTCGATTCTCTTCTGAGCATGCTCACTCCTTCATAATATGACCTCTAATCTACCCAACTAGTCTCTTCTTCTGTTTCACCAATATCACCTCACCTAATCACTTCTATATCCAGGTCTTTGTTTATGCTGTTTCCTCTTTCTGAACTACTCTCCCCATCTCTTCATAAGAAAATCTAACCTCTTCTTCAAGATCATTCTCAAGTCTCTAGCAAAAACATTTGGTAACTCATCTGCTTGCACTTGGATGTGACATACTTCCCTTTAAGCCCTGTATTGATTTATATTCTTCTCTAATGGAATTTAGGGTATTTCTTTCTATCTAATATCTATATCTATATATCTATCTATATCTATCATCATCATCATCTTTTATTTCTTTCACTTCTACCACTACTTGATTCTAAGAAGGATTCAAAGCAAGCAGTCCTGTGTTTTTAATATTTGCATCTTCATAGGGATTTGCACACAGATGCTTAATAAATGATTTTTTAATTAGACAGAGTTGGATTGAAATGACACTGTGCTCTTTAAGAGTCAAAAAGTCTTGAGCAGTCACTAAAGTTCTTCCTGTGTTCAAGGAGGTCCTTTAACAAGGTATTGAATGAATGCCCAGCTGAGTTTCTGCATTCATGATTCATCCAGATTATGTTCTTCACTCCTAGATAGTTCTCCTACTCATTCTGTAAAATCATTAAGCTTGATCAAATATCTGATGACATGTCCTTAAAATATCTTCTCATATATAAATAACTACATATGTCAATAGAAATTTTGTGGTAGTTATATGACAGGATTTGAATCAAGAATCAGGAGACCTCAGTTGAACCCTCAGAAATATGAAATTATGTAGAACTAGGATACTGGACCTTGATTATTTAATTTGCATGCTCCTGTACACAGCAAAAGTGAGATAATTGGATAGCTAATGGTAAAACACTTAATGATCTCATTCAGACTCAAGATCAGTGGGACATCATACTGGCTGTTCATTAAAATCATGTGGGGGAGAGGTGGACTTTAAAAATACCACTGTCTATCCATCTCAACCAACTGATGTCTCTGAGGTTACCACCCAAGCAACAGAATGTCTTTAAGCTCCAAAGAACACCAGGGCAAAAACCTCACCTAGATCGATGCTTCTCAGATTTAGATGTGCGTACAAACCACATGGAGATCTTTGCAGATCCTGATTCTTAGGATCTGAGGATGGGCCAAGAATCTGCATTTCTAAAAAGCTCCCAAGTGATGCCAGTGATGTCAGTGCTGCTAGTCCATTGACAACACTTTAAAGAGCAAGATTCATTTGATTATAAATTCCTCAAAGGGCTATAAAACTAACTACAGGATGCATTATTGGCCCTCATGGGTGCCTCCAAGATTCAGGTGCTAGCCATTCTTTAAACTTTGGGAAGTAGCAAAGAGAGACAAACCTCAGAAGAATCTAGGAAAATGCTCTGGAAGGCAATCAAGATAATAGGGCTAAAGAGAACTACCAACAGAAACTGATGATTAAGAGACTAGTGAAATAGCTGGGTACCCAGAAACATTAGATGAATACTAGCTTAAGGCCTTAAATTATAAACTTTCCATCACAGCCTTAACACCCAGAGTTCCACAGTTCCTAGAATTCTCCAAATCATCCAGACAATGAAGTAAGTAATTCAAACAATGTTAATTGATCACCTATGTGACAGTCATTTATTTATTGTCTCCCAGCCCCAAATTCATCCTTCTACACTCCACTATATAGGTCTGGGGCTGGGACACTGTAAGCCAAAGTTTTCCTTTGCTTACTGTATCTAGGGGGAGCAACTGTCTCAGTTTGCCCACAACTGGCCCCATTTTAGCACTGAAAGTGCCCCCACAACCCCATCATAGGAAACACCTTAGATTTGGGTCAACCTGGACAGTTAGTTATTCTAGGTGCCTTGCTGTTAGCTTCTGCGAATAGTTGACACTAGGGGAAACTGGAAAGGAGGGGTAAGGGACAGTCATATTCCTGGTTTGCTTGCTGTTCCTGTCATTGCTGCCCCAGCCAGTGGCAGGTACCACTCCGCAGCCGCAGCAGTTGGTTCCAGCTCTTGCTTCTTTCAACACTTCAGAGCCAGTCAGATGCCACGACAGTTGCATATGCCCCTCTTCAAGGTTCTTAGAAAGCTTTCTGAGGGAGTTGTTATTTGAAATGGATTTCAACTGGGGCTTTGACAAAATGAAGAAAAGAGCAGTGGCATTTCGGGTAGAGGGAATGCCTCATGCCAAGTGTAAAGAAGTAGAACAGCACAGGATGCTCTAGGAACATCTCTACATGGCCAGAACAAGGATTATGGGCAGAGGAGGAGCAGACAGTCCAGCTCTTAAAGATCTTGTCTTAGTCTGCTCTAACAAAATACCATAGATGAGATGGCTTAAACAACAGAAATTTATTTCTCACAGTCCTAGAGACTGGAAGTCCAAAATCAAGGTTGTTGGCTGATTTGGTTCCTGAGGAGAGCTCTCTTCCTGGCTTACAGACAGCTGGCTGCCTTCTTGCCAGGTCCTCATATGGCAGAGAGAGGAAGCTCTGTTGTCTCATCCTTTTCTTATAAGGACACTAATCCCATTACAGGGGCTTCAGCCTCATGACCTCACCTACATCTAATTACTTCTCAAAGACCTCACCTCCTAATATTATCATATTAGGGGTAGGACTTGAATGTATGAGTTTGGGTGGTTAGAAACACTCAGTCCACAGGAAAACTTTAGAACTAAGTTAAGATGTTTGTAGTTTCTCCTAAAATATTTAAGCTATTAATAAAAGATTTTAAAACAGGGCCATGACATGGTCATATTATCATGTCTACAGGTGATTCCCAGGGCAACAGGAAGGAAATTGAGAAGGAAAGTTGATACCTGTTAGAACTCTGGCTTTTAAGTAAGATTTTGCTCAATCCTGCAGGCCAGAAACCTATGGTCTTATGTTGTAAGAAGTAGGTCGATGCTTTAAATAAAGACCCCAAATATGAATTCGAATATAAGTAGGTTGTTGCTTAAGGTATCTGGGCACATGTATATTGAATACACACACACACACAGAGCCAAAATGGTCTGGTTGAAAGAAAAGAACGGCTTCTTTTGAGGACACCTTAAGATGACTCGAGCATCTTAGAAGAAGGGACCGTTCTAATGGACAGCTACACAACTGTGAAGGCTCCAGAGAGCATGAGCCGGGCTTTATAGCAAGGGGAGGACCCCTTAATTTTCAGGGGCCCAGAAGCCACTTGGACAGGGAAGACAACTGAAAACAAGGGTAACAGTTAACAGGTGAGACATGGTCTTTTCACTGGCAAGGGGTTGACAACAACCAGAAATACAAAGGCAAATGTGACAGAGGGAAAATTCTCTGGCAAGTTGGTGAGGGTGTAAACACAGGCTCCAGAGGTCTTTGTGACCTGAATTTCCAGTTGTTTTGGGAAAATGCTGTGAGAAAGTGGAAAGGCTGGTGGGAGGCTGGGACCATGTAAATGCATTTTTTAATATATATATATATATATATATTATTTATATTTATATTTTCAATTAAAGTCAAAAGCCAGCCTGTAAGCCTAAAGTGCTGGAGGCCATTAGCCACCTGAGGAAAAGCACTTGGGCACAAGTGTGCCAAGGCTGCCGAATTACAATGAGCGCATGTCCTAAATCCAGGATGTCTGAACCACTCGGCCCTGTTTGATGCTAAAAGGGACCATTTTGAAACCAAGCAAAGAAAATGTCAGTTTACACAGTGAAAGGCAGGCCTTGGGAACATGCTGTTCCCCAGGGAGGGTCCAAGCAGTATGAAGAACACTGACCATGCTCCAAGAGCCGCCACTGCTAAAAAAAAAAAAAAAAAAAAAAAAAGACCGAGAGAGGAAGATAATCAGTTTTTCTGAGTGGTCATTACTGATGTTATGTTGTCACTGTGGGAAATACTTGAGAGATCCTACGATGTCCTGCATTAAAGTTAAACACACACACACACACACACACACACACACACACACACACACGTACAGAAGATGGAGAGAGAGGTCAGCATCTGCACCTGAGACAGTTCTGAGGAAATCCAGTTGAGAGGAGGCCACAGTATTATAGAACTGGAGAAAAGAGTGAAGACAAACTTGAGAGTCGAGAATTAAGAAAGGTGAGATGATTGTCTTGTTCTGCTCCAATCATAAGCGGAGCGACTTCATACCTAGATATTACCCTTTGAGAGGAGTGTGTTGATGAGCTGGAGCACTGGCCAGGTATGCAGAGACACTGAGAAGCAAGAGAGGGAAGCTCTGAGGTGTTGCGACTGGGAGAGAGAAGGCCCCATGAGAGCACCACCACTGTGCACAGATACACGATGTGAAAAATAAATTAGACCTGTTCAGACAGGCCCTAGAGGGGAGGACCAGGGGAAATGAGTGGAATTCCAGGAAGACTGATTTCAGCTTGATGGAAGAGAAATGTTTGACTCCAGCTGTGGATCTGACTGCCTTGGAGGCAATTAATTCAAAAGGTGTTAAACAGAAAAACGCAGGGGCCCTTCCTTCTCAGTCCACATAAGCATATTCCAGATGCAATGCTTCATTTTCTGTGTGGTATCTATCATCCGAAATGGTCTTGTTTATCTTTTGACTTGTTGACTGTCTCTCTTTCAGTACAATGTAAACATGTAAACCCCATGAGAACCAGGCCCATGTCTATCTTGTTCACTGCTGTGTCTCAAGAACATAGAATAGAGTCTGGCACAGGGTAGGTGGCCAATGAATATTGATACAATGAATAAGGGAAGGTAAAAGAAGAGATCCAACCACTTTTTAAAAGGTAGGCCTTAGAATTGGCTTTCAAAACTTTAATAAAATATTTGCCCTTCTCGAATGAAACTGCATATGGGATCCCAATATATAAAACAGATTAATGTGGTATTTTAATCATATACATTTATAAGTGCTAATGTGAAACATTTATTTTTCTTTATAAGAAGTCACTGAGGATTATGGGATTGTTTTTGATAAACATTATAAAACCTTTGAAATCAAGGCTATCAGAAGACTGATAATGTAACTGATTCCTTTATTTTCTTTGACTTTGCAGAGCACTGAGAAAACCTCGATTCATGCAGAGAAGTAGTTGCAAATGATACTAGTCTCCAATAGCTCATCTGGCAATCTCAGGATAATTCTTCAATTAAACTGATGCAGAAATTTGAAAAGGGAGTAGTTGGGAAATTGAGTTTATAAGTTGAATCTTTCGCAGGTTCTATCAGTGAGTTGTGCCTCTTATCAGACATTAGAAGGCAGACAAGAAGAGGCAAAGCTTACAATAAAGTGTCAACGCTATTTTGATGTGTGACATTATCATGACTCTGATGAGTTATACATCCAGTTATAATTGCACAACCAACCATCGGGCCATGGTGGGAGGCAAGCACCTTCTCCTTGCCTAGCTCTTAACTGAACATGAGACTATGTTTCTGTGCTGTGGAACTGTAATTCCACAGATGGAGATGCTCAGGTGTGAATTTATCTTTTAAAAATCAGTGCAAATGATACAACCTTCATAACCAATGACTCATTTTCAATAAGTTTTCTGATATGAATGTATAACTCTATCAAGAGAAGAGTTTCAGCACAGCACAAAAATGATCTGGTAGCACAAGTTAATGTATTTGTGTTTAAAATTTGGTATAGCATATTTGAGTTGAATGTTATTCTTTTAAATGAACTTTACTAATTATATGTATACACACACACACACACACACACACACAACACACACACACACACACATATATATGAAATTTGAATTAAAAAATTTGCAAGATTCCTGCAACACTTGGACTTAAATATAACCAAAGACAAATTTAAAGGTTCCTTGTGAATCTGAGATCCTTCCACATTGGCTGGGATTGTAGTCATAACCTTCATGACCCAGGAAGGAACACACAGACTGCAGCAATGACGGCTGTCTTGGATGCACTTGATTATGGGTTTCCATGCGAGACTGGCTGTTTCAGGCATCTGAGTAAACAGGAACCATGACTTCCAGATTCTCTGCCCCAACACTGCTGATGTGGCAAAGGTGCTTCTGTAAAAGAGATGGCAGATGAGCACGCATATATGAAGATGATGGCCAACTGGGGATGGAGAGTAACCAGGCCCCAAACTATTTCACAGAGATGACAGTGACCCTCATTTCTGCACATCAGAAAAGGAAGAAAGAAATTCCCTCCCCCGGTTATATTAATTGATAAGTTTTCGTCTTAGTCTATCGTGGGATCTTTTTCCCTTTCATGGAAACATCTCCAAATTTACCATTTATGCCAAAAGAAAGCAGGTTTCACTTTCCATCATTTTGCCATACATATGACATCACAAAAATGCTTTTATAATGTTGAGTGGAGGATGCACCTAAAAATGTAGCTTTGGACGTTGAGATATGCAGTGGGCAAAAGAAGAAAAGCCCTGGATGAATGAGCTAACATGGCAGAGTGGGAAGAACACACATTTAGGAGGCAGACAGTGGCTCTGCCATTGAATAGTTATATGACCTTGGGCTGCTCATTTAACCTAAGTCTCAGTTTTCTGAACTGAGAAATGGAGATAATGTAGCCTCATAGGCCTGCTGGGGTAATGGAATGATCATATTTTAAATGTCTGGCTACATAGGAGCCCCTTACATATTAGAATTCCTCCTTCCCACCTTCATGTTTCCCATGTGATTTATTCACATGATAAAAACAACCACGTATACCCAATATATAAAATAATATGTAATATATTACATATAATAGCCACATATAAAATATGTATAATACATAATATAATATATAAAGTAATATCAAATATTGTGACAAGGAATTGGATATCCTGATTAAGGGTTTATAAATACCTGAATAACAGACTGTAAGGAGGGGGCCATGTTGTTTCAGAGCCCCAACTGCTGCCAACCTTGCCAAAGCTCCTATCAGTATTTAGATGTTAAGCTAAAATAGACTTTTTCTTCTTTTCATGATCTCTGGACTGGGGAGACTCTGGAAAATTTATGCGAAGACCATCTCTATTGTTTTCCAAGTGGCAGCCAAAATGTCTAAGATTACAATAGCCACAGGTGACAAACAGAGCTACTGGGCATAAACAAAATGACCAAAATGAAAAATTGAAAGAGCATTAAAATGCTTCCAGTAAGCACAGGTTTCTCAGACAAGATCCGCTCTGGGACCCTTCTCCTGGGCCAGACGAGGTCCAGGTTCTGGGAGCTGGCTCCGCCTGTGTGGGGTCCATGGGAAAGAACTTGACAGATGCTGACAGTAAACAAGGGACAAAGGTCCAGTGCCCGATTTGGCTAGAACACCCAGGTCTCTACCAATGTCCAAAATGCACTTGCTTCCCCTGCTCGATCCTGACCTGACTATTTCCCACGGGTGCATCCCTTGTGGTGATGGCCTCACTAATTAATAGCTCTGACAGCCTTGACTGTTGAATCTTGTGGACAGAGAGTGGGACCAGTGACAATAAATTTAGTTCTAAATTCAGCAGGTAAATTAAAAATGGGTATGATGCCGTCCCACCATAATGAATATTTTTCTGTCAGCTTAATTGACATTTCCAATCTGATTCCTTTTAAAGTAGGATGTGTGCTGTTAAACACACATGTGCATCCACCCACACACAACACTGTCTATTTCTTTCACTGCCTACACCCGTGAGCAGCTGGAATTCCTGATGGTAACTTTTGGGATCTGCAGTTTCTTTCCAAAGACCTGACCCTCAAAGGCAGAAACAAGATGACCAGGAAAGTACAATTTTTCAAAAACCTACCCACGTCATCTCCTCCCATTCCAGACAATTACATTGCGGCTCCCTCCAGCTCATAATGTTTCCAGGCTGCAGGGAGGAGTCCCCAACGTCACTAGGCATATCTAAGCCCAGACACCTAGTCTAGGGGATTTGGAACCAGCTCTTTTGACCTCTTCACATCCTTCCCTGGAAACGGTGACCCCTGGGAGGCAGCTGGCTGGGCAGAAGGAGGAGCATCATAGGAGAGATGTTTGATTAGCTTTAGGCTCTATTATAGCCATGAGTTCTGGGAAAAACCCACTTGCTCTCCCTGAACTTCAGTTTTCTCATCTCTCAAGTGGGGAGGGTAGCCCTGCCTCTTCTGTATGGCCAAGCTCTGCATCCAGCTCTCTGTAACAAACTTTTCACGCCATGAAAAAGAGTTTGGATTCTGTCTCAAAATCCCAGGTCAATGGGCCTTGTGAACAGACCATGTCATCAATATTTCTCCACCTTTCGCCTAACACTTTACCTCTGATCTGTTCCTGGGTGCAGGTCTCCAGCCTCTCTTCCTGCCCATGGCTAGGCAGACATAAACCACAGAATCGGGACTGGGCTTACTCTCTGGGTATACTTGCCCTTCCTCTCTACTCTAGACAGCATCTAGGGCACTGTTGTGCCCTTGGTTTGCAATAGTAAATTGGTCATGGCCTGCTTTCCCTGCATTTCAATTCATCAACCAGCATTTCTTAAGAGTCCCTGTGTGCTGAGGACAGAGAGAAGAATGAGACTGTCCCTGCTCTTGAGGATGACCTAGAAGGTGAGGCAGATGAGCCAATAGGAAAGGACAACGCCCTGTGATTCCCTTAGTAGAGAAGAAAGCACAGGGGGTGGGAGCACAGTGGAGGGAGAATCTGGGAAGTTTCCAGAAGGAAAAGGAGTAAGCCTTTGTTGATCAAAGAGGAGTGATGGGGGTGGAAAGTAGGAGAAGCAATCCAGGCAGGAAGAGATGCAAATGCATGTACTTGGGGACTGAAAGGCTCGCTCAGGGAGGGGCAGGAGGTGTGCACATTGTCCTGCTGAGCACAAAGGAGGTGTAGAGACTTGCCTGGGGCCTCACAGCCAGAGGAATGCACAACCTGAGCTCCTCCCAGCACACGCTCTGCCTTTCCAAGAAGAAGGTGGTCAACACTGCCAGAGGTGCAGTTGCTAAAGTAAACGGAAGTCACTGCCGCCTGTGCCAGAAAATCCATTAGACTGGGCATTAGATGAGGTAACGGTGTAGAGGCCTTTAGGACAAGAAAGGGTTAGTGCTAGAAGCAAGACGAGCCTCCCGAAGCCGCAGGCTTTACATTCTATCCTTTATGATAATAAGAGTGCCAACTAAGGGGCGAGCAACAAGGTTACCTGGCAGTGGGGTAAGGGTCTCCCCTATTTTTCTTCCTACAGTCTCGGCAATTGGGTCATGGACCTCTTCTTCCTCTGCTGCCCTTTCAGTAAACCATTACCTGGGAGAGGTGGTCACATCAGCTCCTGTTCCCATGTGAATGAAGGTGTCATAACCTGAAAACAACAGATGCCAGGCACGGAGGTACCAACCCCTCCCTGCCTCAAGGAGGGCCATGCTTTAGAAGCTCGAACGCTTTCAGGGATCTCTCAGTAATCTTTTTATCTAGACATTTATATGGCAGTCTGCAGAGCTGGCTGCCTCATGCTTTTATAAAGGAGCAGAAATAACAGCGTCAGCAGTTCAGGTACACAGTAATTCCCAATTCGCTCTCCCCAAGGTAGTCCAGGCAGCAGCTGGGCGCTCTGGTGAGGGAATGCAGAGGCTCTTGAAAGGCTCTAGTCCAGGGCCCGGGGTGTTATCAGGAACAGCTCAGAGGCTATGCCAAGCAAAACAGAAAAACACGGGAAGGGGAGGGGGAGAAAAGTAATATTTGTTAAGCATGTTCTGTGCACATTACCCATTTCATCCTCAGGACAAACGCATTTGTTCTGATTCTGTAGCTAAGGAAACTGAGGCTTTGGGAGGTGCTGGCTCATTTGCCAAAGTAACACATCTCTGCCCACTGTTTGATTCTTGGACTATTTCTGCACTCGTGTTCCTGAAAATTGGCCTAATTTTCATAACTAATTTGTGTTAAAGACAGAAGTAGAACCTGGATCCCTCATTGTTCTCTAGCAATGAGTACATGTGCTCATTCATTAATGTGCTCATTCACAAACTTGGGTCGGACTCCGAGCCAGACCCTGAGCTCAGTGGTAAGAACCGAGATCTGGAAGCAGAGGGGGAGCTCCTGAGAGTGACCTGCTGTTCACCTAAGTAGACACTGCCTAAGAGCTAGCCCTCTACTGCACAGTCTCCACGGGTCCTCACAAAGGCCCTAGGAAGTGCAAATCATCATGGTTCCTACTTTGAAGAAATTGAGGAATCATAGATGCCCTGTAACTTGCTCAGGGTCACATGGTTAGTAAATGACCAAACCGGAACCCAAGCCCAGGTCTGTCTGATGCCAAAGTCTGTTTTCTTAAAAATCAAGCTATTTGTCTGTCTCCCAGATTCAGGGAGGGATGGGAGCCGTGGAAGTCCTTCCCAGGGAGGTGACCTCAGCTGTGTATGAAGGGTTGATTTAGAGTCAACCAGATGAAGGAGAATGTAAGCCATTCTGTGAGACCGTATCAGAAACTAGAAAAAGCCAGTAGTAATCTCTGAGTCTGGAGAATTAAGTAGGACTCAGATAGAGAAAAACTTTTCATGCCAAGAAAAAAATTTGGATTCTATCTCAAAGGCAATAAGGAGCCAAGAGGATTTTATTCAAAGGAGGGAGCTGATGTGATTTGCATTTTAGGAAGGTCACTTTTGCTGCAGCTTGGATTGGACTGAGGCAAAGTGGAGGCAAAGAAATCAGTGGGTGTTATTGCAGTCCTGAGCAATTACAAAGTCAGAGGCAGTAGGGACGTGAGGTATGTTTTGAATTCTGATATGTAAAAGGTATGCTGTTCCTTGCCTTATTGCATTTTGTAGTCTCATTGTGCCAAGCATTCCTCCATTATTATTTCCCTCGCGTGCTCCCTCTAAGCAGGCATTAGGGCATATTGAGGTTCTGGAATCGGTTTTGAGGTTGGGGAGGAGCGGCAGAGAGCATGGAAGCAACATATGCAGGCAAATGTACCTGCGTTGTCACCATTTCGTCCCATTAAACTGTATGTTCATGAGAACTTCTGTGCATCGGTTGAAAAAAAAAAAACAATACAATAAATAAAGATTGAAATGCTATGACCAGGACCAAAGGATCCGGTTCCTTGTCCCCCATTTCCTCTAATTTCCCCAACATGCAGAAATGTGGCTAATGGATACCATTTGTCTCCATGTTTAGTTCTCCTTGCATAAATTTCCTTAAGCCTCTGGCAGCAATTACCACTTGTCTGCTAGTGGATGCCAGCTGATGACCAAGGGAGTGAACAACAGCAAACAGATATTAAGGAGAGGACTTGTAAGCAGTTGATCCACTTATTTTAATAATCTGTTGTTGGGTTTTATTATTTTTTTTGGGGGGGGCCCTGTTCGAGGGCTGGTTTCCTTTGGATTATAATTGGAGAACACACATCTAATTGAGTCATATCTCCTACAGGTAAAATTGTTGCTGATTCTTATGACAGGATGGAATCTATCAAAAGTCACAGACACTCTGTGTTGAGTCTCAGGCATCCAGATCTGCCCTTGCCAGACGAGTCAGAGTTTCCTGTTGGGGTCATCTGATCACATCATTTCCCTGCCTTCATCGCATGCAGCACCTTGGTGCCATTACCTTAGCCCAGATATCCAGTCTCAGCAAAATGACTTGGACATGGCCATTCCAGCTCATTTGCCTGTGGGCAGGGTTGGGGAAACTACACCCAGCACCAGGGGTTTGGAGAACAGTGAGCAGAGGATGCCATGGAAAGATCCCTGGCGGAGAAGTTAAGACACATGGTTTTCCTTTTGTTGCTGCCAAGTGACCTTGGACTTCATTTTCCTCATCTCTAAAAGGTAGAGCTCTCAAAAGGGGCGGAGGGGGCAGAAGTATTTCAAAGTTCTCTTCCACTTTGAAAAATTGAGGGTGGCAGCAGGAACCACCTCCCACGGGAAGGGATGAGCAATCGCTGTGGTCCCCAGTTCCCAAGGAGAAGACTCTCTTAGGAGCAGTCATCCCCAAAGGGGAGGACCCTTGGAGAAGGAGGACTCCCCCCTGCACCCTCCTGTCACCGCCCAAGAAGACAGGCTGACATGTCAGAGATGAGGATGTGGATGCAATGCTGGGAGGAGAAGCCAAAGGGGAGTCAGCTTTACTAACCAGCAGCGGCAGGGAGCATGCCAGTTGACAAGAGAAGGAAGCTCCCTTGTCAAATTCAGTGCCCAGTTTTCGAAAAAAGAGCAGCAAAAGATGAAAGGCCTTTCTCACTAATTCTTGCTCCTGCTTATTCTAGAAGATTCAAGCTGAGGATGTGCCTAAAGGCCTAAATCAGGGTTCTCAACCTCAGCACTATCGACTGTTTGGACTGGATGCTTCTTTGTTATAGGGGCTGTCCTATGCCTTGTCAAATGTTCAGCAGCACCCATGGCCTCTACCCACTAGATGTCAGTAGCACCTCCAGCTGTGACAAAAATGTTTCTAGACACTGCCGTACATCCCTTGGTTGTGGACCACTTTTCTAAGTGGATGATCAGTCCTTTAGGGACCTCCGTTTGCTTCTCTCCCAAATGGGGTAATACCTGATCTGTTTAGTTTACACAGAGGAACTATGGGAAATTAAAAAGAACTACCCAAACAAGAAGTCCTGTTGCCATTTCCAGGACCTAAGCTACAGTGTCTACCTCAAGTGGTCAGAGGAGAGAGGCCATCCCAACACCCAGCCGCCCCTGCATTGGGATGCATACCAAGCTCATTTCGTGTCGTTCCCTGTGCCCCCAGCCTGCACTCTGTGACTCAGGCCTGCCCTGTGTCACTTGGATCAAATCATCCAGCTTTTCTTCTGAGCGACAGACACAGGAAGGGTACGAGACAGTCAGCCAGCGATGCAAACTGAGAGAGGAGTCTGGCTTCTCTCTGTCATCAGCACGGCCGTTCTTTAATGAGGAAAACATGGAGCATTCATCTTCCTTCTAGGAGAGCAATGAGGCTCTTTGCCAAAACAGTTCACTCCTCTCAAATCTTCTGGCTGCAAGGAGCCATAGAAATCAGTGGCCCAGTTTTCTTTGTGTCACTCTCATCGATCATTGTGGATTGTGGTCATGTGTAGGCTGGAGTGAGGAAGGAGATTTACAGGGTCTGGAGGAGATAGGCATACGTTAGCTTAACCTTCTCCCCTGGCCTCAAAATAACCTATGCCCCCTTCCTGTTGGAGAACAGAGGCTACAGACCCCCTAATACTCTTTGGGGAAGGGATGGCAGAAATGAGCTGGTATCTGAGTGCCAACTATGTGAAGTTACCACGCTGGATTTTATAGATATTGCAATCCACACATAAGTCCAATGTACAATTAATAAGTTTGACTTACAGCCTAGGAATGAAATACAGAAGGTTCAGTGGCTTGCCCAGGATGACGGTGGAGTCAGCATTTGAACTTGGAGCTATCTGATTACAAAGCCATGTTCCTTTCCCTACACCTGATGCCTTCTGATAAGGATACTGTTCCTCCAAAGAGAAGAAACAATTTTTTCAAATTTACACAGCTCCTCAGTGGACACACAAGGGCTCACTCTACAAAGTCAATTGTCTTTGTCATGCTCTAAGGTGAGGTTCTGAGAATTTGGAGAGGCTCAGGAGCAGGGTGGTCTAATGACTAGGTCACCATGATGGGATGTCATTCTGCAGGGGCCTCTTTTAACTCTAGACTATGGTACAACATAAACACTGCCAGGGAGTCTCCCATCCTATTGCCATCTGATAAAGAGTTTAAACCCTAAACCTTTTTTCTTCAGTGTGGATTTATAATTTAATAAAAGCTATGAGCATAAAAATGCACATGCTCACCTATACAAATGAGTTGCGTGCAATTTTAGAGAGGTTCTGTGACCCTCAGCTTAAAACACTTCTGCCACACATGTAGGTAGTTGACATGCTGGTGATCAGGTAACAATCAAGCAGGGATCTGATTATACCCCAGGGCATGGGGACTTTGTTAGACACATTGCCAGGAAGACACACCCTGAGGAGGGCAGAGTGAGGATGAGATGGTGGTGGAGGACTCTGGGTGGAAATTCCTTGCCGGAGAGGGCCCCAGCCATGCAGGGAATCCCTGGGGGAGATGGCTCATTTGGCCTGGGGCAGGGAACTGATTTGGAGTGAACATGATTCATGTACCAGTCATCTGTGCTTTTCTTCGTTTTTGTTTGACTTGAAGACAAAAAGGGCAAGGAAGCTCACGAAGAAATTGTGTTTAAGGAATCTCTGTCCTTATCTGCAAAAGGGATGATTCCTAAGGATGATCTTTAATGGTCACCAGGATCCTAACAAGTAAGGAGTAGTTCATAAGTGACAGTAATGGCCTTTGAGGTTTCTTCTGAGGTGGGCTGAAGGTCCACATGGATTTAAGAGCAGCAGAAAGATTGAGATGAGAGGATAAGAAGAACTTCCTGTGTAAGATCTCCATGGGCGGAACTCCCCACATTTGTAGTCTGAGGGTCTAGCACCAAGTCTGGCCCAGAGCGAAGGTTCGCAGAATGCTTGCTGAATTTGGCAAGTGAGTAGACACATGTAGAAGATGACCAGATTGGGGGCCAAGAGACCAGAATTCTGATTCTGGCTTTCCCACCAAGTAGATGCTCGGCCTTGATATTAAGTTCTCTAGGCCTCAGTTTCCTTACTCTAAACTGCCTTTGCAGATCTCCCACTTCGACTTCATTAATTTATCTCCAAGAAAGTCGATGCATTTGCATTTCAATGTTAATCATCTAAGATCCCTGATCTGATTCTGACTAGGAATAAACGGACAGAGGTCGATTCTGGTGCAATACAGCTCCTAGTTTAGGGATGGTCTGTTACACTACATGTCTACTGTTTGGAAAATGAGGTGGGGAGGAGGCATGTTTCTTTGGTGGTTAATGGCCCAGCACCAACTCCAGCTGAGTTTTGGAGGCAGAAGAGTGAGGGCAGGCGTGCATGTCTGTCT
This sequence comes from Eonycteris spelaea, assembly GCA_003508835.1. NCBI lineage: Eukaryota > Metazoa > Chordata > Mammalia > Chiroptera > Pteropodidae > Eonycteris > Eonycteris spelaea. The sequence goes on along the minus strand of PUFA01000160.1, from coordinate 1,088,846 downwards.
GATAGGTGGTGTGTGTATTTATAAATATGTGTTGTGCAGATGGAGTGTACGTGTGTGGTCATGTGTGCAGTCCCTCAAGGTGCACAGTATGACATTTACTAGAGTGGGGTATGTTCTGTGTGCATGCACGCATGTGTATATCATGTGTGTGTGTACACACATGAGCACACTATGAAATGATGAGCTTCTTGGGTGAACATATACTCTGCACATATGTGCATACGTGCTAAATGTACATGTTTCAGGCATGTGCATATTCGTATGCCTCTGTTCTGGTGCGGATGGTAGAACCTGGGATGTGAGAATCGTGTCCCAGGACTCCATTAGTGCATGGGACTGTGCGGCGAAGTGGTTTCTCTACAGGAGCAGAAGCTGCAGAATGAGCAGAGCTGCTGCACACGCTGTCCAGATGTGTCATCCCACAGCCACTTGGACAAGAGTCCTCTGTGTATTGTCCTAATGATGTGTGTGTACAGATGATTCAGCGAGGGCTGAGACCTGGGGACCTCTGTCACACAAATGGCCAGCTCCCATTTGTCATCTGCCTGGGATGAGCTTTCCTTTTGGGGCTGTCCTTCCCTGCATGTGGTGAGCGTTAGCTTGTAGTCGCTGATGTTCAGAAAGATGTGTGTTATCTCCAGGGCCAAGTGCGGCTGCTGCTTCTTTCTTTTTTTCTGGTTGCTACACTTAAACAGAAATGGGAGAAACTTCTGACAGAGGATCTTACTGGAAGGACAGTTGAATTAGGCAACTAGTCAACCAATGTTTTTCCTCTGAGATGGGGGAGAGCATGGAGTGGAATGCAGACAGCAGGAAGGCTGGCTAAATGAGAGACATTTGTTAGTTACCAAATGATCGTGCCAAGGAGTTTGGGGAAGGTGGATGGGATCAGACAAGGAGGGAGGGACGGGGTGCTGTGAGATCTCCTACATACGTGAACATAACTGGGTCCTTACTGTAGCAGGCAAAGAAACCACAGTTAGCCAAGCCCAGACTGGAGAACTCGATCTAAATGGCTGACTTGAAATCAGTCATTCTGCCCTCTGGGCTTTATAGAGTTCTGACTCTCCTTCACTATAGTACATGTAATACCTGGAACCAAGCCCATACTGAGCAAATGCTTTTGATCTGGTTCGCAGCAAGATTCTCACAGGCAGGTGGGCAGACACTCCTTTGTCTCTCCCTAGGACCCTCCTCCTCTCTGAGCTGACACCTACCCCCATGTCCACACTTCTCCCTTACTCTTAGGCCACCTACTCAGAGGAAGACACTAGGCCACATGCTTTGTACATGTTAATTTTTTGCAATCAAGCAATCAACCTATAAGGGAGAGAGAAAAAACCTCACTCTACAGATAAGGGAACCAAAGCTGGGAAATGAGTAACAACTGGGATGCTAAATCCTGCCATACCACAGCCCACTCCCTGCACCTCTCTGTGTGGCCAACATGCAGGGTCCAGCCTGCTGGTTACAGAGAAACGGCTAATGAGGGGCTCTCTGCTGCCAGCCCGCCAGCCTGGGAGCGATTCTCTGTGTGTTCTCAACTACAGATATGAATTTTGTTTAGTTCAAAGACCTCATTAACTTCAGGGTTACTGGGAGCAGCTTCACAGTTGATTCATCTTCAGGAATCAAAGACAGCCTGATCCCCCTGAGCAGCCAGGGGCCAAGTTGCTCAGTGGGCATTTCTGCTGCTCCCGCTCACCTCTCAGGCGCTTCCGATGTCCAGCAGCCGGAGTGAGGGCCTCACCCTTTCCCTGGGCTTTGGATCAAGGAAGAGCAGAACTCTGCCCACGAGACCTTTGGCTCCCTCTGGGAACCTCCAGGGACAGCAACACATTGGTGTTGGCCTTACCCAGGTCCTATCTTTTAAACCAATTTGGATGGGCTGTTGAAGATCGTGGCAACCATTGCATCCCCCTTGCTAGGCATAAGGAGGAGATGCACACTGTGGCTGTAGGGACATCTAGTTCTGTCGCTAACTTTGAGTCCCTGCTCAACCACAGGAGCAGATGGACTCAGCAGTTCATCAAGGTCCCTTCCAGCTCTGATACTGACACTGCCCAGACTGTCCAGGAACTGGAACTGTCGCTGGGAGGATAAGCATATTTATTCATGTAATTAGTATTCATTGAGTCATTATGTGTCATTCATTATGCCAAGTTTTAGGGATGGAGGGGTAGCCATATTCATGCACACGTGTAACCCTAATAATTTTAAGCGGTATGAGATAAGAAGCAAAGGACGTATACAAAACAATAATGTTATGTGAATTTCACTTCGGTACAAGAAGAAATCACTTGAATAACTTGCTCCAGATTCAAAAGTTATGAAAGGGTTCTCCGGTCTAAAAGTCATGGCTTTGATTCCTAGTTCGGTGTCCAGCACAATAAAATCTGGCCCAACATTGTGTACTTCACAGACATTTGACAAAGACTTGTCAAAAGACTGAGGCCAACAAAGGAGTGAATGAGGGAAAAGGGAAGAGAGAAGGACGAGAGTTCAGAAAAGTGAGGTGGGTGATGTCACTGTCTCCTGCTACAGAAAGAAACTGAAGTTCAGTCAAGAGGTCGAATGGCTCACTTAGTGGCACACTAGAAGCAACTGGCAGATTTAAAGCACGGAATGAGGTCCCTGTCAACTGGGGCTGCGGGGAAAGGAAGGGGGAGGCAGAGTAGTAAGAAGGTAACGACTGGAATTCAGCAAATCAAGAGCTGGAGTTGGCAGTGAGAGGCAATGTGACTCAGGGGTGGGGTGGGAGTGGCCTGTCTTATTATGTTCCTCACATAGCATCAGAGAGACTTAGGGACAGCAGCTCGGGTTAATGGCATTAGAATCCTGGCTCTGGGTGGCTCTGAGGGAAGGCTTTGGTTTCCTCATTTTTGACTCAGAGATTACGGTGTCTACATTTTTGATTTTTCTAAGGATGAAATGAGATAAGAGGCTCATGGGGCAGAGGTACAACACCAGGCATAATCCTGCTTAAACATGAGCCCTTTCACTTTCTTTTCTGCAGGAAGAGAGGATGGGAAGAGAACTGGGGGCTGCTCAGAGTTTTTGAACTGGGGGTATAAAGTCACAAAGAATAAGCACTGCCTTCCTACTGGAGCTGACCCCTTCTCTGCGGGCAGAGTCAGGAACCATCGATGCAATCAGATTTAAGAGATCTAGCGCCCCTCCCTCCTGGATGCCAGAAAGCTTGCCCAGAAATGGGAATGAAATGCTGGAATTTTTTAAAGGCCTGAGCTGAGCTATCATTTATCTGATCACTTCTTTTTAGTGCTAACTTTTCTATGTTGTATACCCTATGGAAGATGCTTGCTTTTAAGTCAGACCAGAGGTTGAATAATTCTACAAGTAGAAGGGATTGGCAGCTAATACTGGAATTGTGTAACACAGCTGCAGCACCTTTTAGGACATCTTGTTATGAACAGGTTTTAACTGATTTTGTTTCCATCAAATCAGAGTTCATTCTTTCACAGATATACTTTTTGATGTCATTATGAAGTTCAAAATTAAATAGTCTGCGAGTCCAACATACATGCCTGATAACGTAGACACCAGTTAACCATTTCTCTGTCAGCAGAAATGACTGTGTTCTCCACACTGTGTTGTACACTGGAGGTACAATGGTGGGTAATTAAGTCACGGTCCCTATCATCAGGGGTTTACAGCCTCAGTCACCAGGGATTTAGTCCCTATATTCACATACTACCAGTGGGAATACGGACAAGCACGATCCTCTTGGAAAGCAATCTGTTGATATATATCCAGAGTCTGCAAACTATTCATTCCTTTTTTCCACAATAATTCTTCTGCGCCAAGAAAATCATCCGAGATGGTAAAAAGAAGGGGGAAAATCTTTGCATGCACAAGGTGGGTATTTTTATATCAGTCTTAAGAGCATAGAATTGAAAACAATTTCCGATAATAAGTGAGTGCTTACGTAATTTAGGGCATACCCACTGTACAGGATAAACAGTTAGTAAAAAAAGCAGTAAAATGAGTTTCCAATAATTTAGAATATGTTTAGGGTACAATGTTAAATGCAAAAATGAAAAACAAGGGATTCAGAATTGGTTGTGTAGTAATTTTACAGCTATGAAATACTTTTTTCATGTTCATCTGCTACTTTTCCATTTTTGAAGTAGTTTCATATGCATTTCTTAATTTGAGATTCATGGCAGCCCTTTACTGGAATCAGGTTAGGCATTATTGCTCTCATTCTAAATGTGAGGCGACTGAGGTTCACTGAGGATTATGCATCTAATAACAAGAATTTCACCTGCAGTAGAAGCATGGAGAGTACAGGAGAATCATTACCAAAGCTTTGTAAAACGTATCGATTGTTCTTTATGCTTGGTACCAGCTTAAGAACTTTGAGCAGCCTGCCTCTTCTCTTCCCATCCTCTCTTCCTGCTGAGAGGAGGGTGAGAAGGCTAGCATAGATCGAATTAAAGTAATAATTTTCAACTACTGTTTAACTCTGTAGCAGTTTTCTATGCTTTCACTCAGGTACTGCTGTGACCAGAAATAATTTCTTGCTACAATATAGAATATCCCTGCACAGGGACCCTCGGTGACAATGTCTTCTGACTCAGGCTCTAGCATGACAAAAACAATCAGGGGAAGGTGGTAGACAGTGGCATAAGCAAGGGAGTTTAACTCATTGCACAAGCAGCCCCTCCCTACCTCTCGGGTCTCTCCTGCATTAGCTATCCCATAAGCTCTATGCCTGAGCCACACCATTCTGCCCCTGCTCCCAGGGCGTAGCTCACATGCCCCGCCTCTTCACACTGCTCAAGCTTTCCTTCTGCCCAGTATCTCATTTCCATGTGCTCTGTCTCAAAAAAGGTTCCTCCCTTCAAAGTCAGCTAAAATGACATCTCTTTGGTGGCAAGTCAGCTGCTCCATCCTCCGGGTTCTCCAAACACTGTGTAACATCCTCTCTTAATATTTGTAGCAAATTGTATTCTGATTTAGTTTTATATTTCAGTCTTTCCCACAAGACTAAATGCTCAGAACCAGAGAATACACAATTCCACTTAATCCTCACGAAAACATCTTTGATATAGGTCTTTTTAATCCCAATCATATAGACGAGAAATAGGTGCACCTATGAATTCAGGATAAAATAGCTAGTAAATGGCAACTCCATATTTGAATTCACATCTACTTTTGTGTCCCTTGCTCTTCCCATAATACCCAACCAGGCCTTCCAGAGCTGAATGAATGAATGAATTAGTGACTCATCAAAGATATTTCTTAACAGTATCCCGTCCCCGTGCACACCTCTCTGATGACACAGGCTGTCGCGACTCAGAGAAGAGAGGTATGCTGGAAATGAACTCAGCGTGAGCTCTTGGAGTCTGCCATCGCCTTCTGCTGTGGTCTATTCTCTCATTATTGCTAGAACCAGAAAGGACCTTCCAGATTATCTAGGCCATTGTTCTTTTAAAATTATCCTATAATCAAGAGCTCGTTTCCTTCTCAGTTCTCTTTCGGTCCTTCTGTCATTGTCTAAGAAGAAAAGTCTCAAAGTGGTATTAATATGCCTCTTACATGTCTCTAAACATTTGCTAATTTTCCTTTTTAACAAAGAGAGAACAAGTGTTGGGCAGAGCGCCTTGGCAGAAAACAGCATCTAGTTACAAAACTAGCAACAACATTTTGTTTTCATTATATTCATTTTTACAGTTACCTTCTATTTATGGTGAACGATAATAGTTTACCATTTATGTAGTGGTTTAAAGTCCCCATTATAAATACACAAATGTACAGGAGAAGAGAGAGTTAATTTAAAGAAAAATATTGTGTAAGCAATAATATAGGAGGTATGCAGATACAGAGCAAATCGTGCATGCATGGAGAGACCTAGGATTTGGGAAATACCAGTTAAGTCCAACCGCCTATTTTGCAGGTGGAATAGAGGCCCAGAAAGGACAAATGGTTTGCCAGGGATCATCCAGCCAGCTCCTGGCTCAGTTCTCTCCTCTTTCCTCCACCACACACATCTCTCTCAGAGCTTTCGATATTTATTTTGTTACTGTTAAAGAATATTGCCAACCAAAGGGTTCTGTTGATGGCTGGAGCTTGGTGGTGGTGCTGGAGGTGGGAGCTGTGTTCTGGATGCCCCAGCAAGGAACAGGCACCCTGTGCTCTGGGGGAGGTCAGCCGGGTGGTAGTCTCTCCTTGGTGGCCTCATTGGTCACTCATTGAGCAGAGCTCAGGGAGAAACACACCATTAGGAGTTTACAGTGCAGAGGAACAGTCGTGCTAATAAAACACACCATTAATAAAGACCACAAAGATACACCTAAGAGAGGAAAATGAGTCTCTGTCTCTGTAAATAAATCCATGGCTTCCAAACAAAAAACATGCCAGAAAAACCAAATGCAAATGCACTCTAGAAAAAGAGACCAGATGTCCCTGGAATCTTTTTAATTAAATTGTGAGTCAATTGCAAGCCAGAGGGTGGGGGGCTAAGAGGAGTGGAATTTTGCTTTCGAAGACTGCCAGATGCAAAGTCCAATTTCCAGGATAATATATCCAGGGTGGAGGAGGCTTTCCAAAATTTAATTACATATTGCCTAGCAACTGAGGAGATGAACAGGAATGTAGTTGGGAGACCTAGGGTGATGCATTAAAGATGTTGATGCCCCAGGTTGGAGAATGCACATCGACACCAGGCTGTGGTCAGGAATCATGGGAGGCAGTTTCAGTAACATAAATTATATGCCTCATTCTGCTCCACCTCCCTAGGGCTGACTGACCCTGTAACCTGGCAGAATTAGGTCCCCATTTCTCCATTTATCACAATGGAAGCATCTTTTTTTCTTATTGTATACAGTAATAGGTATTGTTAAAAATTCAATAGTATAGAAATATAGAGGGCAGCAACAGAAAACTTTCCTGCCAAATAGAGCCACTATTAACATTTTGGTACATATAGTTCCGGAATTTTCCAATTATAACTAACTTCTCTCTTTCTCACTTAAACGAGATGTTACTACTACGTATTGTAACCTGTAGTCTGCTTTTCCCGAATACATGGTGAATATTCTTTTTTTAACTTTTGTTTTTTATGAAACTATATAACAAACATATAGAAAAATCTGGAAATAATGGAACCACCATTGAGGACAGTGCATAGGTCATTATCATCTCCCCCCCCCACACCATTCCTAGCTCCCCCAATTCTCTTATACCTCCTCCTAATCGCACTCCCTTCCTCCTCTCCAAGGGTAATCACGCTCCTGACTTCAAATATATATTAGTTTTTCCTGTTTTGAACTTCATATGGGAAAAAAAATCAAACAATACACACTCCTTTGTGTCTGGCCTATTTGTGCAATATTTTGTGAGATTCATTTATAGAATTCTGTGCAGCTATGGTTTATTTTTATTTTATAGTACTCCAATATATGGTTATATAATAATTGACGTATTCATACCAATGTTGATGAACTTCTAGTTTGTCTCCAGTTTGGGGACATTATGAAAAGACATGTTTTGTGCATTCTTTTTGGTACACTTATAAAGATCTTCCTGTTGTGTATACATTTAGGAGTAAAATTACCACTTTTCTAAAGCATCTGTACATTCCCATCAGTTTAGGAAAGCTCTTAAATTCATCCTTTTGAATGTCTATGTCATATTTTATTGTATGAATATATTCATAGTTTCTTATTGATGGAAATTTTGGTTGTTTTCAATTCTACACACGTGCTTTTATTTATTTATTTTTTTAAACAAAACTTACATGAATATCCTTTTAATTTATCTTCATGTACTTCTGTGATTATTCCCTAGAATAAATTCCTAGGAGTTAGATTTTAGGCGTCAGAGAGCATGTGTATTTTCAATTTTCATATTTTCATGTTTCCAAAGTTTCTTGTCTAAGTTAATGTCCTGCAACCCCATGATCCTTATGGCTATTCCTGAATCTTCTTGTTCTGTTGGCTTCCTTTGACACACTCCAACTGTCTCATAACATGTGGGCCCCAGGGCTGCTCTATATACCCCTTTGCCTGCCTTGAATGGAACGGGTGAAAACGTGGGGTCTAGAGATGCCGTGGACCTGAACACGCAGATCACCATGTGTGGTCTTTTGGACACACCAGTCTCCAGGAAAGAAAAGGACATACAATGTGAATGCTGACATTCAACATTTATTCAGAGCCACATGTGACAGCTCCTATTCTAGACATCGGTTATCCAAAGATAATTAGGACAGAGACATAGGGCAAAAACTGTATAGTGGAGATATGTTATGCAAGCACAGAGGAAGACTTTCAGAAGCAAAAGAAAAAGCTGAATAAAAAATTCATATATTTGCCATTTTATCTGGGTCGGGCTGACTGAGGATTACCCACCTTTAAGTGGGATTGAACATTGTCAATACCCCTCTTTCTGATCCCCTCCAGTGTACCAGGACCTCTACGGTGATGTTTTACTTAGGCTATCTCTTTAAATTTTCACAAATACCTTTTATGTTTATTGTTCTCCCCCATTTCTCAGATGAAGAATTTCAGGCTCAAAGAGAATAAAATTAACCTGCCAGGGTTGCACAGCTCACGAAGGAGAATTAAGATTGGAAACCATCTCTGTCCGATACCAAATATAAGGCTCATTTAGCCAACTGCAGATATTTTAACAAAGAGCAAAGCGAAAGCCCAATTTGGGAGGCTTTGAGAATTATCAGGAATGCAGGCAATGGGACATAAGGCAATGGGCACTAGTCTCTGTTGGAGAAGCTGAGGTTCAACTGGGGACCCTTTTGCGGGGGAGGGGGTACACTTTTCTTGGAGGAGCCGGGTGGAGAGGTCTTGGTTGCAGCTGCTTTGACAGCTGTCTCAAGGCTCCTGCTGCTACAGGCAGAAGCCACGGGGGTTCCTTCCTTCCCTCAGCGTACCTCTGCATCCTCACACTCAGGATTATTCTGTGAGAAACACCTTGACAAGGCAGACAGGAAAGCACAAAGAGGGAAGTGAATACCCCAGGAGCATCAGAGCTCTGGCACTGCTGCCGCCTTCTGAAAGCAGAGCAAGAACATGGGATTTAGGAAGAGTGATGCTAAGGGCTTTTTTTCCCAGGCAACTAAATGCAAGCAGCAAAGCTGAGATTTGAACTCACGTCTTCTGGCCCACGGTTTCCATCTAAATAGGTTCTTCTACTGTAAGTCATTGAAATTGTTTGCCTTTAGAAAGAGCCAGAGACATCTTTTCCTCTGAGCTCTGAAAGTACTATTTATAGCCATATATTTATATACTAATTAAATTTCACTTATTCATTTATTTACTTATTTGACAAATATTTATAGCAGGGGTCAGCATGGAGGGGAGGAATTAAGTAACAGTAAATATTTTAGACTTATGAGCCATAGGTCTCTGTAGTAGCTACTCAATTTTGTCACTGTATCCAGAAAGCAGCCTTAGATAACATATAAATGAGTGGATGTGTCTGTGTTCCAATAAAACTTTTTTACTAAAACAGATGACATGAGACATAGGATAGCCACAGGCAAAAGAATAAAGTTGGACCCCTGTCTCACACTGAAAATAAAAATTACCTCAAAGGGGATTAAAGACTTAAATGTAAAACCTGAAACCATAAAATTCTAGGAGAAAACATAGGTATACATCTTTATGACCTTAAATTGGGCAATGGTTTTTAGATATGGCACCAAAAGCACAAGTAACAGAAGAAAAAAAAAAGATAAACTGGACTTTATCAAAATTAAAACTTTTATGCTGCAAAGAACATCAAGAAAATAACAGTCCACAGAATAGGAAAAAATATTTGCAAATCGTATATCCGATAAGGGATTTGTATCCAAAATATACAAACAATCTTATAACACAATAACAAAAAAGACAAGTAACCCAATTTAAGAAATGAACAAAGGATCCGAAGAGATATTTCTCAAAAGAAGATATGTAAATGATCTGTAAGCACATAAAAAGATACTGAAGATCATTAGTCATAGAGAAATGCAAATCAAAATCCACAAGGATATACCACTAGAAAGGCTATAATAAAAAAGACAAATAATAATGTGGTGAATTTGTAGAGAAATTGAAACCCTCATACACTGCTAGTGGGAATGTAAAATGGCACCGTTGTTTTAGAAAACAAGCTGGCAGTTCCTCAAAAGGTTAAACATAGAGTTATCATATGACTTAATAATTGTACTTTTAGGTGTACATCCAAAAGAAACAAAAACATATGTCTACTAAAACTTGTACATGAACGTTCATAGTATCATGCGTGATAGCCAAAAAGTGGAAACAACCCAAATATCCATCGGCTGATGAATGGATAAATAAAAGTGGTATATCCATACAATGGAATATTATTTGGCCATAAATAAGGTTATAACATGGGTGTACCTTGAAGTCGATGTGACAAATGAAAGAATCCAATTATATTGCATGATTTTTGTTTACATGAAATGTCAGGATTAGGTAAATCAATAGAGGCAGAATTCAGAGTAATGGGTGCCTAGAGCTGGGGGTGAGGGATTAGAGGGAAATGAGGAATGATTGCTAAGGGGTTTGTTAATCAATTTATAAAATTGATTGTAGTGATAAGTCACACAATTCTGATTATACTATAAACTGCTGAACTGTAGGCATTGAGCGGGAGAATCATATGTAATATGAATCATATCTCAATAAAACTGTTATATTAAAAACAAACAAACAAAAATCAGATGGCAGGCTGTGTTTGTCCCAAGGGCTGTAGTTTGCCAGCCCCAAATTTATAGTAAAGCAGGTTTAGTGCTAGATGCAGAGAACAGAGCAGAGAAAATGAAACGCATAGCTGTGGCAGAGACAGGGGTGGAACACAGAACCATTCTAGTGGTACTCAATTAGAAACTGTAATAGGTGTTTCCAATGGGAAAAAATGCAGGAGAGAGAGGAGGTTCAGAGTCAAGCAGAGCCTGTGGGCCAGGATGGGGAATTCTGGTTTTATTCTACGTGTTCTGTCAAAGGCGCTCTCTCAATCTCTCTCTCTGACTGCTATTTGGAGAATGTACTGGGAGAGGCAAGAATGGAAATAGCCAGCAGAAAGGTACACAGAATAGAGGTATCTAGGCGGTTAGACAAGAGGTTGTGATCATGAACTGGATTTGGAGGCGATGAGGGAGGGAGAATTCAAGATACCACCCTAGTTTTCTGACTTAAGCAGCTGCTGGAGGGCACTGCGATTTTCTGAATGGATGTGTTGGGGTGGGTGGTATGGACAGAGAATCCCAGGCCTCGGTCTCAGACCTTTGGGTCTCACTAGGTAGGTCCAAGTGTCGACACTCTAAGAACTGATTTTCCTCACCTGCACAAGTGCAATAATAATGCTTACCTCGTAGGGCTCTCAGGAGGATTAAACGAGTTAATATTTGTAAAGCTCTTAGAATACGCTTGGCAGATATGTAAGCTCAATATAAGAGCTAAACAAAATATAAAAGTCTTCACTTAATGTTGATGATAGGTCCTTGGAATTGCAGTGAAACAATATATAATGAAACCGAGTTTACCATAGGGAAATTGATATAAGCAAGAGTTAAGTTCCTACAACCTCTCATCAATGTAATAATGAAATGAGGCTGAATGAAACATTATAAGGGAACGCTGTTAAAGGAAAGGACATTGTCGGAGAACCTGCTGTACTCTGATAGTCCAGGTCTGTAAAGAGCTGGCCTCAGTAGGAAGACAGGATCTAGGAGCGGCAAGACCCTCCCCATGCAAACTGTCCTGGCCGCCTGCTCCCACACCCATGAGATGCTGCCATGAGGTGTGAGTGTCTTGGCCTCTGCCACCATGGATGATAAGCCATGTTAAGAGCTTATTCCTGTAGCTAGGCCACCTGGATTTAATCCAGCCATGCTTTTTACCAGCTGTGTGACTGAGCAAGCTACCTAATTAATCAGTCGTGCCTCAGTTTCCTCCCCCTTAAAATGAGCGGACCTGTATCTATGTCATTGTGAGGATTCAAAGTCAATACATGCAAAGTTCTTAGAGCAATGAACAGCCTGGACACGTTTGCCATTCTTGCTTTGAGATTCAGGTGCCCTCACTAAAGGTGGGAGGCACGATGCTTTGTCGTTGACAGGCAGTATCTCCTTTGTGAGGTCTCTGCACCTGCTGGAATTGAGAACTGATTTTCCTCATCGTGAGATGTGAGAGTCCATGATCAAGTGCAGTGACAGTCTCCTCTCCCTCTCTCCTTCCTTTTTGGAGGCCCATTGGCACGCTTCAGGCTCTCCCTGATAGATACCAGGTCTGCAGCACAAGGTCCCTTGTAGCTCCTGGGGTTGAGACCCAGTGTCCAGTTCTGGGTCTGGGTGGGGCTGGAACACTTACTGAGGGTTAGTGTCTCAGTCAGTTTAGCTGGGATAGGGAGGGGGCAGGTCAGACTGCAGTAAGTCACCTCCTTGGAGTAAGTAAAAGTACTCTGCAAATGCAAACTATTCTGGGCAGGACTTTAAGAAACAACACTGGATGCTAACGGACTGCAGCAGGGCAGCAGGTGCCCCTCACACCCCTCCCAATTTCTTCCAGTGTCAACTCAGCCTCCTCCTTCCTTGCTTAGCCTGACTTGCTGACTTTCCTGGTTTCCAGGATGGACAATGTGGAAGAAAGCCCCGATGGGCAGGAAGTGGATGGGAAGGAGGAAGGGGTGTGTGTGTGATGCCTTCCTTGCCACATATACTTGTTTTATGTACAACCAGGGCAGATTCCCTGCACCTAAGGCCCCTCATACCTCTTTCATCCTAGTCTGAAAGTGTCTTCTCTCACGCAGCCTCTTCAGTAAGGTAGGGGCTTCTGTGTTCTCAGAACTCTCAGAGGAGGAGGGCTCAGCTGCCTGAATTATGGGGGAGGCGAGGGACCATGGCCACAAGAGGGAGGCTGATGAATTATGCATACTGGAGGTGACAGTAAACAGTCTCTGGATAGCTCTGATGAGCTGCCGCAGACTGGAAACAAGGGGAGCTGGGCGCTGAGTCACTGCAAAGGGGGTGATTAGTCTGTCAGCGGCACCCGTCTCTGGGTGGAGTGAGGTTTCAGGCTGAGTCACTTTGCAGAAAGAGAGACAGGAGGCTGGACCCCAAAAGGACCAGGGAGGACATGCATGTTCTTGATGAGCCCCACTGTTCTGGGGTCCCTCTTCACCACCCACTTGCAGGCTCATTCCCTCCCCCCACCCACCATGCAGCTAACTCCCCTGGACCAGCTAGATCTCAGCCGGGAAAGCACTGGGACTTCTCTCAGCAGAGAGGAATGCAAATAGTCTTCTGTTCCTGTGTCTGACTGGTCTCCTGGACAACCTCTCAGCCAAGCCTGGGAATCTAAAGCTCTGCCTGAAGCCAAAAGTGGGACTGATTGATGACATACACAGAGCATACAGCCATGGAGACCCAAAAGAAGGGAGAGACAAGGCTCCCTAGACGGCCTGAACCAAGGGTCAGTCTGGGCAGGCCTGGCAGGGAGATGTAAACAGAGATTAGACTGCAACCAGAGACACCAAGATGGATGGATTGGTTCACTCATGCATTCATTCATTCACTCATTCATCAAGCAGCCAAGACAGGGTCATCGAGCACTACTCGTGCCAGGCACTCCTTTCGATGTTGGGAGTACCTCAACGAGACAGTCGAGATGCTATTCTCATGGAACAGCGTGGTGGGGAGACAAACAAAATGCAAATAAGAAATTAACACATGAGTTGATTTCAGACAGAGGTCAGTGCTTAGCAGAAACTAGAATGGGAATCGTGTGACTGACTGCAGAAAGGCTACTTGGGAAGACCAAGTTGGATAGGCGACATCGGAGCTGACACTTGGACATCGGAACCTGAGGGAGAGCACATGCGAAGGGCCTGAGGCAGGGAAGAGCTCGGCACACTCAGAACACCATGGGGGCTGATGTGGCCGGAGCTGAGGAGGAGGAAGTGAGGTGGAGAGCTAGAAGGGCCAGATAATGCAGGGAAGGTGCATTATCTAGACTTCAAGAGTGGTTTGTGCAAAGCCGCTGACGATTTCCCATGGAGCAGAACTTTTTGTTTGTGAAGAAAATTCCCAGGGAAGGGGCTGCCCTGGAGGCATCTGTCACTCTGCTTTGGGATTTGGGGCTGACCCTAGCAAAAACCTGGAGGCACAATGCTTTGCTGTTGACAGGTGGTGCTCCTTTATCCAGAGCCTGCAGGTAGCCTCGAAGTGGCAGGAACAAAACACTTGAAGACAAAGGATAAAAGGAACTTTTATGAAGCACCCTGTGTATGTTGCAGATTCACATAATGGTCCCTTTTATTAGCTATAAAGATTCCCATCATAGACGAGATAATGGAATTCAGAGAGTTAAATAGTGTGTCTACCCAGGAAGTGGCAGGGTTCCATCTTTGACCCAGAGCTTATGATCTCAACTGTTCGTCTCTAACTGGGAGAAGTGGAGGGCACAGTTAAGATCTTGCATTTCAACTTGTGCACCTGACATGTGAGGAAGAGGCTTGGCCATGCCGATATGGCTAGTTGGTGGTTGAGCAGGACAAAGGCTGGGATCTTCTAACTCGTGTTGTGAGGTTCCCTGCCTAAGCCCATGGCAGACACTGTGGGATAGTAGACATGCTCAAAAGATGGAACCATTCTCATGCCATCACTTAATATTGTGTAGCCTTGGGCAGGTTCTCTCATCTCTCTCAGCCTCAGCATCCTTATCTGTGAAATAGGATATTAATGTCAATTTCAGTCTTAGAAAGGATTATTGTGAAGATTAAGAGGGGTAATACCGTATGCAAAAGCACATGATGCAATGCTTTAAAGCCTCCAGCTGTGCCAGGATGCAATCCCAGGCTTGTCTAAACCTGTTTATAGTTAAACCCATTCCCTGGCAATAATACCACCAAAGGCTGTGAGAATCTCGTGTGTCCATGACAGCACCTGGAAGCAGATGCCCCAAGCTCCCCTTTTGGGGGAAGGTATTCTGGGCCTCAGACTCTCTTCCACAGCCCTCTGACCTTAGGCACTCAGGAGGGAGGGTCTCGAAACTGTGTCTCAGCCAGGCAGCTAGGCTTTTCCCACTTGACCAGTTCCTCCCTATTTTCTTCTAGGCTGATCCTACTTTCAGTCTTTCTCACCTCAAGGGACTTCCCAGCTACTGGCCTGGAGACTAGGGCTTTAGCCCGAAATCTTTGGGTTTGGCACCTTCTAGGTTCTAATATCAATCACACTGAACTGACTTTGCCCCCCCCCTAGGATTTGATCGATGGGAACATCTAGAGATGCTTAGATGACAGGAGAGGATGTTGCCTCTGCCAGAGCTGGCTGAGCCCCACTTACTCTCATAGGCCCTCACAAGGTATATGATCCCCTCCCGAGAGCTGACCATATGGGCAGGAGGGACATAAGGACCTTAGGTGTCTTTTTGAGTGGAGTTGCGAGATAAAATAATGGACAACATTTAAATTTAAATTTCAGATAAAGTTTTAGTATAATTATGTCTCAAATATTTATGGGACATACTTACACTATTGATCAATTTTGTTATATGATGATGGATGGAGACTAGGCTTTGGGTGGTAAGCACACGATAGGGTATACACATGTCATATTATAAAGTTGTACATCTGAAATTTATATAATGTTATTAACCAGTGTTACCCCAATATTTAATTTAGAAATCAATCTGTTATTTAGCTATAAGTTAAATCTAATTTGGTGTTCTGTATTTTTATTTGCTAAACCAAATGACCCTAGCCTCAAGTCAACCATTCTTCCCATCATGTTCCCCTGACCTTGAGCCTCAGTTCTGATAAAGGCTTACCTGGTCTGGGACTCAGCCTTGCACCCAGATGTGATGGATGTGTCTCCATCCCCCTAGGACTGAGCCTCCACATAACTTCTTTCCTAGTGTTCCAGGTACCCTGACTTCCTCCTTCTATTTATGTCCCACTGGCACTGGAGTCTTTCCTCACTCCATGGCTGGTCACAGACTTCCCTCATGCCAATCATCTGCTGGCCAGCTCTTCTGAATAGTGTTCCAGTGTCCTGTTCCACCTGCCTTCAGTTCCCTCCTTTGGAAATCAGCTGCTTCCGGCTACCACATGCTCTTTGGATATCAAAGTCTCCCTGTATTACAAGACAGCATACCTATGACCAATTTGCCACTCCTTCCCAGCAGTATTCCTGTCCCATTAAGGTTAACTGCTCTCTTCCCCCTTGCCCTATGCCAAACTCCATTGACAGCTAGTCTTTGAGCTTCAAGAAGGCATGGAACATGTGTTTAAGTCAATATCTACTGTATTCTCCATCACTTAGCAGCATCATTTACATAATACATGCTTAGTACATATTTGGTGAATAAATGAAAATAGAGAGAATAGAATCTGAGGTTCTGAGGTAGTGGAATTATTATTATGATTACTATTATTATTATTATTAATAGAAGTT
This sequence comes from Eonycteris spelaea, assembly GCA_003508835.1. NCBI lineage: Eukaryota > Metazoa > Chordata > Mammalia > Chiroptera > Pteropodidae > Eonycteris > Eonycteris spelaea. The sequence goes on along the minus strand of PUFA01000160.1, from coordinate 1,072,402 downwards.
TCCTTGAAAGATAAACAGAGAATAGTCTTGGCCGTTTTCTACTGGATCACCATCCATGGTCCTCTCACTATAAATATTTTTTATCATCACATATATAACTATATATAAGATATGTGGCTCCTTTGGCAGTAGGGGCTTAAAGTCAAAGAAATTCCAGAAGAAAGAAAAAAGGAAAAAATGGAGAAAGTTTTGAGTATGATTTAGGCTGCCGTCCCTCCTAGCATAATTCTCAGTTTATATAAAGAATTGTGTGTCTCCTTTGCTTGAGAGCATTTATTCACTAAGGCCTTCAAGAGGGCTGTCTTGAGTTACTCGTTTTCTTGCTACTCTGTCCAGACATTCTTCTTTCTCTGGTCCTGCCCTCCCTGACCCCCACCTGTGTACCTAGAAGATGCTTAATAAATGAGACTGAATTCAAAACTCTCAGCTGCTGCATTTCATTTTAGCCAAAGTAACCTGCCCACAGGAAAACGATTAACTGGATGGATTTTCTTTCTCAATTTTTTTTTTTAAAGAATAATCCTCTTGAAAGGGCAAAGGGCCCAAGAGTGAGTGATTTAATCCTAGTTTTAATAATACCACTCAATGGAGGCCATTTAATTCCAGTAAAGAGCGGGAAAATCTTTGATTACCACAAAAAAAAAACAAAAAAAAGTGGGGAGAAAAATGCTTAAATTAGGAAAACTTCCAATTGTGAGTTTTTTTTTCTTAAGAAAAGAGGGGCTATTTCAGATCGAACATATTTAAAAATAATAATAATAATAATAATGGGCCTAAATGAGCAATAGGAGCATTTTATTCGAAGGACGCAAGACCAAGATTCAAAAGGCTTTGGTTAAAGTTCCTGTCTCGGCACTTACTGGTTGCGTTATCGTTATGTTTTCATACTGCTGTGCTCTCATCTGTAAAATAGGGCTGAAGGTATGACCTTCCCTAACTCACAGGGTCATAAATGAAATAAAATAGGAAATGTAAACTCTTTAGACTCCTTGAGAAATTGTACACAGAGGGGAGGGGCCTCAGTGCCCTCCACATGTACCTCTTGTCTGGGAAAGGCCCTTGGGACATTGTCACTGTCGGTGCCTAGGATGTTTGGTCACTGAGTATCTGACTTATGGTCAGGAAAGAAGACTTTGACAATCCCTTTCAACCATAACAATTTATGACTAGAACATGTTTAAAATAACAAACCAATGATAAATTTTGAGCTTCCTTTCTACTAACCACTTGCCAGGGACCACACTTTATTGCACTATCTCAATACTTTTAAGTACTCTATGAGGGAAATAATTACTGTCTCCATTTTAAAGATGAGGAAAGTGAATCACAGAGAAGTAGTAAAGCCAAAGTTTCATAGTTCAATAAATGGTAGAACCCCTTTTCTTAAAAAAAGACTACATTCTCTTAAATATCCCATCTTAAAGGCACTGTATCTTCATTCATTCAATGATTGATTATTTGTTGAGCATCTACTGTATGATCATTACTGCATTAGGCACTGGGAATACTGTGGAGGAGGGGTGTGCAAAACACATAGTCCCCAACCAAACAGAGCTCATGGCCCAGCTGTCACTGAACTTGGAATCTGAACCAGGTCTGATTCTCATGCTCCCTTAGATGGGCAAGAGGTAGAGCAAGTTCAGTCTAGTCCACAGGTAATCTGTGGTATCCGAAGGCCATGAGGCATTCACAGACTTTTGCAGGATTGATTCTCTATGCACCTAGCTAAGAGCTGCAGCTTCCTTTGAAAGGTTCCTATTTTCTGGTATTATCTATGTATTAGGGTTGGGATCTGAGTTTCACATCAATTTATGTTCCTTTTGCTCTCCTTAGCCAAGGAGCAAAGCTCTACATTATTTCTAAGATCACAAAAGTCTAGGAATGTGTGCTTTGCCACAGTAAACACTAAAGCATATCTCAACATATTAAAATAGGTAATAGCTGCTAGTGAAGCCAAGGCCATCTCTTGATTATTTTTATTCTATGGCCCTCCACCCCACCCCAGCCCCACTTCTCCTATGATATCCCCAGTTTCATACTAAATAAATTTTGATAAATGGATGAATGTATGAAACAACCCCAAGTGCTTTGATTGGCTCAGCTCCATACAAAGACTGCAGACTTTGCATCTGGCTCTGTCCAACCATTTAGCACATAACTGAACTTGTACCTAGAAAGAACCAGGTGGAGGGTTATGCACTTGTCTCACTGCAAATGGGAGGATTAAGTCAGGACAAATGGATCAGTAGCCTCATCAGGTATAGAAAGATTCCAAACCCACCCCTTCCCACAGACTGTCCTATCCACTGCCGTCTTGAGAATCATCACCCTACACAGATGCCCTCCAAATCTGTCCCAGCTCTGTTACCTCTCTTCTCAGCTCCAGTGTACTTCTCAACTCGCCTGCTAGCCATCTTCCCATGAACAGTCCACAAGTACCACAGACCCCATTAGAACAAGACTCAAGACAAGACAGCACCCTCCAGCCCCCAACCAGCATCTTTTTCTAAATTCCCTGTATTAACAAATGGACCCTTATTTTTTTGTAAAACAAAGAAAAGTATAACACAAAGTTCACATGCATTTAGCACATGTGTTCTCTGAACGTTCTTGCAACAATCAAATTTCTTTTTCACAGATGAGAAAACTGAAGCTCAGATAGATAAGTAACTTTCCCTCAATCACAACATTAGTAAGTACAAGAGATGGGATGCACATACAGGCTGTCGGCTCCAGAGCCCACATGTAATCACAAGACTATCCCCCTGCCCAGGCACTGTGGTGGGATCCTTTGTTTGCAGCCCTACACACAGTCATTTCTCTGCCTTCCTCTGGGCTTCAGGAGGCTGATCTCTATGCACCATGCCATCTGGGCTCCTTTGCCCTCTGCCTGAAGTGAAGGTTGGGTGTGGCCAATGGGAGATGGACAACTGGAAGGGAGAAAGGTCAGATGTTTATGCCCATACCCTACCCATTCCCTCCCATCCTCACTCTCGTACTAGCAGAGGCTGAGTTCTATGGTGACAATGCCTCTGTGGGTCTGGTAACATCATTTCCTCACCTTGTACTGCAGGCCCAGGAGTAGTAACAGTTCCCCACTGTTATCTGGCCCTGGATGGTCCCCAGAGTCTTTGTTCCAGGTATCCCTGCTCATACCTCTGTAAACTGTCCTTGCCTTTTCTTTCCTGCTGGCATCTATTCAGATTTCAAACCCGAGTTTCAGCTCTGACCTTCCCTTCTGGTCATGAGCCCTCCGCCAGCATTACAAGGGCCTGTGAATTCCACTCTTGGAGCATCTCTAGTATTTTGTTCTTCCCCTCTATTCCTACTGCTCTGTCTTAGACGATTTTATTAGCTTCCCACCTGGCCTCTCTGCATGCAGGCTCTTATGTCTCGCCAATGCATCTTCCACAACAGTCAGAGCCCTCCCTACAAAGCCCGGATTCACTCTTTTACTTGTCTCTTCAAAACCTTTCAATTGTTCCCTAAAGCCCAAAGAATAAAATCAAACTTCTAAGCCCAGATCGGTGTTATTCATTTGTGTATTTCTCCTGGGCCTGGCTTGTATTCAATACATATTGTGTTGAGTGAGGAAAGCATTATCATTATTTGTGAAGTTCTAGACGGTGTAGAGCACAGGAACACAGGGCTGCAGCGGAAGCTTTCTCGAAGATTTTGTAATCTCAACCAGTGTTTGTGTAGCTTCAAAAGCGCTTCCCAGCCCCATCTCTTCTTCCCTGGCTCTCAACTTAACAGCTCCATTGGCTGCACATAGAGTTCTAGGTCTTTTTCCTCCCATACAGGGAGGAAGGACTGTGAAATGGTTGGGAGCATGGGCTGCAGTCAAGCTGCCTATGTGCAGCTCCTTCTCTCTCTTTGTCCCCAGGAAAGTACCCGACCACTTGAAATATAGTTTCTTCTCTGTACAATAAGGAAAACAATAGTATCTACTGCGTAGGGTTTTTGAGAAGATTAAAAAGTACACAGCATAGTATTAAGAACAAAGGAAGCCCTCAAAGACGTAGGCAGGTATCGCTACATGTCTTATTATAAGGCAGGATTGTTATATTAAATATTATTATGTTTATTGTGTAATCTGAGTAGATAGAGCAAGGCTTGTGTGTAGACTATTTTATTTAAACCTCCTCCAATTCTGAGAAGTGTTATTAGCTCTACATTGTAGAAAAGGAAAGTGACATGCGGAGAGGTTATGTGTCTTGCCCGAGGTGACACAGCAAATAAGTGTGACTCAATACTGGAATATGGGACTTCTGATTCAAAAATACACTGAGCCATGGACTACGTGCTATGATGTCCCATCAAAAGTCAATTTCATTTTTCTGGGCCTAACTCATATGCCCCTTTCTCCATGAAATCTTCCTTAATTCCTTTGGAAGGATTCACTAATCTTTCTTTTGCAATCTAGAAGCACCCTATTTATAGATCTACTCAGGTTAATGAAAGTTAGTTGTGTGTTATACTTGGGAATTTACATTTCTGTCTCTTTCACTAAGCTCTGAGTGCTCTGAGAACATAAATGCTGTCATATTCATATGTGCAATCTCAGTGACTATCTCACTAACCTTACATAAAGAAAACAGAAAGGCAAGTAGAAGGGAAGGCAATGTGTGATAGGATTTATTAGTCAGGATAAACCAGTTATGTTGCAGTAAAAAATAACCCCCCAAATCTGAGCTTTCAGAAACTAAGGTTTATTTCTCAATCATTTAATATTCTCCTTGCAGTTGATTAGACGTCAGCTCTATGTCACCTTTACTTTGGGACCCTGGCTGAAGGAGCAGCCCCTGGGTCCACCATCTCATGGAAGATGGACAAAAGGAAGATGGCAGAAGACACACCACCAGCTTTTACAGTTCCAGCCTGGATGTAATGCACATGCTTGCATCCACATCTCATTGGCCAAGGCAAGACACACAGCTAATCCTGATGTCAGGGCAGGGATATGACTTTCTTCCTGAGAGGATCTCTGATTATGGAGGAACAGAAGGAAGTCTGATCTAGCAAGGACACCACACAATGAATCTAGAAACTGACTCTGTTTAGAAGGAAGTCATATAAATAAATGATGGCTAGTTATTGAAGACCTACCAAGAGACAGGAAACATTATACATTGACACGTAATCCTTATTGAAACACACGCATACACAACACATGTCCATTGGAATACAGAGCATTGCTTTAGTTTTGCAGATAAAGAATTCAAAGCTTAAGAAGTTTTTAAAAATTACATTAAGATCATGCAGATAGTAAAGTAGTAGAATCCAAAGTTGACTCGAATCTAACTCCAAAGCTCATATTCTCATAAATCACACTGTTCTCTTTGGTTTTGAGGCTGCTAACTAGAAACCATTGCTCTTTCTATAAAACATAGAGGGAATTCCTACGACTCTAAGTATCATCCCTGAAACAGTGGTTTTGGCATCATTGGCCAGACGTGCAGAATCTCGGACTCCACTCCACACCTACTGAATGAGAATCTGCATTCTAACGAGATCCTAGATGATTCAAAGTCACATACAAATTTGAGAAGCAATGATGTACAACCAAAGGAAAACACATGCATTTTTTTCTGCCTCCCTTGGAATCAGGGAGCAAGGGAGAGCTGTCTGTGGTGCTACCCACTGTGGAAAGCCTCATCATTTTAACTTTGTAGAAACAGGAGAAAATAACATAAAACCTGCTAACTTGTACGCTTGTGGGAGCAGCATTAACAGGTGCTGCTGAAAGCCCATGACCTTAAGTGCATCTTCCAATGATTTTCTCACCATTTACTTGCTCCTTAGCTAAGTCAGTGAACATTCTTTGTATGCCTGCTACATGCTAGGAACTATGCCAAGCACTGGATCATGATGAGGGCCCCTGCCCTTGAGAGGCTGCTGTCCAGTGGAGGGTGACAGACATGCAAATAGGCACTTACTGTATGGTATAATTTGGGTTCACCAAAGTGTAAACAACGTGCTTTGAGATCTCTGAAGAAGGCACTGTCTGTCTGGGGTGTCTTGGGGTATCAGGGAAGGCTCCATGGAGGAGGCAGTCTTTAAGGTGTGAACAGAAAGAAGTTCGCTGTTCAGGGGCCTGGTACCTTTCAGGAAGTGAGCAGCAGGTGGGAGGCCACTGACAAAACAAAGAAATACTGAGTATGGCTGATGCTTAGGGATGGAAGGAGAATGGGGGTGGTCTTAGCTGGTCCCAGGTATAATTTCTAGAAACCTATCAGCCTAGAGAGCCTGATAGGAAGTGCAGCAGGTGAATGCAGAAGGATGGGGCTCTGATTAAGAACAAAGCACCGGCTCAGTCCCACTCTCGGACTTTTAGGTTTGATCACCTGTAGGCTCATATCTCACCCTGTTTCTGAGCTAATCTGGATTAAGGCAGGTAGCATTTTCGGTGGATGTATAAATAAGTTATTTTACCATAGAATACTTTAAATAAACTGATCATTTTAATTTAATGAGAGAGAGAGAGAAAGTGGTTAAACAGAAGGTATTGTTGTGGTGGTCTGGGAAGGATGATAGGTAGATGTGATAACTGAGTGATAAAAGAGTAAAGGTTAGTTAACTGGATAAAGAAAAGAAAGGGCATGGAAAAAGTGGTGTTGGAGGGCAAGGTAGAGAGGGCAGGACAGGTGGGGGACAGTGATGGCGAAGGCCCTGCATAGCAAGTGTGAGGGCACCATTCCTGTGCATCATCAGACGCCATGATTTGCTCAGTTCGAGTCCTGAAATGTGTTCTACCTCCTAACCCTATCCCACCTTCCCATATCCCAGTTTGAGCTCCAAGCCCTGGGGCTCCCAGAGGCAAGGACAAAAAGAGCATTGCTGGCAACATGGAACATCAGGAAGGTATGGACCAGGAGGGGAGAGAGCTGTTGAAGTGTGATGCTGGGGGAAGTGAGGGCAGGGTATGGATGAGGGACCAGAGGAGTTAGTCATCTGTACCCAAGCCTCCTAGTCACAGTGATAATGTAGGTCCCCCTGGATAAAGAAGCAATTAAAATACAATTAACCTCCCTGAACTGCCGTTCTAAAGTGCATATCAGATAGGGATTTGGAGATCATTAAATACGGGGGTAGGTGAGTGGAGGGGGCTGCAGGGTGAGGGCAGAAAAATAAAATCCTTTCTCTGAATCTTTTGGGGCTCCCTGTCACAAACAGTCCCCAGTAGGAGACCACTGCATGGGGCAGGGCGGGGGAGGGCAGAGAGACACAGAAAGGTCATCTTCTCCCCTTCCCCCCCCCACAGCCATTCCTTCTCAGCCCTGGCCTTAGGAATAGATGCAGCAGCTGCAAATTCTTGTTGCTGGGGACAAATGCTTCCTGAGCAGGGAGGGGACGGGAGGATACCTACTCCTGACAGCTGCCTCCTAGGAGCCTGCTCAGTTTATTAAATTAGCAGGTTTCTCTCTTGTGGCGAGGGTACTGGAGAATGAAATGCCAAATGGATCAGTTTCATGGAATCTGAAACTGATAAATTTTCAGAGCTGGAAAGCTCCTTGGAGAGCGTCTGGTTCAACCCCCTCTCATTTTTTTTTAGATGAGAAACCTGCAGCCCAGAGATAGGAAATGACTTCCCTAAAGTTACAGTTGCTACTTAAAACGCAAAACTGAGAGGCACCGAATGATGGAAGGTGAATTCGCTCCATAATTTATCACTTCTGCATGTTTAGTGTTCTTAATATTGAATTTACTTCTCATACAGACTACCTGCAATCGCTGAGTAATTTACTCTGAAAGATCATTCTTAAGATTTCCCATCATTATTAACACTGACTTGAATTATGTTGCATTTTATATCGAAACATGGGTTTAATTTAACCCATGGAAAATCTCTGCATTAAAAAAAAAAAAATTGCCTTTCTACAATGAGAAGGCAGCCTGGCTTCTTACAGAGATAATACTAATATGAGCTACAATTCCTTTCCTACATCTGCCTTTCAATTAGATATTCACATCTGTCTTTAAAGTCTTCATTAGCACCCATTGTTAGACTGGGCACCTCAGAACAGGTAATCGGTCCTCATTGCAGCACAGATGCAACAAGCCGACAGAGGAGAGAAGAGTTAGCCAGACTCAATCTGAGTTAACGAACTTTGAGCTCTGAGCACTGTGCTAGGCCCAGAGAATGCAAAGGTCAAAACCAGCTCATTAGGACCCTTCCTCCAGGAGCTCGCTACCTCACCAGAACTGGCTGACCTGATAAGAATCAGAAAAGAGGACGGGGAAAGGTAATGTCCACCAAACAAGTTAACCTTCCAGCATGTGCACAGAGCCAGACTCAGCCCAGGGGGAGGCCGCATCCTATGACCTCAATGTGGAGTTCAAATTTCTCCTTCTGAAGGTGCACTGTCTAATAATGGTGGCCACTAGCCACAGGTGGCTATCTAAACTTAAATTAATTAATATTTTGAAATAAGTCCAGTTCCTGGGTCACATTTCAAGTGCTCAATAACCACCTGTGGCTAGTGAACAGTGAGGATTTAGAATATTTTCATCATTGCAGGAAGAAGTTCTGTTGGACAGTGTGGCCTAAAGGCTGGCTTTGCAGGGGATAGTTCTCTCCTCTTCATGGAGAGATCATCCTGCCTGAGAAAGTGGGCAAGCGCTCCTTAGATCCAGACATTGGAGCATCTTCTGCTGGGAACAGGGTAGGTTAGGGTAGCTCTCCATTTGCTGACTCCGGGATCTACCATGCATTATGACTACAAGCAGCCCCCACTCTTCTGTGTTTCTCCAAGTGAAACTGGGATGGACGATCACTCACACTGTGTATGGAATCATTTTTTCCTCAAAAGCCCTGTCAATTTCTTGTACTGCAGTTGTATTCTATCCAATGCTGGGATGTGAAATAACAGTGGTAACTATATTCATTATGTGCTTACCATAGGCCATCATGGTGCTAAGTGCTTGCAAAGCAATACTCCATTTGCTCCTTAAGAACTCTGTGCATATAGTATGCAGATGAAGACGTGGAGGCCCAGTAAAGACCATGCCCATGTTCACAAGCCAATGAATAGGGGGTAAAAAGGAAGAGATCTGCTCCAAAGCATGAGTCTCAACCACCATCCAAGCTGTCCTAGCACTGGCCCTACCCCTTCCCATAAGGCACTAAACACTTCAGTTTTTACTTAGTCCACCACTCAGTGGAGAATCTACCTTTCATTCTTTACAGAGTCTTTCTGAAGCTCAGATGGAAGAGTTTGGTGGGGAAAGTGCTATTTAAACTTTAAAACCCCATCTTAGCGGCAGAGGCCATAATTAATAATAACATAAAAAATATAATTGGCATTATCCTTTAGGTCATACTATGCAGGCTGTAGAATCACCTGGAAAGCTTATGAAATGTTACATTGGTACCTTCCTTCCATATCCAACTTTTTGAGAGTTTATTATGGAAAGTTGTTGAATTTTGTGTTTTTTTCTGCATTGATTGAGATAATCATGTGATTTTTATCTTTCATTCTATTAATGTGGTGAATCACATTTATTGGTTTGTGTACGCTGAACCACCCATGCATCCCAGGGGTAAATCCCACTTGATCATGCTGTGTGATCCTTGTAATATTCTGTGACTTCAGTTTGCTCTTTTGTTGAGAATTTATGTACCTACATTTATCAAGGATTTGGCCTCTAGCTTTTTTTTTCTTGTAGTGTCCTTACCTGACTTTGATTATGAGCATAATGCTGGCTTTGTAAAAATGAGTTTGGTGTTTCTATATCTTCAATTTTTTTGGAAGAGTTTGAGAATTAATATTAATTCTTCTTGAAATGTTTCATAGAATTCACCAGTGAACCCATCTGGTCCTGGGCTTCTCTGTGTTGGGAGGTGTTGATTACTGAATCAATCTTCTTCCTCATTATTTATCCAAGTTTTCTATTTCTTCATGATTAAGTCTTGATAGGTTGTATGTTTCCAGGAATTTATCTATTTCTTCTAGGTCCTCTAACCTGTTGGCATATAACTGTTCATATAATCTTTTATGATGCTTTGCATTTCTGTGATATCAGTTCCAACATCTCCTCTTTCATTTATGATTTTCTTTGTGTTTCTCTTTTTTTATAGTATAGCTAAAAGTTTGTCAATTTTGTTTATACTTATATTTAAAAACTATCTTTTGGCTTTGTTGATATTTTCTATAATTTTTTTATTCTCTTTCATTTATTTCCACTCTGATCTTTGTTACTTCCTTCCTTCTCCTAACTTTGGGCTTAGTTTGTCCTTTTAAAAATTAAGGTGTAGACTTTGGTTGTTTATTTGAGACCTTTCTTTTTCCTTAATGTAGGTGTTTATTATTATAAAATTCCTCTTAGAGCTGCTTTTGCCATATCCCATAAGTTTTGATATGTTATGTTTTCATTTTCATTCATTTCAAGATTTTTAAATTTCCCTTTTACTATCTTCTTTAACCAATTGGTTGCTCAGGAGTGCGTTGTTAAATTTCCATATTTGTGAATTTTCCAGTTCTCCTTGTTATTGATTTCTAGTTTCATACCATGTGGACAGAAAAGAACTTAGTGTGATTTCAATCTTCTTAAATTTCTGAGGCTTGTTTTGTGACCCAAAACATAATCTATCCTGGAGAATGTTCTGAGTGTGCTTAAAAAAATGTGTATTCTATTGCTCTTGGATGGAATGTTCTGTATGTGTCTGTTAGGTCTATGTGGTCTGTAGTTCAAGTTCAATGTTTCCATATTGATTTTCTGTCTGGAAGATCTATTTTTAAAAGATTATATTTTGTTTTTATTGTAGAGCACACTGATCTATCCATTGTTGCAAGTGGGGTATTGAAGTCTCCCACTATTATTTTATTGTCGTATATTTCTTCTTCAGATCTATTAGTATTTGCTTAATATAGTTAGGTATTCTGATGAAGGCCACAAGTATCATAAATAATCAGGTAAATATGACATGACCAAAAGAAACTAATAGAATTCTAACAACTGCCCTCAAGAAGTGAAGGTACATGAATTGTCTGACAAAGAATTCAGAACAATTTTCTAAAAGAAATTCTGTGAACTACTAGAAAACATAGACAGAAAACTTAGTGAAATTATGAATTACATAAACAAAATTATAAGTTCAACAAAGAAATAGAAATCATTAAAAAATAAAATCCCATAAGTGCAAGAATACAGTGACTGAATTGAAGAATTTAATAGAGAGCTATTAAATTGATTCAAGCAAGCAGAAGAAAGAATTAGTGAACTAGAAAGGTCACTTGAAATTATCCAGTTAGAGTAGCAAAAAAAAAAAAAAAAAGAGAAAGACTGAAGAAAGCCTCGTGAATTATGGGATACCATTAATAAAAACAATCTATACATTATTGGAGTCCCAGAATGAAGAGAGAGGAAGAAAGAGGCAGAAAGGTCATTTAAAGAAACAATGGCCGAGAACTTGGGGGGAGATTTGGAAATTCAAGTTCGTGAAGCTTATGGGTACCCCTCGAATTTCAACCCAAAACTATTTTTTCTAAGACACATTATAATACACATTATAATAAAATCAAAGACAGAGAGAGAACTTAAAAAGCAACAAGAGAAAAACATTCCTCACTACAAGCCTACCTCCATAAGACCATCAGTGGAATTTCTCATGAAAATCTTATCAGCCAGGAGAGGAATGATATATTTGAAGTGTTGAAAGAAAAAAACATACCAATCAAGAATACTTTATGCAGCAAAATTCTACTTGAAGGAGCAATAAAGACTGTCGCCAACAAACAAAAGCAGAGGGATTTCATCACCACTAGATCCATCTTACAAGAAATGCTAAAAGGAATTCTTGAAGCTGAAATGAAAAAACACTAATTAGTAACATAAAAACATGAAAATATACAACACACTGGTAAAGATAAGTATAGTCAAATTCCTAATACCCTAATACTGTAATAGGGTGGTATGTTCATCATTTAACTCTAGCATAAAGTTTAAAGGAAAAAGTGTTAAAAACAACTATAACTAATAATTTGTTAGTGGATACACAATACAAAAACATAAAATATGGAGGGTGTAAAAGAGTAGAGTTTTTATACATAGCAAAGATGTTATCAACTTAAAACAAACTGTTATATCTATAAGGTGTTATACATTAAGCCTCATGGTAATCACAAAGCAAATACCTCAAGCAGATACATAAAAGATGAAAAGAAAGAAATCAAAGCATGCCACTATGGAAAACTATCAAGTCACAAAAGAAGGCAGCAAGAGAGGAAGAAAGGAACAAGAGAACTACAGAACAGCCAGAAAACAACAAGACGGCATTAGTAAGTCCTCGCCTTTCAGTAATTATTCTAAATGTAAGTGGGTTCATCCTCCAATCCGAAGGCACAGAGTAGCTAACTGGATTTTTGAAAAGACCCAAATATATGGTAGTCAGTCCATCAGAGATGAGCCTAGGTGGCATGGTTTTGGCTGCTTATAGAAAGGATTTTATTAAATTGCACGTTGGCATTGGGTCATTGATCTGCTATGAGAAAGATGCTATAATGAAACTCTCTTTTTAATATACTGAAGGGTTGCTACAGATTTTTATAACATTTCCCCCTTGTAAGAACCAATGGGGAAATTTCTCTCAGTCTTCAGGTCCAGGAAAACCTGAGTTTTTTTTTTTTTTTCTCTCTCTTGATTAATGGCCTTGGGTTTATCTCACAGACACTAAAATTTAAAAGTTATTACATTTCATTTTTCCCTCTTGTTATGACTATTAGGAAGCTCAGAACCAAATTTGTTATTTACCTCTAACAAGATTTTAAGGCATGTGAAATGCATATGTAACCCCGTTCCTGATTTGGTGGGTTTTTATTTACCTATTTATTTTAGTGAGCTATGAAAACTTAACAAGAAATTCAAGGGGGAGGGTGAGTAGGGAGCTTGTAGTTCACATCCCATAGCAAATAAATTACAACTTCTCTATTAGGAATTTCTCTGCTCCCACATCCCTCCCTGGAGCTATTCGGGTGGTGATTTTATTTTTCTGCCCTTATTTTTCTTTCGCTTTGGCATCTTCACATACCACTTTCCCTTCTTACATTGCATTTTTGTAATCTGCTTTAAAACAATTCTTTTAACATGAATCTTTGCCTAGAATAGTGATTAATTGTCTATTAGGTGCCTGGCATTGTTCTAGGTGTGGGGATTACAACAGTTGGGAAAAATAAAACTAGACAAGGTTCTGTTGTAACAGTGTTTACATTGTACTGGGCATGCGGAAACATAAATGAACAAGGAAATAAACATATAAAAGTGGAATTTTACAGTGTGGCCAGGGTTGTGAAGGAAATAGAAAAGGCGATACAATGGAAAGGGGCCAGGAACAAGAAACGTGAGGTAGGGTGTGGGGAAAGGCCTTGCAGGGAGGCGATAAACTGAATGTGGAGGTGCCAGCCACTCAAAGATCCGGGACGAGTATTCCAGGCACAGCAACCAGCAGGTGCAAAGGCCCTGGCGCAGTGATGATGCGTTAGAGGAATGTGTGCGCTCACCTGGTAACCTAACCAGCTTTCAAAACCCTTCTCCCCTCTATCTCTTTTTTATGTAAGTAAAACCCATAACTCAAAGAAGTCAACAACTTTATGCCTATATGCTTTTATACCCAGACAGTCCACGCAGAATTGCACATGTCAGCTTGCAAGCATGCCTTCTTCACTGGACTGTGAACACCCAAAGTTCCCCAGGGAAGACAAGAATAGCATCTTCCTTCTCTCTAGCACAGTCCTGGCGCATAGAAAGCAGATAGTTTTATTTTCCAAGATAAGCCTTCGTTAAACTGACAATGCAGGCATGCTCCCATTCGAGCGATGTCTTCGGTACTGGTCTAAAGTACACTTTTAACATTTGCAGAGCCATGAGCTGCTTGAGCTCTGCTTGTGACCTGAATAGATTGGCAGCAGAGAACCAATTGCCTGAGCGAGCACAGCCAGCCTCTGTTTGGAAGGAGGGAGCCTGCTACCTCCTTCTTCTGAAGAGCCCCTTCTGGGAAAGAAAAGACTCTTATGGCAGTATTGGATTTCCCTGTAAGATTTATGACCCAATTTAAAGTTATGGGGCTTTTATTAATTATAATAAACACCAATTTCATTACACTTCAACTTCCAAAGAAATTACATACTATGGAAGGGAAATAAAATGTTAGTTTTGTGCTAATGCCAGGCGCACATTAACTGGCTGGGTACTGTGTTCTTCCAGGCTGGCTCAGGGAGCAGAGAGAAGGGGCATTTTGGAAGGAAGAGCCTGAGGAGCTGTTTTCAGAATTTCAATCCATTTGGTCAAAAACAATGGAAATGAGCTGTCCTGCCACTGGGGGCTTGTAGGAGCACGCCCTTTAGGAGGAGCTACACTAAATAATGCACTTTGGGCCTTAAGCCCTCTGATCTAGACCTGCCTGTCTCTTACATGCTGTGCGATCTTAAGTAGGTTACTGCTTCTCTCTGAGCCTTGATATTCTCCTCTTAAAAATAAAGATGACCTAGGTCAGGTATGACAAACAGATCATTTCTTGTGCCAATTCTAATGTACAGGAGGTGATCGCTAGGAAGGCTATTTTAGGAAGGATTCTAAAGTTTCATCCAAGATTCCTGGGAAAGAGCAGTATGATCAATTTGCAAGTTCAGCCAGGAGCATGTGCCAGGATTGTAGACAGACATAGGCTAGGTAGTCACTAGCCCGGGGAATAGCCAATGATCTTAAAGTCCATTCTAGATTTCTGTATTTTAATTTAAGGCTGCATAGACAGTAGCAGACCCAGGAAAAATCTCAGGATCATAGATTCTCAGTTCGGAATCCTTATCTACGAAATAGGTAAAACAGATCATACCTCACAGTGTTGTAAGGATTCAACGGCATTTTGCAGTAGAAGATAATGAACAAATATTATTCCCATCCTTCTGCATTTCCATCCTGCTCTGAGCTTATAAAACCACATGGTGACACTCTCCAATTGCGTGGGCTTTGGAGAGCTCACTCTTCCAAAGCCTCACCTTAGTCCATGATACGGGAGGGAGGCAAGGGGGTACTATATGCTCATTGGGCAAAACCTATAGCCCCACAGTTTCCTGCAGGAGAATCTTGGTTTAAAGCTTCTTTGTTTTAGATTTTATTGTTATGGACTTTCCAACTTCTGCTACTTTTGTTTTTGCTGGAGAATGGAAAATATTTTGACATTCTGGGATGACAGGGTTTCATGAACCCCCTAAGGGGATGGAGAAGAGGATTCAGCAACTTTGCACAATTGCTTCCTGCCAGATGTGAAATTAAGCTTCTGGGTACAAACCCAGTACATTTGGATAATGGGTGAGAAAGCCTGCTGGGGCTCTCAACCAGAGAGAAGGAGAAGGGAAGGCAGACTGAGAGGTGTGTGTGTGTGTGTGTGTGTGAGTGTGTGTGTGTGCGCGCTGCGTGTGTGTGTGTGTATGCCTCATTATATCCATTATTACATATTTCTCAGAGACAACAGATACCAGTTGAGTGAATTGTGCCTTCCTGAGTGCTCTTATCTCTCACCTGGTACCGCCATTATGAGAGTCATATATGGATATCACCTACTGGTCAAAAGCTCACATTTGAGTTATTCAGAGCTGAGTTTGAATCTAAGCTTCAACACTCACTAGCTGTGTGAACTTGGACAAGTCCCCTTAACTTCAATGGACCTCAGTTTCCTCACTTGCAAATGGGGTTAATAATAGTGGGGTGAATAATCAACTAACATATGGTACATGAGTGGGTAGAAAAAATGCTATAGTCAAGACATGTTGGTTAGTGACTTGGGGTCAGCTTAGTCCTAAGTTGCTGCATGACAATGGACAAGATTGGCGCTTGCTGGGCATCAGTCTCGCAGGCAGTCCCCAATGGGGCAGGACTGAAAAACTTCTAAGCCCTTCTAGTTCTACTGTTGGCATGAATCTTAAACATGGTTTGAACCCTTTATATCGGTTGGCATGCAGCACTCTGATACAGCTTTCTGCTGCCCATGTTGCCATTCTGGCCCATATTGAGAAAGGTCAGACTCAGTATTGGACCACTGAATTTTATATTCAGGCTCTGAATTTTCTAAATATACTTCTTTGAGCAAGTCATTTAATCCCTCCCTACTTCTCTTTTTCCCCATTTGAGTAAATGGGGGTTAGTGGCAGTATTGCGTTACTTTATGCTGTGTACTTAGCCCCTGCCTGGCCATCCATCGTAAGGACTGAAGCAGTGGGCACCACCTGAAAGACAGACTCCTGCTCATGCTAGACTGTGCTTCTCTTAAGAAAAGATGGAGCCAAAACTATCCTTTAGGAAGCTGCCTAGTTTAGTTAGGACCAACAGGCAACTAGCTTTTAAACAGCCTTCATAATTCAGCCTGGCTGATATCCGGACATTTTCCCAAACTAAGATGGTTCTGGCGGGGATTGTCTCCGATTGCCCTCCACTATGCTGGATAGAGAATCTATCCCACATGTTCTGAAATATTGGCATTCCCTTTAAATTAAATCATGAGAGGCAGAACTGTGGTGAAGCAAGAATATCAACTTTAGATCCCATAAAAATCCAAATTCAAATCCTGAATTCATCCCTTACTAGAGACATGACTCTGTAGCAAAGAAACTTCTGCGAGTCTCAGTTTCTTTATCTGTAAAATGGAGACAATAGTAGCTGCCCTGGCATGGTAATTATGAGAATTAAATGAGATAAAACATGCAAAGCACTTAGCATACTTAGGCACTCAATAAGGAATAATGTTTTTCAAATGTAAACGTATTGCTCTATTTATATAGTTATTCAACCAAACTCAAATTGCCTCTGGAAAAGATGCTATTTATTTATACCCCTTTTCTCTTTCTGCCTTAGGGCCTGGTAGAGGGCAAGGGATGGGCCAACAGGAGTTCTACTTAACCTACCTTCAGGCCAAGACTATGTTTCTCTTCTTGGCCCAAACATTCCTTCCCCCCAGGACAGCAACCTGCAAGCTGGTACAGAAATGGAAGTCATTTCCACAATATTCTTCCATATCCCATCACCAGCTTTGTTTTCCCCAATGGTTCAACCCGCTCCATCATATGCTTTCTTTGGGGAGGGGACATCTTCCTTCCCTGCCAGCCCAAGTATGTTTTGATTTTGCGTATGCAGAAAGTCAGGTGACTCTGGCACAACCGGGAATTAATATCAGCATCACACCTCAGCCGTGCAGTGGACACAGGATGCTGATGGAGGAGGATTGGTAGGGTCTGTTCACTTGGCCCGCAAGGACTTAGAGCTCCATGAAGATGTGTCAGCCCAATGGCCTGGCTCCTGTTCAGAAGCTCTGTGTGGCTAGGTAGATTCTGAGTGCCTCTCTAGCTTCAAGTATGGCTCTAACCTCACCCTGACAGAGCCTTGATCCTCTGGGCATTTCACTAATCTGAATCTTCAAAGAACTAGCATATATACCCTTTACAACATGAGAAACAGTTTACCCCATAGATTACAATCCACACTGTCACTTGTGGCCCAGGTCTACTTGGCCTCAATATGAAGGTGACACTCACTTTGTGTTTCATGTGTCTGGTGCCCACTGGGGTTGTACAGTTGGTGGCCCTGGCCCCACCCTGCTCTCTCTGTTCTGAGCTCTGCAAGTGCCCATAGTAATTAAGCCCTCTGTTAAAAGGTGATAGGAAGACGGGATGGGGTGACTTTGGGATTGTGAAGTTTTCCTAAAGTTCCCCAGATAGTGCCGATGGGCAGTCATATGGGGAGTTAGCGTCATACCATGTTAAGGGATATTGTCACTTAGCTGGTTATCTGTGCGTTTGGCCAGTAGACAGTCATTGTAAAGGAAGGACTTTGGAGAGTAACGTGAGTAACATGAGTGTCAGGACAGGACACACTCAGAGACTATTTCCTCCTTCCAATTTCATTATTATTCTGAAAAGCATCTATCAAGTGTCCTTTTGCTGCTTCAGAAAAAGAGATGGTTTTACCCAAGAGCTTCTCCCTCCCTCCCTCCCCCTTTCATATTAAACTTTATATTGTGGCATCTTACTCCACCATACTTTGGGCAGCTCAAGGACAAAGACCATTTCTTAATCACTCTGTGCTACCGTTACATGGACTAGCATCTGCTCCATCGCGGTATTTAACGAATGGTTTTGAATTAAAGAAAATGTGTCTTTATCCAGCTCTGATTGGAAATTAGACCCTCGTGGATGTCAAGTTTGAAGCCACTCACGACATACAAAAGGCTGGCTGTAAAGTGGTAAAATTGCATTTGCAACAAATGCACCCATATGTGTCAAAGGGTGTCGTATTTCAAAATAACCTGCTTGGAAAGCTACCACTACTTCCCACAACATTGCTTTTACTCAAATGCATCTGAAAGTCTAGTTTCATAGCTATTGTCTTCTAGCTGAAGGGTAGGGCTGAAGTCCAAGGGGCTGGAGCCCATGGGATGGGTGACCCACCAGTGGCTAGAAGCTAGTCTTGAGGTGCAGCTGTGGGAGGGCTTCTGGGAAGAATGGGGTCTGTTGGGTGAATGACCACAGCAACTGCAAAAACAAATCTGAGAGTGAGAATGGGAAGTGGATTTACATCAGGGCCACCGTGGTGGACAGCAAATGGATGATGAATATAAGTTATTGGGACAGTTATAGTAATACACTAGCTATACTGAAATTGGAGGAGTCAGTGACAGAAAAGTGTTCTGGTTTAATGAGATAATGATATATTTTCCCTGCAACTATGCAAGATGCTAGCAAGCAAAAGGATTCCAAAGAAGGTACAGTTAATTTCATTTTCTTCCCAGGTAGGGGAATGAATATGAATTTGCCCACATTTTCTTTTTTGTCTGACTTTTTATTTGAAACAATTTCAGACTTAACAGAGGAGCTACAAAAATAGTGTGGAGTTCATGTATACCTTTCACCCAGCTTCCCCTAACGTTAACAATATAGATGACAACAGTACGATTATTAAAGCCAGGAAATTAACCCTGGTACAATACTATTAGCTAAACTATAGACACCTTTGAATGTTATCATTTTTTCTCTAGCATCCTCTTTCTGCTTCAAGATCTAATTCAAGATTCCACGTTGCATTTAGTCGTCATATCCCTTTAGTTTCTCCCAATCTGTGACCACCTGTCATTCTTTCACAATTTTGACAATTTCAATGAGTACTGGTTGGTTATTTTGTAGACTGTCTCTCAATTTTGTCAATTATACGTGGAGAAAATTCATAATTGTTCACAGGCTACAGGGCATATAAGAATTCTAGCCTCCATGCTTATAGTCGCATTTTACTTTGATTGATTCAACCCCTTCCTCCAATGACAAATTCGTATTCATTCCCCAAAGGGAAAGATTCTCAAGTTTGAAGAAACAATAGAAGGCTAAGTCAAAGCTCTAATGAAGCTACCCAAAGAAAAGATGCAAAAGTTTTCAGCAGAGGCAGCACCATCAGAGTATTTAACCTCTGTGCATCCTAGCTTAGCCACATAATGGGGCGAGACTACTGCCAGCTGTCAGCACCAAGGCAGGGGTAATGAAGCTGAACGTAGGTGGACTCCTGGAGCGAGCCTCAGGAAGGGGTGAGAAGCACGCCAGTACTGAGAACCAAGCCAGGAGAGGGCAGGATCTGACATGGACAAAGCAGAAGGGGAGGCACTACATCTGAGCTATACATGAGTGAAAGTCAGAGCCTACAGGAAAAATCCAGACGTCAATAGGACAAGGCTGGGAGTGCGATTATATGGATTACCTGTAGTGAAGAAATATGAGTCCCTCCTCTTCCAAAGGGCCTGGGAGGCCCAGCATCAGATATGTAAGCGACTGTGTCACTTAAATTTCAAATCCTGAAACTTGTGTTTAAAATTCATCATGATAATCTTCTATAATATGCACTTTATATCTTCATGTTATATATATATAAGAATATATCTTCCTTGTTTCCTATTCCCAGCAATTGATACATTTCATAAAATTGTTCAGGTTAAGAATCTCGAAATTTCAGAGACTCTGCGTGAATTGAGTCCTTTGGAGTTGTGCTGTGCACAGGCCATACCACTGTGCAAGGCGGTATTCATAGGTGATTAAATGAATAACGCTTTATGCGGGTGGGGGAGTATCCTATCTTAGCTTCTGGGAGTCTAATTACTTCACTGGTCATACCAGCATAGCAATCCCTTTCTCCCAGGGTTATCCTGCACTTCAAAAAGTTAACCTAGGCAACACATGCTACTCAGCGCAATAACTAGCAAAGTTAGTTCCTTCCCTCTGCCCACCACATTCATCACACATTAATAAGTATTTATGTGCATTCTTCAAGCATGGGAAGGAAATGGAGCCAAGTTGTGTTGACCAGCCAGTCAAACCTGGGGAGAAAGGCCACCATTACCACTCTCTCCAGATGAAGTCTTTTGGGACAGACCAGTGAAGGGAAGGTATTAGTGGTTTTGCTTTCTTGTTCTGAATATTATTCCAAAGAGTTCCTCCTGAGATACCTGTACTGCCACAGAGCATGCCGTTTTAAGATTATATATCTAGCAAATACCACCGTCCAGGTGCCCTCTCAACACTGCGAGCCTGTATGTGCTCATTAAAATAAATGTCCTACTGTGTATTATTTGTTATTGCTGGGGTGGGAATAAAAATCTAAATACTAACTGCATTATTTTGACTTATGACAAGCTAAAAAAAAAAGCCTATTAGGTTATCTATCAGCCTAATGAAAAGTATTTAACCTCAGAACAGCAATGCTTGGTCTATTTTCATATAATTTCCTTACTAAAGTGCAATAAAGACTCACTAATAGACAGTTTTATATATACCTAGTGAGGTATAAGGCAGCTCAGAAGGTGTTCAAGAAGGCAGGGCATCTAGGGGAGAGGATGGGCTGCCCATTTAACCATTTCACTCATGTGGGCTGTGCTGTGAACCCTAGCAGACTCCCAGGCAGGAGGCAACACATTTCCACCTGTGAACACCGTGTCTATTCCTTTAACCAGGCTGGGTGACAGACAGCAGAAGATAGTACAAACAGGGGCAAGGAGACTGCCTCACAGCCTCCTGGTTTCTGGTCCTGGGTTCTGGTTTCCTTAAAGTTAGGTGTCTCTTTTATGCATTAGGCTCCAACAAGCCCTGAAAGAAGCCAGCTCAGGTAAAATCCCTTCTCAGGTGTGCCACCAAGACTAAGCCCTCCTTTTACTTCTCTGACTTGCTGTCCCTTTTCTCCTCTCTCTGGTAGCCAGAGTCCCTGGTTTTGTACTTCATTCTCTGCACTTTTAGTGTGTGTTTGGGGAGGAGGGGAGTCTCTTTTTCACCACGGACTCCTCCCTTTGGCTCACTCATGCCTCTGCCTAGCCTCCCTCCCCTGAATTTGGCATACCTCTGGGATTGCACCAGCAACAGTAGCCACAGAAGAAAGGCTCTAGAAGAAAAACACTCCCTTCAGCAGCCCCATCACTGTGGCTGTTTATCCAGACACTGGCCTCCAGCCTAGGAGTGGAAGACATCGCACAGAGTTAGGAGTCTGGGCTTTTGCCTGGTTCTTCCCTGAAGTCTATGGGGCAGGTCTGGCTGAGGTGAATCCTCTTATGTGGGCCTCCACTTTCTTCCTCCATTCCTCCCTTCTTTGATTATGTAGCACCCACCATATATCTGGAATAAAGTTCAGCACTGGAATGTAAAGATGACTACTACGCAGTTCCTGCAAACCCACATTTCAGCTGCAAAGACGGATTAGAAAATGAAAAGTTAGCAAACTATGTGATAAGCTGCTTGAAATGAAGGGTCTGAACAGACTCATCCCCAGAATCGCTTTGAGTTCCAGAATTCTAATGGGATAGACTGTGGACGGTGCAGCAAATGTTGATATTGATAAGTAGAGGTGTTGTGATATTGACCTGGTTTCTGGGACGTTGCAAAATCATCTTGGCAGCATTGTTCCAAGCAGCACTACTGCATTTCCAATCAGTAGTGCTGCGTTTGCCTCCTGGTTATAACAGGTTTCATCAGTCGTCTAATGACAATGATATTGCGACTATGCCCTGTCACTGCAGTGATGGGTATGATAGATGTGCTCACTCTGCAACTGTTCCCCCTTGCTTTTTATGTATATTTAGGTATTACAAAACTAGGAAAGCTTCAATCACATTTCCCTGCCTCTCTTGTACCTAGGATCTGACTGTGATCTAGGTCCACTCAATCAGATGCACATGTACGAGATATAAATTGGAATCTGAGCTCTGTGGGGAGAGGCAGGGAAGATCTATTGCAGCAGGAAGTATGATTCTGAGGACTAGGGATCGTTACTGAGAGCTTATCTTGTTCCTTCAACCCTATCAATTATTTTGTAAGCCACCTAAGACAGTAATAAATCCCGTTCCTTTCAACTACCCAGAGTTGTTTCTACTGCGTACAACTAAGCCTTAATCAACTTAGCACCTAAAAGGGAAAGAAATCGAGCATAACAGCACAGAATCTGCTTTACGCTGAAGCAAACTAGGGTGCATACTGAAATGCATTCCATCCCTTTTGGCTAATGCCAGAGGCTCTTAATTTTGACGTTTTCTCTGCTTTAAAGTAGATATTGAAGTTACAAAGAGGAATGTCCTCTTTCAGCAACATGGTTGGCAGAGATGATGCACCTGTATCCCTGTGTCCTGACCTCATGGCTATGTGCTAACAGATATGACTGGCCCAGACATGAGCATCCCATGCAGGGCTCGGCAGGTACCAAGGTCATCCAGCTTTAGTCTAGTGAGTAAGCAGGGGCTCCAGCAGTTGAAACCAGATAACCATCATCTGGCCTCTCTATCCATGGGTGTAACAGGTTCCCAAATGCTGGCCTGGGCTCACAAGAAACCTATGTTTTGTTTTTGTTTTGTTTTGTTTTGTTTTGCGGGGGCGCGGGGTGGAACATTAAGACTATACTTCTTCAAGGAACAGAATATAAGAGCAGAAATTCATCCAGAAATGTTAAAATGCTGCCACTTCCCCCAAATTCACCAATTTCCGGGAGATTAATGTCAAATCCATATGAAGAAACAAACGTCACAGCAAGCGTCCTGCCACGTTCAGCATAGGGCGTTTGCCCACATACAGCCGTCTTCCCTGCTTGCGACTCCTCCAGTCCAGGAATTTTTTTGTTTCAAAAGTAATGAAATGGAGAGGAAACTATGTCCTCAGCAGAGCAGCACCCGTTCCACTGCCCTGTCTCCTGAAACTTTTGACAAGAATATTTTAGTTTCGACCTTCCTCCCTGGTGCCATAAACACTGCAGCAGCAATTTATTCCTTTCTAGAAGCCATAAAAATTCTCCCCTGTATGTCTCAAAATCACGGAAAATGAGCACCTTTGACCATCTTTTTCGCAGGCCCTGCCTTTTTCTCTCATGGTTGCAGACACATAGACAATTTATGACAGTCCATGGGGGGTTCTCCTTTCTTGCGTGCTTATGGAAAATTCCAACCAGCCATCTCCACACTAATCTATCCCCATGCTTATCTCGAGTCTGTAGAAATAAATCTAAAGTAGCACTTTCCAAAACGGGTTTTATATCTCACCGGGTCTATGAAATGTTATTAGGTATGCCACAAATAAAGTATTTTGTAGTCAAATAGGTTTGAAAGCACTGCATGCTTTTGCTTGCAGAACAGTGTATCTCATAAATCCTGTGGTAAAGACCCATTCAAATTTCAAATTTGGTTAGCCCAGAATTTCAGTTTGTTTAAACATGGAAGAGTTTTATATTTGCTTCCCAGCGTTCTATGGGTACCAGTTTAGGTAGATGATGACAATTGGGAATAGAAGTTGAATTATACAACCAGGAGTTTGGACATGAGATGGGATTCCAATTTCCAAAATACCTACTTCTGATGGGTGAGAGTCATAGCTGGGGTAACCTGATGTTGAACTCAGGAGTGGGGCTCAAGTTGAGTAGGTTTCTCTTGCTCAAGGTTGGTCCTGAGAAGGAGTGCAGGCTGAGTCTGCAGATGGCACTTAAATAATTACAGCTACAGTGATGAGGAAGGCTGAAGAGCTTTGCTACTTTAGCATGCTCCCAGACCAGCAGCCTCAGCATCACTACAGCCTCAGGCCTCACCTTGACCTACTCAATCAAGATCTTCAGTTTAATGAGACCTCTAAGTGATGTGTATGCACATTAATATGTGAGGAACACTGGCATTTAACTGTTGTTCTCTATCCTTCCCACACTTTTACATCATCCGAGGAACTTTAAAAATACTATAGATCCCTGAGATCCTAATCCAGAGATTCTGATTCAAATGTTCTGAGGCAGAGCTACAGCATTAGTGTTTTCTAGAACTCCTTATGATGCAGCCAAGGTTGAGAACGGCTGATCCAAACCAGCGGTTGGGCAATGAGAGTCAGTTTAGGAGTCTCAGGAAGCACCATAAAGACCACCACATTCAGCCTTTTCCATATCCATCCACATCGGACTGAAGAGGGATGCCTTTGGAGTCCGTGGCGTGGTTCCTAGAGATGAGGTAGAACCACCTGAAGAATACTCCACAGCCTTTGGGGAGGCCTCAACACAGCTGCTATCTGATGCAAAAGCCAGACTACCCTTCTGGACTTAGCTACTATTGTGACTTCTTCCCAAAGCAATTTAGGAGCTGTGCCACTGTGTCTTTCTGAGTCTCAGCACTTCATCAGAACAACATCCTCGCAGGCAGGAATGCCTGTGAAGCACAAAGGCAGCATCCATCACTACAGAATGTTCTTCCTTGAGGAGCTGGTTGAAGCTATCTTGAAGTCTTCAGTTGGGTAGAAAATCTGGGGTTGGATAGAGAACTTCAGAAACAGGAATCGCCCCAGATGTACAGAGGCTTAGCGTCCCATCGCTAAGCACAGATGTTTTTTATGAGAATGAAAACAGTTACCTATGTTACGTCGTTTCGTGCACAGGCAATTTGTTTGAGCTATCTAGCTTAAGAGATTTTTTTTTTTCCCAGAGGTAACTATTAGCATTCCTCGCTTTAGGAGAAGAAACCAAGACTCACAGAAAATAAATGTTTTCCTAACTATTTAGTGGTGAAGCTGGCACTAGAACTCATGTGGGGATCACTCTAAAGGCCACGATCTTTCTACTGCACCAGTGACTAGAGAAGGTACTGCACCTACGGAGACTCAGATCAGTCCTGGTTCAGATCCAGCGCAGCCATGAGTGCTTATCCATCTCACTAGAAATTCTGATATTAGACAACTAGATAATTTTCATTCATCAGAAGCTAGAGTTACCCATGAAATGATCTCTATTACATTAAAGCTCATTCTCGCTCCTTGCTGCAGAGAGGTATGCTGGCATAGACAAGGAGTGCTCAGTGCATCTACTCCAGTAGGATGATGTGTGAGGATAGATAATATGTAAACAACAATACTGGAGAAATTGAAATGCTAATGTGGGGTTTGAAGTTACAGATACAGGACTCAGTCAACCATGCATCATCCACAATGGTAAATAGGAGAAAGGTAATTGTCACTGATGTATCCTGAAGCTAGTCCCCACCCAGCTGGGGAAGGGAAAGAAGCTAGTCTTCCATCTGACAAATGGGGAAATGGCCCAGGACGGGTATGGCGGGGTGGCCACAAGCTGAGGTTCTTAAGAGTCTGACACTTGGCTGCATCTACTCCCTTGTCAGGTGTCTGGGATGCCTTGCAACCAGGAGACTTGTGGTTCACCCAGTAATATAGGGTGAATCATCCATGCTAATCAAATATCTCCCCTCTAACATTCTGGGCAACCCAGGGGCAGTATTGCCATGGTGGATACATACTTATTCTAAAGCTGGACATGTGTCCTTTTCAACTCGTGTGAAACCTGTTGGTATTTTAATCGGTTCAAGGTGGAGGCACAAAACTCTGTCTTCACTGCATGTTCTAGAGACACCTGGAAGTATATTAGAACATGCTGTTGGCAAAACAGTACACCACTCAATCTCTCTCGAGACTATTGGTTTCATTCACCTGCCCTGTGGAGCTGCTGGAATGTAGGTATCTTATAGAATACTCTACATTTCTGTAGGACTTTGCACCATTTAGTTGAAAATGGATCTGTCATCAGCTCTGTGGGCCTAACTCCGAGGTATGCTAGGATCTTAATGGGAGGTTGCTGTGGACAGGAAGGTCATTTGGCACTGAGTGGGCCATGGACAGAGTGACTGCCCTGGCTGGCAGCCCCTAATTCTAAATTACAGAATCCATTAGCATGCCTAAGTTGGGGTACCACTGATCTGACTGATTTTCAGGAGTGTCTGATCTCTAGGGCAGAGTCTCTTTTCAATCAGGTGGAAGATGCTCTCTTGGCTTGAGTTTCTGTCTAGGATATAATCAGCCCAACCAAGGGTTGGGTACATAGAGCTAAGATTTTGTCCTTGAGGAAGGAGGCTGGCTAAGATGAGGCAGAGAATCATTTCTTAACCCAAGAGGCTAGGAATCAGAGCATGAGAATGGAAAGGAAGTCAAGAACTACAGAATCAAAGGCAATGTTTTATGCCTTTGCCACATAAGACAGATGGAATGAAGTCTACAGAGCAGTGGGCACTGGGAAACTGTGGCTCAGGCAGCAAGACTAATTCCATCCCCCTCATCCTGATGGGAGTGGGGCTTCTTAAGTTCTGGTTTTCTTTGACACAGGCTCTGGGAAGGATTACATCCTGCAGCTAAGCAGAATTGGGGAAAGCAGGGGCTAGCGGCCTCACTTTGTATTTGCCTTCAAGGTGCCCCTTGCTCTTCCCACTTGATCATCTCTGCCTGCCTCTCAGTGGTCTCTAAAAATGACCTCTTTCGCCATCCAATTTGGCTTTCCACTGTGACCCATCACTCATTCTCTCATCGGTCCCACCTGGCATTCCTCTCTACCAGGAGCACACCAGAGTCATCTAAGTTCTGCTCTAAGTCCTCATCCATATTTTTCATTTGTCTTGAACTCTCTTCTTCCTTCTGGATTCCTTCCCAGATTGTATATCTTCAACGCAATGTGGAAATCTGTTTCTTCCATGAATCCTCTACCAACTACTGTTGTCAACTAACCACTCGTGGTACCCCTGAATGACTACAGTATCTTCAAGCGTGCCCTAATCTAGAGTTTAATTCCACACCATCTTTAATTGTAGGCTCATGTTTGGTGTCATCCCTCTCATTCTGCTCAATTCAACAAGCATTTATCGAACACTGACAATCAATCAAGCACATTGTGTTGGAGACTTGAGTATAAGACGCGAAAATAACACCTATTTAGTGCAGGCACTGTGTTAGACACCTTATGAATGCATCAGTTTTGCCCCTCACATTGAATTTGAAGTTTCTCTTGCAATAGATTTTGCTAGCACTCACTGAGCACTGAGTTCTCTTAGTGTGTACTGAGAAATTTCCCATCATCCTGTTTACTCCTTACAGCAACCTATTGTACAGTGCTGCCTCCCATCTTTTGCCCTGGCATCACCTGTTAGAAAGCCTGCCCACGCTCCCCTCTCATCGCCTCTGAGCTCATAGCACATTGAGTGGGCAGTTGGCTTCATGGTCCTGTCCAATCCCCTGACCAAAGCTGGGCCAACAAGATTCCCTTTCTTTTGGTATTTGTAATTTGAACTCAAAAATTCCATTGACTATTAGACTTGTAATGATATAGACCCAGGGATCAGGGCACAATGTTGGAATATATATTTTTGCAATGTACACAGAGAAACAAAAAGAGACAGAATCAGTGACAGAGAGAGACAGAGAAAGGCAGAGACAGATAAGGATTAGGCAAATACACAGAGAAAAACAGCAAAAGAGAGGAGAAAAGAGAAATAAAAGGATGGGGAGATCAAGAAAGTATAACAATCTCCATTCCTGATATCATCTCAGTCTGTGATTCTAGGCCCTCATGAGACTGGCAGTACTTCCTGCCCTTGGGTTCCTTGAAATGCACACCAATGTATCCTTCCAACAATTCCTGATTTAATGAAATTGGTGTAAATGGGTAATTATTACCAGCAGCCACATGCACCTAGTTAAGATGTACTATAAGAAAGATTATCAATCCATTTCACAGAATACATAACTGAGATTCAGAGAGTCCCATTGTCTTTAGCAAATGGTTGGACCTGGAAATTGAAACCAGGCCCTTGGCTTTTAAAACCTAACTCAAAGTTCAACACCTACTAGGACCTCGATTCATACTTATTCATTTATTAGGTTGTGAAATTCCCTAGTGAAATGTCCTTGGTCATTTTAGTCCCAGCCCCACATTCCCTCCTTCCTTGTCCCCACTGCTTATTTGATGTCCCTCATTTGTTCCCTTAGTCATTTCTTCAGCTCAGGAGCAGCTTAGAGTCACAGGAAAAAAAGCACGCCCATCAGCTGTTGAATGGGAGCCTGGAGAGCATGTCACCATTTTGACAGCACCATTTGGGGTTGCCTGTGCTTTGTCTCATCGACAATTTTCCACAATGCCCTCCTTACATAATTGGATAATTGGGATGGGCAGCTAAAGGCAGATGTATCCCCACATCTTGGAAAACATTAATCAAGATAACAGCAGTGGAGCCTGCACTCTTGGCAGTTTATTACAATTTTCGTAACAAGAGGAGCTGTGGGGATGTAAGGCATTATCTTCTCCCGTCGTTTCTAACAAAATATCCCAGAACAGCAGGCCCACAAGGACAAGGGGAGGCCATTCTCCATTCCAAATAACATATACTTTTTCAAAAATAAAAGAAACAATTTAAGCATTTTGGCTTCTCAGGGTGAGTTGGCAGGCACACTTCTCATCTCACAGATGCCTTCGGGTGAAGGTGTTTTAATAAGAGAGAAAGTGGAGAGAAGATAGCAGAACATGCCAGAGGCAAGGAGGAATCACGGAGCATGGGGTATGGAGCCCAGAGGCTGAGGAGAAGGCAGATGGGGGGGGGGGAGGGTGTGGGTGGATGAGCATGGGGAGAGATTTCCTGCTGCTCAGACACACATGCCATGCAACGGAAGCCCCCAGGAGAGTCCCACTACTGACAACTGAGCAGTAAAGAATTTAATTCTATTTGTTTCACTTCTTCATTCACACACAGTTAAAAAGAGAGTGTGGAAATAAATATTATATGATTCAGGGGCATGGATTTCCCAAGTTAGTATAACTTTTGAGAGCATATACCCTAATAAGGATATGAGCCAAAGGAAGCTGCATTTCTTTGGAATGAGGAATGGCTTTCTTTCATCCACTGCAGAGGCAACATGATGTAAAAGTTCTGAAACCAGGCTGCTTAGGATCGAACCCAGTTCCTCCACTTGCTGACTATGTGTCCCTGAGCAAGCTGCTCAATCTCTGGGTCTCATATTCTTCATTAATCAACTAGCATAACAGTAGCACCAGCCTCATAAAATTGTTCTGAGTGTTGAATGAGTTAGTGCCCATGACATGCTAAGAGCACTGTTTGACACATAGGAGCGTTCAGTAAATGTTGGCTATTATTTTTCAAACAACTTTTGAGGATGCCAACTATATATCTTAAGCCCAGGATGCAAAGAGGAATAAGGGTGAGGATCTGCCCTCAGAACATCCACATTCTAAAGGGATGATAGACACTCCAAAGTAACGAGAGACACATATATTGAGTATTTGCCGTGTGCCAGCCCCTGTACATAGGACTTAATGAGATAGATGCTATTACTTATTGGACTTAAGAAGTTAAGCAACTGGCCCACAGTCGCACAGCTCAGAAGTGCTGGTATAGCCAGAGGGCGAACCCGAAGCTGCCTGATACCACCGCATGGCCTCTCTCTCTTTTTAAAATTTATTTACTTAAATTAGTTTCAAATACATTGGTGAGACATCTATATAGTTCATAAAAAGATCCCCCCAATTGCTCCCTCTCTCCAACTAGCTATCATATTAATGCTAATAACTGCATTCCCTCTGCCATGCCCCGCATCCCCGTGACCAACCACCAACTACTAATTTGTATTTCTTCAACCCTTCACCCCATTCTCCCAGCCCCCAACCTCCCTCCCCTCTATCCATCACCAAATTGTCCACTATATTTGTGAGTCTGTTTTTGATTAGTTTGTTCTTTTTGTTCCTTAGATTCTGCATACAAGTGAAATCATATGGTATTTATCTTCCTCTGTCTCACCACACAGTCTCTTAATTGCTAATCTTAGTGTGACTGTAGAGTCGGAACTTGTGTTACTCTTTAATCAAGATGATGCAAACATCCCTCCGCACGCTGGCTCTTCTTCCTCACAGAATCTCAGTTGCTTTACCCTCAGAAAATTGGTCGCAATGTTGAATTAAATTTTTATTGGTTGTCTTTCTCCCCACACTATAAACTCCATGAAAGAAGGGAACGGATCATCTGTTTCGTTCATCGTTGCCATTTAGCAACTAGCACATGGCCTAGCATGTAGTAGACACTCAATAAATATCACTGGGTAGCCAATGTCTCCCTGAAAGTAAACAGGAGCTACACTGTCGTCCTATGTGCTACAACAAGGGAAGGCTGCTCTTAGAGGGTGACACAGAAATAGGATCTAGGCGGATGAGGGGGACCCTGCTTCCCAGTGCAGTAGTACCCAGAGTGAGTGCCCTTATGTTATAATGCATCACTCACTTAAGGCTGAAATTGAACACTGCCAAAAGCCCTTTGAGAATCCCTTTGAAGGACGGTAAAAGAATGAAGGCATCTTTTTCTTCACCATCCAAAGAAAGAAAAAAATACCACTTTGATTAGGACCTCTGTCTAATCTACAAATGAGCATTCCAGTTTGAATTCAGTTCGCTGAAAGAAGCAGCAAATCCCACACTCATGGGAGTTGAAATAGGATGGACGCTGGTTTTCTCATGTCCAAACTCAGGAGTTGACAGTACTGGGCTATCAAGGTCTCAGAGACTAGGCAGCCTCTGGCTTCCTGCTTTGCCATCCTGACGGCGCCAACTGTGTCCTCATGATCCGGGATGTGCTCTGGCCACCGCTTCAGTGTTCCGAGAAGCAGTGTGAAGGGGGCAGGGGAAGGAAGCAGCTTACGGAACCCTTCTGCTTACATCCCATTGGTCAGACCTAGGCATATGGCCATACCTGTGTATAAAAGGTGGCTGAGTAATGTCACCTTAAGGTATGCAGGAGATCGTGTGCATAGTTGAAATCCAGGGGACCAAGAGACAATTAGCACAGATACTAGGGTGAGCTACTGACAATAGTCCCTGTTCCAAGCAGATTGAGCCCTTTTTTGCATGATTTCACCTTGCCCTTGGCATGTGCAGTGAAATCACTACCTGGACCAGGGATTAATGTATTCTCAGGCTAGTCAATACTTATGCTTAT
Organism: Eonycteris spelaea; assembly: GCA_003508835.1. Taxonomy (NCBI): domain Eukaryota; kingdom Metazoa; phylum Chordata; class Mammalia; order Chiroptera; family Pteropodidae; genus Eonycteris; species Eonycteris spelaea. Next base: position 1,041,114 of record PUFA01000160.1, on the reverse strand, counting down.
CAGCGGAACACCATGCCATGCTCATCATTACAAATATTGAAAGCTATGGAACCCTATGTTCCAAAAGCACTTTATATGGCATTCCAATATACTAAATGCTTGAACACATATTTCTCTACTGAAATCAGAGGTGGGAAGTCTGGAGCACCACCTACCATCCCCTTCCCTGAACTATGGTCCTTCCCTCTGGGCCCTTAGAACACGACATGGGAACCTCCGGCTTAAGACAACTGTCAGGTTTCCCTGCCCAGGGAAACTACAGACTGTCAGCCGTACTTTTCAAACTACATTCTAATTGCTCTACCTTTCAGTAGCACTTCTAGATTATCACCTTTCTAATCAAAAGTGCCCCCCACGCATATTTTTGCCAATTCTCATAGATTTCCGAGCTTCCTTATTTGTACTTGGGGGAGCTAAGATGATTTGGGCCCCTTAGAGTTTTAGAAGAGTGGAATGAAAGTGTGTAAAGAGCTTAGCACAGCACCTGGCAGTAGTAAGGTTTCAATAAATGTTAACTATTATTATCATTTTTAATAATAATTTAATAATAATGTTAACTATTATTATCATTTTTTCAAAATGTATTTTGCTGAGGTAACAATGCAACTTTAACATTTTTTTTAACCAAAATAGCTTAATGGAAAAATTGTTGTACTTATCTCACATTAAGCCCCACTTTGTGACTAATAAAATATTACTTATATTTTTAAGTTAAATTTTTAATCAAGGGGTTTTTCTTGATTCTTACCTTCTGCTAGACTGTTTAGTATGGCAACAAAAGGGGCAAAGATACCCCTTTAATCCACGCTGATCCTCTGAAATTTTTTTTTATGATGAACTAAATTCTAGGACACTACTATCACCAGCCCAATCTACCAAATTCTATCTATGTAACTAACCTGAAACATCATCTCCTTTCTTCTTAATTATTAGACAAGATTCCCAAATAAGCTGCATGTAGATCCCTCTATGTATTTGTCATAAAAGTGCACTTAGTCATATTTCCCATCCTTAAGATAGTCTTGCTGCCAACAATGATATAAATAAATGATTAAAGGTTCAGCATAGATTAGATACTGAAAAAATGGTAACTCTCATCATGGTGTTGTAATACTTAATAACGGTGCTTTTCATATTTATTGAGTATCTACAATGTATCAAAGTTAGGTATTTAATATACACCATCTCATTTAATCTTGCCAATAATCCTGTACGATAGATATCATTAGCTCAGTTCTATAAATAAGAAAACTAAAGCTCAGAGACCAGTCTAGTTTTCTAGAAAACAGCCTGAGCCAAAGCTTACTGGCTAACACTTTATTGGATGGGGAGCATAATCCCAGGGAACCTTGAGTGAAAGAGAAGGGAAGTTTAAGATAGGAAGGGAGGCAGTGTCAAGGTGGTGCACACTTGAGTCAGCCACAACATCACAAGAAAACACAACTGGTTGCTCCATCACATAGGACTGACCTGGAGAGGTCATATGTGACCTCTATATGCAAGCAGGGCAGACAAGCAGTTAACTGGCTGGCTTTTTCTGGTCTCCTATATTTTATTGCTCAAAGTCAGTTCCATGAGGTGTTAATTCCCCTATCCTTCCCTGTAGGTATCCAAACTTTCTGGGTTTCCAGTGGGTAGGCTAAAGCCTTGGTGGATCCAGTTGAGTTGAAAGCAAAGCAAGTGATTGAGAACATGGGACATCGGTGGCAACATGAATGTGGAGTGGCATGTAAACGTCATCTGGTACACCCAAAAAGCTTGCCCAAGGTTACACAGACATGGCAGAGTCAGCATTCGAACTCAGGCCAGTCTGACTCCAAAACAGTTGTATTTTTCAGTGACATCAAGATGCCTTACACTGCTGAGATTTTGAGCAAGCTAGAAGGGGAAGCTGTGGTTTTTTGACCTATCCGGCTCATGGCCATGGACAGATAAGTGCTTATTAAGTAGTCATAGCTGATCAGTTGACAATCATGCCTGTAGGGTTGTGTTATCCTTTTCTATATCCTAGGATCGACACTTTCAGAGGGCATGAGCCATCAGGGTTAGAACTTTCCATAAGATCTACAGTGGCTGCCTTAATTCAACCTGGGTTAGTACCAAGATAGCTGGCATACGCACGCAGCATCGGAGTGGCCAGTGCTCTCCTATCACCTTCGCCTGCCAGATGTCAAGTGCCTCAGCAATGAAATCAAGTGGGTTTATTTCCTTGAAGGGTTAGGAGAAACTGCCACATGTTTCACAGGAAACGGTTTGTATGCATTCCTGGCGACAAAACCAACATCCAAAAAGGGAGGACCAGAACCTGTACGAAGCTGAGACCTCCGTTTCAGAAAATGCTGCCTTTCAATGTGTTAAGAAAACTCATCGTTCACCACAGGCTTCTCTGTATTTGTCTCTCCCCATCCCCCTCTCAAACGTGAATGGGCTCTACTCCTCTCTAGGGCTGTCTCTGATCTGCTCTTGGAGAGCAGGACTCTTTTCATTATTGTCCTGGTATCTCTCTCATCTTTGACGTCTTCCTCCTCACTTTGCAGGTCTTCTTCTCAGCCAGCAATCATGCTCGGATTGATCCCTACTCTCGATAACACTTAAACATTTCTCCTCTAACTCTGTTCCTTTTTATTTTCTTTTATTTTTTGCTTCTCAAGGTTCTCATATGAACATCCTATTGGACCTTAAACGCATTCGATTTTTAACTATTTCAATGCTGGCTTTCCTCCCACCACTCTACAAAAATGCTTTCTCCAGAGGTCACTGTAGTAAACATTTATTGTTTTTGCCACTCCACATAGCACCCATTCTTTCTTCTAGTAATAATACCCCAGTTCTCCTCCTAGAGAACTATTTCCTTTCCAACTTTCAATCTATAAGATTTACCTGAGCTGCACACCTAACTCAAGAGTAAAGCACATGTGCTTTGGTCTTAAACCAATTAGTGATTCGATCAGGGATGGGCACATGACACCTTTTCTGGAACTGCTGAGACGGAGTTCCTTTCTCTTTGCCACTGAATGTAAACCTGAGTGAGTGAAGTCCTTGAGCTGCTAGGAACTACTTGCCATCACAACGGGAAAGCCTGGTTGGACATGGATCTAGAGGAGACAAAGGAGGAATAACTTGTCCCTAGTAACACCATTTGAATCCTTGAATCACGTCACTCCTGATGATGTCCCATCTGCCGGCCCTTTCAGTCAACTGAGCCTTCTCGCTTAAGCCAGTTTGTCGGAATTGATGTTCCTTGCAGCAGAAAGAGTCCCAACTGACACAGACATCTAATATGGTCATCAGTGGCCTCTGAGGCACCGAAATCGATGGCGTCTCTTCAGTCACCCTCCTGAGCATGACCTGGTGCCTCTGCTTGGGGGCTGAAGTACCACAGGTTCAGGCCCAGCTCCAGCACTTGCGATTCTTATGTCCAAGTTATTAAACGTCTCCAAGCCTCAGTTTCTTCACCTGGATATGGGGCTACTGTGAGGGATGTATGTAGTGGGTCCGGAAGAAACGGCAGCAGTTCTTTGGTTCTCTTGGTAGAGGATGGCAGCAGCAGAGGTCCCTGTGATGCCGGTTCTCCACAATGAACACTGCTCACTGCTAACCAGCATTTGCTCTATTACCTCTCTCCTCCTGTGGCTCCTCTTGGCTCATGTTTTCTGCATTTTTCCTCCTGCCTCTCAATCATACATTTTCTAGCTCCTCTCCCTCCTCCAAAATGTGGGTATTTTTCAAAGTTCTGAACTGGGCCTGTATGTCCTCTATTTTGGTCCTCTCTTCCTCTGAGGATTTCAGCTTCCCCCCCCCCCCACTACATGCTGGACACCATGCTCCTGGGTGTCCCAATAAGGGCCTGGTGTGCCTCAAATGTCACACACACTGTCTCTTCTCCAGAACTTTCAACTCAAAAGTTGCTTCTTGTCTTGGCTGTTTCCTGCTAATGGCACCTCTTTTCTCTAAGTCCCCAATGATTTCAAAACCTTGAGCCTTGAAATCATTGAACTCCTTCCCACCCATTGCTCTCAAGCTCATTTCCAAGTCCTATCACACTAATGCTCTTTCTTTCATGTCTCTGAATAGCCCCCTACCTTCTTTCTCTTCTACAGGTTACCACTCCAGTTCCTGCCACCCCTAAGAGTTGGGATGGGGTGGGGGCATTCCAATTGCCTACTGAGCAGTCCCTTAACGGGTTTTCAGACCCCAATAGCTAAATGAATGAATCTTAATGCAAAGGCCCTCATAATTAACCTCCTCTCCCCCCAAATCTTCCATGATTGCCCATTGCCTTTAGAATGCAATAAACATAATTTAAAAAACAGTACTTACAGCATCTCCTCTGTGTCAGGCACTGTGCTAGGCATTGTGAGGAAGACGAAATTAAAACACACATAGTCTCTGACCTACAGGGCCTTCCTATCTTGTCGTTTAAGTGACTAGACCACAAAGTCTGGTGTGTGTGCACATACACACATGTGTGCTTGCTTGCACTCTCTCTCTCTCTCTCTCTCTCTCTGAATAATATGATCTTTCTTCATTCACCACAAATCCATCTTTCTTGTGCCTTCTCCATAAGTCAGGTCGAACTACACATTTCTGTGTTCTCCTACCTCCTTGACTTGGCTTATGCTGTTTCTTTCCCTGGAATATCCTTTCCTTTAACTCTGTTTAGCCAAATCTTGTGCATGCTTTATAGGCTTTTTCATATGATACACTCCCATAAATCTCTGGCTGATGATTACCCTAGTAATTTGTAAGTTTTTCCTCCTCTCATCTCCCAAAGCACCTTATATGAACCTGCTTCTTGCATTTTTCCATTTTTGAAAAAAAAAAAATCTATGTAATTAACTTATCTGCCCAATTAGACTGCAGATTCTTTAAGGGTAAGAGCTTTGATTTATTTCTGCATCCCAACCATTAGAAAGTATTTCTCGATTAGTGCTACGTATGCATTTACCTACACAGAGCGCATGCACCATTTAGGGCTAGCCTTTTTGCGCTAAAGAATTCTTTACGTAAAGAAAAATTTTAAAAGATTTCCCACAGGTTCTTTTATATAAATCTTCAGGCTCATTTTAACCTGCTTATGGATTATCAACTATTAGCCTAGAGGAGAACTGTGGACTGGGAGAAATCCAACAAACAATAAAATAAAGCAAAATTGTTAGAAATCACTGCCCATTAATGAGTTCCTAGAAAAGAGAAGAAAATAGATCTTCACTGACTATGGGATTAAGGCACAGGGCTTCATTTCCAACACTTGTATTAGAAATAAGAGCTCGCTTTGGAGAAGCTGGCATTATGAGAAAATACTCGGAAAAATGCATGAGGCATGCTGGAGGGGAGTTGGGTCTTGGGACTTGGATCTTCCTAAAGTTCCTCAAGAGTCTTGGGACATCAGCTGTGAGCTACCTTGGGGTCCCTGCTGCCAACAAGCGTCAGGCTAGTGGACCTGATGGATAGTCTAGTCTGTCCCTGATGTTTTGTGATGATGCAAAGTGGGGTGGGGACATACCATGGTCACCATCTGCTCCACCAGAATTCCTGAGTGGGTTGCAGGCTGAGGGTTGGCCATATGGGTTCCTGGGTAATAAAAGTGCAAGAGGTGAAAGAGGAAGAAAGGCAGGCCATTTCAGACATTCAGCCAAGAGCCTGGGTTCCTCACAGGGCTACAAATAAGGTGTAGATTTGGAGTCTGGCCTATGATTTTCCCAGGATTGGGATTCCTCCCTGGGCCTAGCTCCTGATAGCAGGGTGATGAGCAGATTGGGTTATCAAAGGGCAACTGTGAAGCTCCCAAATCATACAGCTGTTTCACCACTCGTGAAAACCAGTGCTCTAAGCTTGAATAGTCTTTTTAAAGGCATTGTAGTTGTTCTGATACAGGTACTGATGCAAAGGGATGTCCTGGGATCTCCAGGTGCACCCACCACACACCATCATCCCCTAGACTCTGGTGTCATCTCGCACATTACCAGGAACCCGGAAGGATACTCAGTCATCAGCTTTTGTCCTAGCCCTAGATGTCCAGTATTCAACAGTCAGAGGACTGTGTTCTTAATTCATAAAGTTTATGAGAGGATTCAGTCTACTCTTGTTGCAGTGTCTGACCAAATGCAAGCCCTCAATGAATGTTTATTTATTTATGCATTTGTTACTCACTTAATTAGTCACATCTCATGTTCACTGTGCTGTGAAATACAACGACCCTCTCTGCAGAGGGTAGGGAAGTGTCATAGTATAGTTAAGAGCATGAAGTCAGAAAGACCTGGGTTTAAGTCCACACTATTTTACCTACTATCTGCGTGACTTTGGGCAAATTTCTTAACTTCTCTTAGCCTCACCTGTAAGATGAATGTAACAGTGTCTACCTAGATATCCTGACGTGAAGATTAAATAAAGTAATTCAAGCAGAGGTCCTAGCATGATACCTATTACCTACTGAGTAATAAAATAATATCGATGATAACATTAAAATGTTAATCACTGTTAGTAGTATTTCTGCAGGAGGTATAATATGGTTAGGGGAATGAGACGATGTATAATAAATGCCAAGGCATTGGTACAGACTACACATGCTCAAGGAGCTTCAGTGTAGAGGCAGGAGGAGCTGGGTGGGGCGGAAGGCAGGTGAGGCTTCCTAGAGACGTGGGTGTGGGCAGGACTGGGACAGTGGAGTGGAGGAGGAGTGCACGTGGAAAATTCCAAGCAGAGGACCTGGCACTGACTCATTTGGGAAACGCTCCAGTATTTAAGGAGGAAAGATGATAGAGTTGCTTTTAATTATCTTAAAGACCCTTGTGTGAAATGGGCTTTGGAGTCTGGAAGGGACATTATCGTCACAGCACGATCAGTCCTGATGGCCTGGCATTTATCTCTGACAAAATGGAGACTCTACAAGATAAATGGATCAAACCATGCTAATTACAGGGAACTTTCACAGGAGACAGGGGGATGTGAACGTTTTCAAATACTGCGCCTCCATCCCACTTGAAGCAGCCTCTCTCTGCCTCCCACCACCCAAGAGCAGTGCTGAAAATGACAGAGTGGAATTGATGCTCAGGGGTTGCCCAGACCAGCTGATGAGGCTACAAACATTCTCAGGCATACATCCCTGGTCAATCCAGGTCCGCTCTGTACCACATCCCACCTAATCGAACCTCCTAACCTAGAAAAGGATGGGCGTTCAATCTGAACACTCCAGGTCTCTAATCTCACAGGTAGGGAAACTGAGGCTATGTTGGGCAGAAACTTGGCCAATGTCATAAAGCAAGGTGTTAATGGAGCTAATTTCTACAGTTTCCATTATTGCTTAATGATTGAGACTAGTATTGGATTCTTGCTCTGCTCCTCACTAGTGGTGGGTCTTAGATGAGTTTAATTAACTTTCCGAGCCTTGGCTTCTTCCCTTCCTCCCTCCCTCATTCCCTTCTTCCTTTCCTAGGTGAGGGTAGAACTGTGAGGAAGGGCTACCTTGGCTTTGAGGAGTAGTTGGTCAGGAGCATCTACCATCAGAAAGTAGAAAGCAGGCAATGCCCCAATGCCAGCCAGAGCTCCGTGCCAAAAGAGAAAATGGAACCCATTTCTTCAGACCCTTGGGTCCCCTGCAGATGACAGGCTGATGAACAAGGCCATGCCCGAGGACTATTTCCAGTTTCCAATGCTAATTGTCTTATCTATCTACCCAACTACACTTGTAAGAAACATATGGTCTGGTACTGTCGGGAGGAACTTTATTCATCACCCAGGCCAAGGTACACCCTCATTTTGTAGATGAGCATATGGAGGCCCAACATGGAGAAAACTTCTCAAAGTCATACAGGATACCAAAGACTAGAAAAGTCTAAACCTCAAATCACCTGACTCCAAATGCACCTCTACAAAATTCCCTGTTCCTCCACTCGGCTGGGCTCTCACTTTATTTGTGGGGGACAGGATTGCCCTTTCTACACTTCCTATCTCTATAGCCTTTGGGGCAGCAGAGTGGGGCTAAGTCTATGGATCACTGACCAGCATCAGTTGTAAGGGGAAGTCTGGAAAGTTTTTGCTCAATATGGTCCAAACTGGTCTAAAAAATGCTCTTGAGGCCCCCAATAGACATAAAGTATGTGGTGGGCAGAAAGAAGGTGGGAGGAAGAAGGGTAAGGGAGACACAAAAGGGAGGGGTAAGAGAGAAATAGAAAAAAGATGGTCAGCGGGTTCTCAGCCCCAGCTGGATCAGAACTCCTCTTCCCACCATCTGCCTCCCATACCTCATGCCCACCCAGCGCCTACGTGGCAGAAGCCGTGGGGAAGCGCCCAGGATTGACAACGTGAGCTGGGTTCAGCTCCCAGTTTCACTGTCACCTGTGGTGTGACCTTGAGCATGTCTGAAAGACCTCCCCCTCTATCACCACTACCTCAAGATCTGTTACTTCATCTGTTAGAACACCTGAGGTGCAGGTTTGTGGGGCAGATCAGAGAGCAGGTATAGAAAATGTTGTGTGAAAGGTAACAGTAGCGGTGGAAACAGCCGCCAGCCATATTGCTGCGTTGTAGGCATAAGGATGCGTCATCGTGTGGATACCATTTCGTGGCACAAACAATGGCCATGACAGGATTTCTCCCTAGCAAACCTCCGACTACAAACTCTAAGAGACACTGGCTCACAACCATGGACAGAAAGCTGATGATTTCACATTGAGGTAAGTCCTTCAACGTGTTCTGGAAACCCTCGGTTCATGCCAGCTGAAAAAAGTGAGGTGGAAGTCCCCTGAAATATTCAGAGCAAGGACTCAGGATCTCACACTATTTATGTCCTTTACGGCGGGAATCACGAGGCCATCAAGAGACTGACCCGAGGGCATCACAGGTTGAACACGTGATACTGTATGTTGGTGTGGTGCTCACTTTCGAGTTATTCTTCTACATTCCTTGGTGAAATTCACAGGGCGTGGCCTAGAAAGCCCCCAATAAATGGCAGCCATCACCGCTGTGGGTGGGGACACTTTAATTCCTGTCTCCTGCATTGCACTGTTGTGCTGCTCCCCAGGTCTCCCCAGCTCTGGGGTCAGGCTTGCAGGAAGCTACACCCGCACTGATTCCTTTTGCTCTCCTTAAGCGGGAGCGGGGCCTGCTTCCCCTTAGTTCCGGATGGTATTTGGAACAGAGCACTTAGATTCCTCCTGGTGCAGCTGGAATGACATTGACAAAATCCCAGCGTTGCAAAGTGGATAAATTAGAAAGCGGAGGAGATGCTGTCATGCTACAGAAGGATTCACCACACACTTACTTTAATTGGGAGCCTCTCCAGAGCACTTGAAGTCCAATTTCCACTTGCCAAAATTCTGTCTCCCCATACGTGTCTGGGAACTCACCTAGTGTGAAGTAGGGAACTGCAGAGACTGCTGTAGTCTCTCCCTCCATCCCTTCTCTCGCCTTCTGAGAAGGCCCTCTGATCTGGTCAGGCAGGGGTGATGACCTGCAGAGCGCAGCAAGGGACTTCAAGCACCAGTGGGGCGTCTGTGCTTGGACAAAGCTGCCCGCTCTCCTGGGCTGTTCAGTTCACTGTTCTGCTGCTGCCTCGGGCCAGAAAGCACCCTGTCATTCTGAGTTACCCTCAACCAAAGCTCAGACCCTGCAAGGGGAGGAGAGGACAGTGAAGGGAGGAAGAGACAGCCATGCTAACACATGCCACAACAGTCACTCCTCAGCTTGTGCCCCTTGACCTCCGAGCTGAGCAGAAGGACTTAGGATCGGTGAACTCAGGGCTTGCTCTGCCTGTCCTGCTTCTTTGGTCACTTCTACAGAGTTGATGCCTCGGACCTTTTCAGAAACCAAGCTCAGTGTAGCAGCAGAAAAAAAAGAGTTTAGGGGCAACAGACCTGAATTTGACCCAGCTGTGTAACCTTTGACTGGTTTCTTAGCCCTTCTGGTTCCTCACCCTTGAAAGGGTGGCTGACATACCACCAGACCAGCTTGCACCAGAGGACTGCACGAGGGAGCGCGGTAAGCATGCAATGCAGCATAGGCACTCAACACGTGACGCTTCTCTTCCTCTCCTCCTGGGAAGGCAGATGGTAACCCGGAAATCGCTAGACGATCACAGTCAAACAATCCTTAAATCCCCACTTCTGGTGTATGGAGCAAAGGAGAAGGCCACAGACACTTTTTATCTCCAAGACTGCAGAACAGGAGTCAGGTCTCTCTGGGGATCCTGGTGCTCGTCACAGTCGCCCTCCTCCTCTCCCCTCCCACCCCGCCCCCAGGGCTAGACCCACGTGGCCTTGTCTGCAGCCCAGCCTGAACCCAGTCTCCGAGGCTCAAGCTCACCTTAGACACACTGGCTTGAGGAATCCCTGCTGCACATTTTGGGGCTGGCATCACATCATTATGTGACTGGTGTGGCTCTGCTCCAATGGCCCAGGTTTGATCCCTCTGTGCTTCCTCCAAGTGCAGGGAACTAGCCTGATGCCCGCATCCTCCCATGGTTTGGCCTGCCCTGGCTATGGTCTATGGAGAACGCTCTCCTTTCTGTTCCCCCAGCCCCACCCCACTTGAAGCTGCGTGGATACCCTTCTGGATTTCGGAGTATGCCCTGCCCAGTGGAAGATATGACCTATATCTACATTTATGATTTCTTAAGGAGTATCAAAACGTTTGTGTGCCCCCAAATGAGGATGTTCTTCAGATGTAAAATGTTTAAGTTTCAATATTATTATTATTCAAATGTGGAGAAAATAGTTTTTAATGCTGGTTGATCTCTTGCAGTGATGTTTTGAGAGCCCCGTAGATGATATAGTAAGTCAGGGGTCCTCAAACGTGTTTAGCTGATTGAGTATCTGAAAGTTTTTGTCCTCTTTGCAGAAGCAAAAATTGTGTAGTTTAATTCACTTGAGAGTTGTAAATACTAATGTAAGTCACTCCTATTCTTTTGTTTTAAGCCCTGTGCTAAGTTGTTTACATGGTAAGCTCACTTAATCCTCACAGAAATGCTTGAGGAGGAATTAACACTACTATTTATTGCCATTTCACAGATGCGTAAATTGAGGCTCAGAGAAGTTAAGTCACTTGTCCAATGTCACTTTGCAAGATGGGAATCAGTGAACCAATCTGTACAGTTGAATCAAGTTCATGGCTTTTATTCCCATCCTCCCCAGTCCACCCCTAGGACTCAGAGACAATGTCATCAGTTAGATGTGACTATGTTCTGTGTAAACCACATCAAATTATAGCCATTAACACATGGCTGACTCACATGCCAACAAGAAAGCTAATCCAGGCATGAGTTATCAGCTGTTTGATAATATTTGTCTGCTAATTTTGCTAATTGTACATCCGTTTGTCACCCGCCAGTGAGTGACAGCAGGCAAACAGTAGGAGGCACCAAAGGTTTAAGTAAAACATATGGGAGAAAAGCTTCCCTGAAAGCAGTTTGATGTCTTAGTCTATTTCTTTCCTCCTGCCTACTGTAAAAGCCACCATTACTGCGTGTCAGAGGCAGAACAACCTGGCCTGGCGTGTGGAAACCAGCATTATTTGAGAGATTCCACCCCTGCCTGCCCACTGGCAACCCTTCTGAGGTTCTATCCTGGTGTTCTCACCCAACATTCTGGAGAGGTACATCACCCTCCACCAGCAACAGTGGCCCAGGGCAGCAGGGATTCTCGACAAAGAGCTGGGACACCCCCATGAAGGTGGACGCTTACCAGGCTCTTGTGGAATCAGCGGTTCTAAGGCGATCTACGCTGTCTCTCCTTATACTACACACCTGTGTTCCACAGGACATGACACCTACCTCTTCTCACTGCCTGATTGGCCCAGGCTAACCACCCAGGCCAAGTGCAGACAAATCATAGACTGGACAGGAAACTAGAGCTTTGAGCCTCATTCCAAAAGATGAATTCTGTCTGTCAGATCTCCCTCTTGGAAATGTAGAGCAACAGGCTCCAAGCTCCAGAGGAAAGTTGGCACTGAAGGGCGCATGGGGATGAGCTGGACAGTGGCTGCAACGGGCCAGGCTTATGGGATATGAGCAGAAAAGTTGATGCAAGTTGCAAAATAGAGCAGATTCCCAGAGAGAGGAGGGGACTCCAGGTGAGAGGAGACTGAAGGACCAGTGCCTGGGGTGCCACTGCCGTTCTATTTCTGTCCCAGTTTTGGTGAGATGTGGCTGCACTCAGGTGCCTGTTCATAGGTTCCCATGAAATTCTCCTCTGCTTTCGGAGTATCTTTATCGTAACTCACCCCCTCACATGCTTTTACTCAAGCCAGGCCAAGTGAACCTCTGTGTCTTGGAACCAAATAACGCTGCCTTGAATGAGGATGTGCAAGCATGGTGTTTGGGTTCCTGGGACTTAAACTGCCTCTGTATGTGAACCCTGCCTCTCCCAGACCCCTCTTTGGGTTCTCAGATACCTTAGAGACCACAGCTCCATTCTTTTCATCATTCACCCCTTCACGTCCAGGCCTCTGCCTCGTCTGCCCTCCAAGCTACTTGCTTCTCAGCAGGCTGTTTACAAGGCCTTCTCCATATGCCTATTGCTCACTTCCAAGTTCCCAGCCTCCCACTTGACTCTGTCTCCCACTGTGATCCTTTCCCTAGCTCCTGCTGAGCTGGGGCTCATTTACATTTCACTCGCCAACCTCATTTAGTTAATTTTCTACAGTTAATTCAATGTTCACAAAAGTAGCCCTGGATTGCATTTGCATTCATCACCTTCTGGGGCTCCAAAGGGCCTCAAAGTGGTGGCTTCCCTGCTGAGACCCCCACTTAGGCAACCGCAACAACACAGCTCCCAAGGAGCAGGAGACCCTGCTGTAGGGTCAGCTCAGTAGCCTCCTCTGGCAGCAGTCCTAGGAGTCAGGTTCCTGGAGGCCAGAAAGTGCCCTCTGCCCAGGCAGCTTTGCTGAGGGAGGAGGTACATGGACTACACCTTCCTGTCTTGTAAAAATTCGCTGTGCATCCATCTCGAGGTTTACTGCCTGCTGTGCAAAGCATTTCCTTCACCTTAGATTAAAATAGCTTCAGCTTCAGGGGGTGCTACCTAGTGCTATGTTATCACAAAGATTGGGAAGTAAAAAAAAAAAAGAAAAAAAAAGAAAAGAAAGACTTCACAAAATCACAATGGCAAAGGTGTGGTGGCTTGTGAACACAGTCACAGAGACCTGGGGTCATAAGGAGCTAGAGGCAGCATGGGTGTGTCATCTCCATCCCCTAGTAGCTAGCTGTAGAGGGAAGCTTCATGGGAGCATAACTCTCAGACCATCCAAATAGGGCCCACTGTCAGTGGGTGCCACAAGTGACCAACTTTTTGTTTAAGGTGTTCTACAATTCTTCCTGCTAGTTAAGGAAACATGCAGCAAGAAATAGTGATTTAAGTCTGCCATTCCGTTAAACAACAGAGGTTGCAAGTGTCAGTAATCCTTTTTCGTCCCCAAGCCAATGAAGATGGATTCTACCACTTACAGGTTTTCCCTTTATTTGTCATATCTCCGGACTTACTGGGAAGAAATTGTCTGCTTTGGTTCCCTTCACGTTTCATTTGGGCCCCAAGGAACATAATAAGAAGGATGTCACAGCATATGTCAAGCTTTCCTGAAACAGGTCCATAAATCCACCTGTAGCTTGTATATCAGGCCTTCCTTATACAACTCTGGTTCAGTTTGCCTCAGAATTTTCTACCCAGTATCTCAGTGAGCTGTGATACTGATCCCCTAGGACCTAGAAGTGGCAGGACAGGGGCTGAGATCACAGCCCCCCAACGCCTCTGCTTGACTGTGCAAAATGCTGTGAGCGGCAGAACCCAGTTTACTGCGTACACAAGTATCATTCTCCCCATGAGCGGTGAGGTCAAAGCACTGTGAAGCGCTGCCATTCCTTCTCTCACTACCCGCCTGCCCAGGACTGAGCCCTGACTGACAGCTTTTGCAGCTCTCATTTATTTTGACTGCCCTCTCCAGTTCTGCTTAGCATCCCTTCCTCTAGCCCAATGCACAGGAGGGCTGGTACAGCTCTAAGGAGCCTACGTTAGCAAAGCAGAGAACCTCTTCACCCCAGCAAGCTGTCCTGGGTGGCTGACACCAGCTTATCAGAGTCTTGTCCTGAGTGTTGTCAACCAGGAGGGCTCTTAGGTTCCTCCAAGCCACCAGCCAGCCTGCAGATGCAGTTTGGGAAAGGAAACACTTTGATGAATTGTTCTTCATTAACCAGGAGGCACCTCTGAAGCTCTATCAGCTTCAGAGGTGAAGGCTGTGAGTGGATCTTTTCAAAACTGCTCGGGGAACAGTCACTGTTCAACATTCTCAATATTTCCCATAAGAAAGTAATGCTGGCACTGATTCCAGTAGACCTTTAAAAAGGCACTTTATTAAAGTCTCAGAACCGATTAGACACGAGTCATGCTGGGTCTGTTGGGACTCATTCATATCCTCTCTACTTTCCCAAAGGAGCTGAGACAGGCAGGCAGGCTACCCTGGAACAGGCCGGGATCAGATTCAAGGGCATTTTACCAAGGTGACCCAGAACGGGCTCTTCCCCAACCTCTCTCCACCCACATCCCCCTGCAGAGAAGCCCTGTGTCCCAACTGGGGGTGTCAGCAACATCTGAGCTTCGCCAGCCAGTACAGTAGCCGCTGCCCACGTATGGCTATTGAACATTTGGAACATGGCCGGCCTGAACTGAGATGTGTTGTAAGTATAGACCACATTTGAGATTTTTTTAAGACTTATTTTGAAAAACAGTAAAATATACCATTAATATTGTTATATTGATTGCATGTTGAAATGATAATGTTTTAGATATGAGCTTAAGTAAAACACAGTATGAAAGTTAAGTTCATCTGCTTTTGTTTAATATGGCTACTTGGAAATTTAAAAGCGCATTTGTGACTCACATTATATTTCTATTGGACAACACTTCTCTAGAGATAAGTCAGACTGGAGAGGCTGTCAGAGGCTCTGCGTGAATAGAGAGGGATAGAGAAATATTGATCAGGCATAGATTCTGCCACTTTCTCTGCTCAAAACTCTCTACGGGGTCCTCATGATGCCCTTCCCAAACCCCCAAGGGCCTGGAGACCCTTGCAGAGGCTGGCTGGTGCCCTCCCGCCCCCCTCACCTCCTCTAGCTCTGGCTTTCCCTCCTTCCGCACCAGCCATCCTGGCCTTGCTTTCTCTAATGCGGTCAACCATGCTCCACTGCAGAGCCTTTTCAAGTGCTGTGCCCTCTGCCTGGAATGCTCTTCCCCTGTCCTTTACCTTCTTTACCCCCCCTCTTGATTCAATTCTCAGCCAGAAAATTACCTCCTCAAAGAGGCCACCCCTGATTCACTCTCCCAATCTTAATTCAGACCAATCAGCATCCCT
Source organism: Eonycteris spelaea (assembly GCA_003508835.1). Classification (NCBI taxonomy): domain Eukaryota; kingdom Metazoa; phylum Chordata; class Mammalia; order Chiroptera; family Pteropodidae; genus Eonycteris; species Eonycteris spelaea. The sequence continues at coordinate 1,025,778 of PUFA01000160.1, read as the reverse complement.
TCACTCCACCTTAATTTTCCTCAAAGCTCTTATTGCGACCTGACATTAAATTACATATTGACTTTCTGTCTCCTCCAAACAGGGTGCCTCTGTTTCTTTTGTCTAACACGGTGCCTGACACATACTAGATACCCATCAACTGTTTGTTCAATGAACACGTAATAGCATCTCCCCAAGGTCAATGGGATGGGCCCATTTTTCAGATGAATTAACTCAAGCTTGGAGGACAGGGTCCACTGACTGCACTGAGCTGTGAAGGGATAATGGCTTGGTGACCTGAAAAGTCACCTCCTCTAGGATCTCCTACACACTGGGAATCTGCCTCAGCCCAGGAGTCTAGGGCCACCTTATCAGGGGAAGAAATTGGAGCAAAGACAGCAAGGCCACACTAATGTACTCCAGAGCGTTCCTGTGGAAAATAATGTCAGGTCTAAAAAGAGGGAGGGGGTTTGAGGTCCCATTTGCTGGCCCAGATACATTCTGGCTTTACAGTAGCCTTTGAGAAGGCAACTAGGGGGAGCTACACAGACTCTCAATAATAAGGGCCCCTCTGGATGCTGGAGACAGAGACCTGAGAGCCTTAGAGCTGCAATAGTCCTCAGCCTCATCCCCTCGACAGCACCCCTCCACCTGACTCAGCTCCGGCATTTCCAGAGAGCATTCCCAAGGCAGCGGAGCAGGTAGTTTTGTGTCTATTTTAATCAAGAGAAGGCACTTGGTGCTTTGGGGTCAACAGCTACTTACTTACTTGTAGTAATTGTTTTTCAGACACTTGTTCCACTTGTGGCTCTATAGCTGTACGAGCAAGACTCATTCCTATTTCCCGTGATCCGCCCTGCAGGTCACGATGGCTTGAGAAGCAGAACCTCCCAGAAAGCTCACTTTTGGCAGACTTGCCCTGTAATCTAACCCCAGGCCAGGACTCAGCAAATAAGCATTATCCTCCAGGGTGACTCACTCCCTGGGGCTGGTTCTCTAAGGCCACAGCTCTTCCTCCACTCACCCAGAATAACCCTGGCTCACCACAGACAGCCTGACTTCTGACTTCCAAACTCATATGCGCTGTTTCCGATTACTTTAGCAACATCTCTTCAAATGCCTGTGTGAGCCAGGCACTGTGCAACACAATGGGGATAAAAGAAGTAGAAGGCATAGCCCCTGGTCTCCTGAAAAGGCTGCAAGTCCACAGGGCATTAAAACCCAGCAGGGTCTGGCTATGATGGACGCAAGTGCCAAGGGCATGGGCCACAGGCACAGAGGAGGACCTGACCCATCCTGTGGGATGCAAGATGCCTTCCTGGAGAAGGAGATGCTAACCTGTCAGTTTCCAGTTGCCTACTGGGGAAGTTCAGTCCGTAAATCCCACAGATGCTTCTAATAGAACCTACCGTCAGTCTTCTTAAGCAAAAATGTTCAAAATCATCATCTCACTTTTCACCTCAGCCTACAGCTCACACACACACACACACAAACACACACACACACAAACACACAGAATTACTCTGTTTCCTTACTCTTTCTTAAGCCTTTCCTTTCCTTTCTTCTCTCAGGCAATCTTCACTGTTTGGTTCCTCTGCCATCCCACCCTCAACAGTGATAGAAGGGTCCTAGCAGGCACCAAGATACAAATAAAAATGGATCTCTATTCCTGAAAGGCTAGGCTTCCCAGCAACCTGCTGTGTGAGCATATCGCAGTCTGGCCACAACCAGCCATGCCAGCATGGTCCCTATGAACCCTCACCCACGAGCCTCAGGCTCCAGCCCCACAGGCCTGCTTGCCCTTCTCCAAACTTTTGTGCTCCATAGACTCTCCCTCGGAACTCCTTTACATATGTTCCTCCCTTCCTTTCTTCTCAGCCCCACAAACTCCTAGTCATCCTTTAAAGTCCACTCAAATGTCACCTCGCTGTCTAACTTCCATTGGGCAGTCATTGTTCTTACCAAGAACAGAACACTGTATTACAGTGGTTCTATACTATTACAGATAGAATATACTCTGGGATTCCAAAAGTACAAGGGTGGCATGGCATATTTTATTTTCAACCTTTAGCATGTGGTGTAGGAGCTAGTAGGAGCATTAATAACTAATGCTATTATTTATTAATAATGAATACAACCAGTGATGGTAATGAATGACGATAGTAATGAATAGCTAGTAATGACTAAGAATAGTAATGAATACCAACAGTAGTAACAACACTAACAGTAATGAATGAAAACAGCCAGCACCATGATGCCATTAGAGCCTCTTACTTTGCCAAGCCTGTGCTCAGCACTATACAAGCAGGATCTCATCTAACCTCCCAGCACCCTGTAAAATCCTATTCCCAAATTGCAGATCAGGAAACTGTTGCTTAGAGAACGTAAATAACTTCCCTAAGGTCATACATTTATAAGTGGTAGGATCTGTCTGACACCTGAGGGTGTGCTCTTAACCACTGTGTTGCTCTAGGACCAGTGAATGTGCTGAGTCAATTAACTTACAAGTACCAGAGAACTGGCCCTTATACACACCTTACCTGCCACACTCCCTGTGACCCTTCAAGGTAATCTCTAAGTCCTTAGCTCCATCCTGTGTCTAGGGAGGTAGCACAGTAGACTGGCTAAGTGAGACTGGACTCCGCCAATCACAGGCTGTATGGTCCTGTGCAACAGGTTACCCACCTTCCTGAACCTCAGGCTCCTCATCTGCAATATGGGGAAATGACAGAACCTAATGCAGAGAGTCACTGTGGGGTACAGGAGATAATACATGTAGAGCACACAGAGCTGTAAAATAGCACCTCACATGTGTTCAATACATGTTACCTGCGGACATGATGGTCATAACGTAGCAGTCCTGGCTTTAATGAAACGAAGAATGTTACTGACCCTGAATGAAATCTCTGTCAGGTGACAACACTATGGAAGAATGAAAGCTCTGAGTAAGAGGGTGGGGTGGGGTGGGGTGGGTGGGATGGGGTGCTGGGGGCAGCAGCAAGAGAGGTGGGTGACTGCTGGAAGCAGAGTCTCTCAACATGGTAAAAAACAAAGCTCTTCTATGCCCAGGCAGGGACAAAACCACTCAGGATCAGGCCCTGATGGACACTGGAGAGCACCAGCTAAATTGGGGAGTGGGGCAAAGGGTAGGTAGTGAAGGATGCCTGTGATTCACCAAGCCCAAGGGTAAGGCAGAGTTTTAAGATCCTGAAGGTCAGCAAAAGGCTTGATGAACACTGTCTCAGGCATCAGTACCCCTAATGTCTGGCATCCTGGGCATCAGGCTAAAGGGAACAGACAGAGGGAGGCTGAGCCTGACACTCACCTGCCCTGTGAATTTTCTCCCTGGTGACCCTCCTTGCACTGTGAATTTTCTCCCTGGATGGAGGCCTCCACAGTGCTGGCCAGAAGTTCCACAGGAGCAGCCCCTGTAAGCAGTCACCAGGCAGGGCCTGTGGTAACCAACCCAAGGCCGGCACTGGAAGGCAGAGGGAAAGCTTGCAGAGGGTATAAGAGGAAAATCAGACTTAAGTTGGGCGGGTCAGAAGAGAAACTACCAGGCACTAAGGAGCTAGGGGAACAGAGGAAGAGCCCAAAAGTCACATGGAGAGATGAAATTCCTGCAGAACAGCCTCAGGATAGGACAGGAACTGAGAAGATACCAGCTTCTCGCTATGTGACTCTGAAAACTGTTCTGGCCCTCTCTGGTCCTCATTTCCCCTATTCTAGGATGAGGGCACGAACTGCTGAGTATCACTTCTATATCACTACATCTTTCTATAAGCTGTGAGAGACAAGCATTAACACATCCCTCTGAGCCTTGGTTCTACTCTGTACTACAGGGCTAGAAATGGCTGTCTGTTAAGGTTACTGTGTATGCAGGGCACGTGAAGTGCCTAGCCTAGGAGCTAGCATACTGCAGGTGCTCAGTTAATTCCTGCCTCCTCCCTCCACCAAGCCTGAGTGGGAAGAGGTAGGGGCCTCCTGTCTGGCCCTCTCCCTGCCTCAGGGACTCTAGGAGGCTGGGTCTTGATCCCTTCACCAGATGGCAGCTAGACCATTCTTGCTGCTAGCAAACACCTCTTTTCAATCAGAGCTTATGTGCTGTTTTTGTTTACATCAGAATGCAAAATATACGTACTACAGAGAATCTGGAGGATGTTGAGAAAAAAAGGAAAAAAAAATGCCCCAGGATTCTCTAGTTCAAAGAAATTTAGGTACTTTTTTGCCCTTTCTCTTTCGATACAAAGTATTTTCAGTCATGAGGTCATCCCCATCTACAAAATTGTTTCCTGCTTTTTCCTACTTACTATTATTACCAAACATCCTGTCTGGAATAAACATTGTTTTAATGGTGATGCTGTGACGCACCTAACCAGCCTTGTCCCTGCTCTCAAACATCCGTGATATTTCTGAATGTCCATTCTCCTAAATCCAAGAGTCACTGATATTTAATTCATAGAGGGATTTTTTTTTTAACTGCCTTTGGGATTGTTTTCTTTAGTGCAGATAACCAGAAGCAGGCTTTAGGGTACATAGCGAATGCTGACTTTTAGGGTTGGTAAGTCTGCCCCTCTCTGGGCTCCCTCACTTTACCAATGATTTGGGGAGTGTGAGAGTCAAGGATTTGGAAGAAAAGAGTTTTTTAGGAAACCGAGCCTTGGGCTTGTCCTAAATCCCTGGGGAAGCATCAGAGAGAGCCTTTACGTTATTTTATTTATTTATTTATTTCCCTTTTCTGGCCTAGTTTGAGTAGACCCCCTAGGGCAAATGGGTTTCCTGAGCTATCTGAATTTTAAATATCTGCCTGGGGCTTCCCATGCTGAATCCTATAAATATTTTTCTTCTTGTGCCACCCCCAAGGTGTGGGAGTTTGGAAAGTTGCCCAACAAGGAAGCAAATGGGCTTTTCTTGGTGTTGCAGGCAGGGGCTGGAGGCCAGGAAGGGGGGAGCCTGTGTCCTGGCACACACACGGACTGGGGGTTCGGGGACGGAGTCTACCTTCTTTAGCTGGGGCCTCTCCCTTTGCGTGCCTTCTGGCTCATCCTACCCCACCCCAATGTCCCTACAACTACACCCACCACTTTAGGGGCCTGGAGAAAATTCATTTAGCTATGAGGACCTTGCGCCCTGCCCAGCTCCTACTAGCTCCCCCTTCTGGAAAGGGTGCCTTTCTCTGTCATAAGATGTCACTATCGATGATAGCAGAACTAAAAATTTCCTTAAATATAGCAAAAACACCTCCTGTTTGTTGAATACTTTACAATTAATACAGAGTCCTATGAAGTACTAGAATGTATCAGGTGTCAAGTGCCCTTTTCAAAGCTACATAGTCCATTGGTAATTGAATTGGGACTAGAAGCAGTAGCTCTTTGGCTCTAGACCCAGAGATTTTGCTTTTTTTCGATCTCTTATTTTTTAAACTAGACAATGGAAGTCCAGAGAAGTGAAGAGGCTATGTAAGGTCACATAGCACGTCAGCTATAAAAGGCTGGGAACAGATCTGACTTCTCCTATTCCCTGACCCTTCTCCACAAAACGCAAACAGAGCATGAATCAAGAGAACGCCCATTCCAGCATGTGGGTCCTTCTGGATTCTGGAGATGAAATGGCTCCGACTGCTGGATTCCTATACTTGGGTGAATTCCATAGAGCTCATGAGACCCACTAGAAATGTCGGGGCCAAATGAAGGCCACAGGGATGGCGAGTGGGCAGCGGGAGACAGAGCACTGTGGTTTACAGAGGTGTCCACCCTACCGCTGCCCACAGCAGAGCACAGGTATAGACCGTGCCACACTCTGACCCTGGCTCAAACAGAGGGACTCTGTCCTGCCCACAGCAGTGCCCCCTCTGAGATGAGCTGTACATGGGCATCTAGGATGGTAGTGCTGGTCACCATTGGGGAGATCAAGTCCTCATTTGTCCAAAAGAAGATCAAGTATCAACTATTCTATCAATCAAGGTAATCCTGAGGACTTGATGTAAGTAATGTCAGAGATGAAAGGGAGAGGGGGGAAAAGTGCCTAATGCTAATGTGTTCTCTCGCTGAGTCCCTGCCTCAGCCCTGGGGCAGATGCTGTCTCAGGTACATCTTTATCCAAGGTCACGCAGCCAGCAAACAGCACAGACTGGATGGTATGCCAGACACTAAGGACCACAAGATTTCCACTACCTACCCATCCCCTCCTAGCCAGTAAGTCAGCTCTCAAGTGTGCCAGTCAGTGAGGGCACCAAGCTGATCTACCCCATGATCTTGGTGGGCCCCCTTTACACATTCAGGCTTCCCACAGAAGCCAGTTGGCCACCATATGGCTGCAATAACAGCTGCCCAAGAGGTCACCCTGAAGCATCTCTATCATATAGTGCCCCTTCTCAACGAGCAAGCTATTTCAGGATAGAAGGCCCCAAGTCAAGACCCAAGGCAGAGCACAGATCAATGGTGGCTAGAGTCTCCAACAATATCCTTATAGAGATAAATTCTATTGAGTATTTTTCTGGATCGGTGGTCACCTTGGACCTAGCCAGTCCCTTCCCTCCTTATATCAACTTTTAGCCAGCACGATGCTGGACACTGTGGGTACAGAGATGAGCAGGACACAGTCCCCACTTGTCTCTCTCCTTCCCTCCATCTCCCTCCAAGCCCCCTTTCTTCCTTCCTTCTAATAAGCATAAACTGAACAAAATAATGCACTGTCGTAGGTATGGTACTAGAGATAAAATAGTCAATAAGACTATAATTCCTGTCTTCACAGAGCTTAAGGTCTAGTGGAGGACATAGTAACTAACCCCTCAAATAACTATCATATGCAAATCATATAAAGGCAAAGGTTTATAAAGGCAAAGTCTAGGATATTTTTAAAGAAACACAACAGGTGGCCTAATCTAGGATAGGGTGTCAAAAAAAGCTTGATGTTTGACCTGAGATGTAAATGATGATAGGTCAGGGGGAAATTCATGGCAGGACATGAGTGAAGGCCCAGAGGCCCTCTCTCCAGAAGCACAGAAAGAAAGCCTGTGCAGCTAGAGTCCAGAGAAAGTGGGAAGGCCTGTGCAGTAAGGCTGGAGAGAGAGAGAGGCAGATAAGGTCTCGCGAGGCTTCAGGGCCAAGTTGAGGTATTTGGATTTCATTCTAAGCGTAAGGAAGAGTCTTTGAAGTTCTCAGCCAGGGAGAGGCAGCATCAGATGAGCATATGAAAAGATCTTAGGATGGATGTGGAAATGGAGGGCATGGGTAAAGAACGGACTAGGAGGCTAATTCTAAGAATCCAAGTGAATCCAGCTCTGGTGGGTCCACCTTCAGTGGGCCAGAAGATCCTTCACCCCTGCAGGGAACCTTAGAGAGAGGCTCAGGGATGACCTAGAAGGACAGTTGCAACCAATGGAGAGAGAGGGTTCTTTGTCTCATTCCCCTACCAGATTCTCTTAGGAGAAAAGCCATAAATCTGCCCCATCCCAGACAGGAGCCCTATAGGACATACCCAGAGCAATGGCTCAGAGTACAGGCACTGAAACAAAGGAGAGAATTGCACAGAGCATGGAGAGCATCACCCAGTGGAGATGGAGCACTTGGGAGGGCTGACATCCTGAGGGTTATGAGCCCAGCTTCACAGGTGCGATCCTGTATCAGCATCATTTCTGCTTACGTCCTTCTCACTGTGTAGGAGGGATGCAACTCCGCCCAACCTGAGCAGGAACTTGTCTTCGTTCCAACAATGTCTCAGAACCTTTGGAAGTCACCTAAGAATGAAGAACTCATTTCACAGATGAGGAAACTGAGGCCTACTGGGTCTCACTCAAGGTCAAACAGCAGTCACTGGAAGACAGCCCTTCTGCCTCCTGGTTCCTTTTCTGCTTTATAGGGTCTGTACTTTCTCCAATCAGGTGACAGTGTGTACCGGAGGCAGGAACTGGATAGGGAACCAAAAGCCACAGATGAGTGAGTGGCAGGTCATCTCTCAGGGACAATCACTGTAGAAACAAGTGGCTGAGACAAATGGGGGCCCTGAAGCCAGGGGTTAACCTTTTTCTATTCTCGACTTCACATTGTGCCAGAGGAAGCTGTGAGTTGTTAAGACGTAACTCAAGTTGGACAGCTCAGGAAGCAGGGCCTATTCTTCGTGTCATCAGCAGGGAGGCGGATGCCGACTGCCGCCCTAGTTTTAGAATCTGTGGCCCATGTCACGTGGCTGAACTCCAAGCACCATGGAGGCCTTTGCTCTTTCTGTTTCCAGATCCAACTGTCTCCAATAACAATTGAGACACCATTCCAGGAGCATTTCTCTCTCCCAAAGTCTCTCCCAATGTTAACTCGATGAGAGATCTTAAGAGGCTATATACATTCCAACCTTTTATTTTCCAAGTAAATCCCCATTTAATTCTCACATGCTCATATTATTTATAGAAAAACTAAGGCCCAGAAAAGGGGAAATGATGGAAGGGAGCCCCAAAGCCAGAACTTCTGAACTCTAGACCACTCTTTTATTCTTTGATCACCCAGGGTAGTAGTAAAATTAAAAGGAATCAGTCTGTCCCCTTGTGTCCCTGGGGAAAGGTCAGGGAAGAAGGTTGGTAGGTTGGCACTGCGATGTAGAAACCACAGAATGACACCAGAAATCACTACTTTGACGTGCTCTGGCCCCCATCCATCTCTGACATTCCACACCCTACATTTCAGGATAAAAACATCATGGGGGAGAAGATGAAAGAAATTAATAGAGAACATTTGTAGAGCACTTTATAGTTTGCAAAATGTTTTCACAGCCTTCATACTACTTTACCCTTAAACAACCTTGTACAGTAAGAGAATGTGAAAATATCACTGCCTCAATTTATAGACAAGGTTACAGACCCCAGGGATTAATGGACTTAAGTTCAAATTTATAGCTCCTGACACCAGATCCTGTGATTTTTCTATTTATAGCATGTTTCTTTTGTCTGTACATGAATGATGATGGCCGTGTATGTGTTTAGGGTGGGAGGCAGCTTCCAATTGAATGATATTAGAAAAATAAACAGAGAAAAACTCAGAGCCATTCACCTCTCATTGAGCACCCATCATCACACACACAAGGCCCTGGGTAAAACATGTTGCTCACACTTTTTCACTTCCTCCACACACCACCTGGTGAGAAAGGTTATTATCCCATTCTACTGATGAGGAAACTGAGGTTCAAGAGTTAAGTCCTTGCCATTGTTTCCTTTGATTGACTCTCTGGGTGTCTTGTTTTCTGGTAATTCAGTCATTTTAATTGTGAGGTACTCATTTCTAAGAATTCTGTTAATGGGAACTATTTGCACCCTAGAACGAAGGTGGGCTCTAGGTAGGATTTGTGTTCACTTCTGACATTCCAGAGTTCTTCTAAATGAAATCCTTGTCTTAAGATGTTCAGAGTATCCAGGTGGTATAAATTCGGTTGAAAACCTATGTAAGAACATGCTGATGATTCTAAATTTTCAGTAACAATTTATCAACCTCTTCCACTTGTACCTCTTTTTCAGATTGTTTATTTTCCTTGTACTTCCTGGGGGGGGGATAATATCTGATTCATCCTTACCCTGAGGTCATGGCCCTCTGGGGTCTGAGCTTTATGAGAAGAAGAATGCCTATTAGACTACCCAGCCCTAGGCTAGTGACAGTGACAGCAGTCATCAGAGAAGAAAACTGCATCAGCTTAGCAAGAACTTTCATATCACATCTCATCAGACTCAAGAAAGAGCCTGATGATTAGGGATGCACTGAAATATCCATTTTACAGATGGGCACTGATGCTCAGAGAAAAGATACAGACAAGTCAGAGCAGAGGGAAGTGAGGTAGCTGTGGGTAAAGGAGGTAAGGCCATGGTTAGGCATGAACCAAGAGAGGAGAACTTGTAGGGGAGAGCAAGGAGCACCAAGAGAACAGCATTCTGGAAGGTGCTGACTATGGGCATCCCCATCCCAGCTGCATTTTCTTTATGTGCCAGATGAGAACATTTCTACCATGCCTATGCCCCAGGGTTGCCCTGCAGGAGATATGCCCTGAGATTGAGATGAACTAATAGTGATAAAAGTTCTTTGCACACTGGAAAGTACTATTTGGACCCAAGGCTACAGTCATGGTTACCTGTCCCTCTTGGCCACAATCTATCCTTCTCCAGTACAGATCTTGTGATGATCTCAGCCACCCATAAAATGGAATAGCTAGGCAGCTATCTCTCTTGTTTCCCTTGTCCTGCTCCTCCCTATATCTCTCCTGAACCTGACATTTGGGTTCCCCAACAGACCAAGACCAAGTACTGTCAGGGCTGGCTGAGGATTTATTTGAACCTCTGTGCCAGCTCTCAAGGGTTGGGCAGATCCCTAGTCATTGAAGTAAGATCACACGTGGTATCCACTGTATGAGACAGTGCAATTCTGCAGGAGACAGAAGCCAGACTCTGGAGGAAGGAGCTTGGTGTTAAAGCTTGAGTGTGCTGCTTATTCACTGGGGGATCTTGATCTCAAGTCACTTAATCTCGCAGAGCCTCCGTTTTCCCATCTGAGAAAGGAGCATCACGATGTCTACTTCTCAGAATTGTTGGAAGCATGAAATGAGTAACATATTCACAACAGGCAAAAGGGTTTACCGTTGTTCTTGGCGGTCTCGGGACTGGTGGGCTTACTGACACAGACAGCCCTGGGGCAGTGAGGCAAGAGGGCTGTAACTCAGGACAGCCAGAGGCCTCATAGAACTGTCTTGACAAAAGATAAGTTCAGTGCCAGAGAAATGGCATTAGGGGATAAACACAAAGGGAAGAGAAAACGAAAAGGGAGAATGGGAGCAAAGTTGCCAACCAAGAAGGCTCAAACCAGCAGGGACAGAAGTAGCCAACAGAGGCTAAGAGTGTAAATATGGCCGGTGTGGCTGGGAAAGCCACAGCGGCCTCGATGAATCCCATGCAGCTTTCCAGATCTGTTCAGTGTCTCTGAAAGTTTAGCAAAAAGAAGCTCCCTGATCTGACTCAGCTCCCTGTGCAAAACAAAGTGATCTGCTTGCTTTCAGACGCAGGCCCTGGTCAGAGCAGCAGCAGCGCAGGGGAAAACTGAAGCAGGCCCTAAGAAGCAGAATGCATTCCCCACTGGCTGCAAGTCTCAGAGTGGACGAGACAATGAATTTAGAGCATAAAGATACATAATTAGATTCTGACGGGAAAGTCCCACTCGTGGTGCTCAGGGCCATCCCCTGGCAGAAGATGATAAGTCAGAGATCATCAGACCTTGGCACATGACATGCCACTGTGCATGGGAAATCATTAGCTGTGATTAAGGTGCTGCATGTCTTCTAAGTGGTGGGTGGAAGGAGGGGGCCAGATCCTATTACTGGTTGCCCTGGTCTCCACGTGTCACAGCCAGGGTGGCCGCTCCAGCCCAAGCTTGTGTACCTGACCTGCAGGATTACGCGGAACCTCTTATTTGGAAATAGTCAGAGGGCTTGTGATGTTGCTATCTGTATGTCTTTCGAGAATACATCCCTTACCCCCTACCACGGGTATGAGATGATGGGACAGGTGAGCCCAAGGCTGGATAAAAGTCACGGTCTGCCAGAAGTTCAAGGTGCTCCCTCCTACAGCAAAAATGCCAACATTTCTTTGAATGCTAAAAGGCGGTGGAAACTAATTAGCCTGGCCTCGCCATCAGACTTCTTCTGAACAAATATAGACTTCTTATAAGCATGGTCATCAAGACATATTCATTTGTTCATTCATTCATTCACTTAATAATCAGTGACTATCTACAATGTACTAGGCACAGTGCTCAATGCCCTGAGTTCATACAAAAATGAATAAGACACACTGGCCTCTGGGAACCCACAGTCTAGAGGGGCTTCCCCCTCCAAGAGGAAGGAGAATGGGTAAAGGGAGATGGAAAAGAGTCTCCTGAGCAGGAAGTCTAAACTGAGAGTCAAAATGAAGGCAAAGCATGTTAGAAACAGGCAGCTCCACATGGAGCCATTGGGAAGGCTGAGCCAGGGAACTAGGTACTTTGATGCACTGGCAGAGACAAGCCTATACGCAGGAGAGGGTAGCAGAGAGAGGTCCGGGAAACCAGAGATGGGAGGAGGAGGAAGAGATGGAATATGTGTCCTCTCCACTCCCATCGCTATACCCAGGGACCTGCCTTCCCATGCACCTGCACCCCAGAGATTATGCTATAAAGTCCTGACTTCCACTGAATGGAAGAGGAGAACCAGAAGATTCAGAAATCTGATGGAACATGAAATATGAGTGGACGTGAAATCTGATGTGTAGATTGTAAAGCAATTCACAGTTCTATCTGCCCTACAGCAGTGTAAATATCACATAGTTTTAATCAAGATGGAAAATAAAATCAAAGGAAAACTAAGAGCACCATCTCATGGACCTATCATTGCCACTTTCCCTCTGCATCTCCCTCCCCATCTGGGCTTGAGGCATAGGCAATTCTCCAGGAAAAAGGCACTGCTCCACTGGTCTCTTATTCTGATTATTGCTCTGAGTGGGCTAATACTTCGGCCTTAAATGTTTCGACATAAACAATAAACTGAATTGCAACACAAAATACTCTAGTAAGGCTTATTTATGTACCAAATGCTAGGCAACATGGAAAAGGAATTGATGAAAGTGCTAAAAAAAAGGATTTCTGGACGTGGTTATAGTTGAATGGGGCTTTGAAGGATGAATAGGAGTTCACAGAACAGAGAAGGGTCCCTCAGGCACAGGGACATTCATATGCAAAAGACACACAAAATGAAGGTGCATGCTGATCTGGGGGGTGTCAGTAGTATAATTGCTCAGGATCCATTAAAGAGGAAGATGCATGAATTTTCTATCTGTCGAAGAGATGAATTTTAAAGATAACCTGCTGTGTAAGATTTTAATGCAGAAAATACCTGCGTAAGATTTTATCTTCTGGTCAAAGGGGACCTTCAAGGGGCTGATTTGTCCTTATTTGTTTGGATGTGGATGTTTTAAATCCCATGCTATGTAGTTTTACTCCTTAAATACTTCCAGTTTCCCACTGCCTTAAATATGACTTGAGGTTATCACTTTTATTTGACCTTGTCATATGCTAGGTACTTTAGATGATTTATCCCATTTCCTCTCTTGACCCTAAGTGGTAACTACTATTCTTATTTCTATTTTGCAGAGTAAGACGCAGAGGTTGAAAGAGTTGAGATCCCTCATCCCAGTCTCACAACCTGCAAAAGTCAGAATTGGGATTTGAATCTGGGTTCATCTGACTCCAAAACCCATGCCCCTTCCACCACCCGCGATGGGCGGGCACGGAGGGCTGGACTCTGACGGGGCCATAGAGGCTGCCTTTGCATGGTGGGAAGAGCAGAGGTGGCTGATAACCTTTAAGCTGATCACAACCTCTGCTGTCTCGAGGTTGCTTGTCTTCAGTCGGCATAGACCAATCATCTGGAGAAACAGAATCAACACTTCAAGAGTCCTCACTCAGAACTGCAAAGTTTCAAAGGGTCAGGCTGGAGCATCGGGAGCAAGGTACCCTAGGGAGCCTCACCTTGTGGCTAAAACCTTTGGAGACAGCATGTGATCCGGCCCTCTGCAGAACTGGCCAAAAATCACACACTGTGGCTCAGAGAGTTAAAAGGAACCTTAAAGGTCACCTAGTCCTCCAGATGGAAGGCTCCTGCCCTGTGATGCCCACCCCTGCCAGGATCACAGGTTCACACCTCAAACGCCAGCTGGCCTCTGACTGCATGGTGCGTTGGCCTCAAACACGCCGTCTGTGCTACACAGACATGGCATGGGGGCCAGCCCTGGCTTTAGAGAACCTGGGGTCCAGGTCCTGTCCTGGCTTCCCACTTACTAGTTATGCACTTTGAGCAAGTGACTTGTCCTCTTGGATCCTCAGTCTGGGCATCTGAAAAGAGAGATCATCAATGCCTGGTTCACAGGGTGACAGGAAGGATTAGATGAAGCAACGTAGGGAAGAAGTATGAATTGTATAAAATACACAATATATATAATTGTATAAAATACACACACACACACACACACACACACACACACTAAGGCAAAGGATCAGGATAAGGAAGATTATGACTTACAGCAGAGGTCAGTAAACTACTTCTATAAAGGGCCCAATAGTAAATATTTTAGGTTTCCGGGGTCAAAATGTCTCAGTCGCAACTATTCAGTCTGCCATGGTTGCATGAAAACAGCCACAGACAATATGTAAATGAGTGACTATGAACCGTGTTTCAATATGTCTTTGTTAAAGGACACATAAACTTGAATTTCACATAATGTTCATGTCATAAAGTATCATTATTCTTTTGACTTTTTCAATTATTTAAAAATGTAAAAACCATTCTCAGCTAGTGGGCCATGCAAAAACAGATTTGGCCCACAGGCTGTAGTTTTACCATCCGTGAATGGTGGCTGAGTTTTCTTCAGCATTATGAGAATCCCTCACAGGGCTGGAGCGATTGAGCTATAATAACACAAATACTCTCATGCCACTTTTTTTTAAAGAAAATCTTCTTAGTGCTTCTACGCCAGCCCCAAAGGGCTGGTCACTCCTCTAAGGACCCTGGCCAGCACACACTTCCCAATGCATTGTGGCTGTTCACTGGCTGTAGCCCAGAAGTTCATCCAGGGCCTGATCCCAACTTGTCCATCTTGTATCCCCAGAGATTGGCGCCGTGCTGGACACAGAAGATGCTCAATTAACACTTCCACAATGAACATCTACTTTTATAAATTTCTAAATTTCATTTACAAAAAAATTAAGACACTTCAGACATCTATGATTTCACTTTCTATTCCAAGGAACAAAAAGGGTTAATGAGATTATTTAAAAATATACATTAGGTAAATTTTTCAAAACGTATATTATCTCTTCCTTTGGATCCTTTAGGCCTACTCTCCAGCCTCACTTGATATTTGTGCGAAGTTCTTGGCAGATGTGAACCTCAGCTTCTTCCTCTATAAATGAGGGGTCATATTCATACCAACACTATCTAGTTATTGTGTGAAATGGAAGAGGTAGTCATATAAAGTACTTAGCACACTTAGGTGTGACACCTAGTAAAGGCTCACTGAGAACTAGTTATTATTTTCTCATCCTCCAAGATAAAAATTACTGTCCACATTTCCCAGTAAGAAAAAGAGGCTCAGAGAGGCTAGGAATATACCTCAAAATCAAAGAGCATCGGCATCTGAATCCTGGTGTAGTCAACCCAACATCCTACTCTTCAGTCTATGGCTGAATCTAGACTCAAGCCAGACCTGACTCAGCCTCCTGCAAGTAGCCTGGGTCTCAGAGAAGAACATCCCCAAATCCTCCAGAAGGGAGAGCTCTCGGAGGCTGAAACCAGGAAACCCAGACAAAAGCGACAACCCATATAGCACATTAGGGAGACACCTCAGAGTCATCTTCCTTAATCGGGGCTCTTCCTCCAGGCCTTCCAGGAACCACATTTCCCCTTCCGGCCCAACTACCTCTAGAGTTAGGGCCTCCCAGCTGCCAGTGCTGAGCTGGGGGCTTCTAGAAATTCAGCCCATTCCTCCAGCCGAAATTGGCCTACAAGAGAACCAATCCTCCTCCCCTGCACACAAAAAAGCAAAACCAAAATGAAATCAGACTCTCTAATAAATGCAGACCACGTTCTCCCTGCCAATATCGAGATAAGGTCTATTCTGCTGCCTGTCAGTTGAAAAGTAATAAAGTAATAGTGAAGTAAGTTATAAAAAACCATACAGCAAATCCCCTCCTGAATACTGAGAAGAAGCCAGGGAGGGGAGCTGGGCAGCAATGAGCAGGGACCTGGCATCCCAGCCACCGAAGCCAGCAGGGTCCTTAGACATCACCTGGACCATAACTTCCTGCCCCCACTTCTTTCTCCACATAAGGCTAAAGCTCAGAGAGGGGAAGGGACGGACAACAGCTGCAGGATAGGTTAGGAGAAAAGTCCTGATGAGACCCAGTGCCCTCTTCTCCAGGGCCAGTGCTTGCTAGGGTATCTGTAAGGGCTCTGGTACAGAGTGGCCCCGAAGCAGGCTACAATCTTCAGCACCATGTCTGCTGCCTTTGGCACATTCTCGTTGGGAGGAAGAAAGTGCTGACCTACCAGCACCAGCTCACTGGCTGCTTGGCAACTACATCTCCTATTATAAAACTGTCAGTTAACAAATTAATCTTCTGAGGTATGATTGAGTCTCCCATGCGTCTAGGACTGGTCGATTCTCTGGGAGGCAACAAGTTTAGAGGCAGAAAAACCTGACTGTGAATCCTGGCTCTGTCACTTGTTACTCAATATCATAGATTCTTTTTCTCATGGCATCCATTTTCTCAGCTATAAAATGGGATAACAGTAATACCTATCTGGCAAGACTATTAATATAATGATGATGATGATGATGATGATGATGTCCCATTTCTTAGTGCACACTATGAATCAGGCACCATGATAAGTGATTTATATATGACCTCCTTTTATCTTCACAGCAATCTTCGAAGGTAGGTCCTATTATTACTCCTATTGTAAAGATGAGGAAACCGAGGCTCAGTGAAAATAAACATCTTGCTTAAGATCACATGGCAAGTTAAAGGTAGAGCTGAGATTCCAATCCTGGCCTCTCTGACTATAAAGCCTGTGCTGAACTGGAAACTATTCCTTCTGTGCTGGGCATTCCTATAGCCTCGACTTCTTTGTACTTTGTGACAAGTCTCTTTCTCTAGCCTTAGGGAGAAAGCAGGATCAGAAGATAAGGTGGTAAATCCTCCGGGTGCCTATCCCACATCTTTCTTAACCAAAGAACTACTTTTTTATTCAGTAACTCCCTCAATATGTTTCTGGGAGGTAAGCACTTGTTGCATAAGTGTGATCAATTTGTGGAATTTCATCAAAATGTGCACACGTGAGAAGTGCACTTTTGGCAAGTATATCATATCTCAATTTTTAAAAGTTTGAAAAAGAGACATACAAGAATTGTGATGTCTTCAAGTTGCTTTTAACCAGAAGAGCCAGAGCCGGAGAGAAAGAAAGCAACATCGCAAGTGAATCTAGGTCAAGCGAATTCAGGTGCTCACTGTAGCATTCGTTCGCATTTTCGGCAGCCTTGAAATTTATCAAGTCTAAACGACAGACAAGAAACACAGCGAAGCGCTATGTGGGTCCCTGTCCCTGGGCGGTGGTGTGAGGACGCGAGGCCTGCAGCAGCGCCGTGGCAAATACCTCACCGGGCCTCCGCTTTCTCATCTGCACAATGAGCATAACAATAGCATCACCTCTTACAGTTGCAGTGATGATGAAAAGAGATCATATATACAAATGACTTGTCATGACGCCTCCTCAAACCATGCACTTAAGAAAACAGAGGAGCAAGATGATGGAAGGTGCCTGGGCCCTTGAGAGAGATCACGGAGTCACAGAACGAGTCTAGCAACAGCCCCACTTGCACATGGTCGGTCACCCGAGGTAACACACTTCTTTCCCTGAGCCATTATAATTCGGGTTTCATTACTGATGACGTTACCCTCCCCATCCTGATGAAACAATCTGAAACTCAATAAAATACATTTATAATGGGAAAAACATAAAAACATCCTAATTATGGAGAAATAAGAGTAGAATTAAACAAATTATGGGAAATGTGCAGGGTAGAATATTATGTAGTTGTCCAAAATGTCAGAAAATTATTTCATGGCAAAGGAAAATTATCTTAATCTAATACTGAGACCTAAAATAAGCAAAAATGCAAGTATTAAAGATTAGAAGAAACTATAGCCAAATATTGGTAGTAGGCTAGATTTAGGTATTTAATTAAATGGTTTGATATTTTCTGTATTTAAAATTACTATTATATATTATTTGTATAATAATTTAAACAAGAGGTTTCTAAACTATATTTGTGACACATACAAATATTGGAAACAAAGTTATATGTTTGTATGAGATCACCTATATAAAATGCATCCAAAATTAGAAGGAAATATGTTACGAGTCATTACCACTGAGTAGTAAGATTATGGGTAACTTTTTTCCTACCTTTTTACACACACACACACATACATGCATAATACATTTTTTATACTGAGCACATGTTGCTTTATAATTTAAAACACTTCTTAAAATACCAATTTCAAAAACTATCAATTTATAACTTTTAGTGCCAATATCATTGCCTTCAGATCCAATGTTTGATCTTTCATTTCAAACAATTCAATAGATGGTTGTTGTGTGCTTAACATGTATCTAATACACTGCAGTAATAATAATTATGACTGCCTTTATTAGACACTGCAGTCACTATTTCATATACATTATCTATAATCATTTCAATAACCCCATAACATATTGAAGGAGTCAAATCTAAGTTGTCTAAGGCTTTGCCTGGCGGGTGATAGACACAGGATTCAAATCCCGGTCTATTATATGTAATTGGTTGCTCATGCTCCTCCATCTGTAGTAAAAAGAAAAATAACAATCCTGTAATATACAGACCCTATTAAAAAGTAAAAAATTCCACAGAAGCTCAAAGAAGGAAGAAACAATATCAGGCTCGTGAGACCCAGAAAAGTCTCAAAAAGAAGGTAGTGACATGCTAAGCCTTCGAGTGGGTATGGAGAGGGAGAGACCAGCTTTCTGGATAGAGGGAACACTGTGGATAGTGGTCTGGATGAGGGAATGTATCATCCATCACTAGGGACTGCAACGTAGCCCAAGTTGGCTGGGGTAAATGAACAGGTTAGTAAGAAAGAGGAAAAATGGAAACAACAGATTATGGTGAGCCTGAATGCTGAGCTTCAGGGTTTAAATTTTACTTGCTGGGCCATGGGGAAACACAGGACATTCTCTAATCTACATGGAATGGGGATGAGTTTTAGGAGCAGTGTGCTTTGCTAAGAGTATTTAGGCAGGATCATGAGGGTGAATTAGAAGGGAACCCAAGAGGCAGAGGGAACATTTGGGAGGCGCTAAGCTAAGCTTATCCACACACATTGCCTCTGTGGGAAAAACTGACACACAGAGGTTTAAATGAATTCTCCAAAGTCACATGACCAGTGAAGAGCTGAGGCAGGTTGAAAGCCAGTCCATCTGTTCCCATTGCCCACCTGTCTCCGTGGAGATGGAACACAGTAGTGGTCCATGAAAGGTGGTCTAGGACTGTCCCCTGGCCCTGAGATGAGGAGGGGAAGAAGGCTTGGGCCCATGGTGCCATGCCTGGAGTTTATAGGCAAGTAGGACCCATTCCCCAGGCTCGCCACCCAGTGTGCAGGGACCAGCCAAGCTGCACATTCGGGGTCACGCCCATTTGTGCCCACTGCTCCACGGCAGCCCCTGTGCCTAAAGCTGGAAGCCACCTTGCAATCTCGCCCAGGGCATCCCGGGAGGCTTACCTCAAAGCAGTGAGCAGAGCTCCAAGGAGCAGAAACGTCTCTGCTAAAGCAAAACATCATTAAGATGAGAAGAGGCAACATCTCTAACACCCACGCAGTGCCAGTGGAGCTGTAAATGTGCCTCCAAATTAAACGTGGGGAAGAGCTCCACCAACTCCGGCTGCTCGTCCCCAAGGACAAGGGCAGCCTGATTCCCTCCAACATCCCACCCCCAGTTCTGCCACAAGCTGCAAGTGTTTTGTCGGAGTCTATCTGAGATGTCTTATGCAATAACAGAAACTCATCTCTGAGAAAAGACAGTTCGCCTTCTTTCATATAACATTCTCATTGTCAGGGAAGTTTCCCTGACACGAAGCCTAGTTTGTGCCTTTGTTGCTTTTAGGAAGAACCTTGAAGGCTCCAAGGGGAAATGTACTTTAAGAAGCTGTTCAAAGCCCTAAACAGATGGAAACTTTCTTCTGAGGCAAAGTGTTTATTGAGCAGAAACCTCTACTACTTTGTATCTGAAAGCCAGTTTGCAGTGCAAAGTCCTTCCACGCACTTTATTATTCCGATTTCCTTCCTCCCCTCAAAAGCAGGGAGAGCAGGCATTATTTTCCCATTTTACCGATGAGGAAATAGAGGCAATAGAGTTATTTGTCTTGACCAATAAATCACACTGAAAGTAACTGGTAGATCTGGGTTCATTGACTCCAAATCTAGTCTCTTTCCAATACTACTCTCTAGCCAGACCTCTCCCAGACACTGGGGAACATAGGCAGTGAGAAGTCATGGATCCCTCATGTGCCAGTTATTAAGTTATTGTCTCTTAGTTTCAAACCCACCCTCCTCTGTGTTACTTTGTCTTGCTGGGGCTACAAATCCTCTCTCTGCTTTGCCAGCTGGGTCCGAGTGAGATTCTGCCAACAGGGGGTGATAGAGGAGAGTTGGAAGGCCTGGAGGTGAAAGGCCATCTTCTTGCTGTTTTCTGGTGGCTTCCTGCTTACTCCTGTAAGTATGCCCACAACAGTGCATCTCCATCCTGGCAGAGGCGGATCCTTCCTAAAGCAGCGACTGAACCCAGGGCGTGGTTTTTCCAATACTTGAAGAACCAGTCTGCATGCACCCGCATCCCGAGATAGGAGAATGCAGCCAGCCGCACATACTCCCATCCCAGGATAAGAAGGCAACCCTTCTCAGTAGTCTGAATTCCAGCTTAAGGGTCCCTCCCCCAACTTTCAACATTTTTATAATTGCAATCCTTTCCCTTTCTTCCCCTAGCCCAAGGGCTAGTGAGTGCTTCCTGTACTGGTTACCTACATTATCCCTTAATGTTCTATTTTACCCTTTCAGTTATATCTGGTTAAAATTTTCTTATATTAAGTTCTCTCTGTTCACATGTCAGGTGTAGTTCCCATTTCTGGAGTGGCCACTGACCCATAGACTATAGTTGTGGGCCTGTCATTGGGTCGTCACGAGCCATGGGTCTATGAAACTAGGTAGAAATAAAGCATAGGTAGAGTGCCAAGCACATAGTAGGGCCTCAAAAAATAGCTATTGAATGAAAAGAAAAGAAAAAAAAAAAAAGAACAGTGGAATAAAGTAGGCTCTCAGTGTTAAAGGAGCTCTTGGGCAGTGACCTAAGCAGAAAAGGCAAGAGGAGAGGTAGCTTTAGGGAATAGCTCTTCCCTAAAGAGTTTCAGCTATTTGGAGGATGAGGACTAAATATGAGGGGTAAGTAACACCTCAGGAATTGCCCCAGGAAGGCTGTCCCAGGGCCAGGCTAGGGATGTAGCACAACTTGTAGCCCTTTCACTTGGTCAGGAGCATCCAACTCTATGTTCTTTGGGTATAATGGCTTAAATCATATCCTCACACCGCCACCCAGCATTCAAGATTCCCAAATACTGATATCACTGCACACCTTGACCTCCTCCCCAGCCAGGAGAGCTTCTGATCTTGGTCCTAATGCCTATACCGTACCTATCCTGTGGTTCCTGAGGGTAAATTGCCTTGGGATGATTGCCTGCCTCTGCAAGAAAAGAGACTTCCAGAGAGAGGCAGGGGTCACCTGTACCTGTAGCCACCACGCCATGGGCTTGGCAGCTGCTGCCCTGATTGCTTACCTGGCTCTAACAACCAGAATAGTGGGATTTGTTGTCTCTGTCAATCCCAGAGAGAAAGACTGAGCATCTGGAAAAGTTAGGGAAATACCCTGAAGCTAGTCTGGGTTCTGGAATGACCTCCTGGGAATCCAAACACCATCACACAACCTCCACCATGTCCCTACTCAGACATCCACCTGTTCCTACATATCCAAAGCTCTGAATTTGGTCCACCTGGATGCCAAGACTTTATTCTCTGATCTGGGTACATTCCTGGCCAGACTGCCTTAAACAAAAAGGCATAGAGGAAAAGAGAAGCAAGACGTCCTTAGAGATCCACGGAATATGGAATCTAGTCTGGCTGGAGTTGAAGGTCTATGTTGAGGATTTATGAGAAGCCATTTCACTGTGCTTGACTCCTGCTGTTCTTGCACATCCAGCATCCACTCCTCAGTCTCCCAGTGATGGTACCTGCTTTGGTGAACCACCACTCTCCATGGGTTCTGCCTGGGCTGACCACACAGCCCACATCCAGGGGCTGGTATGCACGTGCATGTGTATGTTCATGTTCATGTGCTGTATAAATGTGTGCATATCTGTGACCCCAGTCATCAGTGCAAGAATGAGCATCTGAAACAAGCAGGACAAACTCAGAGCCAACCCTAGGGCACTCAGAAAAATTACTGGGGAAAGGTCACTCTTTCTGCTGTGGAAACTAAGGAAATGAAGTGCTTACCTGCAGCTGCTGGCGCCCATTTCTGCCACTTCGTGTGGTGAGTCTGAGAATGGAGTTAACACGAGGAAATTAGAGCCAAGAGATGAAGAGGGACATTTGAGACCTTAGATCCAGCCTGCCTGAAGGCTTCAATCCTTAAACTAATACATTGCCTTTTTTTCTCAAACCACTTTGAGTGAGTTTTCATCACTCTAGACTAAAAGAGTCCAGACCAATACACACAGTGGGGTGAATGAGTTGCATACCTAAACATCTGACTGAGGACTTATAGTGGATCATTAGACCCATGGAGAGATACTATCTCTGCTAAAGCCCTCAAAAGCTCGCTGTTGTTCTCCAGATAAAACCCCAACTCCTAAACCAGTTTCAGAGCCTTCAGTGATCAGGCCCTTGCTGCCCTCTCTGGCCCCACCACACATCACTTTCCTTTCCTCTCAATCTCTATATTCTGGCTTCACTGATCCTTAAGACTTCTATACACATAAGCCTCTTCCTTGGATTTGCTTCACCTGCCCACTTCTCATAATCCTTCAAATATCAGCTCATACTCACACCTTTACAGAGGTGTTCCTTGACCCCAGAGAGGTCTGGCTCCCTATTGTTACACCCTCCCACAGCATTTCTTTCTTCCAACGCTCAGCATACTTGAGGTCACATGTTCAATGCCTGCTCCGCCCTAGAATGTAAGCTCCCTGAGAGTCAGAGCCACAATGTCTAATCTCTTCTCTAACGCCAAAGGCGCAATAGTTGCCCAATAAGTACTATTTGCTGAATATCTGAAGGAGTTAAGCAGTGAAAGCAATCGCAAGTAGGCAGAAGTGGAGGATCTTAAAATCAGGGTTGAGGAGACCTGTAGGTCAGCCAACGAGATGTCAGGTGATCAAAACGGGTCAAGGTCATAACCCTCGGAAGAGAAAGGACAAGGGAAGGGAAAGGAAGGAAAGACTTATGAAAAGTGGGACAGAAGAGCCAAAAGAATTTTGAAAATTTGATGACAGTTGGAGAAAGAATCTTTAGAAAGACACCCAAACCGTGTTGCTATATAGAGAGATGGACAAAGCCTCGGCATTTTGCAGGACCAGGGAAAGATGGCAGGAAGCAAAGGGCAGTTTCCCTGGAGGACAGATGCATCGATCAGTCAATAGCAGAGGCCAGAATACAACAAGGAGCACATCCAGGAACTGGGGTGGGGGTTGGGGAGTGAGCATAGTGGGAAATTCTGCCCTCCGGTACCACCTGGCTGAAGCCGATGCATAGTAATGGGAACTCCCCAAATGAGGTGCCTGCATTGTCTTTGTCCTCCAAAGAGGCAGCCAAAGGGATGTTTACTGTTTGCATTTCTCCTCTGGAGCAAGCTTGATGTTCTGAGAAGATTACCGTGTGGTTTGCATAATTGCCTGCTGAGGTGATGATTGCTCAGACTCAGACGGGGTAGAATTTCAAAAAACCCACACTTCTGGTCCTGTTGGATAGTATAAATGGATACCCTCAAGAGGGAAGAAAAACCTCAACTCAAAGGGGCTGCTTCACACAGGGAGGTATCAAAGAACCACAGAGCCCAAAGCCTTTCCCCACATCTACCTTCCAACTTCCATACCTGGGCAGAGGTCAGAATCAGCCAGGGAGATGCCAACTCAGGAAACAGTCCAGTCCTATGGGCCTCTCAAACACCTATTGAGCTCCTACTGTTTGCTAGCAAAAGAGATTAAGGAGCCCATAGTCAAATAATGAAACAGGCATAGAAACAGAACAGGGAAAGCTATGTAATGAACAAAGAATGCTTTGGGAACATGGGGGAAGGGCTTTGAGCCCAGCAGAGGCAGGGGTGGATATCCAGGAAGGCTGCCTGGGGGAGGCAATATCCAAGAAAAGTCTCAAAGTAGTGTAGTACCTGGTACATAGTAGATGCTCAAACACCAGCCAATGAGTGACCAAAATGAAAGAATGGATGGCTTAATATGTTGTTCTCCAACCCAGAACTGCGATGAATTCTGTAGCTTTCCTAACATCTCGTAAACTGCACATTTTTGCAGTGTGTGTAGAAAGAGGAGTATCTCCTCCGTTATCATATGGGGTCAGAAAGAAAGTGCTCATGTCAGCTTGCACTGGGGGCTACTGAGAGAGAATAAGAGACACAGCTGCCTCCCCCTCAAATCAACAGGACACTCTTTAAATATGTAAGAGATTCACGGGGCTCTGCCAGCGCTGTCTGGTTTTCTTCAAAGTGTATGAAAAATGTGCTTAATTTTCATGCTCCATTCCAAAGAGGCATGGATACGGGCCAAAGAGGAGGGAACGATTTGGGGTAAAAAATGACTAGCGTCATTTAACATCTCCCAACCCAAACTAATACATTTCTTGAGGTTGGCCTTAAGCCACTTCCTATAGGAAGGCTTCTTCAACGACAAACTCCTCCTCCCGCTCCCTCTCAAATGCCTTTCCACTTCACTCATTGCTACATCTGGACTTGAGGTATCGGTTATTGCACTGTTGACTGAACATGCACATCTGTGCCACTTCCATCCTCTGCCAGGTCCCCTGAAACATCTGTAATAAGAAGTCAGTTTTACAGGTAGGAATGCTGAGGCCTAGAGAGGGACTCATGACTTACGGCCCAAGGTTGCATAGCTAGTAAGGCTTCAAACCTGGGTTGGTGCTATACCTCTGCTATCTACCACTCTTTCACTAGCCCCTTCCATGCCTCAATGCCTCCCAATCTCATTTCCAGTCCATCTCTCTACATTGTAGAGTTGGTTTCTGGGTGTATTTGGGTTGCAATGCCTGGCTGAGCACATAGCGGTATTCACATGTTCATATCTGTCCTGTGCCATTTCCCCATTTCTGGGCACAGAGTAGGTGCCGACAATGAAGCACACAGAGAAAAATGTCAGCACAGAGAGAAAGCATCTGTTCTTGTGCTGTCATTATTCAGACGAGAAAACTGAAGCTCAGAGAGAAGTGACTTAAACATGCATTGAACAGGAAGCTAGCCTGTACTAGCTTGTACTTAGCACATTAAATTATGTTACCGTTACATTATGTATAACATATATGATATATAGCCTATAAAGAATATATATTACATATAATATACAATATTATATACACATCTATCACCATCTTCATCATCTGTCAGTGTCTGAGTAAGAACATTAAACCTGCTTCTTAGCATTTTTCCATGGACTACCACCTAAGGAAGTGGCAGGGGATGTGTAGAACACATGAAAGCATGGACCAAGGTCTTCTACTCCTAACAGGGAAGTGACGAGTGCAGGGGGAGTGAGGGTTTGGTGGAACAGAGCTCAGCAATCTTCTTCCCAGCTCAGGCCTGCTGCCTTCTCCTCCCTCAACGCTGATGAGATGCCAAGCCTGCCAGTCCCTCACTGTGTAGGCTTGTAGATAAGAGAAGAGCCCCAGACCCTGTGAGTGGCCCATTGTTCAAAGTGACATGCAGATAGCAAATTATCTACAATGAACAATTCTGTATAACAAGGTGTTCTCTGGTCTCCATCTGCATACCTGTGCAGATGGTGTTGATAGCAGGTGGGCTGGAGAGGAGCCAAGCTTTGAAGGCTAAATTCTTGCAGGTTGTTTGTCCTGTCTCTCTCCTACTTCCACTAAGTAATGGGGATAGTGTGGACTTTGGGCTGAGAGAGCCCTGGATTGGAATTCCAGCACGTCACTTTATAGCTGCATGACCTTGAGTAAATACCTAATGCGTCTAAGAATCCCATTCATAAGTGGGAATACCAATATTCTATGCAGAATCCTGCCAGGATTAAAGAGATAATGTATGTAAAGTAGCTCGTGAAATACCGAAATCACTCTGAAAACAAACATGCCTGAACCACCATAAAAACCAGTAATACAACAGAATGCAACTCATTACAAAGATCCAAGAATCAGAAGTTAAAGTGGGAAGGAGACTAAATCGTGTTGCTCATTAACACATGCCCAATATCATGAGAAATAGTTTGGATGCATTTTCATTTTACCTTTTCATCTATGAATGATACTGTACCCATATTACACATGAACAACCTAAGGGTCGTAGAAGTTTCGGATCTTCCCCTACAGAAGTGGCACTGTCTCACCTCCTCCCTCTTTTCTTAGATCGGTTCAAAGCTCACAGTTCTCACTTGCTCACTTGCTTCTGTTTTGTACAGAATTGATTTCCGGTTCTATTTTAGTTCTGGTTCCTACAATCTGAAAAATGTGCTTTGCACTGATAATTTCATCTATTATGGTATAACATTCATTTTCACGTGGGTCTCCATGAGAGTCCTGACCCCACCAAGTCTTCACCTGCGCCCTAATCAGAGGGGTAGTTCCATTTCCAAAGGCCTGGTTTACATCCACCCACAGTGGCCCTACTGACATGCAGATGCTGTAGGGATGAAAACGATCATCCGCGCCTCGACCATCAAATCTTTTTCTGATTCCCTATTTTTGTGAATAACATCTCTCTCCTGAAAACCTAGCAGTAAGGTCTTGGGTGTCTCCATTTAATTCTTTTCTCTCCCTGGACATACACCCTTCCCCTTCCCCCCAACTCCTCCGTTCTATTTCCCACACGGTGTTCTGGTTAGAACTCTTAAACACCATTTTGAAGATGCCCCAGCTGTCTTCAGTGATTCCCCACTGCTACTTTATAAAGTCTCCAGTCTGCAGTTTGCCATTTGAAGCTTGTAAAATCTGATCTTAATGAAGTTATTTCTCCCTGTAACGTATGTCACAGCAAAATGAGTAACTTACTGCTTCCACAATATAGCTCATGATTAATTAGTAGTAGCAATAAACACTTCAGTGTCCTAAGCACTTTTACATGCACTATCTCATTAATGCCTCACTATAACCCTATGAAGTAAACGGCATGAAACCCATGTAGTTGCACAGGGCCCACAAGGGTCCTATGTGTGGTTTAATGCTCTGTTATCACTGTATTGAAATTCTTAATTTTTGAAAAGGGAGCCTCATGTTTTAATTTTGCTCTAGGGCCTGAAAACTATGCAGTCCATAGAAGTAGGTATGGTTAATAATCCAATTTTAGAGACGTGAAAACCAAGGCCACACAGCTGCTAAGACCAGGAACTCTAGCCTAAAGCCATATTGTACCAAACGGCTCATGTGTGGCAGACCCATCCTGTGCACTAATTATGTGCTATACATTCAAGTCCTCTCCCTTCATCCTCATAACCACCTTGCAAAAGTGGGTGGCATTTCCTATCCTTTCATTGCCTGAAAGTTAAATTACTTTCTCACAATCAAAAAGCTTTTAAGTGGCAGAGCCAGAATTCAGTTCTAGGTCAGTCTGCCCCCAAGCCTAGTGCCCTTCCTGCTATGCTATCCAGAACAAAAACAGTAGCCCCACTATTCCAGAGCTAGTTCTAGCATCTGGTGAGCACTGAACAAGGTAAAGAGACTCTATGGAGACCTCTAAACACGAAAGTCCTACTGTGGTGTGTTCCGACCTGAGGAAGCCTCCTTTTTCCATTAAAACCTGTCCCTGTCTCCAAAAGCAGCCTCTCACCACAGGCTGTGGCTACTGCCTTTCCATGCACTGCAAGGGAGAAGCAAAACAGATTGCTGGAGCAATGAAACCATCACATGGAAAGCCCAGTAGACTGGAGAGGGGTAAGAAATGCCATTTCTTAATGGCTTGCCTCTATAGTTAGCCTGAAATCCCTCAATCTTTAACCCTTCCAGGGGGCAGGTAGAGGTGCGAGCAGCGTTGGGGTCTTTAACACTGCTGGACTACTGTACCAGGAAGCACCTATCTGCCCATGTGAGGTCCCATTAGGGCCATGCCTTACAGAGGCTCGCCATATGACAGAAAAGGAACACTTCCCTCCCCACCGCCCCCACCCCGCAACTGTAAAACACGCACTAAAACCCACAGGACAGTCTGTCTTGGTGAACTTTGGCAAGATGATTCTGTAAGGATGTTAAACAATGAAGAAATGCCAACTTTCCTCAGGGGTTAGAGGAGGTGGGTGATAAGTGATGTACGAAACTCATCCTTGAGTTTCAGTCCCAATTATGAAAGGAGCTTCCTTCCCTCTTGCTTCATCTTGGAGTCAATGTCCACCTGTCAGGGAGTGTGTGTGCATGCGTGTGTGTGTGTGCACGCGCGTTTGCAGCAGGGGGAGAGGGATGCACAGATTACCCAATCTATGTGCACATGTGCTTTAAAGGGGTTTTTAAATATAGATGCCAGGGTCTCAACCCTAGAGATGTTGATTCATTCTGGAGTGGGGCTCAGACATCTCTGTTTCTATAAAGCTCTCCAGATAATTCACAATACAGCCTGTTGAAGAACAACTGGACATAAAATGCATTTTGAGTTTTGGCTTCATAGTCTACTTTTGATTCTTTACTCTTTAAGAACTTGGAACAAGTACATGTGTATCTTGGAGCCTCAGTTCCCATCTATACATGATTATGAAATCCTCAGTTTCATTGAGCACATAGTCAATGCTCAATAAATGTGGTAGACTGACCACGTGGATGAATGGAGGAATGATGTAAAGAAGTGAGTACATGCATCAGCAAATGGCAATGTTAGTCCCTGCAAAGCACATGGAGATCGCTGCTCTCCTCAGGTCGGGCTGCCCCAGAAGCAAATTCTGACACAAGAGGGAAGTAGTCTATTTGAAAGGTGGTCCCAAGAAGCATCAGGAGAAGAATTGGGAAGCGAGAACGGGAAGAGAGAAGAAAGCAGGAGAGAGTGAATTAATGAGCTCATGACTCACACTGGGTCCTCTGGGAAACAGTGCAGAACGTGATGGTGGGGGGAGAGAAGAATACTACTTTCATCATCAATGGCTGAGGGCGGCTCCCAGGGACATGAGCTCTAGAAAACTTCTGCCCTGTCCTGCTTAGAAGCTGAGAGAAAGCCCTCATCAGAGAGTTGGAGAGCTGCAGGTGTTTCCTGTAGGGTGCCATAGGCAGCTAGTACAATAGTGAGTGCCCAGAGTATGTGGGTGAGGCACCTGCCCCACTCCACTGACAGGCGTCCTCCTGAGCTGGGCTGGGGAGGGGAGGAAGGTGGGAAGGGAAAGATACATTGGTGACTAAGTGGTCCAAACTCTCTGCATCACACAGCTACGTGCACCTATAGTTAGCCTGAAATCCCTCAATCTCTAACCCTTCCAGGGAACAGATGGAGGTGAGAGACTAGCAATGCACAGTCCTGTTCATCCTAACTTACCTGTTTCCTCAGCAGTTCTGAGGCTAGATCAGTGTCTCTCAACCTCAGCACTGCTGACATTCCGGGCTGGTTAATTCTTTGTTGTAGAAGACTGTTTTGAGGATTGTAGAATGTTAGCAGCACCCTTGGTTTCTACCCCCTTAGATGACAGTAGCACCTTTTGTTATGACAATGAAAACTTGTCTCCAGGCATTGTCGAATGACCCCTGGATGGAAAAGTCACCCCCAGATGAGAATCACTGAGGTAGATGGATGTCATATCTTATCCCTAGACACCGCAGTCCCCAACTCAGACTTCTGAGCTTAGTTTCATCCCTACCAGGCTCTGGCTCTGCTTAGTCTCTGCTCAGATGGACGCTATGCTTGAAACACACCAAGAGACAGGCAGAGCCGGAACCCAGCAGTGAAACATGCTGACCCCTGCTGAGCAAGGTCTTGAGCTATAGGGAGGGAAAGTTAAGCAGCCGTAGGGACACTGACATCACAGTTGGGCTGTGGGGACCACAAAAGTCAGGGAAGCCAGAAGCATCTGCTAAGTGCCCCCCTAGCTATCAGTCCCAGAAGCTGCCCCAAAGACAGGGATACTTAAGGCTGATCCAGGCAGAAGTAGAGGTGAAGGTTATAGGTGCTCAGTGAGGCTAAGCAATTCTCCTACTAAAGGGAGCAAGTACACAGCCAGTCAGGAAGAGTCCAGGCTGGTTAGCTCCAAATTACGTACTTTTTCCATTATACCAGGTAGCATCCTGGTTAAAGGAGAAGACCTGATAACCCCTCCCGACAGGAATGATGCTCAGAATAAACCCAGGTACTCTGAGTCTTCATGCTGACAGCCAACTCACTGGCCCTCAGTACTCCAAAAGACTAGCCAGATTCCCCCTGTTTGCCTATTGTCCATCAAGCCTGCAAAGCCAAGTTTGGGCATACAGGGTTTTGTTTCTCCCTTGTCTGCCCCTTCCCCTCTCTTTTATGCTTCCCTCCAGGATGCCCATGCAATGTGCATGCCACTCAAAGGGCGCACAGTGGCATCCAGTTCTCTGGCAGAAAGGATTCACAACTAAACTCAGAAGCCAGCTGAGCATGAATTCAAAGATGAGAAGTGGGGCTCCAAGCCAGCTGTGCTATCAGCACCCCGTTCCTCCTGCCTTTGTGTTCTGGGTTGTCAATTCAGCAGCCTACCTGGTCTAAACAAGATAAAGCGCCAAGCAGGAGCGGAGCCAGCTTTGTCCCTGAGCCTGGCCCCTGCTGCAACCTTCAGGAGACCTGAGCAAGGGTGTTCGGCACTTAGGAAGAGCTCTGGTTGGAAAGTCCAAAGGCTCCAAGGGGTGTATTTCACACACATGCACGTGCATGTACTTGCACATACACATTCACACACACATTCACACATTCATGCACCAGATCCAGAAAATGTCAGCTTTGTAATTCTTATCCCTGCCCTGTATTCACATGGGTAATAATGAAAAGTCCCCAGGGAGATAAGAAAGGTGAGGAGGAAGCAGGGGATACGGGGGCTGGAATTAACTCTCTAAATACAAGACTGTGTCAGGACATAGATATAAGGACACATGAACATAAACAGAGAAATAGAAAGTTTTCTATGACTCTACCTAACTCGTTTGCATTTATGAAAAAAAAAAATCAAAGAGATCAAAGGGCTTTGGTAGCACAACAGAGCACCGGGACTCAAACATGGGTCTTTCACTGAAGACCTGCTATGGATTTAGAACACTCTGCACCCCTGGTTTAATTGGGAGAGAAATGGAATTCTTGACCTGCCTTCATGCAAATGAGAGTTGTGATTCTGTTGACATTCGCACTAATTCTGCCTCAAGACTGAGAAAAACAATAGAGGTAATAATAACCACCAGGCTCATGGCACTTAGAACTACCGAGGACTTTCACATCCAGCATCTCATGGGATCCTCGTAACAACGCAGGGAGATTACAGATGAGGAACCTAAGGCTCAAAAAGTTGAATAATGCTGGAAACTATAAGCTTCAAGCAGTAGCTTACAAATGTTAAGCTAATATTATCATCATTGTCATCAGCATTATATCCCTTTTTACCAGCCATGACGTAAGATATCTTAAGGGCAGAGAGAATCATGTCTTATCCATGTCTAAATCTCCAACAGTTCCCAACCAGCAACTTGACATAAAGTGATCAATATACATTTGATGCTGGCTTCATTTACATAATATAAAACAGAAACCCAATAAGGAAGAGGGAAAAATGCATCCAATATCTTTATGGGCTCTAAATCTGAAAAGAGTAGTTCCTCATTCTTTAAAAACAAAACAAGTAAACAATACTGATACTGCAAGAGCTCCAGTGATTTCCAGGCTCAGAATAATACCCTCCAAGCCCCTTACATTGGACTGGTCCAGCCCTTGTGGTTCCCAACGACGCAGCATGTTCTGAGAAGTATCAAACACATTCCTTTAAAACAAACAAACAAACAAGCACAAAATCACCTTTATTGCCTGAAATTTGCACCTTCTACTCCTTCAAGCAAAGGCAATGACAAGTTCAGCTAGAAATCCGTTATCAAACCCACCATACCTTACCGAGGGTCAGCTTATAAAACTAGCTCCTGCCTCACAGCTGACCCTCAAGAAGAGAACACAGATAGGTCAGTTTTGATAAGAGATAAGAGTGTTAACAGTCTAAAGCTTTAGGTATGATAACATTCCATGGGGGCTTGGGACCTACCATGAAAGGTCCTAGCCAGCTAGAGCTGAAGAAAAGGAGAACACAGAAAAACATTGAGAATCTTCTTCCCTCTCTGAGTTACAATTTGCTTCTATACAAGTTGAGCTTGGGGAGAGATGGTCCAACAGAACTAATCTAGATCAAGTGGCCTGCATGAGAGTTATTATGGCTGGGGCCAGCCCTGGACACAGCTCCCCAAGAGATAAAGCATCCCATGAGAATTCTGAGAGCAGGGCGTGCTGAATCTCTGCCATGCCCTCTCTGGCTTGGCTACTAGCATTTCTGGGCTTGAAGCCAAAGCAGAGACCATCTCAGCAGAGACTGAGGCAGAGCACACAGCACTGAGTTGATGCCCAAGTCCCGGAAGCTACCAAAGGAGGAACAGAAGTTGTTAAATTAAGGGGATCAGAAACAGATATTAAATGCCAAGAATCCAAAGCCCTGGGTATAGGGAACAAGTGCCAGCCAGTCAAGTCATAAAGTGCTATGGTCCCTAGTTTTCTCTTCAGTGCAGGTGGGGACCATGGTAGGGGCGAGGTGGAAAAAGGGGATAGCCATGCTTAAAGAACCCTGACAGAATGGCCAAGCCAGGGCACTCACTGTAGGAGCAGGCCCAGACTTAGGGAGATCAGGTGCTTTTCTGTGCTGCCCAGCAGGGTATGGATGTAAATTCAAGTGACGACTGAGCAGGCAGGAGGAGCACTCTAATTTTCAATTACTGTGCTCACACCAAATGGAGCTCTGGGGCTCTCCCCCCACTGCAGGGTGTTTGACTTTGCATCGCGCCATCTCCTGAACATATAGACATAGAGAGCAGTGGCTCAGGCCTGTTCACTCATCCGACCAGGTCGCTGTGGGGCATGAGCCGCAGCCTGGTGTTTACACACAGGCTTATTAAAGCAAATAGGATTTGGCCTAGATTGCAAACAGGGCTTCCTTTGGGTAAGCGTATTTACTGTGATCCTTGGGGCGTTTCCTACGGAGCACATGCCACCAAAACAGGGCCCCCTGTTTGGCTGCAGTAGGCCTCAGAGATACCTTTCTGGGCCTATTCCCCTTGCTCTCCGAGATCTCTAAATATTTGCTTGAGACAAGGGACATTCTCCATGCATCATCCTGCCACTGGTTCAGGGGAAGGAAATCCTATGGGTACTGACTTTTATTGAGAAATATGTCCCACTCTCTCGATCTTCTTCCTGGCTTCATCTTTCCCAACTGAAAAATATGCAGATTCCAGAACATGCTTTGTGAGGTATCTTTCTCCTCACACATCCTGTGCTCCCTGGGAAGCAATGAGAGGCAGGGAACATCCTGAGTTGGGAATCAGGAGCCCTGTGGTCCCGTCTCAAACTTCCCCTTTAGTGACTTTGAGTATTCCCTCCAAATTCCTGAGACTCAGCGTGGCCAGTTGCAGTGAAAGGAGCAGATTTAAGGATCTCTGAGCTCCCTGTCTCACATGCTTTTCTCTAGCAGCTATCCTACCTGTGTGGGACGGGTGGGGTCGGGGGATTTGAGCACAACCTTACTGTCTTTGCCTATCTAGTATCCTCCCATCCACATGCCTGTGTTTTCCTTGGGGAGCCACTTCCTGTGGCATGCCATCTTCGTGGGAGTGTCCATTAAGGTGTGTTTCCAGACAGGTAGGCAGGAGACTCTGGCATGCCCAGGCAGCTTCTCTTTTCCTAGAAGCTGACTGGTATCAAGTGCCTCTAGGATAGAAAGCCTGGAGCCCATCCATCCATAGAGCTCTGCCATGAGGAGACCACCCTGGAATTTCTCCCTCCTCGATCCTCCAACGTTCCTGATTCCTCTCCTTTCTGACACCTTTTTAGCTTTAGTTTTGATGCTGTGGGCTGCCTCACATTCATCCATTCATCTGTGTGCCTAAGTCCTGCAATTCTGCTCACATGTCACCCTCTCAACAAAGCCTTTCCTAGTCTTCCAATTGAATTGAAGCCCCTCCAGCTTTTCCTGTCCTCCTATCTTGCTTCATTTTTCTCCATAGCATTTTCTTACTTTTTAAAAATTGTACTTATTTATTTATATATATGTGGTTTAGTCATCCCTCCCAACTAGCATGTAAGCCCCAGGAGGGCAGGCATTTGTGTTTGCTTTGTTCATTGCTGGATTTTCAGTGCTCAGAACAGCGCCTGGCATATAGCAGGTGCCCAAAAAATATTATTTGAATAAATTATGAATTGATGTAGAAAGTTGGTTTGGGTTCTGACGAACTATCTCCCATTTTGCCCTCTGGTCCTTGTCCAATTCCTGGCTGGGAAGCCCATTGCTGATAAGAGAACAAGAGGCCTGAATAAAAACCGGATCTAGCCCATGTATGAGGAGCCTTTGGGTGAGTTCCCAGCCCAGGCCTCTTCCAGGACTTTGTATCTCATTCTTTTCTCTCTGGCTTCCTCATCACCCCTTTCATACTGTGTCCGGGACAAGCCTCTGGAATCTGAACCACTTTCACTTAAGGAACTTCAAAGTTCTGATCTAAGAAAGTCAGAGCAAAAAAGAAAAAAGGAAAAAAATGCAGACAGGTCTCAGTGGGCTAGAACCTGAAAATCAATTTGATACAACAATTTTTTGGATGTAACGACTCATGCTCTGTAGAATCAAGGTCATACATAGTAAAGAGAATTCTAGGCAAGCCCACCAAAATAAGTTTGACTCAGCTGAGACCTTGATCTCATCTCTCTGCTCTGGTGCCATCAATAATGTCCTCTCCCAAGTGCTCTCTCTCTCTCTCTCTCTCTATGGCTGGACCCCACATCACTGGCCTCTCAAGGGCTGACTACATTCCTATCTTTCCCCTGGCTCTTTGTCTTCCTTGCTCACTGAATGACGACATCCCTCAAGGCTCTGTTCATAGCTTTCTGGGGTTCTCACACTATATTTCATCCTCAGGGATTCCATCCTCTCTCTTGATGTTAATCGAGCCAAAGATTTCCCCACATTCTTCTCTATACTCCCCACACACACACACACACAATGTTCTAACTATCTGATGGCCACCTCTATTTGAAATCTCCTTGGCCCTCTTGCCAATCTTTACTCCTCCCTTACTTCATTTCTCTGCACCCAAACTCAGTGGGTCCTCTTGGATCACCTGTTAATTGGGCTATGCATTCTTTCCCAAATAACTGAATTTAATGATATAATTCAGGTAAAGGTGCTTCGTAAACGGTAAGAATGGTGTCTGATCTAATTCAGTCTCGGACTGTGAAACGCCTGCCCTTTATTTCCACAACCTCATATAGTCAGTCCAGCCGCAAATTTGGAATCGCACCCACATGTTCCTATCGCTCCAGTAGCCTTCCCAAACCTGGGCCCATGTTCTAACTCTTGGTTTTCACCTTGCTCCTTGTATGAGCCCAACCTGCTTTCTCTCCATCTGTGTGCATCCTCTCAGTACCCTCTTCCGACGGAAGAGCCAGTGTGGGGCCAAGAAGGCAGCAGGGGCGGGAGAGAAGAGTGTCATTGTTGAACCCTGTGCCTGGTGTGAGCCCATCCAATCTTCAGTGGTTCCAGGAGAAAGGTCTTATTGTCCTCAATTTAGAGCTGAGCACCCAGAGGCTCCAAGAGGGTCAATGACTTGTCCAAGGTCGCTGACTCATAAGAGGCTGCTCTGTTCTCTGTCCATCAGGCTGCCCGAAGAGAAAAGTGAGTGAGACAGACACTGAAAGCCCCCAGGACAAACTTGCTCTTGCCATAACACCCTTTAAAACCAAATCGTGAGATTAGGTGGTCCCGGGGGCAGAATGGGACAGGGTAGGGGGAGGTGTCTGTGCCAAAGGAAGGCTCGAGGAGAAGGGTGCCTGTGCTCCGTCATGCTAATTTTGACATTTTCCCGTGCTTCTGCTTGTCATCATCAACTTATAATTTAACCTCGTTGTGGTGATGCCTCTGGAATGTCAACAAGGCTTGCTGGAATTTCATTAAAGCCCAGCAGCTGGCCCCTGGTATTTCTGATACAAATGACGTGCAGCTGCATTCTGGCCCCACTGTCTTTATCCCCCATCTAGCAAAGGGCAGCATTAGGCACACTTAATCCGGAGAGAGATTCCGCACACCGAGGCAGGGCTTGTCAGTTCCACCAGTGGCATTTCCTCCGGACTGTTCTGCCTGAGCCAATTAACCCAGAGCAATTGCTGAAAAGCATTAGATATCGATGATGGATACACGGGGCTGACCCCAGGGGTGGCTGGAGGGAAAGTGGTGAATAACGAAACATCCCCGTGTCTGCACAGCGTTTGCCAAGTCAAAGCCCCTCTGCCGGCATCACTGCAATGGTCCAATGACGTCAGCGGGGGGACTGGTGGCATCCCCATTTCACGAAAGTGCAGATTAGGCTTGAGAGGGAAATGATGCCAAGTTCGTCAGAGTAAACACACACACACACACACACACACACACACACACACACACACACACACACAAGCTGGGCACGAACTCCATGTCTCGATTTTGCAGTTTGGCTCATCCAATAAATGTTTATTGAGCATCTACTATGAGCCGACATTGTATTGGCTGTAGGATGGTTTTTCCATCTCTTACATCCATGGCATTTGTTTGTATGATTTCCTCCTTCAGGTTCCTCTCCCAAGGGACATCCTTGCCCAATTCCGTATATCCTATACCCATTTACTCCCCTTTGCCCCTCTGTTCCCCTCCAACCTGTGGTCGGGGCAGGGGGCTCTGATGTCCCTCGGTTATACCTGAGTATGCATCAGTTCCCTTGTCTGCCCTACTCTAACAGTAGGCTGGTGACACTAATCCATCCCAAGGTAAGGGATGCCCTGTCCTGCTGCAGGCCTCCCGCACCTCTGTGAGCAGGGTGGAGAGCCATCTGGAGCCATGGGGCTTTCTTGGCCCTGGAAGCACAGCGTCAGCAGCTGCCTGCCTGGCCTGTGGGTTCAACTGGTCTTGCCAGCCCTTGGCATCGCAGATGGTGTGAAAATCCTGGGCCATGATCCCGGCACGTCTGTGAGTCTGTGGGATGCAGAATGTTGGCACCCTGTATGGTGGCACTACCAGCCCCTGAGATACTTAACTGGGGTCGGAACAGGGAGGCACAGGAGGGAGTTCGTAGTTGAGACCACACTGGGCCCAGATCGTCCCCAGGCTGGGTGGTTGAATTTGCCAGTGTTAGCCAGGGCTGGGTGATTTCTATGACAAAGTGTCCACGCCCTGCTGCTTGGGCTAGAGCTGCTCGAAGCCTCAATAGATGTTCTCCATTCAGGCCAAGCATTTGGTTGACTTATTGGGCAGAGAGGGGAAGAATTCAGGAACTTTCTGGAATCCAGTGTGACCTGGAAACTTCTCTCTCCCCACCACCTCTTTTATTTGAATCATGAAAGTTCCAGAAAATGCTAGGCTCTTTTTAAAGCCGCAAATACCTGGAGTAATAACAGGATTTCAAAAGAGGTGAGAGTAACATGAAGGCCCAGACACAGAGAGGGACTGGTGAAGAGACAGCAGGGTGAGTCAACAATGACAGGGAAGACAAACATACAGACGTGGAGGAGCCCTTGGAGACAGAGGGACAAAGAAGCACACGCAATGACAGCCAAACACACATAGGCATAAAGGCAGAGAGATGGGAACCTGGGCTGAACAGGAGCCACACAGAGCAGATGCCCAGAGCTTATCACAGCCCAACTAAATCAATCCAGGTTGGCTATGGGGCCAACCTGCCTGTGACAGGGTCCAGTCTGCCTTTCCTGGCTGATAGGGATGTACTGCCCTATCTCTATAGACTTCAGTTTCCTCTCTAGGACAGTGAGAGCCTCCGACTCACAGGCTTACTCTGATGATTACATGGGTTCCTTTCTTTAAAAGTGCTTGGAATCGCACCTGCCAGAGAGTCTATGTTCACAGTAAGCTACAAAGATAAGGAGGGGGTGGGGGGACAGTGGGGCAAGTCTTAGTTCATGGTTTTACTTTTCTGACGCACCTGCACCGAATACTCACGGCCGCAGTGCGCTGGGAGTAAGTGAGTTGGCCTGAGAGTGACTCTGGCATCAGTGCCTGACTGGCTCCTTTCAGGTACCACAAACCCTGCATTGCAGAAAGGGGAGGTGTGGGGCATGACAAGGAGAGACAGGGTTTGGATGGGAAAGAGCAGCAAGGTTCCCGACCCCACCAGTAAATTCTGGTGTGTGTATATGGGTGGGGGGTAATACATGCGTGGGGCGCCCAGGCCCCTCCCCACTTGCAGGATTTCTGAACCTGGGTCATAGGTAAAAGCAAAATAGAAGAAACACCTGGGAATGTTTGTATGGCAGAAACATCAGAAAAACAGGTGGGGACGAGTACAGAAGTGGCAGAGGACAAGCCTGATTGTTGGTGGGGAATGTCTTGGTGACAGTTTCGAGCAGAGCCAGTTACAGACTACACATAGGATCTCCCCCAGCACCTGCTTCCCCATGTCAGTGAGCTGTGACCAGGAGTGAGCAAAGTGGGCAGCAGGCGGCATGAATCTAAAACCCCCCCTAAAGCTGGGACCCATGCCTCATGCCAATCCGTCAGAGTGGACCCTGGCCTGGCGTTTTCTTAGGAACATGGGAGTGGCCATACAGGCTGCCGGGCTGTCCTTCTTCTTCCTTTTCTTCTGCTGCTCTGTGCCTGGCAACGGGTCATGGAGACACTGCTCACAAGAGCTCACAGTTTCCCCGAAGCAACTGACCGTGAGGCCACTGGGGACCCCTCCTTCCCCACCTCTCCCCAGTCAACCTCTACCTAGCCCAGGAGGGGCGCTCTCTGATCCTGGTGTCCCCTCCATGCGCGGAGTCCCTTGAGAAGCCAAAGAGAGTGATTACACCCCAAGAACTCCATGCTGAGAAGGAGCCAGCACCAACCCTCTCTGCCATGACCTCAGATACCAGGGTGGGTCCCACCTGGTCCCCTGGGGGTAAGAGAGGACAGAAAGACCCCATCTGTCAGGAAAGGATGCAAAAACCTATCTTTCTACAAGAATACTTCTACTTTTTCCTCCTAACAGAACTGCTATAGCACTAGGGCAAGTCACGTTGGCCAATCAAAGTTGCAGCTTAGGGATGCCAAGGCCATTTTTCAAGGTGACATACTTATCGATGGCCAACCCTTGATTTACAAGGTCCCAACCACAAGTTCTGTCTTCACATTTGCAGTCCTGCATCCTTTCCATACTCACCCTCCACCATGAGGAACTCAGGAAATCTGTCTCATTCAAGTAGGCTTCCACAGAAAAGAGCTGCTGGTGGCCCAAGGGAACCAGCTCTCTCTGTGCCCATCAGGCCTCTTCCTTGTGTCTGCTGGATGCAGCAACAGCAAAGGCCCAGGCCACTTAGTATTCCCGGGATTCTGGGCTGGGCCCCAGCCGGGTGAGCCTTGCAGTCTCAGACAGCTACTGCAAGGGATGTGGGCTTGAAGCCAAGTCAAATAATATGAAATAATAATAATAATAATAATAATAATAATAATAATAATAACAACAACAACAACAACAATAAGCAAATAGAGAAGTGACACACAAGGACACCGGGGCAAGCATTAGAGGTTAGAGCCACAAAAGAGGCAGATAGGAGGGGGAATAGAAGGACACACCTCCACCAACAGCCACAAAGAACCCAAGGATAGTAACAGCTCAGCAAGGCCTGAGTAGGCAGGAGGGAAGCTGGCCAAGCCGCCTCCACCCCTAACACTTGGCCAAGGTCAGCTTTCACAAAATAGAGAAGTTTCGCACGTGAGACTAGAACATCCAGAAATGGCTCAGTGGGTCAAAAGAAAAAGGGAGACTGGAAAGGAATAGAGGAATGAGCCTTAAAAATATAGATATTGGGACAGCAGAGAGAAGATGAGGGATTTCAGGACTGAAGAGTAGCTTTTTAGAGAATTTGGGCAAATGAGGCAACTTCAGGATACACACACATACACACACTCACATGCACACACACATATTACTATCTACATGCTATAGATGAATTTGGGTCAGAGAGGTGCAACCCATTACTCAAGATAACACAGCTGATAAGTGGCAGAACCTTGATACAAACTCAGTTCTGTCTGATTCCAAGCCCGAACATCTTAACTACTACTTTTACAGAGAGTTAGGGCCAACTAGAAGGCTGAGGGGCCCCAAGATGCAGGTGTGGGCTAGAGTACTGGGGAGTCCACGGCAGCCAATCAAGGCCTTAGGCACCTGAGTAAATGGGAACCTTGGATAGGTCAGCATCCTGGTTCTCTTGGGAGCAGACAGTGCCCACTTGAGGGCTGACCCAGTTCAGGCCTACAGCCATTGCTTAAAAATTGCACCAAGCAAATCCCCAGACTTAATTACCACCATGCTTGCAGCACTGGGCTGAGAGCTGGAAATAGCTCTGTATTTATTTACCCTGCAATTACATGCTACATTAAATGCTCCGCAAGAACATGGCGATCACCCTGCAATTAACTGGTCCCTGCTTCCTGGGCAAAAGAAGGCTGGAGACAGTTACTGGGTGAAATCAAGTGCTGCCTTGTTTCTCAATGGGCCTGCGGGTCACCTTGTAACTTGTGCTATTGGGCACGGCTGGAGGCTATAACTCTGAATGGGAGCTATCCTGACTCCTGGGGAAAGGAGTTCGTAGCCTGGTCAGAACTGAATCAAACTTGGCTGTAAGTTCTGTGAGTGGCTTGGCACATTAGACCCTCCTTGAGCGGGACGCAGCCCAAACTGTCTCCTCTAGCACCTCTCAAAGCACCTAGTGATCTCTCTGTATTTAATTTTTGGAGTTCCTGATCACACTCTATCAACCTTTGCAGACCATTTCCTGTCATGTTTACCTGATAAATTCCTATTTACCTTTCAAGATTCAGTTCAAATATCACCTCCTTTGGGAAGTACTCTTTGAAAGAAGATTGGATAGGTTAGTAAAAATCAGACAGATCTGGGATCAAACACCAGTCTCATTATTAAATAGCTATATGACTTCTGGCAAGTTACTTGTACTCTCTGAACCCCATTACACAGATGTATAGGACTCCCTGACGTCACATGCATATGCATTGTGTATATACACATACACAGGAACTCTTAAATTAGCGGCAGGATGGAAACAGCATGGTGCCTGACACGGAGTAGGTGCACAGTAAATCTTTGTCGAATCAACGACCCAATGAATCAATCAATCAATCAACATCAATTAGGAGCTGAAAATATATGTGCACCTATGTTTATCTTTGTGGCTCCCCACTTCAACTTCCTGCATATAAGCATGTATACATGTTATGCAAAAACATAATATGCAAACATGATGGTAATTGGTCTCTAGTTGCCCGGAGATTCCAGAGAACTAGTTTCTCAGGCTGTGTAGATAGAATAAGAATGCCAGCAAAAGGCATTAAGAAAAAAGTTAATTATATATTTACTACCTCTGTCATTTTCTCCTAATTATGTCTTGGCAAGCAGAGTCTCCTGGATGAGTCTTAAATCTCAGCGTCTTTAAAAATATAATAATAAATCAATGTGAGATGGAATGTTCCCAACAGCCACAAATGCCCAAGGAAGTTTTCAATCCATGAGAACCCCAGTGAGTCAGACTGGCACCAGTTCTGACCGTGTTTGGGCCTGAGAGACAAGATATAGAGCCAGAAAAGCAGCAGGAGAGCAGGGAAGTGTTTGGGCCATGCCACCAAGGACATCTCTGAGTCTGATGAGGGTCACCTACAGTTTCTGTAGCCAACACCTGCTGCTAATTTCCCATGAGGCAACAGGATGAGGAAGCTGAGCGTGAAAACTAATGAACCACTCTTGTGGCATTTCGCTTGGTTTCTGGACTGAGAAGACAAGGATCATTTGACCACCCTCAATGTCAGTGTTTCTCAGCTGGGATGATCAGGCACTAGGAGACACTGAGCAAGATCTGGAGATATTTTGGGTTGTTAAACTTAGGGCTGGTGCCTCTAGTGGTACATCTAGTGAGTAGAGGCCAGGGCTGCTGCAAAACATCCCAAAATTAGCAGGAAAGCCCCCCACAGTCAAGAATTATCCAGCCCCAAAATGTGAACAGTGTCAAGGCTGAGAAACCCTACTATATGTGATGGAGTGCTTGGGCCTGGGTGTTTCTATTCTGTGTATTAGTGACTATTGTGTCTCAGTTTTCAGATCTATTTTGGTTTCTAAAGATAAGGAACACCCCAGCACACACACGCTCAGAACAAATGCATAACTTTCATTCATGTAACACCCATCACTCCTTGGCTGCCATCTCATTCACAGAGAATTAGTCCCCTCATCAATGGAGAGGGGTGGACACTCTGAAGACCCATAGGCACAGGCAGAAACTGGCTCTTTCTCTCCTCTTGGGAAAAAAAAAAAAACCATGCTTCTCTCACCAGCCCCAGTAGGCACAGTGAGGGCAGAAAGGCCGGGGAGCTTCTTACTATCCATGAAACTGACCTAGGCAGGAAGCTAGTGCTTTTCCTGTCTAGGAGATGACCAGGACTCACTGTGGTTTTTTTTAATCAGGTGTCACTACTGTGCTTGACAATTACACTCCATCTCAAGCCACCTAACACACCTACATCCTCCAAGTATTTGGTAGGCCTACTAGCTTCTATGATTGGAGTCTCCTGTCTAAGATCCAAAGGTCCCTGGTACATAAAGGCCCAAGAAAGATTTTCTTAGGATTTTCTCGCGTACTCTTCACAACCATTCTACAAGGCAAATATCTATCTCTTTCACAGAAGGGAAAATACCCTTTAAGGAATCAACTCGCTTAAGAAACAACAGAACTAAGAAATAATAAAACTGACATGCAAACACCAGTCCATTTGACCCCAACACACATGTTCTTGCTACTACAATACTGTCCCTGACATCAGTGTCTTCCTACAGGACACCAGGAACTCCAGAAAGGAGACATGTTCTAATAGGCAAAAGGAAAAAGTCATTTGGGGACCAGCAATAGGCAGTATGAATATAAATATGGGTGATAAACATATGGGGCTCATTACTCTTAGAGGAGGCTGAGGTTTCTTTTGAATAGGTGTCAGGAGTATTTTAATAAAGGCCTCAAGCCAAGGTGGGTTGTTAAAGACATATAGGAATGTGAAGAGGACATTCCAGCTCAGCTCCAGGAGCTGTGCTCAGAAGCCACCTTTAGGCTTCCCTGACCATCCTATGGAATATCACGACCCACTCTTCCTGTCCTCAGCATG
Source organism: Eonycteris spelaea (assembly GCA_003508835.1). Taxonomy (NCBI): domain Eukaryota; kingdom Metazoa; phylum Chordata; class Mammalia; order Chiroptera; family Pteropodidae; genus Eonycteris; species Eonycteris spelaea. Next base: position 982,505 of record PUFA01000160.1, on the reverse strand, counting down.
TGCAATCCCCCTTAACATGTTTGACCTTTTTTTTCCTTAATGCATTTCACCTTCTAGCATACCATATAATTTCATAATGTACTGTTTATTGCTTATTGTTTGTCTTCCCCACTAGATTATAAGCTCCATGAGGGCAAGAAGCTTTGTTTTTCCATTGCTGTGTTGTAAGTGCCTAGAACCCTGCCTATCATACGTGATGCACTCTAAATATTTGCTGAATAAGCAACTGAGTAAGTGTGAATGTGAGATTCTTTGTAGGGTGGAATATAGTAAGCATAATTCCCTAAAGATTTCTAACCACAGAAGCTATTTCTTTCTTATTTCTTTTCCTACAGAGCATCTCGGCATGACCACTATTCCTAAATGCACATTTTTAGGAAATGCTGCTGTGATAACTCACTGAGGATCAACCTTCATCCATTTTCTTAAATCCTTCTGGGACTATTCATAATCATCCCCTACTAGGTCCCAGGGTGATGAGTTCCATAAATTTATTACCTGCAGTATAAATTTATCTTTAAATCTGTGAGAACAATGTCATGGGAGGGACGCTGGCTGTTCCCTCTCCTTCAAAGTGCCCCTGGGTGCTGCTGGTGGAGAAGAGGCACCAGGTTTCACACCATGCCTTTTAAGCAATAGGTGCTTCTCAAATACATATTTAACCTTCAAGGTAATCCCCAAGGTGAGTCATAATTCTCCGTTATACAAATGAGAACCTGAGTCTCAGAGAGATTAAGTAGCTTGTAGAACTGGGATTCAGATAAAGGTCTGCCATACTTTAAAGCCTCTGCTCTCCACAACACCAATGTGGCAATACCTCACAGCGCAGTGTCTGGCCAATGCCGAACTGTCAAATCAGTATCTATCCAGAATGCCTTCGTTATTAACAAAAGCAACAACAGCAGCAATAAGAGCTAATATTCCTTGAGATTTAACTATATGTCAGTTATTATTCTGAGCACTTTGCATGTGTTAAGTCTTCTAATTCTTATAACCCTATGGGCCTCACTTTACAGATGAGGAAACCGAGGCAATTGATGAGTTATATAAGGTACTAACTTGCCCAAGGTCAGACAGCTATGGAGTAGCAGAGCCATTTGTGCCAGAATCAGAGAAGGAGAAGAGTCAGGCAAGACGCAGTCTTAAACCAAGCATTGATGCTGTGAGTACCCCACCATGCTTTGGTACTCTGAGTGCTAACCAGGGCTCATCCTTTCCTCTTCCTTCAGCCTTTCCAGTGCTCACCCCCAATCATGCCCCAGCCTTTAGGTCTGCTTCCCAGCTCTCTGATGCATCTCCTCTGGCAGGAGGACTCACCCATGGATGGGAGTGCAACTTACATTCTTCTACCTCTGCAACCCCCAGCATCCCTCTCCATATAACCCTCCCCGATGACCCACACTGGTTGTGAGGGCCTGGATCCAAGAAGGCTCTTAGAGACCATCAGTTGACATTTGGGGAACCTGAGACCCAGGGGAGCTACTGACTTGCCTAAGGGGGTACACAGTCGGTGACAAAACTAGATTAGGACACAAGCCTAGGAATTCCATCCCAGTGTCCATTAATCCATTAACCAACCAACCAGACAGCATTTTCTGAGCATCTTCTACATAAAAGTGCCAAGGAATGACCCAGAGGATTCTATCTTTAATAGGCGTATCATTTATGTTCACTCATACTTTTCATTCATTTATTTCGTCATTTGATATATCTTTAGGCTCCAGAAATAAAATAATAAAAAATATAACCACTTCTAATGGAAATGATATTTATTTTTAATTGATTTATTTATTTTCTCTGGTTTTATTGAGATACAATTGGCATATAACATGTATTAGTTTAAAGTGCACAATACAATAATTTGATATATGTATATACTACAAAACAATTACCACAATGAGTTTAGTTAACATTCATCATCAATCATCTGTTATTTTAATGAATATCATAAATATATTTATAATAATAAATGGTAATAAGTGCTTAGAAACAAAGAAATATTCAAGATTCTATAACAGTATATAATTTACAAGGGAAGCAGAAAGGAGTATGATCTGGCCTGGGAATCAAAGCAAACTTCCTGGAGGATGTGGCATTTAAAGTGAGATATAAGGGACATAGCTCACTAATATAGGAGCACATTAGGTGAGGAAGGGAATGAGAGAGCATGTGTAAAGAAAGGCCCTAAGGCCAGCACATTTAAGATGATAATATATTAATAAAGTATAGTATGGTATAGTATAGTACAGTACAGTACATAACACAAAATAAAAGGCTTTTTCCAAGTAAAACATTAACATTTATTGAGTGATTGCTATGTGTCAGCCACTCTATCCTACCATGAAGTGGGCATGAAGCCCATTTTATAGTTGGAAAAACTGAGACTCTGAATGATTAAAACACTTCCAATGTGCCAATCTTAGCACACACCGTTGATGTTCCACTCAAGTTGCTCATGTTCCACCGTATCGTTTCTGTGTGCTTTTTCTCCAACCGGTGTCACTTTTTTTGTTGTCTTGTTTTGTTTTTTGCTTCTAATGACCTGCTCCTACTATTCCCTTCAGATGCCTGTTCTGGGGCTACTAGTTCTATTGTTCTCAGAGAGCTCTAAGGGACTGGGAGCTAAATGCTCTGGAGTGACCTTTACACAATGCTGGCAGGGAGCATGACTGCCCAGCAACCTTGCCTACAGCCAAGACAAACTCTAAGGTGTAATGCACACCCTAGAACTCCCCTGCAGGATCAGACTGAGCCAAGACTTGGTCCCAAATTGTCCCCTTGCCTCTCATCAACTCCTTCTCTGTCCTGTTTCCCTCAATTCCCTCTTGATTTCTCTTGGGATCGCTTCTGAATAAATCACTCAGACAGGAATTTTTACCTCATAGACCACTTTGGAAACCCAAACTAAAACAGGTTCCACATCTGTCTGAATTTGAAGCTCCATCTCTTGCTAGTAAGTTATGGAGGTATCTTACAAGCAAGAAGGTGATGGTAGAGCTTGATTTGATTAAATAAAGCAACACCGGTTAAGAGTAAAATGGGCAGTAATGGTAAGGAGTTCAAGAGCAGGGAAGGGTTTCTTTGAGCTTAGGGGGGAAGAAGAAAGCCTTTTAGAGAAATATCAGTTAAGCATCAAAGGCTGTGTAGGTTATGAGCACAGTGGAGAAAGTAGGCAGCCAGATGGGGAGGTATTATGTGACAAAAGAATGACATTACAAGAGTGACAGAGGCACTTACAGAACAGAGGGAATTGTGCCATCCAGGTGGAGTAGTGGAGATAGTGCAGACTGAGGAGGTTTTCTTTAGTATCAAGCTATGGAGAAGTACGAGATGACAGGAAAAAATGTGCCCTATTATGGTAGACACTAGGTTCTCATGCTACACCCACAAGTCCCTATAACTATGCCACCTGAAATGGGTCATTCAGGTGGCATTTGCAGTGATATGAAAACACCTACTTCAGATGTTTGTTTTGAGGATTCAATACGAATAGCCAATGAAAACCTTGGCCCATTACTAGAGATTCAAATGTTGCTGGGTTTGTTTGTTTGTTTTTTGTTCTAGGAATTTAGGCCCCATTCTGTAAAAGAAGTCACTGAAATGTCTTTTATTAAGAAAGTGAAATATTCAGAATAACATATTAGAGAAACTTGTATTACAGCAAAGAGTGGGACAAACTAAAGAGACAGGTGGGAGACCTGGAAACTAATGAGATGTAAACCAAGCATGAGGTGGTTCATCCCAGCCTAGAAAAGTGGCCATGGGAAGGAGAGGTAAGAGGAAGAGGCACTCACAGTGATGGTAGCAAGGACTAGTGAGCAATCAACTTGAAGGAGTGAAAGAGATCCAGGAACCCACACTGTCTTTGAGATTTGACCTAGTGTCTGAATGAACAAGGATGAGAGTAAAGGCACTGGTTTAGGGATGAAGGTGGGAAGTTCGATTTGATATACGTTGAGCCTGAAGTTACAGCTGAGCATGCAGAGAAGCAGAAATAAACGGCCAGAAGAGCAGGCAGCTCTGAGTTCAAATCCCAGCTCTGCCGCACACTAGTTGTGTGTCTAGCTAAGGTTCAAGACCTAAGCCGTCATTTACTGACCTGCAAAAAGAGAAAATGAATACAGAGTTGCTCTAAGGATCAAGTCATATAAAGTTGTCTGACAGCTGATAGCCTAATAGATAGTCAACAAATACTAGCTTTAAAAAAAAAGAGTTTATTATCGGGCAATTGAGATGGAATCTTGGAGTTGGCTTCAGATCTGACAGTGTAGATTTGGAAAGCACTGTACTAGAGATGGCTGAAGCATAAGCACGGTTGAGATCAAGAACATTTTGGAGGAAAATGTCCTGTCAAAGACCAACAGGCACTAAAGATAAATTCAAAGTTAGTTGGCTTCTTCTGCTTTCCCAGAAGGAGCACAACTCAATTTACTTGTACAAACGTTTACGAGCCAGACACAGTGTCAATGGGACCCTGAGATGAATGACTTGGTTCCTGCTCTGGGAAAACACAAATTCTTGGAGGAGATGAACACACAGAAAACTAAGTAAAATGCAAAGTGGGAAGTTATATGAGAGTCCCGAACCAAGTGCTATGGGCACACTGAGGGGATAGTGATTAATTCTGCCTGAAGGATTTTGAGAGAAAATAACTGAAATGATAAGATCTCTCTCAAAGCATTCAACACTTATAATCATTTTTCAAATGAATTAACTATGAATAATAGCATCCACTTAATTGTTAGTTCAAAGATGATAGTTTAAAGAGAAGGAACTCTAACAAAAATTCTAACCCCGAATTTCTAGGTCGTTATGATAAAAAGAAGTAGGGGGAAAAGAATGTAGTTTTGGAAGGATAGGATTATCCAGACTCCAACTCAAATGGCTTCTAAGCTACATGGTGATTAGTTAACTAGGGCTGATCACTAAAACAGAAACATTCATCTGTGTTTTTATGAGTTGATGGTGTGAAGCTTGGGGTTGACACAGGAGAAAAAGAAATTTTTTCCCCTGTTAAATGAATCTGGTCTTTGTCACTGCAAAGACTAGAATGACGAAGCTGGAAGGAACCTCACAAGTTCAGCCAATTCTAAACCTCCTTTCTGCTTTCCTGATAAGGAAAATGTATCAGAGAGGGCAAAGTCACATAAGCTGGGGAGAGCCAAGATGGAGTCCCAGAGTTCCTGATTCCCATCCAGGCCCTCTTTCCAAGGCACCACCCTGTCTCTTAAATGAATCATTGACTCCAGATCCTTCAGTCCATGCTGCCATGAGCTGCATGTACACACACACACACACACACACACACACACACACACACACACGCTCACTCCTAAAGTGACCCAAATGGGCCACCACCTCCTCTGCATGGAGCTTGCTATGCCCTTGGCAATGTCCCAGACACGGAGTGCTTAGAGCCGGCCCATGGAGTCTGGCTTCTGGAAGAGGATAATCCAGCAGGGGAGAATTCCCTAAGGTGATGGACTGCTGGCTTCCACGAGGTTCCACGAAACAGCCTCACCTGATATTCCCTGCCAGCCAAGGCAGGAAGCTCTGTTAATTTTATTAATAACTTAATGAGATTATTAACCACTGCCCAGTGGGGGCAGGTTTGGTCTTTCCCCTTGGTTATGGGAATGGATCCATTTTCCACGCAATTACAGCCTAAGAGGATCATTGCCGAGGTTGCCAATTGTGTGCTTATTAGGAGCAATTTCAACTCAAAATTGAATTTCCTTTCTGCACAGAACCCTTTGTTGGAAGCAAATAAACTGGTGTTACTCGTATTAGTATATTAATAAAATGTTGTCCAGTGGGTGTTCGATCTTTACGATTGGCCCCATGGTGGGATAGTGAGAAGACAGCTCTGGGAGACAGGGTGACTGGCTTCTCATTCTAGCACTGTGTCCCCAATGCAAGCCACTTGGGGTATCTGGCCTGTTTATCATTATCTGCTGTGAGGGTGGAGCCAGGTCAGTAGAGCTGAGCTAGAGGCTACAAGCTATCCTCAACACTTTAGAAAACCTAATAGAGTGATATATATTACTGATCTAATGACTCACAGACTAAGTAAATTGTGACTTCTCTCCTCTTGGGCAGAATTATGTCTTCTCAGTGTGAAATACCAGTTAGCTCAGCCGGGTCAGATGCTCTGATTGTCAATGACATCACGGGGATTTGGAGGCCTTTAGAGAAAACCAAAAGAGGGGGGGCCACTGAGGAAACTGATTTCTAAGGTCTGTTTCTAGTCAACTGTTCATTTGTTAAAACTCAGCTTCCCTGCCCCCCTGCCAGACTGAATTTACTTCTGTCCCTCCAGCACTCTTCATCGGAATTTCTGTTAACTGTGTGCACATTTGTCTTCTCCCAACTAGGCTCTGCCTCCCTTAAGGATGCAGAATGAATTCCAGTTATCACTCTACCCAGAGTGTGCTGGAGCCAGCTCATATTGGTTTGCAAGAGCCAATTACATGCACTTCTTTCAAACTCCGAATTCAGTGACTTCATGAAATTGCTCATCGTAGGAGTATTTATAACAGGGAAATTGAAAAACACTACAAATCAGGGCTTGTTTCCTCCCAGAATGCTGGTTGTTAAATATTCACCAGCATATCACTGATTATAACCCCCATTGCCTAGCTTTTACATATAATACATAGTTTAAGACTAAGGGCTTGGTTACAAGGAGCTCTCTTCCCTGCTTAGTACAGTTTTGACTGTTTGGCTCATGTCCAGAATGATGATTTAGTTAGGTGGCCATTTAAGAAAAAGCATCTCAACTCTGTCCAAGAGTTCAGCACCCACAGTCTAAAGCCAGCTTCCGGCAAATCACTACGTGCATGAACATTACCCACATTACTTGAAGGCCACGGCCATTTCCTTCCCTCCATGGCCACAAACCTGTTATTTTCCCTCTTTAAAGGGACAGAACAAGTACCACCTTTGTTTGAGATTCTCTTTGATCTCTGGAGCCATCAGCAAGACACAGTAGCCAAAGCATGGCCTTTGGAGTCAAACAGACTCAGAGTCCAAGCTTTAGTTCTGTTGAATAGCTGTGAGAAATTGGCAAGTCACTTAGCATCTTTGAGCTGCGCATTCAGCCTGTATAAAATAAGGTGACATAACTTATCTGTATGTGTTCTGTATCCTGTACTGGAAACAGGCAAGAACTGGACCACGCTGATTCAGCCGGGTCTGTTCTGCCCCTCACTGGCCATTTATTTTGGTTAAGTCACATCCCTCCTGATCCTCAATTTCCCTCCTCTGAAAATAACGGAGTCTAACTAGATGCTCTGAATGTACCTTTTCATTTCTGGAGGGATTAATGTCCCTGTCTCTCACTAAGCATTTACCTGCCTTCCATAGTGATTGATCTTTTTTTATAATACAACCTGTCTCCCCAAGCAAATTAGAAGACCCCAGTGAGTACTGACCAAACCTTACCTGTCTATGTATCTCTAGAGCCCAGAACAGTGCCCTAAACTTATCATGTTGGGCTTCTATCACCTTAGCTCTCTCTTGCTTTATAAGCACCTCATCAAATGATGGAGCCAGCTTGAGCCTATTACAGAGCTGTCAGATGCTCCAGCCTCAGGGCTTTGTGTCCCAGCAGACCCAAAGCTGCTGTAGCTACTTGTAAATCGCTCAATATCTGTCAACTGCCAGCAAGGACGTGTGGATAAGTTCCTCGCATTATAAGAAGAGTTGTATAGTAAATTCCCAATGGATTGGCCATGGGATTTGGAAAATGTTCTTTCTAATGTCACTTACCTGTAATAATGCATAAAGAACACTATGTGTCACCTGCATGAGGTCAAAGTAAACCACTAGAAGTCACACTATGCTTTGGGGCTAAAAGAATTCCTAACCATTCTACTCCATTCCTTTTTGGATCCCTAAGTTAAGAGGTACACTCAGCAATCTCTGCTTAGTAATTGCTTCTTTCCCTAAGCAATTCTTTTCCAGAGTCAATGTGTTTTTTATTTCTTCTTAAATGAAGATTTGCTAGCAGGCCTGTATTTTTCCTTGCCTAATAACAAGTGACAGCAAAGTGTGAAATTAGCTATAACAAGCACCAAGGACTGAATTTTGTGAACTCCCAAACAAGATGAGAAATAAGTAGCTGACTCTCATGATCCAATAGCATTTAGTGGTCTTCTTGACCCTGAATCTACTAGAAGGGTCTAGGTGACTTTCTGGCTCTAGCCGCCCATGGGTTTTAGAGTCAGGAAGCTGGTGACTCTAAAAGTACTGGGAAGTTTTATTGACGCTGACATTGGCCCATTTGATCCAAGCATCCCGAAGGATTGAGGCAATGCAAAAGAAAAGGTGCTTCATGCGATGAGATTTCAAATATTGTTCACTGGAAGAACTGCTCTGGATTTGTGATGTTGACTTTTCATATTTAAAATCTTTCTAGCGCCAGAGGAATAAAAGAGATGCTGGATGTGTTAGAGGACTCCACACTCCTGCATACCAGCTGTGTGGGCTCAGCGCAGGACTGCCACTGATGGCCCAGCTGGCGAAACCCCTCACAATGCCAGGCCGCACCACACTCACAGCGACAATACCAATGGCTCCCGCTGGAGTCGTGCAGCATAGCAGGGAAATTTTCTCTCTCTGAGTCTTAATTTCTTCATTGTAAAATGGAGACAATAATGTCTTAATCACAGGACAATTGAGGGGATGGAACTGGGCAAGTGTAGGAATTAGGGCATTTTTTTTTTGCTTCCACCTCAAAAGCCTAATCCTGATGTCTTACCAGCCTTAAAGGTGTGAGCCCCAGAGTGTGGCAGAGGGAGGCTCTCCCCTGTCTATCCACATGTCACCTCTCCAACCTCATCTTCTCCCCACTCCCTGGCATGTACCCTCACTCCTGCTATCCTCCCTCCCTCTGCCTCAGTCTCATTCGCATCCTTCGAGATTCAGACTCTTCTGAAAATGACATCACACCTTCCAAAGAGCCTTCTCTAGCTCATTCAAAATGTTGTGTCTCTGTTCTTGCCCATGACTGGCTTTCAAGTTCAAATCCACCGTCCTATACACTGCTATATGATAGGACCCTGCAAACCTCATTCCTACTTTGCCAGTTGGACCCCTGTTGGGCTTTGTCAGTACAAGCACACCTTGCTTTATTGTGCTTCACTTTATCATGCTTCAACAGACGTTACGTTGTTTACAAATGAAGGTAAGACCCTCCACTGGGTGATCCAGAACCAAACTCACGATATCTCTGGTATGCCCATGGAGGGAACTAGGAGGCTGCGAGGTGAGAGGAGGAAGAACGTCCATCTTCTAGCTCGCTTCAGCAGGTGTCCTGCCTGCTCCCTCTTCCTGTCAGCATCACCCAGTCTTGCTCCTGCACCTCAGGAGTAGTCCTCTGGTCCAGTAACAGTTGGAATCAGGTTTTGCCTTCTCCCAATAACTTCATTACAATCCCTCAGAAACACCAGCATCAGCTAGTTGGTGCTCCCTCCTCAGACACCCCAACACATCCCCTCCTCCACTCAAAGCCACCAACATCAGCAGGGAAGGGTCCCATCTTCAAAGGTCTGAGTTTCAGCTCTGCAGGGTCCCCTCTCCAAGCTCCTAAGTTTTCATTATTCCGACGTCTTCATTTTGTTCCCCAGTCCTATGGATGGTGGCTGCTTCCTGTAGTTGCTCTATCTGCGATAACTTATTGTTCTCTCTTTGTCCTTTAAGTTACCTAGCTAACAAGTCATTATTCCTAGGTAATAATTCTTTTGATTTAATTCTCTTTGTTAAAAAAAAAAAAAGATATGGTTTCTTTCTCCTTACTGACGGATACATCTGTCAGTACATCTGATACATCTTCTGACACTGATGGATACATCTACATATGACCTATGACTTACAACTATCAAAGTGCATATCAAAAAAACAGACTGCTGTTATCTATCATTCATCTCACTAGTCTCTCTTCTTTCTATCCTCAGGGCAAAACATAGTATCTGGCTCAATAAACACTGGTGAATTTATGACTAATACTATAAATGAAGGAATGATGACACTTTTAGGAGTCAACACAGTTCAAGGTATAATTCTTGGGACTTCTGCCTGGGCCCCCTTGCTTGGATGGTCGTGGAGCAGATTTCATCCAGAAATGTTCCAATGCGAAAGATGTTGAAAAACTCTGGAATCTGCCCCTGTTAGTTCATGAGAAACTGAATCAATAAAAGGATGAGTTCTGGAGTCTTGGAATCAAATCCTAGCTCTGCAATTTTATCACTATAAGGCATTGAGCAAGTGTCTTAACCTATTTGATGAGTTGTTTTCACTCATAAGATATGAAATGGAAGACATATTTCTAAGAACTTTTATGAGGATGAAATTTTAAAAGTATGCAAATTAACCTATTATAATAGATGGCACAGAGTAAAAGCTAAATATTTATGTCATCCCTTTTCCCCTTCTCCACGCATCTCTTGACTGTCACTGCTTAAAGCATGAGTGAGAATCAAAGAGATTTCATTTCTGAAAGATACCCAGGATAAGGGCAAAGTGTGATCAGTCTTCATGATCATCATCCTCACCACCATCATTATCACCACCGTTATCACCAGCACAAGCACCACCACCACCACCATCATCATCATGATCAAGTGAAAATTCAAACAAGGCTTAGTGCTTTGCATGTTTCCCTTTATATACCTTCAGATCAATATTTTCCTCAATACATATAGGTGAGGAAACTTTCAGAGGTTAAATTACTGCACAAGTTCCCACAGCTAGTCATTATCAGGCCATAAATTGAACTCATTTCAGCCTAGGTCCAAGAACACTGCTCTTCCCTGACACTGCCTTCTGATCACTGTAAACAAGAGTCAGACGTCTCTGTGTCCTCCCATTAAGCAGCTGTTGGCCCCCACACCTGTGTGTTTTGTTTCTCTATCACTGGCACTTGGCCTGACTCGCATCCCTTTTCCTGCCTATCTCCATGGCAACAGCATCTCACCGCAACCAAGATGCAATTGCCCACCTCATGCCTGATCCTGGGGTAGACAGAGTGATGCTAACGTATGTGGTCCGAGTGCCTGAATGTGTACCGTCCTGAAACACAGCTTTTCCCATTCCTTCCTGTTCCGGTTAATAGGTGGAGCAGGACTCTTGGAATGACACTTCGTTTGGCACATTTTCTCTCCTTCTCAGCCCTGATGCCCGGCTGGTAAGAGGAAGACTGCAGAGTGGGAGACAGAAGAGAAAGGAATGAAGTCTACCAGTCCATGCCAGTCATTCTGTCACCATCTTCGGAGACACCTCCCTAGGAAGAACATAAGCTCTCTGGGGATAGGGAAACAAGTGTCCATCGCTCTACAGCCACCATTCCCTCCTACCACCTCACTCAATGAAGAATCAGGCACATAACAGCCAGGAACTAGAAACAGCCCAGGAAGAAGTGGCATGCAGCGGGAGTTAGAGTGATCTCGTTTGTTCTAGCACTGCGTTGCTTCGGATAAGCCAGTCTCCATCTCTCTGGGCTTTCGTTCTCCCCTCTGAAGGAAGATTAGTGTGCTGGGATAGACTGAACGTGAGCTGTAGAGTCAGAGACACCTGACTTTGAATCCAGGACGTGGGCTTTTCTGTGACCTTGAAAGAGATCATCTTTCGTAGGTTCAGTTTTCTCCTCTGCAAAGTGGGAATAAGTAGGATGCCTGTCACATATAGCTATGATGAAGACTCAGTGAGTGCTAGGCCTAGAGTAGGTGTGAGCTTCCTGCCCTTCCTAGATAAAGGGAGTGAACGAGGCAATTTCTGATCACGTAGATGGCTTACCAGTTGTGGCAGGTAGCACATTTCTGCACACAAGGAAGACCCTTTGCTTTATAGCTAATCCTAAGCATGGCAGTACAAGGGGCAGAAAGGGGTAGGGAGACAGAGTTCCCAGGGTCACTGCAGTTCACTCTCCTACCATGAATTATGTTCCTGTGATGTTCTATGGGTCCATGGGAGGTATCTAGAAGAGGCATCAAACATCCAAGTCTTCGCAGTGCTGATAGCAAGATGCTCAGCTCTTTTTCAGTGAAGTGGGGTTGGTGTGACCACAGTCTCCTTTCACTTCTCCCACAGCACACTGCCCATCCTCACCTAAGAGATTCATCTTCATCAATGTTTCCATCATTCATTTATATAACTAAGCCAGAAATAGGGTAATCATTCAGATGCCTTCTTCTCCCTCACACCCACAAGCAACTGGTCCCAGTATCTTTCTCTTTAATCTCCCACTGGTTGCTTCCTTTCAACCTCCGACCCGTTTGTCCAGCCAGGTTCAGGCCTCCATCATCCCTCCCTCTTTACTCAGAAGAGGACTCCTCTGCCTCCAGTCCCAGCCTACTCTGACTCCTTCTCTGGTCTTCTGCCAGACAGTACCACCTGTGTAACTCTCCTATATTGGCCACTGCTTACCTGCTTCTTGATGTTTCTATTATCTTTCAATTTTTCTACACTGAACATCTGAACATGTATTATTTTTATGATTTTAAAAAGAAGTCTTAAAAGTTAAATTCAAGTCCGATCATTTCTCTACTTAACACCTTTTACTCTCTCCCCATTATCATTATCTTCAGGATGAAATTGGGTCTCCTGAGCTCAGAACAGCAGGCTACTTCTGCCTCATCTTCGGAAGTTCTCCCCAAGAGCACCTGTGCACACATTACAGAAAGACCCTCACTTTTCTCTAATGCCTCATCTCGCTTGCTCACCACACCTGAGCCATTGTTCGTACTTATCCTCCTGCCTGGAAAGCCTTGACCTTGTAAATCGCTACTTAGTCTTCAAGATGTTGCTAAAATATTACCTTTCCTGGGAAGTCTTCCCTGATCATAGCACAGCGGCCCACTCCCGCAGAGCTAGCAATTGTGTCTTCTAATGCTGTAGCATCGCATAGTATATCTACTGGGGAAAAGATTGGCCTTGACTGTGACTGCCTCTTTGTGTGTTTCTTCCTGATTTGATTAGACATCTTGGAAATCAAGGACCTTCTTCTTAGTGATCTTGACATCACCAGGACCCTTCAAACACATTTGCCTTCCATGTGTGTATGCGCCATGCTGTATTAACCACCAGATAGATACACCTGTTGAATAATCAGTCATGGCTCTGCCTTCTTGGATCTCACAGTCAGTGGGAAAGACAGACAAAAATGAATGAGCCAGCAACTACATAAGAAATTCAAATTGTGAAACGCGTAATGAAGGAAGCAAATGTGTCCGGATAAAGACTAATTGGTAGAAGGGGATTACTTAGGATTCTCCTAGGAGGCCTCTCTGAGAAGATGGTATTTAAGCTAAAATCTTCAGGATTGAAGGAGCCATCCAGCTGAAGAGCTGGGGAGATCTTTCCAGAAGGAAGCCTCAGCATATACAGGATTCATAGGATGGAAAGAGCTTGGCATGTGTGCAGCTCTGGGGAAAATCAGGGTGGCAGCAGCACAGAGGGCAGGGCTGACAGTGGGGTTGGGGATGCAGAGTGTGGACTCATCTGAAGAACGATAAGAAGGAACTGACAGGTTCTGAGCTGGAAAGTGAGAAATGAATTTGAGTTAAAATGATTACTCTGACCTTCAGGCTTCCCACCTGACAATGGAGCTAATATCACCTACTTTTCAGGTTTTTCATAGATGGGAGCCCTTCTTAAGATGTTGGCCCCTAAGCCAAGACCTGAAAGATAAAAGAAGACAGTCCTATGAAGACTGAGGACAAGTTTATAGTACTTGGCATATAATAGGAACTCACAGAGTGGGCTTTCGTTTGGCTGTTTTTCTGTCAGTGTTTTTGTATGCTTGTTTTGCAAATGAACGTATAAATATCTTGAGATTTGCTCAAGGTCTCCCTACAAGAGGGATCTCTACTTATTGCTGGCAGCTTAAAAAGCCTGACCATTCAGTGCTGCTTCTTCGCAGAGGTAAACAGGCTGCCTTTGACGGTGACCTTGCCTTACTGAAGGGAGATGATATGATGTACAAGACCACCATGCTAAGGACTCTTTGAAAGGATCAAAGCAAACTCTATCACCTTATGGAAAGTAAACCCAAGCCCAGAAAGGGGAAGTCTGAGTAGCCAGGACCAAAATTGGTTGTCGCATTCCAGTTTCCTAATCTAAGTCTGGGATTCATTCCTCTTCACCAAATTGTCAAAAGGGGTGATTCTAATATTGGAGGCTGAGCACCCATCAGGGAGCCTTTGAACTCACCTTGGGCCAAACTCTAATTTCAGCATCTTTACTGTTGCTAAATGTCTTGCCCTGGGGAGGTGAATGTGCTTGTGAAGTGAAGAGAAATCACTCCCTTTGACTGCTGGCCTAGCACGCAGCATTGCTCACTCTGCCAGAATAAGGAGGTAGCTGTGTTTCAGGCTGGCAAGTGCTGGATGAGCTGTTTACACTTAAACCCCAGGTAGTGTTCAAAGGGCCTGACAACATCATCTGACATTCAACTTCAGCCTTCACACAGAGGGACACTTAGGCCCAGAGAAGGGAAGTGGCTTGCCCAACATCAATCAGAACTCATGGCAGAGCTGGAAGGAGAGCCACAGTCTTCTAACAGCCCAGTGCTCTTTCCAGGGCACTGTGTCCCCTCCCTTGGTTCTTTCTGACCCATCTCTTTCAGAGCAGAGGATGCTATGAAACTGCATCCTGGCGCCCTTCTAGACTGTGCAAATCTGAGGGCTGGTATCATGGCTCCTCTTTTTCCTCCCCTCCCTTCTTTAGGAGTCCTGCCACAAGCAACCATGAAAGTTTGCTGATTTGGGAGCAGACACACTTTACAATCACCTGGTGATAATTCCTAGATAAATGCTCATTGAAAGGGGTATTTGGTGTTGCTCACATAGGCTGGTGCTCGCGTGCTCTCTCTCTCGCGCGCGCGCGCTCTCTCTCTCTCTCTCTCTTCTCTCTCTCTCTCTCTCTCTCTCTCTCTCTCTCTCTCGTGTGCGCGCGCGCGCGGCATGCGCATACATGCGCATGCCCAAAAGCAGTTTGGCACGCTCAAAGGCAAGAGAAGGAAGGTGAGCTGATGTGGTCTAATACCTAATATTGTATCCCATGTCTGAATTTACCACACTCTATGACCTAGATTCAGTCTTCAACCACTCTGTACCTTTGAATGAAAGTTTCCAAATAGCCAATCCATGAATTCCTCCTTTAGCACAAATGGGGCTAAGGAAGTGTGTGTGTGTGTGTGTGTGTGTGTGTGTGTGTGTTGTGAGTGTGTGTTGTGTGATGTTTCTTCATTTGGTTCTCAAAACAATCAAATGAGGGAGGTATTATTATTCACCCCATTAGACGCATACATTTAACCATTTCCCAAATATTTATGTCACTACTATGTGCCAGACACTGTGCTAAAGAGGGTTACTGTCCTCATGGACCTGACACGGTATCAGAACGGAGAAAACAAGGATCACACAACAGAAATCCAACAGCAAGCCAAGCCGTGAACTGGAGTCTCTTTATTCCAAATCTCACATTCTTTCTATGGCATTGAATTGTATCTTGTTAAGAATAACGATTGAAGCTGGAACAAGATGATCCCCAGGGAAGGAACTCATTCATTTTCTTTGTCCTTCTGAATCTCAGAATGACCCTAGGGCAAAGAGGGTCATCTCTCTTCGCAAGCAACTGGCATGCAGCAACTCTCAATTAACCATGCGTGATTAGGTAGAAAAGAGAAAAAGATCAACAAGCTGAACCCGTGGTGTGTGTGTGTGTGTGTGTGTGTGGTGTGTGTGTGTGTGAGAGAGAGAGAGAGAGAGAGAGAGAGAGAGAGAGAGGTGCATGTGTGTACCAAGCCTTAGCTGGGGATTAGACTCAGGCTGTGTTGCCATTTCTTTCAAAGTGTGGAGAGAAATGTGCCTGAGGAACCACAACTATCTGGAAATTTGCATTAGAACAAGGAGAGGACCTTCCCTCCTGGCACATACACTTAGTCCCTAGGTTGCAGGACCTCTTCCCATTCCTCCATGCATCAAGAGTGCCAGAAACCCCAGAGTGCTCCAAGTGGAGCAGCGCACAGACCTGGCCTCAAGACTGGCTCAGAACCACCCTTCAACGCCCTTGGTTCTTTCTGACCCAATATGAAGATCCAGGTCTCCTGTCCATCCAAACATGTGCAACACTTTACATTTTGCAAAAAAAAAAAAAAAAAAAAAAAAGAAAGAAAGAAAGAAAGAAAAAAAAGAAAGAAAAAGAAAAAGAAAAGAAAAAATATATGTATATATATTTGTTTTTTAAATGTCAAGAGCCTATCATAGTGGATGATGTTGAGGGTGGCAGGAAGGACATTTGGGCAGGACGGACTTTTGGCATTCAGTTTTAGCCTCAAATTTAGACTTTTGATTTCCAAATGAGATTATACAAACACGTGTTGCTAGTTGAAGGTGTCCGAAACATTAATTCGCTAAATGCAAATATTAAACACAATCTACCATTTTATAATCCTGTTTTATCATGTCTCAGAATAAGAGCTCTAAAAATGGGAGACTCAGGGTCCTTGACTTTGAGAGACCCCGGGAAGTCAAAAGAACAGGGAGTATCACGCTCACTTCACAGATGGAAAAACTAAGTGGGTCCAGAACCCCCAGCTCAGAACCATCCATTAGAACAAACTTGTTCCACGTGGCTGGTAGCACCAGAGGGATTCTCCGAGGCCTCTCCAGTACCACAGCCACCAGCCGCGTGTGGCTATTGAACGCTTGCAATGTGGCTAGTCTTAACTGAGAAGGGCTGTAAATGCAAAATACATGTCAAATTCCCAAGGCTTAGTACAAATAAGAATGTTAAATATCTCATTCACGACTTCTATATTCATTACATGTTGAAATGATAACATTTTGGATACAATGACTAAAATAAAATACATTATTAAAACGAGTTCTACCTCTCCTTTTCCATGTTTAAATGTGGCTATGAGAAAATTTAAAATTACATCTGAGGCTCACATTATATTTCTATTGGCTAATGCGTTCTGAGGGAAGTAAATGCCATTTATCCCAAGTATGTGCTGGATTACATTGCAGCAGGGGGCATTCCTGCCAAACGTTTAGAAACAGCCTTGAGGATTTTAGCTCAGCTCTTGCCCATGTCAATGAAAATGACCTGAATTTGAGAGTTAGAGTGGGCTAGGGCTTTTAGATATGCCCACTCTCCCCTCCCACCCCCAGGCCCTCACCAAATTTCTGAATCCATGGGCATCCACTGAGTGAGGTCAGAGCAGTAATGAGAGGGGTTACATCAGGGACTAGCATTTTGGATGAGCATGTCACATTAAATCCAGGCTTGCTCCCTATAAATCACCTTGATTTATCACCAAATTAGATGGGCGAAATGAAACGTCCAGGAGGCAATGAAATTCCAGCTGCAACAGCAGTGTGAACCCACTCTGATTCACTGTGTGGCGAGGGCTTATTTCACACGAGTTTTGAGCACTAATGTTCCAGGCAGGCCGCGGGGGTTGGGGGGTGGGGCGCGGGCGATGGGGAGGGGCACTCCAAGTACCTAATTCCCTTCCTGCACAGATAGGCAAGAGTGAGTCAGCCCTCAGCTGCCAGGGTAGTAGGCAGAGGGATGGCCTCTGGGGACCCTAGCACTAGGCCATTCCTCTCAGGATGAGCATTTCCCAGGCCAAATAAGAATGAGTTTCCAGGTAATTTGATCCATTTGGGCTGGGCCTCCGGGTTCAGACTGATGGACATTTTTTTATATGAATAAGTTCTAGGCGAGAAAAGCACCAGACTGTGGTACCAGCAAGTCCCCCAGGCCTGTGGTGGCCTCCCCTTCCAAAGAGACATCAGCCATGGGCCCCTACCCTGGGAGGTCAAGATGTGCAAAATTCATCCAGAGACCAGGATCCAATGGTTTCTGTCTTTTGCTCTCTGTGACATTAAGTTCCTCCATGTCTCTGAGGCTGGTCTCTTCTTTTGGAAAACCGGGGGTGGGGAGATATTGGCCTAGATGATAGCTCAGGGTCTTCTGAAATCTGACACATGCTCTATGACCTCATTTCAACACTCACAAACACACACAGAGACGAAGAGACACGTGTCTATTCCAGACTATTTTTACTCCCAAATTCCCATGCTGTTACACATCTCCAGCACTGGCCTGAGTATTTCCAGAGGTGGAGAAGCCTTCTGCTAGTTGTCAGCCCTCTTTATACATTCAGTAGCAGCATCCTCTGTTAGGGAGCATTCCTTGAGGAGTCCTCAGCTTCCAGGCAGGGTTAGGGGCTGCCCTGCTCTCATAGTACTCTGTGTACGTTTTCAAAAGAGCCCTTATGTAGTCCAATATTACCCTATATTTGCATTTTATTTCCACTGTATTGAGCTCCTTGTAGACAAAGACTAATTTATTTATGAATTCCCAGAGACTCACACAGTCCCTGTCATAGAAGGTAACAAACAAATGCTTATTGAATGAATGAGGCAGACTAACTCAGCCTAAAGAGTCCAGATCCAGCTGAGAGCCCTGCCTTTTTCCTGGGAAGGTCAACCTCTAGTACAGGTTCCTGGTGACACCTAGCAACAGTTGCCATGACAACTGGAAGCACCATTTTCCCAGGGCAATTCGCCCCCATTCCCTTTCCCCACCTGGCTCAGCAGATCAGAGGAGTCAGGCTTCTTGCTTCAGGGAGCAGTGGGAGGCAGTAGGCTCCCTGAGACATGTGGCCTGGCTCAAACCCCCTTAGGCCAGGGTTCTGATGGAAAGGGAGGAAATTGAATTAGATGGAATCAGATGTGCTTGGGAGCTCTACCAGGAGGAACAGACTGGGCCAATTGGCAGTGGAATCCTGGAGGCAATCAGAGGGGTCTTAGTGTCAACAGGGAGCTGGGAGGAGATGCTGTGCCCAGGGGTGAGTGGAGCTGCAGTGTGGGGAGGCTGGTGGCCTGAGGGCTCCAACCAGAACACAACCTGTACAGCCAGAAGACTCTGCCTCCCAGGTGCACTCCCTTAAGGACCCCCCACTAGGCTCCAGTTGTCATTCCTGGGACAGTTCCAGGCCACATGTATGCCCCTACAGTTCCTAAGGGTCCCCTTAGTGAATGGCCACCCTTGCACTTATAGTTCAATATCAGTTAAGATCCCTGAGGGGAAAAAGCCATGTCTGTTTTTATCATTACTACATCTCCAGTGCCTCACACCGTGCCTGGCCCACAGATGTACAACAGGGGGTTTACGAATGCACTAAAAGCTGCGCTGAGATGAGCAGAAGGCAGTTCCAGGGCTACGAGGCCGGGAAGAAAGCCTCTGAGGGCCTATTCTGTGCTGGCTGCACTGCATGAATGGACGTCTTCATGAAGAAGAAGAAGAAACAAGGCTTCCAGAGGCAAGTAATTTGCCAAGGTCACAGAGATAAAGGCATTCAAGTAAGACCCCTTGCCAGAGCTACGAGAGCAGAGAGATGCCTTCACACCTTCTCCCTCTGGTTTCCTTGTCCCACCTCCACCCCACACTCTCTCCAGGCAGAGAGCACCTGACCCTGCAGCTCGTTCTCGCGTATCAGACCTGCTCTATGTGTCTTGCTCCCTTTGCCCCTGCCACCCTCAGTGCCTGGCCCTCGTGGATAAGAGATGCCAGATACATTATTGCCAGACGGACCCCAGGCAGGTTCAAAGAACAGAGAATGCCAGTGTCTTCTGCTATGACACCCTGGGAGAGCCGCCACTCCAGAGAAAAGACTTCGTAAAGGGACTCTCCCCTTCCTTTTCTCCTCTCCCAGAGCTGGTCTTGGTCCATTCCTGGCACATTATAACAGCTTGATGGAGTAGTGAAAATAATTCCCATTATCAGGTGCTCCCCTGTGCCAGGCACTGTACTCAGACCTTTATGTAAACTAACCTATTTAATGTTCTCAATAACCCAAGAAGGTCAGTACTATTTTTCTCCCCTTTCTACAGAAGAGGAAACAAAAACAGGGAGGTTCATTTGGCCAGGGTCACACACGGTGACCATATTGGCAGAGCGCCAAGTATGAACCCAGGTGGTCTGGCCAGAGCCCGAGCTGTACCATCAGGCCAGTCTGTCTAGCTCATCTAGCAGAAAGTTTCTGGGTTTTGAATTCAATCTGCCTCTACCACCTGGAGCTAGAGACAGTGAATATGCTACATAACCCCCCTGAGCAGAAATCGGGAAGTGGGTAGAGCAGGGAAGAACTCCCTAAACAGTGGATACTTTTCTCAGGTGTGCGCTGGCTTCCACTCTCGGTCCCAGAGGACCCAGGTGCTGCTTCACTCCCAAGCCCAGGCAGGCAGCAGTTAACAGCTTCAGGCACAGAGTCACAGAACACTTGCTTTAGCCTGAATGTGTGTGTCCCCCTAAAATTCAGGTGTTGAAGCCCTAACCCTCAATGTAATGGTTCGAAGGTGAGGCCTTTGGGCGATAATTAAATCATGAAGGTGAAGCCCTCATAATGGGATTAGGGTCTTTATAAGAAGAGACATGGAGAGATGAGCTCTTTCTCTCAGCCATGTAAGGACACAAGAAAGTAACAAGCCAGGAAGTGGGCCTTCCCCAGAGGCTGAATCTTCCTGTGCCTTGATCTTGGACGTCTCAGCCTTCAGACTGTGAGAAATAAATGTGTGCTGTTGAAGTCACCCAATCTCTAGTACCTGTGATAGCAGCCCAGGCTGACAACACTTTAGCTGCCATTCTGGTCCAGACCTGGAGGCCCAAACGTGAAAGCTGGGCTCTTGAACCTCAAATTCCTTATCTCTGAAATGGAATAATAATAGCACCTCATGCTTGATGTAGGTACTCACGATCAGCACTTCCCTTATCCCCATATCCTCCACCTGAATTTCCCTAAAAATAATGCCTCTGCTCTTCACCCAGTTAAATCCGGGGGCTAGAATAAGGTGACAGAAAGACTCTCTGTCCTAAAATGTCAAGGAAGGCAGAGATTCCAGTTTAAACCTTTATCACAGTCCAGTCCCTTGTAGAGGTTTCCTGTTGCCTTGCAAAGCCTGAGCTCACAGCCACATCTCTCAGAAGGAGCGTCTCCACAGCAAAGCCCTAGCCGGGAACCCAGGCCAAGAAACACTATGGGGGCCCAACAGCACGCCATCTGCACAGAGCTGCATGGTTCATACCCACTTCCTGGGGCCTAGATGCAGGGCTCTTCTGTGAAGTGTCCTCACCCTGCCTCTCAGACCCTAGTACCCCCACCATCTACAATTAGCCTATGTCTTTGTAATTTCAGAATTTCAAGTTTGGGAGAGATCAACTATTCTCTGATGACTACAGAACAGTAAATGGATGAGACAGTTATAACTGTACTCCATTTGTACTGGATTTTCTTAGTATGTCTTGGGTGTTGGTTTTGCTAACTTCTTAGGTACCCATGGAAGGTTAAAGCCTGTAAATTAAAAAAAAAAATTGTACTAGTTTTGGGACCTTGGGCTCATGCTCAAACTCTTAAAGGTTCAGTTTCCCTTCTACAGAATGGAAAGATAACCAACTGACAAGCTATTGTGGGGCTCAAACTTTGGGGATAAAACATTTGCAAGCATACAGAGGCAAATATTGCTAGAAATAATCACAAAATCCTTTGCATATTGGAGTTCCAAAATACATGTACCTGTCAAAATGTAAGATGAACATGACCTTTGATCCAGAATATGCAAATAATAGCTGTGGCTATGTAAGCAAAAGCTTACTGAGATGTGTTATATGTCTTCAAACATGCAAGTCTATCCAAATCAACTGCTCTTCATGAATCTATCTTTACAGGGAGACACTATGAAACAGGTCCCAGGTGATAGAAAGGTGTTTGAGATATATCATCAGTAGAAAAAAAAAAACCCAAAGTACAAAACAGTGCATATATACAGTTGCAGTAAATTAAAAAGGAGACGGTCATAGATATTGGCATAGCTATAAATAAGCAAGTATACAGAGAATCTATCTTTATTTAAAGGATCCAGAAGAAACTGCTAACAGTGTTCACCTTTGGGGAAATAGATTAGGAATCTGGGTGTGGAAGACAACAACTTTGACTTTTGTTTTCTATCTTCCTGAGTTTTGAATATTTGTACCACGTCTATATATTACTTTTGAATAAATGAAAGGAAGGATGGACCACAAGTCGATAAAAATTGTAAGTGCTTTTCTAAATTTATGGAGCCTAAGATATTTATCAGGAAGTTTAACGTTTTGTTAATCAAAATAAAAGGAAAACTTGAAATGTACCTTCACTGTTTGGATTATCTCTTGCTATGTTACAAGCTACTTCAAAACACAGTGGCTTAAGACAGCGTTTTCCCATTTGTCATGATGCTTGAGTTGGCAGGGCAGTGCTAACTTGGGCTCGTTCAAACAGCTGCACTCAACTGAGTGTTGCCTGGGGCCTGGGCTCAGCTGGGACCACGAGACTGCTGGTGAGACTCCCTCACTTTATGGTCTTGCATCTCAGACTTCTTCATGGTATGACCTCCAGGTTCCAAGAAAGTGAAACAGAACCTGCAAGGACTCCCAAAACCTAGACTCCAGAACATGTCACTCCTGCTACACTCTTTGGTCAAAGCAATTCACAGAGCCAGCCCAGACCTAAGGGATAGGGAAAGGGTCTCACCTCTTGATGGGAGAATTTGCAAAGAACTTGTGGCCATATTTAATTTACTGCATTAATGTCGTCAGCATAATTGCAGTTTGTATGACCAAACTTACTATTTTTATCAGTACATTTTGCCCTGTTCTCCAGTAACCAGTGGTCCCTGGGCCATAGGATAAGGTAGACCTGACTTAATAAATAAATCTTGAATGAATGAATGAACAAATGAATGGCTTCAGTCCCTCTGGAAGCCTCTTTGCATTAACTGCTTTGACATCCTAGATTTTCAGGTGTCATCAACTCCAGGTCAGCCTTCCCTGGAGGGCCCCTGCCCTGGGTACCAGTTCAGGAGTGTGGCTGAGCTGGGCTCTGTGATGGGTGAGGTAGATCATAGGAATGTGCTTCCACAGAACTCATCACTGCCTGTCCCCTCCCCACCCAGATTGCACAGAATCCCTCTACATACTCTGGGGCGTTGGGCTTAGTCTGTGGAGCATCCCTGGAGAAATCCTCAAGGCCATGAGTTCTCAACACTGAGCCTCTTTTGCCTCCTCTCCAGGTTTCTCTAGGTCTGACAGGCCACCTGTCCTACCCTCTTCTCAGGGAATCACCTGACTTGAGGGAAAAGGCAACATACCATGAGTCAAGAGACAAACCTTCTAGCCCAGGCTCAGTCTTCATCTGACAGTATGATCTTGGGAACGCCAGCTTTTACCTCTGGGTCTCAGTTTCCTTAGTAATAAATTAAGGGGCAATCGGACACCAACACCTCAATGGAGGGCCAATCTGGGCCTGTTCTGATCCAATCAGAACAGCTCCAATTTCAGTCTCTCCTATGGATCTTTTTTTTTAACAACTTTATTGAGATTCAGTTTACATACAGCTCACCCACTTCAATGTACAATTCAGTTGGTTTTGTTCAACTACCACAATGGTTTTATGTTTTAAAAAAGGGTTCTAGTCTTAATAACAATAATAACTTAATTTTTAAACAATTTTAAACCATCCATAACAAAAGACAGTTTTTAACATATCTTTCATCTGTGACGTGTTGGGGGTCACTCATTCTCTGAAAGTGATGGTAGGGAGAAGCAAGGAGTATGTGTGGACGTGGGGGTTAGCCTGGGACCTGTAGATAGGGAGGGATGCCAGAGCTGGGAGAGTAATCAGCCTCTCGGCATGTCCGCCAGTGATGAGGGGTGGTGGGCCCTGTGAGTGGCAATAGTAGCAATGGCAGCTGCCAGAAGCAGGGTCTCACACACACACAGAGCCCTCTGCAGGAATAACACTGACTGATTAAACCTCTCTTCCAGCTCTCTCCCAGGACTCACAGCCAAACACAGTGTTTGTTTCACGTATTAAATCTGGAGAAAACCTACCTGAAACAGACTGAAACAAATTCACTGACAGACTTAGTTACCGAGGAGCAGAGCTGTCTTGTAGCCAACCGCCCACCTCTCAGGCAATCTTGGAGCCACAGATCAGCACTTTGAAAAGCTGTGAGGTGGGGGAGAATTCTGGGCATGCTCTGATGATTCTCCATCAGTCAGTAGCTGACTGGGCTCCATTAAGCATCTACAGTGAAAGCCTGCACACCGCCACAGAACAAAACACAGGCTGGGTTTATAACAGCTTTGCAGCTTGCTAGTCATATACACTTGGTAAGTAATATAACCTACATGTGCCTCGGTTTCCTCAGATGTAAGGTAGGCATCATGACACACATCTCAGTTAGATAACACATATAAAGATGCCTGGCATATAGTAGCGCTCAACAACTGTAACTTCCCCACCTTCTTCTCTCCATTATTATCAACACCATCTCCACCAAACCCTCTACATTTCACCATCTTTATCATTACCCACCCCCACCATCGCCCCACCATTCATCAGCTTCATCCACCACCTCCACCCCATCGCCATCATTCTGGCCGGGGCACTCTTCTGTTAGTATGAGGTTTCGACCAGCAAATTTCTACCTTGTTTGTGACTAGTCTATCACTAGTCACTAGTCTATAAGGTTCCTGTCCTAGATTTGTATCTAGCACCTGCAGGCCTAGACACACAATGAGGTCCTGCTCCCTAATCTAATTCTTGCCAGTCCCTTTCCCCTGAATTGAGCTTTGCTATTAACAGGGCAGGTCTTTCTGAAGCTGCGGACCCAGTGTCCACCTGTGGGAGGAAACTCTTGCTGCCTTGAAGCTCTTACGGTCCCTGCGGTCTCTCTCCCTTCCCCTGAACCTGAATCTGAACCCTGGGATGTCAGCAGATGGGATCAGAGTTGAGTGTGCAACCCCTTCGAGCAGAGATCCACAGCGTTAGATTACTTGGGGAGATTTTTTAAAAAATATTGATGCCTAGAGTCCAGGCTCAGAAACTCTCTCAACTGATCTGGGATGAGACCAGATATTAGTATTTTTAAAGCATCCCCAGTGGTTCTAACATGCATCCAGGATTAGGAACCGCTTCCCTAGGGCTTTGTAACTAAGACTCCACTCTAACTTTTGTTAGTTCTGCTGTGCCTAACACTGTTCCTGATTTTGGCTGATTGCTTCTTCCTCGCTTGAAGTCCCAGCATTCTCTTCAACGTTAGCTAAGACATTAATGGCAAAACACCTGCTCCCTGCCATTACCCCTCCAGCACTCGTCACTCCATGTCAGGGTCTCAGACACAAACCTGCTACATTTAGGGATCTTCTCCTGCCCCACCTATACAACGTACTCAGAGCCAAGAGCATCACCTAAATGAATTCTACCAGGAAGTAAAATGGTTGGTTGCTGCGATATAGATAACCTACTCTTGAAATTCTCCTATCTTTCAATAACTACCTTTTTTTTTTTAGCATTTACTATGTGCCGAGCGCTGTATTAGGCATTTTAACTGTGCAACCCCTTATAACCTGGAGCCCCACATAGTCTGATCTTCGTGCAATGCCCCATGGAAGAAAACCCAGCCCAGCAGCCAGTGGAATTGAAAAGCAATTACAATCTTTACTAATTTCTGGATACAAATTAAAGAAGTGGTTAATTACTAACCCACGTCAACTCTTGTTCAATACCTCTCTTTACATTCCTCTTGCGCTTATCAGTCACATCTCATAGCTTCCCTGTAGTCCCTCTACCCGTGTCTCAAGTCAGCTCCCCTCTCTCTCCTCTCTCTTCCTCTCTCTGCTTCTCTCCTCCCCCTTCTCTCTCTCTCTCTCTCTCTTCTCTCTCTCTCCCTGCTTCTCTCCTCTCCCTTCTCTCTCTCTCTCTCTCTCTCTCTCTCTCTCTCTCTCTCTCTCTCACACACACACACACACACACACACACACACACACGAAACTCAGATTCTGATTCTGAACTGCTACAAAAGTTCATGCACTGTGCTGGTAGGTTCCAAAGGAGTTTCCTTAGTAGGTATATATGGGCAGAGGGGCCAGAGAAGATGGAAGGCTGCAAACACATAGTTCAGTAAAATTTATTTTATCCCTATGAGATACAGATAGTATCTCAGTGGACCCTCAGTGAAGCCAATGAGGCAGGGTACTATCCTCATTCTGCAGATAAAGAAACTAAGTCAGAGGAAGACTAATCAGCTTAGTGGAGGCAGGAGTTGAACCCAGACCTGCCTTACTCGTAACTTGGAAGTCACTGCTCAAGGGCTTTTGAGAGGGGCTCCAGGGACTCAGGGCTTGGTATGGAGAGTAAGGCAGGAGCAAACTGCCAAGGCTCCCCTTAACAGAAACAGCCTCTAACTCCTCCAGTTCCCAGTGACAGCTGTTAATCTCAGCACTACTTAGCAACTAATGAGGCAGAAAGGGTTAATTCTGGATCCCCAACACTTGCACAAATTAATCGTTAGAGGATTCCTTTCTTTAGAGTTAAAAGGAACTCATTTTTTCCCTTCCCTTTCTCCCTTTTAGGCAGACCACAAGCATGCTGGTGGCCTCAGGGCTAAAGGTTCCTGCAGCATGGTTACTGTCGATAGCATTAGCAACTTTGGGCTGTTTCTTTCCATTTGCTTTCCCTCCTGGCACTAAAAGCTCATTAGGGCGCTGACAGAAGAGAAATGGCTGGAGTGGGGAGAGAAACTTCATTTCTCAGAAATTTTGCTCTGGGCTTCCACTGCCTGTTTCCCAGCAGGCTGGACCTGCAGTGACCCCAAAAACAACTCAAGCCCTGGCCAGGGAGGGGATCCATGCAGTGCAGGCCTGAGGCTCATCCACCCAGGTAGCACCTTCTCCAACAGCATGAATTTGATTTCAGGCCCCAATCTTTTAGGTTTAGAGTCCTTCACACCTGAATAGGGCTGCAATTTACCTGAGTACTATCTGGGAAGCCACAGTCTGCTGAGCCAATAAATAGTGTAAATGAGGCTGGGGAGTGGGGGAGTCTTTAACCTACTTAAAAGAATCTCTTTTCTCAAGCACTTTAGCACCTTCCCTTTGCACAGAGGAGAATAACTCGCTGAATGAAAGCCATTCCAAGCAGGCCAACGTGGGGCCTCTGGAGCCTCCAACAAACAGCACTTCTTTCTCACTGCTATAGTCCCTTGGAGTTGAGGAGGCAGCATTGTTCAGGGGAAAGATCTCCCAGAGACCGAGAGCCAGCTCCCAGACCCCACTCTGCCCCACGTGCACCCAAGGCTAGTGCCTTGCTCCTTCTGGGTCTCCGATCTGTATTTGGAAGGTAAAAGAAGCTGAACAGATGATTTCTGAGTCCCACTGCTACCCTTCTAGGCACTCATAGTTTTTTGTGACATCACAGACCCTTTTAAGAATCTGATTCATTACATCAACCCACAGTGTGCCAGAACTGTGTGCTCAATGCCCAGATATTCCCGTGCACTAGAAAGTCACAAACCCTCCCATCACAGGTTACACTGCTCAGTACAAATTCTCACTAAAGAGTGAGGCACTTACACACATTCATACCTGTGTAAGTGTTCAAGGAACCCTTGGATCCACTGACTATTTGCTCATACTTCAGATGACCAACTCCTGCTTTAGATTATCTCTACGGTTCTCTCCAACCCTCAAAATTTATATGTATGAAAATGCTTTTCTTATTACTTTATTATTTCTCACCGTTAATTGTAAGACAGTATGAGGATAATGTACAGGACACAAGCAGTCAGATTTGAGTTTCGGACCTGACTTGCTAATCATTTAACCATAGGCCTTGGGAATTTGGCCTCTCAGGACTCTGTTGTCTTAATCGATGAAATGGGAATATAAACGTGGCAGCAAAAAGGTGTGAGGATCAGATGAGACTGCATATCTAATAGGGCTTCAGAGAGTATATACGCCTGCATGAAGAGAAAATGCTGATGCTGTCTTTACCAGAATCGTGTCTGTCATCCCAGCCGTACAGCTTTGTCTGAGAGGTTTCACGTTTCGGCCTCAGTGTCCTCATCTGTGAAATGATTCTGGTAGGTTTGACCTCACAGAATTCTGCGGGTTAGAGATGGTCTCTGCACAGGTCGATTTATGAGGGCTCAGCGCACACAAAAAGGCGTAGCGAATGGTAACTAATTGCGGCCGCTGTGCGATCACTGGATTGGAGTTTTGCAATAACAATTTTGCGGGTATTTTCTGTAGAGACTGTGACAGGCGGCCATCCCCTCTCAGCCACCTTCACCCCCGGACTCCATGTCAAGGAGTGTATTCCCAACAGCAGCGTGTCTACCCTGAAATCTTAATGAGAACCAGGAGCCCTGTGGCAGCTGAAGGTGCAACCGCTAGCCATGCATGAAGTTAATTTCGCTTCTGTAAATGTCTGGCGGTTTGGGGAACAGAAGACAGGCCTGGCCCACACAGATGATCCGTGCTCTGCCTTGGAAATGACGGAGGAAACAGCCCTCCCCACCCCGAAGCTTCATTCCCGCAGCAGCAACTACACCAGAACGAGGGGAGGCTCATTTGCGATCTGGGTTTGTTTTCATCTAAAGTTGGAAAGGTTTCCAAAAAAACAATCATTTCATTGTTTTTCTACTCACTGCTAACTCAATAAAAGTAGTTCTTTTAATTAATTTTGTTGTTTCTTCAATGTGCTATCTTAAAACTAAATAAAAATGTTCTCTTTAGTGTCTCTGTGGTCTTGTAGCCTCCAGCCAAGTGTTTCTTTATATCCATCAACTTCCAAATGACAGAGGTAGATGGCCCTAGGATCTCAGACAGCATCTGGGTCAATCTACCTTATTTTGCAGATGAGGATGCTGAGGCCTAGAGAGGGATGATGCTCTGCAAGGTCATTCACTGAGTCAGTGACTGAGCTGGGTTTCAAACTCAGACCAAAAAGGCTCAGTGGGCAATTATAACATCTGGCAGGTTTTGTACAGACGGCACTAAAACAAGTTCTCAAAGAACTGCGGTTGGAAAGAAGTGGCTTGAAGTCACTCTCTTCTAATTTCAACAGACACGTGTATATGTACACACACGTGGTGTAATTATTTTTACAGCTGGAGCTATTTTCCCATTTAAAAATGAATACATGGGTTCCTGAATATTTTGCTATAAAGCACATTTTTGTTTCAGCAACCCCTTCCTTCCTATTGATTTTCCTCATAAAATCAAAGCAATAGACTGTTGTAAAAAGAAGATTGGCCTCTGGATTTAATAAAATTACCAGAAATGTGGCAATCCACTCTAAATACATGTTTAAAGGGAAAACAAAAGTGCTCCAATTAAATATTAATAAGAACCCTGAACATATTAACACTATCTAGGGCTGAAAAATGATAAAGCAAAAGTAAACAAGGTGATAATGTAGTCCGACAACAGAAAATGTGGCAGTTTATATTCTGCCTCACTCAACTTCCTGCTTTTCTCTCACTGGTGAAGAAGCTCTCCATGAGGAACAAGATATCTGCAAAGTTTACCCCTAGACGCCAATATTTCAACACCCCTGCGTTTACACCTGAAGGAATGCTTTGAAGCATTCTCCACTTTCCCAATTATTTAAATTCACTGGCATCTCTCCAGAAAGCCTTGCCTAGTTGCATGGCCATAGGTTTATGCATCATGGTCAGACTTTACAGATGAATACTCATCCCTTCTATCTACTCAGAGTCCACCTCTTTGAAGAAACCTTCTCTAATGCCTAAAGTCAGACTTCATCTTTCACTTTCTGGACCAACCCAAGCACTTTATCTGTCACTCTCTAGGGGCCCTAAGGACCAGTTGTACATTATTTTCGGTTCTGATGCTCCTTATTTTGCATACTGCAAGCTCCTTCAGGACTAATTTCCTAATTCAGGACTAATTTCCTAATTCAGGACTAATGCCTAATTTCCATTTAAGGGGATAGTGGAGTGCTGTAAATCAAGAGAATCCCCTCTCCTCCCTTTGCGTTGCAAATATATGCCTCAGAGAGATTATATTTTTCAGAAACATATTTTCAGAACCTATATTGTTCTAGGAACTATGTTAGCATCTTTGGCTGACACAGAGGTATCTCAAACATGAGCCCTGCACTCAAGGAGCTTCTAGTCCTATTGGTGTGTGAAGATATTTCATTAAATTGATCTTGCTTCACACATATTCGCTTCCAGCTGCGGATTTACTCTTTTAATAATGCATAGATGCTTTCTCATTTACATACTCTACTAGGAACATTTTTTCCCACCAGAAGCCGTTAACCATAGCTGCACAGGAGGAGATGTCTGGAGTCACAAAAATATTGGAAGGAGTTTTGAAGCAGATGAAAACTGGCTCTCACAGGTGTTCTTTGAGAAAAGCATAGATCTTAAGAGAATAAATGAAATCTTCCCTTGCTCTTCTGAAATGTTCTCCTGCTAATCTTATTATTGCTATCCTGTCCTCAACCCCCATGACCTAGAGCGAGTCCTCTTCTTGATCGAATCTTACTGGCTCCATCTCCTACCACTCACTCTCTACACAGCTTACTCAGCTCTGGCTGCTCAGCTCACATTACTGTTCCTCAAATACACCTGATATTCTCCTACTTCAGGGACTCTGAACAGGCTCTTTCCTATGCCTGGAATGCTTGTCCCCCAGAGAGCCACATAGCTTACTTTCTCCCCTCCTCAAGTCTCAAATCCTTTGTTCAAAAAAGTTATCCGCTGAGCACCCCCGACTTAAAATTTAAACTATTCCTCACTATTCTTAATTCTCCTCCCTTGCTTATATTTCCTCCATCCCACTTTTCTCCGTCTTATAAATTATATAGTCTACTTGTCCATCTTTATTTTCTGTATTCTAGAAGGTAGACTCTATGAAGATAAGGGGGTTTGTGGTTTCTCCATTGTTGCTACCTCAATGTCTAGAATGGTGTGTGGCACAAACTAGAAACTCAATGAAACTTCGTTAAATGAATAAATATATACCCTGAAGAATGTCTCAAGACACTAAGACTTTAAAAAAGATGACCCCTACCACCATCTGAATGGATATAGCTCTTCATAGTTCATGAAGCACACTTATATCAATAATCTTGTCTATTACCTGTGCTATGCATCTCCCTGCCCCAAATTCTTACGCTGAAGACCGAATCCCAAAAGCGACTCATCTGGAGATAGGTAGGTGCACCAGGAGGTAATCAAGGTTAAATGAGGTCATAAGGGTGGGCCCTAATCTGATAGGATTGTGGCCTTTTAAGAAAAAGAAAGGGTGATCTTTTCTCTCTCTGAGTCAGGTGAAGGCACGGCAAGAAGGCAGCGGTCAGCAAGCCGGGAAGAGAGAGAGTTCTCACCAGAACCTGAATCGACCTTGATCTTATACCTCTAGTCTCCAGAACTGTGAGAAATAAATTTCTGTTTGCTCAGCGCTCAAGCCAACCAGGCTACGGTTATATTTGTTGTGGCAGCCTGAGCAGACTAAGATACCCCACAAAATAGACCCTGCCATGCAGATTTGATCGCCCTATTTTTAAGAAGCAACGGCTGAGGCCCAGAGAAACTGAAGAATTTTCCCCACGTTCACATAAGCAGTAATAAACTCACTCTTATTCCATTGCACCAGGCTCCTGGCCCTAAAGAAGCAGGGTCTTCCTCAGCCCAAGCCCCACACACTTAGCTCTGCTCGTCATGACTATGCCCCACCATCAGCGTCTACCTGCAGAGGACCTGGAAAAGGAGACAAAGGCATTTTTCAAAGACATCCCCTGTAGCGTGAAAGTTGTGAGGACTTCCAATGAGCCTATGGCTTATAGGCCTAAAAAAGAACTCACGTGTTAATTGGATAACAAAGGTTTCATGAATTTCCGCCTTGCTCCTCATAATCTCTCCTCTTCCAGCTCCATTTTCAGTCACTTTTGTCCATCTCCCCATCCATTCAATATTCTTGAGTGCCTACTCTGTGAGTTAACATCATCCATGCAAATTTGATCTTATCAAAGGGACAGGTAGTAGAACAAGCATTTATCAAAGGGCTCCCTGTGAGCAAGGAACTATGTTGATGTTTTGAATTCGTGCTCTCATTTAATCATCAAGCAGTCCATCTACCCGTTACAAAGGTGGAAACCAAGACTTAGAAAGAATAAGGTGACTTGCCCAGAGTCATGTTGCTACCAGGTGGCAGAGCCATCATCTTTGGGCTTCGCAGCTTAAGTTTTCTCTATCACATGGTGCTACAGGTGAGAACAGTGAACCTGGAACCACGTCAGGGGTGACCTGCAGTTTCTTGACCTCTTGTCTTTCCCCACCACACCTCTCATCCTTCCAGAATTAGCTAGTTCCCGTGAAAGTTGAAGCAGGCAAGTAGGTTAGAGGGATAAACACCTAACGTAGCAACAGTGACAAAAACATATCATTAGCCACTTATCACCCAACTGCTACAATTATCCTAGGAGAGAGCAACGATTTTCATCATTTTACAGGTGACAGAACAGAGTATCAGAAAGATTAAGTAATTTGCACAGGGACACACAACAACCATACGACAGGGCTGCAATTCAAATGCTGGTCTTTCCAAGAGGCAGCTGGAGCTAATGGGGAAGTGGGAAAACAGAGACCTACAATAAGGACAAATACCAAATGGATCTACTATATGCGAAGCATGGAGCTAGAAGCTGGGCTCTGTCAGTGGGTACGTGGGGTCTGCAAAAATTAGTAAGGGCACTCATGATGTCCTGCAGAGTCAAAGGGATTATTACAACACAAGAGCTGAACTTGGGCTAGGGGTTTATAAGGCACCCTTTAGGGTTCCAAGTGTACACAAGTGTGACTATCTGAAATTCTGTCCCAATCATCCTTGGTTGGGGGCAGAAGAAACTGGATGGAGAGCCTCTGAGCATGGAATCAATAGTCCTGACTCACGAGAGGAGCCTCTCAGAAGAGTCCTTGGATATACTTTACCTCAATTGCTCAGCTGTATCTTCCCTGAACACCAAGAGGCAAAGGACGGGCAAAGGCAGACAAGGCGTGTAAGAAGAATGAGAACTCTGGCATCAGAAAGACAAGCTCCATCTCCTCTGATTCTAAGCTCTGAGGCCCTGATCATTTCCCTGAGCCTCAGTTCCTCAGCTGTGACATGGGGATATTACATTTCCTCATAAGGTGCCAAAAAAAGAAATGATGTAACAAACATAGCAACACACAGCAAACAAGTGACTCTCGAAGCAGTTTAGTCTTTTCATTATCCCAACTGGGATAACACTTGCCATGAGGTCCTAGGGAGAAAACAAAGAGCTATAATGCTTTTTATTGCTTTTTAGGAGCTTATAATTTAAGATGCAGGACACAGAAGAGAATGAGCAGAAGAAAATAATAAATACTGCAATCTCCGAGTATTCTGCCTTCAGCAGAATATATAAAATAATAAATACTGCAATCTTCCGAGTATTCTTCCTTCTAGTCCATCTTTTGGAGGACCCCTTTCAACGCCAATCTGATCATGTCCCTTATGACCAAAGAATTATTCTCCAAGCATTTCAATATGTCCACATGATCATTAACAGACATGAAAATTTGCTCCGCATCGGTCATTAGAGAAGTGTCAGGTAAAATGACAGTGAGATTCCACTGCACAATTATTAGAATGTCTTAAATCAAGAAGATTGACTGCACAAGTGTTGGTGATGATGTGGAGCAACTAGAACTCTCATACGCTGCTGGTGGGAAATGGTGCAAACACTTTGAAATCAATTTAGTAATTTTTAGTAGCTTCTTAAAATGTACACATATACCTATTATATGATCTGGCCATCTCATTCTTCTGTACTAACCTAATAAAAATGAAAGTGTATGTCCCCAAAGGACTTATACATGAATGTTCATAGCAGCTTTATTTGTAACAGCCCCAAACTAGAAACAACCCAAATATCTATGCACATGTGAATGAGATGAGCAGACTGTGGTACACTCAGACAATGGAATAGTACTTAGCAATGCAAAATGACAGATTATTAGCACACACATCAACGGGAATAAATCTCAAAACAATTATGCTGAGTGCAAGAATCCAGACATAAAAATATAGTGCACACTGAATGGATCGCATCTATATCACTTTCTAGAAATTTCGAATAAGTATACAGCAATAGAAAGCGGATCGTCAGTTTCCTGATGATGGAGGTGAGCTATGAAGTAGACAGGAGGAAGGGATTACAAAAGGGCACAAGCAAACTTTGGGGGCTGAGAATTTATCCACTTTCCTGATTGTTGTGATAGTTTCATCAAATATATATACATATAGAGAGAAATAATTTGTGTCAAAGCTTGTCAAATTGTACACTCAAAATGTGTGCAGTTTATTGGTAATTTACACCAATAATAACTCAGCAAATCTGTTTTTTAAGACATGTATGAGAATATTTACAGCATCCCTATTCATAATAGCCTCAAACTGAAAGAGTATAAATGTCCATCACAGAGAAATAAATAAATGTAGGTATAGTCATATGACAGGACACTATACAGTAATGACAACAGATACACTGCAATTACAGACAACGTGGACCATCCTCACAAACAAGGATGAGCAAAATAAGTTAGACACAAAAGAATAAACAGCATATAATTCCACATATAGAAAGCATAAAAATATATATGAAAAAAAAACCCATGGCATTAGGAATCAGGGCAGTGGTGACTTTTAGGGAGAAGGGAGGGAAATGACGGCAGGCGTGTAATGGGAGCACCTGGGATGCTGGCGATACGGGATTCCTTGATCCAGGTGATTGGCGTATGGCTGTGTTTTCTAGTGAGAATTCATTCAGCCGCAGACTTATGATTTCTCCACTTTTCTGTATACATGCTATGGTTTAATAAATAAGTTTATTTTTAGAAGGTTATTATAGCTGCATATGATAAAGGGCTGTTTTGAGTGGAGCTAAAAGAATGCTACAAAGCAGAGTGCGAAAAGGAAAGGAACTGGAGATGGAGGTGGTGGGGTCAGGGGTAGGAGCAACAACGTGATTAGGAGCAGATTAAAAGGGGGTGTGAGAACGTGTGGCCAGGACCATATACCTACCTCGGCACTTAAGGCTTGGCAGGAATTTTCCCAATCTCGCACATGCAAAATGAATTCAATTATATACATTTTACAACTTTGCATTTGTTTAGTGCTTCATAATTTATAGTTTGCAAGGTTTCAATCCCCGCAAGGATAAGAATTCTGTTAATCTATGCATAGAATGGGCCTTCAGCAAATGTTTGTTTGAATGAATGCAAAACACTTCCACTAACTCAATGATTTCTCATGAGCATTCAGTAGACAAGCAGGGTGAGGGATATTAGTTTCCTTACATAGAGGGGAAAGACAAGGCTCCCAGGAATTGAGAGGCTGCTTGCAGAATGAGCCAAAGCCTGAGAGCAGTTGAATCCTGGCTTGATGCCTTGAGCCCTCTGCCTTTGGACAGGGTGGAAACCAAGACCCAATGCCCTCCCTCCAGGTGTGGCTACCCTCCAGCCCCATTGTGAAAGCAACCATGGGTCAAATCCCAAGTCCTCAATGGAAAGGCACATGGTGCAACGTCTTGCTGTCACCTGCAGTGACATTTTCTCTTTGGTTATGGGTGACCTTTTACTATTCCAAAGGCATGCATACCCTCCCTGCTGAGAACACACAAAGATGCAATAAATTATCACAACAGTTCACACAAAATGAAAGTAGGCCATTCTCTCTCTCTCTCTCTCTCTCTCTCTCTCTCTCTCTCTCTCTCTCTCTCTCTCTCTCTCGTGTGCGCGCACACACACACACGAAGGAGAAGGCCTGAAGGACAGCAGCCAGTCTCTTCAGAAGAATAAAAGGATTTGCTGCCAGAAGATGTCCAGGTGGAAAGCTAAATCATGCTATCCCTGGTGAGTGTCGCTTAGCATAATTATATCCCCAGAGTCCAGGCTTCCAGATGGGCCTCAGAGCATCGTTTACATACAGTATTTTAGGCCAGTAACATCATTCTAATGAAGCAGGAAGGAAGAACAAGAATAATAAAATTAAAAAGTCAAATTTCTATCCTTAATCTGCAGGGCTGCAAATAGGATGTGTCTGTGGTTCAAAGGAATGGGAAGGAAGCCCATTGCGAAAGAGGCCAAGTGTTTTATACAGGGTTGATAGAGGTGTGCACTTTAAAACCCTTTCCTGCAGCTTACCTGCATCTCCCTGGACAGGCTTTTCAAATGAAGAGAGCCTGAAGGATATTCAGAAAGGGAAATCAGAGCTTGTCTGTCTGCTTCTACATCCTACTTCCCTTGGGGAGGCCCCGGAGGACAAGGTCTTCAGAAGATCTGCGTGTTTCCAGTGGAAGGAGAAGCATCCTGGGTCATGTCCAGGAGCATTTATGAAGACTTTCAAGCAGGCGAGTCCTGCTCAGCCTCGATGTCCTGCCGACTGAGACTTGATCCCCCTCTTGAGCCATGGCTCATTGGTTGGCCTTTCCACAGTTGAAACACCCCTGGGAGACTATTATTTGGAGTTGTTCTCATTCATCTATCCAGCCTCTGCTCTGCCATGCACACTAAGGGTCCAAAGTTGAACACCACTGCTGCTGCCCTGAGCCTCAGGGAGCTCACAGCCATGCAGGAAGTCAGACGAGGGGCTAAGAGTGCGCTGATAGAACACACTTAATGAGACTGAGGGTGGGGGAAATGTGGGCGGGGCACCATTAACACTTCCTTCCAGATCTTGAGAACCTGTGGAGGTCTGTCCTGGACACCATCACGGCAAGGAATCCCGCCTCACCTCCTAGAAGGTACTGCCACCCTCACTCCCTGCCCCTCTTCATAGCCAGGCTCACAGAGTCATGTTCTGAAGGATATCTCCCACTCCCAGAGTAAAGCAAACTCAACCACCATCTTTGGCCACTCTCAGTGATGCCAGGGAAACAGACAAATTCTATAGCAATTGGTTGTCGTAAAAGAGCAAGAAGTAGTCTTATCTGAGAACTGAGGCCCCCAAATCTTTCCTCTACTTCTGGAACTTCACCTAGGGTTCACTGGTCTTTCCCCAGAAGACAATTGCAAAACTGCAAGGTCACGGAATGTGGAGTTGGGAGGCAAAGGTTCCAGTCCCCCCACTACTGTCCGCCTGCGTGCCTTTGGTCAAGCTCCTTCCCCTGTGTGGATTTCTAGATCTGCTGCAAATGACGGGATTGAAGAGAATGTATAATGTTCAGAAGTGAGGCCTCAAGGGCCATAAAGTAACACATCAGCAAGGACTAGTTTACATCCAACGAAAAGAAGGATTGGCCTTGGAGGCGAGAAGGGCAGGAAAGGAAAGACTAGGGTAGTTCTTATGCCAATAAAGTCACTGATCATCTTTATGTCCCTGTACAGAAACTCCTCCCGTCAAACCATGGAATTCACGTTTCCTTCCTTGGGCTGCCTCGTGAATTGCTTTGGCCAACAGACTGTGAAGGGAATGACACTGTGCCAACTTGGGATCTAGGCTTTTGAAGACCAGAAAAGTTCCCACTTTAGCCTTCTTGGAGCCCTGAGCCACCATGTCAAAGGCCGTGACCACCTTGCTGGAGAGACCAAATGGGGAAATAGAGGTGCCGTGTTAGCCCCCCACTGTTTCAGCCATCTCAGCTGAGATAACACGCATGTAAAGAAAACCATCTTGGTTTTCTGCAGCCACATGAGTAGGTAAGATGAGCAGAAGAACTACCTGGCCGAGTCCTGCCTGGGGTGCTTATGCATAAGTAAATAAATGGTTGTTGTTTTAAACCACTACGTATAGGGAATTTTGTTAGGCAGCAGCAGATCAGTGAAACTAGTGCCAGAGGTAAATCCTACAGGGATATAACCTTACAAAGACTGATGACTGTAAGAGGCTTGGATTAGGGTTAGAAGCTTGGGGTTGTACACCGAATAGCGCCTGGGAAAAATACATCACTGAACTCTATTGTCACAAATACATGTCATTGCTTTGGACGTGTTGTCACAGGAATTAGCCAATGTCAGTTCTCTGAGCCCATGCAGATGTCCTTCCAACATGGGCTCAAAGCCAGCTTGGGTCCAAATATGGAAGGAGTAAACTTTTACCCATAAGTGCCCAATTATTTTCTATGCTTCCCTTCTCCCCCCACCAGTTCCTACCCTCACTCTCACTTAAAGGACTAGAGATGGAAAACCATGGAAACAAATGGCTTTGTGTAGTACTGAATGGGAAACACAGCATCTGGGGCTTAGAAAAGCAAAGCTGTTGTGTTGTTAATAACATTTTTATCGGTGATGTTGTTGTCTTTGTTGAAGAAGAGCCGCACAGATTCAAGTCTGTTCTTCCAGGCCTGAGGGGTCGGTGACCCTTACAGAGCTCTGTGTCTCTGGGATTTACTCTCAGCTGAACTAGATACACTCCACCGCCCCACCCTCAATATCAATCAACAGGTACCAATTTTCGAGAACTCATGCCAGCCCCTGGGCTGCACAGTTTATTCGTACTATCTCACTGAGCCTTTATCATGAACCTTTCACAGGTCATATTCATTATCCTCCTTTTTACAGATTAGAAAACTGAAGGTCAGAGATATTAAACAATGTCTTAGACCCAATAAGTGGCAGAGCTGGTATGTAAACTGAAAGGCTGCAAGGCCCCAAAGCTCAAGCTTTTATCCATTTCCTAAACTGAATACAGCTCCCAATCCTGACCATGAACCGGGACCACTCTGACATGCACATAAACATCCATGTATTTAATACATATGTTCTTTTATTCAACACATATTTGATGATCACTCACTCTGTGTATGAAGAGATATACATTAATGACCGAAACAGACATGGTTCCACCCTATGGAATTTACAGTCTCTAAACCATAGATACTCACCATGACCTTCACCATATACTCTTACTTTGCAGCATCTTTTAACCTCTTTCTCCTAACAACCTCCGATGCCCATCTCCATCCCCATGGGAGCTATGACTCACATTCCATAGCCTGGCCCTGACTTAGATCTTTGCTCTATTCTAGACACAGTCTACACCTTTCTCACCACAATTTCTGCCGCATTATCCTGAGTGGCCTCTCCATCCATCCAGCACTGGGAACTTTGCAGGTGAAGGGAAAAATTGGCATAGAGACGAAGAAAGGAGATAGACTAAAGGGTCCTGAATTAGGGAGGCAAACGGACCAAAGGGCAGTGTTGCACAACTTCGGATGAAGAATCCATCAGTGAGAAATCAGAATTTAATATCTTCTGTCACCTCCTCGCCTGCTTCCATCCTGTGTCTTGAACATTTTCTCTAATGCCTCTTTTCTCTCATGCCCCTGCAAACAGGCTTCAGCCCTGGCCCTCGAAACCACAAAACTGCCCTTTTTTGAAGGATCAGGAGGAATAGGTTAGTCACATGGGTGAGCATCTAATACCTTCAAAGCCTCTCTTAAAAAATGTGTGTAGATAGCTTATAAAAATGGGCCCATTTTCCACCCCTGCTTATATCTATGCTCTTTGCAATCTGACTTTGTAGCAATTTCCACAAAGAGGTGGAGTCTATTTTCCCACTCTTTCTAAATCTAGGATGGCCTGCTGACTTGTTCCAGCTACTAGAATACAGAAGTGACGATGTGCCCATTCTGAGCCTATGTCTCAAGAGGCATGCTCTGGATCACCCTCTTGCAATCTTGTCTTCACTATGAGTCTGTCACTTTTATGGTTCAGGTAATTTTCTAGGAACTGATAATATAGAGCTGTGAAAGAAACAACCACAGTCCTCACTTAGAGTGAATTTGTATTCTAGTGAATCAATGAATGATAGATGAAATTCTGGGTTTTCCAGGTTAGAAAGAACAATTATTCAACCTTGAATAATGCTTAAATCTTACCCAGTATCCTCATTAAGGTTTTGAACCTCTCCAAAGACAAGTTGCTCACTATATACCAGTTTTAGATGGCTTTCACTCCAAAAAGCCTTTTCTTAAAGTAAACTGAAATCCATCCATCAAGAGTGTCCACAGTTTGATTAATGGATCCTCCTCAGGGCCACAGACAACAAGTCTAACTACATATCTATCCTGAGCTCTCTCTCCTCCCAGATTAATCTTCCTCATTCCCGCAGCTGTTCCTCAATGACCTGATTTTAAGATCTCTTGCCATCCTTTCTCCTGAACTTGCTATGTTATTTTTCTACATTCTTCTAAAGTTTGGTTCACAGGAAGAAACTCAAAACTTACCAACATGTATAACCTTAGGCACATTACATCTCTTCTTTTGGCTTAAGATTCCTCAGTTTTAAAATGAGAAGACTGGACTCAGCAGCTTCAAGAAGCAGTAGCGGTATGCAATGGAATGAATTGTAGATGCTCAATATTCTCTTCTTCCTCTGATTTATTTCCATCACTGCTGCTGAGCCTGCCAATGCCCCTGTTATTTCATAACTCAGCCCCTAACCTTTTCTTTAACCTGTAAAGTCCTATCATTCAGTATAGGGATATGAAATCAGAAGAGTTGGGTCTGAGTTCCAGCTCTGGCACTTAACAGCTAAATTACTTTGGGCATATTGCTTAATGCTCTATCTCAATTTCTTTTTCCATAAATCTGGTTCATAGTTCCTTTTCCTTCCAGCTCACAAGAATTGTATATAGGCTATGGGTGAGGGTGAGGAATGCTGTATATTAAAATACTCTTCCATCAGGATGCTGTGCAGTTAAGAGATGGCATGTTGGTGATATCTTTAAGTGGACACTTCATACCAGCATCACAGTGGACACCATCTGTTTGTCAGATACACTTATTGAACCCACTTTCAATGAAGATGGAAGTTTTCACCACATGAAAATTCGATACGCTTTAAATAACTCTAAAGATACTGTGTGGCCATAATTGTCCCTCCTAATGAATGCATCACGTTTTGTGATGTTCTAAGAGAAGAAAGCTATTAAGGAAAATGCCAGAGTAAATTTTTTTATAGGTGATAAGATAGGCAAGAGGAAATTTCAAAAGGGTAGAAGAATCCTCCTTGGCTGGACCTAAGATCCAAATGGCCCAAGGTTTTGGCCCCTACACCCCAGGGGCAGGTGTATTGTCAGAGGACTCTCTCCCTGCTGCACATGTCACCCTTCTCTAGTCCTCACTCCACACTGCCCATATCATCCTTTCCTGCTTCCCACATCTCCTTGCATACTCGTGATTGAGCCCATCCTCCAGCACTCCCAGCAGGGCTCACAAGCACCTGATGATGCTCTTTCCACCTCCCAGTCAGACCTGACAGTCATGCAATTCTAAACTGTCCCTCCTTCATCCAACCCACTGTAATATTTTATATCTACGTGCCATAAAATGGGTAATTCCTTCCAACCAGAAGTACCTCTCTTTGCCTTTACTCATTTGATCAATTCTACTCATCTTTTAAAACTCAGTAGAGAATTTGTCTCTACTTCAGGAATGTCATGATGATAACCTCCAGAAAACTAATTCCATGGAGGGAGTAATTTCCTCTTCTGTGTTTATTTTGGAGCTTAAATGAGATTCTGTTTACCTGCCTGTATCCTTCTAGACTATGAGAGCAGAGTAGAGGCCTCAACTATCTGAGTCTCCAGCCCTTAACAGTTCTGGCACATGGAAAATATCCAAAACAGACTAGAATAAGCATGAGTATCTCAAATAAGCAAAGATATTGAAATTAGTTTGAATAATTATGACTATACTCTGGATCCTATCCCCAAACTAAGCACTATAATAACCTTTCCATATGCCTGAGCACTGGAAGACAAAGAATGGACCCAGAGAGAAAGGAGAGAATGTAACCCAGCTCTTCTCTCATGAGACAAGAATTTATGATTGCCAGAAAATATGTAAATTGCAGTATAGATTTTCCTCAACAAGTCAGGAAAGGGCAGAAAACTGAGCTATTTTTTACAACTCCAAATGCAGGTTGGAGCTGCTGCAGCGGAAACTCCAGATCTGTTATACGTAGATATGATGAGGTGGTAAAAAGGCCTGCTTCTCTGGGTGTGAGAGTTGGCATGGTCACTCACAAGGATGCTTGGCTATAAAGATTCTGGAGTAAACTCTGTTTGCTTAATCTGAACACCAGAACCATCGAGCTCAGAAGTCAGAGGTCTATAGACTTGTCCTGGGTTGGGGAATTTCTGCTCATTTACAGATTTCAATGTTCCTAAAATCGATCTGTTTTTAGTTCCTATTTCATGAAACACAAAAGACCTTTATCTGCACCTATTATATGTTTGGACAAGAAGGAGAAGCAAGCATGAATCCATTTCCCTAGACTCAAGGAGCTTATAGACAACATGACAGAATGTATGAGTTGTGTTCATAGTCACATAACACATGAGAAAATATGAGGTACTCAATCACCTAGCTCCTCCTCACTATTTCCAGGGAAGGGGTGGCCCAGATGCCTAGATGCCTAGCTGAGATGAGACGGGTTATAACTGGGGCTTTCAGGTGGGTGTCTCTTCCCACAAATCAAACCTATTCCTATTACTGTTCTCTCTGCTGCTGATTTGGGGAAAGGCGCACTTCCCAAATTGGGGTTCATTATTGTGAGATTGTTTTCCTGCAACTCCTGGATGTAGGGTGCTTTATCCAAAAATACAAATTTCCTGAATACAGCAATGGAGAGAAATTTTGCTTTATACTAGCAACATCACCACTAATCCCTTTGTCAGAGAAGCCTCATGGCATTAAGCAAACTGGCAATGTGTGACTTCTCTCTAATCCCCTCAGCTCATCTCCCTTTAGCGAATCCAAACATTATACCAGTGCCAGAGCTTGGCAGCCTGCAGCAGCCATGGAGTGGTGGGAAACACACAGAATCTATTATCAGAACACTTGAGTGAGTCCTAGCTCTGCTGCTTATTAGCTGAGCATCTTTGAGTGAGTCACCACCTCCCTCTGCCCACCTCAGTTTCCTCACCTGTAAAATGAAACTAACAGTTCTTTTCAGAGTGTGCAGATCTACTGTCCTTAAAAAGCTGGGTGCCTCCTGAATGGGAAAGTCCATGCCTCCTTTATTTTTGGATTTCCTGAACGATACCAGAAACTTACTGTGCAGCTCAGGGAATGCTTGTTAAATTAATAAATGGACAATTTGGAAGAGATTTCCCTGGAGGTTAAAGCACATATCCTTCCTCCAAGCTGACAGACAGACAGACAGAGACGGGCTGGGGGCGGGGGGGGGGGATTTAATCTATAGAAAGTTCCATCCTCAGAATAAATGTTAAAATATTTAGTATTTTCTGAATAGAATATGTACACGTGTGTGTGTGTGTACATGTGTGTGTTTTTGTGTGTGTGTTAATTATTTTTTCTGCAGCTGGAAGTCTACATTAAATTTGAATAACATTGTGCCCTGGAAAACTTTTGGTTCCTGGTGAATGTATTTTGCTTAGCATTAAGAGAATGGAGAGGGCTAATAAGTCATGCCCTGGTTCTAATTCTTGATTCATTCATTCATTCATTGATTCATTCACTGGCAGCAAATGGTTCTGTGCAAAGACAAGTCTCATTACAAGGTGAAAAACGTCTGACCTAGCCTCTTGGCTAACACACGCCCACTGATCCTTCCAGCTCTTACTGCCTCTGGGCCATAAAACATTTGAAATCCTACTACTGTCTCTACATGTGGCATTTACCACCAACCCTTATCTTCAATTTACAATTTCAGAGATCAAAATGTTGAGACTCCCCCTCTATAGATATAATTCCTATTACTGTGAAATATTGCCAACAGAATCCTCCAAAAATCTCTGAAAGTACTGGTCATGCTAAGTCTGAGCCTTCACAAAGAATAAGTACTTCAGTCCTAAATCCAAACTTTGGATTATAAATCATGCAAACTGGACCACATAGACAGGGTACCAATCACCTCCCTATCATCCCTGCAGCTGCTTTTTGGGACTGTGCCCAACACCATCTTCCCCACCCCTAGATATGACTCTGCTATAGTCTCACTTTTCTATCCCTCATGTTCTCTCCCTTCTCCTCCCCTCCACCTTCCTATCCTGGGCCTATTCCAATTTGTACTGAGTTCTCATGCACCAAACCCAGGCTGGGATGGATAAAGCTCTTCTGCAGTGCCTGCTGTTCCCAACTGTTCATCACACCTCCTGCCCTTTATTTCCACCCCTTCATGTCTCAACCACCACTCAACCCCTGCGAAAGAACATTTCCTTCCCATGCTTTATG
This sequence comes from Eonycteris spelaea, assembly GCA_003508835.1. Lineage (NCBI taxonomy): Eukaryota > Metazoa > Chordata > Mammalia > Chiroptera > Pteropodidae > Eonycteris > Eonycteris spelaea. The sequence goes on along the minus strand of PUFA01000160.1, from coordinate 938,415 downwards.
CTTCCAAATTTTGTTCTCCCTGGGTTGCTGCTTGTATCTCAGGCCGGCAGCTCTATTGTTATTATGATCATATATTAAGTTTAATGTGTCCACGAGGCATTTTAAACGCTCATAAAAATCAGGACCTCTAAGAGCTCCCTGTGCTGAAGACAATGGAAATACCCTCCCAGGTACATCATGCCATTATGGCCTCTGAAAGTGCAAAGCTGGGTGGTGGTTGTTTATGTGACTCTTGATGATAAATACAGCATTTTGAAGAGGACTAAACAATTTCCCAGCTAACAAACGGAGCCAAAGTCTTGATTATCACCATTTGGGCAACATCCCACAGTATTAGTGATATTAATAATATGCGACATTTATTGAGTACATAGTGTATGCAGACTGTACACTAAACATTTTACATGCATTATCCCACATAATCTGACCAATGGCCTATAGTATTTAATGACAGGTAGTATTTAATTTAGAAGTATTTAACAAAATAAGGAAATTAAGGCACAGAGAAGGTAAGTAACAAGTTCATGGTCAAACAGGATAGAGATAAGAAAACTGGAATTACTCAAACCCAGACAGTCTGGTTTCAGGGCCTGCCTGCTTACACATACACAGACACTGGCATTGGAAGAGGTCCACCCTTAAGGTCTAGGGACTCAAATGAGTTAAAGACAAGTGGGACAGATTAGTGGATGCTGTCGATGTGCTCTTCTCTCGAAAAAAGCTCTGCCCAAGGTCCTTTCTCTATCAGTTGCTGACAAGGACTCAAATACCTACAGGACTTCCACCCCCACAGAGTATAACTTTATTTTCCCCAACCTAGGAAACAGTAGACAAGAGCAAAGGACTCAAACAAGAGCAAATCTCCTTGTACAGTGGTAGTTGTATGTGCTACAGACCTGAACAGGAGATGAAAGAATAGTAAGGCAGATGCTCCTTCTACAGAATGTTAGCTCCATAAATAATCTTAGGTTCTCACTAGTCCCGTTTGCTAACAGCAGACAATGGATTGATTAGCCAAATGATTTCTGCTGCTTCTCTATCTATCTCCTTGCTTCATCAGTGTTTGCATTTCACTCATCCCTTTCACTCTGCACGCCTCACACTTTCCTCATTCAAGGCATCTATGATCTGCAGTATGAGTTTGCTTGGTAAACATAAATATCGACAAAGTACTGCTTTTTAAGTATGAAGAAGCCAAAGCTCGAAGAGGTTGTTATTTGCCCAGACCCATGAGTGTAGAGACTGGACAAGATTTGTACTTCCTGGCTCAGAAGACAGTACTCTTTCAAGCAATGTGGAAGTAGGGATACGCTCCCTTCCCAGATTATGTTCACCACAAGGGTGGGCTGCTAAACCCACACCAGCAGCATCCTATCCAGGAAAACAGCCTCCTATAATGAATATACTTATTTGCCAGATAGACTGCAAAACATGTCAAAATACCTATCAAGTTCTAACTGACCTTTGCTCCAACTCCACATCCTTAATCCCAGAGCGTGTAAATTGCTGCTGCCCGTGGTGCTAATCAGAGCAATGTAAAAGGACATACTTAATTCCAGGGCTCCAAGAGGTGAGGTAGTGGAAAGATAACACCCACTGATACATAAAGACTCACAAAACAGACAATAAAGTACTGTTCCGAGAATTCAGTATCAAATGACAACTAAGAGGTGTCATGCCTGTCTTTATAGAGTCTGTCTTCTAGTGAAGGAACAAACAAGTAACAAAATATGTCAGTTGGAAGGGCTTCTTAAAGTTTTGAAGAATGAGAAGGAACAATCATGTGAAAACGGGATGAGAGAAGTCCATCGGAAGAAACTACTTACCCAAAAGCCCTGCATGTGAAAAAAACCTTGGCATCCTTAGGTATCGCTCAGATAGTTTAGTGAGCCTAAAGCACAGTAAGAGAGGAGAGAGGCAGAAGATATTGAGTACCCAGCAACTGGATGGGCCAGGACCTTATGAATCATAACATACAGCTTAGGCTTTTTTTCTATGTGAAATAGGAAGTCATTAAAGAGTTTTAAACTACAAAAAGACATGATTTGTTTATACTTTAAAATAATATTTTAATAGGTAAAACTTCAAATATACACAAAGTAATAAAAGAGTATAATGAACCCTAATGTACTAATCACTCAGATTCAACAATTATCAACATTTTGCCATTCTTGTATTATCAATATTTCCACCTACTCTCAATCCTTCCACTTGGTTATTATTATTTTTTTACAGTCCCATTTCCCACTTTTAAAGTTAAAACATACTTAAATGAAATTTAAGAATCTTAGCTGTATGATTTTGACAAATGAAACCTAAATCCTTATCACAAAACACTTTCATCTCCCCAGAGAGTTCCTTTATGTCCCCCTGCTAGTCAAACTACACAAACTCCCCACCCAAGAGGCAATGACTATTCTTACCTTTGTATCTTAGATTGGTTTTGCTTGTTCTAAAAGCTTATAGTCATGGATTTATACAGTATTATTTTCCTGTGTCTGGCTTCTTTCACTCAGCATAATGTTTTTGAGATGCATCCATCTGGGTGTATCAGTAGTTTGTCTTTGTATTTTGTAGCTGATTAGTGTTCTATTCTACAAATATACAATATGCTGTCAATCGATTTGTCGATAGACGTTTGGGTTGTTTCCAAGTTTTGGCCATTGAATATTGCACAGTTAGTTCTGTGGACATATGTTTTGTTACTCTTAGAGAAATACCTAGAAGTGCAATTAATTTATAACTTTTTTAGGTACTGAGAATAAGGTAGAGGGGACAGAAATGGGGGCAAGAAAACCAGTTAATAGACAACTACAATAGTTAAGAAGAGTAATTAATATAGTTTACATTGGGAAAGAATTACAGTAATACTGGAGCAGGGCAGATATGAAATATATATAGATAAATGCAATCAATCAATTATTGCTGGTGAAGCAAATGTAGGGTTAAGAGAAATGGAAGCATTTAGGATGACTAATAGGCCTCTAGCTTGACTAAACTGGTTGCATATTAGGACCTTTTACTGCAATTTAGAAGGTCAGGAAAGAAAAATAATATAGAAGGCATACACGGGTTTCATTTTGCAATGTATGAGCTATCCAGGAGTAGACATTAAGCAGGCATTTAGAGGCTGGAGCTCAAAGAAGGCAGACCCGCTACTACCCTTGCAGCTTCCACCATGCCCAGATCCAAACTTCTCCCTAAAAATACCTCAAAATCAGTAGAGGAATGAAAAATGGATTTTATTTCATGGTTATTTTACTCTAGTACTTTGGTAACAGCTACCTGAAATACTGCAAAGAAAGATTCTGCAACCACATTCAGAGCTGGCAGGGAGGAGAGATGTAGTTGACAGACAATGTCTTCCATGGGCGTGGATGGAATTATGGGGTAGTGGAACCCAATTCAGATATTGTCTATGCCGGATCAAGTAGAAATCCATGACTATAGCAATCCAAAAGTGAAGAATCTGCTCTGGAATAACCAAGTATTAATAATACAGATAAAGGTTCTGGACTATGCAAATATATAGATTGACCCCATATGAAGCTTCTTTATTTCAATTTACCTACCAAAGTACCTACTGATTCAGTATCCTACAAGTCTTCAGCTAATGTCTTTGACCATCACCTGACCTCAAATTATAAAAAATCCCAGAAAATAATGAGTTTCTCCACTTTAGCTGGGATCCCCTCATGTTTTGAGGTTAAACAACCCATTCTTGTAAAATCCACTGTAAAGGATTTCAAACTTGTGAGTACAATGGTGAATTATTTAAATATGTTGGGGGACAAATGTCAGTGATGTCAGAATCATGGCAACTTGAGGGCTCTTTCCCTGATCTCTCCCCTTGAAATTGCAATAGGCTGAATCCCTACAATCCAACAGATAACACCCCAACCTATACACAAGCATGCCTGAGAGGTCTGTGCATCAGAGCATCTGAAGGTGGGTGAACTGCATGAGTAGGGAGGAGAAAGGGAAGCGGGTGCTGAAGAATGCAACCCAGAACTCCCTGCAGGACAAGGGGGAGGAGGACGTATATCTGAAGCCTTCAATAGTCCTGCCTCAGTATCACAGACCCTCACCACCTCCCCCACTCTGAGAGCTAGCAAGAAGTCCCAAGGGAATCTGCAGCAACCAGAACCGAAATGCACACTGCAGCCTGTCCCAGAGACAAGGGCAGAGATATAGAAGCAAAGCAGTTAAAACTTGAGGGCTAGCATTACCGGAAGGATAATAGTCAAACACCCCGCTGGCCTCTCCCAATTCACCCCACCCCAACCCCATCAGGCTGATTTGGAAGGAAGAAGTGGAGCATTGCACCTGACTGTTGAGGCAGTACTGAGAATTCGGGGCCTTTTCAGAGGCTCAGACTCTTATGCTGTTCACATTCTCCCATGGGGGTGGAGCCCTGGGACCCAGGTGACCTGGTCACAGAGGAGACACACACCTCCCCAGAGAATAAAGGGCAATTTTAACCTTAAAGCAGAGATCCAGGAGGCTTGTGCAGTGCAGGAGGTGTGGGCACCACCTACTGGAAATTAAAAAAAAATCTCTTATCAACTTGTTAGAGAGAGCTCACTTTATAATAATTTTTTTAAAAATTTTTAATTAAAAAAAAAAAGCAGAGTACATTCCCATTAATGCCTTGGCAGAGAAATAGTCCATCGAGCACCATAAGCAACCAAAGTAGCATGGCGGCTCAGAAAGAAAATGAAAATCTCCAGAAAATAAGCTTAAAGATATAGAAATATGCTATTTAAATGACAGAGAATTCAAGATTGCACTTCTGAAAAAAAACAACAAAATGTAACATTTGGGGGGAAAGCCGTTCTTATGAAAACCCACTCCAGAGGATTTCAAAATTTTGAATACAATGATGAAGCATTTAAATACTCTGGGGAAAATATTGAAGAGTAGATTAGACAGATAATCAATGTGTTATACTGGCTCCTTTTTCCTTCCCAATAGAAAGCATAGATGAGTGATCTTGTTATTAATAAAATGATATATGCATTTATTGATTCATTCATTTAATCATCAAGCTTTTATTGATCACCTAATTCATGTCAGGCATTATACTTGGACCCAAGTATAAAGATGGGTAAACTGTGGATGCAGCCCCCACAAAGGCTCACTTAGACATGTAAATAAACCCATGGAGAGTTGGATATATTACTTTGTCAATATTCCAAAGAGAAGACTCTTCAGAGGATGGGAAGTCTAAACTGAGTCTTGAAAGAAAATAGTTAAAAGTTTCTCTGGAGGACACCTTTAAAGGGGGCATTTCAAGCGGAGAAACCAAAATGGAATAGATCTGCACATGGCATGGAGCAAAGTTGGCTACTGCTAAAACCTAGTGAGGTGATTGAGAACATAGGACCGAAGCAGTAGAGGTAGGCAGAGCCTGTTTGATGATTGGACTTGATGCTATTCTCACTGCAACTGTAAACTGCAGAACCAGCTCAAAATGGCCCTACCCTGTCTACAACATCCTGAGTTGCTTTTTAGAGACAACTGATCAAAACCACAAGTCATGCAGCCAAAGCATGCACAGAGGAGACACACGGACATGGAACAGAGAACTGGGAATTGGAACACCAGAACCCGTTCGGAAGCAAAGGTTCCACTGTCCAGAAAGATCAGTGCTGAATCTTACTATCATAAGGGGCCACGCTCCACGGCACTCCAACTAAAACTTGCCCTGCCAGCACTGCCACATATCTGTTCCTTCTAACCCTTTAAAAACCGGCCACAACCCTGGATCAGGGAGTTCTGGCTTTTGAGCCACAGCTTTCCCATTCTCATTGCTTATCACTCTGCAAATAAAGCAACTCTAATTTCTCCACTGCAGTCCTCGGTGTTTAGTGTTTGGCTCTGCTAGTGCAGAATGGACAAACTCTTTCTGTTTGGTAACATAATGCAAGCCATTACCGGAATCTTAGCAGGAGAGAGGCGTAATCAGATGTATGTTTTAGAAAGACTGTTGTGGCAATGCAGTGACCGTGTAGGGAAGCAAATTTGTCACCGCAAAATGTGTCTCTGGTATAAGGATTATTTTATCTGTAAAAAATAAAAGACTCAAAAAGAACTTTGGCCTTCCCTTTACTGCCTAGAAAAATTTAGATAGAGGCCTTTTCCAGGAAGGGAGTTACCACCATAGATAACTATAGTATACATGAACTAAGTGTGGTGAGGGAGACTGTGTGTTGGGGGAGGGTGGTGTGTCACATGCCTCTCTACTCATCTACACATGGCCAAATCCTACTTTTCTTCTAAGCCTAATTCAAATCTCTTCTTATCTAGGAAGACTTCTCAGATCTCCTCAACTGAAAATAAAATCTTTCTCAATTCTCCATTTACCTTATGTCTCTTTTTACATTTTTTCATAGATTTGAATCAGTTCTATGCATGTCATCTTCTAGCTAGACAGTGAGCTCTTTGAGGCTGCCTATGTGGGATTCATCTCTGAGTCTTCTTCAGGGATCTAAGCATACCGAATAATATCACCTCTTAGAGTTTACAGTGTGTTGCTACATGTGTCATTTCACTGGATCATCACAGTTGCCTGGTCACATTTATCAGCGGTAGATAGATTATAACCATCTCATCGATGAAGCGGCAGTCTAAAGGAATAGCCCTTGAATCCAGATCTTCTGACTTCTCCTCGTGTCTCTGTGGTCCTCATTCCCAGGAGCACCCACTGTGAACTAGATACCAGGGTCACAAGGATAAAGTACATTATTAAAGTAGATCCTTAGGTTGGACTTCCAACCCTGTAGCACTACCTGCTCACTTCAAAGATGGGCATCAGGCCTCGGGATGCTGTCCTTGAAACCTCCTCTCTCTTCCTTCCCCCTCCCAGAGTAATATGTTAATAGTTCTTCCTATGTATTTAGGGGCCAGGGATAGCCCTGCCTCCTTTGTGGGAATGTAGGCAGATGAGACAGAAGGAGAGAGGAGCAGACCCATCTGGTTTCCTATGGACTCCATGTAGTAGCCTCATGTTCACTGGGTACTTACTAAGTGCCAAGTACCACACTAGGCACATCGTTTTGGTTCTCTTCTGATAGTCAGCCCAGTAGACTTCACAGGCTACAGTTCACAGACAAGGAAGGTGGTATTCAGTAACATTAAGGGCTTGTCGCAATTTCACACCACCAGTAAATAGTAGAATCAAGATTCAAACCATTTTCTACCTGTTTTCAAAGCCTCCACCTCTTCCTCTACTCTATGCTGCATCCCAAAACAAAAACAAACACACACACGAAACAAACAAACAAAACCTCTGGGAGTTGTTCCTACAGGTGACTTACTGCTCTGATGTACTTACCCTCACAGCCAGGATGCTGGCATGAATGAGGATTTTGCCTACAGTCCCTATCATTGCATTCTGAGAAAGAGGTAGGTAAGTAATTGAGAGATAAACAAAAGGGACTAGAAGAGTAGAAGAGTCGAGAGGAAGGGCAAGAAAAGAGCAACTGGGACTGAGAATTTTAAAAAGAACTGCTTTGTTTGACTCTGAAAGTTCCTTCTTCCAAGTAGTGAGAATAAAGATGTTTAGCGTGCTTACTATTGCTAGCTACTCTTTTAAGTGCTTTGCTTACAGGAAACTTATTTAACAGACCAATGTCCTTGAGAGAGTATTTTCTGTAAGTTTAGGTGAAGAACACTGAAGCACACAGAGGTTAAGTATTTTCCCTATTGTCCTGTAGGTGTTAGATTAAGAAGTGGCATTTGAGCCCCAGGAATCTGAGTATCCAGTCCACAGAATGACTGTGACTAGAGCAGGCCTCGCTGAAGGAGAGGAAAATCTCAAGTTTAAAGTCACGATCCCCATCCTCAATAGATTTAAGGAGATAACAAATCACAGAGGCTCTAGTGTGACCAACACAGCCAATAGTCCTGAACCAGTAGGTAATTAAGTCATTCATCTCTATGAAAATCCCCCCAGTTATCTCTATAAGCCAGTGGCTCCCAGCCCTGGCTGCACTTTAGAATTACCTGGGGAGTTCTCATAAAACACTGTTGTCCGGGCTTCATGCCAGACCAATTGAGACAGAACCTCTTGAGGGGGCCTCAGTACCCATATTTTTTAAAGCTCCCCAATTAATTCTCCAGTCTGGGAACCACTGATGCAGGTAAATGTCAAGGGGCCAACCCAGAGTGGAGAACCAACTTTGCCCGGCAGTTGACATCTTTCCGTAGGCTGCCAGGACATTGTCACAAGTGCTCTTCACCCACAAGTTCCACACGGATAGGCATTTTGTCCCCCGCGATATTTTTTTATCATCCATGGTACCTATTAAAGTGAATGGTAAAGTCATAGAATCAGGGGGCCGGCTGGGACCTCAATGAGCATTACGTCTGTGTGTTTTTTTTTGTTTTTTGTTTTTGTTGTTGTTGTTGTTGTTTTTGCAGTGTCCTTCAGAGTTCTAGGAGTCTGTGATATGGCCAAATGGGAACTACTTTGGGGGTGGAGGTAGAGACACAAGTCATTTGTTTGGCAAAGTTTCCAGGAAACTTGAAATCTAAGGAGGTTAGCAAGACCACCCAGAAATTAGCATACAGTGTCTTCAACTCCTGAATTACAGGTAAAATTATTTATCAGGCCCCAGCTCTGGGATGAGACTATCTGTCTAACTTCAATTCCAAGAGAACTAAAGTGACAGTACCAGCATTCCAACTGACAACCTGAAGACCAACCACTTCAGTCCTCAGGCTACAATAGCTGGCCACATCCTCTATTCCCTTGGCTTGTGCATGTCTGTCTCCCAGTATAGACTTTCAGTAATTCCAAGAATAGGAACCTTATACTTCCTTGCATCTAATGCCCCACAACCCCACACCTACCACACAGCAGAAAACGAATAATAGTTTCCTGGTTAAAATAAATACTAGAACAGAAATCACTTGCTTTCTGAACTTATTTGTAGTTATAACTGGATATACAGAGGCCTGGGTATGATGGGCTTCAGATAGAAGAAAAAAATACAAGTAGTCAATAGATGAGTAGAAAGTTTTTAATCCTCACTAAAATTTAAAGAAAAGCAAAATTTTTTTAAACACTGATATTCTTTTTGCCCACTAGATTGGTTGATAAATGATTTAGGTCAGCACTAGCCAGGCCTGTGATACGGCCAAATGGGGACTGTTTTGGGGCGGAGATAGAGACACATGTCATTTGTTTGGCAAAGGTTTCAGTAAACTTGAAATTGAGGGAGGTTAGCAAGACCACCCAGAAAACAACATACAGTGTCTTCAACATCTCCTAAAGAGAGTGTGAAAAGTTAACAGTCTCAAGGATTTTTAGTGGGGATATAAATTTAATAGCCATTTTAGAGGGCATGCTGTATGACACCTGTACATACGGATACACTTTGAATCTAAACAATTATCCGAAGGAGATTATTGGATAAATATACAAAATGCTATTTATGACCTTTTAAATAAAAATAACCTAATTATCCTTAAAAATCAGATAGATTAAATAAATGAGGGTATACCCACACAATAGAATAATACGCTACCATTATGAAGGTAATGGTTCTTCAATCAGCCCTTTCTTACTCTAAGATCTTTGTGGGCAGGAGCTAAAGCAATGTGTGATGGAAGGACGGAAAGGGGAAGGAAGAGAACAGAGAAGAAAGAAAGGGAGAAAGAGGATGAGGGACCAACTTTCTGAGTTTGCCTGGATACAGGAAAGACTTTCAGTGCTAACAAAAATCCCAGGAAAACCAGAACGCGTTAGTCACCCTGGCAGGGGGAAGAGGCACCTCATCTCTTCCTGGTTTGAAAATCTATAGTAGCAAAAGCCTATTCTGTATTAAGAGATTGTCTGCTAGATGTCAAGAAAGATGATTACAATCCCAGCTCTGCCACTAAATAGCTTTGTGACCTTAAGCAAGCCACTAACTTTCTCTGGGCCTTAGCTTCTTCCTATAAAATGAGGGGTAGGACCAAATGGTTTGAAAGTCCCTTGAAACTCTATCACTCAGTATTAAGACTTTTCTCTGGGTTCTGGCAGTACTTTCGTGGTGTTTCTGCAGAAGAGTGTTCATTGTTTCTTGACCATGGACCCTTAGCTTTTCAAGGATAAATGTTATGCCTTTCTGTGTGTGTGTGTGTGTGTGTGTGTGTGTGCGGTGTGTGTGCACCCTCACTTCAGGGACTGGCATTGTGTTGGAAATGGGTGGTTGGCTCTCCTCTGTCTGATGGGTCCTCAGGGAGACAATTCTCATTGTCTTCCACAACTCAGACCTGGGAAGTCCAAGTGGAGCCCAGCTTGGCAGGAAGAATTTATTGCTGTCAGAGGCTTTTAGCAAGCAGGTGAAGTGCTTTAAGAGGGAGGAAACAAAAACGATCCATTAGCTAAGCTCCAGCAGAGCCACCCCAAGCCAAATGAAGGGGAAACTGATGTACTAAAGCTGGCTCCCACTGGCTCAGTGGAGCTGATTATGTTCATCTCTCCCAACTCTGCTTTCAGTGATGTCACCTTGGTAGCCTGAAATCATGGTTATGATAGGAATATTTACACCACAGAAATTGGCAAGTACTAAAAATCTAGGCCTTTTTTTTTTTTTTTTTTTATTATTTATTTATTTATTTTTGAGAAACAAATTATTAAGACCTATGATTGACTCAGCTCAGGAAGGAGAAAGTAGTTCTTGGCTTAGGGCTCCTTCTTGGGGATACAGAAGCACCCTCAAACTGGGCACTGAGCTAGCCTTTCCTAAGTGAAGCCAGGGCAAGGGTTGGGGGGCTTCTGTCCAGGGCTAAGCAGAAGTGTCAGAAGTCAAGTGAGTGGAGGAGAAGGGAGGTAAGGCAGGAGAAAGAGAGAAGATTGCCACTTGTTAATAAGCCTAAGGCAAACATTTACCTCAGTCAGGCATTGATAGGCCATCTGGAGAGGTAGCAAGTTTCTCAACTGCTGGGTCTTTAAGCAGAGGCTGGGCAACCATTTTGCAGAATGAGGACAGAGTCTTTCGAGTAAAAATAGTTTAGGCCTGAAGCCCAGCTGTTTGACCTCAGGTACAATTACTGAGTCTCTCTAGACTCACCATCCAAATTTTCATTGACAATAATGAAATTAAATTAAAAGGATTTGTGCCAGTTAAATGCATGCTTGGCCCACAGTGCGTATACTGACCGAGCAGGATATACTGCTGAAATATGGAAAATGATATCTGATATGTGACACCTGTGTACCTTGGACACAGTTTTTGAATAAGCGGCTTGAGACTGGGAAAGTCTGCAAAGCAATTTCCACAGGTTGGCATAAATTCATCAGTGACTGCTTACAATCCCCATCTAAGTAAACTAAGCTGGTGGGCAAACGAATATGGTATTCAAACTGACCACAGGGAAAAAGTGATAATCCCTTGGGAGGTGATCTTATAGCCACCAGCAGGCTTCACTCAGGCCTAATGCATACGCAAGCAAGCAGAAGGCGGGAGCTCCCCAGAGAGGAGATCACCAGGTTGTGGGAAAGATTCAAGGTGAGATCTGCTTGAGACCTTTCAAACCTCCATCCATACAAGTATGTAGTTCTCCTCCCTCTTGAGCTATAGGTAGTATATCCTCATGATTCTTTCTAGAAACACAGAGGAGATTTTAACCCACGTGATCCAGGCAGAGAGGTTAAGTCAGACATCAGAGCTGGGACTTAACTCTCTCTGTAGCCACATCAAGGAGGAGCATCTAAGTCTCTACCAAGAAAGCAAGAGCTAGAGGAAAACTCATAGGTATCCAGACTGGTGTAGAGACATCAGGACTGGAACACCTGCTCCTAGGAGGGATTGCTGACCACCTCTATCACCACTACCACTCTACAAGAAAACAAGGCCGTAAGGAGACAAATGCCCCTAGTCATCATGGACTCAGAGCTGTGCACAAACCGAGGTAGTCATACTTAGTAATACATGTCTCTTCTTGTGCTCGTTCATGGCATATTCCATGAAGCCTTCCTTGCTCTATAGCAGCAGTCCTCAATCTTTTTGGCACCAGAGACCAGCGCTCCTATGAGAATCTAATGTCTGATCTGAGGTGGAGCTGAGGCGGTGATGCTGGCACTGGGCAGCAACTGCAAATACAGATGAAGCTTCACTCGCTCACCTGCTGCTCACCCTCTGCTCTGCGGCCTGGTTCCTAACAGGCCATGGACCGGTACCAGTCTATGGCCCAGGGGTTAGGGACCCCTGCTACATAGGCACTGTCTGGGGCTAGGGACTCTGACTCCCTGAAAAGCTCGGGGGCAGCAACACAAAGGCATCGTCCACAGCTCCATTTTTATGAAGCTGATAACTAATGGACTTAATTAGTGACTTTTATCCCCACTGCTCCCAATCCAAAACATACCCCTCCAATTCTATGGCTCGGTTTTCAAATGATTCCCCAAAACTCCAAGTTCTGAAGCCCAAGGCAAGTATGACCCACTTCTCAGAAGGCCAGGAATTAGTTGGTACCTTCTTAGCATCTCAGATATGCACTAATTGTTAAATGCACCACCCTAGGCTGTGGTCTGGAATTAGGCCGATGTCTACCTGCCTGGACAGCCAATAGGATAGGGAGGTGGGGTGGAAGGCGTGTGATAGACAAGTGATATACCACACCCAGATATTGGAACATACCCAGGAAAGGTAAAAATGTAGACTTAGATTGTCTGATCTGTCTCTTGTACATGCATGACCTTGGGGCACGTCACAACCCCTTTCTGGGCCTCATCTTCCCCATATGTAACTCCCGTGGATCCTTTTCCTTCTATCCCAACTCATCCTCTTTTCTCCATCTGCACTGTCACCTCCTGAGACCAATTTACCTTCCTTTGAACTGACTTCCCTCATCTACTCCTGCCTCCCCTGACTTAACTTGATATGGGGGTGGGGTGGGAAAGGAGGGGAATTACAATAAAGATGTTTCTAAAAGATGAGGAGGAGGAAGAGAAGGAAAAAAAATAAAAATCATTATTTATAGTCTTAAGACATTTTTCAGCAGACAGAAAGAAAAGAAGGAGCAGAAAGATTCTGACTAAAAAAAAAAAAATACAAAATCAACCTCAGTGGAAATACGAAGGTGTGACTTTTAAGAAAAAAGAAAATGGCAGGCACAGACTGACAAGAGGCAGTGAGAAAACAGGACAGTGTGGGAGGTGTGGAAGAGCAGGCACCAGGCCACTCAGGCTGGAAAAGCTAGTTCAGGTGAAAATGGAACAGGAAAGGCTGCTGTGCATTGAACCAAAATGAAGGGCTTCAGGGGCAAGACCCCTTTCACAGCTGCCATCCTGGTGCTAGGCTGTGAAAGCAAGTACTGCTCCTGAACTTCAAGGCCGCCTCAGCACCACTCTGCTCCATCACAGCTCCGCTTCAGTCTCAAGGTGCAAACTTGGTTTCGTGGGACTCACATTCGCCGTCTCACCACCTAGATGCTGCAGCGGCCTGCTGGGGAGAAGAGCACTTTGGAGATTGCTGGATATTTGCCGAAATTCAGTTAGACAACCCTGTGAAGAAAAGCCATGTGTCCCCATATTTTGCAGATAAGGAAACTGAGGTTAGATTTTTTAAAGGCCCTAGTGTTAGACTGTGAAGCCAGGAGAGAGCGAGCTGCTAGGGTTTTAGTAACTTGTACTTTCCCCCTTCTAAAAGCAATATATCCTTATTATAAAAATATATAAACTAATAAAATAACAAAATGAAAGTCACCCATGACCCTCTACCCAGAGAGGAATAAAAGTTTTGTATATTTCCTTCTAGTCTTTTTAAATTAATTTATCTATACTTTTTTTTTTTTTTTTTTACTTTCTTACAAAGTAGGATTATACTGTGTATACTATCACAACCCTTTCTAAGAACTTTATGTGATGGACAATTTCTCTCTGGCCATTATTTATCCTTGAGAAACTGATTGATTGGTACATAGCAGAACATGACATAGGTCCATCAGAGTTTATTTGACCCTTTTTCTACTCTTGGACATGTAGGTTGCTTCCCACTTTGAGGCAGCTTTAAGAATGACTCTGAGAAATGTCTTTTAATATCACCTCTGCGGGCCCTAGCACTAAACCCTGTAATCTCAAAGAGATTACTTGGAAAACCCTTATGACAAGGAATATAATCATAGAGCAAAGAACTTGCAACTTGGTGGAATTCAATAAGGTTTCATTAAGAAAATGGCACTGCATTTGGAAGAGGGGTCAGCAAACTTTTTCCAAAAAAGCCAGATAGCGAGTATTTTACACGGTGCAGACCAGATGGCCTCTGTTGCAACTCCACGGCTCTGTGACTACGGCACGAAAGCAGCCATAGATGATCCAGAAATAAATGGGTGTGTCTGTGTCCCCAAAAAATCTTCATTTTCAAAAGCAGGCAGTGGGCTGCATTTGGCCCGCAGGCTATAGTTTGTCAACCCCTGATTTAGAACACCAAAAATAGAGACAGATTTTGTTAGGGCCTCATCCCAGAGAGGACAATTCAGCTGCAAGGAGTCGTGAAAGCAAAAACAGAAGAAGAAAGTACGGGGAGTAAGGAAATATATGTCATGGCTGGCTAGCATAGGTCGGGACCAAGTCATGCAGGGTCCAAATGCCAGGCGAAAGTCTATGGATTGATAGAGGATCCATTCATTTTCATGGGACTATTTTCAAGTGTCAGGGACCCAAATTGTTCCCAGGATGACAGCTATCTCTGAGAAATTATGGAAAAAATGCGGACTTTGGCTTTATCTCTGTTTTGGTTTTCTATTTTCTTGCTTACATCCTTTAGTGTCTTATAATTCACTCCATTTCAGTACATCTGTAGACCCAGAGGCCAGAAGTTATCCAGCTGGAAGAAATAGGAGTGAAACGGAATTAGGGAAGGGGTTCTGCGTTGGCTGCTTCTTCATTGGACTATGAATCTCAGTGCATGTGATGGAGCTCAAGGGAGAGCAGCTGGCCACCCAGGTGTGTAAAGTCACCTGACCCCCTGGCCTAGAGAACAGGCCTACTTCTGGGTATGCATGTCTCCATCTGGACTATCTGCACATCAAGCCCATACATGGTCTTCAGTTCTTTCTGTTCCCACAGCTTTCATTTTAGATCTAAGATACTGGCTCTCAAGAGTGATCTCACGACGAATAGCATATCACCTGGAACTGGTTAGAAATGCAGAGCCTCAGGCCCCACTCCAGCAATACGTGTTTTAACAACGTTCCAGGTGACTGTGATGCACACTCAAGTTTGAGAATCGCTGCCTGGGGTCCCTCGATCCCCAGCAGGACTCCATCCCGAGGGGCTAGGCCTGTGCTTCTGAGAATTAAATGCAATTTTATCCTCCTGAGAATCCCAAGATCTCATTATTGCTATTTAAAAGATGCAGACACTGAGTCTCTGATATATTAAAAAAAAAATTGATTTGAACCTGTGTCTTTATTCCAAAGTCCATACTATTGACCACTGTACTCTAGTGCCTTCTCTTTGTGGATGGGGTTAGAAGGCCACAAAGGGACTTCCCCAAAGGCTGCCATGCTTCATTTACTTAATAAGCATTCATTGACCACCTCTGCTATGCCAGACCATATCCTAAGGTATTACATATAGTGTCAAATTCCATCCTGGCTTTAACCCTATGAGTAGGTCACTTGCCTCAGCACTTACAGAGCATGATACACCAGCTTAGAAAGCAGTGTTACTTTTTTCAGGGCTACTTAGAGCTCAGAGTGCTATAAATTTTCACCGAAGGATGATGTTAGCTCAAGTAAGCAGCGGGTGGCATTACAGGGGAGGGAGAAAATGAACTGAGAAGAACCATATGCATGTCTGGGGGAGAAAACAATAGCGACGGCAACACTGATTAGTTCAAGCAAGCTGTAGTGGGAGGGGGTCTGTAGGGATCCAGCTCTTGTGATCCCGTGTGAACTGTGTATGTCTCAGGCCCTATGTCAACTCCAAGACTCCCATGGCTCTGTACAGATAACAGAAAGGGCCCTCTCCAGATGCCCTAGGTTTGAGTTCAGTTTCTTCTACTGAGGCTCTATTTCCCATCGGTGCAAGACTCAGTCAGCGGATTTCAAACACTTTAAGTTGCGAAAGTTTTATTTAAATATCTGTAGAGGGCTGACCACCATGAGCCCCTCCCAACCCATAGAAGTACTTCGGCACCTTACAGAGAAGTCATTACGGCCCCCCTTACTACGTGACATCTCCTGGTACTCTCCCCACTCACTCCTCTCAGCCACACGGGCCTTTCTTGCTATTCCTCAAACATGCCAGTCACACACCCCCCCTCAGAGCTTTGCACTGGCTATTCCCTCTGTCCAATATACTCTTCCTCCGGACATCTTACTTCCTTCAAGTCTTTGCTCACATGCTGCCCTCTCGATGAGGTCTAATGTGCCCCCCTATTTAAAATCACAACCCGTCTCACACACCAACACTTCCAACCCCTCCCCCTGCCCCACTGGGTGTTTTCCAAGCCCTTACTACTTTCTAACTTCATATTTACCTTGCATTGTGTGTACTGCTTATGGCCAGTCTGTCTCAGGAGTAGGAACTCCTTGAGAGCAGAGATCTGTGTCCACTCTGTTCGCCACCATAACCCAAGTGCCTAGAGCAGTGCTGCAGAACACAAAGGCCCTCGAAAGGCCTCTGTCGTAGTGAAGACAAAAGCGTTGACAGCACTCCCTGTTTACCAGTGTCTTCCCCCGTTGGTGCTTCCAAGGCCCCCCCCCGTGCACTTTGTTTGCAGCAGGGCCAGAACCCAAAAGGACACCAACACCAGCTCTTTACTCTGAAACCCTGGCTGGGAGCCAAGCCACTTGCTTTTTTTCCCCCCACACCTTCACCATCCTTGGACTATATAGTCAGAAAGTGAGATAGGAAGAGTCGGAGGGCACGTGAGGATGCTGGAAAAGGAAGGGAAGAGAGGAAGGAGGAGAGAGCAGAAGGCACTATTGCAGATGGCCCAGCTGGGATCTAGAGTGTGAGCTGCATCCCCCACAGCATCTGGTTTTACCCTAAACAGTAATAAGACAAGGGCACAAGGTCAGCACCTACTATGAGACAGTTCTGGAGGTTTTCCATGAACTGTCTCATTGATCCTTCTGTTAATGCTGGGATACATAAGGAGCTGAACCTAAGAGACTGACATAATCCCAAGACTGCCCAGCTAGTAAGGGAGTGCCTGGGATTCAGATCCAAACTATCTGGCTCCAGAGCCTCGCCCTTACCTTTTACCAGTGCCATCCAAGGCATTCACACTAAAGAAATAGCTAAATATTTCTCAGGAAACAGAGAAGAAGCTGAGGAATCCACTGTATGTAGCTTTCCTTTGCCTGCCTCATTCCTCTCCTGGAGTCACAGGCCCCAGGCCCACAGTTTGGGGAACTCTGGCCCTAGGCATCTTTCCTGTGATCCAGCCCCAGAAGGCAGCCTTTGCTGGAGCTCCCTGTGCTCAAGTCACTACCATCATCACAGGGAATGTTTGTCACATCAGATCCCTCCGTTAGGCGCCCATAGAGGCTATGAAGCCAGCGACAAGATGTTTTGTCTGGCTAAGCCTTTGGACTGATTCAGTCTTCAGAACCTACTCCTCCTGGCCCTACTCTTCCTGGAAACGGTTGCCATGGAACACACAGTAATGCAGCCTTCACTGTCAGAACTAATGAAAGTCAAAAGCTATTAGGGGAAGGATGTTTTTACTCCCTCCCTCTAGTGCATAATTCCACCCTTCTGGTGAGGTGTTTGCATTTCTGTTCTGTTTGTCAGATGTTAATTGTACCCTCATTGTTATTCCTTGCCCATTGTCATCACCTCCTTTGGAGCTCCAGTCCCTAAAGCAAAGCCTTTTTGAGATAATGAAGGTAAGTGACCAAAGGGAGGGCTCCGGCCTCTCTCTGGAGTGACCTTCCCTAAGCATGCATCTTATCAGGCCACATGGCTGCTGAAAAGGCTTCTGTAACTTCCAGCAACTCAAAGACTCTTGGAACCAGATCACAACTACACTTTGCAGCCTCTTCCTTTCCTCTGGGACATCCTAGGCCAGAGTCGCCAGCCAGGTCTAATCCCAAATGACACACTCATAGCTCCATTTCTGCTGCCCCATGCCTTCTGTCTAGAATGCCCTCCTGTTGTTCTCCATCTCCTAACTCTTTCAGGGATCAGTTATATGGGCCACCTCCCTCAGTATAGCCCCCCATTCCTAACGTAGGCAGATCTATGGCTCATACCTGTTCACAGGTCCCATCATAACTATTTGTTGCAGACATAGCTCCCTCTTCCAGATAGTGAGTTCCTGGAAAGCACAGTCAGACTCTGATTCATTCCTAATTTCCCAGAGCCTAGTACTGTGCCTGGCACTTGGTATTGTGATGTTGCTGCTAACTTACTTCTTCCTACTCTGCCCGTTCACTGGGGGAAGATGAGCACTTTGCCTACAGGAGGAAGAGCCAGAAGCTGACCTGAGAATCTTCCTCCCAAGACTGAGCATCTCCATTCACAGGTGAGAGGCACCGCAAGTATTAGGGGCTGCTCCCCTACTCCCAGGCCCTCAAGCCCCTTCTCCATGTTTCTGTGGCAATACTTTCATTTTTCTCTTTTCATTCCTGCCTCTCAGTCTCCCAGCACCTTTAGGGTGCTAGGCAAGGATGCAAATTACCTTGCTATAAATACCACCAGGTAAGCATCTAGGGCCCCGGACCTGTCTCATCTTTCTCAGTGCCTCTGTGGTGGGTCAGGTAGTAGTGGGTAGAGTCTGCACAGCAATCTACCCATATGTTTCTTCACTCCTCACACCTGTGAAGAGAGATGCTCAGTCCTGGAAGGAGGATTCTCAGGGCAGCTTCTGGGCTCTCCCTCCTGTAAGCAAAGTGGCCCTTCTTACTTCAGCCCAGGCTTGAAAGGAGCTATCTGTTCTCGCCCTGAGAGATCCTGGTTCTGCAAGAGTTCTAGGCCAGGGAGCAGGAAGAGACTCACAAGTTCTCTCCCTCTGGACTCCTGCAGAAAACAGTCTCACCCCAATAACTGCAGCTTTTCTGGCTGCATGCCTGGACATGGAAGGGTGGAAGGCAAACCTCCCTTCAGTTGATTCTCTGTTTCCACCAGAATGATATTTCTAAAATGCAGTTCTGATCATGTCACTTTCTTGCACAAAATTCTTCAGCAGGTTCCCAAGATTTTCAGGATAGAAATTCTCACCACTTTTCATGGAATACAGGCTCCTTCATGCTTTGGCTTACTGACCACTTCCCACTCCCTTTCTCATTACCCAACCCGTGATATTTCATCTCAGCCATACTAGTTAAGGTGTGCTTTTCCCAAATGCTCAGCTCTCTCCTGCCTCCAGGTCTTTGTCCGTGCTGTTCCCACTGACTTGTAATGTCCCTTCCCTCTTCTCTCCTCCCCTCTCTCCCCTTCAATCTCCTCCTCACCCTTTAAGTCTCAGCTCCAAGGTCACCTTTCATGGAAGGCTTCCCAAGTCCCCAGGCAGAACAGGTGCCTCCGTTCTTGCCCCACTGGCTCTCCCATATCCCCACCAAAGCAATCTCACAGTCAATGAGAATACCTGGGCTTCCTGTTGGTCTTTCCAACTGTCCGTCCTTACAGATGGGGCCATGTTTCATTAATTTGTTGATTTTTGTACCCCAATACCTAACATTAGAGCTCACACCCAATTAGGTTGAACTGTCATAGAGTCAGGACTAGGAGGAGATGAATGAGGCACCTAGGGTACAGAATTTAAGAAGATGCTCTCAGTTTGTATAAAGCCAAGCTGGGCATGAGTTGTCACAAGAGGTTTTCCACCCCTGCTCTCTCCGCTTGTCAGGTCACATCTAGGCCTGTGTGGCAGAAAGGTGCCACCCATTTAGAAGAAGGATGGGAGAAATTGCGCTTTTCTGAAAGCTCCTGATCTCTGGCTCTATACGGAATTAAGCAGCATCTTCCCCTCCACCAGAATCCCCAAGGAAATCTCCAACTTCTTGGACGAAGGGCTGTATACCTGACCCTGTGCTAATCACTTCATGCATTAGCTCACTAAGTCCTTTTCCACCATCATTACTGCTACCACGTCTCACATGAGGCTTAGAAGAGTGAAGTAATCAGGCCAGGCCACAGACGGTAAAGTGGTTGAGCTGGGCTTACACTACAGGACAACCGGACCCCAAACTTGCGCTCCTCCCTCTACTGCATGCCTTGTCTCCTACAACTGAAGGCAGGAGCAGACAGGGGTTTGTTTCTCTCTCTCCCCCACAATGCATGCTGATAGTATGCTGACAGACTTTCATTCATGTAGTCAACTATTATGAAGGCGCTGTCCTATGTGCTGAATCCAGTGAAAACGGGCAGACAGGGTGCCTGCCCTCACAGAAGGTACACTATGACATATATGAATATGGCAAACAGTGAGCAATAATGCAATGCCTTATTAGTAGCTCCCCCACTCAATTCCAATGGCACGTAAAGACCAAGGTGACAGCCAGGTGTGCAGATGTTAAAAAGTGCCCTGGGTCTCTCAGGGCCCAGTAATGATCTGATTCCTTTAAACTGCCTGCCTTTGCTATGGAAATTGATGAGCCAAAGGCTCTTTTCATACTGACAAGCCCCTCTACCCCAGCTTCACTTGATTTATTAGAAGAAGGAGCTGAATTTAAAAGGGACAGATGCAGTATTGATTCTGCATCTGAAGATATGCCTCCCCAGACTCCCTGCTCGGCCTCGGGCCCCCAGCTCCCATTTGCTGCAGAGCCTATCACAGCAAAACACCCTCTTCAAGGCCTTCATCTCCTCCCCGCACGCTGATCTTATAGCTCTCAGACCTGCTCTCCCCTTTCTCAGTGTCCCTGTGGCTTCCACGCGCCTTTACCTCACAACTTCAGGGGGATCCACCCAGATCACTCTCTCACACTGGATTTTAGAGAACCCAGAGATTGCGTCTGCTGTACCAGGCCCTTTAGACCTTACCACGAAGCAGCTCCCAGGTCAGCCCATTCCCAGCTGCCCTAGCGCCTCCAAGACAATGTCACCAACTTGATAACCTCACAACTCAGACTGAAGACGACTGCAGGCTCCGCCACCTTAAAATGTTCTAACTAGAATCACTCCATAGAAGGATACCAACTCTGCTCATGAATCACCCACCTTTGCCCACACAGACCTGACCGAGAGTCTCAGCTTCTTTGTGCCAGAGTTTGTCTTCTCACGTGACTCGGTGGTCTGTAACCTTATGAAAATTGGCAGCCCGCATCCAGGAGGAGTTAACACCAAGAAAGAGGGCCTGAGTGGCTCAAACTTAAATTCCTCTATTCTGTGGCAGGTGAGGACAGAGCTGGTATGAAGCAGGTGCCCAGGGACGGGGCCACGACCTGCAGACTGGAGTGGCAGTAGTTAGGGCTTATCTGGCATCTCCCCATTCTGTAGCTGGGAATCAGGGAGTGTGAGGAGCCCTGAGAAGGGGAGAATCATGCTCTGAGAAACGCCACTGTGGGAAAGAGAGATAGGACGCTCAAATTTCTCCGCCACCTCTTTCCCAGGCGAAAAACATCCTGAAAAAAAAAAAATCAGTGAGGGAAGGAGTATAACAGAAAAGTTCCAAGAATGTTCACTAGTTGATGGCATGACTGAATAAAAGTGGAAGAAGTTACAACCCTCACTGGGAGCTTTACAATCAATGTCCTAGAGGTGGTCAATGTAAAGGAAAGCGTATGTGTGGGCTTTGGGGTCAGAGGAACAGAGGCTAGAATCCCAGCTCTGCCACCATATGAGCTATGACCTCGAGCAAGCTATGTATTTGGGCTTCAGTTGCCTCATCTGTAAAGACACAGCAGCGTACCTGTTTGAGAAGCAAGCACATTTGGAGTTCTTCCCTACTTCCGTGGGGCAGGAGACTGGGGGCGGCTCAGTAGTATGCTGAGGTTACGGCAATGGTGGTGGGAGGAAGGGAAGAAGGCAAAGTCAGAGAGGAGCTCTGGATTGGCTTTTTCGGGGTGGGAGTGGATCCTGGGCACCAGGACCCCCCAAATAAGGTCATATACTGTGCAGTGAGCACAGGCGTTAAAGCTTTTGGCCCTGGGACCAGTGTCAACATCAAGAAGCAACACAGTGGAGGAAGTCTCAGAAAATAATGGGGAGGAGCAAGGCATCAGCGGACAACTGAATGGCAGGCTGGCATTGGCCAGATGCACCGGTGAAACCAATAAGAAGGCAGCACCACTGGGTAGCGATGGGGCCCTCGCTTCTTTGGCCACACGACAGCTTGTCCACGTAGAGAGAAAGTCAATGGACTTCAGAGTAGCTTACGAGTACCCAGGTGTGCTTAAGTCCCATCCCTATCACTCACTTCCAAAGTTATTGCCTTGGACCAAGGAGCTGACCAGGCCAGAAGCTGGTCTATGAGAACCATTCTGTTTTGTCCCTTTGAGCAAGGCTTTGGAAGACACCAAGTTAGAAAGCAGATCCTCCTTTCTTAATCCACATCATTTGCCTCACTCCTGCATTTTAAGTAAACTTTATCGTGCAATTTTTGAGATGTATAATAAAAGCAAAAATAATAATGCAAGGGGCAGCCATGAATCTACCACCAAGATCAGGAAATAAGGCATGGCTGGTACAGTTGAAACCCACCATGTGCCTTTCCCAGGAGTCATTATAATCTAGAATTTAGACTTTATCATTCCCACAAAAGGCTTTATACTTTTACTACATATTTATTTATCCCTGAGCAATATATAGAATTGGTTTACATGGTTTCAAACGTCATATAAATGATATTATAAAATAAGTACTTTCTGCCGCCTGCTCTTTTTCATTCAACATTAATAAATATGATTCATCCACATTGACTTGTGTGGCGCTGGTATATTACTTTTCTCTGCTAAAACTTCTATTATTTGAGAACATCGCAATTTATTTATTAGTTCCCGTTAATCGATAACAGAAGGGTTTTTTCCCCAAAGTTTTCCTCTTACAAACTGCTGTTGTGAACATTCCCTAGCCTGAGTCCACGCACAGATGGGGAGATGTTGCCGTTTGTCCCACACTTCACTCCTTCACTTCATTTTCCACCGCACGCCTTCCTCCGTGCCCCACACTCAAGCCACTCTGCTTGTGCTCTGTAATTAGACTTTTTTTTTTTTATCTGAATAGCCCTCTCTTTCCTTGAACTGGTTCAGGATTTACCACCTTGGCTTTGCCCTTGGACGCTCTCACTCCAAGCCCCACAAAGTTCTATAGGACTTGCCTTAGTCGTACCAGCTCTTCCCCAGCTTCTGTCCAGCTAGATAATAAGCTCCGAGGATAGGCATTGGGTCTGACTCAATATAGCACTGACATTCAGTGCTATAACCGCACCCCAGGCACAGGACCTAGAACATTGTTAGAATGTCTTTACATACTTGTTGACTAGATTATTGCATGGACAAAAGCTTTATGAAAAAGGTGTACCAAATAAACACACTTTCATTTACCTTTACCCAGATTCATAGCTCCCGCCTATAGGTTCATGGCAATCTCAGTGACTTCATGTGATCACTGGGTCATCTGCAGACTGAAAGCTCTCTCACCACTTACTGAAGTCTTCTCAAAGAGGAAAAGACATTCAGTCCTTCCCACATGGATGAACCCCAGGACCTCATCGTTTGGGATTCATGAGGGGAACCTCCTGTCATTGGTCAGCCTGAGGTACCCCAGAATGGTGGATCCCTGGAGCACTCGGCCTGTACAAGGCAGTGAAAGCAGCCTCCTTTTACCTGGTAAGGTCACTTTTGATGTAAAACACATATATACTACAGTTGAAGCGTCTGATAGCAGTGTTGTACCTCACAGCAGATATTGACGGAGGAAGAAGCACAAAGCACAAAGAGCTCTTAGGAAAAAAAGGGATAAGGAAAAAAAATGTTGGTATTTGCTAGGAAGAGGAATGGAACTGAGATGCAGCCATGGAAAACTGAAGACATGCTAGTCAAATAACAGGTGGTAGAAGAATGAAAACCGTTGCATGTGGAGAAAGGGGCTTGCCATCGGTCCTGCCTCTGCCGCGTACCAACCTACAGCTTTGGTCAGGTCATTCAGCTTCATCTGATGACCGACATAGCTAACATTTACTGTGTGCCAACTACGTATAGCCGATGGCTGTACGCAACATACGGCATTCCCGGATTGAATCAGAGGACCAACCCACAGACTGCACAGCCGGGCAGGCAGCACCCCCACGGACATGTAACCACTGCATTACACTGCCTCTTCACTGGAAACTTGATCCTGCATGATCCTCATAACATCTTTATTGGCTGATGAGGATGATAAATTAGAAACTGAGGCACAAAGCTACATGTTAGTGAGCATGCTGCAATTCAAATCTAGGGTTGCCAGTTTGGCCTCAGCAGCACAAGTCACTCAGGATCATGAAGCACTTGATAAAGCTAAGCTGCTTTATAGCTCCACCTTACAAATTATCTCTAAAGTCCACGAGTCAAGGCCCATCTTACTGGAATTTCTGCACTGAACCCACTTTATCTAGGCACATTAAAGGAAATTGTAGTGTCATCGAATTCATGCATTAGCAAATTAATTTAATAAACATAAAAATCTCATGCTTTTGTGTGCAACGTATTCTAGGCTTCATAAATGCAGAGAAAGAAAAACCACAGAGTTCTTGCTTTGGAGTTCATGCTGGAATATACAAAGGTTCACAGTTCAATGTAATAATGACTCAAGGAATTTAGCAACAATATGCAATGACAAAACTGAAGAAATATCCTGGAAGGAAGCACACCCAATTATCCTGGGTGTGGTCCATGCTATGGCCTTGGGCAACTCATAACACGGTCCCCTACCTCTGGGTCCTCAGTGTCTGCATTCATAACACAGCATGATCCTCTTGCTTCTGCCAGCCCTGCTGCTCTCTGGCTTCTGCTTCAAAGCTCTTCTCTTTTGGCTGTAACCAAACCCTGAGGAGCACCACGATTAAGACATGGCCAGGTACATACAGCTCTGGAGTCTCAGGTGGCACAGTGGACAAGACCAGCTTGGACCAGGGGATTTTATACTGTTAGTCTCCTCAGCACAATTCCATTCTCTCTCGGCCTTTTTGCAGGCACCCTGGGTCTGAAGTTGGCAGTGCCATCAAAGCAAGCTGGTGGCTGCATTATAAAAAGGTTGTATTCCCTCTTGCTGATAAATAAATCCTTTTCCTCCTAAATAGCCAAGCTGGTGGTTTATTGTTAAGAGCTTTGCACTCAGCAGACATTAGATCCTACATCTTTGCAATATTAATTAGTTTTCCATGATGCTTTATTTTAATCATGTAAAAATGAGATCAGTGGGACTAGTCAAAGGAAGAGTTAGGGAGACAGAAAAAAATACTGATAATGTGAGCCAAGCAGCTAAGACAGGGAGCGGGGTGCACAGCTGGAAGGTGAGGAAAGGAACCGATATTTCATAAGCATCTACCACGTGTTGCCTGCATTGTTTCAGTCAACCCTGAAACCAATCTGCGTTTACTAGCCTCATTTTACAGATGGACAAACTGAAGCTCAGACAAAGCAAGTGCCTTTCCAAGGTCAAAATCTAATACGGGGAAAATCCAGGGTTTGAATCCCAGTTTTTTACGCCATGCCTGAACCTCTTTCAAGTATATTCATTCAACTTTCCACAACTATGTAGCCAGCAATTATGTGCCCAGCCGTATGCCATCTCCACAAGAAGGCACTTGACTCCGTCTTCATGAAAAGAATGCCATTGTGATTTGTGTTTTGGAAAGATCCCTCTGAGTGCAGTGCAGAGACGGGTTTCAAAGCAGCAGACTGTTGCAGCTGCCCAGGTGGGAGATCACGTGGCCTCCATTAGAGGTGGCTTCATAATGGAGAGAAATGACTCTTGCAAACTCTCCAAACTCATTTCCTTTGGTAGCTCATACAGGTAGTTGATATGAATGCTAATACCTCTAAGACCCAAAGGAAGGATTTTAAAAAATTAAGAAATATGTAAGAAATATGATCGCTCCCAAACAACAACACATCCCAGGTATGATAACGTCTTTCATTGCTATTGGATAACTTTTATCTCTCGCCTCCGAAAAGCATCAGCCGTTAAGAAAAGAGCATACTTCCTATAAAACCTCAACAACATCAAAAGCATGGAAAGAATGGGATCAGGAAGATGCATCAGCATGATTTTAAGAGGAAAGGAGAAAATCATTATTACTAACACACTGTGTATGTCTTGAATGAATTGTTTCTCAAACAAGATATGTTGAAATTCTAACGTCCTGTAACTCAGAATGACCTTATTTAGAAATAGGGTTATTGCAGATGTAATTATTGAAGCTAAAACGATAGTGAACTGGATAGGGTGGCCCCTAATCCAGTATGACTGATATTCCTATAAGAGATGAAAATGGCCGTGTGAAGATAAGGCAAGTTATGCTGTCACAAGCCAAGAAACATCCAGCTACCTGAAGCTGACAATGAAGGATTCTCCCCTGGAGGCTTTGGAAGGAGCATGGCTCTGCCAACACCTTGACTTTAGACTTTCAGTCTCCAGAACTGTCCGAGAATAATTTCTGTTGCTTTAAGCCACCCAGTTTGTGAAAACTGAAATAGTGTGTATCTCACTTTATCTTACCTCAAAACTGCACAAAGTGGGCACTTGAGTTCCATTTTACAAGTCAAGATTCTGGGGCTCCAGAACTAACACATACAGATCACCCCACTAATAAGTGATATGCCTGTGCTCAGCTACCCACTCTAGAGGTGGTTCTAGAGGTGAACTGGAAAGAAGAAATACGAAATAGAAGTTACCAGATCTGATCATGTGTGAGAGCAGAATTTTCCTCCATGATGTCATGCATTGCTTTAGTCCCCAAGATAAAGAATGCTTACTAGGTGGCAGACATAGGTTCAAAGCTGAAGAAAAATTACGGCTGCATTAGATGTGGTTGCCCTTGAAGAATTCACAGTCCAGTGAGGAAGAAAAACTTTGTAACCAGACACAATGAGATAAGCAGTGAATCCACTGTGAAAAAAAGTACATGGAAACACAGCCCCCAAGTACTTCATATTTCCCTACCCAAGAGACACCTTGATGGTGAGGCAGCGCCTGACTTAACAATAGCTCGCAGAAAAAGAAAACTTGACCATATTAAATGAACACGTGGTGGTTCGAACATCAATATTGCAAATTCCCAATGAAAAACAACAACAGGAAAATGTGAGAAAGTGTGCATCTTGGAATCAGGGAAATACTATCACATTGCCCCGGGCAGATACGGAAGATTTCCTAAAAATCATGGCACTTAAGCTGAACCTGAAGGAAGAGGAGAAATGTACCAAGGGGAGGGCACTGGGAGACAGGCTGGCAAAGCTTCTTCCCCTAAGAGTCCCTCAACCAAAATGTCAGCTCTACAAAGACAAGTTGCTGTGACCGCTGCTCTATTCGCAACACCTAGAAGAAAACATAGTAGGTGCTCAATGTGCAGATAGATTTAATTAGTCCAATTACAATGAGATTGTACATGAAGTATCTAAATACTCTTAGAATTTTCGTCTCCATTATCTGAGTGCTCATTCCTTCATTTGTGAACTCCTACCCTATGCTCCATCCTAGATTGTTTTCTGATAATACAGAGCTCTCCAAGGGGTCTAGGTCAACTGATTTCTACAGTGTAATACATTCTCTGATGAAAAAAAAAAGCAGGGTGAGAGAGAACAGGCAAGCGTTGGTAGAGGGAGTGACACTAAGCTGAGATTTAGAGGATGAGCAGGAGATTAGTCTGGCAGAGGAAGGAGGATGATGCTCTGGAAAGAGCAGCAGCTACATCTAAAAAAGAGCTTGTCACCTCCTGGGGACTGCAAATAGTTTAGTGTAACCTGAAGTGCAGGCTGGGAAGTAGGATGCAAGGTAGGTGCAGCTGTCAGGGCACAGGGGAGCCAAAGCACACAGAGATGTTTTTGAGGGGCCTGGATTGTATTAGGAAAGAAATGGGGGAGGTGCTAACAGATTCAAATCCTCAGATATTTGCCTCGTGCTTTGCAAGGCTCCTCTGGCCAGACCACATTCTCTCACCCTCGGAACAGGGAACTCAGTCGCTGCAGGGCATCAAAGGCAGTGGTAAAAGAGGGAGAGGCATGTGCTAACATCACCTTAATTTAACATTCTTCTTTTTTTATCCATTGGTGATTAATAGGTATTACATTGCCCCCCAATCCATTCTCAAGAGAGGTGTTATAATAACATGTCAGGGAGGTGTGGATAAGCCGCATTAGGGAGTCTGGTTTATAATGCAGTTTGTAACAGATGCTAACATCCCGATTATGCATTCCAGCGTCATTTATACTTGGCTCCATGGTATGGTAAGGCTTGTCACATCATAATTCTCCAAAGCAGTGCTATTAATCACTCATTCATTATTAAAACACATTGTATTCACTCGGCTAGGCAACAGGAGCAGGGCAGTCATCTCCAGACCACCAGCTGCAGCCCAGAGGAGCTCCAGCCCTCCAGGTGGTGGAAAGCTTCAAAGAGACACCTCAACACAGAAGGGAACACGGGACTCAGAAGGAATATATCTCATCCAAAGAGACAGACATCTGCAAGAAGTCTGAGGGCCCCCAGAAACCAGGACCACCTGTGCTCCTGGGTGTCTCCTCTGTCCATTTTCCTCTCCAAATTGAAAACCTCTTTTCCCCTGAAAGAAAACTACGCTGGGCATTTTTATGTCCACAGGTGTCTCGTATCACCTAGGAGTCAGATCTGTCTCTACTGTCAATGTTCTCTTTCCAAACTCACTTGATCATAAGCCATAGGTCTCACAGTCAAATGTAAAGGCTCTAGAGTCAAATCCCTGCCTTCTAGCACTAGCTGTGTGAACTTGGATAAGTAATTTAACTTCTTCGTCCCTCAGTTTCACCAGTTCTACCATGGGGTTGATAATAACAGAACCAACCTCATAGAATCGCTGTTAGGACAGAATGAATGAATTCTGACAAAGCCCTCAGCTGAGGCCTGAAACATAATCATATCAGCCCTTGTTGTTACTTATTAAAGCCATCCTAACCTCTCCTAGATGTCCCCCACAGCCTTTTATAGGTGGGAGGATGGAAGCATCATCCATTCATTTCATAAATAGCTGCTGAGCATCGCAAATGTACCAGGCATTATTTTATGTACCAGAGAGACAAAGGCATGGCACCTCCTTCAAGAAGCTCCCAAGCTAGTAATGCAAGGTCCTAAAATAGTGCTTAGGGCTTAGCCCCTCTAGTTGTCTCCAAAAGTCTCTGCATTTAATTATGCTTTACAGTTTACAGTGCACTTTTTTCCCATTTAACATTTCATTGAGTGCTCTTCTGAAAGGTGAACAAGGTACAGACTATTATTACATATTTCACAGTAACAAACACCCCGCACCCCCTTTCACTGCTAGACTAGTACTTAGGGTCCTCAATGGTTCCTGTTCTTCTACTGAAATATTCAGTCTAAAAATGTAGAGAGGATAATTTAATGAATAAATAGAATATTATAAAGGCCTTTGCAGCCTTCTTTTTCTGCTACCCAATGGTAGCCATTAATCTCAAATCTGGTGTTATGATTTCTATGCTTCCTAAAAAACATTTACTGCAAAAATGTATACCTATAAACAATGTGTATTTCTGTATAGATGTTTTCAAACTTGATATAAATGATACCATATTGTATAGCTCCTGCAGCTTGCTTTTTTTAAAAAAAAGCATTTTATTATGAAAAAGATCAAATGTATACAAGTGAGCAGAACAGTATAATGAAAACCCACATACCTAACACCCAGCTCCAATTATCAATATTCGCTCATTCTTGATTCACCTGTACTGACACTATACCCTACCCCCATAATGATTATAGTTTACAATTCTATTTTCAACTTTACATACATTTGAATGCATAAATCTTTACTGTACACTTTTTAAAAATAGATACATCACTTATCTCTATTTCTATCAAGATATAGAATGTTCTCATCTCTACAGAAAATTTTCTTCTTTCTCTAGTTTTTTCCCCTTCTACCATCCCTGCACCCTAGGAAACCATTGTTTTGATCTTTCAACTTAGATCACATTTGCATGTTCTATACCTTCATATAAGCAGACCCACAGAATATTCAGCCATGTGTGTCCATTTTAGGTGAGGCATTTTATCTCTGAGATTCATCCCTGCTGTTCAACGTATCAATAGACAGCTTCGTTTTACTGGTAAATAATATTCCGTTGTGTGAATACAACACAGTTTCTTAATTCATTCTCCTATTCATAAACATTTGAGCTGTTTCCAGTTTCTGGATACTGTGAATAAAGTTGCTATAATGATTTATATATAATACTTTTTGTAAATATTTGTTTGCATTTCTCTTGGATAAAGGAGTGGAATTGCTGGGTCAGAGAGTAGGTATATTTTAACTTTATGAAAAATTGCCAAACTGTTTTCCAAGGTGATTGAGCCATTTCTCATTCTCTCCAGAATTATATGAGCAGTCCAGTTGTTCCACATCCTCGCCAACCTCCTCTATGAAGCATATTTCATTGTTCAAGACGTTTGCCTACTTTTATTGTGTTGTCATTTTATTTTTTGAGCTGAAAGAATTCTTAATATAGTCTGAATAGAAGTTCTTTGTCAGAAATATGTTTTGGAAATATTTTTTCCAAGTTTATTCATTTTTCATAATACCATTTGTTGATCAAGTTTAATTTCCACTTTTCTTGTATTGTCGATGTTTTCTGAATTTTGTCTTAGGTATCTTTGTCTACCCTGTGAATCTTCTAAAAGTTTGGTTTTAACTTTCAGATTTAGGTCTAAGATCCGTCACATAATCAAATTTTTTGTGTGGTGTGAGGTAGGGGATTGAGCTTACTCTCTTCAGCATATGGGTATCCTGTTGGTGTATTCAGCACCATTTGTTGAAAAGGCTTTCCTTTCTCCTTTGAATTACTTTATTGTTTTTGTCAAAAGTCAATTCATTATACACATATATGTCTATGTGCTCTCTGGTCTGCTGCACTGATCTACACTTCTATCCCTACGCCAGTATCAAACTGGGTGAATTACTATAGCTTAATATTAAGTCCGGAAGGCAAGGAGTGTGCGTCCTCCAGCTTTATTCTTTTTCAAGATTGTTGTGGCTCTTCAAAGTCATCCGCATTTCCATATACATTTTAGAAGTAGCTTACCTGTTTCTATTATTTTTAAAGTCTTTTGGAATTGTGCTTTGAATTATATCAAACTGCGGATCACTGTGGGAAATTTTGACATCTTAACAATAGTGGATTTTCCACCTCGCAAATATTGTACATCTTCCCATTTGTTTAGGTATTTTTTATTTTTTTTTGCAATGTTTTATAGTTTCCAGTATAGAAAATTGGCATATGCTTTGTTAAATTTATTGCTAAGTATAATTTTTATGATGCTGTGAAAAAAATTAATTTTCTCATTGTTTTCTGTCAAAATATAGAAATGTTATTGATTTCTGCCTATGTAGCATGTGTCCTGAAATATTGTTAAATCTACTTAAATAATGCTAAGATTTCTTGGTTAATTCTTTAGGATTTTCTTATAAAATATTATGCTAACTGTAAATTTATATTCATTAAACTATTAATTAAATTGTTTATAAATGTAAGTAAACAAATAGAATCACATTCTCACTTTTGAAACCCTGCACTTTTTATTTATTTGCATCATTGAACAGGCTAAAACTTTGATACAATATGGAATAGAAGATTCAACATTCTTGCTTTTGTCTTCTCTTAGGAGGAAAGCACATAGCGTTTCACCATTAAATATTAGCTGTAGTTACTTTGTAGATGCCCTTTATCAGACTGAACATCCTCTTTTGCTGGAGGATATCTATTCCAGTTTGCTGATCATCTCTGCCCTGAATGTGTGCTGACTATTGTTAAAAGCTTTTTTCCAATTTATCAAATGATCATGTGGTTTTTCTACTTTAGTCTATTAATTTGGCAGATAACATTAATTAATTTTTTAATTTAAACCAAACTTGCATTTCTGGGATAAACTTAAATTGGTCATGATATAGGACAACTTTTTTTTTATATATTTCTGAAGAGTTAATATTTTAAGTACTTTTGCATCTACATTAGTGAGAAATGTTTCCGTGTAATGATTTTGTCATGGTTTGATACCAAAATTCAACTCATAAGATGGGCATAAGGCATGTGTCTTCTTCCTCTGTTTACTGAAACAGTTTGTGTAAGATGATATCTTTTCTTAAATGTTTGCTAGCATTCATCTATTAAACCATTGGAATGTAGAGTTTACTTGTTGGAAGGTTTTTATTTGTTTCAATTTTTTTCATAGGTATAGAACTATTCAGAATTTCTGTTATCATCTTGGGTCAGTTTGGGGTTTTGGGTTAGTTGGACAGTTTAATTTTTCAAGGAATTTCTTTATGTCATATGAATTCTAGGATTTGTTAGCATAATGTTTTTCATAATATTCCCTTTTTATTCTTTCAAAGTCTGTAGGATCTGTAGTAATATTCATGTTTAATTCCTATTGTGATAATGGGTAATTTGTGTTTTCTGTCTTTTTTTAGTCTAGTTTGGAGTTTACCAACTTTATTAATCTTTTTTAAAAAGGTTTTGACTTTGTCAATTTCATTTCTTGTTTTTATGTTTTTTATTTTCTTTCATTCCTGCCATCATCTTTATTATTTTCTTCCAACTACGTGCTTTAGGTTTAATTTATTTGTTTTACTTTTTCTGGCTTTTTCTGGTGAAAATCTAGATCATTCATTAATTTAAGTTTTCATCCTAATATAAATAATCAGAGACCATTTTTACTTTAAACATCAGTTTGCTGTATCTCTCATGCACTTATTCGGATATTAATTAATAATAATACAAGTAAATGATGTCAAAGAGTTATAAAAATAAATAAAAGAGCCTTTCTACAGATTCACCTTTGTCACTCTTTCTCTCCATTTGCTCTCTCTATATGTGTATATGTGTGTGTGTGATTATTTTCTGAAATATTTTAGAGTAATTTACCTCCATCGTGGTTCTTTACTCCTAAATATTTAAATGTGTACTTCTCTGATTAGATATACTTTCTTACATAACCATTGCAATGATCAAATTCATACACTTATATTTATGCTGTACTTTTAACTAATATACCCTCCATATTCCAAGTTGTCAGCTTACCTAACAGTGTCCTTTATAGCATCTTTCTCTCCTCTAGTACATGATCCTGTCTAGGTGTCAAGTTTCTTTAGCCTTAGATAATCTGGAATATTTCCAAAGCCTTTCCTTGTCTTTTATGACAATAACATTTTTGAAGAGTACAGCCCTTCTATCTTTCAATAGAAAGTTATCTGTTTGGGTTTGTGTGTTATTTCCTAATGATTAGATTAACGTCATTCACTGTCTTAGGATATCATATCTGGAGACACACAATGTCCATCTGTTCCTTATTGATGACAATAATTTTGATCGTTCAATCAAGGTGTCACCAATATTTTCAGTACACAGTTATTGATTTTTCTCCCTTTCAACTAATAATCAGTGGTAAGGAAGACACTTAAAAATCATGTAAATATCTTGTTCTCATCAAAATTACTCCCTGGATTTAGTATCCACTGATAATTCTTCCCTAACTCGTCTTACCATAATGGTTACAAAATGACGGTTTCCAAACTCCAGCCCTCCCTTCACATTGAGAAGTCAGCCCTCAGCATTCCAAAATAAGCAAGTGGGCTCCCTTCTCATGTATGCATGGGTATAGACGTGTACTTATGTATCTAATTCAGTACAGGTTCTATATATTGAATCTATCTTCTATCTATCATCTATATATTGTGAATGTGAAGTCATGAATTCCTGTGTTTCCATGGCTTGTCACACACACACACACACACACACACACACACACACACACACACACACACACTTGCCATTTGACAGGTTGTAAATGGAATCTCTTGGGGCACTTATCCATTCATATACTTTATGCTCATTTTATTAAGTTGAGAAATAAAAACTCAGATGTATTAAGTGATAGATATGTCCCAGATCACAGTGCTGTTATGAACTGAACATGAATCCAGGTATTCTAACACTGAAAAAATTACTATCTGTCTGTCTACCTATCTATCTATCTATCATCTATCTATCCCATTACTCCATAGATTTATGATTAAGTAAATGTGTCAGTGTGTATGTGTGCTATGGATGGGACAGTATTTTTTTTAATTCACATTTTGACTTGAGGTCATCCAAGCCATCCCAGGATAAATATAACATCCAAGGCAAATCACTCCTGATATATCCTTCGCTCCCAAACTTTTTCCTGAGTTAAATCAGATTAACATGATTGACAATCACAAACAACTTTGAAGAGATGTCCTCAGAATACAGCCCAACACCCCAATCTTGCCTATCCTTCCTAGGTGGGTTTATAGATTGAACAAATGAACATGGGTATTATGTCAGCCTCAGCAACCACCTTTCTCTCTCTTTAGAATATTCTCTAGGGCACTGCCCAGATTAGGACACAACCCAAAGCACTGGCTGAATTCAAGTCCAGGGACCACTCTGGGAAAGCTATGTTCTCGGTTGCCCTCGGAAACAGCAGCTCCTCCTCGCCTGTGGCTTCAGCAGCTCTCCTTGCCCACTGCCCCGCTCACCCAGCCACATCACTCCCTCCGCCTCAGGACTGCTCATTAGCCTGAGATTAGCAGCTGTGTCAGCAGCAAGCCTAGCAAAGCTCAGCTGCCCTGGGCTGTAGCTGCGGAGAGCTGTCTGTAGAGGGAGGGCTCAGCTGCCCAAGTAGCAGGCACATGTCAAATCCAATTTGGGAGAGGATCTTGTTAAGCCTCCTTATCTGATGACAAGTCCGCCTTTAAAAAAAAAAAATCATCAGTTAAGATGGTTTTGCAATGTCTACCAGGCACCCAAGCTCAGGTCAGATAATGTTTCCTGTCAAGAATAAATTCTTTATATCCCATCAGTCCCTTGGTTTGAGAGGATTTAATTAGTCATACAGGACATACATATAAGCCTTGTTGGCCACTCGTCAGTCTCTGCCCTTCAAAAGCTTTGTGACTAATTTGTGTGACCATATAGTCCAGTATCTTCACAAGTAAAGAACACAGAGTGGATTTTTATTCCTATCTTGTTACCCTTTCAAAACTACGGGCGCCAAAAATAATAAAACCAATTGCTTGTGAGCTTGTGGTGAAATAGTAATTTCATATATTACTAATAGCAGCATAAATTGTTCTAATCCTGTTGAATGGAAATTTTGCAGCACGTACAAAAACTCACAAAAGCATATGCACTCTGACATTCTACTTATGGGGTTTTCCAAAGAGTAGAGTGGAGCTAAAATTGATTATATATTAGGGGTTAAGCATGTTTATAGTCCATTGTGCAACTAATTTTGCATATCAATCCTTTGACTCATATTCCCATTTTATAGAGGAGGAAGTTAGAACAATGGGTAATGACTTATCTGATGCTGCAGTATTATTATGGGGTGGGGGGAGGGAACCTTCAATTAAACCCAGTCTGCCTGAATCCGATCCCCTGTTTCTCCCTGTATAAAATACTGCTTTGGGAGGAGTTCTATGCATGAATATTTTCACTGCAGCATTATTCATCATAGCAACAAGTGAGAAAAACCAAAGTGACTCATAAAAGGGGAATGCTTTAGTAAATTATGGAAAAATTAACCCAATAAATTATTGTGCCACCTTACAAAGGATAGTTTTAAGGATTATATAGCAATATATTGGGGAAAGCATATTACATAACATTGTCAAGAGACTAGAATACAAAAGTATTCCTATATATGATTATAACTATATTAAAATGCATGTCCATATGGGAAAAGTGCTCATAAAAACTAGGAAAATAAAAGACTTTAAAAAAGATATTAGTAACTAAGCATTATTTCTCAAAATATCAATTATTATTATGAAGTTATATTTGAAGAGAAGCATGAGTTTGGAAGGAAAGAATAATATTTAGGATGGAAAAGACCAGAATTTGAATACTCGCTCTTTCATAGTCTAAAATTGTAAAACTGAACAACTTATGTATAATCTCTTAGCCTCAGTCTTTTGATTAGTAAAATGGTGATAATTTTAACTTCACAAGGTCATAATGCAAATTTATTAAATTAAAACGGTCAAACACTGAGTCCACCATGATAAATTCAATTCATCAAAAATATCCATGATAAATTCGTTAAAAAAGAAAAAAATAAATAAATTAAAGTGATGGTCCTTCACAAGCTTCCACCATCTCCAAACTTTCCTGTAGGTTGTCTGGTGCAAGACAGGGCCAAACAGGAAGCAACATTTCAAGCCACACATTTATGCATGCTCACAGGGCAGCCAAGGGAAGTGGGTAAATAGGAGCATTCACTCCTTGCTAGCATCATTCTCAACTCAAACCAGCCACAGATCTGATGCTTCATCAACACTGAATGCATTGTATATTAATCCCCGGGCTCTGTGTGAAACCAGCATGTGAAACTAACCCTTCCCTGGTCCTCTGTGCATTTACAAGATAAGACCTTGTTACAGGCTGGGCAGCGAAACTCCCTGAAGCCTCTTAGAATAAATGTCCTCACTCTATGAGACATCGTAAGCTCTTGTTTGTGGAGATGTTGTGAGAAGATTCCCCCAGTTTCATTATTGCTAAGAGAACAGGAGACACTCGATAAGATGGGACTTATTAATGTTGCTACATGGTCTTCTGGCTGGGCAGCTGTGCTCTCTAAGCTTGATGCTGCACTGGACTGTCTCTAGTTCCCAAATCAAATGTAGGGTCACGTAGATTTGAGAATGGAAGAGGCGGTAGGTATCAGAAATGAAACAGACCAGGCACTGATGGGTGTCTAGTGATCAATGGTATCCTGATCCACAGCATCTTGGCTATTGAATCTTCACCTGGGCTCTGAGCAAAAGGCCCTAAGTATGCAGTGCCTAATGATCCCTTGGCTGGAGTAAACAATCTGCTCCCCCAAGAAGAAGTGCTCCCTGCTTCCACCCATGGCCCAAAGAGGGGGTTAAGGGAAGTAGAGAGTGGTAGGGTGGAGAGAAAATAATATTATCAAAGATTTAGTAAGTATCGATCACATAAGAATAAAATTAGCTTGCTGATTTGGCACTCACCATCTGCTAGAAAGATACTGTTACCCCATCATTTTAAAGATGAGGAAACCAAGGCTTCAAACTTCCTTTAATCATCCATCATCTATTTGTTGAGTGCTTACTACAATCAAGAGACTATGACCTCTGCGGACACATGACAGATCGTCAGAAGGTGAAATTTTTCATTTGGCTGTGATGCTCATTCATGAAGCTCCTCAGAACACACTGTTCCCTTGGGCAGATGCTCTCAGATTAAGAAGAAATTGGCAGTGCAATTGTCCAAGCTGTCTGCTCCTTCTTGCCTCCACCAAGTTAAATGAAACAAACCTGGTGCCAGGATTGGGAACAACGCTTTAAATGGTTGCACTTTAAGCAGTTTCTTAGAACAGTCTAGCTCTTGGCTTACAACAAAGGTAGGCACACCTGGCATTCACCAACTGGAAAGAAAGCATGTTCTGTCCTGCTTGTAATCCAGGCAGACAAGCCTTAAGAGGGCTGTGAGGGCAGGGAAAGGGGCTACGGAACATAGTGATCCCTTCTTTCCATGGATTAGGAAGAGCAGAGGATCTGGAGGCCGGAAAACACACACACACACACACACACACACACACACACACACACACACACACCTAGATTGAACATGATTCTGCCACTTGCTTGCTGTGTATTTTGAGAAACTTTCCTAAGTTCTTAGAACCTCATCTACAAAAAAGATTTGGGGGGCTACTTGTGAGTCAGGTATGTACTACAACTGGCCCAGGACCTGGCATAGAGGCATCATTTTTTTTCCCCTGAACAATGATTCTGTGTTGAGAACAGTGAAGGTTTGGTAAAGGTTGGCATCCTGAGAAGTGAGTGATATGTTCAGTCTATAATCTAGAGTGAAGACCCAGGCATAGACAATGTCACTCCCCAGAACTCATGGAAAAACTGTCAAGAAGAGCTGAGAGCTTTGGGCAAGGAGAAGACAAAAGATTAGAAAGCAGGGCAACCAGTTAAGATAGCAAAGTCCAACTGTTATGTAGACAATTTGAATTATTCTGTCCAATTCTGATTTTATGCCCTAGAGCTATGTCTAATAACTGTCCATTAGAGTGTATATCCTATGATTATTGTATTGTAGAAGAGCACCTAAGAGATTTCAAGGAATCACTTGGGACAGAGACAACTGTCCCTTAGATGCTAATTTCAGTGACAAGTCCCCTTGTGGGTCAGCACATTAATTCAAGCCAAATCTATTCTGCTTTCATTTCAGCCCTCTTCTCGTTTAGCTCTCCTGGGGCACAAAAAAAACACAGCTCCTGGCTTGGTAACCCTATTACACATCCTAACTATGTTGCTGGTTAATAGCACAGTCATGCACTGCCTTAATCTATTACTCAACAATTATAGCATGCACTGTCCTGCATTAGGTATTTTGGATGGCACAAGAGATGACTGTACCTCTCTTCAGGGAGCTTCGGACACTTGAATTGCAGTACATTAGAACTCATCTTTTCCAATCATCCATTTCATTCTGGAATCCCTGTCATATTGCCCATGACAGGTTGCATTCAGCTCCTGCTTGGGCTCTTCCTGTGCTGGAAGCTTCCTGCCACATTCCAGGTAGGCTCTAGGCTCTAGTGCTAAGTTTAGGAAACAGTAGACTCTCAATACACGTGGAATATACCAAGGCCATTAATTAATGGCTTGAATTATTCTTCATTTATTGACTAATCAATTTGTTATAAATCCTTCTCTTCTTAACTTCTATGCTTGTCTCACTTGGAGCTGCTCAAATATTTACAAGTTTCTCCAGGCCGAACATTTCTGATGCCTTCAAATACTCCTCATATGGCCTTGTTCCTGGGTCTGTTCTACCTGCTTGTCCTATCTTGGTTTCTCTCATCTGGTTAGTATTCCTTCCAAATTGTGGCATCTAGAATTTAACAAGTTGAAAACACAATGTTTCAGATGTGACTTGGAACCGCATTCTTCTTACTCAGAAATCTATGTTTTTACAAAAATAGCTCAAACAGTACAGATAGTATGTACATTAAAATGTGTTCCAAACACATAGAACAATTTTGTAGGAGATAATGGAGAGACGGCTGCTGGGATTCACTCCATATGCATTTTAGAGCCCAGAATTATAGGACACAGACCCAAGAATAGCAAGAAATCATATGAGGCAGACATGGGGCACCATGAGATCAGCACCAGAACCACTTGGTGGAAGAGAGTGTTGATGGTACAGATGACTCTTGGCAAAGTCAGAGAAAACTGTCCGACTTTGGGGCCCCTAAGCCCCTTTCTCCCTCCTAATTCATCTGACGAAGTAAAAAATGGACCAACTTTACACTCACATTGACCTAGGTTTGAATCCTTATGCTCCCAGGCTGTCTGTAGTGTCAGACAAATGCCTTCCACTCTCTCTCTCCAAGCCCGTTTTATTATCTGTGGTATGGGAACAATGATGTCTTCCTCCTCTTGTGGCTATGATGATTAAGGAAGACAACAGATAGGACCTAGCACAGAGCTGGGAGTGTACAGGGCTTAGAATTGGTTTTGCATTCCCCAACGCTAGAATTCACTGTCCTCAGAGCCGTCTGCTTTGAGCAAAGGCTTTACACCAGAGATTTACACCTCAGCGTGGGCTAATAAGACAGTATGATTCCTGCCGTGGGGGAGTGTGTCTGCTAAGGTGTTAAAGAAATCTTACGCTCCAGTCAGGGGGTGGCCGTGATGCTGGTGGTGGCATTTTATTTTAATTCTTACTAAGCAGCTTTCACAAAGGCTCTGAAAGAGCTGCTGCCCCCTCTCCCTCTCCCCGTACCACCTGCTTTCTCCTTAGGGCTGGGGCTTAAAAGACACCATTCACAAGCTCATGACTTATTGTTAACGAGACTCATTTAACAGGGCAGCATTTCCCATGGTATGATTTGGTTAGAGACATGGACCTCTGGGAAATAACCAGAATTCCTGGCGCTAACTAAGCCCATTTCAAGAGATTCCAGATATTTTACAAGTGTGTGTATGTGTGTGCGTACCAACTACACGCACTGTGAGCCATCAACCTGTCAGAGTTTGTCATCCATTTATTCAACAGCCCTTTAACTAACATATATTATGGCCTAAGCACTATACTAGAGGTGGAGGAGAGAAAGATGATAAGTTCTATCTCTAGTAGAATAGAGATGTAATTAGACACATAAAGAACCATTTGTGGTAGCGGATGTAGAAGTGAAGCAGGAGCACAAAGGAGGGAGCAGGAAACACTCCCCGGGGCGGGGGAAGTTCAGAGAACTCACAGAGGAAGTGACACATGCTTGAGGCCTTGACAGATGAACTGGAGTTTTCCCAGTGTTCCAATGGAAGAAGGACATTTGAAACAAAGTGGACAGTATGTGAAAAACTGATGGTCATGAACTGACACATCATTTTGGGGAAACAAGAGAACCTGAAGCATGGGGTCAGTGGAGTGTAGTGGCAGAAGAGGTGACCTAAGGAATTTAGGTCCAGTGTGGGAAGGACCTTAGTTAAGGAGCTTTAGCTAAAGAGAGTGACTGTCATCATCCCCAAAAAGATGTTCACATGCTGTACTCAGACAGGAGATGTGGGGGTGGAGAGAAGAAAGGTTAAATTCAAGATATGTTTGCTATAGAATTTGTGGGACTGGTGATGGATTTATGAGGGAAAGGCCCTAAAGAGCAGAGAGAAGTTGAGGATGACTCTGAGGTTTCTGGTTTTGAAGATCGACTAAATAACGTCATCATCAACCAAGACTGAGAACACGGGAGGAGGAGCAGCTTCCGGGGGAGGTTAAATAAATAACAATAAGGGGCACATTGCCAACAGCTTCAAGGACATTACTTTGGGCCTCAGAATAAACATCAGCTCCATAATGCCCTTGAATGACACTCTATA
The DNA here is from genome assembly GCA_003508835.1 of Eonycteris spelaea. Lineage (NCBI taxonomy): Eukaryota > Metazoa > Chordata > Mammalia > Chiroptera > Pteropodidae > Eonycteris > Eonycteris spelaea. Next base: position 897,397 of record PUFA01000160.1, on the reverse strand, counting down.
ATGCCACTTCTCAGCCCCAGAGTTCTTGTGGGGCTTCAGGACTCTTCCTTTGACTGCAGGCTGGGTCCCCCTGGGTCATTTTGGTTGTCATGTTGAGGAAGCACAGAATAATAATTACAGTATATACTGTGGGAACAGACACCCCTGGGTTCAAATCTCCCCACCAGCACAACTAGCAGACTCTGTATTCTTAGAGTTTGCTTAATCTCTCTTAAGCCTCCATTATTATCTATAAAATGGGTATACTATACTAATTTTACCCACCTAATAGGAAATTAAATGAGTTAATGTATGTAAAAGACTAAGACGAGTATCAGGCACATAGAAAGAATTCACAAAGGAACACTATTTTGTTATCGGTATACATTTTTATTTATTTTCATTTATTTAATTTGTTATTTATTGCTATGGAGAACTCTTCAGCAGACAAGGACCAATTTCCTACACCTACGCTTCTTCCAGAAGATGCCATTAAGGTTGACGCAATGCAGCTGTAAAGCCTGCTCTTTAAACATATAGACCAGGCTCCTGATTACTGTCAGCAGAATGTGCTTCTGGCCATACTCCCAGAGCTGGCATGGATTTGGAATGATCGCTCATGGGTCTCTGACCAGGTACCCTATCCTGGAGAGAGTGCTGATCATCATCAGGAAATAGACCAAGACCATCTAAACTGGAGACTGAGGCCTCCTAGGTACTGTGTTCCAGCTAGCTATTTCAACTCCTGCCCTTGAATGCAGGTGATTCACTTCTCCTGAATCCTGAGCTTCTCTGTAGGTCTCCGTGAGATATCAAGACTGTCTGGCTTCAATCCAGGGAAAGGGTGCTCTTAAACTGTGCTGTCCAAGCCCAAAGTTATGAGGCAGCTTAAAGTGACCTTGAGCGTGGAAAGACACCAGTCCTGTCCTGGCTGCGTCCAGTGTGCTTACAGCCAGGTTATTTCATGTGGGATTGTATTAGGTAGAAATTTTCTCTTACCCACTCCATGGTCTTCATGTTGGGAGCCAGAGTTGCTGTGGTAGGAGCAATATTTAACTTGGAATCAGAAAAATTTCGCCCTATAAGCTGGAATCCACTATCCTAGTCTTGGCAGCATAGTCAAACCTACAGAAATCCTTCTGGGCTAGTTTCACTAAGGAAGCAAGTTTTAACCAGAGTGTTGAAGAAAAAAAGAGTAATAAAGATGCCGTAGAAGGACTATGGGCTTTGGAGTCAAAAGAGATTTAAGTCCCAGCTCTGCCTTTCATTGCATATGTGAACTTGACACGATACAAAACTCTCCTGAGCCTCTATATTCTCATCTGAAAAAGGGAACAACAAGATCCTCTTCTACAAAGCATTATTGCAAGTGTCAAGTGAGGTAACAAATAAAATACTGCTTTGTTAGCATGATTTTTTTATACCAAAATATATGCAGTTCGATTTTTATACTTCCTTAAAATGTATTACAGTCCCAGGATAATGTTTATATAATCTGTCTCATTGTCTTTTCTTCTGTGTGCCTGTAAAACCAGCCTCCCTGACCCCACATGCCCCAATATGACCCATTCTTCAAAGCCCAGCTCTAAAATCAATTCCTCCATTAATGCCCCCCACATACACACACCTGAAAGATATTACCTCTGCACTCTATGAACCCCCAGAGCAGTTCACTTTGCCTGGGGGGTCAGTATTTTCTACCTTGCACTACAACCATTTGTGGATTATAAGCTCCTGTCCAGCCACAAATCCTGTCATAACTGTATGCTCCATAAGGATGGGATTTGTGGCTAGTTCATCTTCAAGTCCCCCATGGTGAGCGCTAAGAAACAAAGTCCAACGAATAAGAACATTAATGCTCAACACCTTGGCTGCCATGACTCATCATTCCACCTGGTTTTCTCTCTCCTCCAGACCCACCTCAGAACTGGAGGCAACCTCACTTCTGCCTCACACAATTTCTGGTGCACTCCTTCCCCCAAAACAACTGCCGCTTTTTTTCATAAGACTTCTTGAGGTTTTTTTTTCTAATGATAATTATGGCAGAAATGGATAACAAAGTTACAGAAATATTTAGTATCCAACTTTCACTTGGGGTTCCATCAGAGCTATTGACTCAACACATCCAGAACTGAACTCCTCTGTATTCCTTCCTCTGCCTGCCCCACCTGCCACTGGCTCATCTGGTAGTATGTGTGTGTGTGTGTGTGTGTGTGTGTGTGTGTGTGTGTGTGTGAGAGAGAGAGAGAGAGAGAGAGAGAGAGAGAGAGAGAGAGAGAGAGAGATTCATTTAGATTTTGGAGTTTATGCTAGAACAGTTAAGACTTTGGGGATGTTTGATAGGATGAACATATTTCTCATACAGAAAGAACATGAATTTAGGGGGTCCAGATGGTGGGACATTATTAGTTGAATTGTCCTCCAAAAAAGACAGGCTGCTCTAAAATAGTACCTCAGAATGTGCCCTTGTTGCTGCAGATGTAACTAGTCAAGGCAAGATCATACTTTATTAGGGTGGGCCGCTAATCTAATAAGACTAATGTCCTTTTAAAAAAGAGGAGAAACACACAGGAAGAACAGAGGCCAAGAGTTTCTGGCAAATTACAAAAATTGGAAAAGGCAAGGAAGGATTCCTTTCTACAGATTTCAGAAGAAACATGGCCCCTACAACACTTTTTTTTAGATTTCTAGCCTCTAGAGTTCAGACAATAAATTTTTGTCATTATAGCCACCAGTTTATGGTACTTTGTTACAGCAGCCCCAGGAAACTAATCCACCCACTATCTTTCCAACCAGTGGAGAATGACCTGGCTTCCCTCTTTACACACAGCAAGTCACATCCCAGCCATGCCCACCCTCTTGTCTCTCCTACCGCCTTCTCTGACTTATTAGCACCAACACACCCTTAGTTTGGTCTTTCCTCTCTTCACTGCACTATTACAAAAGCATTCAAGTAAGTATCCCTCTAATCTGTCATCCACACAGCTGCTGGAGAGATCTTTTCAAAATATTGATCTGATCATACTTTCTACTGATTAAAACCCTGCATTGGCTACTCTGAATCTCTAGACATTGACAAAGGAATATAAGCATCTCTGCATCTCTGTATAGCTCAAGACCCTTGACGATGAGCTCTGCATCCATCACCCTGCAACCATCTCCTGCCCCCACATTCATACGCACCCTTTGTTCCAAGCATATTGGAACATTTCAGCATCAAAAGAGTTTTTCACCTAAGGGTCTTCACACACTATTGTCCTGCCTTCAACCTTGCTCCTCTTCTTCTAGCCAACTTGTACTTTCTTCAAAATTAGCTCAGATCACCTTCGTCAGGAAGTCTTCTCTGAACCCTCCCCCTCCCAGACTAAATAGTATGCCTCTCCCTGTACTTTCATCAGGGCCACCTCGACCCACCACATTTCTACCACTAGACTGAATTCCTTTGGTACAAGAACCATCTACTTGTAACATCAAAGCCAATGTGGGTTCAGAGCATGTGCCCAACAAATATTTGTTTATTTTACCTACTTTCAACTATTGTTTTTAATCGTTGGAGAATAGGCAATGTGCTAAGAACTTGCAGGTATTTCCTCCTCCTACCAATCCTATCCATTGAGCATCATTATCTTTCCATTATTACTAAAAGGCTGAGTCTCAGAGAGATGAAATAACTGCCCAACACATATAGTTAAAAAGTGCCAGAGGAGAAGGTCTAGGCCAGCATCCAGACGACACCACACAGCCTGAATGATGAAGAGATGAGCCAATGAACACTGGAGAACTCACAATTAAAAGTTATTCCCTGTAGTTCATCAGAATGCAAAGAGACCTCCATAGTTCCACTTGCCACTTCAATATCAACTTGCCTCTGGGAGAGGAGGAGGAGGAGGAGGAGGAGAGGAGGAGGAGGAGGAGGAGGAGGAGAGGAGGAGGAAGAGGAGAGAGAGCCATTCTCCCATGGTTGAAGGAGTTAAGGTCCTCATTCATCACACACTAGTTATGTGTGTCTGTGTCAGGGGAGGGGAAGGATGGACGCAAATGTTATAAACATCAGCAGAGGCAAATGAGGAGCTATTTTATCTCCTGAGCACGGAACATAAAACTGGATGCATTCCTGCACCCCAAGCTTAATTTACAGTGTGTGATGGAGAACGGAGTCCTGACAGGGGAAGCGCCCTCTTCACACGCACCCTACCCACCCCACGCCTTGTTGGAGGCAAAGATGAATTAAAAACACAAGCTGCTCAGAGGAGATAAATCAATTTTCATCAGAGCAGCACCCCTGACACCACCCCGACAAATCAATATATTTCTCCATAATGGAGTCACTAAAGCTGCAACCAAGTCACCGGGAAACGCAAAGCAGCCTCATAAAAATATCGCAAAGTAATAGAGTATCTGAATCTGAATTTCAATTATCTACCTTCAAGGGCATACTAATATCTTCAGTAGGGGAGTCCATCAAAAATTCATGGAGCCTGGCTTCACTGCCTCCAGTCAACAGTTCTGTGGGTTTCCAAGGTTCTCACTGTTCCAGCTTGGCAGAAGGTGAGTCTCACCCACTCTAGAAGAATCTAGAACCCCCTGGAATGCAGGAAACTCTGAGCAGATGATCCTGTTCATTAAGACTCCCTGCTGGCCCTGGAACTGGGAAGATGACTGACATCTGCCTGGATGGGTTCTAGGCAGGCTCAGAGGCCCCGAGTCCTAGTTAGTGCTATTAAGATCAAGCCAACCTGGTGCCATCAGCCGGAAACCCAGTGGGAACCTCCCCGGGCCTGGCGGGAGTAAGGCTCTTTAGTTCTGCTAGCAATGTCATGCCCTGCTGCCTTGTCGCCTCCTGCCTGCCCTTCACAGACTCTTGGGGAGTGGGAGGGGACTGACTTAAGGCACAGCAGCTAGCTCCTTGCAGGTGCCTCCTGTTCAGCCAGCAGAAGTCGTCCCTGGGAGTCATCTTGGTCATGCAGCATGCCTCTCACTCAGATCTTTGTCTCTTCATGATGGCTACAACAACCACACAGGTGGTGTTGAGTAGACAGCAGACAGTCTAGGTCTGAATCCTGGAGCTGCCGCATACCACCTGAGTGGTCTTGCAAGCCATGGTTTCCTTAAAATCCTACCTCATAAGATTATTGGGACCACGGGCAACCTTTAGCGAAGGCTTGACTAGGGTTAGAGATCAGTTGAAGCTCTTCCAAGATATCAAGTCATTTTATCCTCACAATGACTCATTGAAGTTGATATTATTTTCCTGGCCATCTTACAGATGAGAAAGTTGAGGCGTAGAAGTTCAGTAAAAGAAACAGTACATGCAAAGTGCCTAGCACAATGCCTGGCACCTTGTAAAAGCTCAATGGGTGTTATCACCTGCTATTACTATAATATTTAGCGTATTTTCTAAGTAGTTTAAAAGCCGCTTCATGCACTTCTGCATTATTGATCCATACAATAGTATTTCTAAACTCCAGATTACTACAAGAGGTTTATAAGTGGTCTCTTGACCCCTGCAATCCATATTGCTAGAGAGATCTTTCTAAAACACAAATATGATGACACCACTTTATATTTATATTCCTTAATGGATTCTCCATGCCTTTTTGATAAAGTCCAAACCTCTTAGCTTTGTGAACAAAAGTCCCCTTAATCTGACCTTGGTTTGTCTGCCCAGCCTCAGTTCCCAATGCTCCCTGCATCACAGTTTACAAGCTATCCCCCAATTCTTCTAAGAATAAGTCCTGTTCACTCATATACTGGGACTTTTAGATAGGACTTCCCTGCTTATTATGACTTTCCTTCCCTATTCTGTTAAACACCTTCCTTCTTGTTGGAGTCACCTCCTCTGCGAAAACTTCCTGCATCATAGGGCAAATTTGCACTCTTGTTCCTCAGGTCCCCAGTGAGACTTAGATGCCTTCACCATGTCACTCCTGACACTGTATGTGTCTGCCTACCATCTACCTCCCTGTTATCCAGGATGCTAGATGGTCAGGCCTTGTCATTAGTACATCCCAGCTCCCCAGCTCAGGTCCTGGCACACAGTAGGTGCTGTGTGTGTGTGTGTGTGTGTACATATGTATGTATGTATGTATTGTATGTGTTTGTTTTATGTTTTATTTTTAATTATGGTAGGGCGGGGATGATAAGACACCATAATCTTGTCCTTGATCAGGAGAGAACTGAAGGTCTTAATGCCATCCTGGAAACAATGCAAATTCCATAGAATCACTCTAGCTAGTTTAATCAGGAAAGGAATTGATTAAAGGATGTTAGGTGGCTCATGGAATCTCAGAAGACCAGAGAACCACTCTCAGAAGGGAGCAGACTGAAATGATGCTCAAATTACGGTGTTGGGCTACTCCACTGGGGTCACTGTCACTGCCACCTCTAGGCAAGGGCACCCCAGCTCCTAGTAAATATGATTTAATAAAGGAGTAACAGTGATCTATAAGGGTAATTATTCCCATCTTACCAAGGAGGAAAATGAGGCATAACAAGACTGTGGGCCTGGCTCACAGTCCCACAGGTATTAGGCCATGGAATTATATTCTGATGCCTAGATGTCCCCACTATGCTGAAGCCACCTGGATGTCAGGGTGGGGGGAGGGGACAGACAGGTGTTTTAAATCTAAGGAGCCAGGCTGCAACTCACACACCTGAACATTTAGCTGCAGATGGAGACATGTGACAGAGGCATCGGCACCCCCATGCACGTTTCTTCCTCTCAGGCATACAGCTGGACCACGTGTCCCACCCCCACTGCTGTGCACGTGGGACCATGGGATGAAGTTTTCTGCTCAGCAGAGTGTGAATGCAAGAGAAGTGGGTCAGCTCTAGGCCGACATGTCTAAGAGCTGGTGTGTCTCCTCCACCTGCTCATGACAAGACACAGAGGACCCAGGGGAGGACTGGAGGCCCTGGGGGAGGCAGAGCCACCATACAGGAAGAACCTCACCCAGACAATCATGTCCCTTCCCCCATAACTTGCCCTATGCATCTCCTCATTTGGTGGCTGGGTTGTACCCTTTATAATAGACGAGCAACAGTAAAGCGCTTTCCTGAGTTGTGTGAGCTGTTCTAGCAAATGATCAAACTCTAACAAATAATAGTAGAAACCCTGATTTACAGCCAGTTGGTCAGACGTCCAAAGGTGGACACTTGAGATTGTTGTCTGAAGGGGGCAGCAGTCTCCTGAGACTGAGCCCTTAACCTGCAGGTCTACACTATCTCTGGTAGTTAGTGTCAGAACTGAATTGAATTGAAGGACACACAGCTGGTGCCCCAAGAGTCAAAGAATTGGTTGGTGTGAGGAAAATCCCACACGCATTGGTGTCAGAGTATAATGAGTAGAAATAGATCAAAGAGGCGTCAGAATCAGGGCTTCTCCACCGGAAACGAGGACCAGCTATTGAAGGATCTGGTCTCCCTGTCTCCGTCTCCCATCTACTATCTCACTGATTCTGTCTCTAACTCTCATGTCTGCTTACCTCTCCTCAGCTTCCTTCCGGGCCCTGCAAAGCAAACAATGAGATGATCTTTGGGGCTCCCCTCCTACTATAACATTCTCAAATTTGCTCTGAGCCAACTGAAACACCAGGCCTCATCCAACGTTAAGTCCCCAGAGACAGTAGCTTTAGTTTATCTGGGATGCAACCCCTGCTTCTCTCCAGACTATTAATCTCACCTCATTCCTAAATCAGTCATGTGGCAATCAATTCTGCCCCACAAATAAGTGGCTAGAATCAGAAAAGTAGACCTGATGGGATATAACGGCCTTTCTCAGCCTGGACATGTTCCTTGCCTGTAGGGTGAAACCAGGAGCCTCAGCTCCTCCCTGCTCTTCTTCCACCTGGATGATTCTAACAGCTCCAAGGAAGAGTCAGTGTCAACTGAGTCTTCTATAGGAAGGGGTAACTAGACTCAAGATGCAGAATCTGTCCCACTCAAGGAAAGGAGTATGAAAAATGATGAAGGGGGTGGAGTGAACAAAGTGCAGACTCGGGACCTATGGGCTCAAAATGTGGCCTATGCACAACCTGGCCTTTCTTGTGCAAAGTATCTCAGGCTTCAGGCAAAGAAGGCCAACCCCGCTAGATCCACGTCTAGCTCTTCTGTGTGTGACCCAACCTCTCTGAACCTCTGATTTCTTCATCTATAAAAAGAGGATTATAATAGTTCCTACCTCACAGGGTTGTAAGAATCAAATAAAGGAATGCACAGAGCATGAAGTGCACACTCACAATCACAAGCAAGATGATCAGCATCATGCTCTATGCCTAGCACGGTGTAAAGCCGTGTACAATTTGAGTAAATGTTTGAGAAAGGGAAGAGAGAAGAAAAGAGAGAAGGTAGGAAGGAGGAAAAAAGGAAGGAAGGAAGAAGTGAAAAAAACGGGTGGTAAGAGATTCAGGCCATGGCTGTGAATAACACATCTGACCTGTGGGAGTCTTATGGGGTGGGGATAGTCACATAGTCTGATCAAAGCACCCACGTGATTCCACTCTGCTCATCTCCCCAGCACTATTAAAAAGCTGCACTTACCAAGCTCCCAGTGGCCCTAGTATAAGGAGCCTCGTGGGGCCTACCACCAGCAGGGGAAGCTGTCCTTATGAGGGGGCCAAGGGGACACAACACCTCCCTGGGCCTCACTGCACCTGATAGCCACCGCTGTACGCCAACTGCTCTCCCCTGCAAACCGCACTTACTCAACAGATAGGAGTGGCCTGTTGATGTCAATGCATGACCTTAGGCAAGTCATTTAACTTCTCAGAGCCTCAGTTTCTTCATCTGTAAAATGAGGAGGGTTAACAGCCCCTGACCTGCGAACTTCGAATGTGTGAGATAGTTCTAGCACTAGAACTATATGCTAAGTGTTCTGAAAACACAAAATAGTCAGAGTTGGTTCCTTTCCTGAAAGCCGGGGGTGAGGGTGAGGGATGTCAATAGAGAGAGAGCTCCATGGCTAACTCAGTGCTGGATGAACACTGGAACCTCCTCGGGAGTTTTAGAACCATACCAAATGCCCTACCCCACCCCAGAAATTCTGATTTACTTTATCTGTGATAGGGAGTGGGCTAGTTCTTTTTTAACATTACCAGGTGGTTCCTATGTTGAGACCTCCTGGCTCCCCAATAAAGTGAATGTGAATAAACTGAAGGAGGAGAATAATCTAAAAATCAACCTGAAAAATGATGCATAACCCTCCCCCAGAGTTCAAGGACCTGTGAACTTTGAGAATGAAATGCAAATTTAGTTTTCAAAAGCTTATACTTGTTAAACGCAGATTACACATCAAGCACTATGCTAAACTCATGATAGCCTTTATCCGTTGAATACTCACACGGGCCCTAGGTGTGACTGGTATCACCCATTCACAGAGAGACCAACTGGCAGAGCTTATTATTTCAGTGGAGTCAGCATCCAAACCCAGCCCCGTCTGACTCTGAGACCAAGTTTTGTGCTCCTTCAGGCCACTGACCAGTGCTGGAGAAAGAGCTCTGGACCCTTCCCCTGACTTGCACTCCTATTTTACTCTGGGCAAAATCACTGCCCTCTCTGGGCCTGTTCCCTCACCTATAAAAAGAGGTCTCTGGGGTGTCAGCTCCATCATTTTTAGACCTGGAATCCTGGGACCCTCTTGTGCTTAAAGCCACTGCCCCTTTATTTTTCTTCTCTTTTTGATATATTTAACCTCAAAATGTATTTGAAACCAGGGTAACGAGCCTAGACAAATTCTTGGCCTCTCCATGATTTTAAATAGGGAGTCTTCTTTCTGATTTTTTTTCTATCAAATCCAAGAACTCTGGGGAATTGTTGCTGAGCAGAATCCTCTTTGGAGATCTTGGTATAACGTGATTACATTTGATACACATATCGGCTTTAAACTCATTTCATAGTCCTAAAAGGCTATATCTCAGGCTATACCTGAGATTGATAATTCCCCGAAATTTTACTCTGGGGTATTAAAAGGCTACTGGCTAAGAAAGAATGTACCGGTTATTCTACACCCTCCTGGAGATTTACAGTGTATTGCAGCCATAGTAAAGGTGCTGATAAGTCTTGCAGTAAAGAAATCTGGGCAGTTTTGTTTTATCCAGCTTTTTCTCAAGCTTCCTTGGTCACAGAACTCTTTTACTGCATATCTAAATTGAATACTTTAAACAAGGTATAATCATCCCTGCTCAAGCTATATCCCATCTTCTTGGACCCCCAGATCAATGCTTCTTTGAAATCTAGAAGATGGACTGTGAGTAAGCCAAGTGTAGAAGGAAGGCTAAGGTTTGCTGTCACCCTCCCAGATACACCATTTTCTGCATCACAAGGGGACCTGGATGAGCTAGGAGGGCTGCAATTAACAAGGCAGCTGGCTCAGTGGAGCCGGAAGCACTGTCATCCAACAGTCAGGTGGGTCCAGCTGGGTGACAATAAAACCACCATAGAAACTTGCACCTTGCCATTCTAAGTATGGTCTTTACCCTTCAGGCTGTCTGTGGGGCCGGGGGTTAATTCATTTGCACATGTGACAGAACCAAATTAGAGACACAGAGACAGACAGAATGATCTAACTGAACCTTTCACATTCTTTCCAAAGCAGGATCACTTCGGGGACAGTTATTGCCACCCTTGACTTCATCCAATGAAGCTTCATAAAACCCTTACTCTGTGCAGGCTATGGAGATAACATAGTCATGAATTAGAGTCAACCACAGCCTTCCAGAAGCTCACAGCTTGTGTGGAGACAGACATGCAAACGATTATGGTACTGGATAATTGTACAAGGAGTAAGGACAAGGGCCCAAAGGAGTCTGGAGAGAGGAGAACTAGATCTTCCTCCTTCCAGTGCAACATACATGTACTGAGCATCTTGTGTGTCCCAGACACTGTTCTGGACACCGAGGAAATAGACATGAAAGACACAGTCCCTGACCAAAAGCTGCCTTTGGCCTCTGGGACATTTCCGAGCCCACAACCTCTCCAAAAACAGAATAAAACATTTCCTCCTCTAAACTATGGAACTGCCCTCCATGGTGCTTGTCACATCATAGTGCTTGTCACACCATAATAAATTTGTTAGAATGCCTGTTTTCCCATGGGGGCTACAAGCTGCCCAAGGGCCAGGCTAGGCATTACTGATGTTTGCATAACAAGTACATCCCTTACCAACTGCCTATAAAACAGCAGATGCTCAACAAATGCCTTTTGGACTAAAGAGATGGGTGTCGGAAGAAGGGGAGTTTATAAATCAGTATATTCTAAGGCCACTCTGGTACACGCCCTGGGAGAGGAAAAAGCACCAAGGAGTTCCATGCAGGAAGAACAGGGATTCCACGGGGTGAGCAGGGAGAGATCAGGAGAGCTCAGGAAAAAAAGTGGCACTGAACTGGACGCTGGAGGATGGGTATCCAGTGAACAGAAAAATACGAGGGAAGAGGGGAGGAATAAATCCTAAGAATGAACTGTGTGACCAAAACTGAGGAGTCCAAGGGGAAAAAACAAGCATTCAGGACAGAGATATGCATCCAACCAGCGTTTAGGGTATATATCATGAGGAATCAGAAACTGACCTGGAAATGCAGTTGGGAAGGCAGTGGGGACCACAGATGGAGTAGAGCAAAGCAATGACATACTGAGAGCTGAGTTTGGGACGGGGCCATGTGACAATGGTGAATAATGAAGACGAGAGAGAGAGCAGCTTGGGAAAGACTGCTTAGAAATATCTATTCTGAGTCAGCTATCATATTCCCTAAAGAAACTGCCAGCCTCCGGTGCCACTGCCCAGGTCCCCAAAAGAGTCATTCTTGTACTGGTATAGCTCCCTCCCCTTTGACCTATAAATAGCTCTATAAAGGTCTCTGCCCCCAGCTCAGCCACAGATGCTCCAGTGCTGAGCTGTCACCCACCAGGACCGGAGCACGGCCAGCCCTGACTCAGCCCTACCTGGTATCTCCACTGTCCCTGGAGGAAGCCAGCCTGTGGTCCTCTGACAGCACGAGTAGTGGTCAGCAGGAAGTGCTAGCCAGTGCCATCTTCCTGAGCCTGAATCCTGTCCCCGGATCTCTGAGAGATATGTCACATTCTACCAAGAAAGTGAGGGAGAAATAGTTCAGTCTGTGGCTGTGCATGCCTTTTTTTGAATCCCACTCAGGGGTCATTGCTCACCCAGGATCAGGTAAAGGAAAGGCTCTTGGAAGGTCTGAGCATTGGGAAGCAAGCGTCTGGAAGTCTGAGGGCTGGCCCTTCGGTGAGTTACCTTGACTCTAGCCTCACCACTCCTCTCTGGAGGAATTTAGGACCCCTAGTTCTCTGGGAAAAGGCGGAGTTCTGGGAATTTGTGAGACAACTATTGGTGCTTCTTGGAATTTGAGGTACCCTGTCCTGCATCCAGAAGCTCAATGCTAGGGCTCTCTGAGGAAGAGAATCTTAATGCCTTCCATAGGGGACAGGCATCACAATAAACATAAGAACTGACACATTTTGCCAACCTTACTGGGCATCCTGACTTTGCCCCTTGTTAGAGCATTACTTTGTAAAGTTCCTGAACTTCCTTGAGCTCAAATGTCTCCACCTGCAAGACAGGGATAACGCCTTCCTGCCCAAGCACTGTGGGCTGCTGAATCAGATGGCAAGTGTACACATGAATATTCTCTATAAACTCAGGGCTTAGGGAAAGCAATCATGCTCCAACCGCCCATCCTCAGGAATCCAAGGCCCCCCTAAAAGCAGTTCCTCCGAAGAGGGACCTAGACCCCAATCTAACCCATTAGGGGATACACTGGGGTCACCTCTATTGAATACCTGCCTCCCTCCTTCATTGAGAAGAATGAACTAAGATCATCCGTGTAAAGGGAAAAGAAAAATACCAAATATTTACTATTTATTATCTGCCATTTATTAGATGCCCACCCTGTGCTGGTCATCTATTATCTAATTTAATTAAATTTTCAAACTAACTCTATCATATATATCATAGGAGATATATATACACATATCATATATATAAAATCATATATAGAGGTAGTGAGAGGATACAAACTCAGTCTCTCTGCCTCCAAGAATCTTTTTTCTCGGTGCTTTTCTGCTCTTCATGGTGCAGGGGAAAGGGAGAGTTTCTCTAGGTAGGCAGGGGTAGTTCCACGGTAATGTTCAGTAAACACTGTCTCTTTCCCCTTCCCTTCCTTTCTAAAGAAGCTGCTGGGAGGATCCGCATTCCTGGGAATCCCAAGTGCCCTGGACGTGGGCCCTGGGCAGCCTAGTCCAGTTGGGCTGGCTACAAAACATCAATCCACACACCCTGGGGGAGCAGCCCTGGATCCGGGACTGAAGCCCAGAAGGCTGACACCACATGCCTGGCCACAGGCCAGAGAACCAAGGGTACCAATAAGCTTGGTGCCCACCTGGCTTTGGAAGCCTCGCAGGGCCTGGCACCAGCAGAGGAAGCTATTCCAGTGAGCCAGCCAAGATACCCGAAGCCTCCTTGGGCCTCACTGTGTCTACTGAGGGCACCTGCTGTGTGCCAAGTGCTGTCTCTTGTAAATCACACTTATTTACATCTGAGGACAACCCCTGCCACATGATTTACATCCCAAACCAGTGCTTCTCAGCCAGGAACAATTTTGCCCTAGAGCAGACACTGGGCAATGTCTGGAAATATTTTTGGTTGTCAAAACTGGCAGGCAGAGGTGGTTACTAGTGGCCAGAAATACTGCTAAACATCCTATGATAAGCAGGACAGCCCCTATCACAAGGAAGTTTCTAGTCCAAACGTAAATAGTGCCAAGGCTAGAAATCCCAAGATGAAGAAACTAAATCACAGAGATCTGCACCAAGTTCACACAGCTGCTGTGTCTCAGCTTTCAGGCACTGTTCTCTGATTCGTGCTCCTTCTTTACTCCTGAGATGGGGGAACTCGTCCCAGCCAGGGCCAAGGAAACTGGAGGGTGGACACACCTGTATTCCTTCCAGCACACAGAGTTGGAGGAACTACAGAGCCGACTGAAACGCCCCCGAAGTCTGAAAGCCCAGACAGAAAATTGCCCTGATGCTTCCTAAGATGATGGTGTTGTTGGTACCAGAGGTATGGAGTTGGAAACAATGATTTATTTGCATCTGAAATTATATAAGTGGTTGGCTCCCTCTGTACACCCCAGCCCCCACCTCTAGGCACAGCAGTTGTTGGTAAGGGCCAGTGGCCTGCTGATTTCCCCACAGTCCAAAAGGGGCCACATTGCCCTCTCACCAGAACTGGACAGCTACTAGGGGCAAATTAATTGGCTTGTGCCCTCCTCAAAGACAGATAATATAGGACGAAGCCCAGTGAGGGAAGAAGGGAGACAGGCAGGTGGGAGTATGAGTGTGGCCGTGGTAGAGATGAAGCAGAAATAGCCAGCATGGCAGGGTCGTGAATGCCATGAAAGCAGAAGTGGAATTCTGCCTGAATCCCATGAAGAGGTTCCAGGTCAGCTAGAGACCTGGCCGTTTTCTCATGCCAGCTGGCAACCTATACCCCAGAAGCTAAGTCTCTATTCATGATGGTTCCAAGATTAATTAGGTCTGACCTGAAACAGAAAACCTTCCTTCTGCCTACTCTGATGGACAGACAGACAGCTAGTCATTCTTAAGAAAGGAAGCTCAGCACTTAAGCTCCAATCCCTACTCTGAAACCCTGGAGCCCCCATCCCACACCTAGGCAGTACTTTCCAGGGCCCCTGCAGTCCCTACATTTCACCCTGGCAAAAAGAATAACATCCTGAATTTGGGAATCGTAACTTATTGGACAACCACAGGCCATCACTGAGAGTTTGGCAACCGGAGAGTAAAGTTTGAGACCCCACAGGCAGATGAATCAGAGCTCCAGAGACAAATGGGATGCTCTGTCCAAAATAAAGGCTCTTCTGCCGGGGAAATGGGAAAACTCTTGATTAATAATTCCAAGAGCAGAACCTCACAACGTCTCCAAGTTCTGTCTGGCAAAGCCTCAGCCAGCTATGGCCTGGCCTGCCTAAACCAAAAACTGCATCTGTCTTTTTTGGCAAGTAGTCACAAACAGATCTGCCCATGGGTAACTAAAACACTGAGAGCACGGACATGACAGGCCCAGAAGATGAGCTACAGATGGAAAGTGGCTAAGGACCAGGGCTAGAGCTAGCACCTCTGTGGGGAAGACCAGTCAGCAAAGCCAGTCCTGGGTTTTGCTTCCAACTCTTCAGGCGGCGGTTCTCTTGCTGGTAATTTTTAATCTTGGCTGAGCATTAGAATTAACCTGGTGAGCTTTGATAAATCCTGATGCCCAGACTTCAACACAGACATCTCTGGGGTGAGACCCAAACACGAGTATTCTCTAAAGCTCTCCAAGTAACTCCAACATGCAGTCAAGGTTGAGGATTATAGACTCAAATCTTCCCTTTATGCCTTGATTAGTTCTCTAAGCATGTGATGATTAAGTTTCCCACTGCCTAGGTATTGTTTACACTCTACAGTCAGTAATCCACACCAAGGACTTGACGCCACAAAGATATGATTTAGAGGTAAGAAATCCAATAAAGATAAGACTCCTATTTTTTAAAATAAAATATAACAAAACAATCCAACAGAAAGCATTTTTTTATAATACCTTTCTTATCTTAACCATCCAACCAGGATGCTTCCAAGCATGAGTCTTAAAAAAGTAAAATGTGATCATGTCACTCAGAATCCTCGCTAGCTTTCTACTGTCTACAGCAGGGGTCCCCAACCCCCTGGCTGCAGACCAGTACCACCTCAGCTCCACCTCAGTCATCAGGCATTAGATTCTCATAAGAGCACCAGTCCCTGATGCCCAAAAGGTTGCGACCTCTGGTCTACAGTATTCAGAAAGCTTGGAGTCTCTCACGACCAGTCTCTGACCTACCATTGCAGCATTTTCTCCTGCTCCTGACTCTACCTAAGCACGTACCTTGAACACCCTAGGCTCACCTGTTCTATAACTTCATTATAGTTTCCTGGCCTTGTGATGTCCTCACCCACCCCTTCCTTTGTCAAAATTCTACTCCCTTGAAGGCCTAGTTCAAATGCCGCCTTCTTCATGAAGCCATTCCAATCCCCCCAGTTAGAATGAACCCTTCCCCTCTTCTGAACAAACCCCCAGCAAGCACAGTACAAATGATTCTCTCATGACAGTCTTAATTAAAAGCATATGTTTATGGGGATGGGGGGGATGAATGAAAAGATGAAGGAGAATAAGAGGGGAAACTTCTAGTTATAAAATAAATAAGCCAGGGATATAGTATACAACACAGGGAATATAGTTAATAACGTTGTAATAACTTTGCACAGTAATAGATGGTTAATAGACTTATGGTGGTGAATATATCATATCTGAATACCTCTAAAAATATGAGATTTCCCTGAGGGCAGGAGATGTGCCTTATCCCCAGGCCCAAAGGAGGCCCTCAGGAATGCAAAATGAATGAATGAATACTCAAACAGCAGGTTGAATTAACTACACATTGTGGATATGTGCTTAGTTCTTCATAATTGTGAGATGCTTTCCCAACAAACAAACTGTATTTTCACCAGAAGATAGCTTTATATCCATCTAGTGAAATCATTATTACCCATGTTCCCTGTTAATCTTTAGGCTCATTAGTATGCCAGTAATTAGCTCCCCTATGTGGGCAAGGCCAAGAGCAGGTAATATGGAAGAAAATGCTGCCTATGCTTGTGGCATATCAGGTGAGTGATGCAAAGTAAGAGGATAAAGCCACAGTGCCGAGGGCTCCTGGGATAGACATGCATGCATCCATCACCCACGCCACCCGCTGTGCACCCAGAAATCCCTCCCTCTAGCTCAAAGCCAGATAGCTTTGAATTATCCAGTTCTCCAGAGAAATAAGGCTGGAAGAAGGAAAATGTGAAATTCCCCAGTTGCCCATGGCCCTCTGCCTGCTCCTAGCAGAAGCTCTTCTTCATATACCGCCTAGGAAGGTGGAAGAGGGGAATAAATGGGACCATGAACTTTAAGACCTTAGCAATTTCCTTAATCTCTTTTACCTCAGTCCTCATACACAAAATGGGAGGAGTAAGAGGACCTCCCTCATCGTATCATTGGGAGACGCTTTCATCACTGCCTGGCACGTAACAAATGCTCAGTAAATGTTTTGCTCCCATCATTTATCTAGGTAGTTCAATTAAATGGAATCCACATGGGAGACTTCCCATGAGGTCTCCCATGTGGGAGACCTCCTCTGCTCCCCCTAAGGAGGATCTCCTGCATGAATTCCCTGAAGAAAGATGCAAGGCAGCGCAGGTATTGGGCTACTTTTGTCTTGAGACAGCTCCAGAGAAGTGAGGAGATACCAAGGGACAGGCCAAATAATTAGGATCCCTACAGTTGACACTTCATGACCTGCTTTAGGCTATGTGGTCAGCATCATCACCCTGTTCCAACAACCCTAGTGCCTGTCACCTCACCCCAGGCCTGCCCAGGCTCAGCACCAGTGAACCATGTCTAAAAGATGAACATTCTCCTCCTGGGATACTGGGGATTTTGAATGAGCCTTGACTACAACTGAATGGAGTCCTACTGACCTTCCCATTCCCCTCCAGCCCACAATTTTCTGGAAATATCCTATTCCTTGTCCATCTGGAAACCCATCATTCCACCAAGTCCAGCATAGCAATTATCACACCAACTCTATCCTCTGAAAACTGGCAATTAAAGGACAACAATAAGCACTTATCCTGCCTTTGTAGGAGGAACTGTGATTGATCCTCAGTTGATGAAGGATAGCTCTTCTTCACAAAAGAACATCAGCTAATAAATGTAGAAAGAATGATAGAATTAGGAAATCACCATTTTGCAACCTCTAATGAAACTATTAGTTCATGTTTAAATACTGTGGTAAACAGAATATTTGCAGGGCACCATAGAATCAACCATGTCACAGATGATGGGAGATGATGCAATAGAGAGACCTCGCAATTGCTACCTTAACCAAGCAGTCAAAACTAGCATCTCTAAGAGTGGGACAACCACAGAAAATGCTCTTCCTGCTACGATGCAGTATGAAATACACAGCTTTATCTATGGAGCCCTCTTGCAAAGAACATTAACCTGAATTTCATCGGGTCCTTAAACGTAATTCCCAGGTTATAAGAATATAGGGGAGGGAAGAGCGGGTTAAGTGAAACCACAAGTAAGTAGTCAGACAGATTCATAGTGCGAAATAATTGTATAAAACAATTGGTCTTTTTTCTTCCAAGAGTCAATAAGAGAGGAAGTGTGAATAGCAGCATTATTCACAATGGCCAAAAAATGGAAACAACTTGAAGGTCCATCAACTGGTGGACAGATAAATAAAATGTAGCATATCCATACAATGGAATATTATTTGGTAATAAAAAGAAATGAAGTACTGATACACACTGCAATATAGATGAACGTTGAAAACATTATGCTAAACAAAAGAAGTCTGTCACAATAGACCGTATAGTGTATGATCGCGTTTTTATGAAATATCCGGAATAGGAAACTCTATAAAGACAGAAAGTAGATTAGTGATTACCTGGGGCTAGAATGGTGAGGCTTAGAGAAAGGTGACGGCTGACAGGTACAGAGTTTAGTTTGGGGTGATAAAAATGTTCTAAAATTAACAATACTGTGAATGCACTACGTCCAAAGTCCACTGATTTTTAAACTTTACCTGGGTAAATTGTATGATATAAGAATTATATTTCAATAAAGCTATTAAAAAAACTATGTTATAATGGGGGAGAGCTTTTTGATTAAAGAGACAGAAAAGCCAAATGCAACTCATGAATCTTGATTGGATCCTGAATTTTTAAGTTAAAAGGCTGTAACAATGTTTTGGGGACAATTGAGGAAGTCTGAATCAGAGTGAGTGAAGGGCAGCCTGGAAGCTGCCAGAGCACACAGAAGAAGGGCACTGGATGAGGAAGGAGGGCAGCCCAGGGAGGACTAACCCCCTGTGAGGAGGCATCCAGGCAGAGCGGTCATCTGAGGGGACAGGAGGATGGTCTCCACTCAAGAGAGGGGAGCAAGTTAGTACAATAATGGGAGGCAGGTGTCCCACTGCTAGAGAAAAGAAGAACCAAAAGGAATGAGAAAAATCTAAAACGAATCCTGTGGTATTCATCTGGAATTGGAAGCATCAGTGGAAACGCTTGGCTTCCATCCATGTAGATGTCACTGTGTACGTAAACATCCGAGCTCTACTCACCAAGCAGGCCCGGGAGCAGCAACGCCCTATTACCAATGAGCACATCTAGAAACCAGATCTTCTAAATAGCATTTCCAATGAAAAGGAATCATAGTTCTGGGAAAATGACTCATTACAGGACAGAGGAAGAAAAGAAAAAGATGAACCTGGAACATCTAACTGGGCCCAAAATTTTAAAAATGTTCAAAAGTTTCAAGGAAAATGTTAAAAGGACCCAGAAGTCAGCTTGAAAAGGTTCCCAAATATGAAAATTTTGAGTTTCTAAATAAAGAATGATATATTTTTACATTATAATCCATTGAATAAATTTGGGTTTACACTGATATAAATATATATATATATATACATACACATGAATAAAAAAAAGAGAAGAGAAAGCTCTTCCATATTTTAAAAGGCCAACTAATAAATGCGGATGGAATGATGGAATAAGAAAAATCAGTATTTGGCAAGCATCATTATAATAATTCAGGCAAGAAAAATCAATGGATGATAAAACCAGAGGGTAAAAGAGGGTTGAGAAATGAGATTTTACATAGTCTCAAAGTATCTCCCTAGAAGACATCATGTTAATCAAGTGATAAAAGATAGCACTCTAAGTATTGAGACAAACAGATACCGTGTGTCCCCGGACCAGATGCAATGAAAAGGATCTTGTATCGGTTCTGTGAAATTCAGCCCAAAATTCATTATCTGGGTCTGATCAAGAGGGCACATCAGACAAACCCAAACCGAAAATCATTCTGCAAAATGACTGTCTTGAATTATAAAAAAATGTCAAGGTCATGAAAATCAGGGAGAAACGAAGAAGCAATTCCAGAGCAAAAAGGACTAGGGAGATATGGCAACTGAGTGATCCTGGATGGGGTCCTCTGGCCAGAGAGGACATCATTGGAACGGACCACTGGATAAAGGATACACAGGAATTATTTGCATTAGCCTTGCAACATTTATATGTTTGAAATTGTTTCCAAAGAAAAGAATATAAATATCATCTCCTTTTGGAAGACTGTTGGAGCCTACCCTTTGTTGCCTCTGGACCTTGTACAAACTTTGGTTGTTTAGTGCAATTTGTTTACAATTTAGTCTTTCCACTAGACTGTGAGCTCCTTGAATTCCTGGACTGGGCTTTATTCATTTCCATTTCTCTAGAGCCTAGACAATGGCCAAAACATAGGAAGCACTCATAGCCCCTGATCTTGGCTGGCATCTCCCTGTACAGGCTGACTGTTGGTAAATTCCTCCAGATATTAAGCTGAAATATGACTCTCTACAAACTATAGAGCATCTGCATATCCTGCAGCAATGAACTATGTGTCCTGGAACAGTGTCCTGTTTCTAGGGGCACAGTGCCTGAGATCACAGGCTCCAAGGAGCGGCATTCCTGCCTCACTGCTTTGGGAGAACAATGGCCCCTGTTTGTTTAATCCCAGCCCATTGTGACAGCCTCGACTGCACAGAGCTCACTTGTGATTCATGTGAATGTCACTCGAGCTCCCAGAGGTTTGCAGCCATAATTCAACTTTTGTTAATAGCCACTTAAAATGTCCCTGAAATAGCTAACAGGCCCAGGGGACAGAAGGTGTTCTGCTAAGAAATCATTCCAGGAAGGCAGAGGCAGCCTTGGCCCAAGCTCTAGAAGACACTGTTACTTCCAATTCATAGAAATATTTCTCTCTCATTGGCTGCCTTCTCATACTCCATGAAGAGAGGGATGGACATCTATCTCTTGAGGCCACCAAGGAGAAAGTGGGACCTGAAATTCTCTATATCATCATGGTGGACATGCTAGAACCCCTTCCCATCTGTCCAGAGAGAGGCCCTCAATCTCCATGTACAATACAAGAGGAGAAAACACAAGAGAACACGGTCCAGAGGATTCCATAAGAAAGCCCCCAGTTCAAAGAATAGAGAGGATTCAACAGTTATTGGATTAGAAGTCCAAACGTTTGTGTGTCGGTGGAGATGGCAAGAAGCAGAAGGATGAGCAGAAACACATGTAGGTTGAGGTCTACTGTGCTACTGGTTCACAATTTATTTAACTCTCCCCAAATCAAATTAAATAAATTGCTTAAGCGCATACAATAATATAAGATTTTAGCATTTGAATCAAGATAGTCTCATTCTAGAGCCCAGCCTTTAACCACCATGATATACCGCCACCTGCAAATTTGTCAATCAGAGCAAACCTGGACTGAAGATTCAAATTCAAGTCACTGATTCAGAGATGGAAGTTGAATCTCTCAATGCCAACATCTCACCACCTGGTTCCTTAAACACATCTGTTTCTCCTAAAGTTATCATTTCCCCCACTGAGAGTCAGATTTCAGATGGGGAAGTGGAGGCAGGAAGAGTGAGCAGAGTAGAATCACATGCACATCTGAAAACTGCTGCTCACTTCTTAATGTCAGGCCCCTAAGCCCTCCCCATCCCCAGTTGGCAACTTGGAGAGATATCAAGTGTTACCCTGACAAAAAAAGACTTCTCCAGCCTTTCAACTTTATCAAGAGGGTGCTGTGGAATTATGTGGCCCTTCCACTTCTGCATTGCTGAGCCAAGAGACTGAGCAAGAGAGAGAGAGAGAGAGCAAAGGATTGCATGCAGATTTGCAGAGCTGGGAGGTCAGGCCTACATCCAGCTCCTGGAGATGTGATGCTTGTGATAGGCATGATCCAAAGCCCACCACCCCTTCAAAGGGAAAGTAGAATTCACAAAGTTGATGCACAGTGCTCTGGCTGTGCAACCAGTGAAACCAGCTGCACCCCAGATACATGACATCAGCCCAGAAACCACCTGCATGTTCATCAAAGGAAGCCGTCTGGGGTGGACTTGCATCTGTGCTACTTCTCCTCTAAGGCAGGAAATGCAGTTAAAGAGGCTTGTTCTTGAGAGTGGAATATTCTCTTGCAGCACAAAACCCTTCATCCAGGATGCCTTTGCCTCCTTTCTCAGTTTACCTGCACAAAGGCAAGGGATGCAAGTCAGCGCTAGAGGGCTATGGGGACAACTGAGCACTACAGCTTCAAGAGAGTTCCCCTGCACCCCACTCTCCTGCTCTGGTCCAGCCCTGGTAGCTGCTAGGCTCCTGGTTCCCAGTAGAGGATACAGAGATAAACTGAGGAATCTTTGACCTAAACTTCAACTCTTTTGATCTAAAGACTTGCTGATGAAAGGCCTGACTTCACTCACTCAACCCTGTGCAAATAAGCTCTATGTCTTCACAAGAATCCCCCTGAGCAGAAATGTAAGGCATAAACTCTAAACACTGCCACTTGCTGACTGAGTGACCTTGTGCCAGTCGCTAAGCTTCTCTCAGCCTAACCTATGTTCAACTGTGAAACAGACACATTATTACATTTTCCACTTTCAGAGCTATTGTGAGGATCTAATAATATAAAGAAAGCACTGAGAATCTGGAACCAGAGCACCTGGTTCAAATCCCACTTTCCATTAACTTTTAGCTAGATGACTTTAGGCCCATCGTTTAACTTTTCTGAGCCACCATTTCTCCATACAAAAAAAACAAAGCTATAAATATTACACATTTCATAGAGCTGTCATGAAGACTGAATTATTCCATGTACTTAATTTAGAACAGTGCCTGGAACAGAGTATGCGCTCAGAAAATGTTAACAAGTATTAGCAGGTTTTTAAACTAGTGTGTTGGTCAAATGAAAGAATTTCTATTTTTTGACACAGCCCGGGGTGCCTACAGAAGCTTATGCCCAATGGTAATGCCTCATTGCCCATACTCAAGATTTGCTGATGTTAATATGGATTTCCAAGAAAATCCTTTTGCTTTTGGATGCCCTGTCACTATGTTTTATCACCAACTCGTAATAATAAAAAGAACAGCAACAAAATACCTGACGTTCTACATCTGGCCCAACGCTCAAAGTTTCACTTATATTACTTCATGCAGCTGCTACAAACAATCCTGTGAGGTAAGCGCCAGTGTGATTATTTAACAGATGAAGAAGCTGAGGCCTGAGGAGGTTAAGAACTGCAGAAGGTTATTACTCAGATCTGTTTTTCACTCATATAACACTTACTTCTGACACCTAATGTGCGGATTTTCCCCTCATACTAGGCAATTCTGGCATTAGTGCTGACTCCACGGGTTAAGGGCTCAGTTCCACAGGACAGCCCCCCGCTTCAGATGCCAAGTACAAGTCCAGGCCACTCATTCTCCTAACCGACTCGCTATCAACTAGGGATTCCCATGACCCCCTCCTCAGGTTCGATAATTTGCTAGAATGGCTCTCAGAAGTCAGAAACAGTTTACTTACTATTTATTGCTGGTTTGGGATACAGGATGTAACTCAGGAACAGCCAGGTGGAATAGATATATAAGGCAAGGTATAGAGAAAGAGGCACAGAGCCTCCATGCCTTCTCCAGGTGAAACACCATCCCAGCACTTCCAGCTGTTCACCAACCCAGAAGTTCTCTGCATTCTTCATTTAGAGATTTTTATGGAAGTTCCATTACATAGGCATAATTCATTAAATCATTGACCACTGGTGGTTAGCTCAATCTTCAGCCCCTCTCTCCTTCCTGGAGGTCTGCACATGGGGCTATAAGTTCTAGCCCTCTAATCACATGGTTGGTTCCTTAGGCAACCAGTCCTGAAGCTCTCTAGGGGCCAATCAAGATGCACCTCCCTAGCTAAAACTGTGGTAGGGTAGAAAATGGCTTATTATGAGTAACAAAAGATGCTCCTCTCACCCCAATCCCTCAGGAAATTCCAAGGGTTTTCAAAGATCTTTTGCCTGGAACCTGGATTGAAGACCAAATATAGATCTCTGATTATATCACAATATCACAGTCACGGAAGCCTGGAGCCTACATGTGTCTGTCACTAACTTCCATGATTGTACCATGAAGCTAAACTATCTCATTATGTTACTACCTCAGGTGCCAGAGCCCTTTCATTCTTCTAACACTTGTCATAACCCCCTGGTGCTCCTGGGAGGGCATTCTTCCCTCCTGATGAGCTTCCTTCCCAGGTCTATAGCTGCTGGGTCTATCTCCAGCCCCCCACCCCAGACTTATCTCTCATCTGTGTGCCTCTCAGTATCCCCAGCCTCCATGAGGAATCAGGCCAGGCCCAACCACACCTAAGATTTGCTCTCTAGGCTTAGAGTTAGCACCCTGAGATTATAACCACTTCCTCTGGGAACTGCTTTTCAAGGAGTCTTGCATACTCACTTTGGGAGGTCAGGTCATTGAAGAGCCACTCAAATCCCTGGCTCCCACGGCCCACACACTTCCTATACTCTCTCTGGATGAACTGAATATCGGCTCTTCTGTCTCCAAGCGTTTTCCCCCAGCACTATCCATATTCCCAGCTTCTAAAACACTTAGCCTCAAGGCTACGCAGTATTGGGAAATGGCAGGGGGGTTGTAGGCTGGATGTGCTGGCTACATCTGTTATCAATTCTTTCCAACGCCATCTGCCAATGGCCTTCACCTCTGACCACACATATCTGTTCAGGAAAGAAATAAGTCAAAGATGCTCAGAGTTGGAAGTAACTCTAGAGGTCATTCAATCCAACTCTTCACCTGACATTAATCTACCACTGCAGCACTGCCAGTAAGCAATTGCATGGCCTCAGCCTGAGCTGACGACAGGGCACAGGTCATCTAAAATCCTAGGACAGCTCCTTGCAATAGCCGGTATCTCCGAACTTCTGCCTTCCCATTTTGGTGCTAGCTCTGCCCTCTGGCCTCACACAGAGAAAGCCTCATTCCTCTTCCCTATGATTGCCTGTTAAGCGTTTCAAGACAGTGATCATGGTGCCCCCTTCCCTCTTCAAGCTAAACAGTCTCAGTTCTAGCCTACTCTCCTCATCACTCACGGTTTCTGTGACATATGAGGAACATCACCTTTGGTCCACCATACATCTCTCAATGCCTCCTGCTTTACAGATGGGCCCAAGTCACTGCCAACATCAAAAGCAGCCTCGTCCTCCTTGTGGCTTGAAGCCAGACTGATGTACATCCAGGAAGAATTTGCGGTTAAAAGCTGGTGGGGGTGGGGAGAGGAAAGAGAAGTTTCCAAAGAAAGCAGAACCGGGAAATAATGAGAACGCAGGCATTGATGAAAGTGTGAGCTGGAATGTGAGCAGTTTCGGGTATACAGGCAGCTGGAACAGCAGAGTTAGGTCAGCTCTTAGGATATGGACAACTCTGAAAAGGGCTTTCCTCAGGCAAGAAAAAACTCTAAAGAGGAACAAACCAGCTGTGTCCAGAGTAGTGAATCTTAATCAGAGAAGTGCTCATTTGAATTATGAAAAATCTCCCTTGGAAATAGTTATAGCCCTAGTAGTGGTCACAGATCTAGAAAGTCCGGGGTTTAAAAGACTTTTGAAACAAGTATTTCCTGCTTTTTAGCCAGACATAGGTCCATATGCCTAGGAGATTCTCCATGTTACCAAATAGATGAAGAAGCTAAAACTAATTGCTACATAGGGTTGAGTTCTCTAGCTTAGCCTGATATGGTTTCTTGTCCAGGTGATTTATTGAAGGAATAACATCAGGAAAAGCCTAGAAGGGAATGAAGCATGGCAGGATGGGGCAAGAGAAAAAGTATGCAAAGTTGGGGCTTCAGAAGAAGTCCAGCTCAGCCTGATTCCCTGCGAAGCTCTGGGGTATAAATTGCACCACAATTTGTTAATCATCTTGAGGCAAGATGACTTACTGCTATGTCAGTAAGTCCCTGGTCACTGGCTTCTGTCAGGCAGTGGGGAGGTGTATAACTTCCTGTGCATCTCAGGAGAAACAGTGCCAGCCAAGTAAAGACATGCTCCTGTTCTCAGTGCAGATAGGAAAGGTAAGGAGCTGTACCCCCAGCAGCAGTAAAGGGATGTGGGTGGTGCACTAACAACACCTTCCACAGGTGCCCTTGCTAATTCATACATGAACCCCGCTCACAACTACAAGATAGTGTGATAGACACATTCAATCAGACCAATGAGATGAAGCCATAATGGTCCATGGACAGGGTTCTGACAATAGGATTCTGTACCTCCCTTATCCTATATAGTCACTGATACTCACTGTATTAGGGTGTTTCTGCTTCCACAGTACAGTTCTATCTAAATAACACAAAAAGACAAACAAATGGATAAATATACCTGGTTACAAAATAACATCAACTCCCTCCCCCCAAATATAAGTTAAAGTTGTAGTTTCAGCAAACAAAAGTGGGATCAAAATATAAATTTTGATTATGTTCTACTGCATTAGAGTTCTACAGGTTGGCAAGTCCTTGAGAATCACCTAGTTCAACACCTTTATCTTACAGATGAGGAAACTGAGTCCCATTGAGGCTGATGACCTTGCCCAAGATTGCGTAATTCAGTCAACAGAAGTCATTCGCCCAGGCAATATGTTCCTTCTGAGTGTCATGCTTTATCACTTCTGAATATAAAAATCCATAGCCACTGATGTAATCAACAGAGAATGTACCTGAGTCATGAGAAATGGGAGATGCAAAGATACTTTAGCATCCAAAGGATGATACTTTTCAGGATGTTGTTCCCAAATAAAGCCCAACTTGATAAACAGGCTTCTATCACTAGCATACGTTTCAGATTTATTATATAATGAACATATATTTCTGATATTGGAGGCATCCACTACTGAGCAACCACTTAGCCTAGTCTGTGTAAACAGGTTTTAGGTCCACTGCATGGGAGGAATGTGATATATGGTATTTCAAATTTGCAGAGATGATGTAGGCCATTCATTTCAGGTTGTAATAATAGATCATGGGTCAAATGGCCCGCTGGTCAAGTTTGATATTGCAACCCCAGTTCCATCAATGATAAACATTCAGACAAAGAGAAGCATACAGCACATTTCCAGATATCTCTTCACCCAAGTGGTATCTTTTTGTTCTACTGGAGAGAATTGGACACTTGGTACTTTGAAATATGAACTGCTCTATGGAGCAATATCTCTGACAGCAAAATCAGTGCTAAATGCTATCGATTCAGTTTTGGGGGGACTTTATTAATGGATCCCAGGTTAGCTCTCAGTATATAGATCAGTAGCAAACTAAGATTCACTTAACAGAACATTTTCTAGAGCTCATCTGTTCATTAAGGGAAGGTCTTTCCATAGAGACAAAAAGGGAACCACTGGAGAGAGGGGAAAGGGAAAGGGACTAGTTCCCAATTCAATAAGCCCTCAGGTGGCCTTCTTCTTTAGCAGTGCAGGAGGTCTAAGAACTCCCAAGGGCAGAGGCACCAACACATAGACTCTCCCCATGAGCAACTGGATGTTAATTCAGTGGCTGATACTGTAGCTTCAGCTTTTCTTTGCCAGTAGATGGTATGGGTCATTATAATCATCAGTTCCCAGTCATCGTCCTTTTCCCTTCAACACAGCAGAGAGAATTCAATACACCCTGAAAGATTTACTTCCCGACAGCGACCACCTAAAGTTCTAGAAACTGGAACATCCCAACCAGAGGCTGGAACCCTGAAAAACTACTCACCCAACTTGGCAGAGGTTGCCTCTCCAAGGACATGGCAAATGCTCACAAAACTTCCAAGCATCTTAAAGAGTATGGGCTATCATCTAATTCGCATTAGATATCATTTAGACCATTTTGACATAAAGCTAGAGACTTCACACATGACAATGAGTCAGAGTCTATACCCAGGTACTGAGGTGCGCAGTGTAGATGATCATGCAAAGAGAACCAGAATTGGTCCTCGTCCAGAAGTAGGTCAGGCCTCATCAGAAGGTCCAAAGTGATGTCAACGAACACATCTCTGGTTCATCCTAGCAAATATCCCAGAAACGGTGGGACCAAGATGGCTTCAGGTGAATGCAGAGCTGAACGGTCAGTAAAGTACCATTAAAGGAGAGTCAGTGGTGTTCAGTTGTGAATCTAAAACCTATGGAGGCCAAACTAAAAGGGGAATCTCACAAATGATCCCTGGGTGCTATCTGGCAGATAAGATAAAACATTACCCACCAAAAAAAGTAGTACTCTGACCCATTGAGACATATCTTTGGATTTAATTTTTACTCTAAATGTAACTTGGAGGAAATCTCTAACACTGTGGACATTACCCAGGAGACCAAGAACAAGAGGGCAAACCGACACCGACTGGGTGTGTACCGCGTGCCTGGCCTCACGTTCAAAGGTGTGATCCCAGACATGGGGCTAAACACACATCCACGCTTTATGTGACCAAATGGAGCTACTTTACAAATGCCAAAATAATACATGTCTTTATATCCGAGATGCTATTATGGACAATTTTTCTTCCTTCTCTATTCTTTCCCACACTTCCCAAGTTTTCTCCAATGAGCATGGATTGTTTCTATAAGCAGAAAGCATATTATTAAAATTATAACAATAATGGGACAAGTCAGCCTAATGCAGATGGAATTCTGGGTACTTACACTGAAAAGGGAGGTTGAAAAACAGCTATTTCACTTTATATTAGCTACGGAATCAACTCACGCTCAGAAAACTTCAAGCCCACTTAATACACTCGAAAGACACATTTTGAGAGCTTGCCATGTGTTAAGCAGTTTTAAGTTCTGAGAATACAAAGTTAGTAATGATATCATGCTATACATGGAAGGGAGAAATAGGCAATGTATAAAAATGATCAGTGGTTAAAGAATTCAACTATTAAATTAAATTATCTCAAAAGTCCCTTTTAGCCTAAACACTTCATAATTCTGATGCAAGGAAAAGCATAATGACTGCTGTAACAAAGCAGTAAGCCAAAATGCTGTTCAGAAGACAGAGGAGGAAGAGATTAATTTAGATTATGGTCGTAGGGAGAGGGATTGGCAATGGTTTCCTGAAGAAAGCTACAGAGACATTAGAGCCGGATTTAAAGGATGAGTAGGATTTAAATAGACATGGAGAGTGAGGTACAAAAGGTAAAAAAGTAAGAAAGGCCCATCAGCCAAGAACTCTGGGCCAGTTCAGGAAACAGCAAGTAACTAACTAACAAACCTTTACTGGGTATTTACATCCTTGTATTTGGCATGATGTATGCAGAGAATGTGTTTGAGTCAAGACTCTGGCTCTCAACTAGCCCTCTATGTGGAGGGGATGGAAAATGGGCTGTGCACTCTCTGACGGCAAGGATCTGGTCTGTCTTTATCACCGCTACAGAATATGAGCTCTATTTGATCTGAAAAGTTCTGGATGCGCATATATTAACATACTGTATGCCTGGTACACAGGTTACCCAGCTTCTGTTAGGAGTTGGGCAGGATGACTTTCCTGGGGTGAGTCTAGGAGCATGAGCTGGAACACGGAAGCCAAAAGGGTGGGTAAAGAGAGGACTGATATGAACAAAAGTACTGGGAGAGGTGAAAGTTTAACATACAATGAGAATTACAAATCCACGAACACAGAAGTTACCTGTGCTCTAACGCTGTTGGTAAGTCACAGTGTGGAAGAGTGGGAAGAGCACTGGGTTGGAGTCAAGAGAGCCAGATCAAGTACAGGCTCAGTCAATACTGTCAGCAAAGTAGGGGCCTGCCCTGTGCTTGGCAGCTGCCACATTACTAGAACCTGACACACCTCACCTCACTGGATCAGTACCACAACTCTCAGTGACAGAGTGGGGAAAGTGAGATTAAGAAACAAGTCCAAGATTACACATGAATAGGGGGCGCAGTTGTAACTACGACTCGGATCTCTCCCCAAAACCTGCTCCTCATGTACTACATAATTAGAGGTGAGTTATGAATCCACCAGCTTTGTGCGAGAATTCCAAATAAATATGCCTCCTAAACCCTCACCTGCACATCTCTACAACACTCTGGGATATAGATGAATAAATGCACAGACATGCCTCTAACAAGTTCTCAGTGGAGAAAGCTTTCCTTCAGAAAGTTAAATAAATGTTTTCCCTAAAAATCTCAATTTTAAAGTAGAAATACACAGAACTATGGAAATCAGGTTAAATAAGCAAACTGAAGGGTCATTTGCATTTCTCAATGTGAAGGCAGATGAACCCCAATATGATGAGCAGAGAAGCAACATCAAACAGTCACATGCTAGTCACAATAGCAAGGTTGCTACCTAGCATCAATAGTTAGCTACTAAACCCCACTGTGATCTCCACTCTAAGAAACCCCATCTCAGTAAGATTAGGCTTTGCCATGGGGCTCCAAAAAAAAAGTAGCAGCCACCTCTCCCTCCCTGGTTTGTCCTTACCAGCATTACTCACCAACTGATTCCCATGGTGGGCTGCAGACAGGGCAGGTAGGTCGGACAATAAACTACTAATAATGATAATAACCCACCCTACATCTGCATAGTTGTCACAATGTACAAAAGGACTTTCACATATATTGTTGCACGTGGTTCATTCTCCCAACAATGCTGTGAGTTAGAAAATCACGTATTACTATCATGTGTTACATGAGCAAATCGAGGCCTAGAGAGAGTACCAATTACGACCCAGGGAAAAAGCTAGAAAATGGTGGAGCTGGGGTTCAAACCTATGCCTTCTTACTCCTAATCTTCACCTCAGATCATGGCCAGGGGACCCCCCTCCAAGTCCGACATTCTCATTCCCTCTTCCTTTCCTTCTCTTCTAGGTCAGTAGAGGAATCTCCCCTGAATAGACACTAAGGAATCAAAGCCATCTTCTCCTTTCTCAGGAAGGAAAAGCACGTGCCTATCTGAAGTCAGATTGTCCCAGGTGAGGGCTAAGAGTGTACCTGCATGAGCATAGGGCCCACCTGTTTGTGTAGCAATCGGGATTCCACACCTGGATTTCTGGTTGTTTTTAACCTCCACCAGCAGCTTTACTCTGCTAAGAACCATGGCTCGTTGACTATTAAGGGTATGCACTTCACTGCACACAAGCTAGAGTTGGATTAGAAGCTTATGTGAAAGCATTAGCTAGAGGTGGCTAGGTTGCTTAACTGAAACGGAAAAAACGAAAAGGTAGTCCACCTGCGATATCCTCCACCATACTTCACTTCTCTGATAAGTCAGCCATGGCCCTTGAGACAGAGGCCACCTAGCACAGGACAACTGCAGGGAGGGCCCAGCAAATAAATCAAATGGAGAGGGATGCGCAGCAAAGAACTAAAAGGCAGGGAGGCCAGTGAATCACCTCCTCTGATAACCACCTGCGAGGCTCTCTGTCCTTTCCTGGTGTGGGAGCCCAAGAGTAAGTACCTATCCCCCCGGCCAAAGAGAACGGGGAGAAGGGGGGAGTAGGAAGATTACTCCTCATTGCAAGGTCTTGGAACAAATTACATCATGTTCTCTTGCAGAGGCTCAGCATGGCCGCTCAGGACGATCAACGGGTAAAAAAGATGACCCTCTCCTCTGAGGCCTTCTCCAGGTTTCATGTAATAGATGCCCTGTTGCCCTTCCTGAACAGAACGGCTTGAAGATCCAGCCCTGAGATTCATCACTATTCAGTCCTAGGAGAGAGAGCTCACACGTTAAGGGTCAGTCCAAGGAGGGACACTCAACCAGATCAGTCTTGAACTTGGTGAGGATGGCAGATAATGACATACCACTTACTGAGTAATAAACTCATCCAAAAGCAACTTCACTATTTGAGATACATCCTGAAGAGGTCAAAGGCTCAGGGAAGGCTTTAAGGCCCAATCCTTAGCCTCTTGGGACCCCACCCACTCAAATGATGGGCAAGTGCAAAACAGCAGCCCAAGGCCAAAGAACCTTTCCTTCGACTTGGAACTTGGTCATCAATGGAAAAGAAGCCATTAGTTGGACATGCGGTTATGAGAATGCTTGAGAACTCTGTCCAGGGTCTGCTACCAACCGCAGTTTCTCTCCGTGCCACCTCTCTCTGCTATCTGTGTGTTTCATGTGTGTTCAGGCAAACAGGAACAGCCGAGTGCCTTTCCAGCTGCATGGTGCAGTGGTGAAGCTGAGCACTGCACAGCACTAGAAAGCATGGGGTGGAATACAGGGATGGTTTCAGCCTCAGAATGAGGCATTGTCCCCATCTCTCCCCAAGCCACTTAAGACATCATTTGCATGTGACATGTTTTAGGATCTCGTCTGCTCTATTTAGAAGGACTTTCAGTACTGCTCGTCCCTTCCCCCAGTTCAGACTCACTTCCTCTCTAGCATACACTACTATTGATTTTTCTGTGCTTCCCCCCACAATATTTAAAGCAGATAATACAAAAAAGTCCCCAAGGAAACAGAGCTCTAAAGAGTGCAAGAGGCAATGCCCCGCCCAGCACTCTGGGCTTTTCCAGAATCAGAGAGAGCCAATAGCAAGCACAGAGGCTGTAAGCAGAGACTGGTTGTAGCATTAAAAAAAAAAAAAAAAAACTCAGAGTAAGAAGCCGGGAGGCAGTGGATCTGAGAGCAGATGGGGAATGGGTACACTATGAGAAAGGTAGGGTATGTCTTAATTAGGCAGATAGCCCCAGGCAAGTGCTGGTGACAGAGACACGTCCTTTGCAACTGCTGCACCGGCCATCCTAAACTTAAAAATTGCAATTTGGCTGAAGGTTCTGAAACTCAAAAGCTTTCCATTCTCCTAGGAAAGCAAGGGAGAAGAAGTCACACTGGGCTTCTAGAGAATCTTACAGCCCAGATGCCCAGACTTTTCTGGTAGCAAGGAGTTGTCTATACCTGCAGTCTGACCTGTTATGCCGAGTTATGCCTAGCAGCCCACTAATTGGGCAAATAGAGAACCTAGCAGCACAGCTCTACCCCTCCAGGAAGCCCCATCATGAATGAGAACCACATCCCCTACGTTCTTCTTTAATGAGCTCCACACCTCCAGCTTTCCAATCCCACAACTGCTCACCCCTCCCCACCACTCCTCTCACATCCACGTTGTGAAGTGATTGTACATACAGCAAACCAAGCCCTTCGGTTTCAAGCTGAAGCTTCCAGACAAACCAGCCTGAACACTTCACCCTCACAGGCATCTCTGACCATCCTACACATGGGCCTCCATCTAGACCCTCTCTTTGGCCCAAGCACCCTGACCATCTCTTTGCTGCCAACCTGCCACCAGACCAACGGAAACCTGGGGTCCACGGCCTCTCCTCTCCCCACACAGAGCTCAGAATCCACACAAGAAAAGGGAGCAAAGAGACTTCCACACCTTTGCAGCATCACCTGCTCCAGCAAGCTCCCAAAGCCACTGGAACCATCCAGGCTGCCTGGGGCCCCACACCCCATTCTCTGGTGGTTTTAGCTCCAGCCCAGCCCACAGGATGCCATGCCTGATGGCACTTCTGAGCAGAGAGAGAGAGAAAAAATGCCACCTCGTCAATGACAAGCTGTTCCAATCATACAGCTCAGACACTGAAAGCCATGGGTAACAGACAAATCAGGCCTCCTTCCTCTGTTTGGGAGGAGGCCAACTCGGCACATCTGAAGAAGTGAACCCCACGGCAAGGCCCCCCACGTCTGACCAAACAACAGTGCTCCATCCCAGCAGGCAGACTTCTCCAACCAGTTCCAACAACTCTGGCCAACTACCCTCTTGGCCTTCGACTAGTCTCCTGCTCCAGAGCACAGGAAGACCCCGAACCAAGCAGGAGACCGACCACCAGCGTGTGCACTTCTCACGAGGACCAAGCATAAGAGTAAGCTGAAAACCAAGTACTCACTGTGGTGAAGTCTTGGTGGCCACACTCTTGCCCTTTGAACTTGCAGTAGAGCATCATATCCTTCAGGTCATGGCCACGCGATGCAGGAACTCCAGCATGCTGAACTGCTTGGGCTTGTAGTGTTTGAAGTTGGCCTTCTGCTGCAGGGCCTCCAGCACCGTGGGGTCAGCCAGGTGCGGGTCCGGGATCTGCAGGTTGACGTCAAGCAGGGCCAGCAGCTCCCCGGCATGGTACAGGTCATTGGTGGTGAGCCTGGAGAACCGGAAGCCATTGAGGTTGCAAAGAGTCACGGCTGGGAAGACCAGACTTTGGGCCACCACCTCGTCCACCTTGGTGACATGCTGGTAGGAGAAGTAGTAGGACACCCTCTCGGAGCTTTCCACCAGCAGCAGGCCCAGAGAGCCCACGAAGGCCGCAGCCCAAAGTACACGCCGGATGGTCAGTGGCCCATACACGAAGATGTGGCGGATGCCGTGGAGGGTGGAGGTGTTGGCAAAGATCTGGAGGCTGGAGGGTTGCAGGCTGCCCTCGCTGGGGCTCTCCTTGAGGTCCATGGGGACCTATGCAGTTCCGCAACTGGCTTCAGGTTGATCAATTTCAGAGAAGAGTTTCCAGTCCTCCAGCGCTGCTTAAACCTTGACGTTCAAGAGAGAGAACCCAAGGCAAGCGTCAGGCCAGACGCAGTGGGTTTATCCTGAGAGCCCAGCCGCAAGCTGACAGGGGTGAGTGTTTATATAAAACCCATTCAAACTCTAGCTCCTGATTTTTTCCAGGCGATAAGGAGGGCTGGTTTTATTTAGGGAGACACCAAGGTGATGTGGAAGAGATGTGGGTGGGAAGGGAGAGCTTAGCCAATGGAAATAAAGTCCTCCCCCCTACACACGCCACTAGAGACAAGATTAAAAGCGAGAGCGAGGGAGAAAATGCTTAAAACAAGTCGCTGAGCAGCTCCGAGCCTGTTAACCAGCGCATAATGCCCCGTGTTAACCATCCCGGGGATGTCAGGGCGGCCACGCCGATGCACTGCGGGCGGCGGCGCAGCGGCAGAGCCTTCAGGGCCGCCGCCGCCGCCGCTCCGGTCCTCTCCCCCGCGCCGCTTCGGACTCCGGATTCCGTTGCTCGCCGCCGGCCTCCGTCCCTCCTTTCCTCCTCCTCCAGGCCCCCTTTTTTGGGCAGAATTCCAAATGCTGGCGGCCGTGGCTAGCGCCTCGGAGAGGAAGCAGCGCGCGGCCGCGGAGAGGCGAGGACCGACCGGGAGGCTGGCAGGATGCGGGGTACTCGGACGGGGACTCGTCTCTCCCCGCTCCCGGAAGAAAAGCGAGACCCTGAGCGCGCACAGCGAGCTCGCCTCCCTCACCCCTCCTCCACCAGGCTGCAGGGGGGGAAGGGTGCGGCGGGGAGGGGTGGGGGCCAGGGCTGGTGGGGGCTGGGGATCCTGCGAAAGTTACTTTGTATCCTATTTTGAAGGGAGCTAATGGGGGCTTCTCCCCAAAGGTGAAGAACCAGCCTGGGAGTGAGGACGTGACACCCCGCCCCCACAGAAGGCAGGACGGCACTTGATAAATCCCATGAGCCGGGTATTCAGGTGAAGAAGGCAGGATTCCTTTGCACCGATGTCTGCTCCCTGGTCAGTCTTAGCCTGGGGTCTCCAGAGAGAAGATGCTGGAAAAAGCAAAGGAGCAATTTAAAAACCACAGTGCCTCTGCTGCTGGCGGGAGGGAGGTTTTCCAGGGAGCAGGAACCCACCTGAGACAGAAGAGCCAGGCTCCCTTGGAGCCCCAGAGAAAGAGCAACAAGTAGTTCCTACCCCCTCACACCCCTCCCCCACCGAGAGCCAGCGGGAGATTCTGTGTCTGAAAAAGACAGCTGGGGTTCAGGTAGGGCTGGCTGTATTCCCTTGGGGTGGGGGGAGGGGTGTGTGTGTATTCTGCCCAGGATTTGCCAGATGGAAGCACAGCTGAAGCTAAAGGTGGGAGCAAAGGATTAGGCTTCCAGCCACCTACCTCTTTTTTCCTGAAAATCCGCTGCAAGTCAGCCCTAGCCAGGTGAGTGTGGCTTGCCCCATGCCAGGGATCAAATGGCTTAAATCTGTAGAACCAATGATGCCAAATCCCATCAAGAAAGGAAAAGAAAGTTCTAGTGGCCAACCCCATGCACTGCTGCCTAGGTGGGGCAAAGCCACAAGGAGGTGTCTTGTTGAGCCAACCTAGTGTCCCAATGCATTCTAAGCTTTAAATAACACTCCTTGCAACTCGGTGGTGAAGAAGGCAGTTTAGGGGATGTCCCTACTGGTGTGTATCTATTCTGAAATATTTCTCTACTTTATCTGGCCTCTTACTAAACCAGATCCAAACGGAGAAAGTGTTAAGGCGCACTCTGAGGCAACACGTGACGTTAAATCAGTGGCTTATTGATCCTGGGAGCTCAAAGAGCAGAAGCAGTGAGCACAACTGACAGAAGCTAGTCAACCTCATGCTTGTGCCGTCCAGAGGTCCCAGACCTCTGCCAGTAGGGCTTCCTGAATGGGGCATAAGGTTTTCAAAACAGATGCCAAAACTAAGAATCTATCATATCAGGACCTATGAGGGTGCCGTATCATCTCACTTAACCCTTTCAGCCATTTAACAGGTGAGTGTTTTTTTTACCCCTCATCTACAGATGAGGAAACAGGCTCACAAAAGGAAAGTGCCCTGACCAAGTGATATAGCTACTAAGTGCCAGAGCTGGGGTTTGAACTCAGTCATGCTTGCCTCCAAAACACAGCTTCCCAGATTTAAGAAAGAGGCAAGTATTTCTACTCTATTTTCTCCATTACATCTGCCTGCCAGAATCTTAAAAGTTTATGTAGAGGCCTTAACTGGGATGTCACGATCCAGTCCCGGTGTTCATAACACCTTATTATCTCAAGGCTGTGCCCTTGGGGCAGATTCTAGGGAAGGCAAGTGGAATGTACATTTCAAGAACAGGTGTCGGGTGAGGCGCCTTTGATTGCCCAGAGCCAGCTTGCGGGTCAACCTGAGGTCACATCTTCTCTATGACCTCCTCCAACACTCCACCCTCGTGACTGCTTTTACAATCTTACACATGACCTCTTCCACAATGTGCCCTGAACGGTCAGCCAGGGATTTCACTAGCATGGAGGTGGACTGTTCAGGGTGGCTGTCTGGCTGCATGGGTGGCAGATACAAAGCAACAATATAGGCACATTCAAGAGAAAACACAAATTAAGATAATGATTCCCAAAACAATTTTTTTTTCCCATCAAAAGTCCCATGATCTGACCCTGATTTATTAAGTTGGGGCTGAGATCACTCAAGGCATTCACATGTGTCCTCATGTGGCTTAGGAAAGATGATACCTTCGCAGACTCAACATGTATGAACACACAACATTCTGTTTGGATAATGGCACTGATGCTGGTGTCTCCTTGCAAGGCAGTAATATGTCCAAGGCTATCTTATTTTGGAGGACACTTTCCTCATTAAAGACATTTTGATGTTCAGTAAAGACTTCTCAGCTATCATTTAAGACTTGCTGGGTAAATTTAGTAAGGGCTTCTGTGTGTGCCATAACGTCCTCCAAGCCATTGGAAGGGACAAAGGCGGCAGCCAAATGAAAACAGAAAGTGCTCACCTGGCCTGGAGGACAGGGAGGTTGGCAGCTTTAGGAACTTCACCTGTTTGTGCAATACCATTCATGTTGCCAGGGAGACAGCACTGTCAGGCGTAAAGAGATGGACTTGGGTCAGAATATGCCTGACCAGTGTCTTCACCTTCTCCTTCTTTCAATGGTGTTCCATTCCTAGTGCATTTCACAGGTTCGGTTTGCAGGAGGACAGCAGCACCCCAGTGGAGCTTGAGCAGATCCCCTCACCTAGGGGTGCCAAGTAACCCATCCATTCTCTGGGGCTTCCCATTGCAAATTCTAGTAGATAATGGCTCTCCCAGGTGTAATGGAACTTGGTGTTCTCAATATCATAGCATGTTATTCCATAGTAAGAGTGGGAGAAATGGCTGTTTCCATACAATTTACAGCATTGTATGTGTCTACAGGGTTCCCCAGTCTGGCATATTAGGCAACAGGCCCTACTGGTTGATCATTCAAATGTATTAAAGACTGGGGTAGTACTTTATAGTCCACTTGGCTGACCACGATGGTCGTTGGTGCCAATTCACACCAAGGAGAATCCACAGTTTACGGTGGGATAAAGGAGAAAGCTTTATTCAGAGCAAACAGCTCAATTGCGATATAACACAACTGTAAAACAGCTCAATAGTGTTATAGCACAATTACGAAATAGCACAACCGTGGAACAGGAGAGGGGGCCAAGAGGCTAGACTGCAAGGCAGCCTGCAGGTGGGGCTCCCCGCACTCCTCAGCTCAAGTCAGGCCCCTGGTCTGTCTGCTCTGGTACCACAAGATGACTACAAAGCTCCAGAAGTGAAACACAGCCTCAAGTAGAAAAAGAATATGTGCTCCCTGACTTATATAGAGAGAAGTCCCCAACCGGGATCTCTGATTGGTCAGTCCTCATACAAATGAGGACTCCAAATCCTCACAGTTTGATTCGTGCAAAAATCGCTGTCTTGATTGGTCAGAAGAGAATTGCTCTGATTGGTCAGCGAAAATGCAATTGAGGACAAAGCTGTATAGCTCTGATTGGATGGGGAAAATCTCAGTCCTATTGGTTGAAACACTATTCCTGGAACTTCTCCATAAGGGTTGGCTCAGCTAAGAGGAACATAGTGCAAGTGGGAAGTTCGGTGCTGGCAGAAGGCAATTCAGTGCGGGCTTCTCCTTAAAGCTCAGCTTGCGTGAAAGTCCCCTGTTTAGAAACCACTACTAGGCTCTGTTTTTAAATTTGAGCCCAGTTAGACAAATTGAGCTTAGTTATCAGAAACTGTACTTCCACGACCTCCTTGAAGGTGAAGCGCTTTTGCAGGAACTTTTTCAAAAGCATCAGAGTAAAACAATAGCTCTGTAAATGACAAAAGACTTAAAAATGGTCATGCCTATAAGTGACTAAATGAACGCATAGTTAAAGATCTAATGCAAGTTCATTGTAATGCAATTGACAAGGAAATTTGGTTATTCCTGTGACATATATTATTATGATTGATAACATTATACCAGGATATATCAGATTTTTAGGAATTTCATACAAATACATTCGAAAGAAAGTTTATATCACTTCCATTTGACAGTGTTTCCCATGTAATTTAGCATATTGAACAAACATAATTAGTACAATATCACTCTTTTATAAGGAGAGAGAACACATCTTTTGAGATGTTCCGGGGCCCTCTGGATATCCCAAAATTAATTCAAGGTCAACAATATTTATTTAGAATTTGATTTTGGCGAAGTTTGTCAAAAACATCAAAAAGTTTTAAAACACTTGATTAAATAGGATCATAAGTCACTGTGAAACAATGCGTTACCCCAGCAGCCCCCAACCTTTTTGGCACCAGGGACCGGTGCTCCTATGAGAGTCTAATGCCTGATGATCTGAGGTGGAGCTGAGGCCGTGATGCTAGTGCTGGGGAGCAGCTGCAAATACAGATGAAGCTTTTCTCACTCACCTGCTGCTCACCTCCTATTGTGCAGCCCAGTTCCTAACAGGCCACGACCAGTACCAGTACTGGCCCATGGCCTGACATTTGGGGACTCCTGCATTATCCATTTAACCAAAGAGGCAATTAAAGACTTTAAAAGCAAATATAGAAAGTTACATAGTTGTAAAAAGAAAAAGAAAAAGAAAAAGAAAGAAACTTAGCTCTTTTAAAAGAGAAGACTCAGTTTTCTTAAATAATAAAAGACCTGATAAAACTACATAAAGCATAGGAAACTATTGTGCTAAAACACAGCATCTTTGCAGGAAGGTTAAAAGGTAAAGAAAGACTTTTCACAATCTTATCAAGAACAGACGCATAGACCAAGAAAACTTTGTCCTTCCATCAGATAAAGAAAATTAAATTTCAGTTTTACACAAGTATATTATTGATATTAAGGCTTATTTTTCTTTGAACCAATTAAATATAGCTATTTTACAAATTAATTTTGACAGTACCCTTCAGAGGTAGAAAAACAATGAACAGTATGGTTTATATATAAACATCAGATATTCTGGGACTCAGAAAAAAGATGCCTTAGTGGTATTCAGCTGGTTGAATATTCTCCTCTCCAATCAGATTTACAATACCTATTTGTGTGTAGGCTTATTAAGTCAACTAGATTTATTGGGTCTACTTGGCCCAGACTTTCAGGTATTACCCTAGTTGTATATAATTGTGGTCTTTTGGTGAAGAAGTATTAAGTGTATAACTAAATATTAAAGGCCTTTCCAGATAAACTCATTTGCAAATCAGACAATTTAATCCCCTCTTAGACAATGTGTCCAGATTTTTGCTTATGAGTGACTCAATGAACACATGGGTTAGTTCGTCTTCTCTGACATGGAGGCTGCTTTTCCGAAATGCAAGGAGAGGGACCCTCTTCCAACTTGGAAACTGAGGCCTGACCAGGGAAGAAGAGAGGCACAAAGTGCATCCTCCCACCTCCTGCAGATAGTGACAGGCAGAAGGGTTAGGAAGCTGAGATCTACAATCAGCTAGAATGCTAATGTGCTGCTTAACATGTGCCAGATACATGATGCTGCCACCATCATGCCCTAATTTAAACACACACACACACACACACACACACACTCACACACAGACTCACACTTTTCTAATAAGCAGATGACATTGTTATTTCCAATTCAGAGGGGCCTCAATATACAACTTTTCCTCCTGGTTCATCATTGCCATAAGGAAAGTTAAAGATCAACTATTATAAAACAAAGCATTTCCTGCTGTTGCTGGTTTATAAATAAACATCTTATACCACAACTATTCCCATTTAGTTACTTCAGTGTACACTTAGCAAATAATTTATCATGAAGGTTATACCAGGGAGGAGCATTAAGTAAAGCTAGGCATTTAATGAATCCCTTATTGAGATTTTATTTACAGTTGTTTTACTTTTTTTCTTCCAGGAGAAAACTACAGAAGCCAGTCCACACAGAATGGATTTTGGGGCCTTGGCTGCCAGTTGACCTGAGCCCTGGATTGGATTAAACTTGCCCCGTAGCCTTCAGAAAACCATGTAGCAGCTCTGAGCCACTTCCCCGTTTGTGCTAAATCATTGCTAAGGCTTCCTCCTGCACCAGTTTTCTATGCCTCTGCAATTTGACCCAAACCTTGACCAAATCATAAATGCATAGTTAATGGGATACAAATTAGTTCGAATTTGGGATTCAGCTCATTAACCCCATGTCACCATCTGCTGGAGCAGTGTGATGACAGGGCCAGGTGAATTCGAATTACCCAACACTTGTTAAAACTGCAGATTCCTGCTCCATTCCCCCTCACCTACCCTATGTTCCCCTGAATCAAAATCTCTAGGGTGAAGCCTGGAAAGCCCTCTTCCTTTATGAGGTTATGGAGGGCAGAATGGGGACTCCACCTAGAACCAACTAAGTCAGTAACTCTCCTGCCTATGTATCATACATGCCAAGCTGGTTTCTGGAGTTTGGCACTTGCATTTCCCTCATAGCTGGCTTCTTCTCATATGCCATCTGCTCAGAGGCCTTGGCTGGCTTCCCTATCTCCACCCTCCACCCCACTGCCTATCCCATCGCATTTCCTTTTCTTCTCAGTTCTAGTCATTTTCTGAAATATGCCTCATCTCCCTGTGAATTATCTGTTGCTCTTACTGGAATAGAGGCCCGCAACCTTCATGCCCAACCTCCAGGCTTGTTAGAGGCTGTACCTCATCGTGAGGCAAATGAGAGGTGCTCAGTAATATAATAATTTGTGAACAAATGAACGCTGAATGAATTCCCTTATTTCTGATACTGAGACTGCTTCTCTGAGATGCAAGCATGAGCGCCCTCTCTGGTCCTGGGGAATTTGGGACCACCCTGAGCCCAATTCCTAATGAAGGCTAGGGGCCCCTCCTACCTTCCAACCCTGTCCACTATTTCCCCAGCACCTGGGGAGGAACCTCAGTGGCGACAGAGACAGTGCATCCAGCAGAAGGCTGTGCACCCAGAGACTGGAAAACCCTGACTTTAGGGCTGAGGTCTAAGTTCTCCTTAACTTTATCATCTAGAAAAGCATGAGTGCCAGTGAAAGTTGAGGTTAGGTATGAACTGGGTGTTGCTTACCTAACTGATTAAAGGGTTAGTCCATCTTTACTGCCCCTGACTTTGAATGGATAGCTGACCTTGACACTTCCCATACAACCTTCTCATTACTTTCCTAATCTGATAGGCTAATGATGTCATGAAGAAATAACGTAAACAATAGATGATTAATAAATGCTTGCTGGTGTGAAATAAAGAAGTCAATTTACAAGAGACTCTCAAACTCTTCCTTACCATTGATTCGTTTTTCGATAACCAAAAATTAATTTGTCCTATGAGCACTCACTCTTAGTACAGAATCCGTGTCTTCTAACGTTTTTTTTGTTCTGTTTGCTTCCAATGGGACACATTTAGCTGCAGTCCCTTAGTCCCTAAGGACTGACCTTCCCAGGCAGGATGAGGAGAAGCTTCTGGACCACACCGACCACACCCATTTATATCCTAAATGCCTTAATCCAGCCCCTCCATTTAAAGACACAAAAGTCCTCTCTCATATAAATGAAGTATGCCTGGTTTAAATCTACCCCATGGGTAAAAGAAGGTACCCAGGGCCAGAGCCCTTGATTTCTCTATCAATTTCATGTCATTTCCCTCCTCCTCAAGCCTGTGAAGTCCACCCCACCCCACCTCTCTCCTGTCCAACCTCTGCTCTATGTTTTTCTTCTCTAAATATTCTTTTATTGTGTGTTCTTATCTTTATGCATTCTTTTCTTTGAATCTGCCTCTGTACCTATTTCCCCTGGGAAGGACGTAAAAGAAAGAAACCATTGCTGCTTGTTTTCTCTCTGTCTCTCAATCTCTGGAGCCAACCTCTTCACACATAAAGACAAAGGAACAGAGAGGCCCTGGAGTCAACAAGCCACAGACAATCTTTCAACAAAAACTTTATTAGCACCACCTTGGCCATAGGTGAGCTGGCGCAGTACAGAATACCAGAGAAAGAAAACCTGTGCCTAAGAAGCTGGTCTGCCTTGCTTCTGAGTGGAACTTCCTCTCCCCCTTGTGGTTACAACTACTTTTGATCTTCTGGAACAAGTCGTTAAATAGTGGTGGTTTTTTATTATATCTTCATCACTTGGCTTATTACACAACATCCTTTACTCTCCTGCCCAACCACCTACCTTCCTATATCCGTGCCCTC
Source organism: Eonycteris spelaea (assembly GCA_003508835.1). Lineage (NCBI taxonomy): Eukaryota > Metazoa > Chordata > Mammalia > Chiroptera > Pteropodidae > Eonycteris > Eonycteris spelaea. Next base: position 854,258 of record PUFA01000160.1, on the reverse strand, counting down.
CCCTCTCTATTCTCTCATCAGCTCTTGTAGAAAGCGCTTCAGTGTGTATGGATAAGCATGTACTTACTTCACTTGTGTAACTGTTTGCATTTGATGACTTTTCTACACCTCCTATATTCATTTCAATACAATTTATTTACTTGCTAGCTCTTTCATCAAACAACATGAAATGAAAGTAATGAAACAGAAATAAGGAAGAGGAAAACAGGATTAAGAGAAAAGGAGCAATACATTTACATTTATAACCATATTCACTTTTTCTGCATCTATATGTACTCTACTAAAAATTCATTACACGTTTTAATGTGTCCAACCCTTGACAGACAGTACAAGGCAATAAACAAGATGTAAAAATCATGGCCCCTGCACTCATAGAACCGTCATCTCATGGGCAAGCAACTAATAACGTCGTATTTATATCAGGCTCGATGAAAAGCTCTTGAGCTGGCAGTCCCCAATTTGATTTCCATGAGCAGAAGAGGGGTCACTATTTTCATGATGTGAAAGAGGAAACTGAGGCTTGAAGAGTTGAAGGACCCTGAGAAGATAGTAGGAGTAGCTGTGGCTCAACTCCTGGTTCTTGACTCCAGATTTCATGTTCTTTCCACTCCGCCATTATTCTCATCAAGATTCTCCCACAAGTGCTTCACAGAGCTATGACACAGTGAGGCAGTGTCGCTGTATCGCATTAACTGGCTGTGACAAGAAGAGTTGGCAGTAAGGGGAAGGATATCATCGAGAGCTAGAGTGAGTGTAGAGAGTGACAAGGAAGGATGGGTGGGAAATGGAGTCTGGAAGAAGCTATAGGACTTGGTCCAAGGGCTATAATTTGGAAGTCCTTCCAGGCCTTATATGTTCTTGTGTGTGTCATCCAAAAGGCCACAGAGGAGCCACCAGAAACTGAGTTTTCAAGAGCTTTTTGTGGAGAGAGTGAGAAAGAGATAAATCTTTTTTTTTAATCTTCATATATAGCAATATAAATGTATACATATGTATATATGTCTCTCTTTTTCTGTGTCTGATTATGCATTCAATTTAGGAAAGATTTACTGCCTGCTGATTTTAGTCTGGTCACTTTGATAAAGCAATATGAGAGGACACCAATAAGTAAGAAACATCATTTCACTGTGTTGGAGGAGGTCATCAGGAGGACATAACTGCTGGTTTACCCGTGAGCTGAACACAGTCTGAATTCCATTTTATAAATGAGCACACTGAGACCAGGACTGACAGGAGAAAATTGCCCCAAGTGACAGAGCAGTCAAGACATCGGAGTCCAGACTTGGACCCACATCTCATTATTCTATGCCCTCCACGGCTCAGTTAAACTATGGGAGGCAGGTACTTAATAAAAAATAAATGGGATCCAGGGTGATGGATATATTTAGGGAATAAATTATTATATGATAATATAAAAATAGATCAAGGGAAAGCACACGAAATTACAAGCCTGACTATGTGAAAGACAGGGAAAGTGTGTGGAGAGCCTTGGGTATATTTAATTAACTTAGCTGAGAAAATATTCCAAGGCTGCCACCTAAAACCAAAACATTCACAGTCTTCACTTAAAATAACAATATATGTGGTCCTACAAGAAGTCAAAATCCAACAGAGTTTGAAGTCGTTGATTAAAATAATGCCAATGCTCAAGTGCTTTGGTGGGCGATTTTAATTCTAAAGTAATTGCATACATGTCTGTGCATCAGGGAAGTCTGTGGGGATACATACATACCCACTGACACTGGAATGTTCTCCTAAGTTTCTCTACAGACCAGATTATCATGGTGGGAAGGAAATCAACATGTACTAGGAGCCAACATCTCATTTTATCCTGTGAGGTTATTCTGCCCATTTTATAAACAAGGAGACTAAGGCTTAAAGATGTCAAGTAAGTTACCCATGGTCCCACTGCAGGTGTGATAATGAGCTTCCAGTAAGAGTCCAGGGTCATTGAATCATGCTGCTGCCCCTGCACCCTTGTGAGACTGTTAAGTGTTTATGGTCAAGGATTCAGGTGTTGGTGTCAGACGGCTGTGCGTTTAAGTCCTGAATCTATCACACTAGCTCTATTACTTGAAGCATGCTATGTAACTTGTCTAAACCTTGGTTTATAGGTGTGTACACCTATAAAATGGGGGTAATCCCAGTACCCAACTCTTAGAGCTAATGGAGGATCTGATGAGTTAAGTCATGTAAAGTATGACGAGTATCTAAGAAAAGCTTAGTAACTATAGCACCCTTATTTACATATTTATTATTATTATTATTATTATTATTATTATTATTATTCCTCCTCTCATCGAAAGGAGAACCAGCTACCATGGAGCCACACTCTCTAGACTTGTGACTTTCTTTGGTACCCATGCTGTTTACCCTGTCTCCATGCAAAATGGGAAGTGTGCAGTCATGAATCTAGGTTTAAATACGAGAGCAGATAAGCAGTGCAACATCAATGTTCATAAACCAGGGTCCACTTTCATCCCACGGGCCAAGAGAGGACTTTCACAACTGTTTCAGGCCCTTTCCCCTGAGATGGGTGGGAAATTCGGACAGGGTTATTTACATCTTATGGTGCATTGTTTGAAGATCCTCCCTCCCTTGAAAGTACTATTCTGAGTTACCCCTCCTTGTGGAAATACCAGAGCACAAAAATTTGCATTTAAGCCTACGTCTACTTAACCTCAAAAGACTCTCATAAAATTATCTTATTTTGCTTTTAGAAGAACCAGTGATCTACCATTCTTTGAGCTTCTGCTGTTTCACATCTATATCACCTTGACCTACAACAACCCTACAGGTACTGTGATGCTCACGTGACAGGTGAAGCCCATGAGAAGCATGGAAGTTAATTCACTTGTTCATAGTTTGGATGGATTTTGAACGTCAGGAAATGGTGGGTTGGTGTGTATGTGTCAGAATTTCTCCTAAGGCATGTTAAACGTTGTTGGGAAAAATGAAGGCTCAGGGGTCTATTTGTCTGAACAAGAAATGAGAGCAAAATGTAAAAATCCCTTCAATGTCCTGCACCTATTACAAGGGGATATCACCACTATTTCTTATCTTACTGACTTCTCTCTTGTGATGTCTGCCCCCCAGCTGGAATATGGGCTCCCAGAAGATACAGATTTAGGGCTGCCTTACTCACCAGTTTCCTAGCACCAAATACAGCTCCTATTACATGGTAGAGGCTCAGTCAATATTTGTTGAATTAAATGGATGAACCTTAAAAAAAAATTATGCTTCTTGAGATTCCAAAAGTGCCCCAGGTCTTACAGTCTTATATATAAACAGATACCCAACCAGAGGTGGAAAAATTTCTTTAAAAGTAACAAAATCATTCAAGCCAAGGATGTCCAAATGCCTCATTATATCATCTTCCCCATCTCTCAAACAGGAGAAGTTCCCCACTTTTGAGGATGCAGAACATGCCCCATTGATCATTATATCCCAAAAGCTAGCAATTATTTGAAGCCACTGGAAAGCCGATTGGCTTCTAGAGTTAGAGTTGTACTCTAGGAACTCATGTAGTGCAAGTTGCATGACCTGCAGAGAGGTCGTTAGCGCTGTAAACACGTTGATGAGGGCAGTGGTGTCTTTTCCAGTCCAGGATACTCTCATCAAGTGTGATAGCAGGGAATGGGGGTCAAATAATTAACCTCACATGATTTTGACAGGATCCTTGCAAAATCACCCACATACCCCTATGCACTTAATGTTTCTTTCAGTTGAGTAATCTAAATACATCTATTCTTTCAAAAGTTTTTTCTCTCTTCTTTTTCCACTACTCTATTTTTTTTTTTGGCTCTCATTCATTTATCTTTTGACTTACTTTCCCTCTTTTATTCCCTTCTTCCTTCTCATCCCCCCAAACATACTTTCTGTTGATGGTTTTGCTGGGTTTTCAGCACCGTAATCCTTACACCAGATCATGACTCTCTGGAGAAAACCAGAATTTCTCACTTTGTAAAGGCCTTTATTAAGTTCGTTTCAATTAAATCACTTTTTCTAATCCCAGGCCTCCATGAACTATATGATTGCATCCAAATAATCTTTTTTACCACTCAGTGCCTAAGGCTATAGCAGACATCTCTGCAGCATCCACCAGGTCAAGGACCATCATGGCTTTGGGAGTCAGCTCTGGGTTCCAATATTGTTTCCACCATTTGTTACATATGGAACCTTGTTCATCTGTGAAATGAGGATGACAATATTTACCAGATTATGAGAAAAAAATTGTAGAAGTAGCTGAAGTTTCTCTCTGAGTGCAGGTTTCAATGAGTGTTAACTTCATTCCCTCATCCATCCATCCATCATCTATACTCTTCACTCAACAAATATGTACTGAAATCCAACTAAATGCAAAGCATTGTGTACTGTATATGTTTTGTAATTGGTATGACTTATTTTACCATTTTGAAGTACAATTACAGTCACACGTTTTTGCTGTGGTGAAATGAATCACTCACAACATTTCTCCTAGTCAGTATGAAGTCTAGAATCTTCCTCTTGTTGTTGTTTTATTTCCCCGCAGCCTCATCCCCACTACTTAACCCAAGAAATCCAGGGCCTTATCTGTCAAAGATCAGTGCAAATTCCTCGGACTGCAAGTGCAATTTCTCATTATCACCACAAGAGGTCACTGCTGAGATGCTCTCCCCCATAGTCGAGGTGATGCCCACAGGTGCTGGCCTAGATCATTGTATAGGCTGCAACCGAGACCTGCGCTTAGGTCAAGAATGTAATTCTATTAGCTCACAAGCACAGTGGCTCAGCCTTTGTCCTATGTCTGTACACCGTGTTAGAGGAGCCAGGAGCTAAGAAGTTTCCAGATTCACTCACACACTGAGCTTCAACCTGACCTGGTCAGACCTTTCTGACCAGTCTGCATGCCCCCTTTCTCCAGCCTGTGAACTTGGTGAGGCCCAGCACTCTCCAGCCTGCTAATTTCCCTCATCACATGCCTCTAGGATAAGGGTTGCCATCTCAGCCCTATCTACCCTGTGGGCCTACAGGACCCCATTGTATCAGTCACACCATCCCAGGCCCCTCCAATAACAAGGACAGAGGCAGCTTCCGCTAAGTCCCAATAAGTCTTTTAACAGCACACACACAAAGCCCTGTGTCCAGCTTCCCACAGGACACGGGCTCCTCCCATAAGAGAAGGTCTGTTCCACGCTTGTCCTTAGGTTTTTTCTTCACAGAGAAGGGCTAGAAGTTTTTTCCTACACGATTGCAGTTGTATATGACCAGGTGCCTGCCTTAATTTTTAAAAATACAAAACAAAGCAAAACAAACGAAGCAGTGACCCTGAGGATTTTAAAATCCTAGGAAAATGTCAAATAACTCCCAGACCACTGCTCTATCCAGTTAACCAAAGAATCAGGAATGCCTTAAAAGAGACAAAGCATCCTAGGTGCCCCCCCCCCAAAATAAGGAGATGGCATATGCAGGGACTAGTCGCCTTGAGCAGCCCAAAACTGTTTTAGCCACCTCCGCTGTTGCCCTACCCCTGCTGCGCCACTACGAGACAGCCATTTACAGAGTTTTGGAGTGATGGGGATTATACTCATTTGCTAGCTAGGCTATGGTCAGGCCTGGAAGAAGGGCTACTTTCTAAATCAGTTTCCCCTTCCCATCCTTCCTACTCTGAGTAAGTGTAGAATTTAGAACATGAAGGGACTGGTGTCAAGGACTACCCCAACCCTTTCTAGTTCATTCCCTTTGGAATTGCAAGGGCTGAAGCACTTCAGCCCTAACCTGTCCTCTCTGCCTTTTCTTCCTTTCCAAGGAAATCCAGCAAGGTGCTGCCACGATGTGCACAGGGAGAATGTGAGGGGGAGGGGTTAACTCGCTTCAATAAATAAAACAGATGAAGCTGAGCAACTGCTGAAACATGAGGAAATTGCTTCCAGCAGTTTAGAGTCTTGACTTGACTCATAATTTAACCTTGCATATAGTTTCAAAAATCATTAAGTCCCCAAAGCCTTCATCTCTAGCAGTGATTAGCCATGATGCAGTAAGCAGGAAGTTAATATATTTATGTATAAGAAGGCATGTCATGCATGAGAAATCAATTCACTATGCATTCACTTACCCGACTATTTACTGCTCAGTTACAGGCACCGAGCTCAGTGCTGGGCAATACAACAGTGAACAAACGTGGCCTCCATCCCCAAGGAGCTTACAGTCTAATAACAGGAAGGGACAAAGAATCAGCGTTTACGGAATACCTGGTGCATGCCAGAAATTGTGCTGGGAGCTTTTGCACCCATTAATCCTCACACCAACCATGCAATTTTCCCCATTTTACGTATCAGTAAACTGAGATTCACAGATGTGAAATATTTTACCCAAGTCACATGGTTACAATGGAAAGATTCAGAATTCAAACCATGCTCTGTCTATTCCCAAAATCTGTGCAATTCTTAGCACTTTCGTTCTCCAAGATCCAAACAGGAATAGAAGCTTTCCCTCTCCCTTCAGTACCGAGTTCTGCTTTCCTGGTCTGCTCTATTGCTGTAATAAAATGATGAGGGCAAATGATGGTTGGGTCTAAACACGTCAGGGTATTCTTCCTAACAACATACGAATAGGTTTCTTTTCTTTTAAAAACATATTTTAAATGAAAGGATTTAAGGAATGGGATGAGAAGATCAGAACCCCTCTGACAAGGAAAATAACAAGAAAATAATGTGCTCATAATAGCAATAATTATTACAGTACTCACTGTGTGCTAAGCACGTGCTCTGAGCATAATACAAACAGCTTTTAACCTCACAATAACTTTATGGGGTAGATGCAGTAGCATTCTCATTTTACAGAGGGAATTTAAGCACAGAAAAATAAAAGAACTTGCCCAAAGTTACATAGCTAATGAGTGGAGGACCTGGCGATTTGACTCCAGGGTCCAAGATGACAGACAGTATTTCTAATGATGATGGTAAATATAGGGAAATAGATAGATAGGAAGATAGATAATAGATAGATGAGAGAGAGAGAGAGAGAGAGAGAGAGAGATAAAGAGATGGATGGGTGGATGGATGATGATGGATGGATGGATGGATGAATAGATGGATGGATGGACAGACGGATGGATGGAAGGATGGACAGATGGATGGACAAACAGACAGACAGGCAAATGATCTGGAACACACAAAGAACTTAGGGACTTGGTGAGAAAGAGGAGCCAAGGGCTCTGACTCCAGCAGAACTCCTGCTTGCTGCTCTGGCAATGTACAGGCTGCATGGTCCCTGTGGAAACACTCTGCCAAGATTGACTCCAGCCTTTTCACCATGGAAGAAAGAGGTTTTTCATCTCTAGATACTTTCCCTTTTATCCAGGAACACATGTTACTTCTGGCCTTGGTGATACTAGCACTCTGACCCAGTTATCTGGCCTGAGATGGAGCTGTAAGCAACTCTCAGTTCTGGGCTCTCAAAACTTGCTTTCTGAATGTTCATTACCTTTGGGCCCCCCCATGGGGCTGCACCCCTGTTGATTCTTGGCCCCTTCACAAGGAAAGAGGGTAGGGGTGGGGGAAGAGCAAAATTTCAGTGTTACAGGGTTTTCTTTGTCTCCCAAAATGAGGGTCATGTAACCTAAATTGGTTCATCGTAGAGGCTCCGAAGCCTCTCTTACCCGCCTCCCTTCCGAGCCTGTGGCATCCGACCCTGTACATCTTGAAAATACTGGATCACCGCCCAATAGTAAAATAGCTAACACTATATATAGGGTAACTATATTTATCATCCAAACCCCAAATACCTTTGAAATGGAAAGAGGGCACTGTTAATAATGATGCTGGAACAGTCAGCATAAAATGAGACCATCCTAGACATATCTGGATGTAAGGTCACCTTTCTTATGCAGGGCCATCTACGTGATAAGCACCATTCTAAATGCCACACATGTCTTAGCTAATTTAATCCTCGCAACAGCCCTAAGAAGGTTGAACTATTATAATACCTACTTAACTGTTGAAGAAACTGAAGCTCAAGTTCAAATGACTGGAAAATAGACACTGCTCCGATGTTAAGCTTTGTGTCCCACTCTCTCCGCATCACCCAGGGCCCAGCACGAGAGAACTATATCCTTTCCCTGACTCTAGCATTGAGCTTGGCCTCTGCCAGAGGCCTGGGGAAGAAGGCAAAGCAAGAAAAGGAGTAAGAGGAAAGATGGGCAGAAAGAAGGGAGCCCTGAGGGTAGACAAGGCCACGAATAGGAAGCTAAACTGCAAGATGTTTTGGTGTCACTCTCTAGTCACTTTATACATGTTTATGACTCTTGTATTTGGCATATGGAGCTCTTAGGTCACAAAATGCATAGTTCTCTTTACATTTCTGCACCTGCTTTTGGGGACAGCCATGTCAGAACCCAAGTGGGAAGATTTATACCTCCCAACCTTTGTATCTACCTGCCCCACCCAATTGTCCTCCCAAATATCCCCAGGTAGTGATTCAATGAAACCCAAGAAGCTTCTCAGTTGCCATGGAAATGGCAAGGATATAACTACTAGGAAGTAAGAATGAAAGAAACTGATTCTACAGCTTCCTCATACAATCATGGAGCAAATTCTCTAATTACCCTTTGTATCTAGGGTTAAGGATTTCTATGGGTAATAGAAACAGCCCTGAAGTTTTCGATATCATCAAACTGGTACACATTTTCACCACATTTTCACCACAGCTTCGTCCCAAGTCTGCCACGCAGAGCAAGCCAGTTCCCCTCTTTGAGCTTAATATCTTTTATGAGATAGTCATTCTGAAATAGGGGGTGAAACTGGAATGGGAACAAGAAAGGGGCTTCCCCAATGATCATACAAAATCGTTTGCTGTCTGTAGCAAACTCACATCGAGGCATCAGTGGACAGGTGGAGAGAGAGCCCACAGGGGTGCTTGACCTACTCAGCTTCCCATAGATTTCAAGACCAGCTGTGGTGGGGACCAGCACCCAGATAAATCACAATAATCCCACTCATAGAGGGATGGTCTTATACACCAGGCAGACTTGTCCCCCTTCTACCTAGACTTATCAGCATAAGAGGGAATCAAGGTTCTGAGGACTACTTTTATGAAGAGATACAGGAAAGTCTAGGAGGAAGATGGAGAATCGCAGAGAGCGCAGAAACTTGAAAATGACAAGACTGAAATGGGAATGACGATGAAGGGGAATGAGGGGGAAGTCATAGGACTAGACCTCAGGGGACTTGGTGCAGTCCCAGGTCTCCCCACCACTGTGTCCTTGAGCACCTCACTTCTTTTCTCCTACCTCAGTTCATCCCTCTGTGAAGATTTCTTTGATCTCTGAGATTTAGTGTTTTTAGGGACAGAGTGACAGGCATGGGGAGCTGAAGAAGTGTCCGAGGGCATCAGAAGCCTGGGCTTAGGCTTGGAAAGGCATGTCGCAGGAACACTTCTTCTCACAATCTTTCTAAGGACGAGAAGTGCCTCTTCCTGCCCTGCATGCTAACCCCAACTCCCTTCTCATACATTTAAACCATTTGCCTAACTGTCCAACTCTTAATTAGGTGTGTAATTGGGAATCGGAGATGATGGATAAATGAACAAATAGTCCCTAAACTGTATTTTTGTTAGGACTTCCACCTTCCTCCTACAGATGACAAGTACCCAAAATGTATTTTTTTGCTCTACAATCAGTTCCTTAGCTTCCTAATTTTCTAATCCAAAGGCTTGAAGGGGAAAGCACTCAGGGTCTTACTTAAACCACCATCTGAAAAAGAATAACAGTCATGAGTAAGAAGCAAATACACACAGAGACATAGGAATTGTCCCTGAGTAAGATTCAACTTTGAATGTAGCTTCATCCTAGTGTTCTGTCCCTTCATCTGTTTCTATGGTAACTGGGAGAAATAGAGCATTCTGGCTTCAGGATATGGTAAGCAATCCCACCTCTCCACTCCAAGGGTATCTTTGAGACCTTTATTCACTATGTTGCCACTGAGGAGCCAAAGCCAGGACCAGTTTCTGTGCTATCAACTACTCCTTCGAGGTAATTTTAGGCTTGTTAAGAAGGTTCTCCCATCTTCAGGTCTTCCCCTGATCTCTGAGATTCATAACTGACCAGAATAGACCTTCTTTCCTCTGTTTCTTCCCCACAGCACAAGATTCATTTGCATACATCTTATTATTTTTCCAAAACCTTTGATACAATGCGTAGCAAGATGGATATCTTCATTTTACAGAGAAAACCAAGGAAGAGAGAGGAGAGGGAACTTGCTCAGGATCACTCTATTGACACTTAATCACTGTAAGTATTTTAAATGCAAGTTTGACCCCAAAATCTGTGCTCTCTCCCTTCTGGGTTTCCAGGTCCTGATTGGTGGGTAACAAAGGGTGGGGAGCAGGGGTGGAGGTAGAAGGAAGTGAGTCAGGAATAAAATAAGAAATGTTTATTCTGCAATATTTCCTTGGGTCTTCTTTCCTTTCTTGGCTGAAAGCATGCATTATTTATCCCTTATGCTCAGAAATTTTGCAGTTGTAATAAAGGTCAGAGGGGAGAAGAGAGTCATCTAAATCCACAGCTATATTCAGGTGCACTTAGAATGACAATTTACAGTCTAATGGAATCCATTTGGGAACAAAATAAAGATGTAAGCTTCAATGTTTCTTCTTTCCTCCTTCTTTCTTCTTTCCTTTCTCCTTTCTTACATGAAAAAGATCTATAAGCAAATTTATATCCTTCCTGAACCCACTCACCTCCCTCCCTCCCCCCCAGTACTGTTTTCATGCATAAATCAGGGAACCTGGAATGAGTTTTGTGACCTTAACACCCTCTGGCGTAAGCTTTCCCATCTTTGATTTTGTAACCCCTTGGATATCTTCCATTTTCTCTTTCGAAACCCTCAAATCTATTTATTTTAATTAAAACAATAAATATGGGCTCTCTAGCATTTGAAGGAGTGGGTTTGAGGATATCAAGGCGTAAAAGCAAACAGATGGGATGTTGCAGTTCTAGAAAAGTACCCCAGGCTGGTACTTGCCAGTTCCGTGATGCACATCTATCAGCCACAGGGACATTCCCGTTATTGGTTACTGACCTTTTCATCCTCCTCTTGTGACAATCCCTGACCTGATTTTCAGTCATGTTCAGCCACAGTGAGCTGTCAAGCTGGTCTGCCCGCATTAGAGCTGGGAGACCTGCTGCTTTTACAAAAGATGCCTGAATATGTAGCTCATTAGTTTTTTTCCCATTACATGAAAGCAACAAGCCTGGTTCAGTGGAAGAGGTCCAGAATATTTTTGTTCCACTCTCAATTCCTGAAACCCCATAAAAAGACCAAAAAAGACAAAATATTTTCTTAATTGTTGAAGCAAGGAAACTGCCAAAAGGTTCCAAACAACAAATTACTCATTATATCTACAAAATACTGTCTAGATGACAATAAGAGAAACTGGTGAGAGACCACACATACGGCCTGATATCTTCATTAGGATGGCGAGTTCCCCCAGAGGAAGTGTCCTTGTCCTGAAGTTAGTACCCAAGGAAGCTCTGTGTAGAGTGACAGCATCTGGGCTCATCACAAGCTGCAGGAAAGACAGACAGACACGGCAAAGAAGGAATTCTCGCTTGTGGAAATGAGGGAGTGGAGGGGCCTTACGAACAATGATGGCAACACATATTTCCAGATTTGTAGTCAAAAGATAAATGTCACTATAGCATTAAAATAATTTTTAAAAATGAGATTGTTAGTATAGAAAAATAAAGATGAAGAGAAGAGGGAAAGGGGAAAAGAAGAAAATGAGGAAGGAAGTTTAGGTTTAAGGATAGAGAAAAAAACATTACTTGAGCATATTCTCTGTGCCAAGCACTGTGGTAGATGCCAAATTTAAACGTATATATTGTTTTTATTTCATTCTCAAAATAGTGCAGAATAGAGATTATTATTGCTATTTTACATACAATTGACTTTATAGTTATAGAGGTTAGATAATTTTAACAAGGCCAAACAGCTATAATAAACATTTTATTATTTTTTTTTTAATGCCTACAGCACTTGATATTCCTAGGTCTCTCATTAAAGTACTAACCAGGCCCGACTCTACTTAGCTTCCGAGATCAGACGAGATCAGGAATGTTCAGGGTGGCATGACTGTAGACTATAATAAACATTTTAACTCAGGTGTTCTGATGCCAAAGCCCATGCTCCTTTAATTACATCATCATCAGTATCACCATTATCAATCATCACCACCACCACCACCATCACTTTAACGTCACTAACATCAGCATCATCACCATCATCTTCATCTTCATCGTCGCTAACATGCAGAGCCCTCAGATGTGTCATCCCTCAGAGCATGCAAATTTCGTATGTAATTCTCACAACTCCATTTTACGGTCAAGTAAACTGGGGGTTAGAAAAAGTAAATCGCCTCCCCAGATCACAGAGCCGGTAGGTGGCAGAGTCCAGATGTCTCTGATTCCTTACGTTTAGCCATGCCTCCCACCACTCATTTTCCCACTTATTGGTTAACACATTATCTTTCCTCTCTTGGACTTGACCTCCTCATCTACAAAATGAGTAGTTTGTGCTAAATGAGTAAGATTCCTTGCCAAACTGATATGACAAACTAATTTAATATCAGAGCAGCAGTGGGGAGGGAATGTTTTTGGTGTGGGTTTGCATTTCTGAAAAAACCTATCTCCTCTCTTCCCAGAAAGCTGTAATAAACAGACAGATGGACAGAAAACAAAAGAACCTACAAATTCTGAAAAATAAAATCACATGACATAATGTGCTATTCTAAAAAAGAGAATAAAACAGTCCCACAGGCATTTATCTGTGCCTTTTCACACAGCTGCCAATCAGAGGTACATCCAGGCATACTTTCAGAATAGCTGCTCTATTCAACCCAATGATCCAAGTGACAATTTGGAGCTTAGCAGCGTGAAATCCCATAAGCTTCACTCAGGCATCTGGGATACACTCCCCCATCTACATGTACCCAATTAACCACCAGGTCTTACTGATTTCACCTCTGGAATAACTTGCAATCACCATCTGATGTTCATTGTCTCATTATCTGCTCCCTGGACTATTGTACTCTCCTAGCTACCTCTGCAAACTATGGTACACCCTTCTCAGTACTAGTAGAGCAATATTTTTCAAACACAAATCTGATCATGACACTGTCTTATACTAATGATTTTAAATAATAAAGTAAACATCACTGACCTATATTAAAAAACCATTTATAGTCTGACCCTACCCTACATGTTCAACTTCACCTCTTTCTCATTCCATCCCCTTCTGCCTCAACCATACTAGACCACTCATGCTTCTTAGGCATGCGATAAATTTCCATATTTCATGTCTTTTTTTCTCCCACTCAGAATGCTTCCTACCCTCTTCCCCACTCTTGAACTCTACTGCGTGGAGAACTCCTATTCATGTTTCAAGATCCAGATCAACCATCAGCTTCATTAGGATTTATCAACTTCACTATGGTGTCTCCGATAGAGTTAATCTCTCCTGTATCTATCCATCTCTGGCACTCAAGAAACATTTTAGATAGTTGGATTTGGGTTCACTGCCTTTATTGGACTGAAACTCCCTAGGGACTGGACTAGACTAGACTAGACTATGTTAGTGGCTTTGCTAGATGAATCAATAAATATTTTTATAATTTATTCAAATGAATGAAGTCAGAAGCCAAGGAACATCCCCTGAATATTTTACAAACACATTTGATAAGGTCATTTTGCAAGAGTTTACAATTTCTACTTAAGAAATAAACATGAAATGTTATTCAGCTATAGGTTACCATCAAATTTTGTGTAAAAGAATTATGTGACAGAGAACTTCTCCAAAGGTTGTTGATGGTCTGGTGGAAAAATCAATGTTCACAGCATGAAATAATAATAAAAAAAAGAATTCAATATACCACAAATTAAATTGTAGGATTAATGAAATCCAAATCAGAACTCTAAAGATTTTTTTTTAATCTTGACAAAATGAAGTTCATTTGGAAGATCAAAAACAGACAAGAGCAATCTCGAAAAATCCCAGCAAGTTTTTGTGTGGTAATCAATAATCTGATACTGATATTTATATAAAAAAAAAAGATCTAGTGCTTTCTTTAAGGCAATCTTAGAGAAAAACAAAGCTAGAACCTATATTACCAGATAGTTATTTTAAAGTTTAAATAATTAAGACATTGTGATATTTGTATAAGAATAGATAAACTGATGAATAAAACAGAGATCACAACAGTCCTACACATATATGGTTGTCTGATTCATGACAGGCAAAGAATCCTCTTGCCCACCCCTTTTGTGTCTTTCTCCATTCAACTTTATGTTTGTGAGATTTATCTATATTTTGAATATAGTACAAAATTGTTAATGCTCATCTCTGTGTAGTATTCTTTCATGCAACACATGCCTCCAATGCAGTGGAGAAAAAATAGTAATTTAAATAAATGGTTCTGGGTCAGTTGAATATCCATATGGAAAAATGCATTTTGTCTCCTGCATTTAAATGTATAAACAAAAATCAATTTCAGATGGATTATATATCTAAATGTTAAGGTTAAATCCATTAACATTTTATAAGAAAACATGTTTTTGATATTGGAGGAGATAAAGATTTCTTAAACATGTTACAAAAAAATGCTAATCATAAAAAGAAAAAAGTAACATATTAATTTATATTAAAATTTTAGTGATATCCAAAAGGACACAATTAAAAGAATGAAAAGGCAACCTAAAGAGTAAAAGATGATATTTATAATATGCCCTCAAAAAAAGTAAACGCAAATCCTAAATATATCTATAAAAAAACTCCTGTAAACCAGTTTTTTAAGGCAACTCAAGAAAAAGCTAAAAGACAGAGAGAGACACCTAACTAGAAAGGATATACAAGTGACCAATAAAGCTATGAAAATGTGATCAGCCTCATAAGTCACCATAGAAATGGAAATTCATATTTCAGTACCAATCACATCAGAATGGCTAAATAGGCAAAATAGAAAATAGTGTTCACAAAAGAGTAGATAACTGGAACTCTTATAAATTGCTGTTAGAATTGTGAGTTAATACAATGACTCTGAAAAACAATTTTGCAATGTATACAGATACACATGGAGTGTCTGCAAACACTGAACATGTACTTAGTCTATGGCCCAATGATTCCACTCCCCAAAACAAACCATAGAACCGTATGTATCTATGTATACCAATGAATTGTACACATATGTTCATATATGGTACTAGAACATTTGTAACAGCATTATTTGTAGTAGCTCCAAACTTGGAATTACCCAAATACCTATGAATACTATAATGAACAAATAAATCATGGTATATTCACACAAAGAAATATTATATAACAATGAACACAAACAATTTAAAATTATATTCAGCAATATGGATGACTCTCACAAACATGAAGTCGCATGGAAGAAGACAGAAATAAATAGGCAGACAACAAGATTCTTATTATATGAAGTTCAAACACGGTAAAATCAATCTTTATCAAAGTCAAGATAGTGGTCCCCCTTGAAGTGGGGCAGTAGCTGGAAGAGAGCTTGAATGATGGGTGGTGCTTCCAGGGTGCTGGTAATGTTCTGTTTCTTAATTTGATCTGGCTGCTAATTAGGCAGATGTGGTTAGTTTGTGAAAATTTCCTGAGCTATTCATTTATGATATGTTCACTCTTCATATGTATATCACATTCCAATAAAAATTAAAAACATATTTAAAATGTTCGTAGAATAAGTGATTAAAGGAAATAAAAGAAAATGGATATTAAAACGTATTATAGAACTACAATAATGCAAAAAATGGTGTTGGCACAAGACTAGAAACATAGATCAGTAAAGCACAATAGAAAGCCAAGAAATAAAACCTTGGTACAGTGTAAGAAAGAGACAATTATTCAACAATAGTTTTGGGGACAATTTATTAACTAATTAGAAAAGAAGAAACCTAAGTACTTTCCTTAAACCACTATTAAAATAAAGTCCAGATGAATACTATATGTGTGTGTGTGTGTGTGTGTGTGTGTATATATATATATACATATATATATATTACACATATATATGTGTGTGTGTGTGTCTTTAAATTATTATTTACTTATATAAAAATATTTATATAAACACAAAACCTTAAAGCAGTAAGACAAAAAAATACAGCTGAGCCTATTCGGTGATTTTGACAGTGAGGGATGAGGGAGACCTTTTTCAACATAAAAAGAGATGAAAAAGCTACTGGCAAAGCATTACAAAACATCATATAAATTATAAAATTATAAAATGTAACTTAAAGAATGAAAGACAGATTGCCTATAATGACAAAAGATTAATGCCCTTCAAATATAAGAGCTCTTTCTAAATAATAATAACAATAATATATACTCCAATAGAAATTTATACAAAGTGTGGAAGTATACTGCTACCAAATATAATTTAAAGGCTAACAAATTACATTGGAAAGTAAGCTGTGTTAGGGAAAATGTTCAGGACATAATATATTGCACAGTACATTTCAACACACACACATACACTCCATACTGTCTATAAAGAGTAATAAAATTGGTGGATGACTTTTAATTGTTTGTTTCTATACTTTTGAATTGTTTGAACCTTGGAAAATGTGTAGGTGTGTCTTTTATAGTTATAAAACAATAAAATAATTTTCATTTTGAAAAGACATTAAGCAGAAAGAAGAATGACGTTATAGATCATGATTTCCCTTTTAAAAATTGTTTTTGGCAATGGAATTTCTTTTCAAATGAAATCTTACATGAGAGGTGAAGATTTGAACAAATAAAAGATTCTCTCTGTCGAGTAAGAGTGGCAGATGCAGCAGACCTGCTTGGTCTCCTTCCTGCCTCCACCACACCCGCATCATCTCACCTACCCTGACCCGCAGCACCTGAGACACTTTCAAAGAACTCCAAGGCAGCATGGAACTTCATTTAAAAACTTTTATTTTAGATATCTTAGATGACCATTCATTGGGATAGCAAGGCTTTCATGGTATACTTGTAAGTGTTAAGGTAGATTATAAAAGAATTTTTAGGATAAGATTTCCATTTTTTTTAAATCCCCATACATTATATAATTATATATACATCTAAATAAACACATGGACACTAAAAAGTAGTGAAAGGAAATACACCAGGGTGTTAAATCTTGTTATATCTGAATGTAGAAACAAGACTATCTTTTATTTTTATATTTTTTGCTCATCTGTATCTTCTAATTTTTGTGAAGAACATGTACTGCTTTGATAATAAGAAAAAAATTCATTTTTTAAGGGTGAGCAGGAGTTGAGAAAATGATTCATTTTAGATATCATCTAGTGTTATCTTTCTGCCAGTAGGAGATCCAGGTGCTATTTCAGAATCATGACTTTAGGTCTAATTACTTTTTTATAAAAAAAATGCAGCAGTACTTTATTCAGGCATATTTTATATATGATAAAATTCTCAAATCCTAAGTGTACAGCTGGATGAATTTTGGTACATGCATATTTCTGTGAATGTAATTACTTTTTTTTGTTGTTCCTCTTCTCAATTTTTATATCTAATTTGGACACTGCTTTAAAAAAAAAAAGAAAAAGCAGTTTTATTGAGGTATAACTGGCTTGGAATAAACCACGCATGTTTAAGAGTACCATTTGATCCGTTTTAACGTGGAAAGGTGAATTCGTTATTGCCAGGTTTCAATTGTGAATCTGGGCCTGTTGTGATCGTTAAGTATATCATTTAATTTCTTTGACCTCCATTTTCTCGCCTATGATTCACATACTTATCTTGCAGCGTTTTTGAGAAGACTGAAGAAAGCATGTGTATAACTATGCAGCACAGACCCTGGAACACAGTAGGCACCAAATAAATAAAGGCTGTGGCCGTGGCTCTTGTCTTTTTCCAAATCGGAAGCCTGAGACTTAATGAGGTTAGGAACCTGCTTCAGGCCACACAGCTGGATGGAGGGTGAGGCTGACTGCGTGACCTAACTTTTCCTGGTGGAAACCTTTGAAGTGCCTTCTCCTGAGGGGACCAGCAAACGCCTAGTGGCCATGAAGCTGAGCGAACCCTACCTCTGCAGCCCTCTTGCTCCCTTGCCTGTAACTCTGGCTTCAGAATGAGAGATGGTAACCGATCTGCCATGTTGCCTCAGGCACGTCGCCCGAACCTCAGTTTTCTCAACTGTTAAAGGGAGAAATGAGATGAATAATGGCAACCTTTGCAGGATACTGTGACATCACACAAGATCACAGCTAAAATCAAATTTTAAAGCTCTGCAAATATAACACAATTGTTCAACATTAAGCTCTTTGAGAAAAGAGTGTTGGAATTTTACAGCAGAGAGAACTTCAAGAATCATCTTGTGCTAGTCATCCTAGTGAAGTAATAATATTCATACTAATTAAGAATCCTCCCGCCCCGCCTGCCCGCTCCCCCCCCCCACCCCCGCACACACACCACAATGTGTTGAAGGCCTACAAGGTGTACTACTAGGCAGTTTTTCGGATACCACTTCATTTATTCTTCAACACAAACGGGCTAGGTAGGCAGTATCAACTCCACTCTACAGATGAGAAAACGAAAACTGAGGAAGTTCAGATTAACTGTCCGCAGTCCAACAGCTGAGAATCTTCTTAGTGTGGGGCTTGTGCTCCTGCAACAACATTCCTTAAATCATTTCATTTAAATAAAAGAAGAAAAACACTTCCTAGCTCATTTCATGAGTCTGGCATTAACCTTGGCAGCAAAGCTGGCTTAGACTGTTATAAGCAGTGAAAATCATAGACCACTATTACCCGTGAGCACAGACACAAACATTCTCAAAGGCAAATAGAATCAATCGAGCAATATATAAAAACGGTAATACATCACAACTGAGTGAGGTTTATCCTTATCAATACAGGAGAGTGTCAATATTTAAAAATAAGTTAGTTCTCTGCATTAAAAAAAGAGGAAGATTGTGTGATGATCATGTCAAAATATACAGAAAAATCATTTGATGAATTAAAAACCAATTCATGATTTTAAAAGTATCCATAAACTCAGAATAAAATGAAACATCCTCGATTTCATAAAAGATAATATTAATTTTAAAAATCTATAAGTAATAAAATACATAATGATAATAAACTAAATGCTTCTCATCAAAGACTAGGACCAAAGCAAGGATATCAGCTCTAACTGCATTTATAAAATATTGCTTTGATTATCCTAGCCAGGATAATAAGGCAAGACAAATAAGTAAAAAGCATACAGATTGGAAAGGAAGAAATTAAGCTATCTTTATTCACAGATAACTTGATTTTCAATATATAAAAACCTTAAGGAATCTATTTTAAAATACTAGATTAATAAGGGAATTTCTCAAGGATTCAGGATACAAGATCGACATTAAAAAAGTGCAATTCTATATACTAGTAACAAACAAACAGGAGATGAAATAAAACAAATATTATTTATAATAGCAACTAAAGACATAAATGCTTAGGGATAAATTTTACAAAATATATGCAAAATATCTCCACTGGAAACTATATGAGATTGCAGAGAAATTAAAAAAAAAAAAAACTAAATAAATGGAGAGCCCTACCATGTTTGTGGAACAGAAGCTTAAATACCTGTTCTGTCTGAACAGATCTACAAATTCAATGCAATACAGTCAAAATTACACCTGGCATCTTATGGAAACTGATGAACTGATTATAATTTATTTGAAAATAGAAAGGACTTATAATAGTCAAAACAATTATGAAAGTTAGATACTTGCAGTAGCTGCTGTCAGGATTTACTATAAACTACAGAAATCAAAATAGTGTGGTATCAGCATAGTCAAATATATCAATGAAATAGAGTCCAGAAATAGACCCAGTTTGACTTTGGTCATTCAATAGAGAGAGGTAATCTTTTCAACAAATAGTATTCTTTTTCCATTTGGAAAAACATAAGCCTTAATGCCTATCTTATACCATACACAAAATTAATTCAAGATGGACCAAAAAACAGGAGAGTATTTTGTAACCTTGGCATAAAGATGTTCTAAAAAGGACATGAAAAGCACTACCCTGCCATCCAATAAAGAACGGAAGGAAGGAAGGAAGGAAGGAAGGAAGGAAGGAAGGAAGGAAGGAAGGAAAGAAAGAAGAAAGGAAGAAAGGAAGGAAGGAAGAAAAGAAGGAGGGGAGAAAAAAGAAACTGCTAAACTGACTTCTATCAATTGAAAACTTCTCTTTAGAAGATGCCATTAAGAAACTGACATGGTATGCCATATATTGGAGAAAATAAATATCTGACAATTATATCCAAAATATAAAAAGGAAACTTTGAGAGTTAATAATAAAAACAGGCAAATGACTTGAATAGTCACTTCTTTAAAAGATATACATATTGCAATAAGCAGCTGATAAAAATGCTCAACGTCATTAATCATCAAACACTTACATATTCAAACCAAAATGTGATATATCTCCACACACTGAAATGGCTAAAAAGTATTTTTAAAAAAAAAAAAAAAAAAAGGAATCAAAAACATTGCTCACTGGTGAGGATATGGACAACTGGGATTTTCATACTCAAAGTGTAAAATGCAGTAACGACTTTAGAAAACAGTTTGTCAGTTTTAAACATGCGTCTACCCTGTGACTCATCAATTTCACTTCTAGAAATTCCCCCAAGATAAGTAAAAACATTTGTCCATACATAGACTTGTACATAAATGTTCCTGCAGCCTTATACACCATAGTATAAAACTGGAAACAGCCCAAATGTCTAGCAACAAGAGAATTGTGATATACATTTGAATACCATTTAACAATAAAAGAAACAAACTATTGATATATAGGAAAACATGATTGAATCTCAAAAACACTTTGCTGTACCAGAGAAGTCAGACATAAAAGAAAACAAACTATACAACTCCATTTACATAAATTTCCAGAAGAGGCAAAAGTGAACCTTAGCAACAAATCAGAGCAGGGGGACCTGGGGTAGGAAACTGTCTGGGGTAATGGGGTATGGATATGAATGGGCGGAAGTTCCATGGGTATATACGTTTGCCAAAATTCATCAAGAATGTATATTTAAAATGCATTTTTTGTCGTATGTAAATAAGTTGTATACTAATAAATTTGATTTTAAAAATAATACAGTTCCCCCGATATTTCTTAGGTTCATTGAAGGGCAAGCACCACTTATCTGTGCTAAATTGCCTCTGACTCCTTTATCTGTTCATTGCAGTTAATAAAATAGCTCGTACACGGTTAGTACTCCGTATAGAGAGAGACTGGGGAAGGTGGGGTAGAAGAGGCATATTGTTGGACTGCTACAGGGAAGAGTAGAGTCCCAACCCAGGGCAGGAGCAGACAAGATCTGCTCTCCACAAACCTCCTCCACCACGAAGAGGCATCAGAACACAGAGAGGCGTCATTTCCACTTAATCCAGCAGGGAGCAGCAGGCCCACACAAATCTAAAGAAATCAAGTCGAATTTTCAGGATCCTTTGTGCCCCGCAACCCTGTACCATAGGCATGATATCTATCTCTATCTCTATCTCTATCTCTATCTCTATCTATATCTATATCTATATCTATATCTATATCTATATCTATATCTATATCTATATCTATGTCTATGTCTATATCTATATCTATAGATAGATATAGATACATAGATATATAGATACATAGATACATAGATACATGGACAGATAGATAGATATAGATATATAGAGATAGATAGAGATAGGAAAACAAAGGCTCAGAGAAGAAGGATAGATTCCCAAGCACCTATTCTGGAAGTGATAGAGATGGGGTTTGAATCTGATCTTTTTTTCCACCTAACACTACCCAAACTTGTAGGCCCAAATGATTAATGTTGCACCTCACAAGAACAGCTAATATTTATTGATTGCTCATTGAAGCTTTAACATGCATTATTAACTCCTTTAATCTTCACAACTGGATGAGGTAGAGTCCGTTTTTAATCCCATTTTAAAGATAGGTAGAGAAACTGAGGCACTGAGAAATTAACAAACTTGCAGAGGCCACACCATTAGTAAAAGCAGCACTGGAATCTTAGGTTTGAATCTGGACCTCAGAAATGTAACTACTGTGCTGTTTACTAAATGACCACATTAATAAGTTTTGTCGGGAAGTTGAGGAGGCTACTGGCTGTAGAGGAAGTGTCAGCCCATTTCTTCCATCTCCTTCTGAATGCCAAGGGGTAGCAAAGAATGGCTTCTTCCTCCACCATGTTCCCTAGGGGGTTCCCTCTTACCTCTGTGTGGTATCTCCAGCCCTTAGGACTATCCACGTGTTTGGCCTTCGCTGAGTACCTATTGAATGCCAAACATCAACAATGAAAACACAGTGCCTTCCTGAAGAGAACTCTTAAGTTGGAAGGAAGAGCATATGCAAATGCAGGCAAAAACAGAACCATAGAAGAATAAGTCTGCGGGTGAGTAATCAGCACGTGTATGGCACAGAATTTCTGCCTAGTCTGGGAGAACTTTCCGGGGGAAGGAAGCCTTCCACTTGAGGCTTCAAGGGTAAGGCTTGAAGAGATGGCGTAAGAAGTCAGAATACAGTTTTGGCACGAGTGGGGAACTTTGATGAGAATAGAGAGGCCAGCTAGATTGGATACAGTTCTGGGAGGAATGGTTAAAACTAAGGCCAGACTGGTGGATTGAAGATCATAGAGGGTCCTGAGAGCCTTTAAGTGTATTTTATAAATAGATGTCTTATGAAGGCTCAAAGCCACTATAAGAAGGGAATGGCAAGATAAAACTAGTTTCTGGGAAGATAAGATGGGCAAGCCTGTGCAGAAAGGAATGAAATTGAAGAATTTGCAGGAGAAGGAAAAGGGAAACTGGGTTTTGTTGAATATTTCCTATGTGGCAGGCACTAAGTATCTAGTACGACACTTAGTCTTCCCAACAGTTCTAGAAGATGTGTACAGTTACCACCTTTGTTTTATAGATGACTAATGTAAGACACATGAGGTTGAGAAAGCCCCAAGGTTGAATCCTGGCCTAAATCCCATTGAACTTGGATTTGAACCCATACAGTCTGACACCAAAGCTCACTTTACTAATCAGTATGCCATGTCACCTCTACGTCACTGGCAAGGCAAAATCAAGACTGGCTAAGTCTAAGAGATATTTGGCCTGATATGAGATACCTAGCAAGGTTGAGGGTGTAAGGTTGATGAAAGTATTCAGGACTTTTCCCTGAAGATGCCCCAGTACTCAAGATATTATTTGTCTTTAAACAAATAGCTGGAAACACATACCCTGAATTTTAGAAGGACTGTGGAATGCAGAGGCTGTAGTAACAGGTACTTGGTGGTGTCTACTTTCTGAGGTTGATGAGAGCCAGAGTGGCCTTCAGGAGATAGAAGCCACCAGAAATGTGCCAGCCTTGCCAATGCTAAGCATCTCCATGACCTATTCCGAGGGGAAGAGATGAACTCCCTCCTGACAAGCCTGAGCTCTGGGTACACCTGAAGACCCAGGGGTAGGGCAGGGAGGAAGCATCCCTAAAAGGACATGGAAACTTCTCCCTCCAGCTCTTTGGGTGTGACTGGAGATGTGAACTGTAGATTGAGCTCGTTAGACCAAGCTTCCAAGAAATCGCCCCAGAAGCAAGCAGAGCCCTGTCTGAAGCTGCAGCAGCCACGGCATAACAGCTGGCACACAGCAAGCAGTTTGCCAATACTGCATGTTAGAACCACGGCAGGAAGAGATAGGCAGGTATTGGGGGGCGGGGGCGGGGGAGGAATGGGCTGTATCGGGTCTCCATGGGAGGAGAGTGGAAACAAGGCCAATGGCAAAGCAGCATTTGTAGCTTATGATAATGTAGGGAAGACTACCACACACAGGTGTGTACTCGTTCGCTTTCAGAACCCCGAGTTTGGACTCCAGGATGGGGTCTGTTATTCAGACAAGAGGCCTTTGAAATGGGGGCAGCCATGAGGCAGAGTGGTGAAATGGTGATGGCAAAGTTAGCTTTGACAGGTTTGGGCACCTGTGGTGAGCTCATGAAGGACACTTACAAGAAGCCTGCTGCTAGGTATTGAACTTGGTCATCTCGTGAGGAGATCACGTTTGAAGGGAAAAAGAAACCTGGCCCAATGAGATTGATCGAGTAAGGACATCACTGTGAGGAGAGGCAAAGTTTAGCTGCATTAGTCAAAAGAGCCTAGGTTGTGTTGTGTAACTAGCAAGCCAATATCAGAGTGGCTTTACACCTAAAAGTGTTTTTTCACTCATGCGCTGCAGAAAGAGGACTCTGTTCCACGTATTAATTCATGATTTTAACTTCTGGAATGCACCAATTCCTGAGGGAGAGCAAGAAAAAATAGGTTTCTGAGCTTCAAACTGGAAATGACATCACTTCCGTTCACTCGTCAGAACCAGTCAGATGGCCCCACCCAATGAAAATGAGATGAGAAATGTTAGAAGCAAACGAAACGTCTGGTGAGCTCTATCATCTCTGCTATACTTAGCAGAGCCTGGCATTCAGAGAAACCTCTTGACCTGGCTCTTAATGACTTATGACTGAGTCCCTTGAAAAAACTAAGTAAAAGCTAGAGGTGTTATTTTACTAAAAATTCCAGGAGGCATTGAAGTACAGCCACACTGCCCGGACACTGTTCCTCGGCCGACCTTCTTACAAAGAAGGGAGACACGCGCCGCTCTCCAGAGACAACCGCACATCGTGGAATTCAGTACACCAGGAGCAGAGCCGCCAGGGGTCCCCAACAGAACGCTACCAGGCTTGTCAAGGCAGAGGCAGACCCTGCACTCATGGACCTGTCTGTTTGCATGTGGGTGGCACAGCATGAAAGCCCGTCTGGGTTCAGTTGTGACTAGGGAACTATTTCAGAAGACTAAGGTGCTTTATAATGTGCGAGGAGGACAGGGGCCAGAGAATGTGACCCCTATTGAATCTAATAAGCCTGGTGACACTCCGATTGTGTTACGTCTATATTCCAGATGGGAAAACTGAGGTTTGAAGATGTTAACTGACTTTTTAAAGTCACCTAGTTAATAAGTAGTGGAATTGTTGGTCCCCCTGACATGATTTGAAAGCCATGCAGTGTTTGGGAAATAGGATGTGAAGAACAGGACAGTGGCCTAGAGCCAGGATGCCTGGCTATTGGTACTAGCCCTGCCACCAACTTCCTAAGAGACCTTTGGCACATTTCTCATCTAAGCCCTTTATTTCTTCATCTGTAAAAAGCTGGATGAGATGGCTCAAAGTTCTTTCCATTTATATTTTGAATCTATCACAGGAACCCAGCTGAAGCTAATGGTAGCCAAAAGAGACATGGATGCCTTGCCTCATCACTATACAAAAGGACTTTAGCACCCGGAAATCTGGCATTAGGGGAATATGGCCCACTGCCACCACCCTCCAAGCCTTCTTTGACAGTATCCTTCACAGGTGGGGTGTCATTGAACAGCTGGGGAAGGGAAGGGGATACTGAAATAGAGCTCAGAGGTACCAGGCAGGACCCGCTGCCTCTGTTCTCTGCTCCAGCTCAGCCAGCCCCAGAAGCACCAGCCTCAATCCTGGGGTGGGGAGAGGTGGGGCTGGCAGCCAAGAACTGCAGCCCACAGGCTGCCTCAGCCTCTCCCGGCCCCTGTGGGGCTTCATGTCTGCTCTCGCATGTCCCCGCAGGTGGCTGAGCCCTGCCACATGCCGAGTGAGGAGAGGCTGCCGTAAAGGATGGGGTGGATGAAGCAAGGAGTGAGCAGAGCATGGCAGATGGGACCGTGTGGCCAGGTCTCAAGAGTTCTGAGTCCCTATAGGAGGTTTTTCCCTGGCCATCCCTGGCTTTGACCTCCTCTGTCCTGGTCACCAGACTCCCGCAGAAATGTGGCCTCCCAACCTCCCACTTAGGGACCTAGTTATCCTTGTGTAACCACACATAAACTTTTGTTTCTTTAACATACATTTTTTTTCTCTGATGCAAGCTGATTTTTCCCCAGACAACAGCATTGTAACTCATTTGTATTTTGCTTTTTGTTTTTGTTTTTTTCTGCCCCTATCCTCTGTAAGCCTGCTCCTTTAATCATTAAGCCTAGGACATAAGATTAACCAGCCTCAGGTCTATAATCATGAGGACCATAGATTTTGATTGGACTTTAGACTAAGGATAAATAACATCTTGGCTTTAGATGTGTTTCAGCCCCAGGCCCATTAAGGCAGAACAACCCCACCAGCCACAAGACCAGGCCATGGGACCAGAGGGGGTGGCCCATGGCTGATTCCAGAACTGGACACAATCATCAATTGCCTCATCTCCCTCCAACTGTCCAATCAGTAGCACCCACGACCCCGACTCCCTTAGTTTCCATGACTACTGATATGTCCCTATATAATCTGTACTCCTGAGACACCCAGGGAGCCAGGCCTTTGAGCGATAGTTTGCTGTGTCTCTGGGACTTGCAACTCTAATAAATCTTACTTTGCTGCAAAACCTGCATTTCTGTTTTTGGCTCAGAAACGTGCAGGAGGATGGACCCCTTTTTTTATTTCGATAACACTTGAGATTTACTCCCCACTCTGGCACTTACGTCCTCTCTTTGGGCACTGAGCCCTCCCCATCACTGGCATTTATCTTCCCAGTCTTGAGTACGAGTCCTTCCTTGGTACTAAGCCTCCCCCTTTACCTAGCATTGAACACTGTCCCTTTGTGTTGCACACACCAGGCCCCTGATGTTAAGTTACCTCTACCCTCTCCTGATACTGAGCACCCCCTTCTCTTAGCCCACCCCCCTCATATTTAGCCAGTCCTTTGCTCTGGGCTCTCCTTCCCTATCATTATCATCTCACTACTCTGAGTCTTAGCTCCTCTACTCAGTTTCACTCAGAATTTGCTGGAGTTCTAATATGTGTCAGTGATACTCCCTTCGATGAGTTCATTGAACCCACTCACCTCAGACTTCTGTTTATGCCCTTTCCCTTCAACCACATGTCCCTTCTTCTCCTGCGTGCTTAGCTAGATTCTTCCCACGTAGCCTCCAAAATTTTCATAAGAATCCAACAGCCACAAGTGCTGTGCTTGCCAGCTTCTTGGGGTTACCTTTCCCTGACTATATGCCATAACTCAAGACTGCATCCTGCACAGATGAAAGAAATCTAACCGCCTCCCAGGATCAGCATTATTCCTAAGGTGTCACATTCTCCAAGTGGCTCTTTTCACCTGCCAGTCTGAAATGCTGCTCTGAGCTTTCCCTTCATCACCTTCGACTTTGCTCCTCTCTTCTTTCCCTGCTCCCCGAATGTGAATGTAGTCTCCATCCCACCTCCTTCCTGGCATTCTCTGGCTAACTCAAGGCTGGCTTATTACTTGCTTTGCAAAGGTGTTTAGGAATCACCATGCCGGAGGACAAACAACTGAACTTTAAATTTCAGGTCCCTTTCTTGGATCAGCTCTCACCTTAGACCCCAATCTGCTCTTTCATTATGGGGTTCATCCTCCGAACTGAGTCCTTCCTTCCACCTCCTCTTTCCTCCTTCCTCGTGGGTTCCTCTCCCAGTCCTTACTTACACCCACCAATAGAAGCTAAAAATGACTTTCTAGTAAAAGTCATCTCTGAACAAGGAAGTTCCCATTTCACTTTTTTTACACCAAGAAATGAGCTCTTCTTTGGAAAAATGTCTATTCACTTCTTTTATCCATTTTTAAATCAGATTGGGGTTTTTTTTGAGGGGGGCATATAGAATTGTATGAGTTCTTTATATATTTTGGATGGTTTATATATTTGATGGTTTCTTTTGCTGTGCAAAAGTTTTTTAGTTTGATATAGTCCTACTTATTAATTTTTGCTATTGTTGTTTATGTTTTTGGCCAATAGGTACATGAAAAGATACTCATTATCACTAATCATTAGGGAAATGCAAATCAAAACTATCCTGAGCTATCACCTCAGGCCCATTAAGCTATCATCAAAAAAGACAAAAGATAACAATTGTTAGTAAGGAAGTGGTAAAAAGGATATCTGTGTACTGTTGATGGAAGTGCAAATTGATTCAGCTACTATGGAAAACAGTATGGAGGTCCCTCAAAAAATTAAAATTGAACTACCATATGATGATCCAGCAATCTTACTTCTGAGTATATATTCAGAAAATAAAAACAGGATATCAAAGAGGGGAAAAAACACTTTCCTTTCCAATGAGGCCAGGAGATCTGAAGCTGCTGATGCAGGCAGGAGCCTAAAAGTGTTTTCTCAAGTGGAATAGCAGGCTTCCTTACACACCTGGTGAGCTGGAGCAGGCTGCAGTTTGTTTCAGTAGCACTTCCCGCCCCCCCTTTTCGGTCACTACACAGACATTTTCAAAAGATACAGACCTCACTGACTCTCTCGGTGTCACTCAGCCCCGGTCACACCACCTGTATTGCCTCTAAACAGGACCCTAAGGGATCCCAGCAGAGAAGGCAGGATGGCAGAGAAGGGAAAAAAAAGCAAAGGAAGTTAATTAAACACAGAAGCTCAAGGGCCAGGAGTTTCGTTCCAGGTCTGGCCCAGGCATGCCACACATTATCTGGATGCTGTACCCTCAGGCATGCTAGTCGAGGAGTGATACATATCCATAGAATCTTTGAGTGACTTCCAACTCTGATGATCTGACGTCTGCTTATGACACGTGAAAGTGAATCTGAGACCAGAGAGACATCGAGCTTTCAGGAAGTTGAGATTATGGGCTTGACTTACAGTCCAATAAGCTGATATCACCTGGCAGAGACTCTCAGAGGCAAGCAGATTGACGTCTTAAGTCACACAGTGGATGACGAAAAGAAAGAAAGAAAGAAAGAAAAGAATATTCGGTAAATACCACGTATGCGCCAAGTAATATTCATAGATCTACATACTTTATCTCCAGCTTTTTCAAAAATTGAGATATAATTCACCAAACAATTCACTCTTTTCAGTTGTAAAACTCAGTTGTTTTAATACATTTACAAAGTTGTGCAAACATCACCACTATTAATTCCAGAATATTTTTCATCATTCTAAAAAGTAAACCCATATCCATTAGTTGTTCTCCCTGCTCCCAGCCCTGGCAACCACTAATCTACTTTCTCTTATTGTAGCCACCAGCCCCTGAAAGATAAACGGGCCACAGAACTCAGTGAGTTGTAGGAAACACTCTTTATTCAGCCAGCTGGGTCTGCCAGGGGTACGCAGACCCTAATTTAAGCAGCCTCGAAATGTAGAGGTACAGTATTTTTTAAGCCCTAAACCCCATTTTTCATTCTGTCTGAACACAAAAGTCTATTTTTCTTCTATTTACTAATTGCCAACCCACAGGTCTGTTGTGCAAGCGGGGGTTATGGAAGCAGAAAGCTTATTGTTAGAATGTTATGTTTCCATGGGCAATAGTCAAGCAGTCATTTCCTAGCCAACACATTTCCCACTGGCCTTAGCAGAAAATCAAATCCTTGATTCTTCATGTGGAATTTGCTCATAGCCTCTATTTTGTAATACTAAAAGTTTAATAGAATTAATTCTCTTCCTTATACAGCAAACAAGAAATCAAGGAAACGTGGGCCAAAAGTTAACAAGAAGAGGAAAAGGATTAAAGGTCCAGTTACAGCAGATAGAAGGGTTGTTAGCCATGGTGACCAATTGAACATCCTATGAAACCAGTTATTTGATTCTAGTCTCTGTTTTCCTGGCATCTAAATTTCTCTGTTCTAGTAGTAAACTTTCTCTAATTATTCCAGAGTTATTGGCATAGAAGCAACAGGTTTCACCTAGAGCCATACATAATCCATCTTGTTCTAAAATAATAAATTAAATCTCTTCTATTCTGGAGGGCTACTTCTGCTAGTGAATTGACTTGAAATTCTAGCCTGCTGAGCTCAGTTAAATTTAGGGGAGTTCCTACCCCGACATAGTAAGGGGTTTTGGGTTTAGGCACAACCAGCAATCTTGTCCTATGTCTGGGTGGTCTTATTTAAGACCTTGTGTATTGCTTAGCAAAGTTATTAATATTCCTTCTGGTTCTGGTTGTGGCTGGTCGAATGCCTGGGCTAAAGAGGAAAAAAGGAAGAAACAGAGGGTTAGACTTATGTACGCTTGAGTCTTAGTCTTAAGGGCCCATCTTCCTGAGCTGTCCACTCTCGTGCTGCCTTCACATGGGAGTGATGAATCCATGATGGGATGCCGTCTACTTTAACTGCAGTGGGTGCATCAGGTAGACAGTGAAGGGTCCTTTCCATTTGGGTTCTAGTCCTTGGAAGTGAACTTCTGGATCCACACAGAGTCCCCAGGCTGAAACTGTGGGGAAGTCCATCCCCGGGAGCTGAGTGGACAGCACGAACCCGGGACTAAATCTCCTTCTGTACACTTTGAAGGGCCTGTAAAGACTTAAGTAAGACAAGGTTACACAGTTCTGCCTTTTTCTCATCTTCTATTCTA
The DNA here is from genome assembly GCA_003508835.1 of Eonycteris spelaea. NCBI lineage: Eukaryota > Metazoa > Chordata > Mammalia > Chiroptera > Pteropodidae > Eonycteris > Eonycteris spelaea. The sequence continues at coordinate 823,829 of PUFA01000160.1, read as the reverse complement.
GGTACTAAAGGTGGGGTTTCCAAAGAAAATTTCAAATGGGGTGAATCCATTAATATATGGAGTACACCTGGCTCGAGAAGAGCAAAGGAGAAGTTCTACCCAGGTCCCACCAGTTAATCCTAACTTGACTAATCTTTTTAGGGTCTGATTCATTCGCTCTACTTGGCCTGAACTTTGGGGCTGGTAGGCACAGTGGAGTTTCCATTGCAAATTTAAGTAGCTAGCCAATTGTTGTGATACTTTGCTATGAAGGCTGGCCCATCATCGACCCTAAAGTTCCAGGGAGACCAAATCAAGGGAGATTTCTTCTAGTAGTTCTTAGTAACTACTAAGGCAGTCTCTTTCCTGGTAGGGAAGGCCTCTACCCATCCTGAAAAGGTGTCTATAAAAACAAGTAAATATTTGTAGCCCCCACAGTCAGGGTTACCTCAGTGAAATCGACTTCCCAGTGGTCCCCTGGATAAGTTTCTTTTCCCTATGCTAGGTTCTTCTATCTTCCCCTTCTTTGGATTAACTTGGGCACAAGCCGGGCATCGTAGGCAATCTCCTCTGCGGTTCTTCTCCCTTCGAACAAGTGAAAGTAGGGGTCTAAAGCTTGGAGCATCTTAGTTCACCCTAGGTGTGTGGTGGTGGAAGAGAGTCTTTCCAAGGGTTTGTGAGAGCTCGGCTCCCTTGTCTTGAAAATATGTTCTTTTCCGCCATATAGGTCAGGGACGGAGGCAGTTCTGGGCAAAGGACAACAGTCAGTAGATGTGGTGGGGACCCCACTGGCCTTGTGGCCACTGTTCTTGCCTCTGCATTGGCTCGTCGGTTTCCCTCAGCCTCAGGACTATTCCCTTTTTGATGCCCTTTACAAAGAACAATAGCAAGCCTTAGGCATCTATATGGCTTCAAGTAAGGCTAAGATCTCCTTGTTCTTAATGTCCTTCCCAGCTGAAGTCAGAAGCCCTCTTTCCTTGTAGATGGCTCCGTGTACATGTGCAGTGGCAAAGGCGTATCGGCTGTCAGTGTATATTGTGACTGCCTTATCCTTTCCCCATCTTAGTGCCTCAGTGAGGGCGATGAGTTCTGCCTTTTGAGCAGAAGTCCTATGGGGAAGAGCTTGTGACCAGATGTGCCAGTTAGAGTTACGACCCTGCCCCAGCATACCCTTCCTTCCTGCATGAAGCTGCTCCTGTCCATGAACAGAACTTCATCGGCCTCAGGCAGAGGGGAATCTTTGAGGTCTGGCCACGAGGAACACACAGCATCAGTGAAATCTGTGCAGTCATGATGGGGTCTTGGGGTCTGAGTCTGGCAACAGATTGGCTGGGTTGATGACAGTAGCTTTGGATTTTAGCCATAGTTTGGGGTCATCCGGTGCCTCCCTGTTGTTGAACACCTTCTGGGCTATCTCAACAAGTTGGGACAGGTTCATCCTTGCAAAACCTTCTAATTTTTGTAATTTATACCAGATATCAGGGGCTGCCTGAGTAGCAAAGGCTATATTAATTGCCTGCTGGTTCTCAGGGGCCTCAGGATCAATGGGGTGTATATTGGTACACCTCATTCAAGAAACGCTCCAGGGATTCCTGAGGTCCCTCCCTGTATAACTTCAGTTACCTTAGAAAGGTTAGTTGGCTGACGAGCAGCCATCCTAATTCCCCCAATTAGAATCTGGTGGTACTGATCTAATGCCGTTCTCCCTGCCTGAGAATTGTGTCCCCAGTCTGGGCGGGTGGAGGGAAATTCCTCCTCAATCTGTTCCCCTGCTTCCTCAACTCTCCTCCCTCAGCTATCTTTTGTGTTTCAGTCCTGAATGTGTCATGTTCTTCTGCGGTCAAGGGGTAATTAAAAGCTGTTGGCAATCGTCCCAGGTGGGGCAGTGAGTCTGAAAGACACTTTCTAAGAGTCCCATTAATGCCTGGGTTTCTCAGAGAAAGGCAGATTCTGTGCCTTCCAGTTGTACAGGTCACTAGTCAAGAAGGCACATAAACCATAAAGGGCCTGTCAGTGTGATGCCCCTGGGGTGTGCTTCTCAAGGGGAGGATGGCCGGGTGATGGTATTGGCTGGTGTCCCACCTGGAGCGAGAGCAGGAGGCCCATAGGGGTTACCTGCTGGCCGTCTGAGGAGGTGAGGTGGTGCTATTTGGCCTCTGTTGTCCTGGATTATAGGGTGGGGGAAGGTCACTGTCCTCCAGTGGAGATTGGAGGACTGAGGGACTGGGCTGTCTTGGAGATTCAGTTGCTGCATGTTTTGGGGTGCCCACAACTAAAACTGCTCCCTAGAAGAAAGGGCACACCGGCGGAGCCAAGGAGGGGGTTTCTGAACAAGGTTTAACCATTGATCAATGTAGGGAAACTGATCAGGATGTCCCGGGTCTCCCGTGACAATCTTCCAAACATTCCTCACCAAACCCTGTCAAAAGACCCTCTGGAGGCCAGTTTACATCAAAAGACAGCCACTCAACTTCACACAATGTTCTTAGTCTGCCTGGAGAAAACTTTATGCCATAGTCAGCTCCCTCTACAAACCCTTCTTTGAAATGTCACAGGACACACCCCAAGGGTGTCTTCTGTGAACTTGGGCTTCCCCCATCACTTGCTCAGAAAACACAAAACAGACATTCAGATGAGAACAATTACTGGGGTGTAGGTGGACCAGAGAAGTCTGCCACCTACAACCTAGACAAGACCAAAGACAATAAACAGAACCTGACAACAGGGCACAGGAGGCGGCGTCCCATGGCCTGGCCACGGTCCGGGAGATATGACTGCGTCCATTCTCTCCACGGACCCCCAATGACCAATCAACAGAAACAGAAAGGTACCTTTTATCCAGACATTGAGGCCTCGGAGGTTCCCGTCGGGACCAGGAACAAAGAATGTATCCTGAAGATTGCGTCCTTGATGATTGTATTGACCCCGTCACGACATTCAAGGCCCTGGAACGTCTCAGGTTGGCCACCCCTTTGAATCTGTAACAGGGACAGCAACCGCTTCGGAGGCTGGTCTGGTCTTAGATCTCAGGGCCACTCTCGGAGATTTTGCTGGGGCCTCCAAATGTAGCCACCAGCCCCTGATAGATACACGGACCACCAGAACTCAGTGAGTTATAGGAAACACACACTTTATTTAGCCAACTGGGTCTGCCAGGGGTACACAGACCCCAAATTAAGCAGCCCCAAAATATAGAGGTACAGGGTTTTTAAGCCCTAAACCCCATTTTTCATTCTGTCTGAACACGAAAGTTTATTTTTCTTCTATTTACTAACTGTCAACCCACAGGTTGGTTGTGCAAGTGGGGGTACAGAAGCAGAAAGCTTATTGTTAGAACGTTACATCCCATAGGTGATAGCCTATGTTCCCATGGGTGATAGCCAAGCAGTAATTTTCCAGTCAGCACACTGTCTCTACTGAACTGCCTGTTTTTGACATTTCACATGCAAATGTGGCATTCTGTATTGGACATCTTTCACTAAGCATAATGTTTCCAAGATTTATCTATGTTGTAACATATATCAATACTTTCTCTTTATTCCATTATATGAATATACTAACATTTTGTTTATTAATTCATCAGTTTATAGATTCATCGGTTTTTCTACTTTTTGGCTATTGTGAATAATGAGATTATGAACACCCATACACAAGGATTGTAAAAACATATACTTTCAATTCTCTTGGGTAGTTCTCCAGAGTAGAATTGCAGGGTAATATGGCAAACTTTAAGTCCAGCTTTTTGAGAAACTGCCAAATTGTTTTCTATAGTGACTGTACCATTTTGCATTCTCAGCAGAAATGCATGAGGGTTCCAATTTCTTCATATTCTCACCAATACTTGTAATCGTCCATCTTTTTTATTATAGCCATCCTCGTATGTATGAAATGGTATATTATTGTGGTTTTAATTTGTTTTTCCCTAATTACTGATGATGTTGAGTATCTTTTTATGTGTCTATTGAACATTTATAATTTTTTAAATATTTTTTTTAAAGATTATTTTTTCTAATCCATTCTGTCAAACCCAGCCTTTCAATTAGTATTTACATTTAATGCAATTACTGATAAGATAGGGTTTAAATCTGCCATTTTGTTATTTGTTTCTAAGTGCTCTATCCAGATTCCCTTGTCTTTTCTGTACTATTCTTTCAATATTTTATTTTATTAGTGTATGCTCTGGGATTATAATTAACATCTGATTTATAACAATATATTTTGGATTAATATTAACTTAATTCCAATAGTATACAAAAATGTCATTTCTATATACATTTATTAATGAACTCTCTTTGTTTTGCTATTATTGTTCTACAAATCACATCTTTATAGATTGTATGTTTAGCAACACATATTTTTTCTTATTGCTTTGTACAGTTATGTCTTAAATCAGACAGAAGAAAAATAGAAATAAAAAATACTAATGCAAACGAAATTAAAAATACAAAAAATACAAATAAAAATATATTTATACTGTCTTTTATATTTACTGATGCTCTTTATTTCTTCATGTGAATTCCTGTTTCTTCCTAGTGTCTTTTATTTCAGCCTGAAGAACTCTCTAGCATTTTTTTTTTGTAGGACAGTTTTGCTAGCTGAAAAATCTGTTTTTATTTAACTGAGAATATCTTAATTTCTTCTTCACTTTTGAAGGATAGTTTTATCTAATATGGAATTCTTGGTTGATAGTTTTTGCTTTTAGCATTTTGAATGAATCATGTCACTGCCTCTGGCCTATGTAGTTTTTTGATGACAAATTAGCTTTTAATCTTATTGAGATTTTTTTATATTGGAAGAGTTGCTTTCTTGCTGCTTTCAAATTATCTCATTGTCTTTGGCTTTTGACAAGTGATATGATGTGTCTTGGTGTGGATCTCTTTTAAGTATATACTAGTTGAAGTTTGTTGAGCTTTTGGATTGTGTAGATTAATGCTTTTCATCACACTTGGGGATTTTAGGCCATCACACTGACCATAGCCTATTATAAAAGCTATCATTTGTTGAGCTCTCACTATAGGCCCTATGACAAGCACTTAGACTATAATAGGTCTAAAATAACAGCTTAAGAAAACTTCAGCAAATTAATTACTAAGGTGGCATATGATTCCAGTGTCAAACGTCTTTTATTGAATTCCTTCCATGAAATTCTTGACAAATGATCACCTCCAATGACAGGGAACTCAATACTTTCCAAGATAACACATTCATCTTCAGGCTCTGTGTTTTTCTGACAGTCCAACACAGTGGGGCAAGCAGTCTTCAGAATCCAGAGGTTTAGTTCTTGACTCTACCCATCCTGATTTGTGTTGTGTGACTTTGCCAAGTTACTTCCTTTCTCTGAACCTGTTTTCTTATCTGGAAAATGGAAAAAAGAATGCCTACTTGAAAAGGCTATTGGAGGACCGATGACAGGAAGCAATTTGATGTGGTTGGCAGAGGAGCTGATTAATAGCAACTATTATTAAAATTCTTCCATATAAGGACATGAAGTCTGTCTCTGCAGTTTCCATTCATTTTTCCTAGTTCTGTTCCTTCAGCTCACTTCCTCAGTTTGTACTTTCAGACCATTACATATAGCAACTACATTGTTTATTTTTATTTAGCTAAGCCACTCTATTTCCCAAACAACTCTTTAAATATATGGTATTCACTTCTTTCACCGCTTTATTTCCTCTCTAAAGATAAGACCTACCCTCTCTGCTCCCACCCAGTGTGGAAAGGTCTTAAGGCTGTTCTGACCAACAGAGAGAGAAAAGTACATCTCTCACTTTCTCATTCCAAAGCTTATACCTCTAGTAATGCAAGTAGTGCAAATTCACCTTCATTTTTCTGTTAGCTTCACATTGTGGGACTATCCAGAGCCTCATGTTTGCACTTAAATTTGTAGAGTACAAGGTCAATATCTTTCTCATCCCTGTTAAAATGCATCTTGTTAGTCAGCACATATCCCAGGCAGCTGAAGTCCTGATTTTCACATCTATCTCAAACCTATTCATTGGCAAATAATACGGAATAAATTCTACTATATCATCTAAGCTCCATCTCCTCATGCCCTTCCACACACCAACTGCAAATGTCATCAGTAGATGAACGCTTGGGGCTATTTCAACAAGAAATAAGACTGGGGCCTGAGAGAGGATGAATTTAGGTCCACAAGCATTTATTGGACACCTGACATGTAGCAATCCCTTGTAGACCCAATGCCTTATGTGATGCTCACCATAACCTTCTGCAGAGGGTATCATAAACCCATTTATAGATTAGAGGCTCTGAGTAATTTGCACAAAATCACACAGCTAATAACTATAGGGTTTGGGGGACAAACTTGGGTTCTGACTCTGAAGCCTGTGTTATTTTCCCTCTATTGTCCACGTTATCCATTTTGCTAATGAATTCTATGAGCAGTTCACTTTCCAGATTTGGCCAGAAGAAGTGAGAAACTCCAGCCACAGATGTTGCAATAGCAGGTTGGTTAACGTAACTGGAGAATTCCCTGCATCCTGGAATCCTCCACATTAGGAAAAAAGAAATTCCTGGGCTGCCTGCCAGGCCTTGTCCCCAACCACAAGATTTAACACAGAGAAACAAATGGCTCCTTGCCCACCAGAGCCCATCATATCTGCTGCCTCCCCACCCCCCAGTGCCTCTGCACCAAGACACTGCATCAGACATGAACATTTAACTATGCTTGCTTCACGGATCTTATGGACTTTCCTATCTTCACCTGCTATCGTGCAGGCTTGTTCCTTAAAGGAGCCCTCTTGGTCACGAGACAAAAAGAGAAAACTGCTTCTTCCTTCCTTTCTGGATATGAGTAAAAGTTGAATCTTTCTTGTGGTTAGTATGTAGTAACAAGATTTCTACAGAAAGAATTTAAATTTAAGGAGAAGCTCATGAACTCTGACTGTGTTTTGTTTGTTCTGTGTGGCAGAAAAGATTTAGAGAGATGGGGCTAGAATGTCTATGTGTTTTGAACAAGCTACCTAATCTCTCTGACATCTAGCTCCTTTACCAGTTAAGCAGGGATAACGATCTTAACTGCCTCTTGGTTATCATTAAGAGCACTGAATGAACACACAGTGCAAAAGGCTCAGCAAAGTGACTGACATGTGGTAGGGGCTCTATGTAACTATGCACATTGCTGTTATTTTCTACATCTTGCTATACATAGTGTGGTTCCCAGAGAAACAGTATCACCTGAGATCCCATTAGAAATGCAGTTCTCAGGCCCCATTCCAGACCTATTCAATCAGAATCTGCATATTAACAACTTTCCTAGGGATCGAAATATACACTAAGTCTGAGAATCAGTGGTTAGCTCACCATCCAACAGGGTAGGGAGGCTGGGTGAACAAGTACAGCAAAACAGTTTTCTAACTAATTTTTTCACTGTTTTTGTACTGCCCACCATCCCTGCCAAACTGTGCCAAATTCACATTCGTTTTACTATGTGTGTGATCTTACTTAAGTAGAACTCAGCCTTATCCCTCTCCCATGTGTTGATAGTTCCCTGTCCCTTAATGGATAAATGACTAACTCTTTGGAATGTCATTAAAGTCCCTTCCCGAACTGCTCCAATTCTACTTTCCATCCACAGTGCCTGCAGATGTTACGCTCAGGCCACCATGGGAAATGTCCGTCATTTCCCAAAAGCAGTCTTCACTTGTAGGCCTCAGTTTTTAATTCCAGAAATGATCCTTTCCCCATAGGGCACTGTCCTTTCATCGCCTTCTCCAATTTACTCAAGCTCCACTTCATGGAATAGTTTTCTCTGTCTCCAAAACCCTACTCAGCCTTCAAGGCTCATCACCACTGCCATTGTCAGACTGTGCGCAGACCAAGCTCATGATTGAGCAACTCAGAGTCAAGAACTTGGGTTCTTCCTTGGCATACCAACAACTACCTAAATCTCTTTGGGCAAAATGACTTGAACTTTGACTTCTTGGGCATGGGCACTCCCATTAACACAATCTGAGGAGAAAATAAAGTTGCCAACCTCAGAGAATGTTAAGCGGATTCCTTGGGGCTATGTGCCTAGTTCAGTGACTGGCATATAGTAAATGTTCAATAAAACTTAGCCAACCCACTACAGTGTAAACCTACTTCAGCATAAATTTCATAGAGAGAAATGCTTGTGTCTGTTTTGCTCCCCATTACAATCCCAGCACCTGATCCAGTTTCTGATATACAGTATATGCTCAACAAATATTTGCTAAATAAATAAATGCCTAAAAAGTCTCATGGAAATTTAAAAAACTCTATACAAATAAAAGGTTGCTATTTTGTTTGTTAGCTTATTTCATTTTAGTTATCAGGATTTAATAATTTGAGACAGAGAGCAAGCAAGAGAGAGAACGAGAAGAGAGAATGAGGGGGAGAGAGAGAGAGAGAGAGAGAGAGAGAGAGAGAGAGAGAGAGAGAGAGAGAGAGAGAGAGAATAAGGGACAGATTATTACTGCAGATGCTGACTTATGCTCTCCTCTAGCTCCATGGGAACAGACTATGACGTATTCACACACAATTCAAAGAATAAATACTGTGGTGGTCCCTCCTCTCCCACCGCTATTATTTCAACATCTTCCAATCTATTTTCAATCTCCCATCACCATAACAACCTGCATCCTTATAATACCTATTTCGAGCCACTTCATTTTCAGAGTGCTGGCATCACCAAGTGAGCTATAAAAGCTCCAATACTTAGTCATGTCCAACTTCCAGGACCCATGTCTGTCCTTGATCACCCCTCAACTTTAAAAATGCCCAGAAATGACATTTTTTTTTCTAAGAAAACATAGAAGAGCGGTCGCAATCAGATATGGACCAAACACCTGGATGAGAGATAAGAGAGGATAGCTCCAAAACAGTGTTTTTAATTAGAGGTTAAGGACAGCAAAGATGCCTGTTAATTTATGAAAACTGCACTTTTCTAGGATGATTATCATCTGTTCTCTTTGAGGCCATCTGGGCTGGCCCCCACCTCTCGGACTCTGCCCTTACCATGTCTCCCTCAAATGCAGGAACTCAGGGTAAAGAGGTTGGAGATGACCTCTAACCCAAGTAATCTCAAATCTTTATATGTATATCTTATCAAATTACCTGCAGGTCTTGTTAAATGGTGGATTTTGAGTCAATAGATCTATGGTGGAACGAGACTGCATTTCTAATAAACTCCAGGTGATGAAAAGTTTCGGTCTGTGGACACACTTCAAGTAGCAAGGGTCCACTTTATCCCTGGACTCTATGGATCTCATCATTCTCTGGAAACTTGCAAGCCAAGACCTCTGCTAAATACTTTTAAAATTATTTCTTATAATTTTTATTTTTCAGTCATAGCTAAATAGAGCTGAAAAAATTACATATGGGAAAATATATTTGAAGTATAGAAATTTTCTTCTGTAGATTACATAATCCAAATTAATAATTGACACCACAAAGTAATAGATATTGAGAATTTTGCATGGAATAAAAGATGAGGTCTAGTTCTAGTGTACATTGAATATTTACTATCTTAGTTTTTGATATTCCTTAGTCCCTTTCATAGAAATATAGACTTTCTTCTGTAAAACACAGCTAATACAATATTTGTTTGTTATTCTTAAATCCCTTTTCTCTTTTTATGCTATTTTACTACCAACAATGTATTCATAATCTAAAGGATTTCCTTCAGATAGCAATCAGGATGAATGATGATTGGCTACCTGTCAGTAAAGTTGATGATGGTATATTAAACAACAAAAAAACAATTATTGAGTATTTACTAGGAGTCAGGCCAAGTGCTTTACAAGAATTTATCTCATTTCATTCTCAAAATAACCTCATGTAGAAATTGTTATTAATTTCTACTGTAAAAATAAGAAAACTGAGGTTAAGAAAAGGTAGGTAAACTATCTCCTGTTCTCCAAGGGCGGTAAACTGTAAGGTGCAGATTTTAAGGGTCCGCATGTCTCCAGAGCTTAGAGTGTTAACAGCTATAAAAAAAAAAAATTTTCTTTTTATGAAAGAAATTCAAAAATACAAGAAAAAAATTTACTTCAAAAAGATTCAAACAATACAAGAAATTAAAATACTCTCTGGACATCTACACACAGTCCCTTTTAAGAAATATTAGTATTAAAATTAAAAATTAACTTTAAAAAATTCTTTCCTTGTAGATAGATGCCCAGAATTATGTCCGAAACATTTCGTTTTCATATAATGGCAAAGTAGAAGTAGCCATCATAGGATTGGGCTTCCAAAAGTTGCTCTTGTCTTGCAATGAACCAGTTTAATAACATAAGATCCAGGAGTTTGATTTGGCTTTTAGGATCCCAATTGATCTTTTTGGTATTTGTTTATTCGGTCTATAATTTTGTTTATTGTTTATTTTTCATTTTGACACTTCATATTAAAATAAGTAAAATCTTCTCAACAGTTTAAAATAGACAAATTCTTTTTTCACAGATATATGGAACTGTGACCAAAACATTCACCAAATAAAAATTTTTTTAGACATTGATCATTTGAAAAGTATTGCTTTATTGAGTTATGCAGATCTTCCAAATGATGATGTATTTCATTATATAATGTGGAAAATTATATTCATTAATATCACCACCAATCTCATCAGCAAAGTCTTTAAATATTGGTAATCTATCATGCTCATAGTGGTGGATACAAATTTTCTAAAATTCTAATTTCACTCCAGTTTTTACTCCATTTAATTGAGATGTCATTGACATTTAACCTTGTAATAGTTTAAGGTGAACTTAAACTTATGATTATAGATATATAAATATATACATATATAGTGAAATGATTACCACAAAAGTCTAGCTAACTCCATCAACCCACATAGTTATGTTTTTTTTTCTTGTAATGAAAACTTTTAAGATCTACCTCTCTAGCAACTCTCAAATATACTATACAGTATTGTTTCTGATAGTGGTACATTAAATCTCCATAACTTATTAAGTTTATAATTATAAGGTTGTACCTTTTAACCATTCTTTATTAAGAATAATAATGTTCTTTTAATATTTATTATACACCTACTGTATGTCAGGCTTTGTAATAGGCACTTCAACTATTTTATTTGATGTCATGTATTCATATCTCCACTTTATAGATGAAGAACCTGAGTCCCAGAGAGATATATGGTCTTTCAGTCCTTGAGGTATGGATTTGTGGACTTGAGCTGCAGCTGAAGAAGCTATTGTAGACAAGAAAACAATAGGACACAAGTAGGTGTTTGCTTTGTGTTTTTATAATTCTACCACTACAAATTAGTCTCCATGATCTGAAAGTGGATTAGCACCCATCTGCTATTACCCACAGGTGCTTATAGGTCGGTGTTCTAAAGAAAATGGGCTCCAAGCCATCTTTGTTAGAATTCTCAAGGACACGTACCCAAGGTCATGACTGAGACTTGCAAAGTTTTCACCAAGTTCCCTTTCCCTTTTGGGCACACAGCTAAACTATATTTCCCAGGACTGCAGGGGTCCATGAAACTAGTTCTTGCTGATGAGATGTGAGTAGAAGCGACATGGTCACCTCTTTGCTGCAGCAAGTAAGAACAGGTGTGTCTTCTCCACACCTCCACTCATTCCCTTATTTGTGGTATGGACATAGAAGACCCAGTAAAGGACTTTGAGGTCATAGGGCATCATAGAACCACTAGAGGGGTGGAGGCAGAATGACTAAGTGAAATAGAGAACTCTATCCCCACTGATCCATACTGGGTTGTGGCATAAAAAAACAAACTTTATCTTTTTCAGCCATTGAAACCATGGCATGATTTGGTACAAAGTTTCCCTTCTATGACTAATATGTAAATCTAACAAATCTTGATGAAGGAACCCAGAAATCTGTATTTTTAGAAAGCCTTCCATTAATTCTGAAAAACTGAAGCTTCATAAAAGGATAAAAGACAAAGATAGCCATAATGTTTTTTCATCACGTATTATTCTTATGTCAGCCTCTTCTCCAAATCCTTCTTATCTCATGGAAAAGTAAAGTCTAAGCACACCCTTTATAGACTGTCTTGGTAACATGTCCTTTCTTGCAGATGGAAGTTAATTTCTGAAAAATGCCCTCAATCCTACAGCATTCTGATAGGCTGGTTGAAAACAGAAATTATAAGCTTGAATACACACAAGTATTTTATCTATATCAAAACAGTAAAGCTCAAAGATGATTCATCTTTACTTTCACACCTATCATCTTATCTGTTACGTCAGACTCAGAGCAAGCCCTGGAAGAGTGTGGGAGTTGAGGTTAGGTGAAAGTAAATAGTAACATACCCATTTTGGGAAGTGGAAAAGTGTGTGTGGGTCTGGAAGTTTATCTCAACTGCCAACAAATACTTGAAAGCAAGTACCTGCCAACCAAAGAATTGGCCTCTGAATGACTCTATATCTCTGCCTCCTGCAAGAATCTAGTGGCACAATAGTGTGGCACCTCTCTCCACTTGCAACACACACATACCCGTGTGTTGTCTGTAATACTCATACTTAGAGCTTCCTGAGGAGAAAGGCCTCTTCCCTCTGCACTTGCATCTGCTGGCTATGTTAAGGACTGGGGTGGAGAGCAGTTACAATCGAGAAGAAATTAGTCTCCTTCATCACTGTCACAGTGCCTGTAAGGGGCTCTTCCTCTGTTCATCATTCACTGCTTCTCTGAGTTACATGTGAATGGTCACTACAGTGAGTCACCCTTTCTCCAGAACTGCCTGAGGCTTTACGACACTGGCAGGGAGAGGACAACATCAAACAGCTGGACCAGACCATGGCCTAGATATCCCCAGGGTTACCTTGAAAGCCGACACAGGAAATCTGCTGTACTTGGTGCAACAGACGGAAATAACTTGCCTTCCTGCCCTTTCTAAAGCCAAAGGAATCTACACCCAAAGTCCCATTTCAGCCAAGAAGGACGATTCCCTCCATTATGACTCACACACACACCTGTCTCAACTCCCTACTTGTTTCAGGCTAGCTGTGGGTGTGGTGGTACCCTAAGATTTTCCGGGCTCAAAAGAAAAGAAAGATCCTTAGGTAAACCTTTTTTACATAGCAAAAGAACTACTCAGTTTCTGAGAATTCAAAAGTTGTCCTCCTTTGGAAAATCAAGATGCTGTGTGCTATATACAAAGTCCCTTTGCAGCAGATATAATGTTGAAATAGAACAGGTTATTGGGGTCCACAGACCCTGAGGATTTTAAGGGCAAAACTTGACCTTATTCATCCCTGTAATACCAACAGCACAATAGGCATTCAATATAATACTTGCCAAATAAATGAGTGAATGAGGGGGGAGGGGGAAAAAGGCGTAAATGCTAGAGGCTCTGTTCATACCTCTGGCAACCAAATCAAAGTTGTGATGGGAGCAAGCAGCAAGGAAAAATCGCTTGGGATCTTGATGAACAAGCCATGCAACTAGGGAGAAATCCAATAAATCACCCTGCAACAGCAGAAGGTAGGATGGGAGAGGATGCAGGGCTGTCTGGACTTGAGCAGCTAAGTGAGATGGGAGGCTATGGCAGAGTCAGCAGCAGTCTCCTCTTAAAGGGGCCGCGTCCACAAGCGGATTTTCCTGGCGATGGACCTGCTTGCTCTCAGCACCAGTGCCGATTCGGCTGCACAAAAGGCACTAGGGACTTACAAGGAGACAGTGTCAGAGTGCAGGCCAAGGCAAGACTCACTCTGTACAAAGTGCCATTGTTCCCTATTGAGCCCCCTCCCCTCCCAGTGTGTAGACACAGCACTGACATAGCCGAGATGTCATCAAACTGGATAACAGAGGTTGCTCCACTCAGAGGATTCCCTGAAACCTCACCTCCCCCAACTTGCAGCCCCATCCAATCCACATCCAGGTATATCCTCGGCAAGTCAGGTGCTCTTTGCTGAGCAGCACCTAGATTCACACTGGAGGCAGCTGGCCTCGGTTTCTGGTGTGGCCTTTTGAAGCAACTATAAGCATAGCTTCTGTGGATTGCTTGCTGAATCTCAACAGGTGGCCCTAGAGGAGTAGAGCTTGGGCTAACTTTGGCCTGCAGCTGAACCCCTCTCAGGACTGTGCCACTGGACACCTACTTCACAAATCTACACTAATAAGACTGGGAGACTTAGGAACTTTGCTTAACACCTGCAATAGACACGGAAATGCAGCCAAAATGGGAAGATAAAGAAGCATAAATCATATGACAGAACAGAACAGAGATCCAGATGTAATTGAGTCAAGTAATCTAACAGATGCAGAGTTCAAAACACTGGTTATAAAGATGCTCAATGAAATTTTGAGAAGTGTAGATAAATTCAATGAAAACTTCACAAAGAGATAAAAAACAAAAATGGAAATATAAAAAGGGAACCATTTGAAATGAAGAACACATTATCTGAGATGAGAAGTATATTAAATGGAATAAACAAAGGAATAAACAAAATGAATAAAGAAAAAGGATCAAATGCCTATCTAGAGGATGGGAAAGCCAAGGACACTCAATCAGAATGGCAAGAAAAAAGATGCCAAGACTATAAAAATAATTTAAGGAACATACAGGACACTATTAAGGGTCCAAATATCGTCTGATTGGTGTACCTGAAGAAAATCAAGATTTGAACAGCTGTTTAAAAATAATGATGGAAACTTCCCTAACTGGTGAAGGAAATGGACATAAAACCCCAGGAAGCTCAGAGAATCCAAAACCAGGGATCCAAAGAGGCCCACCCAAACACATCATAATTAAAATGCCAAAGGTTAAAACAAAGAAAGAATATTAAAAGCAGCAAGAGAAAAACAGAAAATACTACACATAAGACTGGCAGCTGATTTCTCAAAAGAAACTATGCAGGACAGAAGGGCTTGCAAAAAATATTCGACAGGATGAAGACCCAGGATATACAACCAAGAATAATTTATCCAGAAACCTATCATTTAGAGTTGAAGGACAGATAAAGAGCTTCCCAGAAAAAATAAGCTAAAGGAATTTATCACCACCAAGCCATATTACAGGAAAGAGACTTCTTTAAGAAAAAAAACATATCAAAAACAGGAATAAAGAATGATAACAACTACATCCCTCAATAAGTACCTTAAATGGGAAAGAATTAAGTGTCTCAACCAAAAGATAGAGTGGCTGAAAGGATAAGAAAACAAGACCCCTACATATTGCCTACAAGAGACTCACTTCAGATTAAAAGACACACACAGACTAAAAGGTAGGGGATCGAAAAAGATATTGCTTTGATGGACCTAGAAGGTATTTAAGTCAGACAGAGAAAGAAAAACACTGTATGATTTCACTTATATATGGAATCTAAGGAATAAAAAGAACAACCTAAGTAAAAACAGACTACAAATATAGTAAACAATTTGGTGATGGACAGAGAGAAGGGGTGTTTGAGGGGCTGGAAGAACTGGGTGAAGGGTTAAAGAAGTACACATTAATAGCTGATGGATCGTCACAGGGATGGGGAGCACAGCATAGGAATGCAGTTACATTAATGCTTTGGCTAGGTGGAGGGTCAGAGGTGGGAGGGAACAATTGGGGGATTGTTTTACAAAATATATACATGTCTAACCAATATACTGTATACTCGAAACTAATTAAGATAAATTTTTAAAAAATGAGTGAATGAATGAGGAATAAATGTCAACTGCTTGATTTTCCACATGCAGTATGAGACCCAATTTAATCATAAAGAACTATCTCCAAGATAGTAACTAAACTACATGTATGTAGATAGCCCAACCCCCAACTTTTAGCTAAATGTATGAATCATCGGTGCAAAAAAAGTTTATGCTTTACAGACTCTATGATCTGGTTTGACATGAAACTTACTCCTGAGACCTGATGATTTTAAGTAGTGACCGGCATCTGGAACGAAGTAAACCAAACCATACTCAGCAACGCAGAAGAAATGGAGAAGTGAATAAATACGTGTGTGCTTTGAATTACAGGTGGCTGTAGCCTTGGAACCGGGGTTACAAAATCGAGAAAAAGAAGAAGAAAAAAAAATCTAGGATGCCGATGGAAACCACATTTCTGAGGCGGGCGGTAACAGCCAAAGCACGAGGCAGTCGTTCTTCCAGGCTTTGTTCCCAGGGACAGAACCTAATTTCTTACACTGTGCATGTCTCCGTCTTCAATCTCGAGTAAATTGAAAGTATTATTGATGCTTCTATGGTGGTGAGGTACCAACCGTGAAAATGGAATTGACAATTGGTCTACATAGGATGCTGTGGTTAAGGCATGGGTCTGCAGTATGTCTTCAGGGGAAGTGCAGTAGAGGAGAAGTACAGCTTTACGTTCATGCGATCTCATGATGGAGCCTCAAACATGTCACTTGTGAGCCTGTTCCCCTCAGGTAAGCCATTTAATTTCAAATGAGAACAATAACAGTACACACGTAATATAAGCATCACAAGCATTAAATGAAAAGCCCTGTGTAAAATGCCTAACACCTAGTATGACATAGCTCAATAAGGTTGAGTCCCATTGTCTTCTCTTTTTTTCATCCAAAACCCTCCACATCTCCACTTGTCCTTTTTTCTCGTTATCCTTTAGCTAATATTTTACCTCTTCCCAGAGCCCAAAACAGTGACAAATACCATGTAGAGACTCACTAGACCAACATTGAATTGAAATGCAACCAAGTGAATACAAGCAAATTAGATACCTTTTGGGTCAACTCTCTCATCTTAAAGCCTTAGCTCTGAGCTCAGTTCTATGTTTAGAAGTCCTGGTCGGCACTGGGAGGTACTCTGGGACGCATGAGAGTAGCTGTGCCTATGTCCCAGATCCTCTCAGCTGCTGAGAGTCTGGAGATGTGTTTAGGGAAGGAGAGAGATTCCCAAGCAGTATGTTTCAGTGTGTTCTATGCCATGGCCTTCCTTCCTACCGCAGTGGGCGTATTTCCCCAGCATGCACAATCTCTCTCTGTATTAACCCCTGCAAGTGAACATGAGTTTTCCCCCTTCAGGACACATGGAACTCAGCACTTCCCTTGTGCCACTATTCACATCCTGTCCCGGATGGCAGGTATCATTAATGAATGTGTCTTATCTTTTCTCTCATTCTCCCCTCCCACCACAACCACACACACACACACACACACAAAGGTGACAGCTGCCCTATGACAGATACTACAGGTTGTGTGGAACAACATTCTGACCCTGAATCTGTGCAAACTTGAAGAATAACAACAGTAAATACCCTTGTTGAACAAGTTTCACTTTCACGGTCTGCAAAATGGATTTCTTGCAGTATTAGGAGGAGTGTAAAAAAAGCAAATCATCCTCATTTCTTCCCTTCCTCATGTCTCTCTGCATCTCCTAGCCATGTCCCACACACTGGTGTCTGAGTCTATCTCATTATCCCTCCCCTTGTAGGATGGGAAACATTGATTTGGAAAGACTCCATATATGCCTGGTGATGATAGACTCTGCACACGACCTCAAAATGTCACCTTGCCCCCTCCTTGAAACTAGAATCCTTTCAGTTATCCATGCAGGGGCTGTCATGGCTATATGGTGCCCTCCCCTCTGGACTGGCCTGGGGACTGCTGGCCTGGCTCCCAGGGGTTGTGATTCTCCTGCTTACTAGGCCCTTTACGTTTTTACTCACTTCCTCTGTTTCCTAACAAGATTCAGAGACCTCCTGCTCAAGATTGTAGCCATGTGTCATTCAGTGTACCCAGATCCACTGCTGGGGAGTTCCTAGCAGGTGCAGGTGTGCGATCCACCTCCACTACCTACTGTGTGACTTGGTTTCTCTCTCTCTCTCTCTCTCTCTCTCTCTCTCTACACACACACACACACACACCCCACAATCACTCACCCACTCACCCTGCCCTGGGAGCTGGTGCCAACATTCTTACAGCCCTATCTTAGTAAAGAACATGCTCTGTTTCTATGATCAGAGTCCCCTGGACTCCAGCTTCTGCACACGGCACATTGCATGCTGTCACTGGAGGGATAGGAAATATGGGGAGGGGATTTTCCTGGGAAGGTCATGGGACCAGCGTGGTAGTACTTTGTCTTCTTAGGTCATTTCTTACAAACATCCTTTGTTAGGCTCTCTGCAGGGGGAGATAAGGCCAAGCCAAGGGGACAAAGGAGGCAACACTAGGGTCACACTTATCCACACACCCATCAGCCCCACAGAGCTGGTGACTGAGGGTGAGGTGACAGCTGCAACAACTCTCCCTGCAATCCCTGTCCTGTGTCCCACTCCTCACTCATTACCAAAAACGCTGGGGCCAGACATCCAAGCCTGATTCTTCCAATATGCCCCTCCCATCTCCCCTGCAGTCCAATTTCCACAGGGTGAGATTCTTTTCACGCTCTGAGCCTTCAGGAGAAAGTCTGGAATTTTCTCCCATATCCTGAAGTTGGGAAAGTCCCAGCTGTGTTGATCGTCCCCAAAGACAGACTAAACCCCATTAACTCTGAGGCACGTCATCACTGGAACCTCCTTCCGGGCCAAATTGTAGAGCTGCCCAGCAGCTGGCCAGACACACTCTCTTCTCCTTCCCCCCAGCCTGTATCCATCTGGGCCCCCTTCCTTTGGGGCATCTCCCCACACAGGGAAGTGGATGAAGCCATTGCTGGCACTCCAGTGGGCTCTACACTTGTGAGAATAAGAAGGAGGTTGAAGTGGCTTAAGCATATGAGCATCACCTACACTTTCTTTCCACACTCTTGAAAGGGGAAGAGGAGTGACTTCACAGAATTATG
Organism: Eonycteris spelaea; assembly: GCA_003508835.1. Lineage (NCBI taxonomy): Eukaryota > Metazoa > Chordata > Mammalia > Chiroptera > Pteropodidae > Eonycteris > Eonycteris spelaea. Next base: position 805,139 of record PUFA01000160.1, on the reverse strand, counting down.
GATGCAGACAAATAAAAGTGTGTGCAGAGCAGGAAGTTAGGGAATAGGGCTAACTTGTGAACTCAAATTGTCAAGGCCACAGCCATGCCTTTTGTGTGCTTCATCTATTCATCAGAGGGATCAAGGCCATGAGGGCAACCAGGCTGGTCTACGCTCCCACCTTGGAGTCAGAAGATCAGGGTTTGCCTCTTGGTCTACCTCTCTCAGCTTTGCCTTCTCCATCAATGGTTAGCCTCTCTGGGTCTCTATTACCTCACATATTAGCTAGAGATGATTAAACTATGATGTTAACAGAAGCCACTGCTCATCAGATCCCCACCTCTGTGCCTGGAATGTGGGGTCCTGTCAATGAGTGCTGGTGTCTCCTCTCCCTACCCCGCATGCTGACCCTTACTCTACTCACTGCCCACAGCATCCTTTCATCACCTCTTATGCCCTACCCTCAGCACATCTCATGTGGTTTTCTGAGAAGTTTTCCTTCTCTTTTGTGAAACAGGCAGCACATGAGGGCTACCACCCTTATAAGAGGAAGTCCTCCAACCTCAGGGCCTTTCCCAGGTTCACACAAGGACCTCTGCCCCGCCACCCAGAGGGCCTCCAACAAGACTTCTCTCTCTCCAAATTCTTCTAGGAGATAACAGTCAATTCCCCAGGGAGTTCTCAGAGCCACAGCTGTGCAGGACAGATGTGAGCCATATTTTTCTTGGGGCCCTCCCTATCACCTATTATCACCACCTCAGAACTCCAAGAACACTTAGCCTTCAGTCCACTTTCCCTTGAACTCTGCCTAGGCCACTTGCCCAGGTCATCTGGCTGTACCTTACCTGCCCTCAGCAAAATGTGTCAGTTCTCAGAGGCTTCATTTCAGGGCGTCTTCTCCACTGAGCCCCACAGTGTGTTAATAAGTGAGAGTAATTCCATTAACTGTCCCATAGTGTAAATGTATAAGGCGTGATACCCTGGTTTATTTTTATAGTAGACCAGGTCATTAAACAGCAATGAATTGTTAGAAAAGAAAGGCATTTCCTTTTCAGTTATTTTTTAATCTTTCAGATTCAATCAGGAGAATTCCTCAGTACTTGCCAATCTCAGCCCCCTTCTCTTTCTCTCTCTCCTCCAACAAGAGAGAGTAAATTCAGGGTTCATAGCATCAGACAGGCAGCTGCATCAAGTTCAAATTGAAAAACAATGTTTATTTTGATTGTATTTTAGCAACCATTATTGGTTTTAAATTTATAGCAGTTATAAAATGTTACCTTTCACAATGAATTGATTTAAGTAAAAAAAAAAAAGTCATTTTAAAGAAAATCACTAAGTATGCAACATAAGAGAGCAGTGTTACAGAGACTTGTGAAAAATCTCAAAGGTAGAATGCCAAAACTGGGGACTTGTTTTAGCTGAAAGACACATCATAAGATTGAGAATCCCAGTCCCTTAAGACCAGCTGGTGGATGAGGGGTTTGGATCCCAGAACTTTTAATGTACCCTCAAATCCCAGCTCTGATGGTGTCATGCACCCTTAGGATGGACGCCATCTCTTTAACTCTGCCCATTCATTCATTCAACAAGTATGTTAAAAAAAAAAAACTAAACTAAAAGACCAAAATTTGCTGATTGGGTTGCCCTATGCCAAACCAAGTCTGGGCTCTGGAAGATGAAGTTGAGAAGAGGAGAGTTGGGGTTGGCAGGCAAAGTCTTCGTCCTTGCTGGTTGGCTGGCAAGAGCCGAGTTCATCAGTCAAGTGAGAGACTTAGGTTGGCCAAAAGCAGGCTGAGGCATATGGGAGACTCTGGATTATGGCGACCAGCTGCTTGTGCTGTATATGGGACATGTTTGAATCAGGATGATGTATTCAGACAGGTCTGCAACAGTGTCAGAAGGCTAGATGGAGAGGTCATGGGGTGTCACTTATTAAAATTGTGTCACAGAAAGAAAGACCACACTTAAAGAAGTCAGAAGTCCTAGACTCTAATTTCAGTTCTGATTTCAGCTGATTGTATGAACTTTAACAAGTTGCTTTACCTCCCCAGACCTCATTGTTCTCATTTGCAAAAGGTCAGGGATGAGTAATATCTCTTAATTCTATTCAGAGAATTAAAAGTGAGCTTCACCAAGACAGGAGCCATGCCTGTTTCATGAGTTAATGTATACCCAGTCTCTGTCCCACAGTAAGTTATAATTATTTTCATGGATTAATATGCAACATGCTCAGCAGAAACACCCCACATATTGTAGTTCTTTTTTAAATGGTAGGTCTTATGATAGCTGTCATTCCTCTACTCCTATCACCAGATCCATAGCAGGACAACTACGAGGGAAACTGATTGAGGAGTTAAGTGCTTCTCTGCAGATTCCAAGAGACTTAAAATTTGGCAGGTGCATGGATCTAAGTTCCTTGGTGTGAGGCTAGTTCTCCAAGCTCCAGCTTTGTCAGTTTGCCCTGAGTGGGGAGAGCAGAAAGATTTGGGGCTGAAACCCTGACCATGAAGCAAAGCAAAAGAAATGCTAGCTCGCAAGAGGGAAAGGTTAAACAGCTTAACAGCTTATTCTTTTCCTCTTAAAACTCATCCAAGAACCTATATTACAAGGAAAAGCCACAAGAAAGCATGTGGACTTTCCCAGTTATAATGACTAACAACTGCTCCTGTTTTTTTTTGCAGTATCTGTGGGCTTGAATGTGACCCCTTGTTGTACAGAAAATCAAGCACAGACTTTCCTTTCTTCTGAGTTCCAGCTATCCACAAGGGTGGACCAAGTTGGCTGCATTTTGCAAGCTGCTGTGTAGCAGAGAGGCTAAATAGCTCTACTTGTTGCAATTCCTCCTGTTTTCACTCAGTAGAACATGATTAAGCACTTTCTTGATCCAGACATTATCTGTGTATTAGGAATCCAGAAACTCCTAGATAAATGGAGGACACAAGTAAGACCAATAATTGCAATAGTGTAGACAAACACTTATTTAGGGTAAATATCGATACTGTAGAAATGTAAATGAAAGGCATTTTTCCAGCCTTGGTTTCTGGGAGGAAAGGGCCTCTGAGCTTGGTTTTGCGGTATAAGTAGAAGTTCATCTGGTAAAGAAGACAAGTAAGATCCTCCAAGAAAAGGAAACAACTTATGAAAAGGCTCAGAAGTTTGCACTTGGGAGAGGGGAGGAAAGAAAAAAGCTTGGCCTTTCTGGAGCCAGGGTACCTAAGGTGAGAGAGGAGAGTTGAAGCTGGAGAGAGAAGGGCCAAGCTCCATGTGGGTGCACTGAGGGATCTGGAGGACAAAAGGGAACCACAGAAGGATTCTCAGTAGGGAAGAGACCAACTAGATTGGCATTTCAGCCTTTTGGCATCAGGGTAAAGGATGTATTAAATGTGTGAGACTATGGACTAAGAGTCTAGCCAGTAGCCTTGAAATTTCTAGGAAAAGTGACTTGAGATCCAAAAAAAAAAAAATAACATTAGTTAGGACGTTGAGGAGAGGGCTGGAGTTGGAGTGTAGGATGACTTCCAGTTTTCTATTCAACCTGCTGAACCAAAATTCAACTCCTTGAAATCATGTACCATGTTGTATCAGTTCCTGGGTATTACAAGCAGATAGCATAATGTCTTGCACAGAATAGACCTTTGATAAAACTTTATTAAAGGATGAGAGGAAGAGCAAGTGAGTGAAGTGAATAAATGAATGGATGAATGAATGAATAAAATCTTTCTCTAACACCTCTCTCAGAATGTCACTGCTGTCTAATCAACATTGGTTATCACATCTGTCTTAGCTTCTTTCTAGGGAAAGTGGAAGTACTGAATAATGAGGGTGACAGAAAACTTCAGTCTGCTCAGACTAGAAATCCCTCTTCTCTTCGAAAGGCCCAGATGGTGTCAGTGAGGATAGAGAGACCTCTGGGTAGGGAGCAGGATCCTGATCACTGTTCTGGTCTTGGCCATCTGCCTGTAGGATTCCCTGGGGCACAGTTGGGGATTTCTTTGCGGGGCTAGGGGGCTGGGCATGGGAGGCACGGCAGGCATGGCTGGGCAGTGAAAGGTGATCTAAATGTGTGTTCCCATTTGGTCACTTAATCACAGAACCTCAATGAGGGTGAATCCACAAGATTGTTGTAAGTATCTGAAGAGACAAGACTGTTGGAGATACTTTTTACAGATAATTTTAATGATTATGAGTTTGTGTATGAGACAGTATAGCAAAAACCCTCGAATTTAGAGAGCTTTGCATCTGCTGTTTGCCATCCACGTGTCCCTGACCAAGGTGCTTAACTACTCTGAACCTTAGGTTCTCAACTATAAAATGGGGAAATAGAGTATCTATTACGGCAGGCTGTGTAGAAACCAGAAATGAGAGACAATATGCAAAGGAGCTTGATCAACTAGAAAATGAAACATATCTTTAATGTAATAATGGAAAAGGCAACCTGAGGATGGCTCTTCTTTGGAAACAGATTGCTCACTGGCTTTAGAGAGTTCTCCACATTGTGGGCACAAGCAAGTGTCCCTGTAGCTTTGGAACAGAAATATAATGACCAACAGTTAACATGCCCATCCCTCATTTTCCCTCAGTAATGCTTCAGATGGCTGAAACCATGTCTATAAAGAGCTCTGTGGCCAGCATGTAACCCAGAGATATAACATTCTCCAAGCAACGCTTTAATTTTAAAGGTATGAGTAGAAGTGACTGCAAGACATTTATCCAGAATTCACGCTTGGAGGTTCTGCAAATCCCTTACCAGAGGCACCTGGTACTCCAAGAACCTTGTGGTAGAGGAAAGACTCCTTTCCAGAAAAGGAGTCACAGACCTAAATTTCAGTCCTAGCCCTGGTCACTGATTTGCTGTGTGACTTTGAGCAAGTCTCTGCCTTCTCTATGCTTCAAGATCTCCAACTGCAAAAGGTGGATTGGGTGCCATCGTCTCTTCCATGCCTTCTCATTCTCAACCTAGACATCCAATGCATGTGTCAACCAACCTTTTTACCTGTGGCTAAACCCACTGGTGGAAGGGTAGTCTCTTAAACTGATAGTGAGTTAGGAACTCTGATCTCTAGTCAGCATGGGGAGAAGACCACAAGCAAAAAGTGAGGATCTAGAGTCAGAGTTGCCTCTCGATTTCCCCCAAGGGTGTGGTTAAGAATCTCACAGCTCCCAGCAAGGTGGAAGACCTGTTTGCTTTGCAAAATGCAAATAATAGGGCAGAGAAAGGCCCTATTCCTGACTTTATTTTTCTTAGAAGGCCTAGAAACTAATATCACTCCTGGAAAATTGGTATCATCCTTCAAAAAGGGGATGTTTGATGTAATTGAAACTGCCAGTTTAGATGATGACAAGTCCCCAGAGATAAAAATGAAATGAAAGGGGAAAAATGGAGAACTAGAAAAAAGCAACTCTAAGGAAAAATAAACAGCAGAAGCTGATGATCAGAAAGGGAACCAGAGTCTGGATATTTGGCCCAGAGCAGTGAAGATAAGAATTACATTGCAAAGCACATTTGAGAAGCAGGAAAGAAAAGGATGTGGTCTTGGCTGACATGTGAGAGCAGACCTTACCACAGACCTCACTGGGTTCCAAATCTGGCTGCCTGGACAACACTTTCTTGCCAAGAAGCATGGCAAAGCATTATTGGAAAGTTCAAATGGGGCTGGTTGTAGATGCAGAACACCTGCTTTCCAATCCTTTCTCCATCACCTTCTTGCATTTAACCTTGGGCAGGTCATTTGACCTCTCTATATGATGGCGTGATTGTCCCTGACCTGCTTGTTCTACAGGACTGTTATGGGTATGAAGTAAAATAATGCAAATGCTTGGCTATGAGCCTGAAGTCTGCTGTCCCTTCCAATGGGAATTTCCAAAACTGAGGTATTTCCTTCCTTTGAGGCTGCCTTGACAGTGAAGAAGTGATAGAACAAATGAAACTCAGAATTATAAAGAGATTCAGAGATTTATCATTTCCCTTCTGCAGAGGAGGGCCCAAGATAGCCAACCACTGAGCCAAGGTATTACAGTGAGTTGGTGAGAAGGGTCAGTTTATTGAGTGGATGCTCAGTGCAGTTCAGACACAGTCAAACTACAGTCAAAAATCAGGAGCCAGATTTTTTTTTTCAGATTTTGACCCCTTTATTTAGCTGAGGTCTAATCATTCTCAGGCTCTCAATTCATTCATTCAGTAAATATATGCTTAGTATAGAGCTCATGTCTAGTAATTAAGTTATTAATTACTGCTTGTTAAGTGAAAAAAATAAATGAATGGTGAATGAATGAATGAATGAATGAATGCAAGCCCTGTCCTAGGTGCTGAGATAGAGTCAAAGAAGAATAGGTAGTTCCTGCCTATGCTCATTTATAGTATGGTGAAGACGTACACATAACTAAATTTTAAAATACAGAGTGCAATCAAGTATTGTAAATAGGAAAGTGCAGAATTTTAAGGGACAACAAAGGATTGTGTGTTTGGAAAGACTTCTTGGAGAAGGTCCAGCTTTCTTTCCAGAAAAAAGAAACCATGAATGCAAGGGCTGTGTTCTGGGAAATATGAGCCAATTGGTGTTACTACAGTCAAGGGTGTTTTAAAACAGTGATTCCTGAGTGATATGTAGCCTCTTGATGGCCATACTAAAAAGTATGACTCCAAAAAGTAGATAGAGAGAGCTGCTGGAACATCTTTAGCAAATCGTATTGATGGTTTGGGATAGATAAACTTTCCATCAGTACAAAGGAAGAACTGGATGGTAGAGCTTCTCTTGCAAGAAATCACATTCAAATGTTTTAATAGAATTCAGACTGAGACAGTGTCATTTGGGATAAGGAAAAGGAAATGAATACATGAGACACTTCAAAAGTGCAGGGTCAGATCTTAGTGATAGACTGTTGTGAAAGGACATGGGGAGAAAAATCTAAAACTGGGTCTCTGCTTTCTAGCTTGGCCATCAGGGTAAGTAGGCATCTGAATTCTCAGTAGAAGAAACAGATCTGGGAGTAGCATGATGAGACCAGGGACTGTGGATCAGGATTTATCTACATTCCTGACACTCAGCATGGTACCCGGCAAAGTAGGCACACACAGTAAGAACATCAAGGGATGTTTTGGAGAACTTTAAAAACCCTCCTCAAAAATTCTCCATAGATTTCCCCACCTAAAGTGACCCCTAAATGAATAAACTAATAATAATGTGCTTCTTTATGCAAATACAACTTAAACATCAGTCCTTCCAACCAATCTGATTCCTCTAAGCCCTCTTAGGTAGCAATTTTCATCTGCCACAGGGGTTTATTATATCTAGGTGGAAAGATGAAAAGAAAGAAAGAAAGAAGAGAGGTGGAAAAGGAGAAACACAATCAAGAAAGAATGAATTTCTTGAAGTTGAGTGGTATTCAGGTATAAATGACCAGTGGATAGATAGAAACACTAGTCTAGAGCTCACCTAAAGAGTAATTTGCTGGATAATGAGAGTTTAAATGTGGGAGTCCATAAGAAAAAGAGTATAGACCTAGGATAAAAATTCTATTATAACAGGGACCAGACAGAGAAGAGAGTAAAAGGAGCCAAGAAATAGACAGTGGAGAGATTGTGGGGGAGAAAAGAGAAAGGTAGTCTCTGGTAAACCTGTGATAATGAGCTTCATCCAAAGGGATGGGTGACCAGTTCGCAAATTCTTGTGACCAGTGAGAGCACAAGTATGAATCCTTAGAGAAGACCAGTATTTAGGAATGAACACAGAAATCAGTGAACACAGTACAAAAAAGAAGAAGCAGAGAGTCATTGAGAAAAGAACAGAGCCCTAGACACAATAGAGGACAGGATTTTCTGAAAGAGGGAGTGGTGACAGTGTTAACTTGGCAGTAATTTCACATTAGATCAAGTTATGAAGAATTTTTTTATATTAAGCAATGAAGAGGTTTATTAAGCAATAAAGAGACCATACTAAATGCAGTTGAGTGATGGATGTAGAAAGTACACAGTAGCAAATTAAGGGATTAGTTGTGGGTGTGAATGTAGAGAACACAAGTAAACATTAATTATTCAAGAATTTCAATAATTTTTCCCATGAAAAGAAAGTAAGAGAGAAGAGAGTAACTGCTTGAGGGAAGATGGGGTTATAGGAAATACATTTTTTTTTTTTTAACAATGAAGAAGACTTGAGCATGTTGGTTGGAAGAAGGAAAAGGAAGAGTGGAAAGAGGGAGACAGAAGAGGCATGGAATTAATGGAGAATGCCAGGTTCTGGACAAGGCTGTGGGAGATTAAGGATGTAGATTGATCAGTGATCCTCAATAAGAGAAATCAGCTCTTCTTCTAAAGCAGGAGAGAAGAGATTCGATAACATGAAGATGGATTTAAGTTTTGATACGGGCATGGGGATGAGCCTTGAGGGAATGTCATAGTCCCTGCTTTTAATGGGGAATATATTGTCTCACAAGAGTGCTGAAGCCTGAGGCTAGAGCAAGAGATGAAAGAGAATGGTGAAGGTTTGGAATGCCACTGTGGAGTATAGCAGAAAGAAATAACTAGGGATATATGAAAGGATTGCTGGCGTAGTCATCAAGGGGAGCAGGACTTTCAGAAATCTTGATAGCCTAGGAGTGATCAAGAATAAGGGGGTTGATCAGATGATTTAGGCACTGGCGAGCAAGGAGAAAAAATCAGATAAATGAAGAATCAGTATGGTGATGAGATGTGACCAACACCAGGTGGGTTTAGGAAGGAAAGGAAGCCAGCTAAAAAGTGAAGGACCTAGAGGAGTTGACATAGATATAGCGCTGACATGGTAGATATAGAGTTACTGAAAGGAAGGAAGTGAAAGGCTGTGGTCAAAGAAACGGATTACTAAATCAAATGCCATGGAATGGAGAAGTTCGAGAAGATGACAAAATCTAGAGAGTGGCCGTGGAGCAGTGGCTGCGATGAGTTCATTTGAAGAGAGACACAGAGGATGTTAGAGAACTTCCCTATTAGTTCATTTACATCCCCTAAACTTTTCCTTCCCTTAACCTTCCACCTCTTTACCAAGACTTACTCAGGGGATGGAAGTGATCTCAAAAGATAATCCTCAATATGAAGGGAAAGGAAAATAACCAGGAGAAGGAAGCATAAAGAACACTGGCCTTCAAAGGAAAAACCTGAATTTCAATCCCAGCAATGCTACTTCCCAGCTTCTTTGTCCTTGAACAAGTCAACCTCTAAGCCTCAATTTCCCCATGTGTAGAACAAAATGATAATACCAGTTTCACCTTCATTACAATGCTCTTATTAGATTCACAGGACTTAATGAATTCCTAAAGCATACACAAGAAATTAAATTGTAAGTACCTTAATTTTGAAACCTTACCTAATTAACTGCACACAAGTTCTAGAAAGCATTCAATTAATACCTAAAATTAATGTTTATCATCATCATGAAATCAGAATTATATAATGAGAAATCTTGTCATAAATTTGGAATGAAAATACATCCTAAATATATTGGGAATGAAGTGGGGGAAAGGAAGTGGACACATGATGTGCTTGAGCAGTGAACTGTCCACAATGAAGAAATGTGGATGTATAACTGATATAGTCCCTTTTGTTAGCTCAGAGCACAAGTGGGTCAGACCTCTTTTATTATGCTCAGTAAATCACTGGCACCCCGAGTTGTCTAGATTAGGAGGAAATCTAATCATTCATGCTTAAATGCCCTCTCCCAACTTCCTCACAGTGCCCAAGAACGTTGGGGACCTATTCATTCCAGCTGACAAATCCTGCTGCTAAATTTCCAGCAAAGTGAAAGCTGGGTGATCTGACCCAGTAATCAGTGACCAGGGCTCCTGGCTGCCATTGCTTCTGTCACTGACTCGAGTGTTAACTATAGATAACTGAAAACGCACCGCCCAAAGTATTCCCCTGTTCCTTGCTCTAGTAATGCCCCTTCATCTTGGCCAAGATGCCACCTTGGTTTCCCAATGTTGCAGTGTATTCAGTTTAAACTCACAGGTATGGCCATTGCCCTCAAAGCATGACTGCTGCATCCATATGGAGGATCCCAAGGATCTTCCCGCCTAAGCCCTCACTCCTTGACTTCTCAGCCTGGCTTGGGATTCAGACTGCAATCTAGTAAGAACCTCCTCAGACTCTTAAAGAGTGTCTAATAATTTCGGACTCAAAAGAAAGGTCCTCAATTCCTCTTCCCTTAGGATGTCTCTTGGTCCTTAAGCAAATGTCTGGTCCATTTCTTCCCATGTGTCCAGCTTTGCATACTAAGGGGTGTTAGGAGAAGCAGTCTTCTCTTTGGCCATCAAAAGATCTTCCCTCCCTCCACAACAATAGTGCCTATTTAAAATGCATGTTGACTTCTACTGCCTCAGTAAGATTTCTCTAAACAAAAAATTGTTTCCCCTAGAGAAAAATGTAGTTGGCGGTCTCACTGGAAAATGTTGTGAGGTACTTCCCACGACACATACGCACGCATACTCACAGCTCGTCTGCACCAATTTAGGAGTGCAATAAAATTCTGGGCACTTTCTTTATCCCATTTTAAATTAAGCAGGGCAGGGATTTTCAACTCTGGAATCTCTATGGCACCTCTAGCTCTGATTCTCCCCAGCCCAATCCATTCGTTCATCACATATTTGTTGAGTACCTATTGCTAGGTGGTAACGCTGGGATGCAAGAGTGAACTACACAGACAGACATCCCTGCCCTCGATCATGTCTAACTCTTGCACTCCTGCCTTTCCCACCCCATTGTAAATAGCTCCAATAGTTTGTAAAGTTTCTCTCAATACCCCAGCTATATTTTTAAGCAATAAATAAGTTGTAGGGTTGAATTATTTGGTCATACTTTAAGTCCTTGTGTCTAAATCAGAAGAGATGGGTGTGCTTTGCAAAACCTTTTTCTCCAACTTCCCCGCCCCCCACCCCAGACAAACTCCATCTGCATTCTCATTTGGACTCGCTCTCAGACTCTAATTTATAGTAAATGCAGGAAGAGTTTTTGAATGGAACCAGTGCTTTGCAACCTGGGGCTCCACCAGGAAGCCAGCTGAAAACTAAACGAGCACAGAAAGAGCTATTCTGGGCAGCTGAAATTTCCCTTTTTCAGTATGCAATATTTTGCAACCAAGAGAGAGAAACAGATCACCTGCAAAGAAAGATCCATGGTGCCCCTGAAAACCACGCTCTGCTAGTGCCTCCTCACTATCCCTCCAGCACTGCCACTGTCTCTCCCCCAAATAGAAGAAACGGGGAACTCAGGAAACCAAAAGTCCTGCTTCTCTACTCATTCCCCTGTCTGCTATCAGTGGTACTGTTAAACCATCCCACAATTCAGATATTTGGGGGAAATGACTTGAGATTCTTGCACTGTTCATTGATTCAACAATATTTATTGAGAACCTGCTATATGAAAGGCACCAGGCACTGGGACCCAGTGTGGGCAAGAGCCATGAAAGGAGATGGAGCGTGGAGAGTTCGAGAAGCAGAGAGAGAAGGTAAGGGTAACGTGAGGTTTAGAGGTGGACAAAGGCCTGCCAGAATGTGGATGTCGGGTGAGAGCTGGCTGCTGTGTGAGGTGCTGAGGCCCTAACTCAATTCTGAGGCTGCCCTCCGTGATTCCTCATTTTTTGTCAGCCCCCAAAGGCTCTTTCTCTGTCCACAGCAGACAAGAAAGCAGGGATGAGGAAGACCTTAGAAGGTCTAAACTACACTGCATTATATAATATAGATGCCAAATAAACTTTCGTAGCAAGAAATAAGGGTGGAAGCTTGGGCTGTGTATCGGGGGTATACGAATCTACTGCCTGGGACTGGCCGCTTGCACCCTGAAACTGCCTGGGGACTAGCTTGCTTAAGCCCTTAGAGTGACACAGTTATTTACATGTTGCTTACAAAGCACCCTTGGTGTATTATTTCATCCAAGTCTCATGACAATCTTAGCAACAGTTGCCTTACTAGTCACACTTCACAGAAGAGGCCCAGAGAAGCCAACTGACCTGAGCAAGGCCAAACAGCTCATTAGAGGCAGAGCCAGGCCTCTGGCCCTAGTATTCTGACATCACCTGGAGCTCTTTCTACAATTCCATGCTGCCTCTCCTTTCTATCCTCTCTTCTCTTATTCTTTCTCCTGTTTTCCTTTCTTCTTTTCTGCCTGTGTCTTTTTCTTGTCCATGTCACCCAGCCCAGCCAGCATAGCCTTTACTTCATGTACCCTATAGTTTAGCCCAGGAGTACCTAAACACACACTGGCAGTCATCAGAGAGTGGAAGAACTTAGAAAAAATATAGCTTCACATAGTAAAATTACGGATTGAGATTCAGCCAGTCTGGGATAAAGACTAAAATTCTCCATGCTTGATAAGTTCATTGGTACTGAACTATTTGGAGGTCATAAACGCCTTTGCTAATCTGATAGAAGTGATAGACCCTCTCTCCAGAAAAATCCACAATCACATAAATGAAGAAGACTACTCCAAATGGTTCTTGAATCCTAGCCAAGAGCCACAGACAGGAACCCTGGCCTAGACAAAATTAACTGCTCACTATTTCTCACCTCTGACAAGCATTTCCCATGCTGAATCCTTTTAAGGTTGATCTAGTGGGACCCTGGACCACTAGATCTAAGCACCTGGGAGCTGCTTAGAAACACAGGATCTCAGGCTCACCAAGACCTGCTAAATCAGAATCTGTACTTTAACAAACTCCCAAGAGGATGTACAAGCTCGTTAAAATGCAGTCTCTATAAGGTTGCTTCAAAATGAGCTCCTTCTCTACCCAATAATCAGCCAAGGTTCAAAACCTGCCAACTCTTGAGCCCATCTTAAATTTACCACCATGAAGGCTTCCCTGAGCCCCTAGCTGGGGCGCTCAGAGCTCTGCATCTCTCCTGCTACTGCAGTAATTTTGAGTCACTTGAGTTTCTCTCAGGTGGACTCAGCACAGGTACTATAATAAGGATTCGATGAAAGGCTGTCAAAACAGTGTTTCTCTGTCTCCATCTCCTGCTCTTCATGATCTCTGTTTCCCTAAGACATCCCCAGTTCAGTGCCTTCACGGGGTACCTCAAATGTGCTCACCAGTCCCCTTGACCCCTTCATCTCACTACTCAGGCCACCTTGGGCAACACACACCCCAAGTGAGGAAAGTGGCTTCTCCCTCGCTTTGCTACTCTTGGCTGTAGTCTATCGAGGAAACTGTGGTGTACCTCACACTGCTGTTAACCTAACAGTTTATTCAGATTCAACCGCTCACCCACAGCAGCCCCCTCACCATAGTGTTTCAGTGCTGATCTATGAGGGCCGGCCCAGAAGACAGCCTTAGGGACAAGCCCCCATTTGGCTGAAACACCACTCACCACCCCCAACCAACCAAGGCCATTGAAAGTGATTCTTCCCTTTCACTTCCCATAACTCTCTATCCCTACCGCTGCTCCCTCCCATACCCTTGGCTGCTTCAAGCACATAGATGTAGGGGACATCCATCCCAGAACAAAGAAAATGCCAGATTCCTGGGGTGACCACACTGCTCGGGTTTATTCATAAACGCAGCCCTACGTCCTATGGAATCTTACTTTATCATCTCTTCCGGAAAGCACGCTTCATATCTAGTTCAATTATGACCCTCACCCCCAACCCCCTACCTTAGGCTCTGCACAGAGTAGATGCTGACTGCATAAGTTTTGTAGTAAGGAGCCTGTGCAGTGTGTAAAACGGAGGGCTACACCGAGAGCCCAGAAATAAACAAACTACCACATGTGTTTTCTAGTCATGTGCCTCTTCCATGTGTCTACTAGTCACCTCGGGCCTGGCACTGACTTTTTCTCGACTTCAGTTTCCCCATCAGTGAAATAGGAAGATGACCTCTAAGGTTTCGTTCATATCTGACATGCTGGGTAAGAGTGAAGAATGACTTTCTAGTCTTTAAAAGGCAAAGGCTTACGGAGTTGGGGAAAAGAGGCTCCTTTCTACCTAGAGCTCATAACTAACCTGGAGAATAGAAGAGGCTGAAGGAAAGACCTGGGGAAGTTGTCTAAAAAAAGACCTGATGGGTCTCAGTCCAGGGCCTGTGGGGGTGGGGGCAGCGTCCACAAATAGGTGAAGGCTGTGTGAGATGGGGAAGGGGAGCAAGTGAACTTCTGAGGGTGAGGTGCGGGCTTCTATTATTTCTAGAAAGCTCACTCTTAGTTTCCCCTTTCTTCACCCCTAACACTGAGTGAGAGTCTTGGGCGATGACAAAGGCCCACGTGTAGGATGCTGGTTAGGGGGTGCGGCAGCCCACTGAGAGGAAGGAAGAAAGGATTATTCACCAAAAAGAACATTTTCATTTCTCATCTAAGATTTGATAAGAAGGGGGCCCCAAGGGACCCGGGGATTCTAGAGAGCAGCAAAACCTTGGCTCTGCCTCCCACGCCCTTTCCCTCACTGTTTCATCTCTGGGCAGCCTTAGACCGTGTGAGATGTTCCTGGCCCCAGGCCCAGAATCTGGAATGCAGACTCCCTCAAGCAGATTCTCTTTCACAGGATCTGGGAACTTCCAAAGCTGCCTCAGAGAGGGAATTTCCACTAATTTCTCCCACACTGTAGCTGACCTGCCAGCTGAGGAGGCATCACTTCTTGATAGAGCAGAAGTGGGAGGGAGATGGCTATTCCGTTCCGGAGACTTTCTCTTCTGATTCACACCCTTTCACCTTTGATCTGTTTACTATCTGACACTGCAATGGCCAAGTCACTTTCCAAAAACAATGATTTCTCTCTGAGGCAGAGACATAGCTTCACATACTCAGAAGTCTGTCTAAATACTCAGAAAAGCCAGTAAGTTTTTCAGCGTGACCACGGGCCAATTGGCCTTCCTCTCTAGAATATGGCTTCCTCACGTAACAAGAGCAGGTCGAAGTACACGATGCCCATAGGGCCTCTCATTCCAAGATGCTAGAAGTGATAGCAACGTGACTGAACCAGGAAAGCATACAGTGGACACTTTAACAATGTTGGGGTTACCACCTCCCTCCCATGCAGTTGAAAATCCACGTTTAACTCGTGACTCCCCAAAAACTTAAATACTAATATCCTACTATTGACAGTAAGCCTTGCCAACAATATAAAGTCAATGAACACATATTTGGTAAGTTATAAGTATTATAAACTATAATCTTACAATAAAGTAAGCTAGAGAAAAGAACACATTATTAAGGAAACATAAAGAAGAGAAAATATATTTATAGTATTTATTGGGGAAAAAACCAAACATGTGTAAGTGGGCCTGCACAGTTCAAAGACCTCCACAGCTTTAACTGGTTAACCTAGACAGGAACCAAAGAATAATTCCCTGCATTCCACTGGGAAACAGGATGTAATACTAAATCCATGGAATAGGACACTAATAGATTAGGGAGGGGTTCCATTAATATGAGGAAAAACTTCTTGGAAGTTTAGGTGAGAGTGTCTGGAATAACTTGTGAAAGTGCACAGACTTCACCCCTGAAAATATTTACTCATTCAAGGTGAATGAATTTAGCCATTGGTAGAGAGCACTGAGCCAAACACAGAGAGGAGTCGACATTGGGGGTGGGGAGCAAGATTCAGGCAGAATGAAAATAAAGCTTTGAGAGAGGTACAAGCAAAGCAGTATGCAAGTCGGTTTGTCCTCTGTCATTCTGTCTTTTGGAGATGATATCCAAGAATCTGGAATGGCCTCTCTGTAGATTCTTTGCTCTCAGATTCTCTAGGAAACCAATATCCAGCATGAGCCATTAAGCCTGTTGTCTGAGAGTAGGGGTTCAGGAATGAAAGTGTCTCAGAAGGGAATCTCAGCCCCACCGGCTATTACCTGAAAGATCCTGGACAAGTCACACTTAACTTCAGTTTCAACCAAAGAAAGTTGGGCTGTTTGGAGGATGAATGCGACAATGCTGGAAAGCACCTTGGCACAGTGCCTGGCCCTCAGTAAGCCCTCAGGAATCCCAGTTATTCCTTTTCTTCACAATTCCTGACCACTTACTTCTGACCAGACACAGTCATTTGTTCAATGTAACCCATTTCTTATTACCAACGTAGTAATTGTCACGTGTGTCTTCCAAGAAGCTCTGCACATTTTATAGACATTGTCTCAATGACCTTTTAATAAAGAAAGGTCGCTAGATCCTTCCATGCCCACTGGGCAGAGGCAAAGCAAGACTCAGAAGCATGAGGCAGTAGAATGCGGAATTCAAGAGGCCTGAATTTCAGGACCGGCTCAGCCGCTAACATGCCTCAAGGAATCCTATCAGATTTGTAAAAGGTAAGGGTTCACTGAAATGAATTCTAAGATCTTTTGGGGTTTTATTATCATGATTCCGTGGTCTCTGAGGAAATCTAAGGCAGAGCTGCAGCATGAACGCAGGCATTCTAATTCCCGTCATCCTGTTCCTTTGCTCACTCATGCTCCCTGGGGATCCAGAAAGACGCTGGGATAACAGCCACCATAGCAGGACACAATTCTTGCCCACTGCCACTTGCTGTGCTAACCATAGGCTCCAAAGGCATAGTGACTTGACCACAAGGAATGTGTCTTATGGTTTAGGTGTCTGCTATTTGGGAAGATACTGAGAACAGATATATAACCAGGCAGACAGTTGAAGGATGTATGCACATTCCATCCAGAACTATGTCATAAGGTGACAGCACAGATACAGGGTTCTGCTTCGGGGAACTTAAGCAGGTTACTTAACCCCTCTGTGTCTGGGTTGTCTGGTCTATATAATAGGAATTAACAATACTAGATGGAGTTGGAGAATTGAAAGATTAGCATTTGTAAAGGGCTTAGAATACTCCTGGCACAGAGTAAGCACCTTACAGTATCATGTGGATATTTATTTTGCAGCACTACAGGGCTTCTTCCAAGAATCCAACGATTCTTAAAATTCAATTCTATGGTTACAAAATCCTATAGTTCTGCTAAGCTTCAATTACCAACTGCATTTTAAAGAAAAAATGGATTTAATATGCTTTTGACTTCAGGGCACCCTCCTCCTGGCTTGAAGGCCCCTTGGACTGTTATCTGAAGGTGGGCTGGGAGGTGAGTCCCGAGATGCTTTCATTTCACCTTTGACCTCTACTTCCTTGTTTCCTTTCTTTTTGCAGAATTTTCACTTCAGAGAAAGCAGAACTCTTAAGAATAATTCACTTAGTTCATGTTTGTGGTCACTCTAGATATAACTGTGCTCCGCTCCTCCGCCCGCCCCCCACCCCCACGCCATACACTTCTTTTGGTCTCAGCAATGAATGGAAAAAGTGCCCAGTCCCAGCCCAGTTTCCCTTCCCTGCTTCCTGGAAACCTCCCACGGTGCTACACTTGCTCAGCACATTGAAGGTTCCACTTAGTCATTCATTAAGGAGGATGTCGTCTTGAGCCAAGCATTGCTCCACCCACTTGGCTTTCGATAAAAAAGCGAGCAGAGAGGCCAGAGGAGCAGAGAGCTGGAGGCAAACTCAGAAACCAACAACTCACACACTGAAGCTCTCATCCTCACCCTCCACCATGAAGGTCTCTGCAGCACTTCTGTGCCTGTTGCTCACAGTGGCTGCCTTCAGCACCCACGTGCTTGCTCAGCCAGGTAAGGCCCTTCCTTATTTCCCTTTGAAGCATATCATCCCATCTTGGGGTTATCATTGGCCATTAGAGCAGAAGGTTTACCCACAGCCTCACTTTAACAAATGCTTTCGCATAGTCAGGAAACTCAGAGGAGAATAGAGAGTGAGCCTGATCACACAGCTGCTCCTGGGAAGAGCCTGGGTGAGAAAGCCATCTGTGAACCCCAAATCCAGCTCCTTCTAGGACTCAAGCTCTGGAAACACATCCTTAGTGCAGTCACTGCCCAGCTTCTTTCAGCAGTGTTAGGAGACTGGGGTGATCAAAGAGAACGGGTCTCTGGTGGCAGGTGTGCAGGGTATTTCCAGATACAGTGGAGGGAGAGGAGGAGACCCAGAATCTGGACTTCTTGAGTCCAACTTCCAGAGATATGACTCGGCAGAGGCAGTGGGTATCAAGGAAATTCATGAACAAGCATAGATTAGTTGGAGCCTAAAGGGGGACCCATAACTGGAGTCCTCAAACTGATTTTCCCTAACCCTGATCATTTGGATTATTAGCTCTTTCTAATGACACTTCCAGGAGTAAGGTCGTTTTAACAGCTACCTCTCCCTTCTGTTTGTTATCAGTGCTGTATACCCATTTTACAGAACAGAAAACTGAGTCATATACCATTGTAGCTCTGAGGTATAGGCAGAACACCTCATACTAAATGCTCTTCTCTTTGTTCTATTTCTAGATGGAATTGGTTCCGCAGTCACCTGCTGCTATAACTTCACTACTAAGAAGATCCCGAAGCAGAGGCTAGAGAACTACAGAACAGTCACCAGCAGCAAGTGTTCCAAAGAAGCTGTGATGTGAGTTGAGCACAAAATTCCTCAGAAACAAAGGAAGCTTTACAATCTTACATTCAGAAAGTTATACCATCTAATCCAATATCCAAAGATGCCCAGTGGGAAAACTGAGGCCACGAGAGAGAAAGTGACTCCCAACATCACTCTCTGAGTGCTGATTCAGACCAAACAAATTTCTTAAGCTTGAAGTTTCAACTGAGACATCTATAGGAGCAGGTTGCCCTGGGTTCCCTCCTTCCTCCTCTAGTTCTCATGGCAGCTCCTTAGTTAGGGTAGAGTGAACTACACTGCTAGGCTGAAATCTCAACAGAACTCCATCTAACTGTGCCCTGCTCTTCCCACAGCTTCAAGACCAAACGGGGCATAGAAGTCTGTGCTGACCCCAAAGAGGAGTGGGTCCAGAATTCCATGAAGCACCTAAACGAGAAAACCCAAACTCCAAAGCCTTGAATACTCACTCCACAACCCAAGAATCTGAGCCTAATTTATTTTCTTCTGGCTTTCACTAAATGTTCTCTGATATTATTTTATTATATTTTCAAAGAGTGTGGACTTTGTATATTGATGAGAAACATGATGCCTTAAGTAATGTTAATCTTATTTAAGTTATTGATGTTTTAATTTTTATCTTCCATGAATCCTAGTATTTTTTAGATATGGAGACTTAAACAAATGGCTTTCTTCTGTGAACTCAAATTCCACCTTAGGATGGTACGATGGTTCTTACAAAAACCATTAATGCAAACACTTGTCGTTTGAAATTCCAAGGTATTGCTAAAAATGTTATTGTGGAAATGTATATGATGTAACTATTGGACAATACATATATTTTTTTTACAAAACCTGACTTTTTGTGTTTTCTCAAGGGAAATTCAATGGCTGCGCCTCAGCTTGGTGATGAGGGAGGAGTGTGGTTTCAGAGGGTAGGGGTCCTGTTCTGAAAGAGTGAGAATGTGGATTGTCCTGGTCTTTTCCACGGGATGTGCTCATCTGAGCGCTTACAGAAGAATGTTTATGGCAAGATCCAGTCAGGCATTCCACCACGACCCCTCCAGTCCCAGACACCACCTGCTCAGATGCCAACTACCCTTGACACCTGTTTAGCAAAAGCCCCACCCCTATTTCTTTTCTCATAGATTCTGAGCCCAGCCTACAATTGCTCCCATAATATATTGTAACTGCCCCCTAACTAGGGTACCCACCCTCAATCTCTTTTCCTTCAATAATCCTTCAACTTGGTGTAGTATAGATATTGCAGATATTGGGAAATCAGGGAGAGACTTAAATGACCACCAATAAGAAGGTTAGATTAGTATTTCATAAAGAGGATATGACTCTAATTTATTCTTGAAGAATGATGAGGTTTTTCTTTAAAAAAAATTATAAGATCATTAAAGAAATGAGAAAGAAGGGTGCAAGCAAGTATCTGAAGGTAAAATTATGATGACATGTACATCCAATGGGAAGAAAAACCAATTATATGGGAATTGAGCTCTACGTCTATGTCATGTGATGGGGAGGTTTAGAAAGAAAGGTTGAATGAAGGATTGTAATGCCAAATTGGCGAGTTAGTACTCAGCTTCATAGGTTAAAAGAAGATGTTGAAAATATTGGTCCACTGAAGAAGGACCTAACGTGCTCAGAGGGTCAGAGGCGAGTTTCAGGAAATGTAACTTATTGGCTTCATGCAGACCTGGATAAGTAAGGACAGGGGAGAGGTTACTGCCATGGTCTAAGCAAGAGATAATGAGGGCCCGAATAGGGAGCCTAAGAGGCAGCACTGGAAAAGAATGAGCAAGGCAGGGTGAAATGTTGAGTGTTGTAGATAGAGGAGAAGGACCTATAACCTAAGATACAGAAGCTTCTTCTTCAACCCACATTTTAAGGGGTCAACTTCCCAGAAAGTAGAATGTGCTTTTCTCCATCACTATCCCCCTATCCCAGTTTCAGGGGGCCAGAGGCATCCATTTAGATAGATAGGTCTCTTTTTCCTCAATGTCCACTTAAAGTCTGTACTCCCTTGCATGGCACTGGACCTATCTCTGAGACATCTGACCCACTTAGATGCAGCTTCTCCACTAAGAAAAGCAGGTATATTGCCCTATTGGATAATTTCTGCATGGTACTCACCTTCCTAATCTGGTGGGGAGCTGGTCACTGGGTCAAGCTGGACCAGGCAGTGCCTTTGGCAGCATGAGGTGCAGGAGAGAACCCTGGCAGGCAAGAAGGACATTTGGGCTCTAATCCCAGAATTGGCACTGAGTCATTCTGTCACTTAGGGTAGGTTGGGTATTCTGAGTCTTCATCAATAAAATAAGGAAGATAATGTGTTACATTAAGAACCCAGTAGAAAACTTCAATTTCTACCAGCTGGACCTGAAGAGGGAGAGAAGTGATTCTGCTTCCGTATTTTGAACTGGTCCAGAGCCCCTGATTCAGGCTGAGGAATTCCTACAAAGCTTCAAGTAATACCTTCCAAAGTGCCCTGATACATCGGTCAGCAGATAACTTGTTAGCCTCTGTTTATGGAACTCGATGACCCTTGTGTCAGGTCCAACAGCCCTCCCTGCCTCTTCTCCTCTTCTCTAGTCTGCAGACTTGATCGCCAATCAGGAGTAAATCTCATATTGCAATTTCATAGTGGATGCCAAGGGGTCAAAAGGGAGTGCAGAACAAACCAATGAGACATTACCGTATAGTTTACTTAGTAGCAGGCTCTATAATGCCAGGCAGATGGAAGTGGAGGGTCTGGAAGGAGAGGAGACCAAGGAAGGGGTGATCGAAGTGCTCAAGTCCCCAAATAACCTGTTCACATTCTCTTTTACGACCACATGTATTTAGGACTATGGCCATGCCACCCTGAACACGCCCGATCCTGTCTGATCTCGGAAGCTAAACAAGGTTGGGCCTGGTTAGTACTTGGATGGGAGACCACCTAGGAAGACCAGGAGCTGTAGGCGTAAAATACATACATACGTACATACTTACATACATACATACATATGTACATGCATGCATAATAAAATCACATCTATTCATTTTTAAGAAATCTCGAATTCACTTTTTTTCCTAAGCTAAGCTTGGGATTCCTTGTTACTTGCCTGATGAAACTGTTAGCACAAAGCCCTGGTAACAGACCCTGTTTCAGGAGAGAATATACCAAGTTTAATGTATTCATTTCTTGTTGCTACCAACGGTTTATTCCAGGAAACATGGGCTTTTTCTGTCATGCTCAAAATTCTTCCAGCCTCTGCCTATTGTCCAATTTCAAAGCTATTTTCACATTTTTTACTATTTGTTAAGTAACATCCCACTTACAGATATGAAAATCTGTATTAGTTTCTTATTGCTCCTGTAACACATTCCTTATACACTTAATGGCTTAAAACAACACAAATATATTATTTTAAGTTCTGGAGGTCAGAAGTCTAAAATGAGTCAGTTGGGGTGCATTCTTTCTGGAAACTCCAGGACAGAATTCTTTTTCTTGCCTTTTCCAATTTATAGAGCTTCCTGCATTCCTTAGCTCATGGTTCCCTTCCTCCATCTTCAAAGCTCTTAAAATTCTCTCTTTCACACACTTGCTCTCTCTCTCTCTGTCTCTCTGTCTCTCTCTGTCTCTCTCTGTCTTTCTCTGTCTCTCTCTCTCTCTGTCTCTCTCTCTCCCCACTCCTCCCACCCCCACTCTACATCCTTATCTGATTCTGTCATCACATCTTGTCTCTGATTCTTATCCTCCTGTCTCCATCTTATAAGAACCTTTTTGATTATACTGGGTCTGTCTGGATCATTTAAGATAATCTCACCGTCTCAAGATCCTTAAATTAATTATATCTGTAAAGTTTCTTTAGCCATGTCAGTAACATATTACAGATTTCAGGGATTGGATTAGGATGTGGGCCTCTTTGGGAGGAGGGCATTATTCAGACTACCACTGCTTGAGACCAGGAAAGGGTTTACAATAGGTGGCTGGTCACTCTGACCTGGACTTTGAGAACTGGACCTGGTTTGGTGTATAAATTCTGAGATAACTTTGTGCAAGTCACCTTTCACCGGCGGGCCTATAAGTTATAGACTTATTTTGTGCATCAAATAGTTCTTAATTTTCCTGTGCATTCAAGTCACCTGCGTCCCTTTCAAAACATCAGTACATCTCCCAAGGATTCACCTTAGGGTATTGAAATGAGGGAGGGCTCTTCTTCCCATTCCTTCATTTTATGAGTACCGCAGGAGACCTGGATGCACATGAGTATGGGGTCCTGTGTTCCTAAGTTCTCTCACATTTAGGATGCTGGGATTGCCAGCCAGTTCTGCAGTCTCAGGCATGGCCTTTTGCAGTGTCTTTCGTTCAGACCTGATTTTGTCAACGTATGAGCAGGAGTGAAAGGAAGTCCAGAAATTTAGGACCTTGTCGAGTTTGAAAATCCAACTGTTTCACCATCCCAAGCAGTGACATGGAATTTTTAAGAGGCTTTGAACAACAAAGTATCCATAAAATCTTTCATTTGGATAGTGTGGTTTCAGGAAGAGAGCAGGTTAGAGTGTGCCATTCCCATTCAAGCACGGGATCATCAGCCTCCAAGAGAGGCATGGGTAAGATGTGAGAAAGCAGAGAAATCCGCCAAGGGCTATGCATAGGGAGGAAATTCGCATGTTGTTACTGGTATTTCAGAAAAGGCCTGGCAGCCCTTTGCTGAGGGACCTGTGTTGCCAAGAAAATCAGAAGCCAAGACTGGAAAAGGTTTTGACGTTTCCAGCTGTAAAGCAACTTTTGAATCTTCCATGAGCTAGAGACAAGCAATGACAGCCACCAAAGAAGGGCATGTTTACCAAGGAAGAGCCTGGCCAAAGGTAGATATAGAGATCTGAAACAAGGGAGCTCCTCCTCCTGAGAGCAGGATCACACTTCCCGTTCCAGAAATGGGCTTTCCCAATATCTACGCAGCATTGCTAGGTGTTCCCCAGTGAAAGTAGTGATTGTAATTCCATTGTTCCTATTCCACCAAGTACATGGGAGCGTTGAGGGCAGATAAACCATTCATTTTTTAATCATTCTATCATCTTTTATTTGGAGGCGATAACATTCACTTCAATATGGCTTCATTATCTGTTTGTTTGTTTTTTTTTTTTTTTTAATTTTCAGTTTTAAAAGCTATGGTAAAAAAGAATACATAACGTGGATTCTAAGGAAGATGGCAGACTAGGTAAAAGCAGGGTTTGCCTCCTTCCAGGTCTTCATTGAAATTACAATCAAATTATAAAATAATCAACATGGATAATCACCTGAAGTCCAGCTGATCATGACATGGAAGTCTGATAATATAAAGAAGGAGCCACATGGAAGCTGGTAGGAGGGGAAAAGTCATAAATCAGTCTGGACCCACGGGTGGTAGAGGAACACTGGGAGGGAGAGCCAGGTTGCAGAGGCTCCCCTGAAGGAGGAGAGGTTTCTAGACTCATTCAGGTGCTCCCCGGCCCAGGGAAGAAGAGTTTCCAAAAACTCTGACTATAAAAACCAGAGGAGATTCCGGCCGTCTGGGTGAGATGCAAGGAGACTGAAACCCTAGACGCCCTTTTGCAGGCACAGCCCCTCTCGCCTGCAGACACTCACCCGGGGGAGTGGTGGCTCAGAGGCTTGGCAAGATTCATACTGGGAAAGTCTGCATTACCTGGTGCCAAAAACGATAACTGGACAGGCAGCCACGGTTGTACCTGAGCTGGGCCTCCTACTGGGCAATCCACAGACCTTGCCGGCTTGACCGTGCAAACCCCTCTCACAGGCCTTTAGGAAGTGCTGGCCTGAGGCAATCAGCTCACCCTACCCAACTTGCAGATTGCCCGGAGCTTTTGTTGCTGAGTGGCTGCCACGCCCTGCACAGATCCAGGGCCAAACATTCTCCGCTGGCTGGCAGCCAGCGCTGTGAGCACACATTTTGGAGACAGTTTCAGGCAGATCACTGCTGTCAATGTGAACTTGGGCATATCTTGGGAATCCGTGGGCCAGTCCCCAACAGTGGATCGTCTTGCTGTGATCTGCAATTTTCATGAGAACGCGCCAAAGGTTGCTGAAGTTGCAGCAAGACCAGGGGCCGGTATTGATCAGACTGTAATTGTCTCCCTGAAACCCCATCCCATTCAACCCGCAAATTGCCCCAGGCTGCCCATTGACAGTCAACCACCCCCACCTTGCCCTCCCCAGCCCCCTCGTCTTCCAATCCACAAGGCAAACTTTGGCTAGCGCAGGGCAGGCACTACAAGGAAATTTGCTGCAGGCAGCCCTCCGCTGCATGCGAGAGCTGCAATGTTGCGTGCGGGGATTGCAGGCATCTGTGGGACCACCCCAAATGGTGGCTGGTCTCACTGAGATTTGTGACTATAGCAGGACTGTCTGGGCACAGAAGTTGCAGCAAAACTGAGGCCGTATTGGTCCGATGGCCCTGTCTCTCTGAGATCCGGCTTCCCCAGGCCACAGAGTGCTGGCAGCCCATTGATGGGCAGCCTCCCCCCGTTCTGCTTTTCTCTGAGGTTGCACATTCTGCGCAGGCAACAGACCTTGGCTAGCGCTGAGAAGGCATTTGGGGAAAACAATTGTGGGCAGACCACTCACTGCTGCCTGTGGGCAGATCACAAGCTGCAATATCTCTTGAGGGATCGCAGGGGTCTAGGGGACCACCCCAGACAGCCGCCTGTCTCCCTGTGATCTGTGACTACTGTGGGAATGTGCAGACACAGAAACTGCAGAAAACTGAAGCTATTGGCCTGACAGCGCTTGACCCCCTGAGCTCCTGCCCCATCCAATACACAAAGAGCCCACTGCACGTTTGGCGCATTCTACACAGTCCACAAATCTCAGCCAACGAAGTGAGCAAAGTTCAGGGAATACAGTGACGGGAAGATCACTGCTGCCAGCACCAGATGCAGTATCACTTGGGCAGATCTCAGGGGTTTGGTGGGCCCATCACAGACGACAGTAGGTCACGCAGTGATATCTGACTTCGGTGGGAGCCCTCAGTTCCAGAGTTGGCAGCGAATGCGGTGCTGTGTCGGCCTGACGGCCCCGTGCCTCATTGAGATGACACTCCACCTAACCCACACATTACCTATGGCAAGTCTGATTCCAGGCATCGCAGTCCCATCCTGTGCTTTCCTTGGGTCATGAATTCAACAGCAAACGAAAGCACTCAGTTCGTGCAGCCCACGCAAAGCCTGTTCACCTGGGAGAAGCATTTGGTGGCGGGCCACAAACTCATGCCCATGAACTTCGGTGATTTTTAAACAGTTTGGGTGTTTCCAGGCCCGAGGTGGGCAGCAGCTGACCTTGTTACAATTGGAAACTTGTGCAAAGGTTGCAGAATTCTCAAACGGAGAGACGGGACACCGAGGCTATAAGCAGGAAGCAGCATTTATCGATGCCGGCACCGGCTCGGCGGATTCTTATCCAAAGGCTGAGCTCCGATTGTAACATAACAGTCAGTTTTATACAGTCTTGTCATCCCTACACAGCTACAGATATAAGGAAGAACATTAACTGGTTGGCAAGCTATGAAACAACTGATAGTTGGAGATGTTAGCTGAAGAGTCCTTTGGGTGGGGGAGGTAGTCAGGAATGAACTGTTCAAGCAGGAAATGCCCTGCAGGCCCAGGCTGCCACATTCACCACTTTGATGCTCAGACCCAGGACGGGGTCAGAGAGCATCATCTCCTTCTTCTAACTTTTGGATTAGAGGCTGGTACCTCCATAACATAAGGACTTTTGCTACAGTTTTATTGACCCAATACTAGGAAGGAGTCGGGCTACTAGTTTAGGTCTGTGTGACTTAAAAATAGCATTCTTTTACATGGGGTTCTCCAACCCACTGTGTGTATCCTGGAACTGTCCAGCTAAGACCTTCTTCTTCTGGTTGGTTTGCTGGGAAGGCTTTTAAATGCTGCTTCCTGCTTATACCCTACCACTTCTGAGGAGAAGACCCAGCTCTGGGGTTGACTCTCTTCGAGATGAGCCACTGTGTGGTTTTACTGGAAGAGGTAAAAGGCATCTAGGCTAGTTCCCTTCTAAGGCCAATGTTCACTCAATTGTATTCCTACACAAGCCCAGCATTTAGTGACACCAAGTTCATGGGCTATCCTCTCGGCTAGGTCAATAAAGAAGTTCTTCCCTAGATTTTGGTCCAAGGTAGCCTTTAGCTGATCACAGATTTGTGGCCGTTGGGGCCTAGGAGACAGTGTAGGCTTAGAGGAGGTTGGATTATGCAGCCATTGGATATTTCCTCCAGCTGCTGGGCCCTCTGCAGGATAATGGACCTTTTCTCCGCTTGAGGTCCATAGCCAACACACCCAAGTTTCCCCTCTTGGCAGGGGAAAAGTTCCCCCTTTTTCAGGCTCTTGGCAGGGCTGGCCACTCTCAGATCTAATGGTATGTACCCCATCCAATACTGGAATCCCTGATGAGTCCAGAGTGTGGTGTTTAGGGCACTCCCTTCAGGTAGGCCAGCTACAGAAGCGAAGCCGGTGACAGTCTTGGACCCTGTCCTGCACCTTTGTACGCAGTGGGTACAAAGGGGGAGGAGGAGCGGGGAGACTAGCACCACACACATGGCAGAATAGGTGGAGAAGGGAAAGAGTCTTTAGGGGTGCCATCCTGGCGAGACATCGTCCTCAGGCTTTTGCCGCACGTAGATTGGTCAGCTTCCGACCAACCTGGGGCTGACGTCTTACCCTTGGTTCTGTTGCCATTGGCGTTTTCTTCCGAAGGGTTACCTCAAGGGGCTCAAAAGAGTCTGGAATACATTCCTACTCTGCAGCTGTGGGTTTAAGTCTGCTGTGATGTATCCAGAGTATTGTTTCAGCAACCTTAACTGCATTGGAGGTGCACAAAGTGACAGTAAAGGGGCCACTCCACAGGGGTTTTAGGGGCTGAATGTTCCACTCCTTTACCCAGACAGAGTCTCCTGGCTTAAAGGAATGAACTTCAGTGGTTAAACTGACAGGGAGCCTTTCCCTGACTCATCGGTTGAGAGTCTGGAAGGTGGCCCCTAGGGCCTGAAGCTATTGTTTCAGAGTCAGTTGGCTTATTTCCTGGAGGTCTCCTTGCAGTCCTGTGATGAGGGGGGTGGTCGCCCAGACAGGATCTCATAGTGGGAGGTTCCCTTAGCAAAGTTGTTTCCTCATGGTGAAATGTAAGGTCCTTCAAGGTGTTCTCCACCCCTTACAAAGCTGCTACCACCAGTGTAATATTCTACATCGGGGTCTTTGCGGGGCTGGTCTGTCAAGTCAGGTCGGCTGGAAAACACTTTATTCATGACTTCAGTGCAGTTGTGGTCTGGCAGGCCGGGCCCAAAGGGTAGCAAGGCGGCTGGGTTCAAGGTTCGCACTACTTCTAAGCAGATGTGTGTATTCTCACGCAGCATTCCTTGGTATCTGACCATCCAGGCATCAGTTAGCCAATGTTGTCCCTTGTACACCAGTAATGTTATTGCTGAATGTGGTACTCGAACTGTTAGTTCTGGCCGCATAGTCAGTTTGTCAGCCTCTGATACAAGGAGGGCCATGGTCACGAGTGCTCACCAGCAGGGTGGCCCGCCCTGGGTGACAGAGTCAAGCTGTTTGGAGAAATAAGCCACGGGACAGTGCCAAGATCCTAGTAATTGAGTTAAGACCCATACTGTAATGCCTGTGTGCTCATGTATGTACAGAAAGAAAGATTTGGTTAAGTCTGGGAGTCCTAGTCTGGAGGTGTTAGTGAGTGTCCATTTGATTTCTTCAAAGATCTCTATTGTATAGATTCCCAGAGTAGGGGCTCTCATTCTTCCTTCTTTGTGGCTTCATAAAGGATTGGCCAGGATGGGGAAATTAAGTGTCTAGCTTCTGCAGAAGCCAGCTGCTCCGAGGAATTCACAGATTTGTCGTCAGGTGGTAAGGACGGGAACTGAGCAGACTGTTTGTTTCCTTCCTGGACTGAGTTGGCATTGTCCCTGCGACAGAAGGAATCTGAGGTATTTGACTCTTTCTTGGCAGATTTGAGCCTTTCTTTTAGAGACCTTGTAACCTGCGTCCCAGAGGAGATTGAGGAGTAGATGCATCTTCCATGCATTCCTCACAGGTCTTTCCTGCTAAGAGGAGGTCATCATACTGGAGCACCGTACAGCTGTGCCGGTTTGCCGGAAAGGCTTTTAAATCTGAGGCTACAGCGGCCACAAAGATGGTCAGAGAGGTTTTTGAATACCTGAGGCAGTCGTGTCCATGTCAACTGGCCCTTTTCTCTGCTTTCAGGGCTTTCCCAGTGGAAGGCAAAGATTGGTGGACTCTGAGGAGCGAAGTGAATGTAGACGAAGGCATCCTTGAGGTCCAGACAGGTGAAATAAGTTGCCTCAGCGGGAATGAAGCTTAAGGGGGTATATAGGTTGGGGACAACAGGGTTTGGGGTGACAGTGGCCTGGTTGACTGCTCATAAATCTTGGACTAGTCGGTATTCATTGGTCCCTAGCTTTTGAACCGGCTGGAGATGTGTATTCCAGGATGATTGGCAGAGACAAAGAACCACATACTTCAGAAGTCTCTCTAAATGTTTTTGGATACCCACTTGTGCCTTATGGGGGATGAAATACTGTTTTTGGCGGACCGGCTCAGCTCCTGGTTTTAATTCTTCCACCAGTGGAGAATGTGTTGGGCCAGTCCTGGAGAGTTGTCTTCAGTTCACACACCGAGCACCCTGAAGGGGAGTTTGGGTCTCTGTTGGAACTCTTCTGTGAGACTACAGAGGTGCCACTTTTTCTCCTTGGGGAACTGTGAGTGACATGATCTTTGCTTCTGGCCTCCCCAAGGTTGGGGCTGCTTGGTCACATGTGTCAAAGGCAATTTGAGCCTGTAGGTTTCCTAAAAGATCTCATCCCATCAGTGCCATGGGGCAGTTGGGCAGATATAGGAATTCATGGACGACTTCTCGTCCTCCTAAGTTATACTGGTGGGGCTGCAGGAAGGGTGACAGACTTGTCTCCCAGTTGCTCCCATAATGGTAGCTTGTCTTTGAGAAAGGGGGCCCATGGGCCACGTTACAACTCAGAGTTCAGCTCCAGTATCAACCATAAAGTCAATAGGTTGGCCCCCATCTGTCATTTGGACTATAGGCTTATGGGGCCTAGCAGAATGGAGACTGGCCTGGCCTAATGCTGGCAACACAGGCTTTTTTCCCTTTAACTGACCTTGGGAGGGTACTAAGGCTCGGGCTAGAAGGACCCTACAGTTTTACTCTAGGCAGACTTTCAACCAAGGAGGTCAGGTGAGAACTATTGCCTCCCAAGAATCAATATAAAGGAATTGGTCTGGGTGGCCAGGTTGACCATAACGAAATGAGAGACTTTTGCAATGATTTCCTTGTCAAGGGCTCCCTCTGCTGGCTATCTAATGTCAAAAGAGAGCCAGTGGATCTCACAAAGGGTGAGGAGTTTCTGTGGGGTGAGTTTAACTCCACAATCTCCGGAATAACCTTTTTTCAAATGTGTCTGTTTACTCTGTTCTTCCACCCGTGGTCAGTGACACACGTGCACTCAGAGATTCCCTCCACTCGTCTCTGGCCGCTCCCCTCCCGGGGATCTTAGCGATTGGTGGGTCAGTATAAACCCCTGGCTCAGATCACTGGAGTACACTCTCACGGAGATCCAGTGACTCCACCCTAAGCCATTTGAGGTTCACCACAGAACCTCAGATAGAGGCTCAACTCTCGCTTTGTTGCAAGGCCACGTCTCAGTCACACGCAATCACACACCAAACACACTCCACTCTCCCCCTTATGTACCTGAGAGGTCACGGTTTCCTCTAACAAATGCAGAGTACTCGGGTGACCTGGGGAGTTGATCAGACTCCCCTTCTGCCCTCTAGTAGGTAGGCTGTTCCTGGGACCCGGGGCCTTACCATTCAATCGGACAGTACTCCTGGGCTGGTTCCCACACCTCTCCGGGTTCCGTGGTGCTTCTGGGGCAGCCGCCCAAAGTCACTGGAAGAGATGTTTCTCCCCTTAAGGGTAAGAGGCCTTTGGCACACCAAACGGGGTTTGTTTCTCCCTGTGTCCTGGGGGCCAGACCTAGAAACAAGGGAGGTGAAAACCCACCATCTCTGGATCCCAGACTAGCCCCCAGAAATGTTGTGGGATTCTTGAATAGAAAGACGGAACACTGAGGCTCTAAGCAGGAAGCAGCATTTATTGATGCCAGCACCGGCTCAGCGGATTCTTATCTAAAGGCTGGACCCCAATTGCAACATAACAGGCAGTCTTATACAGTCATCCCTGTACAGCTACAGATATAAGGAAGAACATTAATTGGTTGGCAAGCTATGAAACAACTGATAGTTGGAGATGTTAGTTGGAGAGTCCTTGAGGAGGAGGAAGGGCAGTCAGGAATGAACTCTTTTGAGTAGGAAATGGCCAGGCAGGGTCAGGCTGCCACACTGTGATTTCAACTTTCTATTTTATCCCAAAAGTTCTGGTGTGCTGTGATTTCAACTTTTTATTTTCAACAAATTTTAGGCTTACAGAAAAATTTAAAAAAATGATACAGTCGTTTTCATTATCCCTTGCTCAACTTTCCCTAATGTCAGCATCCTACGTTCTATATGTCTTGTAAAGTTTGTTGTATCTCTGCTCCATGTATCTTCTTCAACATGTCATCCAGATTGAAGGGGCAGCTTCATTTGGGTCATGCATCTTCATGGTAAAAGGAGGAAAAAACCATGGTGGAATCAGAAGATGGCAATTAACTTCTGCTCACAGATGACAAATGTAACTTTTGCTCACATCTAATCGGTCAAAACTAGAATATTAATGGCACACAAAGACCGTCCTCCCTGGAACACACGGTCGAAATCCCTTTGAGGTCCGGGACATTTCTTATCCTAAGTTCTTGCAAGACTTTGAGGCCCTCACCTCTTTCCTAATACAGGACTTCTTGGAAGCCCATCCTCACTTCAATATCTCAATTCAGAAGAAACAAAATACTTTGGGGACAGCTTGTTCAGAAGTCTATCAGCATCATTCTGAATCTCTAATATATTCTTGTTAACAACCCATCCTTATAGCCTATACTATTAATAATTACGACAGCTAACACATGTTGCGCATTGTGTTCAAGACATTTTCACCCCACATTTCATGCATTAACTCATTTACTCCTTACAAAAAATGAAAAAATAAGGTCTTTTTATTATCTCTACTTTTATAGATGTAAAAACTAAATCACAGGTAAGATAAGTAGCTTGCCTATGGTTATGAAGCAAAGCAGCCAATGTCACAATCCTTTTCTTAAACATGTCACTTAACTGACTTTTCTAGAACTGAGTAGTAAAAGTCTTTCTCGGCCTCCTCTTATTTCCCAAGGTTTCCTGGTCCTTATGCCAATAAATAAAACAATTAGAACAATATGGCTTTAAAAAGCTTCAAGCCATCAAGTTTATATCTGGCAAATACAGGATATGAATGGAGCTATTTCCTAAATCTGTGCTCATGGCAGACATTGTGTGTCAATCAAGACACCATAAACTCAAACCCAAAGGAAGATCTGTAATTCTCCCCAAGACATTTCTCTTGGTTGCACTCACCAAACAAAAGAGTTGAAATCTGAGTAGTATCTTAACTCAAGTCCCCTCAAACTCAAAATAGACCCTGCTAGATGCAACATGGTATCCTAGATTGAATCTTGGGTCAGAAAAAGGACATTAGTGAAAACACTGGTGAATCCAAATAACATCTGAAGTTTAGCTGATAGTACTATACTAATGTGGGCTTCCTGACTTTGAGAAATGTACTATGGCTATGTAAGGTGTTAACAATGAAGAAATGGATTATCCAATCTGAATAATAGAATGAAAATTAATGAATAGGATCGCAGAGACCTATGCAATACCATCAAGTACACCAACAAACACATAATAAAAATCTCACAAGAAAAAGAGTCTTTCTTTGAAAAGGGTGAAAATAATATTTGAAGAAATAATGACTTACTACTCCCCAAATTTGATGGACACATTAATTTACACATCCTAGATGATCAATAAACTCAAAGTAGGATCAGAGAGATCCACATCAAGATTCATCATAATCAAACAGTCAAAAAACAAGAATAAGAGAAAATATGGAAAGTAGCAAAAGGGAAAGAACTCATCATATACAAGGGTCCTCAACAACAGTTTATTAACCGTTAACGCTCATCAGAAACCACGGAGGCCAAGGAAAGGGCGGCATGCCATATTGAAAATGCTGAAACAACAGCAACAAAACGTCATGTTAACCAAGAAATTTTTATCAGACAAAGCTACCATTCAAAAATAAAGAAGAATCGGAGACATTCTAGCCCACAAAAGTTTTTGAAGGGAGTCCTTCAGGTGGAAAAAAAAGGGCATCAGACAGTAATTCAAAGAAAGAAGGGTAAAGGTAACTTCATAGGTAAACGTAAAAGACAGTAGAAATGTATATTTTTGTTTAAACTACCTTTTTAAATCTAATTTAAAAAATGAATGCATAAAATAATTATAAATCTATGTTGAGAGGAATGGAATGTATACACATCTAGGTTGTAACCATAACAGCTTTAAAGGGAGGGGTAGAGTTATGTAGGATTAGTTCCATATACTTTTGAAATTAAAATGGTTTAATCAGAACTAGGTTGTGATAAATTGCAATAATAATGGTAATCCTCAGAGCAATCACTAAGAAAATAACTCAAAAAAAATAAATTTAAAAAAAAAAGAAAGAATTATGTACCTTGAAAGAAAATAGTCACGGAAGGAAGAGTGAACTCAGTAAGATGGCCAAATAAGACATCCCTCACTGATACCTCCTCTTCAAAAAACAAAACAAAACAATTTTACATCCATCCAAAGACAAAAGAGCCTTTTGAGGAGCTGTGGGACCCATCACATATGCCAAGGAACCTAGGAAGGGTCTCTCCCCCGTTCACCAGGTAAAAGGCATACAGATCTCAGACCTGGCTGTAGAATCTGTGGTGATGCATGAATCAACTCCAGCCCCTCTTCACTGTGGTCTGGGAGTCCCTGGAGAACACTGGCTTAGGCAATCACCCATAGACGAGAGGGCCTTTGTGGAAGGTTTTTAGCAGAGAAGTTTCAGCACACCAGGGGAGCAAAAAACAAAAGACAAATTTGAACACATTGGAGAGAATAAAAGGAACAGTTTGACATTACTCTCATCACCCCACTCCCAAAGTAGACCAGCTCAGTGCCAAAAGAGACCTTCTCAGCCCATGATATCCTCTGTGGGGGAAAGTGAGAGCTTGTGGGTGAGCTTCCCCTACTCCCCAGCTGTGTTGAATACTGACGACAAAAACCATTTCTCTCTTTCCTCATTCAGAGTACTGAGTTGTGAGCTGCATAACCAGGAAGCAAGAAGAGAGGCTGATAGCGCAGCAAATAGGACTTTTGGAAAGCATTAAAGAGATGCAGATCCTATTCATTGTATTGAGGACCCTATCAAACTTGCCCACAATCCACTTCAGATGTCTCACCTGCAGATCCCCCTAATTAGCCCATGAATAGCCCCAAACTGTTGCTGGCTCCCCGTGAATGCTCCCAGCTATGGTGAGAGCAAGTTTTGGCAGACATCTTGTAAAAATCACAGAAAGCTAGCCTGAATCTGTGGGCCAAGGGAGACTACAAATTTTAGCTTCAGCTCCACCCTTGTAAAAGCAAAAGAGAGGCTGGTATCACTTGGTCTGGTGTGTTGCAGGACTGAAAGAAGGCATGCAAGATTAAGAATTGTCAGAAGAGGGAGCAAGAGGCATGTCTCAGGCATTCCCACACAAGTTTTGAGAAAGTCTTAAAATCTCTCGCAGGACTAGGGAGAGGTATTTAATTCTCTCCTGAAGTCAGTCGGTAAAGACTAGAGTAGGTAACTGTTACTTCAAATTCAAAGAGAGCAACACAGGACTTCAAAGAACATGAAAAATCAAGAAAACATAACATATCAAAGGATCACAGTTATCTTCTAATAACTGACACCAAAGGCAGGGAGAGCTACATTGCACCTGAAAAAGAATTCAAAATAGCCATTTTCAAGAAATTCAATGAGCTATAAGACAACAGAGAAAGACAATTCAACAAAATTGGGAAAGCACTACATGAACAAAATTAAAAATTTAACAGAGAGATAGAAATCACAAAAAAAAAAAAAAAATTAGACCTGAAGAAACAATGAATGAAATGGGGGAAAATGCAGAAGAAATGATCAACAGCAGAATGAATCAAGGAGGAAAAAGAATTTGTGAATTCAAAGACAGGACCTTTGTAATTATCTCTTCAGAGGAGAACCATAAGTGGATGGATGGATGATGGATGGATGGATGGATGGATGGATGAATAAAATAAGCCTATGTGATCTGTGGGATACGATCAAAAGAAACAGTTAGCAAATTATTGGAGTTCGAGAAGAGAGCCAAGAAAAGAGAGAAAGCTAATTTAAAGAAATAATGGCTGAGAAGTCACCAAATCTGGAAAGAGATTTGGACATCCAAGTTCATGAAGCTCACGGGTCCCCAAACAAACTCAAAGGTATCTTCTCAAAGACACAATGTAATAAAACTGTCAAAAAAAATCAAAGACTATAGATAATTTTAGAAGCAGGAGAAAAGAAGCTTGTATCTTACACAGGAACCCCATAAGCTTATCTGGAAATTTCTCAGTGGAAACTTTCAGCAAGAGACAGTGGTGGGATGGTCTTATCAAAGTGCTGAAAGAAAAAACTGACAACCAAGAATACTATCTAGCAAAGTTGTCCTTCCAAATGAAGAAAAGATTTTCCTAAATGAACAAAACCTGAGGGAATTTATCACCACTAGACCTGCCTTTCAAGAAATGCTGAAAGGAGTTCTTCAAGCTGAAATAAAAGAACACTAATTAGTTACAATAAAGCATGAAACTATGCAACACACAGTAAAGGTAAATATATAGTCGAATTTAGAATATACCTCAAGGAAATGGAAAAAGAAGAACAAATCAAGTGCAAAGTTAGCAGAAGTAAGAAAATAACAAAGATTAGAGCAGAAATAAATGAAAGAGACCACAAGACAATAGAAAAGATCAACAAAACTAAGAGCTGTCTTTTTAAAAGATAAACAAAATTCACTTTTAGCTAGAGTAAGAAAAAAAGATGACTTAAGTTAATAAAATCAGAAATGAAAAAAGAAACATTACAGCTAATACCATAGAAATAATAGGGGCTACTGTGAACAATTATATACCAACAAATTAGATAACCCAGAAGTAATAGATACATTCCTAGAAGGTACAACTGATCATGACTGAATCATGAAGAAATAGAAAATCTGAACAGACCAACAACAAGAAAGGAATTAAATCTGTAATCAAAAGCCTACTACACAGAAAATGCCAGGACTAGATGGTTTCCCTGGTGTATTCTACCAAGCATGTAAAGAAGCATTAATGCCAATTCTTTTTAAATCCTTCCAAAAAAATAGAAGAGAAGGGAACACTCTCAGCACCACATTAAAAAAATCATATATCGTAATCAAGTGCAGTTTATTCCTGGGATGCAAGAATGGTTAAACACACGCAAATCATAAATATGATACACCACTTAATAGAATGAAAAGTAAAAATCATATGATCCTCTCAATAATTGCAGAAAAAAAATCATTTGACAAAATACAACATCCTTTCAGATAAAAACTCTCAGCAAATTGAGTATAGAAGAAATGTACCTCAACATAATAAAGCCCATATATGACAAGTCCACAGCTAACATCACACTCAATGGTGAAAGGTTGAAAAATGTTTTTCTTTCTAAGATCAAGAACAAGATAAAGTTGCCACTATCATCACTCGTATTTAACATAGTACTGGAAATCCTAGGCAGACAAATCAGGCAAGAAAAATTAATTAACTAACTAACTAACTAACTAACTAACTAACTAACTAATGGCACTCAAATCAGAAAGGAAGAAGTGGTTTCTGTTTGCAGATGACATGCTCTTATATATAGAAAACTCTAAAGACCCCACCAAAAGCTGTTAGAAGTAATCAACAAATTCAGTAAAGTTACAAGATACAAAACCAAAATACAGAACTCAATGTTTCTGTATAGTAATAACAAAATATCTGAAAAAGAAGTAAATAAAACAAACCCTTTCACAACAGCATCAAAAACAGTAAACTACTTAGGAATAAATTTAAACAAGGGGTGAAAGATCTGTATACTGAAAGCTGTAAGACTTAGATGAAAGAAATTGATAATAAACACAAATAAATAAATAGAAAGCTATTTCATGTTTATAGATAGAAAAAATTCATATTGTTAAAATGTCCATATTATCCAAAGCCATTTATTAAGTCAATGAAAACTCTATCAAAATTACAATGACATTTTTTACATAAATTCCAAAAATTTTAAAATTCATATGGAATCTCAAAGACCCCAAATAGCCAAAGAAATCCTGAGAAAAAATAAAAAAGCTGAAGGCATCACACCTTCTGACTTTAAATTATGTTACAAAACTATAGTGATTAAAATAGCATGGTACTGGCATATAAATAGATACATAGACCAATAGAACCAAATTGAGAACTGCCGGAGCCAGCCGGAGCCAGGCGGCTAAAGTCCAACAGCACCTAAAAGAGGGGGGTGAAGCCTAAGGAAAAAAAGAAGACAGGAAAGAGCTTCGGGAGGGCAGACAGTCAATGCTGCAGGCTCGAGTTTATTTAGCATAGCCCTTATATTACTTTTTGAACACAATAGCAAAGCACAGAATATATTACCATAGGAATGCTTGCATTTACATAAGTTCCTATACATCCTTCCCTCAGGGTACAAACATCCTTGCTTTCTGGCTGTAAAACATTCCAGGATCTTAAAAGGATTTCTTTAGGAGGCAAACCTCCCCTCCAGGGTCAGTAATGTTTAACTCAACACCCTGCTTCCTTGAACGATTGTTTAAGCAGTCTCAGCAACTGCTTTATGGCTATAAGCTATGTGCTTCTTCAGTGTCTCATAATGGCTCCCGACAGAGAACCCAGAAATAAACTTTTGCATATACAGGCTACTGTCTCCTGGACCAGAAAAAAAATAAGAGATAAGATTCTGCCTCCTAGAAGCACCAAATAGATAGAATATACACCCTGAGTTAGTAAGTAAGCTGTTGTAATAGGTTATGTCAAAGTGATTTGAGAAGACTCCATAGATAAAGAGGTAGAATGTAGACTGTATCTTTACCAATTTCCGTAACAGGGGTAATGGAGATTTGAACAAGAGCTAGTAGAGAGAGTATCATAAGCAAAGTCACAGAGGAAAGAATAAACTTGATGTAAAGCTAAAGCCAGAATAAAAGTCTTGAACTGCTTGCAAGTGGGTGTTCAAGGTTGTATCATGCTCCTACCTCTTCTGCTGAAGAATTTTTCTCTCTTGCCTCCATGCCCAACATGGGTGATCCGGTTATGGATGCGAAGAGGCTACACATGGCCTCTCATTAAACCTGTCAAACAAACTCACAAAGAATCTGGAGGCTTTGCTAGAAATAAACAACAGATTTATTCAAGAGTTTAAAGTTTGCAAACCAGAAAAGCTAGACAAAAGGAAGAGTGTTCCAAAGAAGAAAGAAAAGCAGAGGTTCTCATGTTAACAAGTGCATTCTTCTTTTTGAAATCTTTTTTTTCAATTACAGTTGACACACAATATTATGTTAGTTTCAGGTGTACAACATAGTGTTGTACAACATACGTATAGATGGTACTCTATTAAGTCTGGTACCCACTTGACATCTTACATAGTTATTACAGTATTGTACACTATATTATTTATGCTATACTTTACATCCCTGTAACTGTTTTTATACTGGCAATTTGTACTTCATCATCATTCACCTTTCTCACCCAGCTCCCCAGCCTTATCCCATCTGGCAACCATAATTTGTTCTTTGTATCTATGAGTTTGTTTCTGTTCCATTTTTCATTTATTTATTCTTCAGATTCCCCATACAATTGAAATCACCTAGTATTTGCCTTTCACTGACATTTATCACTTAGCATAATATCTTATAGGTCCATCCATGTTGTCACAAATGGCACGATTTTATTCTTTTTTATGGCTGAGTAATATTCCATTGTATATATGTATCAAATATTTATCCATTTGTCTGTCAATGGACACTTAGGTTGCTTCCATTTCTTGGCTATTGTAATTAATGCTGCTATGAACATGGGGTGCATATATCTTTTTAGATTAGTGTTTTGGATTTCTTCAGATAAATACCCAGAAGTGGAATTGCTGGGTCATATAGTAGTTCTATTTTTAATATTTTGAAGAAACCCCATACTGTTCTCCATAGTAGCTGAGCAAACTTACAGTCCCATCAACAGTGCACGAGGGTTCCCTTTTCTCCACATCCTTGCCAACATTTGTTGTTTGTTGATTTATTGATCCTAGCCATTCTGACAGGTGTGAGGTGATATCTTATTGTGGTTTTAATTTACCTTTCTCTAATAATTAGTGATGTCGAGGATCTTTCTATATGTCTATTAGCCATCTGTATGTCCTTGGAGAAATGTTTATTCAGGTCCTCTGCCCATTTTTAAATTAGATTTTTTTAGGG
This sequence comes from Eonycteris spelaea, assembly GCA_003508835.1. Taxonomy (NCBI): domain Eukaryota; kingdom Metazoa; phylum Chordata; class Mammalia; order Chiroptera; family Pteropodidae; genus Eonycteris; species Eonycteris spelaea. The sequence continues at coordinate 766,160 of PUFA01000160.1, read as the reverse complement.
GGGTTGTTAGGTTGTATGAGTTCCTTATATATTTTGAATATTAACCCCTTATTGAATGTATCATTGGAAAATATCTTTTCCCTTTCAGTGGGTTGTCTTTTGGTTTTGTTGTTGGTTTTCTTCACTTTGAAAAACCTTTTAAGTTCTACATAGTTCCATTTGTTTATTTTTTCTTTTGTTTCCCTTGCCCAAGGGCACATATCCAAATATATATATATATATTAGTGTTTATATATTTTATATACATATATGTGTGTGTGTGTGTGTGTGTGTGTGTGTGTGTGTGTGTGTGTGTGTATAACTAAGAGGTGCTCACTCAGTCAGGTAAGCTCCTTCCCTCTTTCCTTTTGAAGCACATCAGTGGGTTATCATGGGCCATTAGAGCAGAAGGTTTACCCACAGCCTCACTTTAACAAATGCTTTGCACAGTCAGGAAACTCAGAGAAGAATAGAGAGTGAGCCTGATCACACAGCTGCTCCTGGGAAGAGCCTGGGTGAGAAAGCCATCTGTGAACCCCAAATCCAGCTCCTTCTAGGACTCCAGCTCTGGAAGCACACCCTCAGTGCAGTCACTGCCCAGCTCCTTTCAGCAGTGTTAGGAGACTGGGGTGATCAAAGAGAGCGGGCCTCTGGTGGCAGGTGTGCAGGGTATTTCCAGATACAGTGGAGGGAGAGGAGGAGACCCAGAATCTGGACTGCGCTTCTTGAGTCCAGTTCCCAGATTTATGCTTGGCAGAAGCAGTGAGTATCAGGGAAACTCATGAGCAGGCACAGATTTTGGAACCTAAAGGGGAATCCATAGTTCAGAACCCCTTGCCTTAAAGAATTGAATTATCCTATTAGCTCTTCTTAGCAATACCCAGAATTGTCATCAATTCCTCTTACCCTTCAATTAGTGATGGTGTCTTGCCTATCTTTGCAAATGAGACTGAGAGTTTAAGGAATGGCTCAAAGTACAGAGACATTGGACTTGGAGTGCATGGTTTCCTTTCCCTTTGACTCGTCCTTATTACTGTTCCCTACTTTATAAAATAGAAATCACCAAATAGCCTTTTTTGTTGTTATTAGTATTGTTTTATTGCAAAAGTGGTTAATATCCCAGTTACCTGCTACTATAACTTCACCAATAAGACAATCTTCATCCAGAGACTGAAGAGCTACAGAAGACATCAGCAGCTAGAGTCACCAAGAACTATGATGGGAGTGAGCTAAGTTCTCCTCCTGGGGAAGCGGAAGGATTATTACCAGACAGAGTTGGAGTTAAACTCTCAGATGCTTGGATCATTTCTAATCCAATTCTAGGAATTTCCTAGTGGGAAAAGTGAATTCCAGAAAATAAAGACGTCTCATTCCCAGCTCTCTGTCTAGCCACTGGTTCAGATTTCAGTTTCTTCACCCAGAGGCCAAGATGGCTTCAACTGGGCCAGCAAAAACAGCTACTTCTCTGCTTCCCTGAGGTCCTTTCTTCCTCTTCTGTGCCTAGGCCAGCCCCTTCACCCTGGCTATTGGGCCAGGCAGGTTTCCCATAGGATTCAAATCCCAGGTTTAATACTCAAGACGTTCCATCTCATTGTGCCTTCTCTCCTCTACAGCTTCAAGACCAAACTGGCCAAGGAGATCCGTGCTGACTTCAAGCAGAAGTGGGTCCAGGATTCCATGGAACACCTACACAAGAAACTCAAACTCCAAATCTTTCAGCGCATGCTGAAGCCAAACCAGTGCCTAAAAAACAATTTAAATTCACTATCTTTCTAAGCTGCATTCTGAGATTACTTTATTATAATTCTAAGGGAGATGGACTTTACATAATAATGTGAATCATAGTTTTTTTTTAACTGATGTTTTATTTTTTTAAAGTTGTTAATATTTTAATTAAATGTGCCATGGATTTGGGTGGGTTTTAAATATAAACTCTTGGGCACATCTTATCACTTCAGTCACCTCAAAGCTATGGCATGCTCCTCTTCTCTCTGCCTCACTGTAGTATTATGAAGGTCGTCCTTCCAAGAATCAAGTGTTTTTTGTTGTTGCTTGTTTGTTTGTTTTAAAAAGTGATGTCCCTATTAAACCATAATATTATTATAGAATTGAACTTTTTACATGTACGAATCTTAAATTTTCACATTACATATGTTTTTGAATAAAACCTGATTTTGATGGCATTTTAAAAGATAAGATAAAGTTGGTGGGAGTAACAGGGGAAGAAGGCATGGTTTTAGAAGGTGGGCCTCATGTTCTAGAGGAATGATAGACCCTGGGCTGCCCCCAGGCTGGGCTCACCTGCATTTCAAGGAGGATCAAATTGGTTGGAGTCAGGCTCAGCCAGCTCTACCGCTCCAGACCTGACATTAGCTTCAACCATTTGTTCAAATACCTTCTTCCTTTCCAAAGTCATACCTTACTCAAAAGTTTCCCCTGTCATCTACTACATCAGCATTGTGGCTGGCTGGTTTTCTCCCTTCCAACAAATCCTTAAATCTAGGATAGTTAAAATATTATCAAAAAATCACAGAGGGGACTAACAGATGATCTCGTAGGTTCTTCTCCACATCTAGGAACTATATGTCTTAAAAATTTCTATCTTGAGGAAAAGCAAAAGGGGTGAAGATCCTACATCCAAAGCAGGCTACTGACAAACCCTTGATGACTTCAGGCAGAGCTTTTTGGAGACAGGATTTGCATCAAATATCCAGTAGAAATCTCAAGGTGTCAGAAAACACCTTAGTGGAAATCAGATAATATATTGGTGACCATTTACTGCCATTGTTGATGCTCAGGCCAGGTCCAACAGCCCTTTCTACCTCTTCTCCAGCCCACTAGTCCTCATCCTCAAACACAATAAGGAGTGTAATCTCATATTCCAGTAGAGAAAAGGAGGTCAAACAGAGGTCGAATGGGAAACAGATAAATGCTATAGTGTAATGAGATGCAGCAAGCCCTCTGATACAGGCAAATATTAAATAGAATATAAGATAGTAGGACAGATGAGGAGAGATGAGTTCCACATGCCCAAGACCAAACAGATTCTGCTCACACGCTCCTTGTCAAGCAGTACTTCTTCATTTTCAAGAATTCTAAACTCCCTCATCCTTACATAAGTCTCGATCCCTTGACCCCTTTTGGCACCAATGATTAGAGAGAAATCCCAAACCACAACCAGGAACAGAGGCTGAAACATATCTGGGCATTGAATTTAATGGTATTGCAAGATTAGACTGGTTATACCACTAATGTGCCTAGTAAATTTGAGCAAGTTACTTGTTCTGACTGAGCCCTCATCAATGGAGATTGACAGTAGATCAATGGTTCTCATATTGGCATTGACATTCACTTAGACAATAATAAAAATACAGATTTCCAGATGCCATTGCCAAAGATTCTGATGCAGAGTGTTGGGTTGGGAAGGTACCCCTTCCATCTTTTTAGCTAGTTCTCAGCCATGTCTGTGGACTAGTGATGGGATATATTTTGAGGTTCCCTGATAGTCTCTCTTTCAGATAATGCAGTCTCTGGGCTTGACTGGTGCCTTTTCCTTTGAACATTCCCACCTCTTAGACTTGACTGTTGGAAATGTGCCAGTCCTGAAGTAGCAGAGGCTGCAAATCTCCACCACACACCCGTGTGCTCTTCTATACTTTCCAGCCTGAATTACATCTATTTGGGGGTCATGTGACTGAATTTTAATCAATTGGTGAGGCTTAGAATGATGTCAACTTCTGGACCTAGTCCCTATGAATGACCTATGCTTTCAGCCGCATCTTCCTCTGTCATGCTGTCCTTGTAAGACAGTGTGCTCCATAAAGCTCAGCATCCAGGTTGAGACAGCCCATATCCCCAAGTCCTGGTCACAGCTTAAAGGAGAACCACCTGGCTCTTACTGTGATCTGTGACATGTGGGAGAATAATCCATTGTGTTAAGCCACTGAAGTTTGGAGCCTAGCTTCAACTTGATTAATAGAGGAATCGGGACCGTGATCATATGGTGCCATTAAAAATCTAAAACATGTAGCGTTAATGAGACATTCCCAGCAGGCAGCGAGAAAGCTAATATCTCACGTCAAAAAGATGGAGATTCATGTTACAAAGTGTCCAAGTTGTCAGGTCCTATCTGCTGAAACTTTAGCACCAAGGAGAAGTTTGAAAACTATACATTAGTAATATGTTGGTTGTTTTGTCTGCATTTGTTAAGGTATTGCAAGAACGAAATGAGATCAGGAAAGAATTGACTGGTTTTAAAGTAGAAATGAAATGAATGAAAGTCCATGAAGTCAGGGCCTTTATTGTTGGAAAAGCCATCTGTTTTTAACAAAAGTATTTAAGAAAAAAATAAGTACAAAGATTTCAATAATAAAAAATCCAAGAAAGAACTCTTAGTTGGATAAAGTGACAGGGCAAAATTAGATTGAAGTTGTATAGCCTGGCCATTTCAAGCCTCATTCAGAAAAGGGGCCAGGGCAGGGAAAACAGAAAAATTATTTAAGAAGTATATTTAGAAAAAAACATGGGCTGTGGCTGCTGGGATATGGATTGACCGGGTAGAAAGAGATCAGACATTTGTTATCAAGGGAACTGTATTATATTGCTAATAAAACCATTAATGAGCCTGGACTGGAAAACAAATAGAGCCATTGACAGTTCGAAATGAAAACAAACTCCATGCTCTACAGTGCAGCAAGCTGCCTTCGAAGGCTCCAGAGGCCCCTAGGAGAACATGCCTCTCTCCCACCCCAACTTCAGAGGTGGCCAAGGGGACTAATATAAACAGAGGGGCCTCACGGGGCAATCCGGAGGCAGGATCGAAAAGACAAAAGGGCTTCCCCAGATTGCAGAGTCAAGCCTCATCAAGGTGAGGGACTTTGATAACACCTGTCTGAAGGGCTGCAGGATGGCTGCAGAGCCCGGGCCACTGGTGTCTACCATTCGCCCCTCATGCATGATGGTGTTGCTTGCACGCACTGTGTCCTTTCCAAATTTGAAAATTGGATAAGGGGCAAATAAGTTATCTTTGTAGTTCACAGGTCACTAGACAAAGTAAATCATATCTTCACCTGACAGAGAAGACCACCTGCCGTTCAGAGATCCTGGCCATTTGGATTGATGACATGTCTACCTAGGAATCTCTTAGAGATGGGTTAATTGTGTTAACCTCTGTCAAGAAGAAATGAGTAAAGGACAGACTGCTAGAAACTATTAGTCTTCGCCAAATATTCATGTGCTCCGCTTCATTTCTCAGCCTCCTTTGCTCTTAGACTAGAGAGAGTCATATGACGAGTTAAGGCCAACAGGATATAAACAGAAGTACAAGCTGCTTCCATGACTGGTTCTTTAGAACATACTACACAGTCTTCCACCTTCTCTCCTCCTGCCTAAGCGAACTTGGAGGCCACATGTTCCAGATGACGGGTGTTATTTATAAGCAGCCTCAATCTGAGTCACTTTTCAGAAGAGAGTACCTCCCTCAAGCTGCTGACCAACATCAGGCTGTGATGTAAATTAAAAATAAATATCTGTTGTAGCGAGGCATTGAGATTTTTATGGTTGTTACTGCTGAAGCATAGACTAACATTACGAAAACCAATTGGCTCAGGGAAATACTTTCAGCATTCTAAACCTCATTTTTCACTTTTCACAGGGGTAAAGTTGATCACCCCCAAGAGGATTGTATCTGATAATGTAATAGACGGTAAGAATATTTTAAATAAAAGAGCTTTGGTTTTTCTCAGGGCACCTCTAAGAAGCAGCCTTCGTATCTCTAAACGGTTTCACAAAACAAGAAGTCACTTAACTTCCCTAAGGCTTTGTTTTCTCATTTTTAACATAACTTAATTAAAATATCTACCTTATAGGTTTGGTGGGAGGATTAAATACATCAACTCATGTAAAACAAAGTAATACATGGCTTGCCTTGATTGCATAAGTTAGCATTCTTATGAGAACTTGCTGTTGGCTAAACACGTGGTTAGATTTTTTTATACTAACATAATTTGGGGGACAATTTTTCTCTAAAAGTAACAAGAACCTACAGACACAGTCTCAGTAACCCTTGAGAAGAGGTAGCAGCCCCTCCTTTGTCTTGTTTTGCAGAAGAAAAAAAATGAGTTTGAGGACTACAACGTGGTAAAATGTTCACTGTGTGGGAAGTCAAGACACAGAGGTTCTAGAATCAGCTCAGTCTAAATTATGCCACATCGCCTTAGGGGTTTTGTTAGTGGTCCCCAAGCCTCAGGTCCCTATTCTTTTTAAAATTTTATTATTATTATTTTTTGTTAAATTTATTATGGTGACATTGGTTAATAAAATTATATAGGTTTCAAGTGTACCATTTATAATACATTATCTGTATATTACATTGTGTGCTCGCCACCTAAATTCTAATCTCCTTCGTCACCACATATTTGACCCCCTTTACGCTTATCGACCTCAGCTTCTCCCTTTACCTCTGGTAACCACTAAAATTTGTCTGCATCTATGAGTTTTCGTTTGTTTATTTCTTGCTTTCAGTTTTATATCCCACACATTAATGAAGTCATATAATTCTCTACTTTTTCTGTCTGATTGATTTTGCTTGGCATGATCCTTTTCATTCCTATATACTAGTAATGAAATTTCAGGGGAAAAAAAATTAATTCCTCTTGCAACTACCACAAAAAGAATACAACACTTAGGAATAAACTTAACAAAGGATGTGAAGGATCCATACACTGAAAACTACAAGACATTATTTTTTAAAAAAAAATTGAAGAAGACACAAAGCAATGAAAAGATATCTTGAGTTCATGGGCTGGAAGAATCAACATACTTAAAATGGCCACATTACCCAAAGCAATGCACAGATTTAATGTAATCCCATCAAAAAATCATCATTTTTTATGAAACCACAAAAGACCACAGAAGTCCACAAATAGCCAAAGCAATTCTGATAAAAAAAGAACAAGGCTGGAGGTGTCACACATCCTGACTTCAAATTATACTACAAAGTGACAATAATCAAAACAGCAAAATGGATCAAAGACCGAAATATAAGACTTGAAACAATAAAAGGCATAGAAGAAAATATAAGTACTAAACTTATGGACCTTGGTCTTAGAAAGGGTTTTATGAATTTGACCTCAAAGGAAAGGGAAGTAAAGGCAAAAATAAATAAATGGAACTATATCAAGAAAAAGCTTCTGCACAGTAAAAGAAACCATCAACAAAACAAAGAAGCAACCAACAAAACAAAGAGGCAACCAGCCAAATGGGGGAAAATATTTGCAAACAACACCTTGATGATAGGTTAATATCTAAAAATATATAAAGAACTCATATAACTCAACAACAATAAAGAAAAAAATCCAATTAAAAAATGGGCAGAGGACCTGAACAGAAACTTCTTCCAAGAAGACATACAAATGGCCTACAGACATATGAATAGATGGTCAACTTTACTAGCTTTTAGAGAAATGCAAATCAATACCAGAATGAGATACCACCTCATACCTGTTAGAATGACTATAAGCAATAAGACCATAGGGAAAAGGAACTCTTATACAATGCTGGTGGGCATGAAAGTTGATGCAGCCACTCTGAAAAACAGCATGGAGTTTCCTCAAAAACTTAAGAATAGAATTCTTGACCATATGACCGAGCAATTCTTCTGAGGATCTACTTGAAAATTTTGAAAACATTTATTTGTAAAAATATGTACCTCTATGCTCATTGCAGCACTATTCACAATGGCCAAGTGTGGAAACAACTGAAGTGTCCTATGATAGATGATTAGGTAAAGAAGACATGATACATATATACAATGGAATATTGCTCAGACATAAGAAAGATGAAATACTGCCATTTGTGACAATGTGGCTGGACCCTGAGAACATCAAGCCAAGCAAAATAAGTCTATTTTTTTTTAAGAGAAGGTTGAAATAAAATGAGTGTGAATGTCTCTTTCATCTGTATATAACTTTCTATTATGAGGGAAATCAGGAGCAGAGCTGCAAAACAAAAAGGAGTCCTGATTCCCAGGATCTGTTCAATGATCACTCATCATTCCTTGGGAAACTGGAACATAGATTTTGCTTTCACAGAGGGGGACTCATTTCTGCCCATCATTCAGTCATTCTTGAGCCAGTGCCATATTTCCGAGGCACCAAACCACAGGCAAGTAGTGGACGCGCCTATGTCACTGCTGAGGGAGAAGCCTCTGAGGAAGAGAGACTGAATAGCCAGTGGAACTGTCCCTACTTAGTAGGGACAGCCAGCAGCAGGATGGAACAGCTGCTGAACTTGGATGTCTACAGATTTAGTTTATTTATTCCCACTGGGGTTTCTCTGGTTTAGATTACTCCAAAGCCCTTAGAGGAAAACTCAAAAATGGAAAACTACTTGCTAATAGGTTCTTTACACACCCAATAGTTAGAAAATTACTCCTACGATAAAAACAAAATCTCTTGACAATGTCAGCCAAACACCTCCAAGGTTAAGAACATTCCAAACTTGTACTGACGCAACTTTCGAGACTCACATTTCCCACATGCAATGCAGATGTTAATGAACGCTATCCTTAGTGTATTATGTTTTTACTTGGAAGCAGTGGGAAATTTAGGGAGAAGATAAGGATGATTCCATCTAGCCAGACTTGGAGCCCTTTTCTAGCACACTCTAGCCCACAGAATTTGCCCTGTTTCCTCATAATAATTATAAGCTTCTACTTACTGAGTATCTACAGTGATTTGGTCACTCTTCTGAACACTTTATATATGTAAATGTATATTAATTAATTTAATTCTTACAGCAATCCTCTAAGATAAGCAGGATTATTTTTCTCATCTTAACCTAGCAGAAAGTGGTTAGTAAGTTGGCCATGCTACGAAAGCTAGTTAGTGGCAGAGCCATCATCCAAACTCAGAATCCTGATTCCGGAGTCCTTACTAGACCACCTCACCTGCCAATAAAAGGAGAGAACAAGGAAGATCCAAATCTCCTGCTCTCTACTTGGTCCCTTTTTAGGTACTTATAGACCAATTAATTTAGGTGGGAGCTTAGAGACTATCTAGATCAGCAAAGGCACTTTCTTAATCTTGTCCCATAATGGACATGAGCAGTCAGCTACAACACTGTCTTCTACTAACTCAAGGCAATGCCTAAGAGTTTTTTCCAGCATACCTCACTATGCAACCTGTACCAATCAATCAATTAGAGATGAGAGTGTGTAGTAAAAGCCAGAAAACGGCTTTGCAGTGCCTCCATGCCAGTATTAAATTCTATATTCACCACAGTGACCCCATTAAAGACTTTAATTAAGGACTTCATTAAAAAACCCATTAAAGCCTGTCTCCCCTTGCATCATCTCCTACTAGGAAGCCCAGTGTTCCACACAGAGGATACATGTGTTCTCATATTCTTACCTCTCTCTCTCTCTCTCTCTCTCTCTCTCTCTCTTTTCTTCTTTTTTTGATATTTTTAGCCAGCAGGCACCTTGTCTGCAATGTATGCTCGGGAGGTGAGAGTGAAAATTATATCGCTGGTTTTTCAAATGTGTTCCTTGAATCCTTGGAGTGTGAGGGTGTAGGGGGCCGCCCATTCTGCTTCAAACAGATCTACTCCATCGTGGTGTATTAGAGGAATAGGCTTTTACTATTGCTTCCATTTGAAGAAAGGCTTTAGGACCTAAACAAATAGTTTAGAAATGCAAAGCATCCTCCATACTGTTTTCTGTAATGGCTGCATCAATTTACATTCCCACTCTTCCCAACGAGGTACAGATGTTCCCTTTTCTCCATAGCCTCACCAATACGTATGCCATGTTTTTTTGATAATAGCTCTCCTAACAGGTGGGGTCATTGAGTCTCATTGTGGTTTTGATTTGTACTTCTTGGGAGATATTTGCCAAAGGGCACAAACTTTCAGTTATATGATAAATAAGTTCTGGGCATCTATCTATACCATGGTGACTATGGCTAATAGTATCCTATTATATATTTGAAATTTGCCAGATAGTAAGTGTTCTCTCCAAACACACACACACACACACACACACACACACACACACACGCACACGAAGTAACTATGTCAGGTGACAAATGTGTGAGTTAATCTGATTGTGCTAATCATTTCACAATGTATATGTATATCAAACCATTACATTGTACACCCTAAATATATACAATCTTCATTTGCCAATTATTCCTCAATAAAACTGGGGGAAAACACACCAGAAATCAAGATCAATAGGAGCTATTCAGTTCCGATGTCCTATGATGCTAAAATTTCAGGGTGCTAAGATCCTATGAGCACTAGATGGAATCATGGGGGGGGGGGGTGAGGTTCCTGTATGCTGCCATGCCTGGGGTCCAGGGAGCCAGCAATGTTCAGAACTGCTGAGATCTCTCCAGATCTGCGTGGGAGCCTAGCAGATGTTTTAGTGCACTTTCCTTGCCTCTCAAATCCTAAAGACCACCGTGTGACATAGGGCCCAGGGAAGGTTCTTGGATCTCATCTCTTCTCGCTCTTGGTTCCTTTGCTTCTTTTTCCGTTACGGATGTTTTATTTTAGAGAAAGCAGAGCTTTTCAGAATGACTCTCAAATTACTATCTGTGCTCAGTCATTTCACAAGCACACAATCCCTCCTTTCTACATTTCAAGTACAAGAATGGATGAAAATGTGCCAAGTTTCCTACCCCTACTTTTTCCCTCTTGTGTTCTGTCAATTTGCCAGGATTTAGAAGCTGGTCAGCAATTCAGGATCTCCCTCATAATGATTTGATCATGACCTTGACCAGGCAAAGTTTTCCCTGGAAGTGCCTACTCTGTCTGATGTCTTTAAAAGGCAGGCAGAGCACGCAGAGGACAGAGAGGCTGAGACAAGCCCAGAAGCCAAAAACTCTCACGCTGAAGCTCGCGTCCTCACGCTCCACCATGAAGTTTGCTGCAGCCCTTCTGTACCTCCTGCTCACAGTGGCAGTCTTCAACATTCAGGTGCTGGCTCAGCCAGGTAAGACCCCTCTCTCCCTATGGGAGGACTGACCACTTCTAGAACTATAACATCAGGTATCCTGAGTAGACAAGAAAGTGCCCTGACCCACAGTTGGTGGAAGACCCAGAACTGGAAACCCAGGCTATTAAAGCCAGTCCCCACAATCTTTATTAAAATGAATATTGAAAGAGATATCAAGTGTATCCATGATCCAGTTGCCTTTGCAGTATTTGGGGCGGAGCACAGGAAAGAAAGACCTTTTCCGACTGTGAGCATAGTGAGCATTTGGGGCAGCGCTGGAGGGAAAGAAAATCCCTTGATTAAAGTCTCAGAATTTTTACTGGACTTCAAGACAACTTTCAGAAACAGTGGTTAGAGGAAGGAAATGAAATCTCAGGGGCATCTCTCCAGGTGACATATTTTGACTCTTGTTTGAGAAAAAAAAAATCTAGATGTTTGTATCATAACTCAGTTTTTCATCATCTGATGACGAATTTACTGCCTGTATCAGTCCATGTAAGATAGTGAATGCGGTGGTAGCAAATAATTCTAAATGATCAGTGGCTTAAGAAAAAAATGTTAATTTCTAACTCATACAAACTATCTATAAGGTCTTGGCTAGAGCTTCTGCTTTATATACTCAGGATTCTAGACTGAAGGAGCAGTGGCCCTCCAGAACATTGCTGCTTATCATGACAAAGAGAAAGAAAGCTCTTGAGGGTCTTGCACTGGCAATTATTAACTTTGGCTCAGAAATGGCACTTGTCACTTCATCTTCTCACTTACAGTCAAAACTGGTTAAGGGGTCCAACTCTAAGTGGCCAAAAAATGAAAGTCTACTTTGTGTCCAGAAAGCAGAGAACAGAACTATAACTATCACATAGCTACATAGCTCTGTAATCACAACTTTGCAGTGACCAAGATTTTTCCAGACTTTGGCCAGCGGTGATGGGTCCCCACTGTTCAACTGAGGACCTCCAAATCAAAGACAGAAGTACAGGACTTCAGAGCAGATAAATTCTACCTCTTCTTACATTTCCTTGCCTTCTCCTAAATTTCCTTCCTTCCTTACAAAGGCATGCTTTTGGTATCTGCATATCATTGGTGGCTCATCCTTTTTATTTCTCCCCTGAATACAGCTTTTGTTCCGACTACCTGCTGCTTTAACCTGAGAAATAGGAAGATCTCCATTCAGCAACTGCACAGCTATAGAAGAATCACCAGCAGCAGATGTCCCCAGAGAGCTGTGTTGTAAGTAAACAAAGCTCACCCTCTCCTAAGCCCAAAACTTGATTCCTAGGTGGCAGAGGTCAAGAACTGCGTTAGGTTACTTGGAGTCATGGACTCAGAGAGTTCCCCTCTATCATCTATCCCAAGAATTTTCACAACAGGACATTTTCACTCAGCTCCCTGTCTGAAAGCTTGTTCAGATCATACCAGTTCCTTTGAGTTAAGAGCAAGGATGGCTTGACTGGGCCATTAAGAGCAGCAGCTAACCACCAGAGCCCCATCTTTCTTCTGTTTCCTTCCTCCTCTCCCGCAGTAACCCCTTCACTCCATGGCAGACGGGCCTGAAAGTTTGGGAGTTAAGTGGACACAATTTTCAGAGGATCTTTCTAATTGCTTGCCGTCTCTCCCACAGCTTCAAGACCAAACAGGCCAAGGAAATCTGTGCCAATCCCAAGAAAAAGTGGGTCCAGGATGCCATGAAGTACCTGGACCAAAAATCCCAAACTCCAAAGCCATAAATATTCACTTTTTGAGACCAAACTAGAGCTTGAGAAATGCTTGATTCGTTTTCTCTGGTCTTCCTAAGATGTGTTCTGGGATCTTCTCATCATTATTCCAAAAAGAATGGCTTTTATTTCATAATTTCTTTAAAAATATATTGCATTATGTTATTGATATTTTTAAACTTATTTGCCTGCATGTCAACTGTTTTTAAAATGTGAAGCTTTGGTCAGGCCCTTTCCCCTCTATGGGCCCCAATTCAACTCCCTGCAAAGTAATGTTACTTTGTCACATAGGAGTAATGTTACAGTTCTCCTCCCTCCCTCCCTGGAATCTTGTAAGGGTCCTGGCAAAGATCATCGATATGAAAATGTTTTATATTTTTAAGAGACATTGCTCTTGTGAACCCATTAAAAGTCGCATCTTGCACAGCTGAAACTTAATATTATGACTCCAAATGTTAAATGGAAATAAATACATAAAAATATTTTGTACTACAGTCAGCAGTTATATTTTTGTGGGGAATCCGCACTGAGATGAGAGGGAGAAAGATGGAAGCAGGGGTGAAACGTATGGTTATGGGGTTGGGGACTGTGTTCCTGAGACGTGACTTTTTTGACTCAGCTGGTCCTCAATGAGATTCAGGGTAAAACTGACAGGACCAGACCAACCTTTTCTATCCCTCTGATTCTTATCCCCAAGAGCCATTTCCCAGACCACAAGTACTTCAGTCACTTATTCAATAGGACACTCACCACCATTTTTTCCCTAGCCAACCTCACACTTGTCCGGTCTCTCCCATGACTCATTGCAGCAGGTGGAGGTATTTCTCCCTGTATCCAACCTAATTCCTCTAATCATCCTCCAACCCAGAATACACAGATAATACAGACAAATCAGAGGAAGACTAGATGACTCTTGACAAGAGGTTCGTTTTGGCCTAGGCCTTATAGGCCTTTAAAAAGCTTTAAGCCTGGAACCTAAACTAGGTCTTGATGGACAAGTACAGGGCCTCTTTTAGAGGTATTTCAGGCTCGGTAGAAAGGAGAGAGGTATCGCTTGAAAAAATGTCTTGAAGTAGAGATGATCATGATGTGTTTATGAACTTGGGTGGAAGCTCTTTGGAAAGTGTCAGGGCTAGGGTCTGAGTGAAATGGGAAATTTTGAGAAGGAAAATTGGGAAGGAAACGGGAGTTTGCATTCCATTCAGATAGCAGTAAGATGAACGTGTCATTTTTATCACCCAAATTAGGATACTTTTGAGAATAAAAGGAGGTACCATTAATAATTAGGCTGAGACAACAGACGTAAATTAACACTGTCCCAGGCAAACCAGAACATCTGGTCACTTAATAGGCATCGGAAGTTTTGATTCTGTGGAGAGACAGAGTTCTGTAATCAGAGGTGCTTTGAGAGCAGTAACCAGGTGGCCAAGCCTGGAATGAGAGGGGAAGGGAGGAGCAGTAAGCACACTGCAACGTATAGGAAGAGGACCAGGGCAATGATAGATGGGAAGGGAAGAAGGCAATTACGGGAAGAATGGGACTAGGTAAGGTGAGGTGATGAATGTTGTAGATGGAAGAGCAAGACTGGTGACATGGAAACTTTCATAATGCCACAAAGCTGCAGTTAAAGGGTGGCTACTTAGACCCAGAAAATTCACTTCTGTCCATCACGCTTCCCCTTACACCCTAGCTTTCCGAGCTCAAGAGCTTCTAACCAAATGGATAGGATGTCTACTTCCTGTAGAAGCAGCTCAAATCAGGATTCCTCTGCGGCATATGAAATCGGCCTGCATTTCTGTCAGTCATGTGACCCCCTATGCCTGAACATGGAAACCAATACATTTTCTAGAATAGAAAATCATAGGTGTCCTGCTGGTGTAATTCTCTTGTGGCATGTTCAAATCTAAGACCCACAGAGCCAATTGAGATTAATTATGAGTCTTTATCAGCCGGCCAGCGACTGATTCTCCCCACTAGAGAATCAGCCTGGAGCTTCCGGAGGGGATAGCTTAAAAAGCCCCAAAACCCCCTCCAGCAAGCAAGCAGGTGTACAGAAGCAGATGTTGGCGGTTAGTTTTGTTATCTATACTCAGGCGGCAATATTGTTTTATTGTTCTTCTTGGGAGCCCTGGGAGCTATTTTCTCCTAGGCAGCTGGTGCTGGAGATATCACTCTCTGCCCTGTCCTTGGGACTGACTTACTGAGGAATTGATACCAATAACCATAACAACATATTTTCCAAGTAGTCACGGCCAGAATAAAGAGGAGAGATGTGAACAAGGAAGGTGTTATTGAAATGCACTTTTACACTGTTACAACTCTATGTGGTCTAAGGCTGTTATTCTGGAGGGCGGCTGGCCCAATGCATCATGCTGTGTCCAGAGGATCACTGTGTTGCATAGCTCCAGGAATGCCAGTCACACCAAAGTCCCATTGGCCACACGATATATGGTGGTCATGGCATGGGCAATATAAATGAGGCACTAGAAAGAACACTGGCCTGGGAGACAGGTGATCTCCATTTATCACTAAAACAGATCTCTCTCACTATGTTACTTTAATGGAACTTGATTACGCATTCAAAATATGGGGATAGTAATGTCTTAGGGAAGAAATCTAACAGATGACCTCACAAGATCTCCTTCTCTGAGAGCACTTTCTCTTGGAAAACATCACTATTGCCACCAACTGGGCTAAGGAAGGTTGAGTGAGGGTTCTATGCTCATACACCCAAGTCAGACAGGGGGCAAGGTAACTGCACACCTACTGCATCTCAAACTGAGCCTTTCTGGGAAGCTTCTCTATGAGAGCCTCAAGAAGCATGGACCCCAAGAACCATCAGAGAGCTTCTAGTGGCAACAACAGAATGGTTCTTATTCAGAGTAATCACTAGACCTCGATCCAGGTACAACAAGCCTCCCCACTATTCCTGCAGCTTAGCAAACTTCAGCCTTAAATGCCAATCAGGGATTCACCTCCAAACGTCTGCCTGTCCAGCAGGCCAGCAGTGGGGTGGCCATAGGATAGCTCACTGGGTCAGTAGACCCTTTGGTGTCAAGCAAATCTTGAAGAGGGGATCAAAGAGGGAGAGTAGAGGGGAAGAAGTGCTTCCATTTGCAAAAGACTGAGCAGAACTTGCTCTCATCCCCTGAAGGTAGGGAGGAGGCGAGAGAATTAAAATGTTAACCAAGCCACAATCAGAGACTGCAATATGCTGATCAGCCCTGCGGCCAGACCAGGAAGACACCTTCAGAAGAAGGTAAAATTTCTGCCAAGGTTGCTAACAATCCATTCCCACCCCTGTGAAGGGAAACGAGAAACCAACAGTCGTCATTCTCTATAGCTAAACCCATGGGAAACCTATGGATGCAAGGCTGGAAATTGCCATCAGGCCTTTTGCTCTACATATTATTACCTTTTCATGCTACATACTCTTCCCCTTCCTCACTGTATATCCATACCAAAGGAAATGGGTTACAAAGTCTTTTAAACTATAACTCACGGGAACTGAAGAATGATATACAAGCTGAATTCCTGGAACACTCGGTCCCTTTGTCACCAGAGAGTGGGTATCCTCTCCCAGTACATCACCCAGGTTCTTGATGTCTCGAACAAAAAAATTAAGCAAGACACCAAAATACAGCAGAAAAGAAAAGCTTTATTAGTGTCGTAGCCGCCAGCCCCTGATAGACACATGGACCACCAGGAATCAGTGAGTTATAGGAACACACTCTTTATTCAGCCAGCTGGGTCTGCCAGGGGTATGCAGACCCCAAATTAAGTAGCCCTGTGTTACAGTAATCTGTGTGTGTGTGCCCAGATAAGGTAAACATGTTATGATCTCTTGTGTGTAACCCAGATAATGCAAATCCAAAAAATGTAAACATGTTTTGATTACCCGAAGTGTGTAAACATATTTGGATTCAGTAAGATAAACAGACACCCATGCGGCTGGTTGATAAGACACCGAAGACGTCATCATATAGTATAAAACAAAGGGAACTCTAATGCAGACTTAGAGAGCATTCTCCCTATCCCCCAGGACTACATTCCTCCGGCTCTTGGTCCCTGACTGCTCTGCTTTGAAGAAGAAGCCTCCGCTGATCGACCATCACAGATCGACAGCGTCCCAGCCAGCATCGACCGGTCACTGCTTAATACGTGTCTTGTCTCTGCCAGTACCGCCGGGTGGTCTACTAGAACTGAAATCCATCAGGATCTGGTATGATTAAACTTGTGTGATGCTCTGGCAACTATTTGTGTGTGTATCATCCTTGCTTAGTTGGTTACTCACTGGGCTCATTATATATACGTATCTCAGACGAAGTGCTCTCTGATGCTCGTACTGGCTTGGCCTTAGGGAGCGAGTTGAGCCACCTGTGCACACATCCACGGAGAAGGTAGACACCCCGAAATGTAGAGGTACAGGGTTTTTAAGCCCTAAACCTCTATTCTTTATCCTGTTTGAACACATAAGTCTATTTTTCTTCTTTTTACTAACTGTCAACCCACGGGTTGGTTGTGCAAGCGGGGGTACAACAGCAGAAAGCTTATTGTTAGAGCGTTATGTTCCTATGGGTGATAGCCAAGCAGTAATTTTTCAGCCAGCACATTAGAAAGGAAAGTATGTTTCCAGACATGGAAGCGGGACTGAGTAAGAGAAAAATGGCTCAAAAGGCCTGGTAACAAGGCCTTTGGGGGTTTTATCCCTATTTGCTGTGGGTGGTTACTTTTCTCAGAGGAGTGGGCTTCCTTGATTGACAACTAAGATTGACAGGACTTTGTGATTCATCATTTGCTTCTTGCTCATGTTTGTTCCCAGAATTCAGTCTGTTATAATGATATAATGAACTTCTGGGCATATGCATCATATTATAATGATGGTATAATGAGGTTCAGATAAATTGAAGATTGTTGGGGTCTTTATTGAGCAGATGTGAGTGACTGGCTTAAACTAGTACCCAATTTCCTGTCACTTGTTTCTTTCTACTGAGATGGGACATCACTTGTAAAATTCTTAATCTTTTAGGAAATGATATGAAATATCTCTTGCAGAGTTCTTAATCTTTTTAGTAAACCTAGTTGAGCTTTCTTCCCTCTTTTCTTTGGAAAAAAAGGCCCTCTCTCACAAATCCTGATAATTGTCCCAAACTGGTGACTCAGATCCTCTGGCTTTTGTTAAGGATCATGGGTCCATCATGTGCAGAAATGGAGCTTTAGGCCAGGCAAGGCCCTTAGAGTCTAAGCAGGGTGGGGACCATTAGCCTAAAGTCAAGGGCAGTTCCCACAGAGGAAATTTAGGCGAGAGGCAGGGGAGAAGCACTTCAGTCCTGGAAGAGAAGAATCTGGGCAGCATGCCTGGGAATCCACCAGGTGCTGCGAGGACCCACTTGCTTATATAATGAATTCTAGAAAACTCCAGGAATCTGATGAGCCTCCTTTTTCCTAGAAAATTTGCAAGAGGAAGGTTGGTGGGATGAACTTACACCCTCCTCACTGCTGCAACTGCTCATGAGGCTCTGACATTGTGATTCATAATAAGAAATATATATTTGGCTTTTGACCTCATGCTTAGCACAGAACTTCTAAACCTTTTGGAATTTCCTGTGATAAGAGCAATGAAAGTGTCTTTTGTTATGTTAATGAGGTAATTTTGGAAACCATCTAAGGATAGGGGCTGGTTACCAGTGGAGACGACCAAGTGATTAGAGGATTGGAACTTTTACTCCTATCCCAGGAAGTCGAGTTAAATCACCAATGACTAATGATTTAATCAATCATGACTATGTAATGTAGCCTCCATAGAAAAATTAAAAAGACAGAGTTGAGATCTTCAGGGTTGGCCAACATATGAAGAAGATTGCATGACTCTGAAAGGTCATGCAAGCTTTGTGCCTTTCCCCCATACCTTGCCCTATGCATCTCTTCCACCTGGCTGTTCCTGAGTTATATTCTTTTATAATAAACTGGGTAATTTAGTAAATAAAATGTTTCTGAGTTTTGTGAGCCACTCTATAACAAGTTGCTCAACTGAAGGAAGCAGTCATTGGAACCTCGTATCTATTGCCGGTCAGTCAGAAACACAGGTGGCAACCTATATTTGTGACTGGCACTTGAAGTCTCACATGGGGTGGTGGCAGTCTTGTAGAACTGTGGGATCTAACGTTATCTCCAGGTAGATAGTGTCAGAATTGAATTAAATTGTAGGACACCCAGTTAGTGTCACAGAATTACTTGGATGTGGGGAAAACACACACACATTAAAATTGGAATCCGAATTTAGGTACTTATCATTCCCTCTTTGGACACTCATTCTAGACTTCTCACCCTCAGCCACCACCTCTGCCGGTCTAAGAGCATGCCTTCAGGGTTGGCACAGACCCTCATCCCTAAGGGTCGATCCCCTGGTCATCATGATCTTCTTAGGCTGTGGCTACTGCTCAAAATTGGGTGAGAGAGTACCAAGAGACATCTAAATGGATCACCTAGGTGTCAAACATACTCTCTGCCTGATTGTGTAAGATTGTCCTACCTCCTCCTGATGGTCAGGGTGAATTACCCCCTGCCAAGATGGTAATTCCTTCCTTTCCTTGCTTGTGGGTCTCTTTGCCTACAAGTCTAAAGAGAACAAGTATAGTCATAGCTTGAGGTTTAATGTGACTTGCTAGAAACTCTAATGAAAATATCCTTCCTTAGGGAACCAGGGCTTCCAACCCACAGAGCCCGGAGTTGTGGGGACAGGACACCATAGATTTTTCCTGGGTCACTGGGAGTCATGGTAAGTGGAGTCACTCCTACTTCTTGATACCTGGATCCATGATTTTTACCTATTGGGGATATAGAATCATGTAATAGTTGATTTGGGGGTGTATATTGAATCCTAAAGGAAGGTGCTCTAGGATTTTTCCAAGCTGGCGCCTCAGTTGTACTTTCAACAGACCATTCAAGTCTATCCAGCTTCTGGATAATGTAGTTATGTGATCGAATCAGTAGATGCCATGGTCATGTGCCCAGTGCTGCACCTCATTTCGCTTGCTATAAAGTGTGTCTCTCTTGGTTTATAGTGATGTGATATAGGGTCTCATACCAATGGATGAACCCTCAGGTAATGGTGCTGGCTGAGAAAATGGGCACAGAAATGGCCAACCCACGCCCGGAAAACGCGTCCATTCCAGTTAACAGCGATCATGTCCTTGTCAGGTTAGAAGAGATATAATGTAATGAAATATGTATTTGCCACTAATTACTGGTTAGATTCCTTGATGGATGATGCCATATCGGAGACGCAGAATTGGCCTCTGTGGCTAGCAGGGTGGACATTGTACTATATTGGTCTTGGTCAGTGAGCATCCATGTCATGGAGTCCAGGTATAGCCCAAAGCCCCGCTTACCATGTCTACTCCGTTCCTGTGCTCACTGCACTGTCCAACAGTGTAGTAGCCAATGTCAGAAGCTTGATAATATCAACCAACCTCATTATTCTATTTGCTTCATCATTTGATGACTCTCTTGTTCTCCAGATTTTCTGAAGTACATTAACAACTAACAATGATCTTCACATGTTGTGCCCTGTTCGATAGGTCCCTCCACATGCTTCTCTCTCAGACTTCTCTTTCCCCAAATGTTCTACCTTTCTGCTTCCTGACCAGCCGTCCAGGCCATTCACCACAATCTATACATATTGTAATCTCAGGTCACTTCTCTTTCTATACAAGTGGATGACCAGGAACACTACCCAAAGCTCTGCGCATTGGTATGATCCCCCTCGCTTCTGTCTTTCAAGGCCACCCCTGAGTTGGCTTGAATCCACATGCTGATCTGATCTATCCGTGAACCAAGCTCAGCCTTTTTCTTCCTCCATCAGAGCTGATCATAGGTGACTTCTCAGATAGCCATGCAGCAGGGGTAACATGGGGGTCTTAGTTACCTGCTCATATGATTTTTTCTGCCTTCTGGCCCTGTTTGTGCCCAGTCCTAATGTACTGCTTCAGTGTCACAATAGACTGCTACTAGACCCAGTCTATGCTACTGGCATTCTAACTTAGTGGCTTTGACTGAACCCAACTCATGATAGACATTCTGGCTGCAAGGTTACTTGAATTCTTATGGCTAGGCTCTTTGTGTTTGCAGAGCCCAGTAACACACTAAGAACTTTTGTTCAAAAGACGTAAGTTCTCCTCTTTAAATGACATGGCTTTGGTCTGGAACTCCAGGGGTCTATGTTGTGATTCTCCTACTGAGCCAGAGACTGCACAGGGCACAGTGGGCTTCTTTTCTCAACACAGTTAACTCATCTAATACTGTAAAGTCAGCTGGTTGTATGGAACAAGCTGACAGGATCATTTGCACCATCCCTGGACTTGTTGCAGAACTGGTTTATGCTCGGTCCTCAATTACAACCAGCAGCCCTTTGTGTATGTGGTCAGAACAGTCTTCCTGAGTATTGAGAAGCTGACTACCAGGCACAGTGCCTCCATTTGAATGGCGGGAGGCAAGAGATGCAATTATTAGTCCATTGCTTTGTAGGGGATGTCCCAATATGCCTGTAGACTAATCCTCTGGAGTGCTCTGGAGCTGGGATGCCCTTCAGAATTGTCCCAAGTTAGGAGAAGGGAACAATCAATGGATGTGGGCTGTCCCCAGGAAAGGGGGTATGACCTTGAGGAAGGCCACTCTCCACAGCTAAGGGCAATTCCCAGAGAGGCACTCAGTGGAGACCTATTGGCCACCAACATGGCCAAAGCTGGGGCAATGACTACCTTGGTCCTGAAGGTAGATGAGGCTCTAGGCAGAATCCACTGCAAGGATGCAAACCTGGGCCTGAGGCACGATCGCTGAGCCCTGGCTTGGTTCTTCAGCTAGATTGTAAGATAATTATTAGAAATTCACATTTATTCACTGGTCTTTAATTTACCTAATCATAGAATGGATTCTTGAACTAGCTATATAGCTTCTAATTGCTTATGTATTAAAATCACCAGGGACACATTCAAAAGTACAGATCCTTAGTTACCTTCCTGCAAGACTCTAGTTCAACGTGTCAGAATGGAGGTGGAGTTAGGGACCCTGTAACTGCACACAAACTTCATTTCATTTCTTTAATACAGTTTTTTCCCCCCTAATTCAAGCTGTTTTTACCCAGATAACGGCATTGTGATTTACTTGCTTTCTCCACTCTCTACATTTGTATGCCTGCTCCTTTAATCATTAGGTCTTAGGACATAAGATTTATCGAGCCTCAGGTCTATAATCAATAAGTTTCGGGGACAATAAGTTTCTTTTACATCAAGGAAATATCTTACTAGCCACAGGACTAGACGAGATGGTGCCAGCTGATTCCAGAACTGACCACAATAATCAATTACCCCAACTCCCTTAGTTTTCATGACAACTGATTTTTTTTCCCCTATATAATCTGTATTCCTAAGACACCCAGTGGGCTAGATTGTTGAGAGAGAAAGAGAGCATCAGCTTGCTTGTGTCTCTGGGACTTACAACTCCATAAAATAAATCCTTACTTTCTTTGCCGCAAACCTTCACGTCTCTCTCCTTTGACTAGTACAGGCAAACAGAAACCCTTTTGTTCTGGTAACAACCCCATCCTAGCTCTTCAACTGGCTTCAGCTCTGGTGTGTCCAGGATTGGCTATGTAAACCCCCCCCCCCCCCAAATCACTTAATCTCACTGGTAAAGTGAGGATAAAGATGCCTGTCACTAGAGGATTCTGTGAAATAATGGGCTAATAGCTCCATAACAAAGGCGTGGGTGTATAGTCCGCATAGTTAAAAAGCATGTTTGTGCAGAGGCAGCTCTCACTTTTACAAGCTTTGATCTGAGGAAATCATTTAGCGTCTCTAAGCCTAGGTTCTTTTATCTTTATAATGAGCATCATAAAAGCACTTACCTCAGATGTTGGTCAGGAGGATTAAATTAGATAACACCTGTAAACTCTATAGTCCCTGGTGTGAAGAACAAAAGCAGCCAGCCTTATTGATTATTTACTGCTTGTCAGTTGCAATGCAAATGAGTTTGTAGAACGTTTCTTCCCGAGAAGTTCCAAGCAACTTTGGGAAAGGCTGGAAGCAAATCGCAGCTGGTTCTCGTTTATAGAAGGAAGAACTGAGGCCCAGGGCAGGAGAGAGCACAATAAAGTAGAAGGCTCAGACAACCTGGGCACTGGGACTCATAGGCCTCTAATAGCCTTGTGTGGCTTTAAGGATTTTATTTCTGTCCATGGGCCTCAGTTTTTCTATCTGAGAAAGGAGAGGGTAAAATACAATGATTTCTTAGGTCCTATCCCATTCTTTCTTAAATTGCTGGTCTCAGAGGAAATCTGAGTCCAGCTGTAAAACACAGCCGTGAGTCTGAATTCATAGGTTGCACTTTTACCTGGTCATTTTTATTCCCTGGGGACCAGGTAGAAAGCCAGGAAATAGTCCACAACAGGGTGTTATTGGTATTATTTCTAAACACAAACTTCCCATGCATCAGCAACAGAGATTGTGAATTGAATCAGCTTTAGATGAGTGCTGCCTGGGAGGTCACCATAAGAGGGAACAGAGAAAGAACCCTTCCTGCAGAACAGCTGCCCACCCACATGGCCGGAAAGGTTGGGTTAACATTTCACACAAAGTTCTGTAGGTAGTGGAAAGCTGAAGTTGGGGGAGGGAGACCGCAAAATGAAAATAACAGACCAAATGCCTGGTGTCCCTGAACACACTGACATTACTCAGAGGCTGCCTCCCCTGAAAGACATCCATCAGCTACATTCCTCTGAGGCCCAGAGCACTCAAAACATCAGATTCTTGCCTCCGGGACCACTCCTCTCTGTCTGGCATTCTTCATCACATAGCCATTCCCTTTTCGTAACATAGGCATTCCTGGGAAATTATCCCCATTTGAAATCATGAGTCAGTTTTGGTGAAGAAATTGTGAGAATTCCACTCTTTTACACTGAGTCCTTTCCCAGAGACCCCTGGCCATACCCCTGAGTCCTTAAAATAAAATAAAATAAATAAAATAAAATTTAAAAAGACTGTTAAAACTTACTGAGAAATTACTGTGCACTAGTAGTCATTGTTGAAAACACTGTTATATGTCAATCCTTTTAATCCTCGGAACTTATGTTATCCTCATTTCAAGAAGTGGAAACTGCGATCCAGCTTTTTATTCCTCCTCCTTTCCTCCATTCCATCGTTGATGAGCATGGGGCTTTTATCTAGTGGACAAATTCAGGCTTCTTCCCTGGGCCCAAGACAGAGGTACCCTGGACCTTCACCTTGAGAGAGTTCCCAGAGGGAAGGGGCTGCATCACTTGAAGGCCATAGCCCTTGATCTATTGATCTGACATCCACAAGAGGTGCCCAGTTCCCTCTGGGCAGGGCCCTTGTGCCTTCCTCTACATCCATGTGTCATTATAGATCTTCAATGAAAACTGTCTTCTAGGGCAGAGGGAGCCTAGTCAGAAGAAGGGCTGAGCACAGAGAACAGAGGATTGCTGGACAATGTCCCTGGATGGCTTTCAAACCAGTCTTCCATGTAATGGTTTGCACCAACTGTCCTCTAGAGGGAGCCTGTCCTCAGCAAGAGCTCATTACCCTTGTCCATTAGTGCCATCTCTAACACCTGTCTTGCTGTGGGGGTTGCGGGGAAGAGAAGTTTAACTGGATTAACACGTCTCATAGCACGTTATACCCTGGAGTCTCAGATGTGAGGGACAGGGCCCTGCAGCTTCTGTATCACACAGACCTCTCCACTTGTCCTGGCTGACAATTTGGGATTCCCCTTGGGGAGAGGCTTTGACAGCTAAACCAAGGTTTGAAAACCACAGCACTCCAAGTTTTTTATATGCCACCCAGTTTGACACCCTCTGATGCTAAGACCCAAGAGCTTTATCACTGACAAGAGCCCTTCATTCAGCCAAAGTTCTGATTTAATACCATCCTGGGTTCTAACAGCAGCGTTTAGCAATGCAGAAGTGTGTTAAACCTCTGGGTGGGATCCCATCCACAGTGCTGAGCCCCTCATGGGGATCCTGCCAGAAAGTGGAAACAGGAGGAACTTCAGATATGCTCATCTCTCTTATAACCACCTTTTTCTTCCTTCTCCCTTTTCTATGAAGATATTTTAGCAAAGAGAAAGTAGAATCCCTAAGATGATTGCAACTCCAAGCATTTCCTGTTCTTTAGACCAGGCATGACTGTGCCTCCCATTCCTATCTCACTCCAGTTAGTCTTGGCACTGGATGGAGAATGTGCCCAGACCCAGTCCCTGGTTCCCTTTCTTATTTCCTGGAAACCACCTCAGGATGCAGTGCCTACATTGCAGATTTCACATCTCATCTCATGATTTCTTGATCATGACCCTCAAGGTAAAGGCTTCCCTTCTATCCTTATAACTCTCCCCCTCCTATAATATAGTGGATCTTAACTTTGTAAAAATCAGGCAGAGGAGCCAGCAGAGCAGAGAGGCTGAGACGAGCCTAGAAACTTCCATGGTTTTAGGAATGGGGACAGTGTTCCCATAGAGTAGAATGTCCTTTTGACTCGGCTGGTCTCCATGAAGCTTCAAGATGGACAGGGTCATTCCAGCGCTGGGCTTTAAGTGCCCAGCGTCAACTTCATCACCTATCTAGCACCACTCCACAGCCATGCCTTTCCTCACGTGCCCACTACCACCTCCCTCCCACCCAGTGAAAATCTCCTACCCAATCTATTGTGATAGCCTCTGGAATTTTTCCCTACCTTTAGTCATCCCCACCCATCTATCTTTAGCCCCAGAGAAACATTGATCTTATGTGGCAGGAAGGGGTAAGTGCTTAATCAGAAGGGTACTTGAAGAAGAGAAAGCTGGTGGCTATGGGCAGGATGGGGTGTGGAAGGGAGGACGTGAGAGTGAATGTGCAATGATTCAAGCAAGACTTGTGAGGGTAGAAGAGAGGAGGCAGCTTGTAGGAGGAATGGAATACACTAGGACTTCCAGGAGATATTTGGTCATGAAGACAGAGAAGGAGGGCCAGTGACTCAGGTCCTAGAACCAGGCTTCTCAAATACCACAAGGTAGTATTTAAGGGCATGCCTACCCTGAGCCCCAAATTTACCTCCCTCTTTCACTATCCCATAAACTCTAAGTGTAGAGGTTTAGAAGCATGCATTTAAAGAGACCGTCTCCTCTTCCTGGCTGTTCCCCTAAGATTTCATTATGGTGCATGAGCTTGGCCAGCTCTTCTTTCCAAAATACGACACACTTGTATGGAAACCAGCCTCCTCACCAAGAGCAAAGACCAAATAGCAGGACTCTTGTCTGCCAGTCTTGCGAAGAGATGGCTGCTATAGATAGCAGTGTACTTAAAAGAATGGAGTGCTGGAAAAGTCCTGGCCTGGGAGGTGGGGGACGTTGGTTATGATTATAGAAGTGGCACTGATCCCTGTGCACTTAAGCATATCAAGTTCTCCTTCTGGGCCTCAGTTTCCCTCTCCATTAAATAAAGATAATATTATATCACAGGCAGAACCTAGCAGATGACCTCACGAGTTCCCCTAGCTCTAGAAGTCACGTCTCTTGGCTGGACATCATTGAACATAGACATCACATGCACTGGCTACAAAATACTTAGAAGGGAAAATGTTTCAAATCTGTACTCGGGACCAGCTGGGGCCTGCGTTACTATGAACCCACTCCTAGCTTAGGCACTGCCTGCCTGGACACAGAGTTTTCATCAAAGCCCCCAGCAATGAATCCAATTTCCTGGGAACAATTAGCAAACAGACAACTCCTTTCATCCTCATGCTGGGTCCACCAGTCCTGTGTGTCTCTTGCCATCAAGATCTCATCTCCAAATGCCAATCAGAGTGATTCTTAAAATCCAACCAAGTATAAGAGCACACACTGAGATGGAATACAAATGATCAAGATGTCACCATAGGTATCAATACTCAGAAGACTTTTGGCAATAAGAAAGTCTTGGGCTGAAGGTGAAGAATGGTAATAGGCAAGGAGTGGTGAGGTGTGCTCACGTGCCTAACCTCCATCAATATTCGCTTACAATTCCTTTATAAAACCGTAGCTTTATCTTGAAGTAGTCCTCAGTTCATTTGTCCTCCCACTCCTGTCTGTGAACCTATAAACACAAAACATAGGCGACGTTGGGGCCTCTGATAGAGCAGAGTTCTCCTAGGCACTGGGAACCAAATATAGATACGTGACATATAAGTGAGCATTGCAACCTCAACTTTTTCTTTAAGCTGTGCCCGTGGGCTGAATTGTCAGGCAACTTGTGAAAATCACTTTCCTCCCATGAGACTCAATGTACCCACCCATTAATACACTTCTGCACTATATCGATGGCCTCCAAATTGGCTATGAATCAAAATCCCAGGACTATATTTAAAAACAAATTCCCAGACCTTCTTGCAAAATTTCAAGGCAGGACATTGGCTCTTGAAAACCTTCTCAGTGTTTAACAAGTTTCCTTGGGGACCTTGGGCACAGCCCAGTCTGGAACCAGGCCCTGCATGCTCTCTCCAGTTCCCCTGCTCGCATAGTTGGTTCTGCCTCTGTCTTGAACTTGCATGGTATTTGGCGTGACCCGCTTAACTCTGATATGGGCCGCTGCTCATCTCCAGTCCTGGCTCACCACAGACTAGCTATGTGACCTGCTAGAAAGTACTTCACCTCTTTCTTTTAATGTCTCTTTCCATGGTTTCTATGATTTCGTGATCTCTGAATAAATCTGGGGCAAAGCTGTAAAATGTAACCAGGACTCATAACTCCCAGGATATTCTTCCACCTTACCCTGACATTCTTTAGGGATCACTTAAGAAGATGGAGATCAGTTTCCCTTGCAAGGAGACTTATTTCTTTCCCAATGCTAACTTATCCTTGTCCACCACTAACTTATTGTGTAGGTGACAGTGTCACCATTCACAATCTCCTCAATTACAAGCACTTTGTTGGACACACGTTAGCTAACTGCTAACTGGGGAAATCCCCAAGGAGGGCAGAGGGGGAGAAGGCAGAATGATCACCTCCATGGGGAATGTATAGAACAGCCACAGAACTTGGACAGTCTCAAGTTTCATTTTAGCCTTTCAGGCTGAGACTTCCCAAATCCACATGAAAACCAAAACCAAAGGAGGGAAATTGCAAAATCAAAGGGACTTGCTGACAGCAGTCTTTGAACTCCCTGTGGAACTTGGACGTGGTGCCTCCCCATGTCATACCTGGGATCTGTCCCCCGTCTTGGAGCCTAGGACATTCTGCGTCTCTCATTCATGTGAGGATCTGGGGAACTCATTCTTTCTGTGTCCAAGAGACTTTATTTCCTCATCTACAGTAGAGGCCTTTCTGAAGGCCTGTCTCTGCCACATGTCTTCATCAGGAAACACGAAAAACAGATAAGGGAACACTTTGTCTAATAGCCTACATCTCAGGTCCCTCCTAGCATCCTCTGAGCACCATACCCCCTCATTATTAATATTCATAACAGCTAACTTATTAAATACTTACCATATGCTAACAGCTCTGTCAATGCCCTTTTCCTGTGTCAACTTGTTTAATTTACAATCATTTCATCAATAGGGAAACTGAGGTAGAGTGAGCTGAAATAAGCATCCAAGCATCCAAATCCTAGCAGTCTGGTTCCAGAGATCATGGTCTTAATCACCATCCTGCCTCCTAGAGTTAAGCAGCAAAGATCTCCTCCCAGCCAATTCCGAATGCCCTAATGCCATAAATGTTTCAAGAAGCTAATCATGAGAGACTAAAATAGAGGGGAGCAGAGGTATCTCTTGGCCCAGAAAGAGCTGATGTATCACAAACTGGGCCCATCTCTGATCCTGTGTCCGTGGAGGACATCAGGAAAGAATCACATCACTCTTTCCGTTAGCCCCAAATAAGGCCTCTCTATCTTTCCAACAATCCTCTTGGGTTGACACTCATACTGAAACCTTGCGTCACTCCTGCTCTTGCACATTTTCACGTTTAGAGATGAGGCAAGGGACCGAACAGAACCTGCTTAGGCCACATAGCTACGGAGAAGGCAAGCCAAGCTTATGCCTGCGTCACATCAATTCCTTGCATCTCCTAACCCCCTTGTCATCCTCACAATGGACTTTTACTATTATTTCTATTTTACTCCCAGATGCACCTTTTCTATCAAGCCACCTCACTGGAGAACAAAAACATCGTGGGCTTATTCAGTGAGACAGTGAGTGGCCTTGTATGTGAACTGGGGGGGGGGGGGTCCATACAAACTGAATTCTGAAATCATGCTGGACTATGTGTACCAGTACAGTATGATGCAATTGGCAGGGACAGTCCCCAAAGCTTTAAAAAGCTGCCATTCTGGAAAAGTTTAAGTTCCTTCTTCTTGCCAGAGGAAATTCTTCTGTCAGAGGTGCATTTTAAGTTCTGTAACTTTTGTATTGTTAAAAGATGATTCTGTGTTTCCAACAAATGGAATATACAAGAGGTAGAAGTTATAGAGTCTCTCAAATAAATAAGAAAAATAATTGAACTTTTAAGTTAAAGAAATTATTGGATAATTCACAAGATAAAAACATAAACCATTGAAACAGCACATGAAAATGCCAACCGATAAATAAGAATTAAACAAGCAGATACTGGAATGTGTTTCTTTACTTTTTAATTGAGGTAATATTTCCCTTCAATAAAGTTGTCACTTTTAAATATGTATACATCCCAGCTCAACATTTGCAGAACTTTTCCAAACTCCCAAATTCTCTCTCATACCTGCTTCCAGTTAATATCCCAGAAGAGAACCTCTAGTCTGGATTCTATTACTATAGATTAGCTTCAACTCTATATACGATTATATTTTTATTAACGAAGCATCTTACATTGTAAGAGAATAATGTATTAGTTTTCTACCACTGCCATGATAAAGTACCACAAAATTAGTGGCTTAAACAACAAAAGTTTATTATCTTACAGTGGTGGAGGTCAGAGGTCAGACATGGGTCTCAATAGACGAAAACCAAGGTGTTGTCATTGCTGTGCTTCTTTCTAGAAGCTCTAGAAAAGGATCAGTTTTCTTGATCTTTCGGGCCGGTGGTAGAATTTGGTTCTTTTGGGTATTGGACTGGGATATGTTTTCGATGGCCATCAGCTGAGGGTCGTTTGCAGCTTCTGGAAACTGTTACACTCCTTGGCTCAGAGCCTCCTCCCTCCATCTTCAATAGCTTATCAAGTCCCTCTCAAGTGTAAACACCTTTTTTCCTTCTATCTCATTTCTCTGATGCAGCAGGAAAGGGTGTTTACTTTTAAGGACTCATGTGATTAGATTGGGCCCACCTGGATAATTCAAGATACTCTCCCATCTCAAGGTCTTACCTTGCATCATATTTGCAAAGATTCCTGTGCCACGTAAGGTACATGCTCACAGGTCCCAAGGATTAGGGAGTAAAAAGGGTGGGTGGGGGAGATATGTCTATTATTCAGCTTACCACAAATAATAAATGTTGTCCAGGGTTAAACTTTCTATAAAGCAATTTGGTGATATCTATTCAAAGCTTCAACATTTCATACACTGTGATGTATTCATTCTAAAGCTACAGAAATAAGTAACAAATAAAGATATGGGACAGGATTTTTAAATGACTTTTTTCATTTTCTATACATATATACACACACATGTACACAGAGCAAAATGAAGAGAGAAGAAAAAGATAAAATACAATAATAAAAACCATCGGCCTCATTTAACCTTAGTATTTAAACCACATGTAGGGTGACCAATCATCCTGATTTGCCCAGGACCGAGGGATTTCCTCAGACACCAAACTTTTAATGCTAAAATCAAGAAATTCCAGGCCAAACCAGAGTGAGTTGGTCACCCTAAATGCAGATACAGGTTGTCCTTTCTCTTTAGGCATGTCTGTGTATTTTTTGTTTCTTAAAAAGAACGTACAATCCTTTCGAAATTATTTAAACTCCTTCAGGTGTTTTATTCTGGTTGTGGAAAATGCCCTCATCTGGGCCTGGGACGCTTGAACACTTCGGAAATGTAAATTGCAATAACAATTTCTTACTGCAGATCGCTGATGTGGGAAGTGGCCGGCATTGCTGCTGTGGGCAGAGTGTGGAGTGCAGCTAGGATGCCGAGCTGACGCTACGGGGCTCCGACGCGAAGCCGACGGAAGTGCCCACGTGGGTGGATGCCTTGAGAGAGATGTTTCACCGTTTTCAGTTCGTCCATGTGATAAAATACATTAATGTTTATTCTATTGACCTAAAGGTCTACAATTGAGTTAATGTTATACATTACCTTTGAAAGTGTAGAAGAAAAACCGGCTGTTATTTTTGACATAAAGATAATAAACCATGTTGGGCTCAGAATGTTATAGAGTATAATATAATATATATTATTAAATCAGGTAGACTACTCGGTCTCAATTTTTTTAAAAAACACTGATCTAGACAAAACAGTGACTATTTTGTATGTGATGTGGAACATTTATTGGTACAATAATTCCTTCACAGTGTTTGACAGGTACTAACCTAGAAGTTGTTAGCCTTCAACGGTTAAATTGTGATCTTCATAAATAATGAAATAAAAATATTTTTCAAAGGCCCAATTAACACCTGTGTCCATTAAAGTCTTCATAATAATTTCCCGCTTTAGTGAGCTGTTGTGGATAACTTGATGTGGCAGTCATTAGTAGAGTTCCCTGACATTTATATAAAAGTCAGTTGTTGGGAAGGGGGGCAAAAATAATACACCACGTTTGATTTAGAATGCTATGGGGTACATTAAATATATGAAACTAAACTCACCACTCTTCCTCAAATTAAAATTAAAAAAAAAATTTAAGTGGACTTTTTTTTAAATGTAAAGTATTAAAAATTATTTAATCTAAGAATATCACATAGCATACTCACGCTTTACAATGCTTAATAGTTAATAAACTTACCTGGATAATGCAGAACATGCAGTGGTAACTAGAGAAATCCATGGATATTTTAGTTCTTGTTCTTTGTCACATGGTAGGATTATACTTCCATGCCACCTTGAAGACAGGCAAGCTATATGACCCACTTTGATCAATAAAACATGAGCAAAGAGACAAGTGTCACCCCAGGCAGAGGCCTTTAAGAGGGTATAAGAATCTATAAGAATCTTCATGCCTCTTTGACCTGCCACAAGGACCGAAGATATTCCAGTTGAAAAAGACTCCAACAGCCCAAGCGAGGAAAGACTAGAGCAGAACAAGAACCCTCCACTCAGTTCTTAGTGAAGATACTATTGGAACTGGATAAGAAGCAACTCATGCTGTGTCATGCTGTAACACATTGTTCCATGGCCACCACTGGAGATGGAGTAGAGTAAGGGAGTGCTTAGAACCCGTACTACCAAGCCAGCCAGGAACACAGGATCATGGCAAATGGCCCCTACATAACCAGCTGGCCTGGTGGCTTATGTTCACATCCCAATGGCACCTCCCAAAACCCCAGGATCGATTGAACAGCTCACCGCCATCAAGACAACATCCTAGTTTTCATAAACTTGCCCTCCCAGTAAGTCTAACAACCTTGCTTACCTCTTCTCCTCACACTCAGCCCTTATCCCCAAACACCATTCAGGAGTGTATCTTAAATTCCAACTGATTATGAAGTTATAAAGAACAAGAATGGACATTACTAGATAATTTATTGAGTCTCAGAAGGTTTTCCTCTGTGCCAAGAAAATATTAGGGATCGAGTATGGAATGGTGATTCAAGAGCTAATGAAATAAGCTACAGATCCCAAGCCCAAAAAGTTCATGCTTCTCTTGTTAAGACATATCAAGTAATTCTCCTTGTAACCATTCACATTCCAGCTGGAACCACAATTGTTTATCCCTGCAACATAAACTTATAGACATAAAACTTTGGAGATTCTGGGACCTCTGTTAGAATGAAGACCTGCTCCTACCAGGGACCAAACAAGGAGGGCCAATGCATAATCAGGCATAGTGACTGTATCTCTAAGTTCTGGTTTTAATTCTTTACTAAGTTGTCAAATTGACTCTGGGTAAATCATCCTGTGCCTCAGTTTACATATCTGTAAATGAGGCATTCAAACTAGGTTAATGGCTCCCAAATTGAGCATGGTTAAAAATCACCTGGACCACTTCAAAAACAGAAAATTGGAAGCATCATCTCCAGAGTCTGAGTCATCCTGTTGGAGTGGGTTAAAGCATATCTTATTAACAATTGCCCAGTGCACCCTGATGTTACAGCATGTCAGGGACCAATGCATTGAACAGTCTCTGGAGTTCCTGTGAACTGTAGTTTTCTGCCTGGTTCTTCTCTTCTAACTTGAAATTGCATAATGGCTTTTGTTTTGACACACCCACTCATCAGTTCTAGCTTGTTGTGGAGTAGCTGTGACAAATCATTTTGCCTCTATAATTCTTTCTCTCATTTGTCAATGGTAAGTGTTAAGTAAATTAATTGCAAATATCTCCTCCAATGTATTCTATAATTTTTTGACCATTGAGGACACTTGGAACAGAGCTGAAAAACAAAAGCAAATATCCTTGATTCCCAGGATTCTCTCCCATCTCAGCACATTCCTTTAAAAGCATGTAAAGATCCAGATCTACTTCTATAGCAGGGTACCCATTTCCTGCCTTTCATTCACAGATAGTTGTTGCTGATCTCAAGCTCCCCTTCATGGCCCATGAGACATAGGTGAATTGTCAAAACTGCTTTAGAAAACTGATCATTGGGAAGTCACCTAGAAGAAAAGGAAGAGAAAAGGCAGAATGATCACTTCTCTAAACAACACAGTCAGACTTCTGGACAGAACAGTTGCTAAATATGCATAGCCTAAAGTTTCGTTTTAACTTTTTATGTTGGGATTTCTAGAATTCAGTTAAAAAAAATAAAGAAGAGAGAGAAATTGTGTAATCAAAGTGACTCACCAACTGAGACCTCAACTCCGGGTAGAACTAAGGTCCTGGGGCCCCTTGGCGCTGGAATCTGACCCCCATCCCCTCTTACCCCTACAACATTCCACTCTTCTGATTCATGGCAGGATGCCAGACCTCCATTCTCTTGTTTCTAAGACATGTTTTATTTCTTCCCCTACAACACGGACATTCCCAGAAGCCTATTCTTACCATATATCTTTGCTTGGAAGCAATTTTAGGAAGAACTTTGACAAGAAACCAAAACCACAATCTAGGGCTCTTCTTAGAATGTTTATACAGTACAGCCATATTTGGACTATTAGTAACACTCCGAAAAGCAAATTATCAATGTCAGATAGCATTTGCAATAAACCCCATTTACACATTTAACAAATATAACTAAGTAAGAAATTTGACATATAAAAAAGTTAAAAAGCTGGTGCCTTCTCTGACACAGATATTAACTCATGTTTCTAGTATCCAAATTCAGACTTTCAACCACCATGTTATTCTACTTCTCTGAGGACTGAGCTAAGGACACTTCTCTGCTCTTTTCTAGCATCCTAGCATCCTTTGCAGGATCTAATTCATAGATGAATTAAGTTACAGAAGAGCTTAAATATTATTTAATCCAGAAATAGCGACTATGTAACTATATTACATAGGTAGTACCACCTATGATTGTACCCATGGCAGACATCACTAATTATTTTTTTCTATTTATTCTTTTTTTATTTTTAATTTTATTTATTATTTATTTGTTTGTTTGTTTGTTTTTATGAGTTAATGAAATCCAATAAGTTTCAGCTGTACACTTTAACAGTAAGGCATATATATATTTACACTGTGTGTTCACCTCCCATAGTTAGATATCTTTCTGTCACCACATATTTGACCCCCTTTACCCTGTTTTCCTCCCCCTTGCCCCCATCCCTTACTTTCTGGTAATCACTAGTCTATAGTTCATGTCCACGAGTCTCTGTTTGTTTGTCCTGTTCATTTGTTGCTTTTAGGTTTATATCCCACATATAAGTGATATCATGTGATGTTCAACTTTTTCTGTCTGACTTATTTTATTTAGTATGATTATCTCAAGGTCCATCCATGTTGTCACAAATGGCAATATTTCATCTCTTTTATGGCTGAGTAATATTCCATCGTATATATGTACCGCAGCTTCTTTATCCAGTCATCTATCGTAGGACATTCGGTTGCTTCCATGTCCTGGCCATGTGGATAATGCTGCTATGAACATCGGTGTACAAATATCTTTTCAGATATGGGTTTTCAAGTCTTTGGGGGTAAATACTCAGTAGTGGGATTGCTGGATCATATGGTAGATCAATTCTTAGTTTTTTGAAGAACCTCCATACTGTTTTCCATAGTGGCTGTACCAATTTGCAGTCCCACCAGCAGTGTATAAGGGTTCCTTTTTCTCCGTACCCTCTCCAACATTTGTTGTTACTTGTCCTATTGATTGCAGCTATTCTGACAGGTGTGAGGTGGTATCTCATTCAGACATCACTAATTAATCATAGCACTACAGTCAATAACCCAAGGTAAGACCTCACTGGTTGTTTATTTTCAACAAAACTTTCTGTTTGGCCACCATCAGTTTCACCTATTAGAATGGCTAAAATCCAAAAACCTGACAGTAGCAAATGCTGCTAATGATGTAGAGCAACAGAATCCCTCAATCATTGCTAAGGGAATGCAGAATGGTATAGTCACTTTGGAAGACAATTCGGCAGCTTTTAAAGCTAAATATAGTCTTAACATATGATCCAGTGATCACACTCCTAGATATTTCCTCAAGTGTGCTGAAAACTTAAGTCCACATAAAATCCTGCACATGAATGTTTATAGCAGCTTTATTCATAATTGCCAAAAACTGGAAGCAACCAAGATGTTCCTCAATAGAGGAATGGATAAACAAACTGTGGTTCATACATATAGTGAAATATTATTCAAAAATGAGATATCAAACCATGAAAAGACATGGAAGAAACTTAAAGGCATATCTCTTAATGAAAGAAGCAAGTCTGAAAATGCTGCATTCGATACGATCCCAACTACATGACATTCTGTAAAGGCAAACCTATAAGGGAAAAGGTTAAAAGTAGATTTTGTGAGGAGAGAAGAAAAGATGAATAGGTGGAACACAAGAGACTTTTCGGGCAGTAAAAATTGTATGTGATGCCGTAATAATAAATAGGTGATGAGAGGGGAAGACAAGGTCAGTGGTTCGCAAACCTAGTTTCTTCCCTTTGTGCCCCCACCCCCTGCCCCAATGTGTGCAAAGAAAGGGAACTTGGAGAGCTTTCTCAAACAGACCTGTTCTATTTGAATCTGCATGAAATATCAGGCGTCTCCATATGGTTTTCCTTGGAAAGAAACTTTAGTGTCTAAAAATATTTGGAAAACACCATCCCACAAGAATAGCATGTGTTGTCCACTTTTCATGCTCCACAACATTCCAGAGCGTTGAGACTTAAAGATTCTTGATTCTACCATTCTTTCAAGTCACCTGGGTGAGTTTCAAAGGAGCCTGACCAGTTTAGGATGTCAGAACCTGAGTCTGACAGAGAATACAGGCAAAGCCTAGGGCCCCATTCCAGGCTTCCTGGGCCTTGAGGATGGTTAAGACTTTGACTCCACTATGACTTCAGCTTCCACTCTTACTTTCTGACAGATCATTTTTCATTTCAAAGAAATCATTAGCCCTTAATAGTCTAGTGAGATCACTTCTTACCGTCTATTGGGCATAACCACATGTCCTTCCACCTTTGCTTCACATAGTCTAAGCAAACAATAGAAACACCACAACTTCCTTCTCTCCATATTTGGAAATCACCCCCAGGATATGGTGTCTACTCAGCACATTCAGAGTCTTGCTTCATTGTTCCTTAATGTGATCCAACCCATGCTCTTTGTGCTCTATAAAAGGCAGGCAGCATGTCCAGAGCAGCCAGAGGGCAGAGAGGTTGAGATCAATTCAGAAACCTCCGAGGCACGAGGCACGCTGACACTTGCACCTTTACCCTCCACCATGAAAGATTCCGCAGCACTTCTGTGTCTGCTGCTCATAGCAGCCACCTTCAGCACCCAGTTGCTTGCTCAACCAGGTAAGGCCTCTCTATTTCTAAGGCTTAACATTTTAACTATTGCAGATGCTAACATCTCAGCATGAGTCATCCCATGCTTACATTACAAAGATGGAGAAAATGAAACCAAGAAGAGAAGAGCCATCATGGAATGTGGCACAGAAATAAGGACCATTTCTCATTGTAGATGTGAAGGATGTTTCAGGAAGTAGTTTGGAGGAAGAAACTATTGCTTAAAATGTCAAATTTTGGATTATAGGCAGTGTAGCTTCTAGAACAGTGGTTGCATCAGGGGGACAAGGACACAGAGGCATCTCAGCATGTGACATGGGTTGGCTCTAAAGCCATGGGGACAAATAACTGGGTGGCAAGATCTTAAAACTTATTTTCCCAGTGCCAGAAGCTTTGGATCAGTAGACCCAGTAAATAAAGAGGGGCCCCATAGTTCAATATAGAAAACTGATTCACAGGTAACATTTCATCTATGGGATCTGGAGTAAGACACTGAACTTGGGAGTGGTGGGTCCTCATTAGAACTCGTGTATTTGCTTTGTCTTCTGCCCTTACAAATGCATGCTTATGACCCATCCTAACTGTCTCATTCTTTAAAAAATGTTTTTCAGATTCCGTTTCCATCCCAGTCACCTGCTGCTATAATGTGGTCAGTAAGAAGATCCACATCCAGAAGCTGAAGAGCTATACAAGAGTCACCAACAGCCATTGTCCTCAGGAAGCTGTGATGTGAGTGAACCATGCCCTGGCACCCTCAGACAAAAGTTCTACCTGAGTTCTGTACAAGGGAAGGAGGTCAGGATTCGTGTCCAAATGAGTCATATAAATAGACCATCTAATCAAAAGAGTCCTTTATCCCATAGAGAAACTAGTCCACAAAAAGGAATACACACTCCCTACAGGCTCCTCTTCTAAAAATTTGGTCAGACCATCCAAGTTACTTCAGCCAGGAGCCTGAAAAGCTTCCCCGGGGACAGCAAAGAGTGAGCTTCCTTTGAGGGGCTCTTCCTCCCATCCTTCCCCCTTCCTCTTGTCCCTATCCAAACCCTTCACCCAGGGAGCAAGGACTGATCAAGTTTGGGGGCCAATGGGTCACACTCCTAAACAAAATCTTTAAGGTGCTCCATCTAATAATTGTGCCCTTTCTCCCCTACAGTTTCAAGACCAAGATGGACAAGGAGATCTGTGCTGATCCCCAGAAGAAATGGGTCCAGGATTCCATGAAGCACCTGGACAAAAAGTCCCAAACTTTGAAACCCTGAACTTTTACATATGTACTGAGAGATAGTCAGAGCCTGAGGAAAATCTTATTTATTTTCTCTCATCCTTCTCCAAGTGCAGAATGATATTATTGTATTATAATGTATAAAAAGAAACCCTTTGTTTAATAACTTAAGCATATTTCTTAAATAATATTTAATTGCATTTAAGTTATTGATGTTTTGACTTTATCTGCCATAAATCTGAATGAATGTAAAATGCCAAATCTGGTGACATGTTTTCTTTTCTGTGAGTTCAGTTAAGTTCATGGCAAGATGCCACTGTTCTCCCTCCTACTTGCCAGTAGTATTGTGAAGTCCTTCCATATATCATCGGAGTGAAACACTTCCATATTTTTAGGAAATCAGTGCTTTTGTAAATGTATGCTGTCTAGTGTTGTTGAAATTAATATTGTTAGATAACTATGGAATTTTCAAAAATATATATATATATAATTTTTAACTACTTAGTCTTATTTTTTTTGTGGGATAATTTATCTGGGTGAGGAAAAACGGCAGTAATGGGTGGCAATTTGGGGTGTAAGGGTCATCCTCCAAGAAGTCTTTTGGACTCAACTGAAGATCAGGGAGACCTGGCAGGAGCAGACCAGGCTGTTTCAGCCCTTTGGCTTGAATCCCTAATATCACCTGCTCATTTAATCTTGATTCCCATATCTTTTGTCACTGCACCTAACTTTGCCAAGTCTCTCTCTTGATCTCTGTCACCAATCTTCAAACTTTTTTTTATATAATCCCAAGTTTCCTCCATCTAATTGCTTCCCCAACCCAGAGAAATATCCCAGAAGTGAAACCAAACCTAAGAAGAAACTAGATGTCTATTACCTAGAGGTTCACTTAAGACTTTCTGTTGAAAATAAGTCTTCAACAATAGGAAATGGAAAGGCTTCTTCAGAGCTGGTACAGGTGGGAGAGGAGAGGCGTGGGCCAAAGGAAGGAATCCCATCTGGATGAATTCTGGAAAGACAGAGGAATTTGGAATTTTACAGTAAAGGTTGGGGCCAGATTATAGGGGCTCTTAAATTTCAGACTGGGAAGTCAGTGAGTAATAAGGATGTACTAAAAGTTTTGAAACAGGGGAGAAGAAAAATGTCACACATTCAGAGGCACACATCAGGAAGAATAACCTGGTACCTGTGCCGGAGCCAGCCGGCTAGAGTCGAACAGCACCTAAAAGAGGGGGGTGAAGCCTAAGGGAAAAAAGGAAGAAGACAGGAAAGCGCTTCGGGAGGGCATACAGTCAATGCTGCAGCCTCGTCTTCGTTTAGCTCAGCCTTTATATATGTTTTAGGATACAATAGCAAAGCACAAGGTATATCATTTGAATGCTAACATTCACACAAGATCATATAACATTCTTGTTATCTGGGATGTAACACATTCCATTAGCTTAAAAGGATTTCTTTAGGAGGCAAACCTCCCCTCCAGGGTCAGTACTGATTAAATCAACCCTTTGTTTCCTTTAACCATTGATAACGTAGTCCAGCAGCTGCTTTTGGCTCCCAAACTACGTGACACCTTCAGTGCCTTGTAATGGCTCCCGACATACCTGCGTACAGGATAGAGTGTGAGAGGGAAGGCTTGAGAGTAGACCACTGTAGTGGTATAGAAGAGATGATGGGGATCTAAAGCAGGGGGCTGTTGGGGTGAGGTTAGAAAGAATAAGCCAAACAGAATGATATACTAAATATTGTAGGAGGAGAACAATTGACCCAGGACATAGACCCTTCTCTTATAATCTGCAAAGCAACTATGTGTTTGGAGGGCTGGCACCCTTCAGACCCAACATGAATTTATCTCCATCACTATAGTCTCAATCCCAATCCCAAGAACCTGCAAGCCTCCATTTAAAGGCATGAGACCTCTTGTCCTTAATTTTAAGATAAAAATTCCCTTGTACTTCGTGAGCATAACTGGCTCCTTTTTCAGACACGAGGCCCATCACGCTAAGGCACAAAGACCAGACCCCTCATTAAGGGAAAGACAATTACTATCTTGCTAACCCATCTCCCCAGGGCTTGTCATTGGTGATGGCGTGAAGATTCCACAATTCCAGTATACCTGAAAGCATGGCAAGGCCAGAGACTTGGCTTCCAGTCCCAGTACTGAAACTGACTCCCTGTGTTGCTTCGGGCAAGTCAATTTCTCTCTATGGCATTAAGTTACTCTGTACATAAGTGGAGCTAGTGAGGAGCGGGAAGTGAGGGGATCTGGCGGACGACCTCACAAGCCCCTTATATCTCTAAGAGCCGCATCTTTGGAAACTGCACCATATCTGTTGACTAAGGTAGAGTGGGGAAGCAAAGTGCCTAGAATTAAAAATATCAAGCCAAGGAAGAGTCCCACCTCTTGGCAAACACCTGTAAGTCCAATATTTCACCTGTCTGGAGATGAGCTTTCCATTAAGTCCAAGGTAGCACACGCAAATCATAGGAGCGATAAGGTAGCTAAATGTCAGCTCGGTAAAAGGTACATTTTCCAGCCACAAAGTCTCCAACTAATTCTAACCTCTTTCTTCCAGAGTCGCAAGGCCAGGGTGGCTATAGAAATCCGGGCCCGGGGTTTCTTGAAGTACCTGGACCACAAATCCCAAAATCCAAAGGCATGAAGACTCATCCTAAATTGACACCAGCCCACAGCACAAGACACAACCCATTTGTTTTCCCCAAGCTTTGCCTAGCCACCTGCACTCTGGGATTATGCCATTACATTTCAAGTCACAATGAACCTAATGACATTAAACATAATGTCTTAAGTCTTAAATAAGATGATATGTCATCTTATTTAAGTTAATGATGTTTTATGTGCCCTAACTTGAATATTAGGGTTTCTGAAAATCCATATCCTGACATTAACTGATTTATATCTGTAAGCTCTGATTTATTCACTGGTCAACTGTTGGCAAAGAACCGGGAAGGTCACTTGAGCTCACATGCATCATCTTGGGCTCACCTCTGATTTCTCCCTCTGCTGGAGCTGACAGTTTGCTGCAGGCTATGACTCGTTTCACTCTCCCGACATCTGCTGTCAGCATCTCCTCACTTCTTCCTTTCTGCCCACAGGCTCCTCCTTGGGTGTCACCTCTTGAGAGGAGTTGGCTCAGCCAGGACATTTGCCTGAGGCTCAGAAGTGTGGAGGCGAGAACACTCTAGGTAACAACATTCCACCAATGAAGGGTGAAGGCAAATGTTTAAATGCTTCTGCAACCCTTCCTTCTAGCTACTGATTCTGAGAGTCATTCTGTAGGAATCTCAGGTAGTCCCAGGAGAATCAATCCCCATTGCTCAAATTATGACCTTGATTATGCCTACTTTGTGTTAGTTTCTCCTCCTCCAACTCATTCTGCTGCCACCTCAGTCCTGATCCCTGGGGTCACTTCTCCAGTGAACTATCTGCACACAAGTCTTTGTTTCAGGCTTTGTCTTTACTGATTGTTTTGTATAATCAGTATTTATTCTTTTTATCCTGGTCAATATCTGGATCTTAATGGATAAGTTTAGTGGGCCAGAGCCAGAAATCCACCTGGCATTTAGTTGACATTTTCGCCAGAGCTCGGGCTGAGACCAGGATCAGAGACTTGCCCAGTGCATTCTTTGGGGCCAGGGCTGAGGGTAGGACTGTGAATTCACCCAGCATGCTTAACAGGACTGAGTCCAAGAGGGCAGCTCACAAGTCAGGGCCAACAAGACTGGGACTGGGCTAGCCATATAGCTAAGAGAATGAGGACGTAAGAGGGATTTAGCAAATAAGTAAATGTATGGAAGATAATGAAAGCCAAGTCACTTACTGTTGTTGGAGGAGTTTCCATAGAAAAATAAGAAATGTTGGAAAGCTAGACAAAATCCTGTGGAACTGGCCTGTAATTGGAGGTATTTATGTGTAGTCAAGGTTTTACAGGTAGATGATGATAGATAGATAATAGATAAGATAATTGACAGAAATACACACGTGGATCGTAGGATATGCATATGTTTAGCATATATTCAACCACCACTTTTTCAAATACTGCCAAATATTTCCCAAAGCGGTTGCACCAATTTAAATTAAATCCTACCAGCAATGTTTGCGTTGTTCCACATTTAGTATTGCAACACTTCATATTGTCATCCTTTTTAAGTTATCTATTCTGATTATAATTATAATTTAACACAATCTACTTAATTGTGGCTTAAACTCATATTTTACCCATGACTAATAGGGTTGAGCATCTATTCAGTGTTTGCTGGACATATTCTTTTATGAAGTTTCAGTCTATGTCTTTAGTCCATTTTTTAGATCGATTAGATTTACATTTTGTTCATTTTTAGATTTTTTTATTATAAATTAGTAGTAGTATTTTCTATATTTGGAATAAGAATCTTTTGTAAAGTATAAGAATTGAAATAACTTCTCAAAATCTGTGATTTTTCCTTTTCACTAACCTTGAAAATGCTTTTTAATTTAATTCCAAAATAGTTAAAGAACATATTGTACACGTTTTCAAATCATTTATATTTGTTTAAATTTGCTTCGTAGTTCAGAATATATTCAATCTGATATATATATATATATATATATATATATATATTCACATTTCTGAAGAGAAATAAAACAATAGGACATAAAAGTAGATGTAGATAGATATAAATACAAACACACATACGTATGGAATTGCCTCATACGATTCTACAGATGCTGACCAGTACCAAGATTTGCAGAGTGTATTGACAAGCAGAAGACCCAGGAGAGCTGATAACATAGTTTTAGTCCAAGTTCAAAAGCCCGAGAACCAGGAGAGCAGATGGTATAGTTTCAGGCCAGCAAGCTCAAGAGCCAGAAAGCCAATGTTTTAGTTTCAGTCCAAAGGTAGGACAAAAGCCAATGTACTAGTTCCAAGGCAACCAAGTAGAAGAATTCTTTCTTACTCAGGAGAAGGTCAGTCTTTTTATTCTTTTTAAGCTTTCACCTAATGTAGATGAAGCCCATCTACATTAGGGAGGGAAATTGGCTTTACTTACTCTATCATTTTATATGTTAATCTCATCCATAAACATTCTCATAGAAATACCCAGAATAATGTTTGGCCCAATGTCTGGGCACCCCATGGCCTGGTCAAGTTGACAAATAAAATTAACAACATATAGATAAATATAAATTTATATATATAATATGTTTTTAATTTATATATATTCACTGTTTGTTTGATTTTTAAGAAAGTTATCCATGCAATGAAGAAAAAGAAGATCTTTCAAATAAATAATGTTGGAGCAATCAAATATTTGTGTGAAATTGCACTTCTCCTTCATATCACACTATACACAAAAATTAATTTGAGTTATAGACCTAACTATAAAATCTAAAACTAGAAAACACCCAGAAGGAAACATAGGAGAATATCTTTATAACTTGAGGTAAAAAATGAAATCATTGTTTTAAACAGAACTTAGAACACATAACCATAAAATATATATGTAATACATAAATTGTATTTCATCAAAATTAAAAACATCTATTCATTAAAAGATACTATTAAGAAAATAAAAAGACAAGCCACAGACTAAGAGAAATGATATCATATTACATATAAAATACTTAAATGTAGACTGTATAAAGACTTCCTACAAATTAGTGAGAAAAGGGAAAGAACCCAATTAAAATGGGGAAAAAACAACCTTGAATAGGTATTTCACAAAACACTATAACAAAATAACCAATAAACATATAAAATGGAACTTGTGAGAGAGAGATGATTGACAGAAATGCATTCATGGATCATAGGATATAATCACAATAATGCTTCTAGATGGTAACATAAGGGAAATGCAATTGAATACAACATGAAGTACTACTATGAACCCACCAAAATGGTTAAAATGGAAAAGAATGGGAAAGCCAAGCATTGGTAGGAATGTCAAGCAAATGAAGCTCTGATACACTGCGGGTGAGAAGTTTGGAAAACTGTTTAGCTTTCCAATGAAAGCAAATATGCATATCCTATGACTCAGAAGTTCCACTTCTAAGTAAT
Organism: Eonycteris spelaea; assembly: GCA_003508835.1. NCBI lineage: Eukaryota > Metazoa > Chordata > Mammalia > Chiroptera > Pteropodidae > Eonycteris > Eonycteris spelaea. The sequence goes on along the minus strand of PUFA01000160.1, from coordinate 722,155 downwards.
TTTTAAGACAAATGAAGCTACATAAACACAAAAAGATTCAAACAATAATATTTGTAACAACTTTATTCATAACAGCCCAAAACTAGAAGCATTCCCAATGTTTATCAACAAGAGAATGGATAAACTGTGGCGTATTTACACAATGGAATACGACTTAGAGAACAAATCACTTATATGTATATTTTAAAAAGCATTGCATAAGACATTAAGTGCAAGACTTCCGACCCAAAGAGTGCATATCTAGCATGATGGCATTTATATGAATTTCAAGACTAGCAATCAATGGTGACAGAAATCAAAATAGTGATTACCTTTCGGAGATGAAGCGCTGACTGGGAAAAGATACAGAAGAATCTATCTTTCAGGGATGATGGAAATGTCAGTCTTGATGTGAGTGGTTAGATGTTGTATACATCGATTAAAAATTAATCAAGCTATATCTGTAAGATGGGTGGGGTTTATTGTGTGTGCAATATATAAGTATATTAAAATAAATTTGAAAATATGTTTTAATAACTTGAAATTGCTCATACTATTGCTCCAACAACCTGACTTCAGTATCAATGATGTAAACAGTGAAACTGATAAAAATTTATTACATACATGACAGCATTGCTTAGAATCCCAGTGAAGGAGACTAAATGCCCAATAGCGAGATATGGTCTAGATAAATTATGGTACTTCCATGTAACAGGTAACTATTGATCCATTAAGAAATTAAGTTATTGAAGGATATATAGTGACTTTGACAAGGTTTTATTTTCTTGAAAGATAAGTGGATTCGATGTTTTACTAAGCACCTACTATAAGTTATGCACCTTTCTAGACCCTGGAGATTTGGAGTGCACAAGCCAGCCATTTTGTCTCCTCCCTCCCTCCACCCCCCCCCACCCCTGCCACTGTCATGAGGTGGGGAGAGATAAACCAGATAACACCATACAAGTAATGCTTCCTGGTCCCCTGTGACAAGGGCATAAGGACATTCAGGGTTCTTGGAGAGACTAAGCCAGGCAGAGGGTGATGCAGAGGAATAATTTAGGTTGGGGAACTGAGGAAGGTCCTGTTGAAGAGGCAGCTTATGAGTGCGACCTGAGAAAGAAGCAGGAGTCATCCAGGGAAGAGCAGAAGAAAGGTTTTGGCAGGCAACCTGCACAGCATGGGCAAAAGCCTGCAAGCAGGATGGTGCTTTAGAGAAACTGAAAACCAATCCAGGGTGCTGGAGCAAAAGGTAGCCAAAAGGCTGGGAAGATGCTCAGGGACCAGTGTCTGCCAAGTTCACACTGTGGTGATGATGAGACCGTGTCCTGGGGCCTAAGAGAGCCCTGGAGGATTGTCAGCAGGAGGATATGTGAGCAGACTTCTGGGGCAAGAATCTCACTGGCTTCTGTGGCTACGTTAAGGCTGGGTCGGGGAGTAAAACTGAGGCTCCAGGAGAGTGTTGCATCTGGGGCCACGTCTCAGGTGGAGCTCCAAGGTTCTTGAGACCGTGTAAGCTGCAGCCTGGGTCTGGATGCTGCCAAAGTCAGGGTGTCTGGAGCTGATGGCAATGGTTTTTCAGTCTCATGCTGTGCTAGCTGTCTGTCATACTCTTCCTTCCGCCCTCCCCTGCCTGCCTCCAGCTCCTTCCTCAGGTCTCAGCCATAGCTAGCCTCCGTGCTCTGTGTGTGCAGGGGGCTCTAAAGTCAGAACCTTCTCCTTTAAGGTTTGCCTCTGGGGCTCGGAATATAAGCCTAAGAACGGGGCTGCTGACGCCCTTGGCTTTTAAAATTTTCCTGGACCCCGCTTGCTTGACACTCCTGGCTCGGCTTCTTTCTCCATCTTGTTCATTCATAAGGTTGGCAGGTGACAGGGGAGGGGAGCCAGTGGTTGGGGCTGCGATGAATTGGAAAAGCCAGAGGGGTGCTGTAGATTCTCAGCTCTGGACAGTTGTTGCCTTAACTTTGACAAGGTTTTTGACATAACATTAACAAACTAATCTGAGACTAAACAGTGGCTAGTAAAATTCCTAAAATTTTCATACGGAAAGAAAAAAGACCAATGATTTTCGTTGCTGTGGTTATGTCTTAATGCTGAGTGTGCAAGTGGGTATTAACATTTTTACGCTTTTTAAGAGAGATTTTCCAAGTGTTTTAAGTCAGCATATGTCTCTACAAAATGTTTCTACAAAATTGCTGCCCTCAACAGAAAAACTTTCGTTTCTTTGCTCACAGCCCTGGCATGTGCCCAATACAAGGTTTTTCCTGCCTGCATTTCCTATTTAGTCATAGGAAGGGCAGCCCCAGAAATTCATCAGGGGAATTTCCCAGAAAGAAAGAGCAGCTGAAGCTAGAAAGTATAGCACCTGAATCGCCAGGAAAACAACTGGTAAGATGCCAAGATCCCAGTGGGTAGAGAGTCCGAACTCCTCAGTTCGCCTGGGACAATCCTGGTTTACCCCTGTCTGGTCCAGAAGATAATTATATGAAAATTCTCACAGAAGAGACCCTATGGCTTCCTGGACCCCTCAAGTATCAGTAAATATTCTTTTTTTTTTTTTTGTTTTGTTTTGTTTTGTTTTGTTTTGTTTTGTTTTGTTTAGTGTATACTGGTCTAGAGAATGCCCAGAAAGATGACTCCACTTCCTAGAATATAAATAATATAGTAGCTTGCCCTGGAAGATCATCAGCTAGCCATCCGAGGGCAAGATTTCGTCCCCTGAAACTTTGTGTAGGCTGGGAAACCTTCATTATTAAGACACAATTTAAGCCAGGCATCAAATGATTCCTGTTTGGGTCAGATGGAAAGAAGAATGTTGCAAGTGGATGGGATATTATAAACAAAGACAGAGTTAGGGGAGATGGTGGCGTGAAGGAAGGAGTCTGTCAGTCTTGCAATGTTTACAGAGGCGGTGGATGGACTTCCCTCTTCCAGTGTCACAATTGGGCAATATTCACTCCCTCTGCAGGCGTGCCTGTCTCTAAAGAGACCCAGACTGAAGGGCAGAAAACACCAGTCAGTGCCAGCTCCCTCCCCTTTTCATTAGTCACCCCAGCAATTGGATATCTGTTCTATAAAGTAGAAAGCTTGCTCTATGTCAATATGCCTTAGAGCCTTAAACAGTGAAATGGAATGGTTAGGGAGAAGCATAAGCACGATCTTGGTTTTAATCTGATATACATCAGGACTTCCCAATCTGTTATTCCTTGAACTTAGACTTTAGCAGGTAAATGTCTGAAAACTACCACATTGCATAGTGAAGCCAACGCTACGGTGTCACAAACTAAGATGACAGTGCACTGAGAGTGTGCAGGACACTGGAGGCAGATTGCAGGACAGTTGAGGGCTAAGCCTCTACAGCAACATAATGATTCTAAATCACAAAATCCTGTAGTTCTATGAGACTTCCGTTGTATAAAGATCACTGTACTTCTTCCCTGGACATCACTGAACGACTGGTATAGGACCTCCAAAGTCTCCCACACTGACTGGTGGGCCAGGGTGGATTTTCAGGTCTCCAGAGAACACCATCCACTTAGGGCTGTTATCAAATAATCCCAAAAGGTCTCAGCATTTCTTTCCCAGCGCAGTCACCCTGGTTATGTGGCAGCAGGCTCCCATGGGGAAGGCTTGGGGGAAGATTTACAGTATAAACCTATGCATTTCCAGATTTAGCAAATATATTGCAAGGGCATATTTGTACTACGAAATTACAAAAATGTCTATCTGTAATTCAAATTTAACTAGGTACAGTATATTTCATCCGAGCCTTGGTATTGAAGGGCATTTCCTGAAAGGGACCTGGTCTCATCTGTCAAGAGATTTTAAGTCTATGAAATGGCTTAGATCTGATAATCGGGTAAGAGGCCATGAATCTCTTCTACAGAGACTCGCATTAGGTTCCTGCCCGCGAAAGCCAGCATTTTCTTCCCAAAGTCAAGCAGTACCTTAGTGAGAATCCCATCTGTTTCATGTCTAGGGATCCCATAATCATTGCCATGGATCCCTGCTGGTCAAAGCTCTCTGATCGCCACTCCAGCTCCGGGGCTTCTAGGGGTAACGGTGCCCACCTTGTCTCTGCTGCTCAATTAGCACTATAGTCTGGGCTCTGCTCTCCCCCTGCCCTCAGATCCCATTCCTCCCACTGAGATACACACGCAGCTCCATTACACAGTGGTTCTCCTAGCATGGTCCCCAAACCAACAGCATCAGTATCACTTGGGGACTGACTGGTTAGAAATGGGAATCATTGGCACTGTGCTGAATCCTTTCCATGCGTTACCCGATTTGACTCTTGCAACATCACAATGAGGTAACAATTAGCAATCAGTTCCGCATAGAGGCTCAGAGGGGTAAGCAATTTACTCCAAATTATATACTCAGTAAGTGGTGGATATAGGACTTGAACCCATATCTGGCTGACTCTAGGTCTCAGGTCCCCAAACACACTCTCCTATGAGATATTGGGTCTTGAAGCAGAGGAAAGGACAGACAGGAGTCTTTATAGCTGGAAGAGTTTAATGTCCCCTTACCCACTCATTCTGGAGGAAAGTTAGGGCATGTGCATAGGAGCGGATTCTCAGCAGAGAATAACAAACAAGGCTCAATCAGCTAAATTCATTGACGTAGACAGACTTGCCCAGAATTCAGAATCTCATTGTTGGCACAAATACTTGGGAGTAATGTTCATGTTCAGCTAGATTGGCCAGTTGAAATCTGGAATTAAAAAGGAGCCTGTAGTCAGTGAAGCTCAAATCCCAGAACTTCCCTGAGATGTTAGGAAGAAGTCTAAAGCCTCAGGGGAGTGGATCTGTTGAAATGGCTCTATTAGGTGCGAGGTGCTCAGCCATCCCTTAACTGTACTCCCGTGGAAGGCCAGGGGTTGCTTCCTTTATTGAGGCATTGTGAGATGTTTTGACAAGGTCAGGAGAGGTAGCCAGCATCCTTAAGAGTTCTCTGATGGCTATGCGCTGTACATCAGAGATGGTTGTGGAATAACTATAATTTCATGGTTCTTAAACGTTAGTGCACATAAAAATCATCTGGAGGGCTTGTGTCATACTACTACTGGTGATAATTTAAATAATAATGATGCCGCCATATGTCATTACGGTGTTTCTAAAACATGTGAATGACCCAATTCTAGAAATCCATTTGGAAGATATATTTACAGGAACCATTTCTGGCACCTAAACCTTTGTCAGTCGGGGTCCCAGAAAGAAGTGATTTGAGGAGGGTTTAATAAAGATGCTATGTACCAAGCTGTGTGCTGGGCGTGGAGAAACCACAGGGGTCCTTTGGTATTCCGCAGCTGTTGATAGGATAGTGACTGCCTCTAGAGCTGAAGGGTAAAGGACAGAACATGGTTCCCCAACACTGGAAAGAGTCATGAAGAGAGTCATGGAGAGGGCCACCTAGAGAGAAGGAAAAGCCATTGGTTGAGGGCTGCATCCATGCAGAGAAATTAGTACTTCACCTTAACTCTTTTCCCTCTTTCCAGTTCTCTAAGGGCTGCCCAGTGTCCAAACCCAACCTGAAGCCAGAGGATCTGCGATCCTCACAGGTCCACACAGATTAGCTTCCCGGGCCACAGAAGAGGATAAAAAAGAATGAAATTGTGTCTGGAGGGACAAGCTTGCAGTCTTCTTTTCTTGTGTGGTTGCTGACAAGTGTTTGTGTTGATGTTATATAAGACTTAACAAAAGGAGTTAAAGAGGCTACACTTTCTTGATATTCTCTGAAGAAATTGTGCAACATTTGAATTATTAGTTCCTGGAACACTTTGGAGGAATCCAGTTGTGTAAGCCCTTGGAGCCGAGAGGATATTTTGTGGGAAGATTTTCACTTATTGATTCAATTTCTTAAATAGTTTCAGAATTGCTTTTTTTTTCTTTCTTTCTTTCTTTTCTTTCTTTGTTTTGTTTTGTTTTGTTGGGGGGTTTTGTTTTGTTTTGTTTTGTTTTGCAATTTGGTGAGTTATATTTTTGGAAGAATTCATCACTTTTATCTAAATGAAATTTATTGGCATGGGTTTTTATTCTCTTCTTGGTGTCTGTAGGCTCTGTGCTGGCATCCTCTTCTACTCTTCTTGTTGGCTACTTGTTGGCTTCAGTTTTTCAGGAAACCAACTTTGGGTTGCTTCAATCATTTCTATTATATATTCTTTTCAATTTCACTAATCTTGGCTCTTCATTTTCTACTTTCTACTCTCTCTGGGCTTGTTTTGCTGGAGTGGGAAGACTGGCAAGGATGGGAGCAGAGAGGAGAGTATTCCAGGCAGGCACAAAAAGTAAGCAGAGTGTGGGAGCCAGGAGTGAGTGTGGCAAACGAGAACCTCAGGCAAAGGGCCTGACCGAGGCCAGTGCTGTTCCTTGCCTCCCACCATCCCACTGCAGCACTGCCCACCTAGCTCCTAGCCCAGGCACGCACCCATGCCCATCAAACAGCTCTAGACACTCAAGAGTCATTCCTGAAAACAAGGGTCTGGACATACCGCAGGCCCGAGGTGCAAAAGAGGGCACCCATATGTGATGTGTGAGAAGGCCCTATGGGATGTCCATATAAAACTTGGAAAAAAGACTTCTACAGCTGAATGAAAGTGTGACCTCCTTGGTGGTTCTAGGCAAATAGGCTAACCTTCTTTTTCAGTGTCACCACTCATATCTCATGAGACTTTGGTCAAGTTATGTAAACTCTCTTCACCTCAATGATTTTTCCCTGTAAGCAGGCATGATGATAGTGGTCCAGATCCTGTTAGGACTAAATGCATAATACGTACGAAGCCCTTAAACAGTGCTCTTTCTCTATAAGAGTTATTTTTCATTTTTGGACAAAGCAAGGCTGTGGAAACCTCTTTGGGTCACTTCCTACGGTCAGTGGCGGCACATCTGTGTCCCCACCGCCTGCCTGTGGTTTGGGAGGCTGCAAGGAAGCTTCCCCCAGGGTGAATAGGAGTTCTAGCTCTCCCCCAGGCAGAGCCAGAATAAAGCCCAAGCTGCCTAAATCCAAGGCCTTTTCTATGGTCTCTACTTATTTTCCCAAACTCTGCAGATCGGGGACTTGTCACCTTGGCCTCCCCCAGTCAGCAGCGATACATACCTGTCATGCCGCTGAGAGAACTGACTTCAGACCTTCAGCCATCTGTTCTGGGTCCCACCCACCTCATGGCCGAGGGCAGGAGCAGGACCTGGCGTGGGTAAGACTCACTCTACCTCTTTGCTTTCCTTCTCCTCCAGATACTCCCTGCTTCAGTCAAGCTGAGAAAAACTCAGCATCTCCTAAAGGGATTTCTCTTTGTGACTTCACTTCTAGATGCACTCAGTACCCTGTCCGACTGTTGTTTCGCGTTTAGCATAAGAAGATCCCTGTGCAGAGGCTGAAAAGCTATCGAACCACCAGCAGCCGGTGTGCCCTGAAAGCTGTCATGTGGGTAGAAGAACCCTGCTCGTGTCCACCCCACCTCACCCCACCCCACCCCATTCCTCAATAGCCCCTGTTCCAAAGTTCTGCCCCAGAAGCTAGACAGCAGACTAATTTGGGGTCTTATACTCCGGGAATAAGACCTAACCAGACTATGTAATCCAAATCCCCCTATTATTACGTAAAACTAGGCCCAGAGAGCGTCTGTAATGTCCCACCGCCTGCTTCCGGAATGGGTGCCAGATCATACCCTCGCAGTGGCTTTGGTGGGTGCCAAGCCAGCTTCCCCCAGGGTGGCAAAAGCAGCAACTTCCTCCAGAGGTCATTTCTTTCCATCCCTCTCCTTCTTCCTGGAAGGAGGTTGCCATCTCTTAGGTAAAGCCCTCAAGTGTTCTATCTAACTCTTTCATCCACAGCTTCAGAACCAAACAGGGCAGGGAAATCTGTGTCAGCCCAAAGCAGAAGTGGGTCCAGAATTATGTGAAATACCTGAATCAGAAATCTCACGCCCTGAGGACCAAAACTCTTCCAGCCACACCAGGACAAGCCAGAATACGAGAAATGACGATTCCCCTCCAGCCTTCTCGTCTATAACCTGGACGAATTAATTTTATTGTAATTTTCAAATAAATTTTCTGTTTGTGATGCAAATATAGTCTGTCTTAAGAAATATTTAATATTACTTGAATTGTTCCTGGTTTGGTTATTTTGAATATTGGTAATTTTCTTTTTTTTTAAACAGGGTCTTGAGCTAGTTGACTCCTGTCACAAGCCCCAGTTCCTTCTCCTAAGCTACAGGCAGGGTCTCTCTTCCGCCCAACTCCCCAGGGGTTCTGAGCATGCCTGTAAGAATCATAGGGATGAAAGGCTACTGCAATGAGGGAGGAGAGTGCCTTGTGAATGTCAGGGGTTGTTAACTAAGTACGTTATTATGGGAAGATGAATGCAATCTTAGGACTGCTGACTTTTTGCAGAGAATATATTTTGTTTAAAATCTCCAACAGTGGTGTTTCTTCGAGGGAAACTTCCAGTTAGTAGGGTGCGCTCTGAGGTGCAGGTAGATGGCAGAGGGCACTAGAGGATTGTAACCGATAGAGTAAGGCCTCTGCTCTGGCTTGCCTTAGCCTCTTCTGAGTATTAGGGAAGGCCTGGCTTACCTGGGTCCAGGATATTCTAGAACAGTGGATCTAGTCCCAGCATCAGGTTCTCCCTGCCCCATGCCTCCCACACTGAGCAGTTCTCCATCCTGGAGTAATACACATTGCATGCACCTGATCCCCAGGGGAAAGCCATATGACTCAGTCCTAGTTAGCATCAGACTGGACAGAGAAGATGGGACAATATCAACCTTGGAGGACGTAGCATGGTCGTAGCTCTACCTTCAAGAGGCAGTGCAGGATGGAAAAGAGGGGAGAGGTCTGGAAGGAATATTTCCACATGGTCAGAGTTTAGTTCCAGAATGGAAATGTTAGAGATGTTTAGAAAGGAAGGTTGCAGTGTGGTTATAGAGGAATCACAACGTCAAGACGAGGAGTAAGGAGTTAATCCTGAAGGCAGGAGAAAGATGCCCAAGGCAAGGGGATACCGGGAAAGAGTAGCCTGTGGCTGTGGGCAGGACAGAGATGGCAGGAGAGAACTGAGAACAGACTACTGTAAGGGTCCAGGCAAGAGGAAGTAAAGTGAATCAGGGCAGTCATGGTGTCAGAATGGAGGAAGCAGTTTAAGAAGAATGGGTCAAATGTGTGCATGTTGAATGCTGGAGAAAGAGGGAAAACCCTGAAAGAGACAGGACATGAAGCTTTCTCCGCTATGACCACCAAGCTGGCCTTGAGGTGTCAATTCTGAGACCCCAAATTTATCACCCTCCCTTGCTCTTCTCCCAAGAGTCACACATTGTACAAGTTGGCTCCTGTGATTGTCTCTTTTTCTATGTCCTACCCAGGAGTCTCCGGAGACTGCCTCCCTCCTCCAGATGAGCTGACATCTCTATCAGTCCCAGACCCACCCATGCTGGGTACTCACCAGGACCTTCCCCAAAGAGCAGGCCCTGCTAACCCACTCTGCAGGGTCTCTCTAGTGGAGAGAATTTTCCTGTGCCATGCTGCGTCAGGCGTTGCTTGGCAACTTGGGACACGGAAAAGAGTTCTGGCCCAAGAGGCAGGATCTGACCCCAACTTGCCTTGTATCCCAGGCCTGTCTATGTCTCTCTCCAGCCCTCAGTCACCTCATCTATAAAATAAGACTAGCAACATCTTACAGGCAGGTGACCTCGCAAGATCCTCTCCAGCTTTGGTCAGGGAGGGAGAGTGTCCTGCCACCAAATACAGACCCAGCCCTGGGTACCTGCTTGCTGCTACGCTCTTCCAAACCTGGAATAAGAAATGCTGCATCACAGCCTGAGTCAATGCCTGCCTCTCCCCACCCCAGACAAAACAGTCGTCTGAAAGGAGTGAGTCATTTATTGGATTTTATTGACAAGAAATCAGCTCGGGACATCAGTTCCGAAGTGTCTCCCCCTCCCTTCCTCCAGCCCCTGGCCCCAGCCCCTCAATGCCAATCAAGTTTGCACCCTGAAATCCCTGTGGGGAGGAACATGGAGCAAGAATGGAAGATTTTATAATTTAAAGATATAAAGTGAGACGACATAGCTTATCAGGACCCACCAGACCCTTCGTGACTCAGCAAAGTTGGTACAGAAGGACTGGTGTAGCATTGGGGGCTGTGGAGCAGGTAAAGCCACGTGGTCTCCAAAGTCCAGCGTGGAAAGGATTCCGATCACATTTTCGTTTATGGGCAGCGTTTTATCTTTTGTAAACTACCCTTAACCCATGGGTCTGTCTTCAAGACACAGGTCTTCCGGCCTTCTTTCAATATCAGTCTGTAGGCAGGGAACAAAGGAGGCACTGAGTCACCCCTTAGGAGCCACACACAAGTCCCATCTCCCTCTAGTTGCTACTGGGTACCCCTGAGCTGCTCTCTTGGTGGTCTCCCTGTGGCTTGCACAACAGGGGGAACACCCAAGATCAGGAGGACTTTAATAAGTTATGTTTCCTGGACCTCTTTCCCTGAGACGACTATGATTTGGTATATACATCAAAGTAGGGCTGAAGGCTGAAACATGGAGGATTAGCTAGCATGGAAAATTCCCCTCCTAGAATATCTTGGGGGGCTCCTCTGCTCTATCTTTTCATGTATCTGTGTATATCTGGGACTCTCATTCTTTGGATGTGCGTGTGTGTGTGTGTGTGTGTGTGTGTGTGTGTGTGTGTGTGTGTTTCTTTTCTGATCAGCCCATCTCCTCAACTTGGCTATTGTCCAAACTTTGGACCATTTCTGCCTTTATTATATAGATGATCTTAGACAATTTTCTCTACCACCCAAACCTCAGTTTTCATGATAATGCAAATGTGTGCCCGCAAGACAGCCAAGACAACATACATGAACGTGCCTTACAGATGCTGAGTAGCAAGTGTAAGCTACCTCAGTCAAGCTTCATAATTGCCCTGTGATGCAGCTGCCATATTTACTCCACTTCACAGATAAGGAGCACAACGGAGTACCTGCACAATGCAGTGCAGAAGGCTTGCCTGCCCAAGCTCACCCAAGACTGTAGGTTGGCAAATCTGGAGGCAAGAACTAATCATGACCCCTTCACTCTTTTCACTACGCAGTAAAGCCTAGAACTTTTAAGCAGTTTCTTCCTCTGGGCATAAAATATTGGGATACAATTCTTGGCACCTTGGAGCTCCAAGAAACACAAGCCACGGCAGGAACACAGGTGCATCCCTTTTGGCACCTGCCAGGCAGTGCGGAGCTCCCCCTAGCGCCCACACTCGGCTCTGCAGCCAGGTTTTGGTGGCTTCTCTGGCCGGGTTCAGAAACCTTAATCTGGTGGGACATTGCCATCTAGCGTCTTCTGCTCTAATTCTAGGTGAGCAGGTTTCTGTTCTCTAAAGGAGGAAGTCAGGGATTAAGCAGGAGACAACACTCACATTACACCATTAGGTTTGGAGCAGGAGGAACTGGAGTTTCGGTAACACTGGATTTTGTTCTGTGGAATTCTTCTGTTCACAAAATCGAAGCAACAATTGGAGGACGACACATGCACTAGAAGAGAAGCAAAAAAAAAATAGTTTGCATTCATTTCTCAAACTGGACTTCGTTCCTTTTTCAGGATGGTTTTAAAAACCACCACACCACCACCACCAAAACCCTTCCTGGTGAGGTCCAGGCTTTGGGACCACGTGCAGAGGGCCCTGGAACAGCACGGTCTTAGCCACCTAGTGCTGTGTTTAGGCAGAGTCCGGACACGGGTTCAGATCGTAGCTCCCCACAAACCAGCGGGTGTCTTGATCAAGATGAACCCGCACCCGGCCCCCAGACTTCTCATCTGTAAAATGAGACTTTGTAGACTGATTTCTAATGGTTCTTCCAGTTCTGCCATCCCACCACTAGTTTGTGGTTCTGCCTCAATATTGGGGTTCAAGAGCTCTTGATCCCATACCCAGGGGTGTGGTGAGCTTGGTGCATGCAGGGCAACTATGGTTCAAAAAACTGGGGCAGGATTAGAAACCGTTCAAGGAGTGCAAGCTGATAAAATGACAGGGAGAGTGCTCCCAGGAACTACCCGGCTCTCCTGTTCCTCTCCAGAATGCCCTCCTCTTCTAGTCCTCAGCTCCGTCCTGACCTCCAACCCTCACTGCATCGTTTGTACACCCCTCCCACACTACACGCTCAAAAAACTTGCATTCTGATCCTGGCTCCTTCCTCCTGGTTTGACTGTTTACAAATCCCTTTTCACGGGTTTAGTATTAGGTCAATATTCTCTCAACAGCCTTAGAAGGTGGGCATTATCAATCCACTTTACTGATGGAGAAACCCAAGTTTGAGAGGTAAAGTAACTTGCCTAACATTAGCCAACCGTTATAGTCCGGGTCCTGACTTTAGATTCTGTTAATTATCTGTTACACAGTGGAGGCAAGACCCAGTTCTATCTCTGGACCTCAGACCCCCAGCTTGGTCTAAGAACCTCAACAGCTTCCCTCCATCAGTCTGCAGAGTCTGAATGAGACAGGGCCTCCTTTTGCTGAAGCTAGCGACTCAGACATCTGTGTTTGCCCAGACTCATGGCTCTCCTACTGACCCTCTGCTCACAACCCATCTTCCTGGAGCAGAGGGGATGAAGGCAGTGAGTTCAGATAAGCCCTGGCCCCAACCCCAGAGATTCTTCCCTCCCCAAGGAGAAGCAAAGTGTCCCCAACTCCACTTACTGCTCCTGGCGTCCACATCCTGCAGCCACATTCTTGCCACCAGCAGGCAGAACAGAGCCATGGTGATGAGCTTCATCGCAGACTTTCTGGCTCAGGCCTCCCTGGAGTGGTCTCAATGAATCTGGTGAAGCTAAGAGCTCTCCTTTGGTCCATCCTGCAATGCCCAGGGCTTATATATTTGAAAAAAGCTTGGGAGGGGTTTTCCAAGCCCTGGTGCAGAGGTGGGGAAGTCACAGAAGAGATGGGTTACTCAAGTCTAATGACCACATGGAAAATGCTTCTCCCCACCTCTCTATGGGGTGTGCAGGTGTAGGGAAACTTCCTCAAGTGCAGGAGAAAATAAGGTTCTTGAAAAAAATGAGTAGGAGCTGTCCCTCTGAGAAGTGCAGAAAGGTGAGTGAGAGGAAGTGGCCTGTATGTGGCTTCTCTGATCCCACATCTTTCCATCCAGGGTTGTAGCCACTGTCCCCAGAGCATCGCAGAGCTGAAAAGCTCTGGACCAGGACTGAGACACACACACTTGTCTTTCAATCTCAGTTATGCAAATTAGCAGTTGCATAAACTCGCCCAAGTCACTTATCCACTGCAAAATGGAAACAGTGCCTCACGATTTAACAATAAGAACTACATAAGAACTAAATAAGATCTCCTATGTCAAGTGCCTGGCCCAGATATTTCCTATTTCAATTTTTTCCAGTCACTCAACACTTTCCAACATCTTGCTATTTTCTAGGCCCTTAGTTAGCCCCAGGAGAAGAAACTTAGAAGCAGGGACTGACCTCCAGCCACTGTTCTTCGACTCCCTGATAAAACGTAAAAGCCATCCAGTTGAAGGACAGCAGTCGGTGTGCCATGTGGAAGGCACGGGGCGGCGGTGGGGGGGGGGGACGGCAAAGGCATCAGAGAGGCCTCCCAGGGGGATATTCCTCAAGCAGAGTCTCCTGCAGAGGGCTGAATGGAAGGGGCCAACAGAGGAGGGGCTTGTGTGCAGGTAGTGAGGCATGAAGGAGCACATTCATTCAGAGGTGACAGATAGAGCTGGAGTGTGGGGTGTAAGGAGACGAAACGGAGGAAATGGCTGGAGACAGATGCAACTGGATAGCTACGGAATGGCCAGGTCGTGAAGCCATCGTGTGCAGTGCTTACAATAAGCAGCACATAGTAGGTGCTCCAGAAGTAACTTGGCCAAATCTGTGTGTTAAAATCATGAGGCCAGCGTGCATTGGCTAACCATAGAAGGTTAGCTAGGATGATCTATTTTGATCGTGCTTCTAGTTCACAAACCTGCAGTGGCTTCCCGTTGCCAAGTGGATGAAGTCAAAGCTGCTCATGTGGACACTCACGGCTCCTCATGTTACATCTCCGTGAATTCCTGCACATTTGAATATTTGCAATTCCCTGAACATGCCACACGGTTTCCTATTTCTTATAGTTTCTTCATATTATAAGTGGGGGGGAAAAAGGAGTCACAGAAAGAAGAAACAGAGTTCCTGAGGTCATCCTGAAAATTTATTGCAGAGATGGGACTGTGGACACTCAGGTCATCTGATTATCTGACCTCCATGCCCATCAATTTCCATTCATGTCACTAGCTGCTGCCTGACACCCACAAGGTACTTAAAATAGTGGAAATGACTAACCCACTGTTGTCACTCTCCTAATCTCTTAGTCCTTGCAGATTAATACTTTTTTATTTCTTTATTGTCATTTTAGTGGGGTCTCAGGGGAGAAAGAGATAAAAGCATATGGTCAATCTACTGATTGTAACCGTAGGTCTTTGGGACTCGCTTGGGACACCGAGAGGGAAGGGGCGGCCACCCAGGACGTTCTTCACTTTTTCCCTCCCCTTGTGAATGCAGTCCGGCCCACTCAAGAAGGGGCCAGGGCTACCCTTCCAGGACCTCCCTTCCTCTCCTCCCCTCACTGTGGTCACTGTGAACCCAGGACTTGAAAAGGGGAACAGAAAGATGAGTCGTGCCTTCCTTTTCCCAGCTCCCTCAGCACCAGGAAGGAACTGGCCGGAGTCTCCTTATCACGCAGGAAGCTAGTGCTCGCCAGCCCCAACCTTGTCCTCTAATCTAGGCCTTGGCACGAAGGTGAGGGCTGAGTAATAACTCAACAAAATATGGGCAATGTGAATGAGGTGGGTCAGAATGGCACAGGAGAGACTGACAGACAAGAAATTCTCTCAGCACAGACATGGGGCCAGTTACTCATGTGAAGAACTCTTCATTAGATGTTCAAAAACCAAGAAGTGCCTGTAGAAAGTTGTTTTTATTAGTCATCTTTTATGAAATAGGTATCCACCTCTGGACCAGGCCCCGCTACCTCCTGCGAACACAAGTCCAGCCCACAGCCAGGCCCCCAACACACAAACAGTTGGGATTCAAAACCCATTCTCATGTTTTCCAGTGGCCAATGAGGAGGTGGGATTCTTCAGTGGAAAGAATATGAAAATCTGGATGCGGGGTCTCTGGACTCTGCTGCTTATTTTCCGTGTACCTTGGACAGGTCAAAGTCTCTCTCCGGCCTTCAGTTTCTTCACCTAAAATGTGGGGAAGTTGGCCTAAATCAGCGACTTTTCCCCAGGAAATGGCATTCACATCAGGACCATTTGGGAAGCTTTTATTGAAAACTGTGTGCTTGAGCCCCACTCTGGAACTTCACATTCTGAGCCCAGGGCAGTTGGAGAATCTTAGAAAGCCTCCCCAGATGGTATAATCCTACCACTTCGCTCTATCAAAATGCCCCTAGCCTGGATGGCCACTGAGACTCTCTCCTGCTAATCTGAGGATCAGGGCATTTTGCAGGAAATGGTTGAAAAAAAAATACACTACAGCATTTCTACCTTTCAGAGCAAAGTTGCAGGGCAGGAAGTGGAAGCAATTTAACTCCAAAACCCACCAAAACTCAACAAGGCCACCATGATTCAAACGGCGTGCCTACAGGCTATTGGGAAAGTCCCCTGAGGAGACCTTCTCTCCCCAGGAAGGCCGATGGACAACCCGGATCTCACCACAACCCGTAACTCATTTTGTAGTACATCCTGTACCCATAGCTCCAGGAACCCAGGTTGGCCTGGGCACAGGTGCCATTCTGTCAGAGTCCCTCAGGCCTGGCTCACAGACTCAGTCAGAGCTGGCCCACTCTGAGATTCGAGATTTGGCCTCCTAGGCTCCAGAATGAGCTGAAATGACCACAGAGAGTGCACTGAGCTCCCAGTGCTCACCCTCAGAACTGGAACCGGCCTCAGACGTGCTGACCAGCAGAGCCTGGACCTCCAGGTCACCTGGCCTTTTAGTGGGAAGATCACTGGACTTGTGGTCCAGACACCTGCATTTTAAGCCATGTTACCACTTACTAGCACCTGGTTAAGACAGATCATCTTCCTGAACCTCTGAGTCCTGATCACTAACGCTGGTATACAATGCCCATTATTGTGAAGACTAAACATGGCTTCCATATCAGAGCCCAGCTTGTTATCTGATTTCTGAGAGTGGCATGTGTTTCCTCCCACCCTGCTAGGTGTGTCTGAGGCATCTTTATAGCTGTTCTGAAGAGCGATTCTAAACTGGTCAGGTCCTGTTTCTCAACTGTGGCCGGCTTGCCTAGCTTTCTCATCTGAAGTCAGGGCTGTTTCCTGCCAGACGTAGCTAAAGTCTGCATTCTGTATGTTCCATTGACCCTGTGCCCCTGACCAGAATAACTCACATAATTGTCAGGTCTGGTGGAAAATGAAAATGAAGGGTCCCTTGTTCAAAAACTGGGAATTTCAAGAGTGTGACAGCAGAGACAGCACAGGTCATATACCATGAAGGCTGCCCTGCCCCTAGCAACACTCCCGTCATCTGTCTGCTTTATGTTAGATGAGCATCTATCAGTTTACTCCCTAAAATCTCCCACTGCCCACTTTAGATCTCCTAGCCCTGGTTCGGAAGGTGACTTTCCAAAGTCTTTAGGTAAAGACAGTTCCCAAAGGAGCCAGAAGTGTAGCTGCCAATCTTCACTTCTTCAAAATGACTTTCTTCTCATCTCTCTATCCTTGATTCAAACTGGCTTTGGGCTCCCTTGTTTCTTTTCTTTCCTTATCCTCCTGCACACCACATGACCACTCCCTTAAACATTAAGCTCTTAGGTCATCCTCAGTCTTAGAAACAGTGCTTCAGGTCTGTTGACCACAGAAACAGAGTTTCCTTCAAACTAAAGATAACATCTTGCAACTCCGCACCCATGAAGGCGGGACACCCTACCAGCATCCCCTTGAAACTAGACAGAACGACGCCATGATTGCCATCAGGGCCTGATGCAATCAATGATCAACTGCCTCCTGCCCTGGCCCTGATCAGTCCGTAGAGCCCATGGCCTCAACTCCCTCAGCTACGAATGAGTTTTTCCCTGTAAACTGAACCTTAGAGGCTATCAGGAGCCAGGTCTTTGAGCTCTTGCTCACTTGTGTCTCCAGCTTGGCACCATTTCCATTTGTTGCATGCTTTCTCTCTTTCTTTCTCTTTTTTTTTTTTTTTTGAGCATGTATCTCATTTTTAATATGCCCTCATTGTCCTCGGTGAGGTAGTTTTATACAAAAGAGTTCCAATAAATTTGTGTGTCTGATATCTTTGAGGGTAGAAGCAGGTTCTATCACACAGACAAAGTACTGAGTATAGCCCTATAATTAGCCTTGTGGGAAGGAATAAGGAAAAGTATAGACAGAGTTTGTATCTGTTTGTATAAATTCAACCAATCTGACTGAGTGAAAACATTCCCCAAATATTTGCTTTCTTTTAAGGAACTAACATTGTGCTACATTGCTATCCAATATTGTAGCCACAAGGAATATTTGGCTATTGAGTACTTGAAATGCAGCTAGTGCCACAGTTGAAATAATATTTTGGTAATCCTGGGTTAGATAAAGTATATTCTTAAAATTAATTTCACCATTTTCTTTTTACATCTTTAAAGTCTCTACTAGAAAATGTAAAATTACACATATGATTCATGTTATATTTATATTGGACAGTATTATGACTAAAATATGATCTGTAGCATATAGAATTTTATTTTCGGTGTTGATATAGTTGTAATTTCATGACCAGTGTTTTCATCTGCATTTTTTTTTATTCTAAGGTTCTGTGGACATGATTCGATTACATGATATTCATTAGTATCTCTTATGCATTTTATAATAACTCTATATTCTTCATCACATGCGACTTTCCAGAAGATAAACCTTTTCTTCTATTTGTGGAACATTTGGTCACCACTCATCAGGAAAAGCAAGGAAAGAACATTTCAATCAGGTTCTACAGATTTTTAACAGGGAAGTTGGAATTTTACATTTATTTCACTTCGGAGTAGTCCCGATCCTTAGGTCAGACATGGTTTGTCTAGTTTATGACAGAGAGTTGATTGTTCTTTCAGTTCATCGTTATGTCATGATTATATCATGCTGGTTTGCCTAGTTACAAATAGAGTTTTTAATTGAGTCCTTCCTTACTCTCTCACTTTCTCACTAGGGTTACAATACATAACATAACTAAACAGTTTCTTCTTCTTCATGTTATATTTAATTCTATTGCCTTCAGGACAATAGTCAATTATATTCATTATACCAAGGCATGTAACTTAGTTTAATAGCTGTCT
The DNA here is from genome assembly GCA_003508835.1 of Eonycteris spelaea. Lineage (NCBI taxonomy): Eukaryota > Metazoa > Chordata > Mammalia > Chiroptera > Pteropodidae > Eonycteris > Eonycteris spelaea. The sequence continues at coordinate 703,850 of PUFA01000160.1, read as the reverse complement.
CGAGGTAACAGAGCACCATATCATAGCAAATTGTATTTACTGAGGATGTGCTGGGACAAACAGAAAGGAACACGCCAGGATGTTTGAAGTTTGTAGTGCATGTGTGAATTCGGTAAAGACAACTCTGAATAGAAACCTCAACAAAATGCACAAACTCCATGATATATTGCAGAGTAGTGGTTAGCAGCATGGAATAAGGAGTCAAAATACTTGAGTTTCAATGAGTTTCCACCACCTCTTAACTATTCAAGCTTTGGCAAGGAGATTTGCTATAAAATGTGCCTAAAGTTTCTTATATATCAATCACGTAAGTAATAGGACCTACCTCCAAAGTTTATTGTAAAGATTAAATGAGCAATGCATATAATAGGGCATAAAAGCATAGCACCTGGCCAAAATATATTGCTTACTCAATAGTAGCTATTATTATTAAGTTAAGGGGAATATGCATATAATATATTTTAAACTATGTGATCATATCAGGATGGAAACCGGTTAGCAGGCAATAGCTCCACTTTGAAATAAATATATCTAAAACAATTCTCTGAATTCCTATATCTTGTAGATCCTGAACCACATAACCCAAGAACTCATTATTCACGAACTTATATTGTTCTCTACTTGATTCATTTGTATGTCTTTTTTTTTTTTTTTTTTTTTTTTTTACAACCTGTGAGAAGTATCTTAAGAAACATGCTAGGGACACAATAGAGGCATCACAACCAGGTATTATTAGCATAGTGTGATAGCCTCCTGAATTTAATTCAAAAGAGTAAAATTTTCCAGCCCAACTCAATCTAAATACATTTTCTCTAGTCCTCCAACATGTATGTATACCCATCTTACTGTAAATATTTCCCATTTGAGGATCTGACAACCTCGTTTACAAGCTTACACGCTTGTTCAGTGTTTGAGCTTCCTGCCAGATGAGATGGTTTTTTATGTTGTTAAAATCTATACTTGAAGACAGAAATGTGTCATGTAATATTCTTTCTTTTCATCTAAATATCTTAAGTCTTTTCCCTTCCTTTTTTTCCTGCTGTTTGTTTTAATACATTTTCTACTTACTTTCCTTATACTTTGCTTTTTGATTTTCTATTACCTAAAACTTCTTAGAGGATTTCATTCATTTTTCCTTTGTTTTTTGACAGAGTCAACATATTTTTTTATCACGGAATTTCTTTTTTTTTCTATTTTTCATTTTTATTAGTTTTGGGTATATAGTACAATGGTTAACATTTACATAGCTTATGAAGTGATCCCCAACTACTCTATCACCCATCTGGCTCTACACACAGTCATTACTACTATTGACTATATTCCCTATGCTTTACTCTACGTCTCCATGACTATTTTGTAACCATTAATTTGACTTCATCATTCCTTCACCGTTTTCACCCAGCCCCCAAAACACTTCCCTTCTGGCGATCACCAGATTCGTTCTCTGTATCTGTGAGTCTGTTTTTGTTTAGTTTGTTCCTTTTATTCCCTAGATTTCACATGTAAGTGAAATCATCTGGTATTTATCTTTCTCTGTTTGACTTATTTCATTCAGCATAATACCTTCTAGGCCCGTTCATAACGTTGCACATGGTAAGATTTCATTTTTTTATGGCTAATATTCCATTGTATGTATATACCACAACTTCTTTATCCAGTCATGTGTTGTTGGGCACTTCGGTTGTTTCCATATCTTGGCTACATCTTGCAGCAAACAGTCATACTTAGATCTTTATGAATTAGTATTTTGGTTTCCTTTGGATAAACACCCAGAAGTGCAATTGCTGGGTCAAGTGGTAGTTTTATTTTTAATTTTTTGAGGAAACTTCAAACTGTTTCCCACAGTGGCTGTACCATTTTGCAATCCCCTCACAGTGTATGAGGGTTCCCTTTTCTCCAAATCCTTACCACGACTTGCTGTTTTTTAATTTATCGATAACCATTCTGACAGGTGTGAGGTGATATCTCATCGTGATTTTAATTTGCATATCTCTAAGGATTAGTGATGTTGAGCATCTTTTCATATGCCTATTGGTCATTTGTATATCCTCCTTGGGGAAACGTTTATTCAAGTCCTCTGCCCATTTATAAATTGGATTAAATGTGGGGATTTTTTTGGTGTTAAGCTATATGAGTTCCTTATATTTTTTTGGATATTAACCCCTTATTGTATATGTAATTGGAGAATATCACCTCTCTTTCAGTAGGTTGTCTTTTTGTTTTGTTGATGGTTTCCTTCTCTTTGCGAAACATTTTTTAGTTTATGTAGTCCCATTTGTTTATTTTTTCTTTTGTTTCCCTTGCCCAAATAGATAGATCAGAAACAAAAATTACTAATAGCAATATCAGAATTTACAGCCTATGTTTTCTTCTAGAAGCATTATGGTTTTGGATTTTACATTTAAGTCTTTAATCCATTTTAAGTCTATTTTTGTATATAGTGTAAGAAAGTGGTTCGGCTTCATTTTTTTTTTTTTTTGCATGTATCTGTCCAGTTTTCCCAACACAGTTTATTAAATAGACTATTTTTACCCCATTGTATAACCTTGCCTCTTTTGTCATAGATTAAGTGGTCATATAGGTGTGGATTTATTTCTGGGCTCTCTATTCTGTTCCCTGATCAATGTATCTTTTTTATGCCAGTACCATCCTGTTTTGATTACTATAGGCTCTTGGTATAGTTTGATATCAAGTAGTGTGATTTCTCAAGATTGTCTTGGTTATTTGGGGTCCTTTATGGTTCCACATAAATTTTTGGATTATTAGTTCTCATTCTCTGGAAAATGTCATTGGTATTTTGATAGGGATTGCATTGAATCTACAGATCACTTTGGGTAGTATGGCCATTTTCACGATATTGGTTCTTCCTACTCATGAGCACGATATATGCTTACATTTATTGTATCTCCTTCAATTTCTTTTTTCAATGACATAATTTTCCAAGAACAGTTTTCTTAACTCCTTGGTTAATTTGATTCTAGGTATTTTATTGTTTTGCTGCAATTGTAAATGGGATAGTTTTCTTAATTTCTCTTTCTGATAGTTCATCATTGGTGTATAAAAATGCAACTGACTTCTGAACATTAATTTTATATCCTGCTACTTCACTGAATTTATTGATCAGTTTTTACAGTTTTTGGTGGAATCTTTAGGGTTCTCTTTATATAATATCATGTCATCTGCAAATAATGACAGCTTTATTTCTTCCTCTTCAATTTGGATGCATTTATTTCACTTTTTTTGTCTGATTGCTATAGCCAGGACTTCCAATATTATGTTTAATAGAAGTAATGAAAGAAGACAGCCTTATCTTATTTCTGATCTTTAGGAAGCCACTTTTAGCCTTTCCCCATTGAGTATGATGTTAGCTGAAGCTTTGTCATAAACGGCCTTTATAATGTTGAGTTATGTTTTTTTATCACAGATGGATGCTGACTTCTGTTAAATGCTTTTTCTGTACCTATTGATATGATCATATGGTTTTTATCTTTCAATTTGTTAACATGATGTATCACAGTAATTAATTTGCAGATATTAAGCCAATCTTATAGCCCAGGAATAAATGCAATTTGACCATGGTATATGATATTTTTAATGTATTGCTGAATTGAGATTGCTAATATTTTGTCCAGGATTTTTGCATTGATGTTCATCAGGGATATTGACCTCTATATAGTTTTCTTTTTTTGTAATGTCTTTGTCTGGTTTGGGAATCAGGGTAATGATAGCTCATAAAAAGAATTAGGGACACTTCCCTCTTAAATTTTTTGTAATAGTTTGAGGATAGGCATTAATTCTTATTTGAATGTTTGGTAAAATTTGCGTATTCGATCCAGGACTTTTGTTTTTGGAATTCTATGATTCAATTTTGTTGGTAGTAATCAGTCTGTTTAGATTTTCTGATTATTCTTAACTCAGTCTTGGAAGATGTATGCTTCTAGGAATATATCCATTTCTTCCAGATATCCAATTCATTGGCATATAATTGCTTGTAGTATTTTCTTGTAATCCTTTGTGTTCTGTGGTATCTGTAGTTATTTCATCTCTTTTATTTCCGATTTTATTTTTTTGGGTCCTCTCTCATTTTTCCTTGATGAATCTAGTTAAAGTTTATCAATTTTAATTTTCTTTCAAAGAACCACCTCTTGGTTGCATTGGTCTTTTGTATTATTTTTTTAGACTCCATTTCACTTATTTCTGCTCTGATCTTTATTATTTCCTTTCTTCCACTCACTTTGGTTTTTATTTGCTGTTTTTTTTTTCTCATTCTTTTAAATAAGGTTAAATTGTTTATTTGATATTTTCTTGTTTCTTGAGGTAGGCCTGTAGCTATGAATTTTCCTCTTAAGACTGCTTTCATTGTGTTCCACAGATTTTAAGTTGTTGAGTTTTCATTTTCATTTGTCTCTAGGTATCTCTGATTTCTTCCTTGACCTCATTGTTGACCCATTCATTGTTTAGTAGCATGTTATTTAGCCTTCATGTGTTTGTGTGTTTTCCAGTTTTTCTTGTAGTTTATTTCTAGTTTTAAATCACTGTGGTCAGAGAAGACACTTGATATTTCAATCTTCTTAAATTTACTGAGACTCATTTTGTAGCCTGACATGTGTCTATCCTGAGAAATGTCCTATGTGCACTTGAGAAGAATGTATATTCTGCTGCTTTAGGGTGAAATGCTCTGAAAATATCAATTAAATCTATCTTGTCTTGTGTGTCATTTAGGCTGTTGTTCTTTATTGATTTTCTGTCTAAAAGATCTGTCCATTGGTGCTGATGGAGTGTTAAAGTCTCCTACTGTGAGTGTATTACTGTTGATCTCTCCCTTTATGTCAGGCATTAATTACTTTATACATGTAGGTGCTCCAATGTTGAGTGCATATATGTTTACTCGGGTTATGTCCTCTTTGTGTATTGATCCCTTTATCATTATGTAATGCCTCTTTGTCTCTTATTATAGCCTTTGTTTTCAAGTGTATTTTGTCTGATATAAGTGTTGCTATCCCAGCTTTTTTTTTTTCACTTATTTGCATGAAATATCTTTTTCCAACCCTTTACTTTCAGTCTGTGTGTCACTTGATCTGAAGTGAGTCACTTGTAGACAGCATTTTCACGGTTCTTGATTTCTTATCTATTCAGCTACCCTATGTCTTTTGATTGGAGTATTTAATCCATTTACATTTAAAGCGATAATTGATAGATACAGAGTTATTGCCATTTTATTATTCATATTTATGGGTTTTTGTTTTCCCCCTCCTATTTACAGGAGTCCCCTTAACATTTTTTGTAAAACTTGCTTGTTGATGATGACGTCCTTTAGCTTTTTCCTGTCTATAAGAACTCTTTATCTCATAATAGCCTTAATGAGTACAGTAGTCTTGGTTGTAAATTCTTGTTTTACATCACTTTGAATATTTCTTATCAGTCCCTTCTGACCTGCAAAATTTCTGTTGAAAAATCAACTGACATTCATATGGGAGTACACTTGTAACTATCTGCCTTTTTCTTGCTGCTTTTAAGATCCATTCTTTGTCTTTAACCTTTGGCATTTTATTTATGATGTGTCTTGGTGTGTATCTGTTTGGGTTCCTCTTGTTGGTGACTCTGCACTTTCTGAACTAGTATGTCTATTTCCTTAGTCAGGTTAGGAATGTTTTCTGTCATTATTTCTTCAAATAGTTTCCCAGTCCTTTGTTCTGTCACTTTTCCTTCTGGGACCCCTATAATGCAGATGTTGGTATGCTAGATATTGTTACAGAGGTCTCTTAAACTTTCCTCATTTTTTAAAAAATTCTTTTTTCTTTTTGCAGTTCCATTGGGTGTTTCTGCTACCTTGTTTCTAACTCTCTGATTTGATCCTCTGCTTTATCTAAGGTGTTTATTCTTTCTGGTGTATTCTTCATTTGTATTCTTCATTTCCAACTGGTTCTTTTTATGGTTTCTATGTCCCTTTTTATGCTCAATATCTGTCTACTGAAGTCCTCACTGAGATAATCTCTTCTCCCTCTGATTCCATTGAGCATTCTTATAATCAGTGTTTTGAACTCTATCTCTAGTAGGTTGCTTGCCTCCATTTCATTTAGTTTTTTTTTTTTCTGGAGTTTAATGTTGTTTCATTTGCAGCGTGTTTCTTTTTTCTCTCTCATTTTAGTTGCCTCTTTGTGTTCATTTCTATGTTAGGAAAATTTGTTACAACTCCCATGCCTGGCTACATGGCCTTATGTAGTAGATTTCTAATGTGGCCCAGTGGCATAGTCTCCCTGATCATCTACACTGGGAGCTCTGGGTATGTACCTTGTGTGACTCGTGTGTATTCTGTTGTAGCTAAGCCTTGATTAGCACATCAGTGAATGGGATTATGTTTCAGGCTGAGTGGCTGTGGGGATAGGCCATGCCCAAAGAGCGTGAGTTGCTGTTGAGGAGGGAGCTGCCCTCTCAGAGTGGGATTCATGCAAGCAGGCTTGTGTACCCATTGAGACCACCACCCTTTGGATGTGCTGCTTATGGAGCCAGTCAGGTGGTGCTGTGTTGTGGTCTGACATCAGTCTCTGTGTATTGGTTCTATGGCCCCTTGCGAGGCACTCCCACGTAGGCCAAAGCCAGCTGCTCCTTTCGATTGCTCAGGGCTGCCTGGTAGGCTACAAAGCTATCACAGACAGTTGCAGCCTATGCTGGATCTGGAGGTAAGGGGGAGAGCTGAGTTCTGATTACCCCTAGTACCAAGCCTGGGGAAGCTTAGCAAAAGGACCAGCAAACCTCAAGGCCTGAGGCTACCTGCGAACTGCCCATAAGACTTTGCAGCTGGAAGAGCCTTTGATTGTTACACAGTTGGGTGGTGTGGGGACTCAAGAAGTCACTGAGATAAAGCTAGCAGGTTTCCCCTGACCAATGCAGAATTAGTTTTCATGCTCATTTTGAATCTGTGGCTTTCTGTGAAAGTCTCAGATTGCAGCAAGGCTAGCTGCTGCCTGCCTTGGGCCCACAAATACCCAAGATCTGTTCAAGAAATACTGTAGCTCAGGGTGAGGCTTGTGTCCTACCACCGAAAGTCTCTTCCGGGATGCATGGGCCGCATGTAAGCTGAGGGCTGTTGTTTGCTGTCAAATTCATGGCCCAGTGAAAGCACAGGGAGGGGTTGGCTGCCTGGGAATGGGTTTGCCATGGATAATTTGTGGATTTGGTGGTGCAGGGTCTCAGGAAGACAGGGTGGAGCGAGCCGTTCTTGTCAGTCCAATGCAGATACAGAGCTTTTGCCAGTGCTGAGCCCACGAGCTCCTGCAAGTCACAGATCACAGATGCCATCAGAGTTGGGCCTGCAGAGCCCCACAATCCACTCAAGAGACTCTGCAGCTCATGTAGTGCCACCAAAATCTCCCCAGGAATGCACAGGCTGCATGCAAACTTAGCAAGCTGACCCTTGCAGCCTGCAACAAATGCACAGTTCCAGAAAGGCGCAGGGTGGGGTCGGTTGCCAGGTACCGGGTTACCATGGTTATTTGTGGGTTGGGTGGGGCAAGGCCTCATAAACCTCTAGTTTTTTTTTTTTTTTGCAACAAATTCCTGTCTGTGTCTCTTTCAGCTTTGATACGTGCAGGCAAAAAGGAACCCCTTGAGTCTGGTAACAGAGGGATGCATTGCACTTCCCATAGGCTTTGCTCCAAGAGACACATCAACCTTCAAGTCATCCTCCCACCTCGAATCCTCAGCAGCAGAGTCAAATACCAGAGCTGCTGCCATCCAGACGCACCTAAGATGGCGGAGAAGGAATCGTGGAGAATGGGCATGTATGAAAGATAGACAGTGCTCTTTCTGCTTATCTGGAGTCCATCCTGCCCTACTCTTTCTAGCTGGAACTTATCTCAACCAAAGATTTCTCTTACCACCCAGATATGATGTGATTCCATCCGATGGAACATGTTGCATATCCAAGGTATGTCAGATTAAAGGAATTAAAGAAATCTGTCACCACCCTCCTTTGCCACTTCCTCCATCCACCTTCAGCAGTTGTGTCCTTTGACAGTCAGGTGTGACAAAGCAGGTAGATGTGCCCCCAAACCCTCTTGCCTACTCCCTTCTTTCACAAATCACATCAGCATCGTGAAAAGGGAGGGGAATTGGATAGCCTGGCTTTGTCCCACCTCTGCTATTCTTGATCTCCACCTACACAAGTATCCTCCTCTAAAAGGTATGGGTTCTCATCTGTCCCCTGATTAGCTTACTGGAGGTCATGAGCCTCATAGAAGGCAACATGGCTAGATGGGATGGGTGTCAGCAAAGAAGATGCCCACCAACCTTCCCATTTCTCTCCCACTGCCTCCTCTTGCTTATGTCCCTTCCCAGCCAAATTGAAATAGTCCACCCCCTTCTCTCCAGTCCCTTCCTGCCCACCTTTTCAATATACTGCAAACTGGCCTCTGTCTCTACGATGCCACCAAAACTGCAGCGGCTAAAGCCACTGATGACCTCCTTGATGCTAAATCCAAGGCACCCTTGGCTGTCGTCTTGCCTGACCTCTTGGCACCCTTGATTTTTCCCTCTGAGAACATCTTGCCGTGGCTTCTATGACAGATGCCCCTCCTGGTTGTCCTCCAATCTGTATGTTTGTTACTTCTGAGATTTAGTTAGCGTTTTCCTGGCTGCCATCTATCCCTTAATCTTGAGGCTCTCCTCGTCCTTCATGGACTAATAGTAGTTAATAGCTAACATTATTGGGTGTTAGGCACTACTCTAAGTAAGCTCTTTGCATGTGTTAAACTGTTTAATCTTCATCACAGTGAAACTGGAGGACAAATGAGTCCAGAGGCTTGTGCTGCCTGCTCCACTTAGTCAAACATCAACACAGGGATTGGGCTAGATAGAATAAGCATTTATTGGAGAATTGCAATTCCTGAAACCTATCATCCTCATGATTATAGACCTAAGGCTTGGTTAATCTGATGTCCTAAGGCGTAATGATGAAAGAAGCAGGCATATAAAGAATAAAGATGGGGGTGGGAGTGTGTGTGGAAAAAGGCAAGTGATTCACTACACCATTATCTGGATAAAACCAGCTTGCGTCAGAGAAAAAACTATATTAAGGAAAGTAAGTTTGTGTTTCGTTACAAGCTACAGGGTTAGAAGAGGTGAGGCCGAGATACCGTGAGGCCCATAATATGGGTGTCCTTGTATCAGATCTTTCTTCAATAGTCCCGGACTTGCCCCTGGGTGCTACCCAAACACCTTAGCTTATCCTGCAACATTCCTCCTGCTATGACCACAATATGCACTATTCATAATCCCATATACCCATTCTCTGCCCTTAGAATGGATTCCATGCCTTTCTGCAGACGTACTCTGGTCTTTGCACACAATCCTCTCTGTCAGGGATAACCTCCTCCACTTGTTTCATCACACTGTGAGCTTCCACTCTTGTCTAAAATCACCATCATACATCTGTATTTCCCAGGGCCTTCTCTCTTCCTCCTAACCACAATCTTCTCTGGTTTCAAGCTCTTCCCTCTGTGCTTAGGACTGCCTAACATAATTTGTCTATTCTCGAGGTCATTTCATGGGGCCCAACAGCTACAACTTGACTACTGAGTCATGTCTCACGTAGACAGGGCTATCTCCAAACAGGAAGCCGTGGCCATCAGTTACAACAGTTTATCATATGTTCACAGCTGTTGTAGCTTCTTTGGCCCATTATAGCTATGTGTTTATTTGAGCCTCACAACAAGGTATGAAATAGTATAAATCTACTTAACAAATGAGTAAATTAAAGCTCAGGTTAATGCCACACACACAGGCCTCCATCCGAATGCCCTGAGCAAAGAGTTGGGCCCTATGGATCTAAGGAGCCTCTAACCAAATCCCACACTGAAGCAGGTCCTTGTCAGGTAAACAGGGGGTTGGAATAAGACCACGTAAAAAATAAGTTTTCTCCAAAGGGCTGCATAGATAGCATTTCTTTCTGGCCTCTACATCTGTATTTCCTCCCAGGGCAAAACTTTGCCAACATCTCATCTCCATAAGTAAGCAGGTAAATATGATCTGGCCTTACTAATTCAGGTACATCAGTGGAAAGGCAAGTTGAATTTAAGACTGTCATTAAATAAATTTTGTTCTCTTACTTTCAACTACATATAATTCTAACAGCATTTTGGGTTGAAGGTACTTAGAAGGCATGCTTTCATGAAGCGTTTTTCAAGATTGGTAATTAGCGGAACAGTTGTGATCGCTTTAAAGTAGTTGGAAGCAGAGTAAACCCACTAAAGAGAATCAACCACTCAAAAACACAATAGCAGTATCCATTTACACGCCAGCAATTGCCGTGCCAATTAGAGATGCATATAGTCAAACAGCTACTGTAAATCTTAGTCCTGATGCAGTATTCGACATCTCTCCCAGCAAAAAACACTCATGTACTAAGTGAACGAATATATAAAGGCTGCCTACTATAGGCCAGGCACTCTTCAATGTGCTGGGAACCAAAATACCCAAGGCACTTACTTCGTAGAGCTAACACCCTGGGGAGAGATCATTTTCAAGCTAATTAGATTAAAGAAAAAGATAATTTCAAATAGGATAAGTCAGTGAAGAAACATAACAAAGGGATCTCTGGCCGTGGGAGTGGGGGATTAGAGAGTTAACATTTGAACTGAGACCTGAATGACAAGAAGATGTGAAGATGGAGGGGTGGAATATCACAGGCACAAAGAACAGTGAGGGCAAATGCTTCATGTTCTATCTTAGCTTATACTACCCTCTGAATAAGACCCAAGACAAAGATTTCAGTCAAAATAATTTATTTGGGAGGTGCAGGACAATGAGTAAGGGAGTTGGGGAGCATAACCAGAATGGGGAAGGACTTAATAAAGGATAGGTTATCAAGCCAGTTCCATTGTGGGTGACTGGAACTGAATCTCCCAGGACACTCTGAGAAGCAATGAAGAGCACACATCCGAGTGTGTGTAGAGCATCCCACCCAGGAGCAAGGGTTTGTATTGGTACTCCAACTCCTGTCAATCAGTGGTGAGAGCTGCTCCCTGGCACTTCTTTCCCACCTTTCCAGGGACAGGGTGATCGTCTATGGCGGAGTCAGTTGATGGAAGGTCTACCTACCTGACAGATGTGAGCTGGGTACTGGCAGCATCTTCTACAGGCAGAGACCAGTCTGGATGTTCCAGGAAGAAAGGCAGTGAGAGTGGCATATAAAACTTGTGGGAAATAACAGCAGGAAATGAAGTCTGAGGTGAAGGCAGGGACCAGCTGATGTGAAACCTGATGGGCCATGATGAGTTTGAATTTATTCTAAGCGCTTTGGGAAGACAACTGAGACATTCAGTCAGGAATAAGAACTAACTCCTAAAAAATAAATAAGTAGCATCCCTCTTTCAGTTGCGTGGAAAACACACACACACACACACACACACACACACACATATTTTTTCTTTGAGAACAAGAGAGGATGCAGAACTAGTTGGGAGGCGATAGCAGAAGTCCAGGTGAGAGATTATCGTGGCTTCTGCTGTCATAGGGGTGGTGCAAAGCAGCTGGACCCAAGGTTGTCACTACAGGACTTACAGATGAGTTAGATGAGAGGGAAGGTAAAGGAAACATGAAGGCTTGGTTTGGCTGTGTCAGCACTGAGATAGGAGGATTACAAAAGGAGCAGGCTAGAGTGTGCCGCTGAAGAATGATGTGACTTGGGTGACTCACTCCTCCCATCTGAGCCTCAGTTTTCTCATTTGGGAAATATGGTAGTAGAACTAACTGATTTCTAAGGACTCATAACTCTCATAGCCTGCAATCTAAATGAAAAGCAATCAAAACAGTCTCTTTAAGTTCCAGTTCTTTTTAATAAAACCGTAATCCGTGTGAACCAGCACCCCAAACAAAAGCTAGCACCTTGACAGTAATCTACTTCTAACCATATTTTCCCTCTATACTTGTCTCCCTGATTCCTTCGACCCAAGGTAAACAATATCTCAAATTCCCTGCATCCCTTTTCTATATTTTAATCTACATGTGTTTCTATAATATATGTTTTTTACTTTACTGAAAGGATATCATACTATTTATAACTGTAAGGACTTACTTTTTTGCCCATTAGTATTTTGTTACTATACATCCAAATTATTGAGTGCCAGTGCAGTTCATTTTTAACTGCTGTATAATATTCCATTGGTTACGTATACTACTGTTTATTTATCCACCTTCTCGATAGGCATTTAAATTTTTTCCAGATTTTTGTCATTGTAAACAGAGCAGCTGTGAACATTTTATATGAGCAAGACTTCTGCTAAGTACACTTAAAACCATGAAATTGCCATTTAAGATATTCACTATTATGAGATAGTGCCAATCATTTTCCAAAGTAGCTACGTGAAAGTGCCAGCAACCCACAGGCGACCAAGTAGATCCACAGTCCCTCCAGTACTTGATATTGTCCAAGTTTTCATTTTTTTCTAACCAAATTATTTTGAATTAAGATCTTTTACAGATCTGGGATTGCATTTCCCTGACCACTAATGAAGCTAAACATTTCACTTGTCTATCTTCCCTGAGTGTTTCCTCTTCTCTGAAATGTCTATTACTGGTTTTTTGCCATTTTTCATCTGTGTATATGTGGTTTTCTTAACAATATCATCAATCTGCTTCCTTCGTGTAGAATGCTGGGGCTCAAGACCATTTTATGTCCTGAAATGTCAGCCTTCTTTAATCTAGACTAGAGCACTTTGGGCAATATAACTTTCTCAAAAACTCTTTTGAAATGTCAATATCTACACTCACAATTCACTTGGAGAGATTTCTCCCTCTCTCTCTAGACATAATTTCAAGTACTTTAACACTACTGGGCTTTATGACATCCAATTTCTTTTGCATGTGTCCTTTCGCCCAATAAATTTCATAAGACTATCTTCATTTCCTCAGAGACCTTAACAAAGGGAGTGATGGGCAGTTCCTTGATTTGGTCTTGACCTCAGGGCTGAGTGTTCATAGCCAAACCTTTAGTTTTGATTTTTGTCCCTAAAGTTATGCCCTATTTTGAGAATATTTTGCAGACTGCAGAGATTGGACATGAGAGACGATTGCTTCTTTCCATCCTGTAAACCCTAGAATTTCTAGACTTTCTATGCTCCCTTTCAATTTCTATGCTTGCACATGAGCCTGTTCTTATCTGTTGTCATCACTTTTTGTACCTTATAAAATGTTGTTCGGAATAACTAACTCACACTAACAACATTCTATTTCAAAACTTCTTCTCCCAAAGCCATAAATTCAGTAGATATATTTTCTGCCTTCCAAATGATCATGTGACAGTTTTATCAAATGTTTCACTACTGCATTACACAGGTTGTCAGTTCCTTATACTAATAATTTCCTTGTCATCTGCCACTCAGCCTCGAAGCCAAAAACAAACATTTGTTCCTTGGTTAATGCAGCACCCCACTTCAAGGTACTAGTTTTCATATTGGTCTGCTTTGCTGCAATAATGAGTAACCCCCTAATTATCTGTGGCTCATAACAAGAAAATTTATTTTTTGCTCTCGAGTCTGCAGGTCGACTGCATCTCTGCCCCAAGCTGTGGGTCAGGTCCTGGCCCCATGTCTTCCCACTCCCAGGCCCAGGCTGAAGAAACAGCTCTTACTTAGCACATGTCATTCCTCCGACAGAGGGTCTAAGAGAAAGAGGATTAGCAGACACTTAAGATGCTTTTAAAACTTCTGCTGGGATATGGCACATGTCATATCTGCTCACATTCTTCTGGTTTATGACAGTTACATGGCCGTGCCCAAAGCGCATGATGCAGAGAAATATATTCTGAATCACTTTAAATAAGAATAGTCTCCCATGCTATGTGAATGAGGGGCCTTGAAGCTTAAAAGTCATTAGCTTCACAATAAGCTAGCTATCAATTTTTGTGTCGTATCTGTTCTTTAAGATATTTGAAGTATTCATAAAACTTGGCCATACTAAAACTTTAATTGTAGTTTAAAACTTTAAAGGTTATTTAATAAAGTTTGTAAACAATGTAAAATAAATAAACAAAATTTGCAGCCTCTTCAAAAGAAAAGAAAGAATATAGTCTCATATTCAAGGAAAAGCTCTTGATACATTCTTACACTAATCCTTTTTAGTATATGGATTGTAATATAGTCTCTAATTTGTAACTTATTTTCAAGTTTTTTTTTAACAAAGAAAACTTATGATCTTAATACTGAACAATTTAGCAGTCTTGTCTTTTCTAGGCAATGTTTTTGTATCTTGTCTAAGAAATCTTTTTCTTTCCTGAAGTTTACAAAATATTTCCATTAGGGTTTCTTGTTTAAAAAAAAATTTAAAGATGTTTTTAACATTTAATCACCACCTAGAGTTGATTTTTTGTATATGCTGTAATGTAAGGATCCAATTTAACCTTTTATTTCATATGTCATTTTCTAGGCTTAAATTTTGAACAGACTGTCCTTGCCATTGATGTGACAAACAATCACATACCATAACTTCATACATATGTGGTTCTGTTTCTGGGCTTTCTTATTTCATTCCGTTGGTCAACTTTCCTATCACTGCATTGTTCATAACTCATAAAATTCATAGTTATCTAATAAAATGAGTTTCCCTTCTCTCTCTCTCTCTCTCTCTGCCCTCCCCGCCACGCCACCCCCCCCCCCGCCCCCCGTCTCTTTCTTGTTGTTTGTTTTTCGTTTCTCAGCTAGCTGTATTCTGGATATTTTCACCCCTTTACTCTTCTATATAAATGTTTGAGCCATCTTGTCAAGTTCCAGAAAAAAACTCTGTTGGGCATCAGACTGTGCTCTTTACATTTACTATCTCACTGAACCCTCACAATTACCGAGGAAAGGTCAATATCATTTTTCCCACACTACAGATGAGGAAACAGAGCTGCACAGGGATGCTGGCCCACTACTACAAAGCAGTAGCTCTAAGATTCAGACTCTGGCCTGTCTGACTAGAGTCCCCAAGTCACAAAGTTTGGGTTGGATGTGCCTAGCTAGGAGATGCTGAATCAAGCTTGCCCTCTTGTTACCACAAGAAAGGGGATGTTGGCAAAAACCTCATCAAACACCTCGCATTTCCTCTCTCTCTTCTGCATGCTCTCAGCTCCCAGCTCACCCAGGCAGCACAGTGGACAGATGATAAGCCTGAGACTACTGATCTTGGGTCATCTGCAGAATCACTAGCAGTGCATGCTGTGTCTTTGCTAAGGATTTCTGGTGACAGCAGAAACCATGCAGGCAGGCTACATCCGAGCCAGCTCATTCTCGCTGACAAAACAGTAGCAATAACAACAACAAACAAACAAATAAAAGCAAGCAGGGGCCTGACACCTGAAGATGATCAATACTTGAAGAGGAAGTCAGGCGGTTGTTCTCCACAATAGAGGAGTGCGTGTGTGTATATACCTCAGATCAAACTTTACCTTACCAGTATCTGGATTGTCTTTTTCCACTCATTCTATTATTTAATCCTTGAAAGAGAAGGAGGTAATCTTATTACCCTATCTTAGAGTCAACAAAACAGAGAGAGAGTTAAGTGACTTGCCACACCCCTCAAGTTCTCTATCCCCTTAGTGAGAGTAATATTTAAGGGACTTCATTGGCAAGGTTATTTTTGAGATAATATATGTAGAGCAGTGGCTCTCAATACTGGGCCCACAGATACCTGGGAGCTTATTAGAAATGCACATTCTTGGGGCTCACCCCTGACCTACCAAGTCTTAACTCTGGGGGTGAGACCCAGTAATCCTTGTGTTAACAATCCCACCCCTGGCCTTTCCTCCCTGGCCCAGGTGATTCTGGTGCTCCTAAAGGTTGAAATCTACTGATGGGGAGAATCTACCACAATACCTAATGCGTTAAATTCTCAATGAATGCAAATGATTTTGGTCAGAGGTCACAGAGCTAGTTCTTGGAGAGTCAAGGGTTTGGTCTCTGGCCCTACGGATTGTTCTAGGCAACTTTTTCTACCAAATGTAGTCTTAGCCCCTAGAAGAGAGATCTGTATATCTGGAGCTATTAGTTGTAAGGTCAGACATTGGTGTTAAATAGAGATTACCTGGAATATTCAAGCTTAGGGCTTGGAAGAATGACAGAACAGAGCCTTAGGCATGTATAGCACTATAGCCTCCTCCTTGTTTGTCTTTAAAGACTATTGTGAAAGGGATTAAGAAGAACAAAGTGCCAGTTATAAAAATAGACACAGATATGTAAAGTTCAGCACAGGGAATATAGTCAATAATATTGTAATAACTATGTTTGGTGCCAGATGGACACTAGATTTATCGGGGTGATCACTTCATAAGGTATGTAAATGTCTAATCACTATGTGGTACACCTGAAACTAATATCATATGTCAACTATAATTGAAAAAAATAAAAAAAAAAAAAGCTTGTAGGTTGAGGCTAGGAGGCTGGCAGAGTCAAATGCACACATGGCATTTTTATGCACGCACAGATCTGTGTATGCAGCTCCTCACACATGTGAGTGGCTTAGTCACCATTACCCATGAGCGGGTTAAATCTCTACTGTAGTTATCAGGATGGCTTAGATTGGGTTTATCTTTATATTGCAGATAGTTTTGGAACTGAAATCATGATTACAAAAATATTTTTTTAATGCAAAACAAATTAATAATAGCTCTAGCACCCTCCAAAGACTATTTCTCACTTTCCATTATTTAGCTCTTTGTAGACAAATCTTTATATCATCCCAATCACAGTGAACACCCAATCTGTCCTCTCCTTTCACTGATTTTATGATAAGTATTTTCAGTGACACCCTGAGTCATCATAATTACCATAGTGCTGGCTGAAAAATATTCTCTCAAACCAAGGTAACATAATTTAATTATAGATATTTAGCTGGCTACCACTACTTCCTAAATAACATTGTGTTGTGACTACTTATCTATAAGTCACATTTTCTTCTTGTGATTTCTTCTTTAGATTAGCTTCCCAGAAGTGGAATTTTAAGAAGAGGGGGTATGAATCTGGTTACTGGAGCATACAAGAAAAATATTTCCCAAAGAAATGTAACAGTTTACTCTATTAACAGCAATTATAAATATGCCCGTTTTACAAAAAGTAGCCCTCAGAATTGTTATTCCACTCTCCCCCACTTTTTTGCCAGTTTCGTAAGAATTTAATTATACCCTATTATTGATGTGATTTTCCTTTCTGTGAATCTCAGATCCCTTCTTCTTTTCAAAGACAGAGTTGGCCAAACTGGCTTAAAATAAAATTTATTTCAATTAGTGTGCATATGTGTGTATCTATGCTTATGTGTGTCTGGACACATACAAATGTCTGAGTATACAACCATCTCTGTGTGGGTACCTACTTTCATGTTCATGCCTCAAAGAACACACATATAGTAGAGTATATACATTTGAGGCTGTGTTGCAGACACCACGTTTCTGAGCATGCGTTCCTTGAAATATGTTTATGCATATGTGTGAATACGTTTTATTGTGGGATCGTAGTTGCAATGTAAAAATGAAATCAAACCCCGACAACTCGTGGCTTCACACAATTCTTCCATCTGTGCCATCTTGTTGACCATCACTTTCTTGCATAGCTCCACTAACATAGGGAACAAACTAATAAATTCCAAACAATGAAACATGTAAAGGTGTTGGGCCATTTTATGAGGACAAAGCAGACACACCCACTGCAAGGAAGAAAGTGGCTCTACTTGTCACACAGAGAATAGATAGACGCTCGGTGGGCTGGGACTTTGAAACCCCTTTATCTATTAAGTAAGTGATGCTAGGCAGGCCACATACCACCACCACTCCAATCCCCATGCCTCAGTTCTCTGAGTCTAAAGTGGGGATCAGAAAAAGGGTGTTTGTGACAGTTAAATAAGATAACAGCCACAGCTCCTGACCCACAGAAGGTGCTCAGGAGATGTGGTCCCCTGTAGGAAAAGAAGTGGAGGAGATCCAGATCTTGGGCACGGGGCTTCAGATTCTTCTCAGACCCTGAAATAGCAATGGAAACTCCTGATCATAACGGTTGCCAAATTTCTTTGCAAAAGTCTGCCTTGACCAGACCAAAGTCCTCAAACTGCTGAAAACAGGCAGGTTAAGGATAGACCAAACTCTTCAAACCATGGGGTTAACAGGGAAAAGAGAGTCAAAGGTCCTCATGGGGTATGGGGAGTTGGAAGTCACTGGGACAAATCTGTAATCAAACCGCCCCTGCCACACACACACACACACACACACACACACACACACACACACACACACACACATACACACTTCTACTTAAACAGCTCTTACAGGGAACCCCAAACTATGAAACAGATGGGAGACAGAGGCAGAGGATGGGTAGGCTGCCCCCACCCCATCCCTGGACTCTGACAAGGGGCTCCAGAGGCACTTCCACAGACCCTGAGTTCCCCACGTAGAAACTATGTATCTAGGTGACCCTTGAGTCCCTGTCAATGCTGCCATTCCCTAAGGTTAAGTCACAGTTCCCAAGCAGTAACGGACCAGCTAACATTTACTGAGAGCTTCCTCTGTACCGCGTTGCGTGCTTAGCTCTTTGCATATCTTATCTCATTGTATCTTTCTGTGTTCTCCTAAAAGTACTCTTAGGGTCCCCATTCAGCAGTAGAAGAATTTAAGGCCTGATACAAGGATTTCAGGCATTGTATAAAACGTGCCTAAGTTCCAACCAGTTTTATGCTGTGGAGCCAAGAAGCAAAGCATAATTTGCGTTCTTAACCCTGTTCTGTAAAGCCTCCCAATTTCAAGAGTTCAGTGGCATCTTTTAGATTTAAAGTTTCCACATCAGCTTACCTGGTGATACCTTTTTTGTTTTTAGTATTTTGTTTTGTTTTGCTTTGCTTTGCCTTGTTTGTTTTTTAAGATTTTCTTGTGATTCTTTTCAAAATGTTTTTTTTTTAATTAAAATTGACATACAATATTATTTTAGCTTTAGATATACAACATAGTGATGAGAATAGAGTTATGGAAGTGGTCCCAAATTATCCTCAAACTCTTCCCTAAAACCCTGTGATCAAGACAAAAAGGTAGAGCCTAGAGATACTATCTAACCTGAGCATCAAGTCATTGACTTTGACAATGCTCATGCTGCTGGTGAAGATGTTTGTTAGATAATAGGACAAGGTGAGGTTGAAAGCAGAGAGTGGCATCTGATACCTCTTGGTACTTTACAACACCACCTCACTTAATAGTCATGACACTCCAGTGAGGTAGCTGCAATTATCCCCATTTTACAGATGGTAAAATTGAGACCCAGAGAAAATTTGCTAGCGATTCCCCCAGCTCAAAAGCGACAGAGTACTCTCTGACCTTCCATCACACTCCACTAGATTTGGTGGTCTCTGGGGAGAGTGGGTCCTTGCTTTTCTTCAGAGCCTTCTTCGAGGCCCCCAGAGTCCCTTCTTTGCCTGCTTCCATCATGGCCTTTGTTATGCAGCCCTGACAAACGCTTGTCATTATGTCCGTCTCCCCTGCTGGCCCTGCCCTGAGAGCAGAGCATGGACTGCAGAGGGCCCTTGGTGAAGGAATGAGGAGCTCAGCCCAGCTGTACAGCCCAGACCTCCAAGAAGGTGAGAAGCCCTCCCCAGGATGCTCGACTCCAGGGATTGAGGCCCTCAGTTCTAAAAACCCCCTGGCCACTGAAGAGTCACACTTCCTCCTTCCCACACGGTGGTCTCTTGGTCTCTGGGAAATCCCAGGGCATCTTTTGTGTTCAAAGTGGATGCTTGCAAGCCAAATTTTCCTCAAAAGTTGAGTGAGTGAGGTGCCATTCAAATTCTCCCTGGGACTTTTGTGTGTCCTTTTCTCAGTTCTCAGACCAAATATCACAGGAGAGAATGTGTTTAAAAGCCTGAGATCTGGAGTTAGCCAGACATGGTTTCAAGTTCTGGCTCTGCCACTTTCTGGTTATCTGATTTCGGACAAATTCTTTAACCTCCCTGAACATCTAAGAGGAAACAATTACTAACTGACCATGATCATGTTGCAAGAGTCAAGATAATGCACAGAAAGTGCTTAGCACAGTGCCTGGCTCAGAGTAGGTGCTCAGACAGTAGGAGCATAAAATCGAACCTTGCCCTCTGTCATATACTCTGAGCAGTTGGAAAGCAGGGGCCAGGTGATCAGAGTGCAGCAGGGAGCAGCTCACCTTGCTGGGGGATGAGGGCAGGAAGGGGACCAAGAGCAGCCTGATGCTGAGTCAGTGGGAGTTGCGGAGGGGATGGTGACTCAGACAGATGAGCCCACTCAAAGCATCTGCCAAATCTCAACCACAAGAAGCAGATAAGAGTTTAAGAAGAAGGGTCTTTCTGTGGAAAACCATGTGCCATGTGCTAGGGAGGGGAAAAGGAAAACCAACGTGGGCAAGGGGAGGAAGGAGGTTAAAATTCAGACTGGAAAACAGAAAGGGAACCATGGGACCCACCCTCTCCCATGGTCCCACAGAGCAAGGGTCAGGAAGGCTGAAAAGAGCCAGTTGCCTGGGACTCAGGATGGAGCCTGTTTTGACTCCAGCAGAATGTCCCCAGATCCTCTTCCCATGCTCTGAGACTTTGCCGAAGCCTAGAAAGAAAAGAAAGAAACTGAGCCCTTACTCTGTGCCCAGGGCCAGACCATATTAAGCATTATCTCTGGATGCCTCCCTTTCCTAACACAACCCCAGCAGTGAAGGAGATAGCATCCACATGTCATAGCTGAAGAACCTGCAGCGAGAGAGACCTCGTCAGCTAGATAGCGGCAGACCAGTGATTCAAATCCAGACCCAGACCCAAGCAGCCACTTGTCTCCAATCCAATCCATGCCTTTCCTTCCAGGCACAATCCCTAGGCACTGAGGCTGTCAGTGCCGGGTTCAAGTTCACACTTCCACCATATATCTACTAGATGTATGACCTGGGACAAGTCACTCATCTCTGTGGGCCCTGGTTTCCTCAACTATAAACCAAAGAGAGTAGCAGTACCTATTGTCCAGGGTGTTGCGAAGGCTGAAGGAGCTAAGGCCAAGCCGAACACTGTCAGCACGTCATTTATGTCACCTGGAGCTTGTATTCTTCTCAAGAAAAGCCACTCCTCAGGGGAGTGGAATAAAGAGCATGGCCGTCCCCACCCATGCAGGCCGTAGTGAACAGAGAATCAGGCTTGGAGTCTAAAGACCTGAGTTTGGAACCTAACTCTATATTTTACCAGGGTTGTGACCTTGGACAAGTCACTAGACCTCGCTGAACTTCAGTGTCCTCCTCTCTAGAATGAGGATAATAATGCCCCCGACGTGCACAGAGTGCGGGGACATCGTGTAAACGACAGCACCTAGCGTGGCTCAGAGTGGAGCAGAGATTAGGAGGAAGGTACTGGAGTTTCCTTGTGCTGGAGAGGGCGGCTCAACTGTGGGCAGTGTGAGGGAGGCGCCAACGGGCGTGGAGGAAGGTTCCGATGACCAGAAAGATCCAAACTCCTACTGCAAAACCAAAGTGGCATTTCCCCAGCTACAGCGAAAGATTCTGATATGCATGGAGCAAAGATAAATGAGACCGTTATGGGGCTGCGGTCTTTAACCAGGTCTTTTTGCCACTTACTCAAGGTGGCCACCCAAGGAGTTGACCTCTCCCACAGAGACCTTTATGCTGTGTAACCTGGCAAAGGGGCGGGCGGGGAGTCATCCACCTACTCTGTTCCTTTTTATTTATTTATTTATTTATTTTTTTGGTGTCCACACTAAGGGAAAGTAAAGTCCACAAAGTTCCTGGAACTGGTGATGCTACAATGAAGAGATATTC
This sequence comes from Eonycteris spelaea, assembly GCA_003508835.1. NCBI lineage: Eukaryota > Metazoa > Chordata > Mammalia > Chiroptera > Pteropodidae > Eonycteris > Eonycteris spelaea. Next base: position 682,065 of record PUFA01000160.1, on the reverse strand, counting down.
ACTGCTGGAAAGGAAAGGGATAGAAGACTTCAGCAAAGGATTGCCCAGTGGAGCATTCGGTGGTGTCTCCCTGACGTTGGCCCTGCCTGGGAGATGAGGCTGGAGGACTTCACAGGAAGATGTGACTGAGAAGGTTTAAGCCACAGAGACCAAAATTAGTAACAGGTTTGGGCAGGGAAACCCTTTGTGGGTATCACTCTGCCTCCACAAAGCAGCACAGAGGAAGCTAAGCTGCTGCAGGCAAAGGCAGGTGTGGACAGCTGGGCCTCAGCCCTCTTCTCTATTCCCCCTCCCACCGGGTGGAAGTGGAATCAGCACAGGCTCGGGGTGCGAGGGGGGGGAAGATCTGGGATAATATTCCAGCTGTGTTTCTTTCCAGCTAGGGCGCTATAGGTAAGACTGAACCTTCCTGAGCCTCCACTTCCTTGTCTCTGAAATGAGATGGTGATACTACCTCACTGAGTAGTTGGGAGGAGAAAATACAGCTATAAGCATAGTACCTACTGGTATTCCCAGTGCGTATGTTATTTCATCGATCATCACAGTAGTCCAGCCATGTGGATGCTTTCAAGCCCATTTACAGAGAAGGAAACAGCTCAGAGAGGTTAAATGATTTGTCCAAGTCACACAGCTGGTAATCAGCAAGCTAGATGTCAGACTCCAGGTCTGTGGGGCTCTATGCATGCTTTAGAGCTTGGCATGAAGTAACTGAGAAAGTGATTCATTGTCCCCTCCAAGACCCTCCCTTGGTCCTTACCACATCCCCAGTGGCTTCTCCACCTCTGGGCTCACTCCTTGGCCTTGGTCTGTGACCTGGGTTTCCTGGTGCAGACACCTGCCCAAGAGGCAACCAGCAGAGAAGCCCAGGGCTATGATCTACTTACTCTTGACCCCATCTGCTGCTGGCCAGAGGTCCCTCAATCTGGGACCACCCATGCCCATGTCAATGATAGATATTCAGGAGGAAGTGGATGACCCAAAATGAACTTCATATCTATGATTTTGAGCCCAGATCTCCTTAAAGATGGCTTCTTCTGTCAGATGTTGTGTTGAAGTATGAGATTATGGTAAAGGACAGAGTTGAAGGTGCTGAATCTAATAGCACATCAGGAACGTTCATTCCAGGGATCACGCATGGCTCTAACCCTTCCCTGGAGAAAGTAAGCAGTGCTGGTCTTTGCCCCTGAGTCTTGGCGCTCACTGGACACCATGTAGTGAGGATGCTTTGGGATCTAGGGAGAAGGAGAATGGACTTTCCATAATCCCCCCTGTATGTCAGGGGCTGCAATAAGAGCTTGACATGAGTAGCTAGCTTTATCTCGGGACCCTGAAGAGCAGGCGTGATATTCCCCTAGGAAAAAGAAGAAAAAACTAAGGCTCAAAAGAGTTTGTCAAGTGCCAAAGGCCATCAGCGGGTGAGGGGCAGAGTGGCCATCTGACATCAATACCAATACTCTTTCCTTTACACAAAGACCACAGTGAATCTACCCTGTTACGACAGGAAGCACGTGCTGTCAGACCAGTCAGACAAGGTGAACAGAACCCTATATGGTGATTTTCTTCATTATCAGACCTTTCTTTAGACCTCAGTTTCCATTCTATCTTGAGCCACAACGTGACTGCAGCCACAGGTCATCCACTTGACAAATGTTTACTGAACGTTCATTATATCCAAGGCCCTGCTCTAAATCTGGGAAGGGAAGAAAAGGAAAAAGACCAAGAACCTCACCTCAGAGAACTTGGTGGAGAAGATAGGTGGAAGGCATCTGATTCAGAGCTGTCATCATCACAGTTGGAAGAGATCTTAGAAATTTTCTGATTCAAACTTTTTTTTTCCCGATGAAGAAACTGACGCCTGGGGAAAGGGAGTTATTTGCATAATACCACGGACTTGCTGACATCACTCAGGTTTCCTGACTCCTCATGCTCTTCCAGGGCATCTTCACAATTCCATTTACTACCTGACCAAGGCTGACAGGTGATCTAGCAAACGTAGCCCAGATAGCTCAGGATGAGTCCATTGTCATAACCAAAGAACTCAATAGTCTCAACAGGCCAATCTTCTGTATCAGGGAAGATTCAATTCAGCGGCACTAAGAAACTCAAAACATTCCCAAAGGGGGCTGGACTGGGAGGTCAGGGGTCTGAGTTCTAATTCTGACTTAGCTCATGCCTCACTTTCATCTTCACCTAATTACCCCCTTCTCTAGGCTGAGAGAGAGTGTATTTAAGCTCTAGTGAAGTATGTCAAAAAACGAAATTCAGCCTCGTAAATGTGAAGGTCAAACTGGCTTTATTAACGCCGTAGGGCTGCATCCCATCTAGCAACAGGAGAAACGCTCCGAGGGGCTGTACAAAATGGAAGATTTGGATAGGAAGAAGGATGGGGCAAGGGAGTTATTCACAAAAGAAAAGAAAGGATTAATTTTAGGCCAGGACATCCTCTTTGGGGAGAGGAGAAGAAACTGGCATGGGTTTTATTATGCAGATTGCCTCTTCTTCCTCTGGAGGATGGACAGGGCCCGCCTGACAGATGACCTCACAGGTGCTTGACCAGAAAATTCTGGACTGATTGATTACGGTTACATTTCTGGTAAAGGTAGAAATAGTAATTAGGTCAGTTTAGTATCATGGGCTTTAGCACAAGTGACGCCATTTTGGGCCTTTTGTTTTCCTCTCTAACAAGGACAAAATGAAAATTAAAGGAAAGCATCCTGAAATTTACCCTAAAGATAGCTCTGTACCAGGCCCAAAATTGTGTATATCATCTTTGGAACACCCAAGGAAGCATTAGCAACAGCAAAATATCAGAAACAACCTGAGAATGTATTGATCAGGAGCCAGTCGAGCACCTGCGACCTCTGAGCAATGGAACATCCTGCAACTGTTAAGAATGAGGCCACTTTATGTGAGTTTATACAGAACAAAATCCAGAATATGTGAAACCGTTTGTCCAAAATCATATGCGCTCAGATTTACATATTCATCGTCGTATGTGAAATTCCTCTGGAAGAATATTCAACTGTCTCCAAAGAGAGGAACTGGTGACGCTATGAGCTTTTTGAATTCTACACCAGGCAGCGTGTGTAGTAAGAAATAAGAAAGAGAAAAGAAACATTTCATGACAATTATCTATTCTTGCACCCAGATAGCTTTTTTTCCTCTAGACCTAATGGTTCCTTAACGAAAGGAGAGATAAACCAGCTGAGGCTCTACCTAGTTCAGCTTTGTCCATGATCATTGTCCTCAGGCCTGGCCGGAGTCCATGACTGTGCTCCCTTCTGACATGGCCCTTGCGAGGGAGAGACTTCGAATGCTGAGGAGAAGGAAAGAGCCTGGGAAGGAGGCCCTGGGCCTTGCTGAGTTGAGCTCCCCCTCTTGAGATCCGCCCACCGCCCGTCCAGCTCGCTGTTCCTTTGATGGAGTGAAGGGTTTGATCAGGATGCTTGTATTGCAAGGGACAGAAAATCTCTAAACTGAACTCTCTGAAACTGTTGAACTAGTTGATTGGCTCACATCACCCAGAAGAACTGGATTCTGGGGACACTGGATTAGGGGCCACCCCTGCTATCAGAACTCTCCATCCAGCCTCTCTAATTCTCTTCTCATGTGGTCTTGATTTTTTCCTCCACAGTGATGTGGTCACCAGCAGCTCAGGGCTCACAGCCCAAAGCTCAGCTACCTGGAAGTAAAGGTCACTTAACCCCCACACTCTGTTAGAAAACCCCCAGTGTGTGGCCGTATGGCCAGAGTCACTGGCCTAGCGGAAATTGCCTGCTCACTTCTGCACTGATCAGTATGCCTAGAGAAGCATGTCCCTCCGTCACTTCCTGCTCAAGTATAACCTCCCCTGAGAAGCCTTCCTAAATCCGCCTGAATAAACTCTCATGGTTCTGAGGATCTCTCCCTCACAGCGTTTGACTAAGCTCCACTTGCACATGTGTGATTATTTGGTTTCTGTCTCTCTAGCCCTCTAAATAGAAGCTCCATGAGTGCAAGTACCAGAATGGTTTTGCTCTCATTGTATCCACAGCACTTGGTGCACAAACTGGCACAGAGTGGCAGGGAATGGAAATAGTGGGTTCCAAAGCATGAAGACATGTAAAGTGGTTTGGATGCTTTCAGGCCTGGTTATATTTCCCTGTTGACTTGAGAAAACAAGAAAGTTCCCCGAAAGTTTTTTGGCAACATGCATTCTCCCACAAATAGCTCGGTCCTGGTACGTAGCCACTTATTCAACAAGTGTGGATTGAACACCACTACACTCCAGATACTGTTCTGAGTGTTGGGAAACAGCAATGAGCAACATAGAGAGAAACCCTGGGGAGACCGACAAGAGACAAATGAATATGGGAAGGTCGGGGGGAGGGCTGCAATTTAGAAATGGGTGATCAGAAAAGGCCTCATGAAAAAGTAGTATTTAAGCAAAGCCTTGAAGGAGATCAGGGAGTGAGTCAGATAGCTATGCAGGAGAAAAGCATTCCAGGCAGAGAAACTCACCAGTGCAAAGGCCCTGAGGCAGAAGTATGTGTAGAAAAACTATCAGAAGCCAATACGCCTGGAGTGGTAGGAAGGAGAATTCCAAGGTTAAAGCAAGGGAGGAAACAGAAACCAGATCTCTACAGAGACTGGGAGGCCATTGTAAGAATGCTGACTGTTATTCTGAGTAAGTCAGAGTTTTTGAGCAAAGGATTGACATGATCTAAATTGTGTTTTAATAGGAATCCTTCAGCTGCTTTAGCAGGCAAGGACAGAGCAAGGATATCAATTAGGAAGTTATTACATAAGCCAGGTGAGAGATAACGATGTCTTGAGCCATGTGGCAGAGATGGTAAATGTTGTCAGGGTTGGATATATTTTGAAACTAGAGTCAAAAGGATTTGCAGATGGATTGAATGTTGGTTGTCAGAGTAATAGAGGATTCAAGGATAACTCCAAGGATTTTTAACTGAACAATTCAAAAACTAGAATTGTCATTAACTGAAATAAGCAAGAATGCAGGAGAAACAGGTTTGGTAGGGGGTCGGCGATAGAAGGGAGTTATCGGAAGTTTGGTTCGATCAAGTCATGTTTGTAATACCTCTTAGACATCCAAGGGAAGATATCAAGCACAATATACAAGTAGATGAAGGCATTTGGAGTTCGTGGGAGATAACGTTTGTAGGGGATAACATTTGGGAGTCATAGTTTTAACCATCTGAAAGTGTCAATATTCAACCGTTTTGATCCACAAAATACTGCTTTTGTTTGTTTGTTTGTTTTAATGGTTCAGCCTAGAGATGGTTGTTAAAAACATAGAATTGGAACAGCTCACCAAGGATTGGATGTAAGCCTATGAGACAAGTTTCATCGACAGCCCTGCTTTCTCCACTGTTAAAATCCAGGAAGGGGAGGAGAAATCAGGAAAGAACACTAAGATGACATGGTGAGTGGGATTGGGGCAATAAGAAGTCAGGAGAATGTGGTGTCCTGGAAGCCACGGGAGGAAAATATTTCAGGAAGGAAGGAGTGAGAAATTGAGTCAAATGCATCTGAGAATTCAAGGTGAATGAGAACTGAGAATTGATTTGGTATTGGTCACTGGGGACCTTGATGAGAGCTGTTGGAATGGATTCAAGAGAGAATGAAAGAAAGGAACTGGAGGCAGTGAGTATAGACAACTATTTACAGAGTTTACCTTTTTCTTAATACCAGAAAGGGCTATTATATTTGAGTCTCTGAAGATGGGCAAAAGACTGAGAATAGAATATTTGTAATCATACTATACAGAGTAAAATTCAGATAATTAACTTCTAACTTCTCAGCTAAGGAAACTATCTCTATGTGTAGAGTTCACCCAGGTCCTTCTTCTCTGCCACCCAGGACCTGCTGAAACTTGACCCAAGCTGGTCTGATCCCACACCAGCTTAGGAAGGTCTCTTGCATGTATCAACATGTTTAATATTAATTACAAAGATTTATCAGTCTCACAGTGTACATTTGTCCAAAGTTCCAATTTTAAGCAGAGCTCTTACTACCTGTATTTTTCAAGAGGGTTGCTGTCTCCAATAGGCGTACAAAACATCTGCTATTATCCAGAAAGACTTCCTTGGTCCTACAACTCCCTCTGGGAATTTATTAATGACACTAAGACATGAACTGAGGCCTTCAGATTTCAAGTACCATGCCCTTTCCACTATGAAACATCAGCTTCGGATTCTTTGAGGTCTCTGAGGAGGTAGCGCCTGCAACGTAATTGATATGTTTTCCTGTAGATTTCTCTGAGCTCCAACTTTGCCTTCCCTGAGTTTTCAGATAAATCATGGCAGCTAGAAAGTGAAATGGAATTTTACAACAACAGGAAATGACAATTACTTTTACCATCTCATCTTAGAAGAACCAGGGACTCAATTGCCCCAGACAGATGTGGTCCAAAAGAATCTGTTAGATGCCAAGATCTACCGCCCAAATTATTGACAATATGGGCTGATAAAATTCATCCTGTCAGTAGTGGAATGTGCAGGCTGATAAAAAGAAAATACACATGTCATCAGTATCAGGGCTGTTTGTTTGCTTGGGTTTTTTTAAAAGGTCATTGTTTAAAGGGTAGCCACCTTTGGGAAAGAATGCATGAGATTTCTGTTGAAATTTTTAAGCCTGTGACATTTAGGCATCAAATGATATTTGAAAGTTCTCTCTCTGCCTCTGTCTCTATTTTTGCCCCTTTTTCTCTTCTCTCTGACTCCCCCAGATACTTTACAAGGGGAAGAAAAAGAGTATTTAAATAAAATATGATTTTTAAAAATCACACATGATATTAAAATTTTTAAGTTACACAGGAAACTTGATATTTAAAAAATTTATCTTTGTAGCTCTCCTTGGGAGATTTATTGTTGTTTTGTGGTCCAGGCTGAGGGACAGTACTAACTCACTGGCCATTTACAGAGATCCAGTGATTTACAGAGGAAAAAGCTCAGACACAGGTATACTACCTAGCTTCACCCTTACTGGCTAAGGACTCTTAGTTTAGGCTCACTGTGTCCCCTTGCTCTCCACATTCGTACCTATAAAATAAACATAATAATACCTGGGTGTCTTAGCTGAGATATTTTTGGATGTAAGTGACAGAAATTTTTCACTTAGCACAGTTCTTGGCAAATAGCTGATGCACCATAAATATGTGTTAAAAGAATAAATAAGTGTCTTAAGAAAATGGGGAGGTATCAGAAGAATACTGGGGCACCTCACAGCGTCAGAGATAAACCTGAGGAAGATCAAGAATCATGGGCAGTTCTGGTGATCTCAGAAGGAGGAGTTCATGGCAGAGTGAAGGCAAAGACCATGTCTGCCGGTTTCCTATCACACCTCTCCCACTACCCTAGCAATGTTTGAGGAGTAGCCCATGTGTACATGCGTGTGCATGTATGTATATATGTGAATGATTAAGGCCTCATGGAATGGGTTCTATGAGATGTCAAAAGCTGAAAAGGGATAGAAAATAAAGGTTTCTTTTCAGGTTCTAGACCCAATCAAGATTTAGAACAAGTATGGATGCTAATCTCTTCCCAAGATCATCTCTAAAGGAATTAGAAAGGAAAAACTAAAAATGATGAAAAGCTGCTGGGAATTGGGTGCTATTTTGAACTGGAGGGTAGGGTAGAAGGTGAGGGTATATTTGGCTCAAGCAGGAGGCAACCCAGCCCAGCAGTAGAAATATAAAAGGGAGGTGGGGAATAGTAGGAATTCTGTTCTTACTGGAATTACATTCTTACTTCTCCCTAGTCACAGCTTTGGGAAAAGCCCAGGGAGACTCAAACTTGTAGTCAAGGTATTCTCCGTAGTAAAATCAGAGCAGGCAGGAGTCTTATACTTAGAAGAGGCTGAGACACTCCCACCTCTGGTAGTTATTTCCTCTCCTGCTCTGTCTGAACCTGCAGGGCTGCAAAATTGCAATGTAAGGAGAGTGTCCTCCTAAAGCTGCCTCTTCTTGCCAGCAAAGACCTGGCCTGAGGGTTGTTTAGGGAGTGTTTTCTGATGCCTGGGCTCTCACCCTAAGACTCACCTCCCCCTACTCACTGAGTCATTAAAACTGAAACAGGTGGGGTCTGGCCTCTCACCACAAGCATTGCCTGAAGGAGTCACCAATATTCCCAGGAAAAGCCAGTTTACAAGCCAAAAGAATAATACAACTGAAGAGCACCAATATTTCAGTAGAAAATAGAGATGGCTTTCTGGCACCAGAGGCAAAGGCTGAGTGGGAGGCTGGGATCCCAGCATTTCAGGAAGGGGAGGAAAGGAGGCTGGTACTGTTACTGAGCAAATACCTCAGGTCAGTTACTGGATATGCTGTTATATGAACCATCTTGCCAAAGCTACCTCTGTCCTTCAAAGTAGGTCTTGTCACTACCACTTCACATATGAGAGACTGAGGCTCAGAGTAGTCAAATGACTTGTTGAAGGACATCCAATTTACAAATAGCACCATTGGGATTTTAACCTAGACCTGGATTCCTGAGCATCCATGTTCAAGTCACCTCCCAGTTGTGTGAACTTGGCCAAGTCACTTAACTTCTCTAACTTCTACTCCCTCTTCCCTCAGGGCTAAGAATTGTACCTGACTCATCATCAGGTTGAGGTGAGGACACAGTGAGTTTAGAAGAACTCCTGACACATAGTACTCAATAAAGATTGGTTCTCATTTTCATTATCTTTAGCTATATGTTCCTTGTAACATTATGTCCTTTCATTAAAATGTAATAAATCTCTTTCTTTGTTTAAATAACAATCAATTTGCCTCTTAAACAGGACAAGGCTACCCACATGATCTAGAAGTAAAGAAACAGACTGAGTTCTAAAATCAAACCCTAATTCTTTAGTAGGGGGCTCGAAATGAAAAAGTGAACCCTCACTTAGGAAAAGAGATCCCTCCAAGTGCCCAGAAGGACACAGGCATTATCACAGAAAGGCTCTTATCCCTAAGTCTTATTTATCCAGAAAGATCACAGGCAAAGACTGAAATACTAAGCATTGAAGAGTGCTTTCTTAACCAAGGAATATCAGTGCAATGAAATATCATGAAACCTTCAGAACTTCCTGATACAAAGGCATTAAAAGACACACACACACGTACGTACGTACACACACACACACACACACACACACACACACACAGGCATTTGCAAAATGATTAAGTCAAAAAGCACAAAACAAAACAGGGAGCAGACCATGAAACAATTCTGGGGAAATATGGCTGTGTGTGAGTATGTATAGATAAGGATAGGAAGATACAATGGGGTGTGTTAATGTCTAAGGAATATGGGTAATTTTTAGAAACTTTCTGTGAAGTTATAGTCCTTTCAATAGACATGTAAAATATGAGGAATAAAACCATACTGTACAATTACATTAAAAAATCACATCGATGAGAACCTAATTTGTTTTTTTCTGCAGAAAATTAACCTAAAATTTATATACTTGTACATATTTATTGTACCTATATAAAAATACAAAAAGTCCCCTATGTAAACATCCACAGAAACTTATGGAAGGTCAAGTGGATTTATAAGCATCACTGCAATGAGAAGCTAATCAAAACCCCTAAATGACTGACAGAAGAAAAGGACCTACTATATTCTGAGTACTTTGCAACAGTTTCCTATGGAATCCCCATACTACCTATAAAGTAGGTATCATATTACCACTTACAGATGAGGGGGAGTGAGGCTCAGAGAGGTAAAGTGAGCTGTCCAGCACCACAAAGCTTGTGGGTGTGGCTTCCCCCTCACCACACCAGGGTAGGATAACTGGCAGGCACAATGAGAAACAAGACCAGTGGATCTGCGGGCTTCCCTCAGCCACAACCCGTCATAACCACCTCCGCAAGGCAGCCTATCTCTTCCCCTTTTCAGAGGTATGGCTCCCTCCCCTCCCCAGGCTGGGAACTCCAGAAGCGCAGGCACCTTGTCTTTCTCCCCTCTGGCACTAGGCCTGGCAAGAGCAGACACTTAGGAAAAGACAGACAAAAAGACTGGAACTTCCAAGTCTTCCCCAACTGCTCTCCCATGACGAGGAGACCCCAGGATAGCACAAAGGTGCCCTGCCACACAATGACCATGCATCTGTGGCTTTGAGCGGGGAAAATGTCATTTTAGCCACAAACTTTGTCATCTGTGATTAATAACTGTTGATTGATGTGAGTGGAAATTTCGAAGGAAGGAATAAAATAATACAGAAAAGATATAAAAAATAAACATGGAAAAATAGGGTCTCTTCCTCAGGAAGAGGCTTTAGCCTGAAAATGATGCACACAACATTGTCAAATTAAGCATTGAATAAATATTTTTTAAATGGATGGATGAGTTATGATTATTTTCTGAATCCACACAACTTTGGCTTAGTAATTCTACAGGCACATCAAAATCAATATGTCCCAAATTGGCTTCATTATCCACCCCCTTCCTCTTCAAATCATCTTCACATCCTGTCCTATATTCCCTTAGGTGAAGGAGGTTTGGTCCACTGGTTGCCCAACCAGAACCTGTCACCCTAAACTCCTTCCTCTCCCTCACCAGCCCCATCTTACCCGGCAATTCTCTCTCTCAAGCATCATTAAATTCCTTTGTCTCTTCTCCACCCCAGAGGCCATCATCTTGGTTAAGAGGCAGCGGAGTAACTGAGGTCACAGGCTCAGGAGCCAGATTGCCTGGATTACCGTACGCCAGCGTTGCGCCCTTTGGTAAACCACTCAGCCTCTGGAGCTCTTATTTTCCTCACCCGCAAAAGGGAGAAAATAATAGTACCCACCTAAAAAGATAACTAAGAGAATGAAGTGGGGCAAGGAGGTCACCTCCCACCTGGCTTAATATAAGATTGTACTGATTAGTCTCCTTGCTTTAAGCCCTGACCCTTCTTCCCAGGGCAGTCAGAGGACCTAATTTCAAAAGCAAGTTTGGTCTGGCATGCATGCTACCTAGTAAAGAGTCTGCTTTTGGCAGTTGTGAAATCCTAGATTCAGATGCACGTGTCCCCATGGAAGGCAATTACTTTGATTCTCTCACCTCCTCAGTTTCCTCATCCCCAAACACTGCTAAACATTGCTGTGTTGCTCTCCTACAGCCCTCCGGTCTCCAGTGACCCAGATGCCTGAGTTTCTTAAGCAGGCCATGCTGTGCCTTCCCACGTGCTCTTCCTGCTGCCTGATCCCCCTGTGAATGCATTCGTAAAGACCTGGGGCAACTGGCTTCTTTTCCAGGATAGCCTTTTCTGACATTTCCAGTTCAAGCTGAGTCCCCACCTCGGTACTCCTTCGTGCCTTGTTCATTGACATTTTGTCCCATCTGCTTATGCGTGCATGTCTCCTCCACCAAGCAGACCCCGTGGGACAGTGACTATGTGTTACTCATCTCAGAATACCCAGACCTAACACTGTCCTCAGTCTGAATGAGATAGTGAACATGTATTTCTTGAATATTTTGGTGATGAGTACTTTGACAACACCAATTAGCGTGTCTTACTAATTTTAAAAAAAATATATTATGAATATAGGTTCTATGGCTTATGATTTATTCCATAATCATCCAAAGGATGGACCAGCTCAGTCATACTGTAATATCAATGCCTATCTCTGTGGCTACTTGACTGCATCATCAGATTTGAACTTAAGATTTAAGAAGATATGTCACGGAGAAGAAAGCAGAGTCTGACTTATGACAGGTCTCTATCATACCAGGACCCAGAAAGCCTCATTGTCACTAAGGCACAGAAGGTACGACCTGTAACTGTGTTCTTACTACTGTCCTGGGAGGATGGGTATGGATGTTGATACTGGAAGCCCCTGCCTGGAAAGAAAGGAATTAAGTAAACCTACGAATTAGCTATGCGTCCTTGGGTGTATGGGATGGGAAACCAGCTTACACGTGAAGGGAAAATAATTTAAGTGCATGGGAGCAGCTCTTGGAAACCAACAGCAGAAAAGCAACTGAAGCTCAGGACAAAAGGAAGCAAGGATTTGAATTAATGCTGGGATTTCATCTTCTCTCTGGCTTCTAGACCTTTATATGTTGCCTTCAGCCTCTCACTACAGACCAGCTTCCTCCTCCTGCTACTCAACAGGGTGGGAAATCAGGTGTTAGGGAGCTTACTACCTCACAGATAACAATCCAGACCATGAGAAGGAGGCTGCACAACTCTCTTGTCCCAAGAAAAGGGCACATTGGCCCAGCCAGGCTCGAGTGTCCACTTTTAGACCAATCATCTGCGTCTGGAGGCTGTTGCCCCACAGCGACCTAGCTGCTCTACCACAGAGAGAGAAGAGGACCAAGGTTACCAAAAGCCATGTTGGCCCATTAGGTCTCATGGGAGAAAATGAGCATAGAAATGGCTCTCAACAGCAGAGGCTAGAGAGGTGACTATGCTGCATGCGTAACAATCATAAGAAGAATCGGTCAGAATGCAAATTCCAGGGCCTTGTCCGCCATGAGTCTGATTCCGTAGGTCCGGGCTTGACCAGGGCATCTGTGGTTTGAACAAGGGTCCAGATAATTCTGACGCATTGCCAGATTTGTGAAGCATTGGCTCAGCTTGCACTTCAAATTCAATTTTATGTCTCTGTTTTATTCATTTCTGTTTTGGGGTTTATTACTCTTCCCTCTTTCCTTTCTTGAATATTTGTACCCCTTCTGGGTTATTTAGGTAGAGACTTCGTTCTTCGTTTTTCTTCTTTCTCACTAATAGAGGCCATCATGAGCAATACTTTTTCCTGTAAGCAGTAGCATGGCAGCATCCCATAAATTTCTATGACATGCTGTGTTTATATCTTTGTTCTTTAAATACTCTGTTCTGAATTGCTTCCCTCTCCATAGCTTTATTTAGGACTGCTAACTTCTTTGTGTCCGGATAACCCCTTCTTGTTTGTGAGATTTATTTTCAGTTTCATTGAACTGCAGCTTTAGGGCATGGAAGGCAAAATGTTTCTGTCTTTTCTTATTGAATAAGCATCTTTGTTTCCTAGTAAATGATACATTCCACGAAGGATCTACCCTAGAGTCTTCACGTTCTACACTATACTTCACTTCCACCAAACAACCATCAATAATGACTCTTTAGCCACGCCTGTTAAAAAATATAGCAGACAGGGATGTTGGCACCCTGAAAGGAGGTGAGGCAGGTGGCTGGATTCGCATCTCCATCCTCCCGTTCCCTTGGGCGGCTAACAGGCTGGGCCGCATCCCTGTGTGGGCACCCAGGAAGGCCAGCCATAGACTGGGCACTGGCTGGGGATGTGCATGAGAGGCCAGGATGGTATGAGGGTGTTTTAGGTTCCACCCACAATGCCCGTTCCCCTTATCCCTCCTAGACTCCCTTCCCATTCATAAGAGGAAGAAACAAAAGGTCCCAGAACCCTGGCTCTGGTGGGGGGGACCAGAGCCTCGGTCCAGGCTAGATGAAGGAGGACCTTGTCTTAGTGTGATTTGCTGCCTGTGGTCAGAACATGTCTTCCATCTTTCCATTCACTCCACCAGCTGTAAAGAGACTGCTAGGAGGGAAGGAATCAGCTGGTAGATCTGGGGCAGCAGGTGGAGGGGAGCAGAATGGACAGGAAGGAAAGTGGTTTGAGAAAGCAGTTAAAAGTTTGATGAAGAAGATAAAGCAAACAGGATGATTAGATGAGCTTGAGAAAGCCATCACCACTCAAAATTGTAAAACTAAATGTGTCACCCTACAAAGAACTTGCTCTGAAATTTGGGGACTGAGTACACCAAATACGGTAGATTAGTGAGCTGCAACAGGCCTTTACACCTTCTCTGAACAGGTCTCTCCATGGTTGTCTTCAGGTATTTCATCCGAAGGGACTGCCACATGCTGTATATTGCCAATTATGCCGCTGGCCTGAGCTTCACAGTCTTCAGGAACTCAGAGCAATTGAAAACTACAATTACGCTTCTAACCTTAAAAAGGATGAAGTATGTGTAAACCCTTGCCACTGCCAGAGAGTAGAGACACCAGTTTTGCCTCCAGGATTAACAGCACGGCACACTGAGATCCTGACAGAGCTACCGCCTCTGATGACTACACTTGCTCCATTGCAGAAGATGCCCACTTCCAAAGGGAATTGAGCCACAGAGTAATCACTTCTGAGAAATGCCATGTCCTGGATATAGCAGTGACGATGGAGAAACAAATGATCAACAATTGGACCAAAGTATGGATACGGGATCTCCAGCAGGACTGCCTCCTCTCTTTTCCTGTTAGTCTTAGTATGGATTTGCAGCCAGTTACTTACTCAGAACACTCATTTTGGCGTTCAGTAGCATATTATGAATGAAACCAGAGAGTTGGAGAGACCTTCCATGCATCACAGCCCCAGTCACTGTAGACCGCTTCACAGATCCATCAGATTCAGAGAGGTTCTGCTTAAGTTTACTCCCCAGCCTCAACCAAAATGCTACAGTAGAAATGACAAGAAGACATATGGGAAGAGGAGTGTGTTTGCATGCATAGGTGGGAAGTTGTTGCTGAGTGCCTAAGTGATAGTGCAGTCTTTGTGCAGAGCCCCAGTTATAATCAGAGATACGGCTGGCATGCTGCAACAGTGTGTAGAATTCCACCAGGCTGTACTCTGAGGACCTTCAACAACCAGGAGTTTGCGCTCGTCTGGCTCAGTCTGTTATTCAGGGTTTCAAAGCCATGAATCAGCTAACTAGTACGTGCACCTAAGAATGAGTCTTGTTAAAGGGTAGGGAGCAGAATACCAAAGGCAGACAGTAAGGAGCACTCCTTGCTTGTTTGGACTTCATCTGAATGGACCTCTTTAGTGGTTGGCTAAAGTATTAACTCAGATGGGATCTCCTTCAGTGTGTTGCTCAAATATGTCATAAAGCATCCTCGCCAATTAAATCCCATCAAAAGGCTTAGTGTAACAACTCTCTTGTCACGGTACTTGTGTGTGGTCCCCATGGACTATTTACTATCCAAAAATTCAAGCTAGAAAAGGACACTTGAGGTCTCATCAATTAATGCAGCTTGTGGAATCATTCAGTTTCCTATACATTAGATGGGAAAATTAGTGTCTAGAAACACTCTCCCATAAAGGAGGAAGAGAAGATTTTAAAGACTTACTGATTTCTTGTTGGGCATAAAACTGAATGTCTCAAAGGTTTATTAGTAACAGTGGTAGTTATATGTACAGGTAACATTATCATGATCCAGTATCACAGTATTGTGTTGTTGATATACAGTTTTAGTTTGTGTAAATTAGTGTGTGTGTGTGTGTGTGTGTGTGTGTGTGTGTGTATGCTGCTTGATTTAGCCAAACCTTTATAAAGTTACAGAACCTAATCTATTATTCCCACTTCTCCATTATTTTTGTATATCTTTTTAAATATATAATGTATTTCAAGATTTTCAAATTATCATTTAGAAACAGATTTCCCTTGTAGAAAAACAAATTGTTCTGCCTTTTACCAAAAATGTGCTTTTGGGGAGGAAGGGTAGGGGAAAATGTAGCAGGCAGCAGGTTGTGGTGAAAAAAGCAGGTCTTGGAGTTGGCTCCTGGCTGTGCCTCTAATTATTTCTGTGAAACCTTGGACAAACAATTTACCTCCTCTAAGTCCATTCCCTTGGCTGGAGAAATCATGAGTGAAGACAAGCATGTACTGGGCATTATTAGCATCAGTTATGCTGGGTTTGTCCTGCAGGATCAGCTGGGTTTATTTAGATGAGCGAAGATATCAGAGAGATTTCTATAAGGGGATGCAGAGCTCATATTCAAGGTGTGCACTACAGTCTTTTAATGAAAAGGTGTAAATATTGTCAGCAGAAGCAGACATGGTGGTTGTCTCTACTTAGCTGCTATTTGGCACAAAGAAGAATATGAACATCATTACATGACTTCTCCTTCATCCCCTCCAACTCTTCCTTATCTTTTAAAACTTAGCTCAGAGTCAGTTCTTCCAGGGAAGTGTTACTCACCCCACCTTCTTCCCCCATATCACACCATTGATTCCCATTCACACAGATTACCTTGTGCTATCCCCATTGTCATTACCTGTTTCCTACCACTATGCTCTGAGCTTCTTAATAGCAAGCTCTGGGAATTATTCAAAGTAGAAGCAAGAGAGAGAAGGATATCTGGTACACAGCATCAAGTATTGTATAGAATAATGTATTTTAGAGCATGCATAAAGTATGCATATTGTCACAAGGATGTGGAATGAAATATTTATTCAGAAAATATTTAGGGAGCAAACACCAGGCATATAGGAGTGAACAAGAGTGTCATGATTCCTCTGGTAAGGGATATGGACTTTTAAACAGGTTGGTGTGAGGAGGCTCCAAGCATGGGTGCAGTACAGAGTGCTGTGAGAACATATAGGGTTAGGCATCGCTTCCCACCTTGGGAGTTCACAGAAGCTGGCTGAAGGGTATGGCTTTTAATATGAGGCTCAAAGATTAGGAGTTAGTGAAGCAAAGGAAGGAACAGGGAGAAGATTGTTCTAGGCAGGGGCAAGAGCAGGTGAAAATGCCAGAGGACATAGTCAGTTCAAGAAAAGGAGTCCCGTTTAGCTTAACGTTAAGAGGGTGGGGAAGGAGTGGAGAGAAAAATAAGCAGCACCAGACCAGATAGGAATTTGTGAACCATGCTCAGGGATTTGGATTTCACAGTAAGAGGGCCCCACTGAAGAGCTCGTGCAGCAAATCTAAATGAGAGGTGATGGTGGCCAGAGTGAGGGTGGGCACGGGGGAGGGGAGAAAGAGCAGGTGGAGAGGGATGTTTAGGAGATAGATGCTTAGACTTGGCGATCGATAGGCCATGGGGGTGAAGTTAGAAGGGCAGGTCCAGAATGTTTGAGGACTTCAGTAGTATCATCCACCAAAAGGAAGGAACACATGGGGAGCAAAAGGTTTTGGAGGACAGGTGGAGAAGACAGTGAGTTAGATTCAGGCTGGTCATATTTGATATGTCACTGGGTCATCTGAAGGAGAGGACATTTAACAAGCAGTTGGCTGTTTATAACAATGGTGACAACACTCAATTTAGCTCTCACTGTAACCTTAGGAGGAAGGAAAACTGAGACACAAAGATGTCAAGTAACTTATCCAAGTTCACAGAGCTACAAAGAGGAGGGGACAGTTTCATACCCAGAGATTTGGGTTCCAGAGCTCATATGAGGGATCTAAAACTCAGGAGAGAGGGCCTAGAGGTGTAACTGGAAAGTCATCCACACACAGACAGAGGGCCACTGAAGGCAGGAGAATGGCAGTGATCACCAAGGAGCAGTGTCCAGGGGAGAGAACTGAGAACAGAAGCAGCACCCTGAGGAACAACAACGTGGGAGGACTGGGCAGAGGAAGAGAAGCCAAAAAATGAGACTGAGAAGGAATGAAGAGGGATGAGAGGGAAGCCAAGCGAGGAGGTGTTCCCAAGTAGGAGAGGGGAAAAAAGTATTTCAAGGAGAGAATAGCATTGTCATACACTGCTGGAAGTTGAGAAGATGGGAACTCAGAAGCCACTATGGCATCTAGAAATAAGGAAACCATTAGTTACATTGGTAAAAACAATTTCTGTAGAGTAGGAGGGCAAAGCCCTCAGGACAGTGAGTTGAGAAGTTAGTTGTAATGGAAGGAATGTGACAGGAAGCGCAGATAAGCTTTTGATTGTGTGTGTTGTTGAAAGAGGGCCATGGCTGAAGGTAATCACGGGGCTTAGCTGAGGAGTTCCTCTCCCTATTGTATATCTATTGTCTCTATTGTATGTCCTATATGTAAACATTCAAGCCCTAAAACATCTTTTTTAAAAAGTGTTTATTAAAAATGAAGACAGGAGGGTATATTTAAGTATTGATGGGAGGGAAGGAGAGTCTGAGGATACAGGACAAAGAACAGGTAGTAAGGAGAATGAGGTCCTTGAAAAGGCAAGAAAAGAGTGGGTTCCAGGAAGAATAGATCCTTGCACAAGTAAGGGCACTGCTCCCAGTGAAACAGGAAGGAGAAAAGAAAGACAAGCTGGAGGAGAGAATACAGACCATGGAAACAGAGAAGGATCACCAGCATCATAAGCTTGGAGACTATTCATTTTCCCAGCACCAATATGCATGGCTGTCTGGTCTTCCTTTAGGAGTGCTCAGTAGTCTAGAGGGAACGAGAAGAAGATGTACAGATAAACTGAGTCAAATTAGAGGCTTTGCCAGAAGAGTATAACTAAAAGCCACTGGGACAGAGGAATTGAAACTATTGGCATTAAAGTGGCGAGAGTCATGTTCCGTGGGGTCCAGACTGATTGGTGAAGCTGTGAACTCTCAACCACCATCAGCCCCCCACCAACACCTTTACTGCAGGACTCAAAGGGCAGCCAAGACTTCTTCTTGGTTTCTTAGTCTGGATTCCAGATCACTCTCCTGGGGTGGGGTTCAGGGGAGGCTACAGAAACACCCCATTGCTCCAAACAGTTAGCCTTGCGATGGCCCTACCTTTTGGGACACTCCCCAGGCCAGGCCCATTTGAGGGAAAAATGAGTCTTGTCTTTGTCTAAAGCTTCAAGGTCTTTGGGGATCTTTCCAGCTCTGGTATAATTGTAATCCCTAAGTACATATGTTATGTCCCAAAGTCAATATATAGAGTTAATGCAATCCCAGGGAGAATCCCCTAAGTCCTCTAATAGAATTTGACAGCTCCAAGTGCAGGATACTTACTCTTCCAGGTGAAGAACCGTCAAAGGATTTGTCTTTTAATAGCACTGGGAGCCGATCCCTCCTGAGCGATTAAGATGTGAATTGTCAATCACTGAAACCATCCTTTGCTGAATTAAAAGCAGCAAAAGTGACTAGAAAATAGATTCCTAAGATAAATTTGAACCCTGGTAAAACTAGTGTTAGGCCGGCAAGGAAACACATTGGAGTATGAGATTGTTATTTTATAAACATCACCAGGACAGTTGGCTCATGGGCTGGAGGAGAGCTCATTTAAATTCAGACCACATGCCTCTCAAGTTCAGCTTTATCCTAGTGTTAATCTGTGACAAACCTGGAGACAAGGGACCAGCACCTCCAACCCTGGTGCTGATGAGGAGATAAATTCCCAGCTATTGAAGAAACAGATACCATCAGGGTTCTGATGAATGAGTTCAAATATATAAGAATGAAAACTTTGCACCACAACGTAATAAAAATAAATATCAAAAGGAAAACAGTGGCATTCATTATGTCTGTCACATTCTCCTTACAGGTTTGCTTACTGCCTGAAACAGATAATGGATAGGCAGCTATGTGATCCTCTCTGATAAGTGGTCAAAGGAGATAAACAGAATCACACTAGGAAATGGAGACCGTAAATCACCCTGTGGAAACCTGAGCCATCTCGCCAGCTATGAAATAAAATTTAGATTCAAACAAGTTTCAGGTCCCATTATATGCCTATTAAAGCCACAAACATAAATATGATAAAACCCAAGATTGGCAGCCAGTGGAAGTACATCCTTCAGCATTGCTTTCTAGAAAGACTGGACCAATTTACATAAGCAATCAGCAGCATGAATGGGAGCTGTGCTTATGTTCACACTCTCTGACCCGATAATTCTCTCTTGGGTAACAAACCCCTGTGGTATTAGCCCAAAAGAAAGAAAAGCATGTCGATAGCAGCATTACCCATAATGACTAAAAACTGTCAACAACCCAAAGGCCAAAGAAGAAGGGCTTGACCTAGCAAAGCGAAATGTGTTAACACCGTGGAAGGGTGCGGCAGCATTACACAGGATGGATGCGAGGGCTTCGAAGTTTTGGAAACGTTTCGATGCAATACGCATGGTTGTCATTTGCATGCATGTCCAATGTCTTCCTGGATATTGATGTAGAAGAGGCTTAGATGAGATGCAATTCACTTAGAGTTTAGTGTTCATTAAGCTTTTATGATGAGTCGGATACTAATTTTAGCCATTCATTTGACTTCCATCGAGTATTGACCACAAGCCAAACACTAAGGATATTAAAATGAGGAAGAAATGCTTCCTACTCCCAAGAGCCTCAGGTCAGAAAAGATGACAGGCAGACAGACAGACAGCCACACACACACAGACTATGATCAAGTGTGGTGAATGGTATAAGAGGTATAGATACAAGGTGCTGCCTGCAAAGGAGAGGCGCATGGATGGAATCACAGGTCTTCATACACAAAGTTGGGGTGATTCACCGGCTGGGCAGATGTGGAGGAAGACAGTGTTCCAGGCAATGGGAAGAGCATTGCACAGGCAGCAGCCATACAGATCCGTGTGTGTGAGCACATCCCGATAGATCTGCAGGGCCTGAAGAGTCTTCTTTTATGGGACCCAGGACTGCCTTCCCAGGGCCAACTCAACCCAGCCATTTCCTTTCACTACCTTCCTTCCTCACATCGCTCCTCCCCTCATTCACACCACCACCACGCCCCCCCCCCTCGCCACACCCCCCCCCTCACTAAATCATCTAAGGCCATTTGCCCTGGGGAAAATGATCCTGTGCCATGTGCTGTGTGAGTAGGATTATTCTGAAGGCTAGTTTAAATAGGAAACGATTCTTATTTTATATGGTTCACATCTTATTCATTGTGGAGTGTTATTTCTTAAAAGGATACTTGGATAAGATCCAACCATATTAAAAGGAGACATAAAATCTCGGGTGAAATTAGCCAGTTACCAGATTCCTGAATGTGTTGGATATGTAAGCCATTGTTAATAAATTGAAAAGGGGAGAAAATAAATCAGAAAGGCAAGGCCCCTGGCTCAGATAAATATTAACAAATACGTGGTGTGTAGAGTGTTATAAATGAGAAATCATGAGAGCAAGCAGCCACAAGTTGGCATTTGAATGTTGATGTTTTGAGAGCTGTGGGCGTTATTGTAATTCAATATATAGTTTGGTTTGACAATGTATGGCTTGGCATTTAGAAACCAGTGTTGTGTGTGAGAAGAAAAGCTGGGAGCTTTGAAAAGAAAAAGAGGACATAAATCAAGAGGTTCTTACGTGAGAATAATAAAAGAAGGGGTTTCGTGGAATGATATGATTACTAACACATGGGTATCAACTTGCGACTTCGAAAAATAATCTCTTCCTGCTCAGATGACCTAAACTGCCCTTGGCGGTGACTTGCATCTAAGTAGGAAGCATGCGAAGTGACATAAATGCAGTCACAAGCCCAGAACTCAATCCTTTCTTACTGCCATTCTTAGAAGACTGGGGCTCCCTGAAGGAGAGAGATAGATTCAGGGAAGAAAGCTGGGTCAGGAGCTGCTAGGGGCTGGAAAGCGGCTGGACAGCGATGATGTTCGGTCGCAGGGGAGGGGGCATGCTGGACTGTGGGGCAGTGGGGCAGGCACCCGCCTGAGAAGGGGGTCCTCTCCTGTGGAATGTGTCGTACAGCAAAAAGAACTTCAACCTGAGCATCGAGGCAATAATTACAGCCAAACGGAGCAAGCTGAGAGTCCGTAAAAGATACTTGAACCTCAGATGATCCTCTGAAAAGTAATGTTACTGCGCACTGAGCTGACAAGCTGGGCAGTGAAGTGCTGATAACAGACGTCAGGAAACTATACACCAATCACACTGTGTTATCGGAAATCCAGCCTCAAGTTGCGATCTGTCCCCAAGTTACAGAACACAGTATCTCTTGTCCCACAATCCTGCAGACATCCCAAGCAGTTTGGTTAAGTTTCAAAATTTGTCCAGATGATTCTATCATGATGTCTTTAAATCATACATAGTGTGCGTGTGAAGCAAAGGACCCTGGTTGCATCTTATCCAAGTATCCTTTTAAGAAATAACACTCCACGATGAGTAAGATGTGAACCATGGTAACTAGTCAAGGGCGCCAGGTGGAACCAGCCTGAGGTATGGCTGAGGGGAGTCTTGGGGGAACTTATCCACAACAAGGACTGGTTAACACCTGGCTACCCTGCGGTCACACCGTTCCTCCATCGATGTGTACCCATTTCCTCTGCTTCCTCTCCAAATGGTCTAGCTTATCATTTGGATTGGGATTGTGCAGCAAAGAGTGATCACCAAAATCTATGTTTCTTCATTCATAGACTGTATTTCCCAGTCTCTCTTGCAGTCACATGATTAAGTTCTGCCTTGGCCAGTGGGAGATGAGCAGAAACAGATGCCACTCTCAGGACTGTCCCATACACAAGTTCCATCACACCCCTACTTGCTGGTCTCCCCCTGGCTGGCTGAAATGGATACAACCTTTGGATCCCCTTAGAATCCCTTAGTTGAAGGTGGCAGGGCATCCAGCAGCCTGGGGCCTGGAGACCACATGATGGATGACCTCCTGATGACCTGATCATGTGTACCAGACCTGTAACAGAAGGAGGAAGTAGCTTCTGTCACATCTGAGCCATCGTACAATGTGGGGTTTGTTAGTGCAGCAAGCATGACCTTAATGCACGTAGATGGCAAACAGCCAGACAAACAGACACAGCCACCCAGCTTTGACTAACTGAAGCCAGCCAATAGATGATTTCGCTGATGGTGGTATCATCACTTTAAGTCTGGCCAAAAAGGAAGAGTTGGTGACCTCCTAAATGGCAGCCCCCTATGGCTACAGAAAGGGAAACAGAATTGCACAACATGCTGTGGAGTCGCCAGGACAGGATGACCCGTCCATTACCTGGGCTATGATCTGCTGGGCCTGTGATATGCTGGATGCTGTCCCAAGGGCAGAGGCCAGCTCTAAGTGTTAAGGCAGCAACGGAAGATAAAGAAGCTTGAGAGGAGGCCAAGGCAGCCAACCAAACAGTAGGCGCCATTTGCCTGTGGCCAGAATATAGAACTCTCTTCCTGGAAAAGCATCCCATTGGTTAAGTGTAACAAACCTCCTTTTACGGAACACACGGTTGGACTTGTTACTTTTTCTTTCAGGCCCCTGAAATTGGTTTAAAGAGATATTCTTATAAGCCACAAGGGAAGGAATGACTCAGATACCCCGATTGCAACCAACTCTCCCCACAGCTGGGCAGCTTATTAAAGAGGGGGCCTGGGTGGCTTTCTCAAGACTTCATCAACAGCCAGAATTCATGTACTTGCATCAGATCCCAGCCTCTTGGCATTGTACTGACCAACGAGAGCATTGCCAGGAAAGCTAGCCAATGACAAAGAGATAGGAAACCAAGTTGCATCTACCAAGTCCTGGGGCCAGTCAGTCAACAGAAGGAAGGAAAGGCCCCAAGATGGCTGTGGTCCCAGTTTTCACAGGGCCAGTACCATGGTGTCCAGTTAGAAAGACAGACAGATTTGAACATTTGAGGTAGAGGAGAATCAGAATAGCTACCTCTCAGGTTATCACAGGGGCTCCTCTCTGTCTGGGGTAATAGGCGGCTGTGATTGCAGGTCCAAAATACTACTTCTGAAAGAAAATTCTTCCCCTAAACAGAGTGGCATCCATTGCTTTGTGCTCCCCAATCCAGTACCCACTCTCTTTTCTTTTAATATTCAATACCCCAGCCTGCTCTGAAGGTTCCCCTCTCCTAATCTCTGGACTCTGGGATAAGGGGACCCAACCCCAGCTCCAGGCACAAAGCATGTTATCCATGTTTTCTAAGCTTAAGGCCAGTCCATATATCTAGTGATTAGTTCAGGATTAAGTGAGCAACTAAGTCCAATCAGAGTGAATTCTGGGGCTTGGTAAGAGCCATCAGGGAGAAAAATCTTGCTCTCTCCTTCAGGTATGAAAACATGCAAGCTGAAACTAATCTTCTACAGCCTTCTTGCTAGAATATAGGGCCTGAAGAAGAAGCCATTAACAGAACTGGGCTGAAAGCAGTGAAAAAAAACAACAAAAAAAAAACCAGGTCCTGATTACATCACGTAAGCACCAGCTATAGCTGAAGTCAGATGGTTTTCAGTCCATTTATTCAATATAGTTTGAGGTGTAATTTTTCCTTCTTTTTTGACAGAGAAAGTGTCCTGGCTAATGTAATGGGTCTTAGTGGAGGGATCTTGGAAAGAACTTACAGGTCCTCAGGGAGTAATGAGAATGAAAAATCAGCATCATCTTCAGAAAGGCTGCAGAAAGAGGAGTGGAGGTCTGTTGGCCTTCTGCCTGGGACTCCCAAGACTGGGCCAGCCAAGGGAGAGCCGGCTCAGAGCACCTGGTGTGCACGTTATCGGTATTCTCCCTAAAAAGCCGTCCCATGAAAATCATCCTGAATATTCAGACATCCTATATGAAGCTGCTCTTTGAAGCATTACCGTAAAAGTTAAAAATTGGAAACTGTTTACAAGTCCAACAATCCGGGGTTGGTCCAGTGAGCTTGCTGCCTTCAAAATGGCATTCATGGAAAATATGTAATAACAAGGAAAATATTTATGATAATGTGAGTGAAATCAGGGGATGAATTGTATAGTCAATATGAACTCAACTATGTGAAAAGGGAAGAATAAAGTAGAGTTGCATACAAGAAAAACAAAAGAAGTACATGTACCCAAAAGCTAATGCTTGGGTAGTGGGACCATTCTTCTTCAGCTCGGCTTTATTTTCTGAATTCTCTTTGTGTTTTTATAATGCAAGGAGGTTTTGTGCGGTGTTAGTGATGATGTTGCACATAGACAGAGGGAACACAGAGACAAGCAATTTCTGAAATAAGGAAGAGATGAGGGACCTCACTATGCCTTTGCCCAGCTAGAGGCAGAGGACCCTGGTGAGGTATTGGATCTGGTCCCAGATGTTCACCTCATCAGCCAGGTGACCTATAGCAATTCTATTTGTCTCTCTAGACCCCAGCATCCTCCTACGCCAAAGGAAAGGCCACAAATAGAAGTCCTGGAAATAGCATCAAAGAGGAGTCAGGTGCTTGGGCTCTCCACCCACATGCTCAACCATATACTTGCTGAATGAGTTCCCCTCTCAACGTCAGCTCCGCTGTTGGGGACAATCCACCCACTCTGCTCGTGGGCTGTGCATTGCCGTGCATATGGGAGGTTGTCTTGTTAGAAAGCCCTCTCCCACGCGGTCCTGCCTCGGCCCCATCTGCTCTCATCTCTGCCCACTCAAGTTAAGCCATCTGTAAACAGCAAGTCAGTGTTCTCTTTGATGGCTCTCCAGGCTATGCCCTTTTTGATTTTCTTGTAGCAAGGCCTGTTTACCCACTCCCCAGAAACAGGGCTCAAGCTTCATTGAACATGAGCTCCAGAAGGAAAGTGTCTCAGGAGTTCACGGCCATAGATGCCAAGTTTGCGACTCTCAGGGTGCCCCAGTGGAGTTCTTGATGAAACACGTCCCAAAGGGCCACCTTTTCTAAGTGGATAGAATTGTTCTCATTTCATTAAAGACCTAAGTCCTGGAAAGGGGGGGTGGGTGATTTTCACCAGGTAATCAGAATTCGAGGGTCCAAAATCGAGCCTTTCTGGCCGCAGAATCCACTTCTGAGAGGGGGTGAGAAGTATGAGGTGCAAGAACATAGGAGGTAAGAACCTGGATGGTCCTTAGAGATGATTTGGTCTACCTGCTCCTGGGACAGAAGAAGAAACCAAAGCCAGAAAGAGCTGCAACTCACCCCAGGTCATATAGCTTAGCAGCAGCAACATTCAGGCTAAATCCCAACTTTCCTGACCTCTTGCTTCTCCACTCACCTGCTTGTCACCTCTGCCTAGGAATAGGGAATGAGAAAGGGCCTGGCAAAGGCAGAGGGAGGTCAAATGACCCCTCCAGGGCCCTGTGCCTTGGGCTGGGAGGGTTTCCACTTGGCCTCATCCCTGCATGGAGCCTCTGGCCCTGTTCTCTGCAACCTTTAGCCAAGACTGGGATTCTCAGAAAGACTATGAAGGGAAGTTGGCTCTAATAGCACATGCTCAGACCCTCTTTCTCTCAATCCGGGACCTTTATGGCAGACTCTACTCTGATCTCTTGAGGTGAGATTCCTGCTTGCATCCAGCAGTGGGTCCCCACTGCCCTCGACTGACACCCAGCCCCTCTGCCTTACCTTCCAAAGCTCTCATGACCCAGCTCCAATCTGGGCCACATTTGAGAGTGGAAGGGAGCTCTATGAACAATTACGCTGGAACACCTTGCATAGACTGGGCTGTCCTAAACACACCTGAGCCTGTGGTCACCCTAGCTAAGCCAGGTTCTCTTGTGGCATGATTTGAACATGTTCTCATCATCTTTTTTCTAATCTCTCCCCTTTCTACTTGACAAAGCTCTACTCATCCTTCAAGACAAGTTAAAAATCACAATTCTCTGTGAAGTGAAGCCTACCTTCCTCCCGAGAGACAGGTTTGATTACTCTCTTCTCTGCATCCAAACGGTTTGATTAATACCTCTATCATACATTGTCTTGGATCAGGGTCTCTCGACATTGGCATTTGTTGATGTTTGGGGACAGATAATTCTTTGTTGTAGAAGGATGTCCTGTGCATTATAGAATCTTTTGCATCATTTCTGGCCTCTACCCACTAGATGCCAGTAGCAACCCACCTACCCCTACTCAGTTATGACAACTGAAAAACTGTCTCTAGACGTTACTAAAACAACCCCTAGCTGAGAACCAATATCTTAAGGTTGTGTTTTTGCGTCTTTTCTTGCATTATGCAGCAAATTTTGAGAGAGTATTTTATCTTCTGCATTGTTCGGTGTCCAACACATAGTAAGTGCTTAGTAGAAATTGTCTAATATTTAAGAAAAAAAAAAAAAGAAATTGCCTACTAAATAAATGAGTGAAATGACCCAGAAGAAACCCAGAAAAGTCTTCTGGCTTTCTAGCCCCATTGGGTGCATTCCCCCAAAAAACCACTAGAGGGCAGAAAAGACTGCCTAAAGCGCAGAGCCGGTGTTAGGAAGGGCGGCGATCTGGGAGAACCCAGTGACCTGCTTTTGGGGATGTGGTGACAGGGCCCCAGTCTTCATTGCTAGGTCCTGAACATCTCCCTGCTCCCAGAGCTCGGTCTTCAGACCTCTGCTCTTTTCTAACCTCCTTCTCCCTGGGCAATCTCATCAAGGGTCATCGTTTAAATCCCGTCTATCTGTATGCTGATAACTCCCAAATTCATATGTCTAGTCCAAACATCTCCTCAAATTCAGATATGTATTCCAATTGCCTACCTCAATTTCCATTTGGAGCTCTCATTTTTAGGCATCTGGACCTAATATAGTTAAACCCGAGCTCCTGACGGTCCCTAGCTCCACATCGAGCCCCTCTCTTCCCCCATCTCTGTAAACGGCTACACTACCCTCTGGTCGTCCCAGCCTGAACCCTTAGGCTCACTCATTCTCTCACCATCTTTTATGTCAATAAATACTGTTGGTTATACCTTCAGAATTCCCTTTGTCATCATCTAAGCACTCCTTACCATCTCAGACCCTCACGCCTTGGCACAAGCCCTCGTCTGTTTCATCCATCTCCTAACCGGTCCCCTGCGCCCACCCTTGCTGCCAGCTTAAACCATGAGGAGGCAGGCTTTGTCACTTCTCTTGTCCACTGACGGCCCCCATCTCCTTCGGATATAAGTCAAAGACCCGGCGGTGGCTGAAGGGACCCCCTACGACCTGCTTCCTCCACCGGCATCTCCAACTGTATCTCCCAAACACGCACCCGTCACCCCCCAGCCACACTGGTCGCCTTGATCTCCTGTTTCCTGGCTTTGTCCCTGGAGTCCCGTCTGCCTGGCACACTGTTGCCTCACCCCGACATGGCTCACTCCGTACCAGGTCCTTGTTCAGGTGCACCTGCCCGGGGAGGCCACCCTTCACCACGCCCTTCTCTCTTCCCTCCTCTGCTGAATTTTTCTCCGCAGACGTTATCACACATTGAAACTCTGTCTGTTCTGCTTAGTTTCTTGTTAACCGACTTTCTTTGTTCCCCAAGTTCAGTCTCACTAGAATCACAACTACAGGGTGTTGTTGCGTCCCCAGCACAAGGCACGTCTAAGCACCTGATAAAACAGGTGGATGAGCAAATGAAGGAAGAGAACGGTGAGGGCACATCCTCTGGGAGAGAGCCTCGAGTCAACCAAGGAGAAACCCACTCTTTTGGGGGCTTTCCTGAGCAGGGGTTGTCTATGGAAGAGGCACCTTCATCCAAAACAGAGCACAGAATTTCCTGGAAGTTCAGGAAAAACAGGATAGGTGAGTAACATTTACATGGACAAACTCGAGCTCAGTAGGGTGGGCTCGGCCTCACCACTTACTACCTTAGATTTGTACCTCCATGCCACAGTTTCACCCCTGGAAACGGAGGACAGTGGTGAGACCAGCCTGCAGCGTCATCGTGGGGATGGAATGAGTTAATACATGTAAAGCACACAGAATACTGGGAAGCGCCACGCAAGAGGTAGGTACTGCTGGCCTTGTGCATCCCATATCTCATTCAATGCCATGACAGTACCGTTGGGTAAGTGATATTATTAGCCCATTTTGCAGGTAGTAATGTTGAGACTCAGAGGCAACCAGCTGCTTACCCAAGACCTCACATCTCCTAGGGAGAGCTGATGTACATTGTCACTTGGATCAGTCACCCTGGACCACATGGACCCCACACCAGAACTACATCCACAGGAAGGAGGTGGCCCTCGCAGACACCTCGGCTCTGCACTGAGGTGGGAAATGACTCAGAGGTGCCTGAGGCCAGCCGTGGGCCCCACAGCCTGGAAGGAAGGTAGGGGCATGGAGGGCTCTGGTCCCTTGCTCTTGGCCTTGGGGAGCCATCTGCCTATGTCCTGTGGCTACATGCCGGCCGACTGGCATGTGTGACTGGGGACCCAAACTCCTTTGCCTGGAGACAGGAGACTTGTCAAGAAATTGGAGATTCTGGGTCTAAAGAGATGCTGGTCTCCACTTCAGGTCTGTGTGCAGTTCTGGAAGAAAACACCGCCATGAACTAACTTTCCGACCAGCAAGCAGGAGCTGCCTCCTGTTGCTCACTGCTACCAGCTACCCAGGTTGTCCTGCTCTCTGACTCTGGCCTTTTGACCCCCAACCCCTGCCTACCCCTTCTCTCCCTCAAGAAGCCAAAGGTGGAGGTAACTGATCATCTGGGAAGCAAGGTACTGGGGCAAGCCGGAAAAGCAGGAAGAGGCACGGATGGGACTCAGAGCAGAGGTGGATGATGAAGGGACACAGAGGGTGAGAGACAGGAAAGAGCACACGCCCCAGGTCCTTGGCAAGGCCTGCAACCTCATTCTGAGCAGGCTGCTGACTTCTGCCCTCCTTTCCTCTCCCCAGCCCTCCTCTGCCTCTGTGCCCCTCTGCCCTTCAGCCTCCAGAGTGCCTGCCATTTGCTCTGAGCCATGCTCTCACTCTAGTCCAGGCCTTCGCTCATGCCCTTCCCCCGACAAGAGGCCTGCTTTGCCTGATTCCTGCTTGGCTCTCAGGATTCTGCAAAGCCTGCCCTGACAGTCTCCTTGCCCCAGTCTGGCTGGTGTCCTGCTGGGCCTTCTCGACTTCCTGTCCATGAGCCCGCCCCTCTCCACCCCAGCATCACACGTTCCCTCAGGATCATGACTGCCCTTTGCAGGCATCTCCTCACACTAGACCAGGCACCGTCACGGTGTAGGGGTTCTGTCTGATGGAGGCCTTTCTTCCAGCACCTCCCATAGAGCCCAGCCTTGGAGCTGCTAACAGAAGCTAGTCGAAAAAAAGGAAGGCAGGAAGCTCCCATGAGTGCCCCCTGGAGGACATACCACCTAGCCCGTCAGCCACTCCTGAGCTCACCTCTTTCCAGCACCCCAAGCCCCCTGTGTGGAACATATTTACATTGGGGGTTCTTCTCTACCAAGCCCCCAAATCCCAAGCTGCAGGCTCCCAAATCCCACACAAATGAGCCCATCAAGGGTCCTGGTCCTAGGGAGAGATTATCCGAGGCCCAGGGGCTGAGAGGATCCCATCAGGTGAGGCCACCTGCAGCAGCTGGGAACATCT
The DNA here is from genome assembly GCA_003508835.1 of Eonycteris spelaea. Classification (NCBI taxonomy): domain Eukaryota; kingdom Metazoa; phylum Chordata; class Mammalia; order Chiroptera; family Pteropodidae; genus Eonycteris; species Eonycteris spelaea. The sequence goes on along the minus strand of PUFA01000160.1, from coordinate 652,209 downwards.
GGGCAGGAGAGAGGCAGCCAGGAGCACAGTGCAAGCCCAAGGAGCCCATCAGCACTGCTGTAGCCTGTAGCCGGCAGGGCCTGGGACATCAAACCTGCTGGCTAAAACGCTCCATGAATATTTAACAGCCGTCAATATTTAATTAGTGCAGACAGATTAACTCTGAAATCACACACACTTAGGCTGGGCTCCCCTACTCCTGGAGGGGGAGTGCTGGAAGGAGGGCTGGGCCTCAAGGGAGAGGCCATGTTCAAGCCATATGGCCAGGGAGGCTACTTACTGTCCCCACCCCATCACCCCAGCTTCCCAGAAGCCAAGGAGAGGGGTTCGCCTCTCCAGGGGAGTCTGGGCACAGTGCAATAGGGGCAGTGCTGGGCGCTCTTCAGGTCAGCAGCCCTTCCCCGGACCTCGGGACCCAGACCCACTTCTGGGAGCAGGTGCAGGTGTGTAATTATCTCTGCTCCTTTGGCATCCGTGGATTATGCTGCTTGTTTATTGCATCTGCAACAGTACCCAGAGTCCTCTATTTCCACTGAATTCCTTTGAGTTTTATCACATCTTGTGCCACTTTTTTATTTAATAGAGTTCCCCTGGACTTCGACATCTGGGAACACGTTGCTGTTGTTGATGCCTTATTTTATACAAAAATTTGGCCAGAGACTTGTAAAGTGTCAGAGCCAGACCCAGGCTCTGCCTGCCTCTCCATTCTGGGGTTAACATTCCAGCATGAAGAGGGTCCTGAGTTCCATGAACGTACCAGCCTGCTGCAGACCCTCGTGTCTATGGGTACGCTCTACTTCTCCCTCTTTCTCTTCCAAGATTCAACTCAGAGGTCTTCCCTCTGTCCCCCAGGAAGCTTCATTGAAATCGTATTTTGTAAACATCTGTTCACCACCCTTTATCCCCTGGTCTGAGCTCCTCAAAGGCAGTAACCAAAAATTTTAAATACATCATGCCTAACTTGTGAACGGGCATATACTGGGTGTTTAGTGATTTCTCTTCACTTTTAATAAATTGAGATTTTAGATAGGAACTGTAGATCGCTGAAAGCACATTGTATAGATGGCCGTGTATCAGTTAGCTATTGCTGCATAACAAACAACCACAAACTCTCAGTAGTATACAATAATTCTTAAGGGTATTCAGGTCAGCTGAAATTTGACTGGTCCAAGTTCAGTCAGGTAATTTGCTTCAAGCAACAGCAGGTGTGGCAGCTTTGCTTCTCCCTGGAAGAGTGGGGTTGGCTGAGGCAGCTCTGCTGCAAGTGTCTCTCTTCCACCCTGGGCAAGTGGGCCAGCTGGGCATGTTCTTCTCATGACAGCAGCAGAGGTGCAAGAGAAGATGCCCAACCACAAAAGCACATTTCAAGTCCTTGCTTTTGGCACATTGTTAACATATCATTGACTAAAGCAAGTCATATGGTGAAGTCCAGAGTCAAGAAATAGAGAAGTAAACTTTACATACGATGAAGCTGTGGCAAGGGTTAGATGAGGGGAGTAAAGAATTGGAGCCAGTATTTTAATCAATCACAGGTGGTTTCCCATCACACCATGCACAGGATCCAGAAAGGACAGGATCCCAGTGGGACAAAGCCAGACAAGTCCTACAGGCTCCTCTCTCCATCATCCTCACCCTCTGCCATGTCCCCCTCTCCAGTCATCATGGTTAACAAAACAAAAACAGAGGTAAGATGTGAGGGAAAAAGCAGAGGGAAGGGACAGAGCCAAAGCTAAGAATCAAAGTCAAGGCCAGCCTTTGGATGCCAAAGGACAGATGACAGGAACAAAGGTAAATTATGGGCTTAGGCCAAGAAGAGCAGAAAACATGGTCTTGGACATCAAGTCCGCAGGCCTGGCTATGGCTCCAGCTTCTGGTGTCACCTTTGGCAAGTCCCTCCCTCCTGTCAGGCCTGTTTCTCATGGGTGACATAAAGACTTTGGATGCTAGGAACCACACATCCCTGATGCTGATGTCCTGTACCCCTGGGTCCACATTTCTCAATCTCTGCTTCATGTCCTTCTCCTCAATGTACAGAGTCTGAAATATTTCTAAATATCTCAGCATTAAAATCAGACAGTCCTTTCTCTGTCTATGTCATCAGAATCCCAAGGCTTCCGGACAAAGGACGAGCACTAGCAGTGGGTCACTGCCAGTGAGTATAATTCTCTCTGACATGTGGCCTTATATATTGGCAGTTAGAATAAGCGGCTGGTAGAATGGAAAGAAATCATCTCTGTCATCAAAAGAATGTGGGTTCGAGTTCAGCCACCCCCATTTGCTAGTTGAATAACCTTAGATAGTCACCTTAGCTCTCTGGGTCTCAGTTTCCTTGCCTGTAAAATACGGTTCTGGTCCTAGAACCACACAGTTGCTGCTGGGGAGGAAATGATAGAACACGTGTCATGCACGGTCCCAGCCCCAATGAAAGGGCTCAACGTGTGGTACTTCTTTTCTCTGCCCTTTAATTCCAAGCTCTTGGTCTTCATTGATTCTGCCTCCCTCCCCCTCCTCAAACTATACATATCCATATATATGTATATGATATATATGTAAATATGTAATATGTAAATATATATAATATATGAATATAAATATTAGATATATTAGATGTATGCTATGTAACATGTAAATATACGAAATACTATATTTTATTATTATTATTATTATTATTAAAATACCTGCCAAGGGTTTAATTTCTTTAGCTAATTCCCTCAGGCCCCAAGGCCTATATCTAGACATGGTAATTTGGACTGGGAAGGCATTATCTAATTTTTCTAAGTATTCTCTTTCCTACCTTTCATCAACTATATTGACTAGGCTTCTGTCCCTTTCTAATTGCCCATCTCTTGGATTTTTTTTTTCTTTTCCTTGTTAAAGAGCAATTTTACAAAGTACTTCAGCAGCTCAGCCATTTTTATCATCGTCATTAATTTTATTTCCCTTCTCATTTATTAATGGGCCAGGCAGCTCTCAAGGATCTCTTTCCCCTGATATATTTGTAAAACGCCCTTCTTATTCCCTTTGGCGGTCCCAAGGCTCTCTATAGCTTTTATTTCTTGCCCTTCTGTTTCTCTGCAGGCTTTGCTGATTCGAGATCTTCTTTCTCTGCCCTCCTGCAGCCTCTGCTTCCCTATCTCTTCTTGATGTCAGGCTCATCGGAGGCCTCCATCTTGAGGCCTATAGGACCCCATTAGCAGTGAGGGTTTGTCAGGCTGCTATCTATCTCTATTCTGCTCCCATTCTGTGAGCAGAGAGACCTTTGTATTTACGTCGGCAATCAGACGGAAGGGACCAGAGAGACCTAGATCCTGCCCTGGTCCCCGCCCCCCGATCTCCCCAGAATTCCCGAGTAAGGGTGCTCTGCACAAGGATCTTCCATTTATTCATTTTCCAAAAACGACATTATTGAGGTATAATTTACACATCATATAATTCACCCATTTTAAGTGTTTACCCATTAACTTCAATATTTTTAGTAAGTCTAAAACATCGTCAACAATCCAATTTTAAATATTTTCATCACCCCAATAAGAACTTTCATACTCATTTACAGTTGATTCACTTCCACCCCCATCCCTAGGCAGCCTCTAATCTGCCTCCTGCCTCTTCAGATTTGCCTTTTCTGGACATTTCATATGAGTAGAATCGTATAACACATGGTCTTTTGTGTCTGGCTCTTTCATTTAGCATGTGTTTGGGGTTTATCCTTGTTGTAGCATGCATCAGCATTTCACTCCTTTTGATTGCTGACTAGTATTCCATTGTACGGACTTACAACATTTCGTTTCATCATTTACCTGCTGAAGGGCATTGGTCGTTTCCATTTTTGGTGATTACAAAGACTGCTGCTATGAACATTTGCATGTGCAGACATATCTTCTCATTTCTCTTGGGTACATATCTAGGAGTAAAATTGCTGAGTCATACAGCAAATTTTTGTTTAACTTTTTAATGGCTGCACCATTTTATGACCCTACCAGCAATGTATGAGTGTTCCTGCTTATTCTCATCCTCACCAAAACTTGTAATAGTACATCTGTTTTATAATAGCCATTCTAGCATTAAGAAGTGGTATTTTATTGTGGTATTGGTGTGCTTTCCTCAGTGATTAATGATGTTAAGCATCTTTTCTTGTGCTTAATTTAGTCATTATTTTCAAAGGATATTTATGGCGCACCTACTATGTGCCAGAACTATTCAAAAGACCAGTGAACACAATAGATAAAATTCTTCATGGCACTTATACTTGTTGGAGAGCAAGACAATACCCAAGACAATAAATTAAGTATAAAAATGTCAGATGGAGGTAGCTGCCAGAGAGAAAAAGAATTAAAGCTGGAAAGGGGGATATAAAATGTCAAGGGGTTGAACTTTCAGATAATGTAATCAGAAAGACCTTACAAGGAAAGACTTGAAGGAGTAAGAGAATTTACTACAGGGTATCTAGGAGAGAGCATTCCAGAAAAACGGCAACAGCAAGTGCAAAGGCCCTGAGGTAGGAACATGACAGGCCCACTCAGAGAAAGAGAGTGTCACGCAAGGGGCATTCGAGAGTTTTGTGCATGTTAGTGACATGGCCTGACCTCTGCGTCCACAGAACCACTCTGATTAAGAGTGGCCCACGGTGTGGGACCAGAAACAAGGGTGGAAGCAGGAATAGCAGGCAGATGAATTGAAAGGCTCTTGAATGATCCATGACACAAGAGATAATGGTGCCCCAGACGATGTGAGGCATGAAGGGTGGAGAAGTGGTTGGACTCTGGATACATTTTAAATGCAGAGTAGACAGAATTTGCCAGTTGGTTGGAAATAGGCTAAGAGAAAAGTCATGAATGACACTGAGGTTTTTAGCCTGGGAAACTGGAAGGATGGCCTTTCCATTAACTGAGACAAGATTAACTGCTGGAAATCCGGTATGGAAAAAAAAAGGTCAGCAGTTTGGTCTGGGCCATGTGACATGTGACATGCTTGCGAAATACCTAAGGAAATGCTAAGTAGACTGTTGGGTGTACAGATGCAGAACGCAGAGAGCGATTCAGGAACCATCAGCATACAGCTGGTATTTGAAGCCGTGAGACATAAGCAGAATGGAAATCAAATGATTATTTTATTAATATCTGAGCTGGTACTCAATAACCTCCAATGTATGTGTTTCTGGTATAATTGAGTTAGGCCTGGAGGCCTAACATGACATCTTACTTCCTTCTCCTGAATCTGAAAGTAGGCCTAACTTTTCACCCTACTTGGGGTCCAGAGGATGAAGCCAGTACTGATCTTCAAGGCTTACCTTGTCTGTTTACTGTCCCCACATGAAGTACAGAGAGAGGGGCCTGCCTGTTACGTGTCCACGAGGATGCAGGAGGTACCAGAGGGGATTGTGTACTGGGGTGCAAGATCTTGCTCATTCTTTAATGTTCCCAAGAGAGGCCAGATCTTGACCTATCATATTACAGCTCCTCTTCCTATGTGTGTGTGGGGCGGGGGGAGGGGAGAGGGGAGGGCAGAGGGGGCGCGGGTGCAGGGAGGCATTAGTAGGATGGGAAGAAAAAGTAGAACGTGAGAAGAAAGGCTAAAGTTGGCTCTTCAGCAAAATTCTCTCAACAGGAAAAGGAAAATAGGTCCTTTACTTTGCATAACTAACAGTGGTTGTAACAATACAAGAATCACCAGTCTTGTGCCATCTCTTGCTTCGTCTACCGCAGCAGTGTTACTAAGGCATGGGCCCTACGCCCTGATCCAGGGACCTGGGCAGTCCCTGTGTCCAGGCTTCTCATGTTGCACCATCCGCCAAGTAATGTGCAGAGCTCCAGCCCTAACTTGACCATCATATTTGGGAGCTCCTTGCACTCCTTATTCTCCACCTCATGCTCTAATAGTTTCCCTTAGCACCTACATTGTTGATCTCTCAACATGTTCTCTCCCCCTGACCCTTTGAACTTGATTCAAGGCATTGACCTTCTAAAGCCTAGGAACTTGGCAGCCTCTTGCCTATGATTTGAGGTTTTGCTCTATCCTGACTGTCTCAGGATAGCTTGAGGACTCACCATATGTTCCTTCCAACACTTCCACCATCACCCAACCTTCACTCCCATCACCTCATTCCAGCCAGTGGGGTCCTTTTATAGGACAAAGCACTCTACCAAAAAAGTCCTAGTAATAGATACAGAAAAGCAAACACAATCTTGTAAAAGAAACATCTCTTTCTCCAAATTATGGCATATGTGAAGTATAATACTTGTTACCCTGTAGATCAAAAAAAAAAATTATTAAATTTAAGCACAGGGTGGAGGTATTTGAATTTCAAAGACTGTCTGTGCTAAGCAGAAAAAAAAAATTGTCCCAAGATTCAGAAGAGAGTTGATCTAAATGATAACTGACAAAGTATAACCCAGTGGTCTTCAGACTTTAGGATTTTGTAGTTCAGCAAAAATTTTAAAGAGAAAATTGGAGGATTTAACAGAGTTGCTAGTTTTATATTCTGCCAAATATAGCAACTCAAGAAATCAACTGTAGTCTATCATCATCATTTCACAGATGAAAGGATATTTTAACACCAAGAAAGTAGGAAAGATATAATCCCAGAAAAAAGGACAATGCTATTGAAAAGAGTACATTTCGCTTTATGAAAAACTCACTCATGTTTTCCTCACTTATCCACAAGCTGATGAAACTTGGGCATGCAGCACAGGAATGCAGAAATTAAACGTCAATTTCCACAAAATAGGCACAATCCATAGGTGTGCAACCCTCACCCGGATGTGGCCTTCTATAATCTCCACGCACGTCATAGAGGCCCTGTACTGAGAGGAGTCCTGTCTTGCCCCGGGGTCTTCCTTCCTTCGAGAATTGCGTCCCTTTGTCCTTTTTGAACAGCTGGCTTCGAAGAGTTAATTGTCATTCTTGGTCTTCGCAAGCGTCTCAACTTTATTCCCCCATCACCAGTTTTCCACACAGGTTTCTGATCAAATCCAACACCATATTCTCAGCAACTGGTTGCTGGGTTTCCAAGAACGGCTACTTCTTGGTAGACATTCGCTAAGTCCAGGATTAAGGTGGAGGCTGCTCCCTGTTGGGGTCTGTGGCAATCTCTTGGTCATGCACAGGAACACAACTGCCACGTTTCTCAGTGGTCTGTTACTGTTAATGTGTGTGGTCAGTATATCTTCTCGGAGAACAAGACAGTGGGAGGAAATAATACGAGGAAGGAAGTTGCTTTAGTGTCTACAAAAGTCCAGGCAGTATAGAATTACTGAGTCAGAGGGGATGTGAAAACCTAGAGGTGCTGCTGGGGCAGTGAAAAGGTCATGAGCTGAGAGATGGAGGGAGAAGCCATGAGCTGAGGAGGTCAGGAGGGTGGTTTCCAGCCCTAGCTCTGCCGGCCACGTGACACTGGGCAAGTCACTTTACTGAACCTCAGTGTTTTCACCTAAGAGAGACTACAGCACTACCAGCCTCAATGGGCTGTGGAGAGGATTAGAGCAAATCATGTATACAGAGCCTCTAATCCTGTGCCTGGCCCGAAGCAGGGATCCCTTTCCTTCCTTCTTTGTTTCCTTGACTATAGGAAAAGTGTCCAGGCAGAGCAGACCTGGTAAAGAGAGATGTGTTAAAAGGTCAGGGTAGAATCTAGGTAAACATGGGACAGATTCAGTAATATTACAAATAACCCATCCCTAGGTCCGGTTGGCTTATGTAACCAGGCTCTGTAGCCCTGCGTTGGTTTTGCACATCTGCCTCTTTCAACACAGAGATGCTCCCAAGATGCAGAGGTCCCTACACCAACTGCCTGAATCTGTGTCAGGCTGGAGGGCATGCTGCCATTCTCACACAGCCCCTGTGTCCCTGTGGCTCCCGCTGGCTGCTCTGCTGGATGCCTTGCATTGCCTAGAGAGAGGAGCGGAGAGGTTTATAATTTGCCCAAAGGCTCTAGCTGGTACCTGAGAGACTCCACAATCAAACCAGATTCGCCCTTGTTCTATACACACCAGTGTTGCCCCTGCCTAAGGAAGGAGACACTCCCAGAGAGAAATAAGCAGGAGAGCCCTCTCCCCAGGGCTGCAGCTCACAGAGAGGAAATCCTGACCCATGAGATGCGTGCTGCCAGCATGAAACACAGAGGTGGGGGTGCAGGCGTTATTTGGGAAGGGCACCATTTAGACATAGGTTGGAAGCGGGGAGGGATGGAAAGGGCTGTCGGAACCTTCGGAACCTTCGTTACCATCCCTCCCTCCTCTCCCTCTCTCCCCACGTTGCCCCATCCTCCCCTCCCCCCATCTCTTCTCCTTTTCCTCCCACCTCCTCTGTTTCCTCCACTCCCCTCTCCCTCAGGGAGCATCAAGGAACCCAGCCTATCCCTGCCACACCCTCCGCCTCCCCCAGTCAGGACCCTCACTGCTCCCACCAAGAGAGTGTTCTGCCGCTTTCCACTCCTTCTGTCATCTTACTTCTAATAATTGCACATTTCCCTAAGAGAAATTCAAAGGCCAAAGAGAGAAAAGAGGACTTCTCAGTCAATAAGCCCTTAAGCAAGTTTCTCAAAAGGATGCTTTCTTGACAAACTGCAGGCCTTGTTTTCTCAGTGATTTCGAATGAAAGCAATGTCACTGACATAGAATTAATCAATCAGTCACCACCAAGTGCCAGCTGCGTGTTTGACACTGAGCAAAGCACTTTACCTATATGATGGCATTTAATCCTCACAATAATTGGGGGAGCCCCGCTCACCCCCTGTTTTGTAGAAGAAAAAAACTGAGTCTCAGAGGGCTTTGCCCAAGGTCACAAAACAAGCAAGTAATGGAGACAAACATTTAAAAAAACCTCATTAACAGAAAGTTTCTCCACCTTGTCGAGATATGATAGAGGCATAAAGGTGTATCGGCCAGGTTCTTGAAACACAAGCAGTGGAAACATAGTCTATCGCACTTAAGCAAAAGGAACCCTTCCGGAAATTTATCTGAGGCTCAGAGGATCAGCAGGAAGGCGAGAGGATTGGGCTGGAGCGTGGTGGACCAGGACCACTCGGAGGGCCAGGTGTGAATGGAGGGACAGCAAGGCCCCTCTGTTGTGAGCCCCGCCCTGTAGGTCACGAGCTCCCTCTGTTTCAGAGGCTTGAGGCCTCTTGTCTCGCTCCAGAAGATGCTTTTGAATGATTATGCTTGTTCGTGTGCTGTTTTCCGTTTTGTTTTGTTTTGTTTTGCTTTTGTTAACAGGATTACAGGCCCCAGTTTATTATCCCGCCAGATTGTAGTTGATAGGGAAGATGTAACCCTCAAATTTCCACCAGGAGGGCGACTCGAAGGCGGGAACAATCAACAGGGTTTGGGGACACACATTATAGCAAGCTTCAAAGGACAGGAGACGCCTAAGCCGAGGCTTGAAGGGTAAGTAGTAGCAACCTACTAACCAATCCCACAGCTTATTGGGACTGACTGGGTTCTGGGGAAGTTGAGTTGAGTCTGCCCCATGCATTAACTCTCTTGCCCCTCCCAGCACCCCAAGAAATTGAGGCTCAGGAAGCCTTAGTTTCTTACCCCAAACCTCACAGTGATAAGGGGCAGAGTCAGAATGCAGTCCAGGCCTGGCTGACTCCAGAATCCAAGCTCTTAACCACTGTGCTGGCAAATAATGTCTTTCTATTACTAAGCATTACACATGTCAAAGTGCTCTGATTCATTATCAAGGTTCACACACGTGGCAATCCTGCAAAGGAGATAGGGCCGGTGTGATTATGCTCATTTCCCAGCCAAGCGAACGGGACCCAGTGATGCGAAGTGACCGACTGACCCAAGGTCACACAGCTGACTCAGCTCCTTTCTCGCTACAGAGGCTCAGAGAGTCCTGAGTGCCCAACCAGGGAGAGGGACTGGAGTTCAATCAAGAGAGAACCAAGAAAGAGCCATTCCTTTTCAAACGTTGGCATTTAATTCCCTTGCCCCACTCAAGCACCTGAGGGCCGGGGCCCTGGGCACAATTAAACACAAACAAAGAATTGTTGCCTAACAAATTAGCAACAGGTAAAAGCAATCAAGCCATCTGTTGCCTAATCCCCTTTCTCGGTGACATCCGCTCTGTGCTCACACACAAATTAATATACTTCGCATATGTATTTATGGCTTCAGGTGGGGAGAGAGCCACAGGAGCAGGTGGCTAGAAGGCAGTCACTGGAGATGCTTTGCTCATGCAAATGTCCTCAGTTAGGGAGGGAAGTCGGCTGAAGGGCAAATGGGAGGGGTGAGCCAGAGGGGAAAAGATAGGCCCTGAATGGCCAATTATGGTGCCTGCAGGGATGTTTCTTAGTTCTTGGTTCCCTGAGGGAAGCATCTCCAGGCCCCTCTTGTTCCCTCTGAGGTCTCACACCCCTTGTCCTATCAGCCATGTTAGAAGCGTTGAGGCCAGGCCAGGCCAGGCCAAACGAACACCATGGTCAGCAGGAGGCAGATGAAGCAGGGAGGAGCCCCAGGCACCCCAAAGGGCAGCCCGCCTAGCAGCTCATCTTGGGGCACCTCTCAGAGTCTCAGTTTTCTCATTGCAAGTTTCCAATCTATGTGTGCGTGCCAGTCATGCCCAGCTGGTTCGACCCAAGAATGAATATCGATATGAAGCGCGGCTGCTATTAACGGAGTGCTTAGCACAAGCCCAGCCCTTTACTTCCTTTCGCCCTTGGAGCAACCTTGTGAGGAAGATGTTCCTGAATCCATTTTACAAATGAAGAAACTGAGAGGTTAAATTCAATGATTTGCAACCGGTGCTTGTGGTGGGCCTAGGCTGGACCCAAGCTCCAGGTGGGCACCTGGGATGCAAAGATGTTCTAGCCAGAGCTGATTCTTGTACTCATGGTAGGTCAGAATCAGCTACAAGTGCTGCTGAGTTAAAAAAGGAGGATGGCAATAAATTGGTGGGTCAGGGATAGGCAGGCTTCCCTGTGGCCCAAAGGATGAAGAGGCTCCATCTAGGTAAGAAGTGGAGGAAGCGTGTCTCAGGAAGAGGGAACAGTGTGTGCGAAGGCTCTGAGGAGGGAAGGGCTTTGTGCCTGTGGCCGGTGTGGCTGGGATCTGTTTGAGGAGAGGCTACATCTGGAGGTGAGGTGGAAACAGGCTACATCTGGAGGTGAGGTGGAAAGCAGGCCCAGACCAAGTAGGACCTCGTCAGCTCCACAGAAGTTCCAGAATTTTCTCCTAAGCGTGACGGGAGGCTGCTACCGAAGGTCACCTGAATCAGTTAGACTCCAATTAGTTAGGCCACCATCCCCTCTGAGCCCGTGCTGCTTGTCCCACAGGAGTGACAGAGAATGACCAGTCACCTACTTGGAAAGCCTTCTCATGCTTAGAGTGGAGCAGAGTGAGGACCAGGGGCTTCCTAGGCTAGGGTTTCTTTCTTCTAGTCACACGAGGGGCTGCACAGAGCTGGGTTAATGTTCTTCTGATTTTACAGTTCCAAGTTACCCAGGATGGGAACAACAAAGGAGGGGAGGAGCCCCCTCAATAAGCCCTCCTGGACCACCAGAACTACCTCAGGCTTGGGAGGTGTTTCTTCCAACACCCAGAAATCTGTCTGGGGGCAGGGAGTGCAGAGAAAGATCTGAGCCCCAACGCGTGGGTTGGGGTCTGGGAGGAGTCACAGTCTCCTCCAGCCTCCTAGCCCAGGTAGTAGGTACAACAAGAATCTACCTCCTACCAGCTGCATGACCTGGAGCAAGCTTCTGAACCTCTCCATGCCCTTGTTCCTCCACCTGGACAATGAATCATGTCTCCTTCATAGAGGCGTGGTGACGATAGGATGGCTGTCAAGCACCTAGCCTGAAGGCTGCACTTCATGTGTGTTTGGTACCTGCCAAGCAACATCCCTGTGACCCTCTATCTGCTCCCAGGCCACTCCCCTCTCCAGCTAATCAGCATCCACCCTGTATTTCCCGTTGTCCTAGAGCTTTGCTGTATCTGAAGTTTCAAATCCCTTGTTAAAATAAGCTTCAGAGAAATCCAGAAGAGGAGGGAGGAAAGGAAAAAAAGAGAGGGAGAGGAGGAATGAGCTTTTTTCACCTGAAGCTAGACCTCTAATTGTGCTGGTGGCCAGGGACAGCCCTGTGCCAGCCTCTCTTGCAAATCAAAGGCTGCAGAGTGATCAGTTGCAAATAAAGCCCTGGGCTCTTTGAGGGTGGGAAGCCAGAAAGGAGCTCTCGCCCTCCTCCTGGGCTCACAGGAAGGCCTCAGGCAGGCCCAGGCTGTGCCAAAGGTGGGCTGGCAGGCATTTCACTGGTAGAGAGAGCAGGAGAGGGTGGTCAGTGCCCACTGCCCCTGCAGGCTAGGGGAGGGAAGAGGCATGAGACTAGCATTGATGGTACTGTCGGACCTGAGCCCTCATCCTGTGACTCCAGCCAGTCACATCCTTAAACCTCAATTGTTTCATCTGAGAAATGGGAAGATAAGAGCCACCCAGCAGGCCCCATGTGGTGCTCACAGTCGGTGCTCCTTGAGTGGTGCTCTCATCCACCTCTTCTCTTTGCAGGCAAAGGCGGGAACAGAGTGGGCTCAGGTGTTCAAACGCCAGGCTTGCTGTCTCTTCCACCAAGCTGTCCTTCCTCTCTCACGCCCTGGGAGCATCTTCCCAGTGACTAAGCGTCAAGGGGCCCATGTGGGCTTTCGCACCTTCGTTGTTTCTCTCTCTCTCTTCATTCTGACCCCCATGGCCCTTGCCACTCTCTCCTACTGTCTCTCCTGAGCCATCCCAGCCACCTCCTCCCTGGCCTCATGGCCTCCAGCCTCCCCCTGGCACACCGAAAGCACACAGCTGCAGATTCATTTCCCAGAAGCCCAGGTCTGCTTGTTCCCGTCCTCTGCACCAAGCTCAGCTACACTGCCCACTTGGCAGGGAAAGCCAGCCAAGGGAGAGCCCCTGGCCTTGTGAACGACCGGCACAGCACCTGGTACAAAGCTGGCACTCCACTAGCAGTGGCTAACATCCCTCACCCCATCCTCCCCTCACTCAGCCACACTGCCATTCGCCTACCACTCGCTGGCCTCTGTTTTGGCTCATGCTGTCCCTTCCTCTGGGAAGGCCCGTCGTCCTTCAGCATCCAGCTAAAATACTTTCTTCTTCCAGAATCCTACCGGCCAGAACAGTCCCTCCTTCACACTGTAGGATTTGAACTCTGTTCTAGCTCTCGGCAAAGCCTACTGATAATGGGGCTATTTGTACTGATAGGTAATTTTCTAAGTCTGCCCTTAAGTTCGTACATGGACCAGGATGTTAGCTCTGCCAGAGGAGCCAATAAGAGAGATACCCACAAACACAGTGGACATGCGCTGGGGCTATGCCAGGGCACTTATGGGATGGCCGGTGTGAATTCTCAAGAGCGCGAGAGTGCAAAGGGACAGGGGAGTGTGCACATGTGCACCACAGCCCACCACTCTCAACGCACAGGGCTCCCTGTGCCAAAGTCAGCGCACGCTCTCTCCCTCCTCACACACACACAAACAGACCCACGCACACACGTACGTACTGCGCACGCGGTACACTGACGTCTTGTAAATCTTCACGTTCTTAAGCCCTATGATCGGTACAGATTATTCAACAAATATCGAAATGAAATTTCAGCTGCGCCCTACCAGCCTCAGTCCTGCTGGGCAGCTCAAAACACTTCCAACAACTGAATAATAAATAATAGGTAATAACAACGCGCTCTTCCCTTTACAGAGTGTTAGTCACAATCATGACCTCGTACAGTCCTCACAACCTGGTCCCGTCCTCAGGTGTGGAGGCCAACGGCGCAGTCCCATCTGAGGCCGAGTGGGGTTTCAAACTGCGGACCGACTCCAGGCCCGCGAAGGCAGGAGCTCTGGGAGGACCCGGACGTCAGGAGCTGTGGCAGGTTGGTAATCTGGCTGGAAGCAGAGCTCCTCCGAGCCTGTGGGGCTGTGCCTCCTTCTTCTGTAGACAAGAAACTGGTATGTTCCATGGGGGGTATAAACATCACATGTCCTGCCGCAAGACTCAGCTCAGAACATCTTCCTCCAGGAAACCTTTTCTGGAAGTCTCCCCTTACCCTCAGGCTCCAGTATGTTCCCTAGCTCCACACCTCGGCCGGTGGCATGAGGGCCTGTTTGCACTATCATCACCTGTCTCCTGCAGCAACCACTGAGCCTTATTGACAGGGGCAGGGTCTTATTCAGCTCTACGTCCCAGAGCCTGGCACAATTCCTGGCACATCTTAGACATTTACCAAACTTTACTGAGCATATGAGTAAATGAATGAACAAATGAACGAATGAATGGAGAATTAGCCCAGGACACTAATCAGCTCCATGCACGGCTGCATGAAGAAGCAAGGCCCACCACTCGTGAGTGCATGGGGGGAGAGAGGAGGAGGAGGAATGTGCTAGAAAGAGTGTGCGGGAGCCTGACAGCACCTCATCTCTTCAGCCTGGCAGTTTCCCTGCGGAGGGATGGGAAGTCTTCCGGATGGTAAAGGAGAACTGAATAGGCAGGAAGCCCCTCTGCCTTTGGGGGGCGTTCACAGAAGGGGCCCAGGTCTCAGCCTAGGGTGCCTCCTGAGCCCCAGAAGCCATGAGAAAGCAGCATTCTCTGTCTCTGCACTGCCAGGGAAGAGGACTCCCTTCCACCCCTCCCCAGTGCCGCCTGCACCCACTACTGCTCCTTCGGCTGAAAATCCCCAGGGATTTTATGTATCTACAGGAATTTGGGAAACGACCAGGCAGAGAGTTGTCATCCCCAACCCTTCTGCAAACCCATCCGAAGCTTGGAAAAAGTTCATCTTCCCCAGACGTCTGATGTTCGTTCAGTCTTGTCTGTGGCTGGTAGCCAACTGTGAGTGAGTTCGTTAATATTCATGTTAATAATCTCCTACATTTGCTTCACGCTTTCCAGCTTACAAAGCACTTCCAGATCCATCATCTTTCAGATCCTCACCACCAGCCTGGGAGGTCAGCGGGGCGGTGATTATCATCCCCACTTTACCGAGGAGAGAACTAAGGCCCAGGGAGAGGAGGGATGTGTCTAAGGTTGCACACAGCAGCCGGCCTGGCGAGAGCTCGGCGCAGAGGCCAGGCCTCCTGACCCCAGGCCAGCGCACATCCTGCCCATCTCGCGTCTGCCAACCCCTTTCCTCAGCTGCCTGGTCAATGTCATCGTCAGTGTTATCTCCTCCTGGTTCAGGTGATCCATTCCCAGCCGTTCAAAAGACAGGCTTAAAATCCATAAGAAAGGCAGGCTTTCGCCATCTGTTAAAATAGGTAAAATGACCTGCAGCCACTTGCGGAGTGACCTTGAGCTAGACATTCTCCCTTCTGGGCCTCCATTTCCTGTGTGTCAAGTGAGAGGGCTGTCCTCTTGGCTTCCTCCTGCCCTGCGCCTGTGATGGGAAACTGCTGACACCTGAAGGGCCTACCTGGGTGCCCGGCTTGGGCTGGCAGCCACCACACCCTGAGATCCTCGCCTCGCAGTTCTGGAGTGGGAGGGATGGCCACCTATCGTGAGTCTATGACCGCCCAGAGGATGCAGGTAGGAAGCAGCAGAGGAACCCTCCTGAGGATGAGACCTGAGCTAACTAAAATTGCTACACTATAGCTAGTCTGTGACAAATGCTTTACACTCATTAGCAACCTGCTCAAAATAGCCCTAGCAGAAGCAAGGATTTTCTCTCTTTATGTGAGAAACTTGAAAGCTTGAAAATATCTTTAGACAAGGACTCGAAGCCCAGAGAGGGTTCTTGACTTGCCCAAAGTCACACAGCAAACAGCAGAGGCAAGTCCAGACCCAGATCTGATCTGATTTCTCAGTCCCAAATGCTTAATGACCCAGAAGGTGGAGTAGGATGGGCAAGTGGACTCCAGCCTTCTTCTGTTCCCTGTCTTTCATCCTGTCTCGCCTCCTTCCTCCTTTTGTACTTCCTTGCTCTTCCCTGGAGTCTCGGTGCTCGGCAGGGCCTCCTCTGCTGCACCAGCTCACCCTGTCATCTCAGCCCAGGCTGAGATTTATGGATCTCACTTCAAGGATTTTTCTTTAATAATAACATTTATAATCATTTTAGAAATTAAGAGCTGAGGATGCAAAGAATTTTAATTAAAATAATCCACAGTTGATAATTGTAAGACTCTCTTAGCTGGAACCATCTTTTTTCAATCTGTCATGCTCCCTGTGGAAGGCAGGAGACAACAGCGAGTAAGTGAGCAAGTCCTGGTACCCGTGTATGATACGGGGTGACCCAGGGGTCACTCTCAGAGGCTGCCTGCTGGGAAGGTGAGCTCGGGGGTGAGCAGGCTCACATCGGCTTTGGGGTTGGTCCCCTGTGCATCATGCACGGCTGGCTTCCTGAGGGAGAATAGCCTTTCTGGAGCCCTGCCCACCTGGCACGCAGTCTTCGGCTGGTTTCCCTGTGGGCTCAGAGGGGTCAAGGTCAAGACACAGAGGGATATGTAAAAGCTGCAGAGTGAGAAACAGAACCCTCATCCGGCCTCAGCCTCTCTGCCCCAGGTCCACCCTAACCCCTACCGCAAGCACTTTCCCACCCTCTGTGGTCAGGAGAGGGCAGTGAAGGCCACCAAATGCAGACCTGAAGAATGGACTCAAGGATGGACATAAAGGACAGGAGAGGACCTTGGCTTGGCAGCACTGGGCACCAAAAAGTTAAGACAACCACCTACCATGCCACCACTGAGATGCCATCTGCTCAGCCCTCGCCCCACTGTGCGTCACAGGAGACAATGGGAGGAGACATATCTCTTCCGCTTAGCAGCTCACATTCCTGCACAGACAATAAACCAGCCATAGGCGAAACCAGGGGTAATAGAAAGTGGTTGATCCCTAAGATAAAACTGTGGCAGTGAGGAGACAGACGTCAGGGAGGGCTTCACAGAAAAGATCATCCCCGGGCAGGGTTGTGAAGGATGAATACGAGCTCACCAGCTCAACGACAATCATAACCAGCAGGATTTCTTGACTGTTTAGTACAGAGGTCTCCAACCCCCAGGACATGGATTGATACTGGTCCATGGCGGCACAGTAGGAGTTGAGGCGGGCGAGCAAGCACAGCTTCATCTGTAATCGCAGCCTCTCTCCAGCACTAGCATCACTGCCTCAGCTCCACCTCAGATCATCAGGCTTCAATTCTAATAGGAGCACTGGTCCTTGGTGCCAAAAGGGTTGGGGACCACTGGTTTACTATGCGTCAGGTGTTGTACTGGGCTCTTGCAGCATCTCATTCAAACTTCACAACAAACATAAAAATAAACGTTACTATTAGCACCCCTGTTGTTTTCCAAATAAAGAAATAGGCTTGGAGAGGTTGCATCATATGCTTGAGGTCACAGAGTAAATAAGAGGCAGAGGTAGGCCTTGAATCCCAAACCAGCAGTGCTAACCCTGTGCTTAGCCAGGAGGATGTGAGTGCTCCAGGATGGAAGACTACTAGAGAGGGCACTTCCCCCACAGAGGGAACAGGTACAAGGGCTCCAGGATTTAGAGTGAGTGACAGCAGATTGAAAGACAGTAGACAGGAGAAATGGGTGGCTTTATCCTGCCAGACGACCAGTTTTGGGAAACCTTAACTGAATGACTTTCCTCTTTGGGGCTTAGTTTCCCCATCAACAAATCTAGAGTGGGGTTCTCTTAGAGACCCTTCTGGCTCAGAGCAGGTGTGTGGGCGGGGCGGGTTTCAGCTTCCTGGGCCCACTGATGTTACAACTCAAGCTCTGCGCAGAGTGTCCCTCCCCGCCCCCAACGCTCAGCCTTAAGCAGGAGAAGAGGGCGTGTGAAGATCTCCCACCAAGGCTCCACCCCAAACCCACTTAGAGCAAAAACATGATGGGGAAGGGGATCCCGACAGTGGCTCGAAGTGGCCTTCCTTAGTCTCACTAATACCTCTGTTTCCTCCTGCTGGAGATAAAGCACATGGAAGGAAGGGTCAGCGGAGGAAATGCTCAGACATTTTCCAACAGGAAGGGATGGTTCTCCTGGCAGCTGAGGTCAGACTTGCCCCTCTGCAGGGTCTCTCTGTGGCCCAGGGGGGGTCAGGCCTTCCCTAATACAGGCAGCTCCCCTCCCACCCCCATTGGAGCACCCAAAGGAGTGGACAGGGACCAAAAGAGGATTATGCAGACTCACTCATGGATATAATTGGTTCTCAGCCCGAGGAGCTGCGAGAGGTGAATCCTTGATCATCACGGAGGGTTCAGGGCTCAAACACTGGCAGCAAGATGGCCCAGGTGCAGAGTTGGGGGACCGTGGCCAGTCCAGGGTGTGACACCAGGACTGCCCTCCCATCCCGATAATGACACCTCAGGCAGAGTCCAGTCTTGGGTCGGCAGCTGCTCTGTGCCCTCCAGAGGGCAGACATTGTCTGGAGTCCCTGAGAATAGACGTGGCCACGCAGGACCAGGGTGTCTGGGGAGCAGCTCTGCAACGGCTGGCCCGGCCGCCTGCGGAGGATGTGCCAGTTTTACGAGGCTCTGGGCTGTGGACACAGACGGATTGAGGCCTCGGAAGGACGGGGGGTTGCTCAGAAAGCCCACCCTTCCTAAACTCCGCCCAACGAAGCACATCTTTCACACCGCTTCCTTAAGGAGTGGCTTCTCTGGGTGGGGCAGTTCCCTCTGCCTCTGTCTCCTCCTCTTCAGAGAGCACTGGGGGCCAAGGTGGTTTCAGTAACAGAGTTTTACTGCAAAAAACAATGGAGCGACCACATCTCAGTTCCTGTGTTCCGTAACTACAGCACCACAAGGAGGCTGGGGAGGGATCAGCAAAAACACAAGGGCACTGGAAAACATTTAGATTTTAAAAAGCACGTAAAAAAGAAAGCAAGTACATGGCACATGTAGGATTCAGCAGCACTAGTTACCTTGGGTGGAGGAAGGTAGGGAGATGGGGTGGGCAGGGAGAAGGCATACGGTTAATAGCAACCACCGTCAAGATCTCAGCTTTCATGTTAGGTGGTAGATCGGAAGGTATTTATTATATTTTTAACATGAATGAATGCATGCATGAATGAATGCATGAATGAAATAGGAATAAACATTAACCAATGAGGAGAGTGTACCAAAGACTATAATTATCCCTGAGCTTGAAAACACTGAGGAAAATATCAAAAGGAAACATAAATTCTAAGATTGGCTGCACCACCGTTGGCCTCCTGGGTTCCTGGATCCCTGAGCCTTCCTGGCTTTACGAGCAGAGTCTTGAGGCCCAGACTACCCAGAAAATTTCCTCTTCTTAAAGCAGGACTCAACTTGGCTCCCTTAGTATCCTGAACATCACAAGGAGAAAAAAAAAAATTGATTTTAAATTTTACAAAATTACCCTGTGATGCTGCAGGCCAACTGGTGTCTGCTCCCGTGGGACTCAAGGGGCTGTGACCCCAGTAGAGGCCGGTGCCCCAAGGGTATTAAATATGCTTTGGGAAGGAGTGAGGGGAAATGGAGCCTGCTTGCTTTGCTCTCCCCAGTTCCTGTTCCTGCCCTGAGATCCTTAATCCTGACTTGGGCCTTGGCTGGGCTGTGTTTTTTTGTTTGTTTGTTTGTTTTGTTTGTTTTTTTACCATTGCTCTTTCCTGCCAGGACCAGAACAAGGGCGACTGGCCCCCTCTCCCAACCTCTGCCTCTGTCTCCCACGCATCTTCCCCTCCAGTCCCTCTGCCCCCATCCAGGACATTTCCCTAAGGAAGGGTCCCTGAGAGTCCTGGGCCGCCAAATACATTGTGCTCTCCTGCCTGTGGGTGTCAGCTGTCCCTGAGTGGGTGGGATGGGTGCTCTTGAGGAGCTTCTCTGCTGCCCGAAGCAGCAGAAGGGCAGGGCTCCCACCATCTCAGTCAGACAGGTGCCCTGGCCTCTTGTTTCAAAGTCCCCAGGGAAAACCGAGATGGGGGGGGGGGGGGGAACGCTTACATCCCTCTCCTTCTTCAATAAATCCATCTCTATCTCTCACCTCATAAGCTCTTAGTTCTGAATAAACTACTGTGGAGCATGGACAATGAGATATTCTGTGCTATGGCCAGGCTACTGACAGCAAAGCCGAAAAGAGCTGAGGAATTTGAAGAGATGGAGAAGGCAGGAAGGCAAGCTCCGGGGCCAAACACAGGAGGAGGAGGGGCAAATATCTGGGCCGAACCTCTTCTCCAAGTCTTATACTTATGCACAGCCCTTTAGGGTTCATAGCCCCTCATTAGCTGTGACCCTGACATTGCTCTGAGAGGTATTATCTACATTTTCTGTATGGGGCCGGTGGCTCAAGAGTTTTAAGTCCCCACTTTGCAGGTATGGCTCTAGGGAGACAGGTGACCGGCCCAAGTTCATGGAACTTGTGGATGGCAGAGACTGGCCTGGAGTCCGGTTGTGACATCTAGTCGAGCTCTCTTGGGCCATGCCAGCCTCCTGCCTTGTTACATGAGGCTGAGAGAACCAGGCTGCCTTGCCCTTGGAAAGGTTTCTCCAGGGAAGGGAAGCAGACAGGAAAGGACCCAGGGCTCATGGCTGCAGAAAAGGCCTAAGGAAGCCTCTGGTAACAAAAAAAAAAATTTGGAGAGTAAGATAGGATGGAATCTTGCCTCTGTCCAAGATTGCTATCTGTGGCAACCAAGCCTGGTCACTTGCTCTCTCTGCGTTTGTGCAAATGAGATTTTTATTACTCATCCTCCTGCCTCCTAGAACCACATTGATCATAAATGTGATACGATGTATTATGAAAGAGCCTCTCAATGGCGATGCTATTCAGCTCTGAGAGCTAACTCGTGGTGCTCAGTGCTGTCCAGCAGAGGGTGGGGGATGGCCAGGAAGAGAGGGAGGTGGGAGTGCTCCAGGCCAGGTGATTCTATGAATATGCACCGAGCACCCATGAGCCAAGCAAGCACGATGCTGGGTGCTAGAGATGGAGGAGTTGGAAAGATCAATGCGGGCCCTGCTTTCTTAAGTTTAGAGTCTGGCCCTGGATTTGCAGCCAGAAGTGTGCATCAGGATCCCCTCAATTAGGATGGGGTAAAAATGTCAATGCCCAGACCTTGTTCCAGACCAATGAATCTGAATGTCTTTTTTAACCTTCCAGGGAATTCTAACCTGCAGCCTGGTGAGACAAGAAAATAAGCAATATATAGTACATTCTTGTCTTCACTCCACTGTGGAAAGCACAGGGAGAACCTTGGAAAGGTACAGAAGTCAGATTTGGGTGGTGGTTTGGTAAAGGAGGGGTCAGGGAACGCTTTCCAGAAGAAAGGACAGATGACCACATGCCACGTTGAAGGCAAGCTAGAAAAACCGAAGGCGGTTCCGCTGGACTGGGTTCAGAGGGTAGGGGGAAGTCCGCGAGATCCGGGCTGGAGAGGCAGCCGGGGGCCCAATCACAAGTGACATGCTTGCCCTGCGAGGGAGCGTGCACAGACCTCAAAGATAATGGGTACATTGGAAGGTTTTAAGCAAGGGAATGTCCTGATCAGGTGCCTGTGGTGTGCCTTGGGAATTTATGGTGTTCATCTGAGTGTCACCGAGTTCCCAACAGGTCAGGGTCAGGACCCCCTCTACTACTCCCCCAGGTGTGTGGGGGGGGGAAAGAAGCTCTCCCCAGGGCCTCTGGGCACTCCCTTTTTAATCTGAGCTCCATGCTGCTTTAGCAAGAGGCTCCCCAGGCCAGTAGAATCCCTGGTACTAATCTGCCGCTGAGGCGAGATCAATGGCAACTGTATTGATCTTGCCTTTCTTTGGCTCTTTAAAGAGCTTATTGACTGAAGAGCCTCAGGGAGCAGGGACGTGGGCAGATTTCCCAGTCTGACCTACTCTTTCTTCCAGGTCCAGCTTAAACATCACTTCCTCTCAGAAGCCCTCCCTGGCCTGACCTCATTCCCAAAGCAAGAATCAAGTCATCTTCTGTCCATCTATAGCGTTTGATACATATCTGTATGTGCAACACTTATTATACTTTTTACAATCATTTACCGTATCTCTCTCCCAGGAATATAAGTGCCTCAAGGTCAGCGACTTTGTCTTTCATCCTTGTATCTCCAGCAAATTACCTAGCATAGACCAGATGCTCAGTAAAAGGTAATGAAATGAATGCTGAATGAACGAATGTGTTAAAATGTCCTAAGGACTTCCTTCTTTAATCCTGACCCGGCACAGCCCCCTGAGGGTGGACAATAGTAGAGACTGTGCCTAATCAAACATGGATGCCCCTGGTTCTAATCTAGGCCTTAAATAGTGGAACTGGAAGTAGATTTATGCTTATTGTCATTAAGTTCAATCTCCAATTTATAGTTGAGGGCATGGGTCCAGGGAGAGGAAATGGCTCACTCAAATCTGACAAAAGCAGGTTGTCAAGCCTAGGACCCTTTCGATGCTTCTTTATACGCCTGGGCGGTATGGGGGAAGGGGAATTCAAAGCCTTCTAAATACCTCCAGGCATTCCCATCCATCTCTATGACTTCCTGTGACATTCTTTGTCTCTTCAGGTGGGTATGGCTGAGCAGATATCTATTATCTGGGCTACAGGAAGAAGGTTCCCAGAGGACCAAAGTCCTTTCTCACCCTGACTCACTATGTAACAAAGGACAAATTACTTCCCAATTATTAAAATGGAGGAAGAGATGATCATTTCTCTCCTGGCCTTAGGAGAGGTGACACCTGCAATTCTTTGAAAACCGTCTTCAGAAGTTCACGCCATCTGATATCAGTGAGAAAGGGCAAGAGAGCACAGGCTCTGGAAAGTCAAGTTGGGGAACACAGTCTGTTTTTGTTGATTAACATTTTGTTGAAATGTAACATACTTACAGAAAAACGCACTTATTGTAAGTGTGCAGCCCAATAAAATGTTCAAAAACTGAACCATCTGTGTGACTAATATCCAGATCAAAAAACAGAACCTTCCTAGTCCCTGAAAAGCTCCACTTGTGCTTCTTCCATCACTGCTGCCCAAGTCCGCCATGCTGACTTCAAACACCGTAGGCTAGCTCTGTCTCTTTTTGTACTTTATATAAATGGAATCCTCCAGTAGGTCCTCTTTGGCGTTGCTTTCTTTTGTACAACATTGTGTTCCTGAGGTTCGTCCACAATGTCGTCTGTCATTGCAGAGTGCCCCTCCTCGTCGTTATGTAGTATTCCATGGTATGAACATATACTATAATTTATTTGTCCATTCTACCTTTGATGGACATTTGGGCAGTTTCCATTTTGGAACTATTATAGATAGTGTTAAAATAGCCTGTTTTTTCTATTTTAAGCAATCATTTTAGGGAATAAAAGATACTTAAAAATAGCCAGGAAGAAAATAATTGTGTACTTACTCCCCTATTTAATAAATATTAAGTACCTACTGTGTCCTAGAATGATCTTTCCCCTCCTTTCCTGAGCTTAGCCTTTACAGACCAGGTGATATCCCACCTCTTATAGAAAGTCTCTTGGGATTGCTCCCAACTCACAGTGACATTCATTATCTTATGAAGCCCCAAGGTATGTCATCCAAGGATGTAAAATAGACACACAGCTGGCCTTGCTTGTGCTCCTCTCTGTTCTCGCTTTTAGGTGGGTGCTCCTGGAGAGTAGGTACTGGGTCTCATGTTTCTCTGCCTTCCACAATACTATGCATAGCATTAGGCACATTACTAAACTCACCAAATAAAAATTGGGGTTAACAAGATCTCAGCTATAGGAGAGTGAGGCAAATAGATGAAGTTGCTCTCTTTGTACTTGCACTCCTAAAATAAGATTTTTGCAAAACATGAAAAAAAAACTTAGGAAGAACATGGGGAAAACCCCGTAGACAGCGGTGGATGGGCCATGCTTTGCATTAGACTTGAAAACCAAAATGAGTAGATTCTAGAGCATGAGATGCTATGGTTCATCTTCCCTTCTCTTTCCACTCATTGATGCAAATAATCAGAAATGATTTGGTGGACACAGAAGTTTTGGACAGTGGACAATTCGAGTACCATGGATATATAACCCCAATGGCTGCTCTCAGGGAACCAGAGCTAAGTCTCATAGCCAATTTCTCTAATCTCACTGGAGTTTCAGAAAAGTTTACAGTCCACTTCCATTTTCCCACAGGCTCCTACTAATCTCTAAATCTCACCTAGTGAGGTTCAAAAAAATAAAGCCAGAAAAACTTGAGAGCCAAATTCCAACTCTATCACTTTAGCGTAACTTTGGAACATTATTTAATCCCTCTGAACCTGAACTTTTTTTTATTTATAAATGGTAACCATAATAACTTTTTTTTGTTTCAGATACATTTTCAGGTCTAAAATTTGCATTTGGTTCTCTTTTTTTGGTAATTTTTTTTTTTCTTTTTGCGAAGATTACTTCTATCTTTACATTCATTTTGAGCATACTTACATTACATCATTGAGCATCGATGATAGCTGCGTTAAAATCTTTGCCTGCTAATTGCAAACTCTGGGCCATTTTAGGGGCAATCTCCATTGATTGTCTCCTACGGGTCACACTTTCCTGTTTCTTTCCGCGTCAATAATTTTGGGTTGCATCCTAGATATTGTGCATGATAAAGCTGTAGAGCTTTTGGAGTCTCCGTGTTGAGATGAAGAGTACTGGGATTTTTTTGTTCGTTTTTAACTTAATTCAATAGAGGTACCTTGATCGAGCTCTCACTGCAAAGTTGTCACTCCTTTAGCAAATTGCAGATGAAATCTTCATTTAGTTCCTTTAGTCTTGGCATCTATCCTACGTATGCACTGGTTCAGGGATCAACCAGATATTTGGGCAGAGTTTATACCCAGAATCTGGGGTTTCCCTCTCTGATTCGCTCTTGCATTTCCTCTTTCATTTTCCAACTGCCATAGTTGTCTTGAAATCTCTTCCTTCTTTCTTTAGATCAGTATGACTGCAGGTTTCTATCTGGGTTTTAACCATCCAACATGTGAGGACCGGGGCTTGCCCTCAGTCTAAATTTGTGAAAACGAAGACATTCACCCAGTGCTCTTCCTTTTTACCAAATGTCAACAACCTCCCTACCCACACTCTTGAATCTGCCTGGTTTGAGTGGCTCTCTTTCTAATGACTATTTTTAAATATTTTGCTCATAGTTTATAGCTGCTATCTGTAGGATGGTTGGTCTGTTAAGAGCCACTCAGCCAGGATTAGAAGCAAAAAATCCTTTAGTGCTTTTCTGAAAAGTTGTGTTGAAGGTTGTATGAGATAATGTCTATAAAGTGCTCATAGTAGATGCTCAATAAATGTTGCCTCCCCAACAGTTCCCAAGGCTCAGTTTTTCTGCCCAAATCATCATTCCATAAATACACAGTACTTTGTTCTTCTTGAAGCCCTTTCATCTATATTGCATTATTCTACCCGTATAAATGGCATGCATGCATGAGCAAATGGCATGCATGTGTTAGCAAACTCAGGCAGGTCGGGGCAGGCTTTATCCCCACCCCAACCCCAGTCCCTTTTGTACAGTTGAATTCCGGGGGTATGTATGGAATAAGTCTTCCTGGGCTTAGCCTCACCTCAGACGTGAAAATCCTGCTGATGGTGAGGGTCAAGGGCTGATGGATCTGAACATGATCCTTGAATACACAGCCACACAGAGAGACACAGGACTCCTTCCTCATTTCAACACAGTGATATTTGTCCAAGTGTTTGAGGTGCCTGCTCAAGAGAAACTTTGTCTAAAATACTGTTTTAAAATCCTTGCTGCTCTACTTCCTAGCTGGGCACCTTGGGGCAAGTTACTTCACTTTTCTGAACCTCAGTTTCCTTATCTGAAAAATGATGATGATAATAATAAATAATAATAATGGTAGGAGTAGTAAATAAATCATAAGGTTATTATGAAGCTTATATGTCATTAGGTATGTTAAGTGTCAGGCAGATGGTAAATGTTCAATAAATAATAGCTAATAATGAGAAAGCAAATGTTACTTGTGGGTGCATTTACCTACAGAGGCTCTGAGCAGGCTGCCTGATGCAATGAAAAACAGAAATAGCAAATTGAATTCCTGTGCCCAGAATTGTCCAAGACCTGCTATGTAACCTATGACCTCAGGAAACTTGATCCCATCTCTAGGCCTCAGTAACTAGTGTGCAACCTGACGGGGTTAGACTAGATCCTCCTCCACGTTCCACAGTCTGTGGCTAAGTGGATTCTAGCCTCTCTTACACAGGCAAGAGATGCAGGGAAGAAGGGAGGATTGGCAAACTCAGGCCCTGGCCCAGGCAGATCACTGTGGGGACAGGAAGGCTTCCAGACTCTGCTGAGCCTGGGAAACGTGGCCAGGGTGGTGTGGGCTGCAGGGAAGCCCCAGAGGAGGGATAGATTTCCCACACAAAAGAGGAGGGGGCACCACAGAAAAAACACAGAGCGAACCCTAGCTGAGCTGAGGGAGCCAGAGTCCCCAGAGTGGAAGCTGAGATTTCAGCCACAAATCAAACCTGCTCAGGCCTCCGCCCAAAGTCCCTCCCCTACCTCTTTTTCTGATGGGAACAGGTTTCAATTTCATCCTGAAGTGAGCTAATTCCTGGGCCTGGCCCAGCAAGGGCTTACATAGCACATCCTTTCCCTGTTCCCTCCCTCTCTCTCCTCACTCCTCCAGCTAGAAGTAGTCTTGTTGAAGTCCAAACCCCTGTTTTGCCACTCACTGCTCTGTGACCTTGAGCAGGTGTCCTAGTCAGCCTGGGCTGATGGGACAAAATACCACAGACTGGGTGGCTCAAACAATAAACATTTATTTCTTGTTTTGAGGGTGGGGAAGTTCAAGATCCAGGTACCAGCAGATCCTGTGTCTGGCGAGGGCCCACATCCTGGTTTTCGGATGGCTGCATCCTCACATGGAAGAGAGCAGAGGGCAAGGAAGCACACTCTTGTGTCTCTTCTTGTAAGGGCGCTAATCCCATCCTGAAGGCTCCATTCTCATGACCTAATTACCTTACAAAGGCCCCACCTCCTAACACCATCACATTGGGGCTCACAAAAAGGTTTTGACATATGAATTTGCAAAGGACACAAACATTTGATCTATAACAAGAAGTCACTCTACACCTCAGTTTCCGCTTCTATGAATAAGGGATAAGGATCTAGCTGTCATAAATTTTCAACAAAACGATACACTTAAAAGTGTGTGAAAAACAGTATGGAGTCTCCTCAAAAAACTAAGACTTGATTTACCGTATAATCCAGCAATCCCTATACTGGGTATTCATCCCAAAGATTTGAAAAGCCATATCCGAAAAGATATTTGCACACCGACGTTCATAGCAGCATTTTTCATGGTAGCCAGACATGGAAGCAACCAAAGTGTCCTACAATAGATGGTTGGCTAAAGAAGTTGTGGTACATATGTACAATGGAATATTATCCAGCCATAAGAAGAGATGAAATACTCCCATTTGCAACAACATGGATGGATCTCGAGATAATCATGCTAAGCTCAATAAGCCAGACAGAAAAAGTTGAAAATCACATGATATCACTTATATGTGGATATAAACCTAAAAGCAACAAATGAACAGGACAAACAAACAGAGACTCATGGACACAGACAATGGACTAGTGGTCACCAGAAGATGGGGAGTGGTAGAGGAGGAGGGGGAGGTAGACGGGGTAAAGGGGTCAAATATAGGAGAGTAGGGGAAAGATGAAGTGGGTAAAGGGGATCAAATATGTGGTAGCTAAAGGAAACTGGACTTTGGGTGGTAAACACACAATAGAATATATAGATGTCAAATTATAATGTACACCTGAAAATTATATAATCATATTAACCAATGTTACCCTAATAAACTTAATAAAAAAATTTTTTAAGTGTATGAGCTGGGCATATGGTACGTGTGTTCTGCCCCTCCTCATTCCCAGACATTCCAGGGTCCACGTGTTTGTTGCAGGTTAAAGCCTGAGGCTCTCACGTCATGCAGAGCAAACCTCATGCTTTTCTTTATTTACTCAAAGAAAGAGTGAATAGGCATCTACTCTGGGAAAAATCTGCCTAGATAAGAGCAAGTTAATGTGCACACAAATTACCTGGATCTTGTTTAGATACAGACACTGATTCATTTGGTCTGGGGTGGTGCCCAAGAGTGTATATTTCTAAAAAGGTCTCCGGGATGCTGCTGCTGCCAGTCTGGGGACCACACTTTGAGTAGCAAGAAGCTAAAGAAAAGATTACCACTCTGAGCAAGGTGCACCCCTGCCCTCCTGGAGCTCAGAGTTTAGTGGGAGACATGAGGCAGTAGACACTCAGTGGATGAACATGTCACACTCATAGCACCTACCTGAATTTCAGAAGCCTTGGAGGGCCTCCGAGAAAAGACAACATGTGGACCCTGACTGATTATTCGGAAGGAGGCAGGTCATGGGAGAAGGAGGAAGCGGGAGGAAGATGGCATTGCAGAGAGAAGAGCCTGCGGGGAGGCTCTCACACAAGTGCTGGTCGAGCTAAAAAAGTTCACCGTGCCTGAGTGAAAAGCTACAGAGGAGCAGCAAGAGAGGAGATAGCAGAGCAGGGTAGGTAGGGCCCACACCCTGAAGGGCCTTGAAGCCAGACATCGGAGCTCTATTAATTAGGTGGGAGACAGGGAGACTGACAATTTTGAGCAAAGAAGCGACATGGTCAGACTGAGGGTTTAGAATGTCCCTCTGACTGCTGTGGAGGAACTCCCGCCAAGGCCTTAGAAAGAATGAAAACGGAAATAGCAGTCCTTTCCATCACCTGCTCCCGCCCTGGCATTCTAAGCTCAGGGAAGCAGAAACAAAGAGAAGACCTAGAGCCCCAAGGGCTGACATCCACCAAAGGGAGGCATCTCAGTTTGCTGCTGGAGTGGAAGAAGGGGCAGAATTTAGGGCAAGGAGCAAAGGTTCTACTCATGCCGGCAAGACATCCAGAACCTAGATGACTGGGGGCGTCATCTAGATCCTTCTGGAAGGCCTAAGCTGCTGCACTGGCCACTCTCTACCTTATGTCCCTAGAGCACATAACTGGAGGAGGAGAAGCAGCTGCTGTCTTGGGAGTAGAATCCAGCGCTGGAGTGCCCCATCTCCTAGGTTTGCTCTTAGTGTACGTGTTGTTGCTGTGGGGAAGTTGGGTTTGAACGATGACTGCTTCTAACTTGTTAGGTCACCTGCATGGCTAGGAAGTTGAGCAAATGATGTGAACACTGGTGTACCTCTGGGGTTCTGCAAAAACTCTCACGCCTTGTCCCATGGTAAAAAAAAAAATATAAATATATATATGTCTTTTCTGCACTAACTGTCATGGTCTTGACCTCTGGCCTGCATCTACAAGTCCCAGACCCAGCTGTGGGTCTATGGTCTCTTGCTTAGCACCAGGAATGATCCACACAGAACAAGTCAGATGACTGCTCAATTCCTCTGAGCCTCAGTTTCCAGATCTGTGAAATGGAGTTAAAACTTCTAGCTCCTTCAGTGGTGTTGTGGCATTAATTGAAAATATGTGAAACTTCAGACAGACTGGTGAAATGATCACATCATTTGCCAGCACCCTCCAGTCCAGGAGCTCCTGGCCCCTCCCTGGTAGCCCCGCAGATGAACACGATGGTGCATTTGGTTCAAGGCAGCCTCACGCAAGTCCTTGAATTTCCAGGTTGTTTTCCATACAGTCTACTAAATGGAAGAGAGAACGTTGATTTGGGAGTTCAAGAGCCCTCTGTTTAAATCCCAGCTCTCCTACTAATTAGATGACCTTGAACAAGTAACCTGACCTTCCCAAGCCTCAGTTTTCTCATTTGCAAACTTAAAATACCCACTTATAGAATGGTTGTGATGTCAAGTACAGCACAGGGAATATGGTCAATAATATTGTAATAACTATGTCTGGTGCCAGGTGGGTACTTGACTTACAGGGGGGGATCGCTTCATAAATTATATAAATGTCTAACCACTATGCTGAACACCTGAAATTAATATAAAATAATATCGGATGTCAACTGCAATCGAATTTTAAAAATGGAAAGCAGAAAAAAAACAACAACAAGATACTGTCTACAAAACATCTGGCACACAATAGACATGCAACAACCTTCCATTATTTCCCAGGACAAGAGTTAGTAACATATAAAGCCTCATCTCCTTCAGAAAGCGTAGCCCTGGCAGAAATTAAACTCAACCCAGGGTGCAACAAACACATCCTCCCCAATTCCCACCCCTCCCACCACTTGCCAAGGGACATTCTGCCCCATGTCGGCCCATGTGCCCTGGTTGTCTGGTCAATCGGCACATGGCGGGAGCAAGGTAGGAGGTGGGGATGTGGGAGAAGCAACCGCGGGACAGACTGTACGCAAGGGACTGAGAGTCTGTGTGGCCAGAGGCTCAAGTACATGGAGCTGGCCCAGTCCCTGCACCTCCGATGGGTACCAGGCGTGCGACAGAGGCAGAAAATGCTAGGGTAGCAGAGGAGAGAGAGTTCCCTGAGGGCTGGAGAAATCCCCCCATGTGCGTCATGGGCACCTCAGAACACCAGCCAGGGGACTAGCGGTCCTCACAGGTCGAGGGGAATGAGGCTGGAGAGGGAGGACCTGGGGTAGGGGTACACGCCATCAGGCCTAGACGCTCTCATGTGCCAAGAGCCCCCAATTCGCTCTCCTCATGTGCAGCTCAGGTTGGAGGGACAAATCAGGATCAAGCATGAAGAGAAGTTTGAGGAGAAGGAGGGAGACCTGGGTTCAAGCCCCACCCCCACATATCCGGCTCAGGTGTCGGACAAATCGAGTCACCTGTCTGAGCCCCATTTTCCTCCTGGGCCTCATGGGAAAGGAATACCTCGGCCGCCCACTCCCAAGGCTGCTGGGATTCTCGGGTGACAAAACGCTGAGAGCACATGATGTGCACCGTGAGACGGGTCTGGAGCAGAGATGCTGGCGGTGGTTGTTCTAAAAGCGACTTCATGGAACTCCTCCCCCCAGGAGATCCCAGTAAGGTGGGGGCCAAAAACTGAGGTGCAGATGGAGGGCAGAGGGGCATCAGGGCCAGTTCTTCCCAGGCCTCATATCCAGAGGTAAGGTTTCACCAGACAAATTCCACAACCTGACTCCCTGCTTTGGGGCACCCATTCTGACAGGAGTGGAGGAAATGAAATGCAGAGACCTCCTACCCGGAATGAATAAGCTCTGTATCACCTATCTGGCAGTCTCCACATACCTGCCCTCTTCCCCCTGAATCTCCACTCCCGTTCCTGGGCACCAAGCTCCAATTCCGGTGTCCCAGGCTTCGTAGAATGGCTCAGCCCCCGGAGCCCCAGGAGTGGTCACGGAGATTCCAGGAGACAGGGTGCTAGTCTGCTCCTGTGTCCTCCTTTTTCCTCCACCCCTCCCCCCTTGCTCACTTTACCTGAGACCTGTCACTGGATGCTCAGTGTTTCCTCACTCACCCGCTCGATAATTAGTATCCTTGTCCTCAGTCCCCTTCCTAATCTATTCATTGAGTCATTCGTGGATAATTGATCAGAACGGGAGAAACCTGACAATTCCAAGCTGACTCTGAGACCCCTCCTCATGGGTTTAACAGCCCCTTTCCCCGTTGCTCCAAGCCAAGGGGTCAGCCCAGGTCCTTTTCTCCCTGCCATGTGTCCTCTTTCTGTTGGTCACTCTGTTCACAGCTGTATATTCCCTCCCCCCTCTCATTCCACAGCAAAACCGTGAGCCTGGACCTTATGTTATACAGCTCGGCATCTCCATTCTCTGCCCTTTCCATGGCAGTTGCTAGGTGCTTAATAAACATTTGCTGCATGGGTGGATGGATAGATGGGTAGATGGTTGGATGGATGGATGGATGGATGGATGGATGGATGGATGGATGGTTGGATGAATGGATGGATGGATAATGGCATTTCACAGATAAATACTTCCTTTTCACCTGACAGTTTCAACTAAAGTGTTTGCTGGCATTTATAACCAGGGGTGATGGTCAAAATATTTAACAACCGGCACTGGAGCAGGTGTCCTGAGGCCCCTGTGGGCCAGGCATTAACGTTTTATTTCCTAGATGATGGAGGATCCAGCAGAGCCTGAAGGAGGGTCCATGGCAGCAACTGGGAAGTAACTATTTAGCAGCTGAGGTGAAAGGATTTCAGCATTTTAACAGGTTACTGGTGTATCCTGGCTGAACATCTGACCTGAGTGAATGAATGAGAGAATGAATGAGTCTCTAGGTTGCTCTGGGTCCTGCCTCTGCCTGCCCAGCCCCCTTTTTCCATTCTGCATCTCGTCCCTTCTGTAATGGGTATGGAAGGGTTATTTCCCTGAGAAAAGCCCCCAGCTGTTGCTCATAGAATCAACAGGAAAAAAGTAGTCCTACCCACACTAGGGCCCTGGCGGCCTACCCTGGCACGGCCTAGAAGAAAAAGCAGAACAACCCACCAGCGCCACCACCAGGCTGCCCCATGGAGCCCACGCAACTTCACCACTGCTCATCTTGTACCCAACGTCAGGACACAGAGGGGCTAGAGGGCTGGCAGCAGCGTGCGTGATGTCCGGCCCTCCACCTCGGAGTCGGGGCTCTGGGGGCCTGTCCCACTCTGACCCTGGCCTATGTGTGGCTTTGAGCAAGTTTGCTCTCTGGGCATCAGTTTTGCCGAATGGAAAATGGGTTCTTTGCTCCCACTCTCAAAAATCTGTCAAAATCACCAAGCCAGAATCCGAGGAGGTCAATCTTCGACTTGGTTGCCCTATGAGGAGGGGCAATCTGGTGTTCACCCCTGTGGTCCATCTCAGAGCAGACGGCTACAGCACAGCTCTGCTTTTCCCAATGTTTCTTTGCTTCTTTGATGAGAACAGGCTACATATGGGGGAATAAAGATCTTTACAGATGTCGTCTTCTTGACAATATTCTCAGCAAACAGTTGAGACAAAGGGATGTCAGCACCACCTCTACTTTACAGATGGAGAAACAAAGCCTCAGGAGGGCTAAGAGGACACCCCAAGTTTTCACACCTGTCAAGAATGACCCCAGGTCTGCCTGACTCCTCCCCTAACATAGAAACCAACACGAAGAGAGAAGAGAGTTCTCTGTCTAACTTCATGTCACTTTAACTCCTTCCGCCTGTCCCTGCCTGTCCCCGCTGCACACGAGCTTCAACGGGCACCTCTGCTGGGCTCCGGGCACCTAGGAACACATGCGGTGCTGGATTCCTGGCAACAGAAGGGCTGCTAAAGCAGCTCCTTGGCCTGGGTGCCCCAGCTGGGCCAATTCAGCTAAGATGGGAGGTGAACCAGTTGGTGGAGCCTTGAGGCCAGTGGCGGAGTGTTTGGGAGCCAGCGGTTAGAAGGCCAGATCCTCAGGACAGGAATGAATGTACATGCGATCCCTTTTGGAAGGCTCCCTTGGGTTCTGTGAGCTGGAACTTGGGAGCACGAGGTGTTAAGTCACAGGCACTGGGAGGATTTGGGTAGGCGACAAGCAGCCTGACCCAGCCATGGGCAGAATTTCCATCCCTGGGAAGACTGGTGTCAGGATGCGAGTGTGGGAGCCACACCTCCGCTAACTCTGACGTCTAGGCAGAAGGCAGGATTCCAGAGGCCTGAGCTGAGCAGGGCTGGAGCTCCCCTGTCTAGCTTCAACTTCCTTGGGGTGCCCCAAGGTTGGGATAAGATCACTCCACAGTCTGAGACTGAGTTTATCACCAGGTAGATCTGTTAGGTAAACTGGCATGCCACAGAGGATATAAAGATGGCCAGGTCACACATCAGGAAGAATAAACACACCCTTGCCTGGACCAGTCTTAGGAATTGTGATTGAAGGAATTGTGATTGAGGGAATGTTACTGAGATTCTCCAGCTCAAATTGTCACCCTGCCACTCTGTCCCTCTGCCAGGAATCGCATTCCTTGGAAGGGCATCATTGACGATGTCAGTTGTAAGGAATGTCCACCCTTAAACCCTAATCGCATCAGATTAGCCAAACTACAAATTTGTGAACGAAGCTCCGGAACACCAGACGGGGGAAGGTGGCCATGGCAGAAAGTTGAGAGAAGACTTATCAACCATTGAGAGCGAACACAAATAGGAACAGGACTGCACACGGCTTTATTTGTTCCTCATAAAAACTCTGTGAGGTGAGAGTTATTTTTATTTGCTTTAAAGCCAAGAAAGATAAAGTTCAGAAAGGTGAACTGGCTTTTCAAGATCACACATAATGAAGACCACAGGAACATCACCTAAGAGATTTCTGGTTTTGATTCCTGCAAGGCAATCAATGTACACAAACCTCCTCCTATGGGGTTTACTTCCCTGCAGATCTTTTAGCATCTTCCCCACACCTAATTCAACAGCAATTTTTTAGCAATCTTCCCAAAGCGTTAAATTAATTACCATAGAAACCCAACTCTTTTCTGCACTCGTATTTAATTGGCTTATGTTACCCTTGATTAAATTATTGTATCTATTTACAGTGACAGGTACAACTGACATAAACAGGTTTGGGAACACACATAACATGGGCAAATGAGAGAGAATAGTTGTCTAATGGCCAGGTGTTCCAAATGTCCCTGGCTGTCACTGGCAGATTTATAGGGAATAGAGAGGTCAGTTAATCTAGATGTCAGTTAAGTAGGGTTAGTTAAGAGAGGTTCCTTGGGGCAGGATTTGAACCCTGGTCTGTCTAGCTCCAAAGTTCAGGTTCTTTCCACTATACCACACAGACCTCCACTGCCAGCTTTATACCTTTGCCCAGGGCCAGCCCTATGTGGACTGAACTCTTAGGAGTTAGCGTTTTCAGTTATATGAAGATGGTTTTCCCAGAACTTGGTTTTCCTTGTCCTCTTCTCATAATCCTTTCCAGTGGCCTCTCCGGAGGAAAGGGTAAGGTGGGGAGTGAGGCTAGAGACAGTCCCAGACTGCTGGAAAGGGAGCTTGACCTCCAAGCCACGCCTTAAAGCAGGACTTCCTCCTCTGTCTACACACAGCAGGTCGGACAGAAGAAGCCTCTCGATGTCCTCATCTGCCGGTGATGGGAATTCATACCCACACCATAATGTGTCTGTGGGGATCAAAAGAAATTACACAGAGCTGGGCACAGGGAAGAGCTTTAAAATGACGTATCCTGTCTCTTTCCCCACCCACCCCACTTTCTTTAGAAAACAGACACCCAGACTTTCAAAACTGGAGGGAATCTTGCTGGAGTGCTTCATCCACTATTTTCCAAATCCTGTTTCGGAGACCATTCCCTTTTTGGGATGAAAATGGGCAGTTTAAGAAAACGGGAACTTTGGGAAACACCTGGTCAGACAGTTCAACAGGTTTCTGTGCCACGGGGCTTTCCAGAGCCTGTAATGCGGAAGGATGGAGAGCCCATCCTCCCAAACTCTTTTACCCGGTACATCTCACAGGAATCGTCTCTTACGAAACCCTCTTTATAAACCCCGATCCAGGCGTTCCCTCATCGGACCGAGACGTCGAATAAGGCTCTGAAAATGGAAGGAATTTGCCCAAAGCACCTCAGCAACAGGATTGGGACTGGACCCTCAGTGGCCCCATTCCACCACGGCTCCCTTCTCCCCAACCCCTCCCCCTCTTTCCCCTCTCCCCTCTCCTCCCCCCCCCTCTCACCCCGCTCCTGCGCCTCTCCCAACCGTCAGCCTCTGCAGACCCTGAAGATGAATGAAGAGGAGCGCCTGGAGGGATGAACAGGGTGGTGAGGGGGGTCGGGGCCACTGACCGAACAGCTTCTGCACTGAGGGGTCCCCAGGAGCCAAGAGGGGGGGCACGGCTGGAGAGAAGTTTGTTCTACAGATGCAGCGCGACCCGTGAGAATCTCTTCCGCCCCGAAAGCAGACCCTCTTGGGCCTTGAGCCTTGGTCAGTCTTGCCCAGGGCTGCCTACCCCCGGGGTGCCTCTCTGCCCACAGATAGCTAGGTCCACACCTGCATCCTCTTCATCTCAGGGCAATTTCATCTCAGCAACCTCGACTCTGGTGGCGGTGTGGAGGGGAGCTGTTTCCATTAGCCTTCTGCATTCTGGTCGGGCAGAGGAGGAGAAAGAGCTTTAAGGTCCTGCTTGTGGGGGTTTCCTGGCAACGTTGCCCCAGCCCTGTCTGGCTGACTCGCCCAGCAGCAGCAACAGCAGGTGACTCCTGCGACAGTGCTGGGCTGGGATGGCAGAGCATCCGGCCGCCTCACCTGCTCATCTCTGCACTTGAGGCTTTCCCTTCCTCTGCCGGCTCCTCTGCTTCCCTCTCTGAGCCCAAGCCTTCCAGGTGGCATCCCTGAGCCTGCTGACCCCCAGCACCCTGCTCCACTCCCTCTGGGATGGCAACACGTCCACACCACCCATATACACCACGCTGCAGCTGGACATGCCCAGGGCCTCTGACTGCCCATGCACCCCCCCCACCCTCCAGGACTTTCAGTCCTCACCTCCCTCGGACGTTATCCACCTGGATCTCTTACATCTACTTCTCACGCCCCCGTCAAAGCTTGCCTTTCCAGAGGTTATGACCACTGCCAACACAGCAGGGCCAATAGCTGTTACGGCTGAAAGAAAAGGGGTTTTACAATGATAATGTGCGTGCTGTCACTGACCCATGAAGGGAAGGACTCAGTGGCCTGCCATCCAAGTGTTTTCAGAAGTCCCTCCCAGCCTACTTTTTCCAGAAGGCTGCCTCCGCCCCTTTACCTCCCTCGGCTCCCACGCCAGCTCAGGGGTCCCCTTCTGTGCTCCCAG
Organism: Eonycteris spelaea; assembly: GCA_003508835.1. NCBI lineage: Eukaryota > Metazoa > Chordata > Mammalia > Chiroptera > Pteropodidae > Eonycteris > Eonycteris spelaea. The sequence continues at coordinate 615,601 of PUFA01000160.1, read as the reverse complement.
AGCCCTCTGCCCCCGCTTCATCAAAGCACTTGCCACATTGCTGGGATCGTTGATTCTCTTCTGTCTCCCCCACCAGACTGGGGTCGCAAGAGAGAGGGGTGAAGCCTCCTCATCCTTACAGAAAGCACAGAGCAGGCGCCTGACATCCCATGTGCTATTGTTGTTTAAATTTCTTGATCAAACAAGGGAGTGTATCTTTTTTTCGAATAACCTATAGACAGCTGGAGAAAGTAAATTAAGTCTCCCCAAAGGGCACAGAGGATGAGGCATGTGCATAGGAAGGACCTAGAAGGCCTAGGAGAGGACAACACTGGCTGGATGAGCTGGTCTGAGATTCTGAAACTCAATGTTCCAATTCTCTTTGGCAACCTGCGGCCGCTTGTCATGCCAGGGAAGTTATTGACATTGAAATTGAAATTGAAATTGAGTTAGGAGAGGGGAGGGAGATTGCAGCAGCCATGCAAATCAGGGTGAGGGAGATGGAGACATTCCTATTCTGGGAAGCCCTTTATTATCCCACGTTCCCAGCTTCTGTTTATTCATAACCTGTTGCCACTCATTGGCCTTTCGTCTTTCTCCAGCTCAAAGGCTGTAGGATTGAGCCTTAAGGTCACTTAGTCGAACCTCTCGCCTAATAATAGCCCTGTTTTGAGCACCTCCTATCTGCCAGGAACAGTGTAAAGTGCTTTACAAGGACTACTGATAAAAGTCGTTATCTTAAATGCCGGTGCATGTTGACCGCCCCAGTCTTACTTACCCCATTCCTTAGGGATCCCCACCAAAGCAGCTCTGACAGGTAAGTGGATTGCCAACTCATAAACGAACAACTTCAATGACAGGGAGATCACTACCTTCCTAACAGCTCATTTGGTTTGTTGGACAATGCGATTGTTACAAAGGTTCTGCTTGAGCTAAAATGTGCCTCTCCATCCGTTGCCATGGGTACTGTCCCTCCTTCTCTTATAGCCTCCACAGGGGACACCTCTGTCAGGGAGGTAGACAGATGGTGCTTCAAGGTGGGATGGATGGGCACCTCTCCGGAGTTTGGGACACTTTGAGTGGCCCTGTCTCAAAGAGGACAACACAACTGTCAATCCACTGTGTTCACATGTGTTCCAACTGACATACACATGCGCCAGTCTGTCACAATCTTACGCTCCCATTTATCATCTCTCTGTCACTCAGACATCATAAAACAGAGCCCAGGTGCAAGAGAGTCAGCTGCAATCAGAGTGATGGGAAGGCAGATCTCAGGCAGATTGACAGACAGACAGGAAGTAGGCGGGCTTCTACAGAAATGTGTGCAGCAGGCAGGAACGAGTCTAATAGGCTTCCCCTTAGTAACAATGGGCAGACAGTGGGAACAGAAAGACAGAGAGCCAGGCATCGAGCAGTCAAGCAAACGCACGGACAGGTGACAGAGGACGTGCACCTCTACTGGGGAGATGGGTCTTGTGCTGCTGCCATCCCAGGTTGCTCTCCTGGCCTCTGAGCCCGGCTTGGCCAAGGCTTTCCGCAAGAAATGACTGAACACTGTGTGGAAAGGACTCGTCTCCCCCACACTCCATCAGGGCCAGACTCCCAACCAGGTGAATGACCTCAGGGCCTCCTTACCCTCTCCACCTTCTCAGAGATGCCCTGACTCCCCCTCCCCCAAATCATCTCTGCGAACTACTCACCACCAAGCCAAGGAAGGTGCCAGAAAGGGAGTCTACATCTCCTTCTGGAAGCTTCCCCAGATTGACCACTGGAAGTATATTCTCTAAAAGAAGAAAACAAAAAAAGAAAATGGGAGAGGCTTGGTGTTCATCGAGCACATGCAATGAGCAGGCCCTGTGCCAGATGCTTTACACTTACCATGTCCCTCAATCACACTTCCACCTCTGGCAGGTCTTATTAGCCCGGCTGAAGGAATGGAATGGCAGGGAAGTGGAGCGACTTACCCAATGAAATGAAATGACTTACCTTTGGCTAATAAGGGGAAGAGGTGAGATTTGAACTCGAGCCTGCATGATTGCAGGATCACACTCTTCTCCCCACTTCCAGTGCATCTTCAGAGAATGCCCAAGTGCTTGGATTTCCCCTTGTTTTCTCAGGAGAATGGGGAAGTCATGAGAAGACTGGGGTGATTTACATCCTAAAGGAAGTTCCCACTAGAGGAGGCTGTGAATTGGCCCAGAAATAGCAGATGATGTCAGCCAGGGCATCCCCCTCCCCGGGCCCTTGGCATCACCCTTGTGGAACCGTCACCAGAATTGATGCATCAACAATTACAGAATTGGATTTGCCCTTTCCTGGCTTGGCCTGCTCAGACGTCATCCCTGGTGCTAAGGGAACACCTGTCTATTTGCCCAGCTCTCTCATCCTCACGTACACCCTCCTCTCTCTCCCAGGCCTGGGAACAGCAGGAGGTAATATTATATTCCAGCCACGTCGGGCCATCTGTGCATCACCCAGCACAATATGGTTTCCATCCTAAACCACTTGCCCTGGTCTCCTTGCGAATCACACTTCCCAGCCTGTTCCTCATCCTCCTAGTGCTGAACTTCTTGAATCCCACCCCACAACCCCCACCCTGCTTTATAGTCTTACCTCTCACCCAGATTCAATGCTCGACACTCAGCTGAAACCTTGGCTTCCTGCCTGACCCTGATTTAGATTCTTTCTCCGACCAGGCTGTCACTGGCTGTTTAGGAGAAAGGCAGCTCCCACCGGCTCACAGGAGCTGGTTGTGCACATCTCTTTCTACCTCCATGTTCAGTGGCTTCCGGCTGGTGAATTGAAATCAGTCATGGTGGGAGTATTTACACCAGAGAAATCAGCAAACACTGCAAACCAGGTTTGTTTGTTTGTTTGTTTCAGGGAGCGAGTTGTCAAGCATTTACCATCGCATCTCTGGATTGCCCAACCCATGCCCAACCAGACGGGCCCCAAGACCCCACACTTCATCATAGTGGATAATAGTCCCACTGTGTTCACCTCAATTCCATGATTGGGATCCAGACAAGACAGTCTGGCCCTATGGCATACAGGGAAAACCCAAGGTCATCTAATAGGTCATGAGCAGGGCCAGGGTTAAGGCTTGGCAGATGGCCTAGCTGAGGCCTTTCACGCCCTCTGCAGGGGGCCTGCAGAGCAAGCGGGGCCTGCCTCTTGGCTCAGGTCTCAGGAACAGCATGGTCAATGGAGCTCTGACCCAGGTGAGAACATTTGGGAGATCCTGGCTGGAATGATGTAGGGCTGGCCTTGGCATGGTGGGGAGGGGTCCTCTTCTGTTCTGTAACCAGGAACAGGGGCTCTACCCATAGCGCCATCCTAACCCTCTGTTAAGAAACAATTGAAGAATTCGCACTGGGCAGTTCCTGTGTAATCTAAGAGCCCGAGGGGCAAGAATGGAAGACATAATGGGCATAGCATGGGGATGGGAGGCCCTCACGGGTTGGACGCACCCCATCCCACGGTGTCCTCTGTGGAGCGTCCATGCCATTATAAGGGGCGGCGGCAGGAGATCCAGAGAAGATATTAAGGTGATGAGAGCCTAGTCTTGGGGCTGTGGTAAGATTCGTCCTCCTGATTTGTTCCCACAGCCCGAGAGCAGGGTTTAACAGTGTTGTCTCCCTCCGGAGCTTGTGCATGCATGCACGTGTGTGTGTGTGTACACAAACACATGCACACTCACGTGTAGAATCAAAAGCCAGTGATTTGGGGGCAGGCATGTACACCCCCGCACAGCAAGACAAAAATCAGACACCCTGAGTTACTCTGGCAAACAGACACACAAACGTGTTTGCCCCTACCTGGTACACTTGGAGGAATAAACATTCCCTTGGAGGTGTGCTCACACATGCACATGTGCAGAGAACCTTTGGCGCTTAACCAGCTGCTCTCAGCAACCGACCTGAGGCTGCCAACATCCCTGGATCCTGTACTGACCCCCTCCCTGGACTCCTGTCTCATCCACTCTGCCCAGTCTCCACATAGGAGCCACGTGATTCAGATCCGGATCCTCCAACGTGCAAAGCTTCAACGGCACCTGGCTGCCTCCAGCGCTGAGAACTTAGACTGGCCCTTTCTTACCTTCCTGGCTTCCCCTCCTCCCCCTGTCTCCCCATCCCCCCATTCTTCACCTCTTACAGTCTGCAATGTCTTTCCTCCAGCTCCCTCCAGCCAAATCCTCTTCCGTGTTATAAAGGCCAGTGATTCATAACACCGTCAGAGACGCTCCAAACAGAAGTGGTCTCTTGCAGCTCTGAGCAAACCCACCTCTCTGTCTGGCCCTCTTTCAGGGACCTGGGCTATGTTTAACTTGTATAAGAGACTACTTTCTTTTCTTTTCTTTTCTTTTTTTCTTTCTTTTTTCTTTTTTTTCTTTTCTTTTCTTTCTTTTTTTTCTTTTCTTTTCTTTTCTTTTCTTTTCTTTTCTTTTCTTTTCTTTTCTTTTCTTTTCTTTTCGATTAAATAACTTGCTCAATGTTGTACTATAAACCACAGATGCAAACCCAGGCAGTCTGACACCAGTTGTAGCAATTATGTTTTTCTGCCTCTTTTTTTTTTTTATTTTAAACTTTTTATTTATTTTTTTATGGTGACATCGGTTAACGAAATACAATAAGTTTCAGCTGTACGAGATACTACTCTTAACGGGTCTGGCTCTCACTGTGAAAGGAGGTTTTCTGGAAGTGAAGGCCCACCATGCTGGAAGAATTTGGAAAGGCCCATCAGTCATCTCCCCGCCGGCGAGTAATTTTCGGACAAGAAGGCATCTCCAGAGAGCGCTAAGGCCCTCCCTTCTGTGTTCAAACACATGGTTGGTCACTAGCAGATCTCAGTGACAAGTACAGATTCTCCGCCCCATTCCCAGTTTCTGCAGGAACCTCTGAAAATCTTTGCTGTTGGAATATTCTTCCTCATGCTTCACTTTGAAGATAGAGAACTGTAGTGTTGGGAGGAGCTTCAGCCAATCTCTTATCTTACTCAGAGTCAGATCCTCCTCCCATGCTACGCCAGCTACTGGAATGTCCCCAGTGATGGGGAGCTCATTCTTTACAAGGCTGGACATGGGGCATCATTAGAAAGCTCTCCGTGCCTTCTTGTGAGACATCACTGAAACCACTCGACCCTCTGAAACCACAGCTGTCTCCAACATCCTCCGGGACAGGCCTCTGAAGATTTCAAGCAAGTGACACAGCCCTGTTTTCTTCAACCATTCCCCACATGATGTGGATACACTGCACCCTTGTCCTTCTCTGAACACCTGTCCTTTCACCACACCTTCCTGAATGCAGCAATGTGAAGAAGCCCTGTTAGTGGGGCCAGCCTTTCCTATCCCTGACTGAGCCCTACCTGAGCGAGGCTCTCAGTCCTCCTTTCCTGACCCCAGTTCTTGTCCCACCCCTCATCTAACTAGTTTCTTAAGTCCTTTTACTCTATTTCAAAGAGCTCCTGGCATGGAGGTATGTCTTACCCCTCTGGGCTAGATCACTGGGTTTGGACCAGGGTTCAACCCTAACCTCAGCCACTGGCTCTGTGTGAGCTGAGGCCAAGCACTTCACCCCTGTGAGCGTTGAATGAGTAGTAGTAGACCTAAAGTCCCCAAGACAGTGCCTGGCCCAGATGTTCAGTAAACATTACCCTCCTTATCCCCAGTCCTTCCCACTGGGGATCCCAGCTTCCTTCCAGTCCCCAGGTGGAATGAATTTAGCAAGCATCTGTGCAACCTTCTATCAAGGGCTCAGCTAAAAGCAAGATTCATAATGTCTAATGTGTTTCCTTCATCTGCTAATTTAATAATTCTGCTAAAAAATGAGCTCATTTGGCCCACAATTTGCTTCCCAGAGGCCTAACACCTCTTATTGCTCATTACTTCATTAGCTCCCAGACACACATTCTCTCCCGCCCGCCCCAACCTCTTGCTTTTAAGAAAGGGAGGCTTCATTTGATCATTTTAACGTCCCAGTTCCTCTTCCCTCCCCCTCCCCACTGAGCTTCAGAAAGTGTAGGCAGGCTCTCCCCTTCCTTCTGGTGTCTCCTCACCTCTCCTCATCAGCTCAGAAAACCAGCTTCCGCCCATCGGACCATGGCCTCTACATCCAGGAGGACCAATGCATTTCATTACAAGAACTCAGTTGAGTGTGAGGATGGGCTTTCCTCGCGAGCCGTGCATTCCTGCAACAGCACAACATGATGTATGGTGGTGAGTTTCCTGAGACTGGAGGTATTACACGCAAGGTGACCAACTCTATGTCAGAGATGCTATAAGGCAATGCATTCTCTTTTTTGGTAAGCTTTGATTTTTAAGATACATGACTTTTATCCTTATCTGCTTCCCCAGCCACCACGTTCTCCATCACCTTCTCAGCTCTAGTTTCACTAGCCTTGGCAGCAGAATTTTTAACCTGGTGTCTGTGGATCCCTAGGGAATTGAAATTAAATGTAAAATGTTATGTGTATGTACATGTATTCAATTTTAAAGCTCTTTATCAAATTCTCAAAGGCATCTCTAATCTAAAACAGATTAAAAGCCATGTAGGAACTACTGTAGGCTTTGAGGACCATGCAATCCCAAGTACTCAACTCTGTTGCTATAGTGCAAAAGTAACCATGCGCAGTATGTCAACAAACGCACATGTGGCTGTGTTCCAATAAAACTTTATTCACACAAATAGGCATCTGGCAGAATTAAGTCCATGGGCTACAGTTTATTAATCCCTGCTCTAGAAGGAATTCTGGTTTTGAGAAGAAACTTACACTAGGTCCCCTTCAGTGCTCTTCAATTTATTCATTCATTTATTCATTCATTCACTCATTTATTATATAAATATTTATTGAGTCCCTGCTATGTGCTAGGCCTCATGTCCAATACAACAGATAGAAAAAGGAATGAGACACCATCACTGCCCTCAAGGATTCTACAGCCTAGTCAGAGAGACAAGCATGAAAACAACTGTCAGTCAGTGCCATAAGGACTGTGATGGAAATTTGTACGAGAAACGGAAGTGGCATAAAGGAGACCATGCAGAGAATAGGGGAGGGGCCTAGAAAGATGTTGACAGAGTAAAGACGCTTGAGCCAGGACCACAAGGAGGGGGAGGAATTTTCCAAGTAGGTGGCTGGGAGAGCATCCCAGGCAGAGGGAACAGTCAATACAAAGGCTCTGAGGTGTGAGCCATGTTTGGGTGCGTGTGAGAAATGCAGGCTAGAACTAGAGTGAGGGTGCAGTTGGGTGTCAAAGGGAAGGGGAAGCTAGAGGCAAAGGCAGGAGGAAGACATTTGATGAAGGGTCTTTTAATCCAAGCCAGAGATCTTGCTTGGACTTCATTCCGAAGGTAACAAGTGGCCACGAAAAGATTCAACTTTTGGCAGCTGTGATTCTTTAGTGAAGTCGTCACTCATAAGAGAGCACATATGTGTCATTTCTCCTTTTATCTTCCTTCTGCTGACACTGTTACATTTTGTATTAACTCCAAGCCCTTGATTTTTCCTAATTCAAGCTCAATTACACAAAGCCGAATTTTGGGGGGGGGATTTTCCTCCGAATAATTGAAAAGCAAACTCATTCTGCCCAAACGAAGGGGTCCAGTCTTCCCAATCTTGCTCTTCTGTGTCTGTGTCTGTGTCTCTGTCTGTCTCTCTCTCTCTCTCTTTCCTCCCCCCCACCCCTCTCTCATTTTGGTCTTTTTATTGATTAGATTGGGAGCTCAGAACAAGGGTAGCACAAAGTCTGTAAAAATGTAATCGAAGTGAAACATTCCCATTAATAAGATCACGTAACTTACTGAGACAACATTAATGTGCTTTTAGGACTTTGGGGTGGGTGTTTGGTTCTCCCCCAGAAATGATTCCATTTACAGAGTTTCCTAATCTTGCAGGGGCCTGGGTAAAGGTAGAGGCAGGAACTAGGAACCACGTGATTGCTCTGGCCTGTGGCTTTGCTGAGCAACCCTGACCTTGAGGCAACAGGAGACAATGCAGCAACCTCCAAGTGCAGCTACACACCATAGTGCCTTCTTTTTCCTTGGCTGGCCAGTTTCCACCTTGGATCTAGGATATCAGATCTTCATACTGTTTTATACATTGCTGTTTGATATAACTGTTGGGTCCATTGGGGTAGGAGGATGTCCTTCTTATAGTTGTAGTGCTCGGCATAGTTTGGCACACAGTCGGCACTCAGTTCAATTCAGCTGCAGCCTGTCATCTCCCTCTCTCTTCTAGGTGCCAATTTATGACTTTATAAAGGAGCACAATCTGCAGGCTTGGAGCTCTGGGATGTGGGTCAGTGGAGATCTGAACTGTTAGTGCACCCCCCCTTCTGGCTCTCCATGGCTAATTCTTAAATAGCTCTCAGTAGCGCTATCCTTTCAAATATTCCTGTCTTCCAAGTATATGGTAGCACTGTATTTGCTGGTCTTCTGCTATTGGAGGTCTCACGTGACTAGTTCTGGTCAATGGGGTATGAGCGAAAATGTCACTTTTACACCTATTTTTTAATTGCTGGTGTGAAACATGAAAGTTCTCTTCTCTCCAACACAGTGACTGGAGATGTCCAAGATGGGGACAGCTCCATTATCTTAGTTTCTTGAGTAACAACAATGAGAAAAGTCTATATGGGAGCTACCAGCCCATATACACATGTGGCATGAGTGAGAAATAAATCTTTGTTGCTTTAAACCACTGAATTTGGTCTGTTTATTACTACAGCATAACTTGACCTATCATAACATTTCATTTTCCCTAATTCCTTTCCTTTCTTCCACTTGGCCAATGACCCAAGATCCTCTTTTTCCTCGGTCGGCTATCTAACCAACTTTATTCTTATTCTTTCTTCTCTGCTCAGGTATTCAGTTCTCTGACAAACATTCACTGAGCTTGGAGGAGACAGAATATGAAGCACTGAAGAGACAGAGATAAACCAGACATGCCCTCAGGAGCGCACAGTCTGGCGGGCCCTGTGCTGGCTGGGGCAGTCTCTTCACTCCTGCTAAGTTCTGTCTAGTCACTTTGATGCTCCCACCACTGCCATCTGGCTTGTCCTTAGAGATGGAGGTTGAGGTCGGGAAGCTATCTCCTGCTTGTACCATGGCTTCCTGTCACCACCAGGGCCTCCAAGTATCCCTGAGCTTCCCTTGGAAGAAGTTCTTTTACTGTGAGGTTGGATGGTCCAGGAAGCCTGGATTGCTACACAGAAGAATACGGGAAGCCCACTGTGAGGCACCAGGATGGAGCATGGGGTGACTGCAAAGTCTTTGATTCTTTTATTGGTAAAGAAATCACATTCAGACAGGAGCAACATGTGTCCAATATCACACAGCAGGGTGGCCATGGGGTCAAAACTAGAATTAAAAACATGTGCCCTTGAAAAAAATTACTGCCCTGGGCCTCAGTTCACCCTTGGCACAATAAGACATCAGCAGAGGATGCTGAAAGAAGTCCTTCTTATTCCATGGACAAAAAGCCTAAAGATATGAGTAGGGGTGGGGGCTGGGGAATTTGGGGAACGAGGATTGTCTTGAGCCTTGATGTCACTGATGAGAGGCAACATGAGGAAGACCCCAGCCCACTGAAGCCATCTCCCTGTTTCCAAGCAGGTGAGTCTAATCCTCTCCGGGCTACTACTCCTCCACAGTGACCAGCACGGTGCCAAGTCTTAAGTTAGCACATTTAATCTTTCTTGAAAAGACCTCTCCCCTGACCTGAAACAGGCTTGGCGCAGGCTTGACCCCTACGGGTCCTGAGCCATCAAGAGGTAGTCTCTTTTTAAGGACGTTTCACCCCTAAGATGGTTCTGTGTGTTTAGGTACAAGAGTGAAGGAAGGAAGCGGGGCCGCGAGGGCCAGGTTTGGGTATATAGCGCCTCATGCCTAGCATCCTCCTTGTGGTAACCACAGTCCCAGTCTAGGGGTCAACCTGTTCCCCTGGCCCCTGGCTGCCCCTCCCGCCTCCTATTGGGATAGAGGTAAAGTTATGTGGCAAGTGACCCTGTCACCAGTTCTGAGGTGGATGGGGAAGCTGGAGATGAAACAATTAACACACAGCCGGGAGTAAAGGAGCCCAGGGAAATTTCCCACAGAAGCTGAGCCTGGCAGACGGGAAGACTCAGGCAGGCACAAGGCAGCGAGGTGGGGGGTGGCGAGTGGCAGGACAGAAAAAAGCCACAGGCAGCCCCCTCCTTTTCCCATTGCCTGCTTCTTCTCTGGAAAAATGCCATTGCGGTAAGGGCAGCAGAACCAAGGAGAGGGAAGGTGTGGGGTGCTGAAGAGAGAGCGATCCCCACAAGGGCATTGGAGCCCAGACTCAAGGAGATGACATTCCCCACTGTGCCCTTTCCTGGACAGGGGCAGCCGCTTAAGTCCATGAACTCCCAGCCAGGTAGCAGGTCTTCTGATGGCTACAGGGGCAGGCTCCAAGGGATGTAAGGGGCTTCTGAGGTCGCAGGACACACTCAACACAGCAATAAGAAACATGCTCCCGCACAGCAGCACATGTCACACAGCGCTGCAGCAGCAAGAAATACACACAGTCACTCAAGAAACATCACGCAATAGTCCACACACACACATGCACGTGCATTCTACCACTGCTCAAGCTTCCCCGGGTCCCCTCGCATGTGTCCCCGAGAGGAACCGCAGCTGTGGAACTAACTTTTCGGGGGGAACTAACCCACTCTTCTGCCTCCCTCTATGCGACTCACTTTCAGAAGACAGGGTAGGTGGCTCTGAGCCTCACTCCAGAGAGACTGACCAAGCACAGGACCAAGTCAGGAGACACAGATCCATGGCCGGGCTCTACAGCTCTCTGATCAGAAGGCCATGGATAAGCCATGATGTCTCTGGTTCACCATGTCCTCATCTATCCAATGGGGTCACTAGGAATAAGAGTAAAAATAAAGTATCTCTACATGGGATCGTGATGAGAGCTAGTGAAAGCACGTTGTGAGTCACAGGCTCTAAGACCTGGATGCGGAACACACTCAGGCATATCCGGGCTGCCCAGTGCCCTCTGCTGGGCCCCCTCAGCCAGCCCCGTAACCTCAACACGAAACCTATGTTTGCAAAGACCCTCTCATTCCAACTCTGACTTTATTTCTAACACTCGTTCATTTAGCATCCATTCAACAGTTATGGAATCCTGGACGTAAAGTGCTGGATGTGATATAAAAATAGGCAATGCTTGGTCTTTGCTCTCAGCCAGCTAGCTTACAGGCCAACTCACCATGCTCAGCCCTGGTTATTTGATAGAATGGCCTAGAAGGCTTTTAAAATACTAGTGCTTGGGCCCCATCCCCAGAGAGATTCATAGTCAATTGATCTGAAATGGGGCCCAAGCAACCATGCTTTTTAAAAAGCCCCCAGGCGATTCTAATGTATAGTCAGGGCTGAGACCCATCCACCTAGTGGAGAAATTAGACATACACCAAGAGATAGAATGGGACATTTTTACAATAGATGATACACAATAATAACAGCGGACATTTATTGAACCACTTTTTGTGTCTGTGACTAGTACTGTGCCAAGTTTGTGTTAGCATTTTAATCTTCCCCAAAACCCAGGAAAGCAGGCCCCATGCCACCAATTTTACAGATGAATAAACGAAGCTCAAGAGATCAAGTAACTTACTCAAGGCAAGATTTTTCCAAAAAGGTAGCACTTGTGCTGAAACTTGAAAGAAAATAGAAATTTGCCCTGGAGAAACAGAGAAACAGAGGGATGGGGTTAGCATGCCCTGGCTGGCTATTAGACTCCATGACCTGGGTCACTTTTAAAATATGTGGGCTGCAGGTTAGGAGAACAGAGACTGTTGACTAGGACAGAGGCTCCTGAAGGGGATAAGTGGAGCTCAGATCACAGAGGCCGGTGGGGGTCTAATTATGGGAAAAGAACATTACAAGACAAACAAAAGGTAGAACTACTTTACCCAGCAGGTAGCGATCATGTGCCCCTTGTTATTTTCCCTAGAGGCAGAGGGGATAAAAATAGAATTCAAGATAGAATCAGAGAAACCAGGCCCAGAAGGAGTTTGTGGAAAGGAAGTTGAGACTCTAACTTTTAAAAAAAAAAACAGTGAAATGGGAATCTGCAACCATACCCTCTACGCAGAAGCAACAAAGTGTGGAGAGAAAAGAGCATTGAACTAGGGGTCAGAGGCCAGGTTCCAAAGACTTCCCTCTCTTCACTGGGTTTGGCCATCTGGAAAATGGGGACAGGGATGTTTGTGTCTCAGGGTTTTCAAATGAGTGTTGGAATGTCTTAGAAGGAGCTGGTGTGGGGAGAGGAAGTGGGGGTCTCCAGGCCCCACCAGGGCCGGTCTGCTTTCTTCTGCTTTACACACTGGTTGCTACGGAAAGTTTCATTTGAACGAGAGGTTCTGCGGCTCAGTTTGGAAGTGCCGCTTTTCTGTCGCCCCCTCTCCTAGAATCCCCTAAAATGATACAAAGCCTGTGGGGCTCAGATACCAGCGCAGGAAGGTGAAAATGAGCCTTGGAGCTGGCAATAGGGATTAAGGGGAAGTCTAAACAGAAATCATTGGGAGTGCCAGGGTACACACACACACACACCACACACACACACACACACACACACACACACACCATTCTCCAGTCAGTCATAGAACTCTTCACTGCCTTCTTTATTGGGGAAAAATTGCTTTGAGTAGGAAAAAAAAGCCAATATGATGTCCAACTAAAAGAGCGGGCTCCTCACCCCATACTGTACATTAAAGTGCACCTTTTCACAGGCTTCGCCAGTAGAGTGAAACTTCCAATTTGGATTTGAGAAGAGGTTCCAGCGTGGAAAGCTAATAATGCAGCCTTCATGCTGCATGCTGGCAATGCTTCCAGGTGCTTTCCACGTGATGACTTCTCTAATCCTCCCAACAATTCTATACGTTAGATCATTATTTCTGTTTCCATTTAACAGATGGGCTCTGAGGAAGAAAGAGGCCAGACACAAATATGGGCATCTAGTTAGTGAGCCACAGAATTGTGCTATGGGCCTAGGCAGTCTGCTTCCAAGTCCACACTCTAGCCTGCCATGCTCTGTGCTATACTATCGAGATGGAGATCAGGCAAAGCGAAGGTAGATAGGCAACCGTGGGGGGAAAAGAGATAGTAAAAATAAAGAATTTTAAAAACAAAACAAACAAAATAATTGCAGAAAAACTCCAATAAATATTCTAAGAGAGCTAGAAAATATATTGTATTCATGAAATAAGAATAGAATACTATGAAAAAGGGAAAATAAAGAACAAGGAAGAACTCTAGAAATTAAAAACATAAGATAAAATACACAACTACTATTGTAAATTAGTGTTAATGATATCTTCTAGAAAGTAAATGAATGTGGCAAATGTGGTGGAAAAAAGTAAATATACCACTTAAAGGATGGTGGTAGATTATATTGGTTGTCCTGATTCTTTATTCATCTAATATCCAAATCTTTGCCATGTAATTTTGCAGCGTCCCCCACTAAAGAGGCCTCTTGACTTTGGATTCTTCTATCTGATGTTAGTGGCGGTGGGGGAGGCGGAGGCAGGTGACTGAAGGCTTGAAAGCTCTTATGTCATTGGGTTCTTACTTCTTGGCCATCACCATGGAAATATACCTGGGCTAGCCCACTAGTTCCACAACAGGAGTGAGAAATATTTGGAGCAGATCTAAACTCCTCCAGACAATTCCATCTAGATCAATCATCCCCTAGCCTATTACCACTTACATGGGTAAAGTCAGTCAACATTAGCCACTCAACCAAGTTCAGCCTAAATCAGTGGCTCTGAGCCACAGATGCACCAGAATAAGTAATTATATTGTAAGCATCGAGCTTTGAGTTGGTTTGTTATGTAGCATCATCGCAACCATGTAACTAACCATGGCTGATGCAAGTTATCAACCAAGCGCTAGTACCCAATTAACAGAGAAAATAGAAGGAAGAGGAATTATCAAAGAAATAACTTAAGTACATTTTCCAGCACTAAAAGATATGACACTCTAGATTAAAGGGACTACCAAGTGCCCAGAACAATAGATGGACTCATCCTTAAGACATATTATTGCAAAACATTGAAACATACACAGAGAGATGATACTAAAAGCTTCTAGCAAGAAAAAAACAAGTTTCATACAAAGAAACATGAATCAGGATGGCTGAAAGACTTCTCAGGAGTAACACTGGATGCTAGATAACAGTGAAACAGTTTTACAGTTTTAAATTCTTGGGGGAAATTGTTTCAATATAGAATTCTATAACTAAGCATGCAATTAAATATAAGTTGAGAATATAAATATGTTTTAGATATGTAAGGATTCAGAAAACTTACTTTGCATGCTCTTTTACTTAGTAAGCTACCAGGGTATGCTCCAGCAAAAGTGGGAAATAAACCAGGATGACAGAATTCAGGAAATAGGCAATTCAACACAGGAGACTGGCAGAGGAAATTCCCAGGATTAAAAACTTTATGCAGGTCTGAGGGTAAGTAATAGGCCAGATTGAAACAAGAAATTCAGGGCTCCAGGAGGGAAGACTCCAGGGATAGAGAAGGGATTGATAGATGAGCTGATGTAAGACAACACATGTGAACAAAATACTACTAATAATGGAATGGCAGATCTGATGCACCATTTGGAAACTTGAAAGAACATGATGCAATTGAAAATGTGAGGTGATTATTACCTCTGGGGATATTTATCCAGATAGTCAATACTGGTTATCATGGTAGATAACAAGAATTTGTTTCTCACTCACATCACATTCCCATACTGACCAGACAGTCGTCCTTTATTGTATCTGCAGATATGGTACCCATGGCCTGCACAGTTTCTTCACTAGGGAAGAGAGAGATGAAAGAGACACACAGGCTCTTAACTGCCTTAACCCAAAGGAATAATCTAGTCAACATGACCCTAACCTGACTAGAAGGGAAGTTGAGAAATGTAGGGGAACAGATGGATATGTGATAAGCACTGCCTTTGCCACACAAGAAAATAATATGTATGAGAAAGAAAATAAAATCATAGCTCATCACTTGACTCTGAAGTGAACCATATTTACATGGTCGTAAATAATATTCTAGATTCGACAAAAAGGAATAACATAACTATATAAGGAGGAAGGAACAGAAGTGGGGTGAGGAACAGAATGAAATTATTGTCCACCATGACTGGGAGTCAGTAGATGATGTCTAAGTCGCATACAGCAAGAAACGGCATCATGTGCATATTATTTAGAAATATGAGGCAAGCAACAAAAAGCAGCTAAAAGAATTTAAAATGTGTTGTCCTCGTAGGGCAAGATGGAGGTAGGAAAGGTCAGGAAGGAGTGTGCTTTTGTATTATAAGCCTTTTGGTATTTAAAATTTTTTCAATTTGCATATGCCTTTTTTGGACAGTTTTTAAAACAAATAAAAACCAATGCTTTAAAATAAAAAACCAGATTTGCTGATTATTAAAGACTGTTCCATCTGACCTTCTAAGATTCTTGAATTCTAAGCATCCAGGGAAGAAAGTTTGTGTCACACTTGAGGTTTGTCTGAACACAAACTATGCAGGCCCTGGGCTGGAAAAATCAAAACAAAGAAAAGTCACCATGTTGTTCTGAATGGGCAGGGTCCTTGTCAGATCTTGCATTCCAACTGCAGCTAACGGTATCTGGAATGAGCAAGACCTGATCTGGTACTGCTAAAGCCTCCAGAGTCCTCTGAGGCCCACCAGACCAGGCACCAGCCTCCCTGGGAACACTGGGAGGGAATGTGACCAATTATGCCCCACGGCCCCTGGCAGGTACTGTGGGCATCAGCCATAATGAGAAGTGACAGGTACAATTGCTAGGAGAACATCCTGGCTTAGAGCTCAAGCTGCCCAGAGTGGCTGAGGGTCTTCTCAAGCTGTCAGGAGCATCCCCAAACACTTTGATGCTGCAGCCAGTCTGGTCTGCTGCATTAGCATCTCATTAGTCTGGGCTGAGGCCAACCTGGGGCCTGGTCACCAGCCCAGCTTTGGGTGGAGAGAAAACTGAGAACTCTGATGGACAGAGGGCAGGAACCAGCAGCCCCACCCAGCTCCATAGCCCCATCCAGCCATCAGAGGAGACAACAAAGCCCTGTGCCCAGCCTGGGCAGAGACATGGCTTCTAACATCCCCAAGTGCTTTCCCTAGTATCAGTAAAATTAACCAAAGCCCTTAGAGGCAAAGGGTCTCCCCTCAGCAATCAAGTCACTCTTGGCTTCAAATCTTTCAAGAGACAAAAGATGACATCAACCCTGGCCCTCCAGAGCCCGGCCCCTGCCTCCTGTTCCAGACTCATTGCTCCCTCTCAAACGTCCCAGCATTTTAAGACCAGAACCTTCTTAGCTCTGCTGTCTTTTCCAGGTCAGCTGAATCTAAGTCACGACCATTTCTGGACATGGGATGTCAATACCACCCACAAGGGTTTTGCATGCATTCAGGAGGAATTCCCAGCCCTGCCTGCCAGTCCCTTTTGGCTTATCCTCCACTCTCCACTGCCAGCAGGAATGGCAGTTAGGGTCTGGTCCCCAGGGTTTCAAGAGTCCCCTCCAAACGGGAAGATGGGGCCTGAGTGCTCATCCCTCATCTTCATTCGAAATGTACCTGGACCACTCCCCACCAAATGCCCAGTCTCTTTGTCCAGGGGAAAGGGCATGAAGGATGAGTCAGCTGGCATGGAGGAGGGATATATCGGAGGGGTACATGACTTAACTGGGAGGGGGAGACCTGGGCTCTAGGACTGGCTCTGTAACTAGCTGCTACATAAATAACTCGACGCTAGTCCTTGCCAGTGACTAGCCTCAGTCCCCCTGTCTATGGTGGGGAGGCTGGGGCCAACTGTGACATTCTCTCAGGCTGGTGACAGGCTAATATTGGGCTTCCTCTTGATATCCATTTCCACAGAAACTGAGATGACCAGAACTGAAAGATCACTGGCTCCATCCACCGTGCCCAGGCAAAACAGCTCTTGAGATATTCCAGAAAGCCATCCAACCCCACAGACTACAGAAGCTTAGCTGAGCGGATGGGTTCAGACTTCCCATGCAGGTGCCTCTCCCCTTGGGGAAATTCTCCCAGCATCACGTTCTGGTAGACAGCGGAGAGATGCTCAGTGCCGAGCACCAGACACCGGATGCATGAGATAATCATAAATCCACAAACGGCAACAAGATAAAATTATCATTATATGAAGTTAAATTATTAATTAGCACCTCCAAAAAAAGACCAACACCACCTGGTCTTGAATCTTGAAAGCTGTCTTTCTGAAAGCAGCAGAAATATCAAAATAGTTTATCAGTGCTCTGCAGTGTGGGTGTGGTACCCCCAGTCTGTGGTTGCCAGAAGCCTGATGACCAGGGGTCCAGCCGGGCAGGCCTACTGGAGCCAGGACCAGCCAGTTTGGATGAGGTTACTGGGGGAAGGGAAGTGATTCATGAGACACATTTTTATGGCTGGGCACAAGGAAACTGAGGCAAAGGACAAGGTAGAAGAGCCATCGAAACTGGTTTGGGTCAGATTGAGGAGTTTGTATGCTGGATTGGGAAGTCTTGTGTTTGCCTGATTGCCTGTGAACTAAGGACACTCATTCATTCAGTGAACTTCTATCATGAGTATGCTATGCTCCAGGGACCAGGAATACAGAGAAGCCATAAATCCTTGCCCATGAGGAACACAATGTCTGCTAGGTTAGACCAGTGGATCAGTTGTTTCTTCTGTCTTTTTACCCTACTCGAGTCATAGGATTTACCCCTTTATCACCATTATCATCATCCTCATCATCCACTACCATCACCAACTCCTACACCCCACATGTATTCATTGACTCCTAGAACCACAGCAGCTTGACGAGAGGGGAGGAACTTTAAAGAGCATCCTTTCTCACCAGGGCATCCATCCTCCCTAGGAAACGCCTGGTAAATTGTGACCCAGTGGAGCACTCCCAGCAATCAGGAGCTGCCACGCTGCCTCGTAAATCATCCCATTACATCTCTGGAGAGCAATTTCTCACTCGTTCATTTATTCATCTATTCGACAAGCATTTACCGAACATCTCCTAGGAGCCACCTCAAGACCAGTTCTTAGAGATGCCAAGAAAACTACCACCCATCCTTCTTACGAAAAGCTCTGTAAGGATGCTTTTTGTAAGGGATGGTGGGAGAGGCAAACAAAGAACCAAGCAAGAGCAATACAGAGTGGTGTCTAGGTAAAACAGGGGGAACATTCCAGGGTGTTAGGGGTATGATCTCGTTCACTCTGCACAGCAATCCTGCCAGGTGGGACCCACTGCTATCCCCATTCTACAGATGGGAAAAACACACAACGGCAAGCACAGGGAGGTTAGGGACCTTGTCTAAGGCTACACAGCTGCAAAGTAGAAGGGTCAGGGTTTAAGCCCGGGCTGTCTGACTCTCGAGGGGCTATCTCGGCCCCTCTGATAAAATACGTCACCCCTTTGCTGACGGATGGAAGCTGCAGCCTTGAGCACTGATTGTGAGCTGTGTGTGGGTCTTTGTGCTTCAAGCTTAGGGAGCCCTCAGCGAGGTGCACTCTGCACCCCGGCCACAACTGGCATCTAGATGACTCTGGATCCAAAGGGACTTGAATTTCAGCTCAGAGGGAGATGGAGATGTCTCTCTCTGTCTCCCATGTGCTCATTCCATGTGCCCCCAATGGGACAGACTGCATGGCCCAGACTCTCCTCCAGCCCCAGTATTCACCATCGCTGCAGCCAAATGAGGCCTGAATAATTCATGGTCAATGCACATGGCCCAGTCCTAGAGCAGATTTCTGGTGGCCGGATTGGAGACGGGTTGGAAGCCAGGGCAGCTGGACCTGGGAGGGGGCTGTGGTGGGGTTCTGAGAGCCACTCACAGCCAGGAAGGGAAGAATAAACAAGGCTCGATGAATTATTCAGCCAGGCAGCTGCCGATGCAGCCTGAGGATGGCCGTGGCATGACAGTATGCTGACTCTGACATCGGCATTCACCAGGGCAGCCTGGTGTGCCCGCTGTGGCCAGGCTCTGACCAGAGCCCAGAGAGCGAGGGGAAACAGGGATAAGGCATATGCGGCTTGTTTCCGGGAGAGTGGCAGGGGCCGGAGCAAGGCGAACCTGAGTTGTGGTCCCAGGCCTGCCTAGAGGTGCAGCATGAAGGTGACATGGTATCAGAGAAGGGAGTGAGCTCTGAGGGCCGCAGAGCTTCAGAGTAAGATTGGCAGGGCAGGGTTCAGATAAGGGGAGGCAAGGCTGGTAGGGTTCACTTAAAGCAGCGCGGCCATGGGAAATCATTTCACCTTGCCAAGCCTCCATCTTCTCAGCTGGAGACTGGAAACCATGTGCGTGGTTAGGGTAAGGCCCAAATGGTACCAGGTGGCTAGGATAACTGCTTCATCGTAACCGGAATCCCCCACTCCGGCCTGGCCTTGAGTTCAAACCAAGAGACACGGTGACTGGCAAGGCCTTTGCCATCCCTCGGCAGGCAAGGCCAGCTCTCTGGACCTTCAGAAGCCTTCTCCATCCCTCTCTGCTATCTTCCCACCCCACTTTTGGGGTATCCTGGAAGAGGGGACTCTGTCTCTGACCCCTGCTGCAAGTGTTGCTCAGAGAGAAGGTTGGGCTGCCTGCAGGTCCTCTACTGAGCCAGGCCCCAACCCCCACTGCCGGCAACACCGGCAAGGGGCACGGAACTGGCCAGCAGAGACCACACTCTTCCACTGATTGCTTTGTGACCTCGGGCTAGCCCCTTTCCTCTCTCTGGGCCTCAGCATCTAGATAGGAAGGTTCCTCAGACTCCTGTGTCTCTGACCCAATAACTGTAAGAGGGAGTGGAAAAGAGGACTGGCTGGCTGTCCCTCCAGCTGGGCCTCCTGGGGATGGAGGTGGTAGGAGCTGAGCTTTTCTGGAACATGCAGAGTGGGAGTCAGGTCTTCCTTCAGAAGATTCCAGAGTTTCTTCTTCCCCCAAGAGCTCTGTGCTCTAACGATACAGGTAAAGCAGCAGCATCCAGCTCTGAGGGGTCCTCAGACCCACGCCATCATCACACCCGGCTCACAGTCTAGCAGAGTGATTCCCTGGTTATGACTCCCGCTATGAGAACAGGGCAGCGGCAGCTTGTCCAAGGACCCACAGCCAGCAAAGGGCAGAGCCCGTCCTGGATCCCAGACCAGGCCTGCAGTCTCTGTCATCCATGAGTGCGGCTGGCATCTAAAGCACAGCCACCCGTTTGGTCAATGACGCTGCAGGAACAAGCTTCCTCCTGCCTGCACTCCAGTGCAGCTCCAAGCATGCGGGAGCTGCATAGGGCGCAGCAGGGCATTCCCTGAACTTGACCGGGGTCCAGTCCTGGCTCTGCCACTTACCAACTGTGTGTGTGCCCTTGAGTGAGTCTCTGACCCTCTTTGAGAGGCAGTGTCAATGCCTAGAATGTTGGGTTAAGAATGATAATTCCAGTCCCAGATGCCACTGTACGTCTGAGACTGGCCTGCCCTCTGCGCAAGACCCTCGGTGGCACGGGCGGTTCAGAACAGAACTGGCTGAGGCGGACAGGAGGCAGCCTGGGGAAGGAGAGGGGCCTGGTGGATGGGAAGGGAGAGGAAGGTGCTCTGGGCAGAAGCCCAGAACAGCTGCCTAAGTGCTCGGTAATAAATAAGTCATATTGGCCATCACCTAATGTTTCCACAGGGCTGGCCGGCCAGGATGGGAGAGGAAGGTTATTATAGACCCAGCTGCCTCTTGGTCTCACTCACAGTTTGAACTTCATGCATCCTTAATGAACTCGGGGTGACAGACTGACCGTAAGGTCACAGGGCCTCCCCCAGAGCTGGAGAGTGAAGGCATTTGGGGCGTCGTTCCCTTTGGTCCCAGCAAGGTTGACCCCTGAGGGAGGCTCCTGGGAGCAAACAACAGAGGATAGGCAGGGGCTCGGGCATCTCATCCCTCCCCAGTCATAATGAGAAGGGAGCCTGGATGCCTGGGTTCTCACCCACCCTCTTTTCAGTCTCTTTGTTCCCAGGGCCTCAGTTTGCCCACAGAATCCTGGAGTTAGGGAAGCCGTGGTCTGAATTAAGAACTGTTGATGTCTCCACCAGAGGGAGCTGGTGAACACCTCAGAAACAGGCTTCCTCAGATGGGCAAGAGCAAAGTGCAAGGGCTGGTCGGCCCGCTTCCCAATTGTACCGGAAGGTAAGTTGAGATCCACAAAGAGAAAATGACTCACCTGGAGCCACACAGTTAGGTCTGGGGTCTCCATGTTGTGCCCTTTCCACAGCTTCCACCTGTACCCTCGTCAACCTGCTAGGGCTTTGGAGACCCAGGGGAGGACTCTGTCTCTTGAACTAAAACTCAGAATGGGAAGAGTTCCCAGAGGCCTGGGGAGCTGGACACACTGCTGGCTGCCTACCCGCCTGCCTGGCCGGCTGTGTGAGGTGAGGAGCCACTGCATCTCTGGGCTCTTGTACCCCATCTATTGACATGGGCAGAATCACCAAGTCACAGTGGGGGGTTCCCAGAGCTGTCCTTAAAGATGAGAGAGGTGTGAACTGAGAACCCCAAACTCTAGGTTCAAGCCTTGACTGGGCCAGCAACTCACATGACAGGCAGAAAAAATAAATTTCTTTGCCGGACCCCCATTTCCCTGTCTACCAGCAAGGGTATGTGATTTCCAAAGTGCCTCCCAGGCCTAAGAGTCTATGGCCAGAAACTAGTAGGGTGGAGCTTTAAACAAGTAAAAACAGAATTACCATATGATCCAGCAATTCCACTTCCAAGCAAACGCCCAAAAGAACGGCAAAGCAGAAACTCAAACAGGTGTGTTCTCCCACATTCACAGCAGCATTGTGCACAATAGCCAAGATGTGGAAGCAACCCAAGTGTCCACTGATGGATGCGGAGATAACGAAATGTGGTGTATTCATATAATGGAGTATTACTTGTCCTTAAAAGGAAGGAAGTTCTGAGATGCCTTGCAACATGGATGAACCTTAAAAACATGTATTAAGCGAAATAAGTCAGTCACAAAAAGACAAACACTGCATGGTTCCACTTACGTGAGGTACATGGTATAGTCAAATTCATAGGAACAGGAAGTAGAATGGTGGTTGCCAGGGACTGGGAGAAGGGAGAATGAAGAGCTGTTTTTTTTTTTTTTTAATGAATATAAACATTCAGTTTTGCAAGATGAAAAAGTTCTAGAGACTGGTTGCACAAAAGCAGTTTAACTGTACACTTAAAAATAGCTAAGACATGAAATTTTATGTTACGTGCATTTACCACAATTAAAAACTTTCTAAGAAGAAGAAAGAAGCTATGGCTGAAAGCTCAATGTAGAGGTCTGCCACATCTCGCATACCAAGTGTATTTTCTTTAAAAAAAGAAAAGAAAGAAAAGAAAGAAAAAAGAGAAAGAAGAAGAAAGGAAGGAAAGAAAGAAAGAAAGAAGAAGGAAGAAGGAAGGAAGGAAGGAAGGAAGGAAGGAAGGAAGGAAGGAAGGAAGGAAGAGAGGGGGCAGAGGGAGGGAGGGAGGGAGGAAGAAAGGAAAGAAAGAAAGAAAGAAGAAGAAAGAAAGAAAGAAAGAAAGAAAGAAAGAAAGAAAGAAAGAAAGAAAGAAAGAAAGACGCCAAGAAGTTTTTTTTTTTTTTTTTTTTAAGAAAATTGTTGCAAAGCCTTTTGTGACACGGAGAATCCTCTCTGAGTGTGAGAAAGCCACCCTCATCTTAGCGGCTCTGTGTCAGCTATAGACTATCAGGTTTTGTAAAACCAGGCAATTTTCTCCTCACAGTGCAATACACATTGAGCCAGCACACTCCCTATTAGTGTGTGGCTGGTGTGTCAGATGCTCTTTGCCTGCTGCTGGGGAATAACAACCCGGGTCCTACAGGTCTGGCGTTCACGGCCCTTTGTGGTCTAGCACCAGGAAAGCTGCAGATCGCTTCGTCTACGCTTTGCATCGCTCCTCGCCCATTTTGGATGTCTGCTTGCCCTGTCCCAGGCCTGCACATGTCACCCCCTCAGAAGCTGCCCTGGTCCCCACCTGAGGCAGCCTTTCCCTTTGCCCTTCCATGCCCAGCCCCGTTGGTTTCCCGTTAATCCTCACATTTCTACCCCTGCCCATCAGCCAGACTTGTGAGCTATTTGAGGGAGGGGCTGTGTCCTGTTCAAGATGTCTCAGCCCAGTTTCAGAACCAGCCCTCAGCCTAGCACACAGTAGGTGCCCAAAAACATTTGCGAAAACAAAGTGAGAATAATCCTGTGGTGTCTCTGTGTTACATACCCAGGGAGAAAAATTAAGTCCCACAGAATCTGAACCACCCACGCTGGACTATTTCCAACTGAGGATTCTTATCCACAATGTCCTAATTATAACTACAGGCTTAGGAGTACTCCCTGTGGCCCACACACTGACTAGGTGCTAAGCTTTTCAAGTTCTTCCAAGAGCTTCGTCAAGCAGGCATTGTTACTGAGTCCATTTTACAGATAAGGACTGGAGGCTCAGAGAGGTTAAAGAACTTGCCCCGGGCCTGCCTGCTGGGGGAGGCAAGCTGGAATTTGAAACTGGGTGTGCTGGTACCCACAACTGCACCAGAGGCTGTGTGAGGGCCGTTGCTTCCTGCGCTGCTCCCTGGGTTGCTCGTGGGCTCAGCCACAGCCCCCACCGCCACCAGGAGCTGGGGCTGAGCCAGGCATGGTGGTGGCTGCAGCAGCCTCACTCAGAGGCGCCACCCTCCTCTAGGGCCTCTCTGATGAGCAGGCGACGCTGCCTCTCCTGGTTAGCGCCCTGATGGCTGACTGATAGGCTGGGCTGAGCGCACAGCTGCCGCTGCCGGCCTTGGCAATTCTCTGACGTGGCCCGCGCTCACTGACTGTTGAAAAAGTAAATGTGAACTACGGAAGAGGAAAAACCCTCTCTCCCGCACCTACCACTCCAGCAAAGTGCCTGCCCTGCAAAAGTGTGCCCGAGGAGAAGCCCCAGGCTGAAGGGAGTGGGGCACAGGGGTATCTGGGCCCCCAGGAAGGCTGGAATCCTGCAGTCAGAGCAAGAGGGATCTTGGGCAGGTCTCCCTGCTGCCTCCCTCCAGGCAGACCTTGCCCCTGCAGTGGACCCCAGGTCAGTGTGCGGCACTGCAGACAGCCCCAGAGACTGGCCTGGGCCTCTCCAGGAAGCACCGACAGGAAACCCCAAATACTGACAAGGAGCCCCATGCAGCAGGCTGGGGACCTGGCCAGGAGGCCGACTGCTTGCCTCAGCTCCCAGTGTGGCTATAGCTGGGGCTCTCAGAGAAACTGAGGCAGGGCTGCCTGCCCAAGCAGGGCACCGGATTTAAACAAAGTCTTTGTAGTAACACTGACCCTGGGGCTTGATTCCTGCGCTCCTTGAGGGAGATGAGGCCAAGCACAAATGACAGGTCCAAGGAAAAAGAGGAAAATGGATTCTTTGTGTTGGTCCAGAGCTTGGAAATTTACAAAGTACGTTCCCAGTCTCAATTAATTCCCAAACACTGAGATATTATAGCAACCAATACTTGCTGTGTTTTTCCTAAGTGCCGGGTATTGTTCTAGCTGTTCAACACATTATCTTATTAAACCCTCATAACAACACTATGGATTAGATATTATTACCAGCTTCTTGTCACAGCTGGAAAAACTAAGGCACAGAGAGATTAAGTAACATGGGCACTGAGCTAGGATTTGAGCCCAGGCAGTCTGGCTCCAGAATCCAGGTGTGCAACCGCCCGGCTCTCTGCTGTGTCTCATGGCCCTGGGCACTTGGCGAGCATTTCTACTCGTAATAACAGAATAGAAACAGAGTCTCACTTAAATAAACCACCCAAGGCCACACACAGTTAGTCAAAGGTAAGGGTAGGATTTCAAGCGAGAGCCAGCTGAATTCAAGGTATGCCTCATGTTTCAGATGAGTGCAGTTACCTACGATCACACCCTCCGGGCAGGTAATGGAGCTAGTTCCAACCCATGGATTTAATACCCAAGAGCAGGGAGAGAAATTTCGATCTGTTAACAAATCAGGAAAGGCTTTCTGAAGAGGGCAGCGTTAAAGACAGACCTGAAAGCATGCAGTCAGGTGGAGGGAACCACATGAGCAAAGGCGTGGCTGCCGGGAAGGGGGAGCAGCCGCGGGCTGGTTGGATGCACAGGATATACGTGGAACGATGGCCCAGGTAGAAGGAGATACCAGTAGGTGTGAAGTTTTTGCCATTTGACCTCTGCTACTTGACCTTTGGCAAGTAACTTCTCCTCTCCGTACCTCAGTTTCCTCATCTGGAAAATGGGGGTGATAATAGTTTGCACCTTGTAAGGGCTTGGGGGAGACTAATATATAAAACGTGGAGAAAATGCTTACACAGCTACTGTGTGCTGGCCTCAGGTTAGAAGCTTAATGTAATATCATTTATATCACATTAATTCTGAAAGGCAGGTATTATTAACCACATTTTACAGGGGAAGAAACTGAAGCTCTAAAAAATAAAGTCTCTTAGACAAGTTCTCAGAACTACTAAATTGTAGAGACGGGATTTGAACTCAAGATAAAAATCAAAGAGTGGCTCAACTTGCCCACCAGGGAATGAATGAGGACCTTGGGGAGTCCTTGAAGGTTTAGGGATTGGGGAGGTGTAACTGTCAGTGACCAAGTCTCCCCTGGCTCAAAAAAGTGAGACTTTGCAAGCACTGCCCTCTTTTCTTCAGCTTGCCAGTCTTCATCTGCGCACCGGAGACAATGCTTCCCATCCTGGGTTTAAGTAAATAAAAACAAAAATGCAGCTCAATTAAGACCATGGAAAGCAGGTGCTGTCTCCTGCCAGTAGAGAGAAGATGCAAGTAATTAGATCCAAATGGAGGCAGATGTTCGGAACTGGGCACAGGTGCTCCCCCAAACCACAGGCTCCTGGTTGCCATCCCTCCCCTGTCCATCTGAGAGAGGGGGTGAGAGGTGATGGGCGGTCCAGCAGGGAGGAAACCCTCCACCCTGGGCAGCTGGCACCTGTGGGGGGCTGCATCGTACCTCTCCTGGGGGCTCAGAACACAGGCTCTAGAGTCAGACTACCTGGATCTGAATCCTTATCACTCAGTTGTGTGACCTCAGGCAAGTAACTTCTCCACCTTTCGGTTTCCTCATATGGAAAATAGGCATGCTAATAGTATATACCTCATTAGGACTGAGGGAGAATGAAACGGAACAGGTACTGAACACTTAGAACGGCCTCTGAAATAGGGAGCACTGGGTGTTAGCTATTATTATTATTATTATTTATTATTATATTATTATTATTATCACCATCATTATTAAAAGACACATGGTTTATAAAAAATGGCTAGAGTCCCAAGTCCTTGCTGACCTGACCCAGATCCTCCATTCTGGCTCATTTATAGCCCAGCTTCCCCACTTCCCCACTCTGGACACAATCTGCGCCCCAGCCACTTAACCTCCTTCCCTGAGCACGCCTCCTGTCCTCAGGCCTCAGTGCTTTGCACACGCTGGCGCCCTTTCTCGTCCTTCTTCACGCGGCATTTTTCTTGCTCTTCCTTCAGGATCCAGGTCTGCCGTGCCCTCTGTGAAGTTCCCAAAGGCCTCCCCGATCCTCCCTCGGACCTCTCGCTTCTTCTGCAGCCTCCAATCTCCAGCATATGCCCTACCTCCCAAACCTGGCTGCAGTTACAGATCTGCCTTCATCAGAATGAGCGCCTCTGAGGAGAGAACTATGTCCACCTTCACGCCCACGGCCCACACTCCCAGGGTCGTCTAACACAGCACCTTCCACAGCGAGGTGCTCACAAAAATGAGAGAATGGAAAGGGAAGAAGACAAGGGGTGGGCAGGGAGAGAGGACAAAAGTCAACTTCCCAGTGTGCTGAGCAGGGCGTTGGGGTCTGGGAGGAGGAAGGGGTCTGCAGGCAGTGGGGAACCCAGGCACCCATGGCCATAGCCCAAGGTTTCTGAGGAGTTTCAAAGACATAGATAAATAGTCAGAGCTGGAAGTCCATCAGGAGGCATCAAGCCCTACGGTCCCATTTTATAGATGAAGAAACTAAGACCTAAAAAGGATCGATGACTCCTCCTGGGTCATCCAGGGCATTAACATCAAAGGGACCAGAATCCAGGTCTCTGTCGAGAGCTCTTTTTACTGTGCAGTATGGCCGTTCCTGACCTCCAGACCCTGTGCCCTGCTGTCCCCACCCAGGTGTCTGCAGGTTTTGCCAGGTGTGCTTGGTGAGTGTCTGTCAATATCAGAGTTTTCAGGGAAGACTGGATTACAAGGCTGAAGCCCTTGGGGGTGGTGAGGCTTGGAGCGAGGTAAGGAAGGACATTGAGTGTGCCAGAAAACTTCAGTCATCAGGCTATCGGACCCAAGAATGCTGCTGCTGGAATAGACCTCAGCAATTGTGCAGTCCGGCCTGCCCGTCTCTCAGAACAGGGAGGCGAGACAACTCTCCCAGTGTTCCAGGCGCTGGGCCTCAGAGACCCATTGCTGCCAGCCGGCCCCACCCATTTCCTCTTTTCCTCTACCAGGACCTGCCCCAGGACCATCGCCTGAGCTGGGCACGATTGCTGTTCCGGACTCGTCTACTGCTTTCTCCTTGGCCAGCCCCTTTCTCTTCCCAGGAACTCAGAGACGAACAATCCTTCTGCCTCTGCCATGGGAAATGGGGTTGGCCAAGATCAAACCACATGACAGTGGAATTTAAAGTGGTAAAATATACCAATGGTCGAGAGAAGACAGCAGAACCAGGGGGCTAAGTGCTCTCCCAAGAGAACAGGACGGGGTCTGGTGACTCATCTACCCACCCTCTGCTAAGACCAGCTCTGCCGGGGTGCTGAGAGTGATGGCAGAGGGAACCCTGTCTTGCTCCCAATGGAGACAAGGATGATGGAGAGGATGAAGAAGACTCATCAAATGAGCCTCTTCTGAGCACTTGCTCTGCGCCAGAAACTGAATTGAGCACTTCCCGTGATTACATGCATTATCTCATTTAATCCTCACGACAACCCACAAGTGGTTGTTACTTTATTGTATGAGGTTCAAAGGGGTTAATAACTCGCCTGATGCCACAGAGCCAGAAAGTGGTAGAGCCATGAGTCACAAATCCCACACGATCAACTATGTCTGATACCGAAGAGAGGTCAAAAACGCAGAACAGAACAAAATGCAGGGAACGACCTAGAGGCATTGAGTCCTCCCTGACTTGCAGAACTAGAAGCTCAGCTCTAGAAGGGGCATGGTCGCGCAGCAAGTCAGCAAGACAGCAGCCAGGACTTCGGCACAGGTCACGGCCCCAGAGCCCGTGGTCTCCTTACAATACCACAGAGCTTCCAAGGCCCAGGGTGCAGGAACGTGCAGGAGGTAGCTGCCTATCCTCACTGCTGGTCACGCTAACCCCTCAGGGCATGGACATGGCATCACAAGTAACACCGCCCCACAACCACAAAAGTGGAAGCTTGAAATAAGGGGAGTTAAGAGGGAGAATGGACCCCACCGGGCTCCCCAGAGAACTAGGAGAATGATGGGGACCCGTGCTTTTGTAGGCTGGGGGGCTTCTCTTGTGGTCATTGTGTGTTGCTTCCCCAAGTGGAGGCTTGAACGTCCTGCTTTGAACGGAGCCCAGGCTAGCTGAGATGATAACATTTATGAGAATACCCAGCAGGGTGCCTGATGTATAGCAGGGGCTCAAACTATGTTCATTTGAGTCCATCTTCTGCAAGGGGTATTCCCAAGTTAGGATAATAAATCCTCTGGAGGGAACCCATTCATTCTTGATCCAAGTATTAATTGAGCATGTACTATGTACAGTATGTCACACCTGAAAAGCTCCTTCCAGCAGCCGTTCTGAGCCCATGCCATGCACCAGGCAGTTCAGAGCTGGCCACCAGCTCTCTGCAGGATGGCACAGCCTTAATCTGCTCTCCTTGGTCTGCCCTGTTCCTCTCACGTGCTCCAACTGGCCTTGAACTTCCACTGTCCACCTCCAAGGACATTCTAGCCTCATCTCACCTCACCCATGAACACGGGATTTATCATTGAGTCTTCCTAGAATTGGATTCCTTGAGCTCAGTACAGGTGGTTAACCCATCCAGGGTTAGATACACACACACAATTTGTAAAGTATTACCATGAGGAAAAGACGAAAGTGACTTTAAAGACAGGTCCAAAGGTGTGATGTGCATTATTGAGTTCCTGGAAATGGCCCAGCTGCCCCCTCCACCAGCAGTCCCATTGTCTCTCAGGCTCTGCGGTTCAGGCTGCCTTGGGGAAGTCCCTCCCGTTGGAATAAGGACCCTCTAGGCGGGCAGTCTCCTGTCTGTTTTCCAGGCAGAATCAGGAATGAGGCGCAAGGCTACTGGAGTTACAGCACATCTGCACCCTCTAGGAAACCTCCTGCTGCACCAGGAAAGAACTTTGGAGTCAGGCAGCCCAAGTTCAGAGCAGAGCTCTGCCACCTTCTAGCTGCGTGACTGTAAGCAAGTTACTGAACCTCTCTGAACCTCATTCCTCACAAAGGAAGATGATAGCAATTCCTACCTGCCTCCCAGGGTTGGCGAAAGGATTAAATGAGATAACGTGACTAGAACAACTTGCATTTTTCCTGACTCATGGGAGGTGCTCAATAAATGGAAGCTGTGATTATTATGCTCGAGTCTCCACCTCCAAATCAATTACTCTGTTTCTCAGCGCTCCCTGCATGATGTCAGCTCTGTGCCTGTGGGAAGCAAACCTGAGCAAAGTCCTTTCCCCTGGCTGGTCTCCACCCCCAGTCTCAGAGGGTCAGGGCAGCCACACACGTCTGGGGACTGCTGCTGGTTCCATTAGCAGCCAGAGAAGGGAGCAAAGATGTGCATTCTCCTAAGAGCCAGGTTATTTTCCACTTCACCCAACGATAATGGAAGCAGAGTGAACATAGGGCAGAGTGGGAGGGAGGCTGAGAAGAGGCAATGCTAATAGGACCAGGAGTGCCTATTACCTCCCAGGCACCTTTGCTCACGGCCCCAAAACAAGCAGCTCAGAGACTCCAACCCAGCTCCAGACCCTGGGCACTCTGCCAGTTTCCCTCTCCCACACCCATGGAGGGATCAAGCTTTCATTCACCAGGGTGACCACAGACTCAGCCTCGGCTCACAGTACAGGAAAGTATGTCTTGAGCTCCTAAGTGTCAGTCCACTTTTTTCTACCTGTTCACCCTGAGACTTAGGATTACAGACATGCATCAAGATTCCTGGGGATCTGGCTTTGCCCCACCCGCTCTATGTCAAAGACTTACGGACCAGAGAATGGAAGGCTGCAATCAGAGCATGCAGCATGGCAGCCTCAATAAAAGGAGGCCCAGGCCAACCAGCAGGAGAAGGAGCGGGCCACATGACGGGTTCCGGGCAATACGGCAGCAAGAGGTAGGGGAGAAAGCTGTGAAACAGGACTCCTTTCCTAAAAGACCCCATATCCCAGAGGAAGTGGCTTTGCAAACAGAGAAAGCGGTCAGGCCCCTACCACAGAGTTGGCAAGGGCTAGGGTCAAAGGTCAGGGCCTAACCAGGAGCTCAGCTGAGTTCCTTCACCTTCCCCCCTCCCTCCACAGGGGGCAGAGTTCATCCTGCTTTGGGCATGGCTGGGCCCACAGAAAGTATATGAACTCTAGATTATCCAGGGGTGACAGTCAACCAAGCCAGGAGCATACTCCTGATATCACTAGATGCGGGAACGGGGGTGCACATACTCACCGTGCTGTACATATGTGCCACTTGGGCAAAAAGCCCGGACTCCATCGCAAAGCACGGACAGGCCAGGTAGGAAGTGCTACTCATAGGGGCTCCGGAGCGAGTCTCCTGGTTACCGAGAGCCTTATTCAGAGGCTGACAGGATTCTCAAAGAGCAAGGCCAGAGAGGCAGAGCCAAGGCACAAAGCCAACAGTGGCTGACCTAGAATCAAAACAAGACTGTAAGCTCCTTTCCTGCAAGGACCCAGTCTACTTAACTTCCCATGCTTGGCCTAGAGAAGGTGCTAACTAAATATTCATCAAACAAAGGAATGGATGAACCAAAAAAAAAACAAAAACAAAAAAACGAACAAACAAACCAAGGAACACACAGTTAAAAATTAAAGGTTCAAATCCTGAGATGTGCCTTCTTTTTTCTGAATCCTTAGAACACTTCATATCTAGGCCCAAGTACCCGTCAATGCCTGACCCAGCTTTGTACTATGAGTACAATTCTCATGTCTAGGTTTTCACTCTTTGGCAGAGTGCTGTTCTGGGAGTCATACACCCTGAGTTTGCCTCCTAACCATTTCAGATGGATGTGAGGCCGGGGCCAGTCATCCCTGGGCCTCAGGTACTTAATTGTAAACAGTGGGGTCAGACAAGGTGATTCTCTGAGGGCCCTTGGCATGTTAGTATCCTCTGCTTCTGGAAGACAAGGGAAAAGTGTTGATCCGTGCTGAGGCCCCTGGCACTCTCGCTGTGATTTCACCTCCTTCTTACCATAGTCCTGTGAGGTGAGCTCCTGAGACAGAGCTGGTGCCTTATATACCCTCTGTTCCCACCAGTGCTCAGCCCAGTGCCATCACACTATCGGGACATGGTACATCTCCTACCCACAGTCCTTAGGGCTGGGAGGGGCCTCGAGTGATCTGGTCCAGCCCAACCATCAACACACAACTCAGTTCAGAACCACAAACATTTATTAAGTGCTACTGTGTGCCAAGCTCCACACCAGGCACAGTGGGACAAAGAGAAATGAGGCACAGGATCTGCAAAAAAGCATTGGTTCCCTTCCCTCCCCTTTCCCACTGTGATGAGCTGATCCTCAACCCCTGGGAGAGAAAGGCCCCGGGCCTGAGAAGAATGCCCACTAACTAACAGGATGGGTGCTGAGGCTCCGTGGCAGAAGGGAGCAGAGCATTCTCTCAACAGAAGCAGGCTGCTGACATCAGTCTTGCCATGCTTCGCTGGGCAGACAGGCTCGGAGGGGAAGACAATAGCTTCCCAAAATAAGTGTTAGGAAATAAGCTATTAGAGGCCATCCCATTGGCCTCTCTCTCCTTAGGCATTGCCACAGCCCTGGCCAGCCACTGACATTCCTCCTCATCCAATTATGCATCTTTGTTCGTTTTGTTCCCCTTGACCTGAGCTAGCTTGTGACCGTGGGCAGCACTGGGTGCAGGCAGTTATGTGGGAACCCCACGATGACACAGCAGGGGACAGCAAACACACACCTCCAGAGAGGAGTAAAGGGGCAGGGAAAGAGGCCCCTCTCCCTCCTCCAAGGAAACACTCATTTCCAATGTAAATCCTCCTTCAGAATGACAGGAAAAGAGATGTGGACAGGAAAGAGAGGTGTGAGGTCTGTCCTCTGCTTTGAAATGAAATTGTCCTTCCTCTCATCTCCAGACTCCATTAAGCATTCCAAAAGAGATGGAGAGTGATTATGGAGAGAGAGAGAGGAGGGAGGAGAGGGAGGGAGGGAGGAGGGAGGGGGAGGAGGGAGGGAGAGAGAGAGAGGAGAGGAGAGAGGAGAGAGAGAGAGAGAGAGAAGGAGGAAGGGAGAGCGGGTGGGGAGAGAGAGAGAGAACAAAGTGGGAGGAGAGCCAAGTGAGCACAGGCACATGCAAACGCCCACCCACCCACACATACCAACTCACACAAACACATACACAGATCCCCTTATCTGATTAAGGATCCGAGGGAAGTCGAAAAGCTTCTGGAAAATTAAAATGACCCATCGGGTTAACCAGGCAAGATCTGCAGGCAGATTATGAAAACCAAGTTGAGTGGGATTTCCTTTGCTCCAGGCGAGTTCCCAGGCTTTGTTCCTTAGGTTGAAGGACAGTAGGTCAACCAGGGAGGTGGAGCTAAGAGCAGTATCTGCACCCACTGAGCTTAAATTCTCACCCAGCAGGCCCTGGCCAGCAGTGGGGGGCCTGCACCCCTTGCTCTGGAAGGCAGGATGCC
This sequence comes from Eonycteris spelaea, assembly GCA_003508835.1. Taxonomy (NCBI): domain Eukaryota; kingdom Metazoa; phylum Chordata; class Mammalia; order Chiroptera; family Pteropodidae; genus Eonycteris; species Eonycteris spelaea. Next base: position 582,668 of record PUFA01000160.1, on the reverse strand, counting down.
AGGAGGAGACTGGGGACAAGGGCAGGGCCCTTTATTCTGCTCAGAGTCCTGAGAGATGGGTGCTGTTTCCTCCTTCATTCCCTGATTTCTGGTTCTGGCTTCTGCCAAAAATGTTTGGGATCTGGGGATGGATGTGACCTCTTCCCTAAACTCTGACCATTGAGCTGAATGTCCAGGAATGCTGTGAGTGGCCTGGATCTAGCCCCACTTCTGCCCTCACCTGGCACCATGACTTTAGGCTAGCTTTCCTATCTGGGCCTCATTTTCCCTGCTATAAAATGGGCAATAGGACTCAATGCTCTAGAAAGGCCTCTTCAGCCCTGACACTCCAGGGTTTTAGGACAGCCTGAGGGTGGTGCTGCATCCTCCATAGGGAGCTGCTCACCTGGAGCTAGTGGGCCCATTGACTTTCTGTCCCACAGTGATAGAAAGGATGACAGTGAGGTGAGTTGCCCTAGGGGTCACCAACCCAAGTCTGGCTGCACAGAGGCAGGAGAGATAAGTCACAGATAACATCACATCAGTTCAAAATGGGAGTAGTGTCTCCAGCATGCCTGCAGAGCTGTTCGCTGAGCTCTGCAACATATTTGCAAACATCCCAGAATACACATATTAAGAAGCTAACAAGTTGTCTGGCATTGAAAATATATTATACACAGTGTCAGATATACTTAATATGCATCCACAATGATCCTCCCCCCCCCCCTTACTTGTTACACCATATTTTGCTTGCTTTTCTGAAGAGTTCATTTCCCATGATGTTCCAAGCAGCCGGTAAGTAGTACTAACTCAGCAACTTGGCCAAGCCTGGAACAGTGCCGTGCACACCATCCACACTCGATGGACATTTAAAGAGGCACATTGCACCTCCTGGCTGGGCTGACCTTGGGCTCTGGTCACCTGAAGCCAATGAGGACTGCAGCTGCGCTCTTCATTGCTCTCCCTTGGAGAATGCAGTAAGAACCTTGGCTTGGTTAGCTCTAGAAACATTACTTCATCCACTCAGAGAACTTTTTGTTTCTTGGCAAGTCACTCTTGGAACTGTCCTACCCTGAAGCCGAAAGCGTTGGACTTCTCCAATCCAGGGATAGGAAAGCTGTAGCTCTGGTTTCGTCCTTAATTTGCTGCAGGACTTTCTTTCATGCTTCTAGGCCTCAGATTCCTAGGCCGTGAAAGGAAGGTGTCAATGGCCATTCTCGGGGTTGTTGCTGATTCCATAAGATTGTAGACTAGAAGGCATTTGTATTCCTTTGTTAATCTAGGCACCGCATGCCTTCAGCAGACACTAAGTGGGTTCCTGCTGTGTTCCAAGCACCGTGCTAGGCAGTGGGGATAGAGAACGGGAAGGAAAGGCATAGCCTGTGCTCTTGAGGCAGATAGTGGGGGAAAGAAACACATGACCAAAGGAGAGTGATGCATTAGCAAAGGAAAAGCTACCTGGCCAAGAGGCTCTGGATCTCAAAGACTGAAGACCGAGGCTCCAACTTTGCCCCCGCCCAGTGGGTGCGCTAAGATCTTGGACAAATTACTTCTCTCGGCCTCAGTTGTCTCACCTAAAAATGGGGAGAATAATTTCTAGGGCTTAAGTTATAAAACATATCACAGCAATGCTTTGCATAAATTGAGATCTAATAAGTGAATAGGAACAGAAGGTTCCAGAACTGTGGGCAAGGGAGCTAATAATTCCACCGGGGAGTCTGAGGAGGCCTGTTGAAGGTGTGGTCTTTGCATGAGATCTCATAGGATGAGCACACACACACACACACAAAAAGCCACTTAAACAATGTCATGGGGTCATGAAAACCCTGAGGGACTCGGGGGACAGTGAGAAGTTTGGAATAGCTGGGTGTCAAGGTGCTTGGGAGAGGATGTGGGGGTTGAAGCTGGAACTATGAATTGGAATCTGGAAAGCAATTGGAGACTGTTGGACATTTTGGACAAAAAACTCTCCTAAGCAGATGCATATTGTAGACCAAGCCCCTGGAAGCCGGGTGGAGCCAAGATGCATATGGAAGGCAGACTGAAGACAAGGAGGCGGCTGTAGTGATCCACTAAGTGATGAGATTAGATAGTGGTGGTGAGAGCAGAGAGGGAGCAATTGGCTTGGGGGATATTGGGTCTCAGGAAGAAGGGGAGCAGAAGGATGTGGAAGATGAAGACAAGGAGTCCAGCAAGCCTGCCCGGAAACACCGGTGGACCATGAAGAGCCTGGAAATACAGGGTAAGCGGTAGAATTGAGAGGAAGGGCAAAAAAAAAAAAAAAAAAAAAAAAAGTTCAGTTATAGCCATATTGTGGTCAAGGGTATTTGAGGTGAGGCACCCATGTGGAGGAGTCAGAAGTCAGCTGGATAAACACACCTGGAGCACAAAAGCAATACCTAGGCTGGGAATAGGGGTTCCAGGGTCTTATGGTTCTGGGTAGTTGGAGCCAGGAAGCATGTGAGTCCTTTCTAGGGTGATTGAGGGACCTCGAGATCAAGGACAGAGCCAAGGGGTTGATCTATTCCACAGGTGGGCAGGGGAGAGCTCTTAGCTAAGACCAATAGTGTTGCAAGAAAGAGATGTCCCTAAATGTCAAATGTTGCAGACTGGACCTGGTCACCCCTCTTCCGCCCTCAGCCCTATCCTTTGCACAGCAGCTGGAAGAAAGCTTTTAAACATAAGTCGGACCTCTAATTCCTCTGCTCCAATCTTTCCATTCTTCCCTTCTCACTCAGAGTAACAACCAATGTTCTTACCTCAGCCTTTAAGACTCTACGTGACCCTGTTAACTCTGACCCCATCTCCTACTACTGTTCCCTGACTCACTTCCCTCCAGACACCCTGGTCTCCCTGCTGCTCCTTGAACTGGTCAAGCATGCTTCCACCACTGGCCTTTGACGTGCTGTTCGCTCTGCCTGGAATCTGTTGCCCCTGTATCCTCATGTCTCCTTCCTGCCTCATTTCATTTCAGTTCTCGGTGTGAACCTCACCTTTTCAGAGAGGTCTTTCATGACCACGCCTTCTCCCATCACTATCTTCTGCATCCTGCTGTGTGCTTTCTCCATAGCACTTACTGCCTCTGACACATTATTTATGTACTTGTTTATCGTCTGTCACCCCCAACCCACTAGAATGTAAGCTCCATAATGGCAGGAATTTTTTTTTTTTTTTTTGTTTATTGCTTTATCTTTGCTTTTTTTTCTGGTTTATTCTTGCTTTACGTAGAATCCCACTTGGCACATACCTAGTAGGGACTCAATAGTATTTATTGAATGAAGCTGAAGAAGGTGAAACTGGATAGTTTCATGTTGAAATTGGCAAACAGGAGGTGACTGGTGACTTTTGCCGACAGAGCTTGATGGGACAACAGCCTGGCTGCAGTAGGTGAAGAAGTGGGGCAGGGCAAGAAGGGGTGGTGACTAATAGAGGAAGCAGGCTTGAACAAACAAGGCTCTAAGAGACGGAAACACAGTCTTATGTTGAGGAGAAGGAACCGAGGAAGAGAACAAGGTTGAAGATGCAGGAGAGGGGCGGGATAACCGATGGGCCAAAGTCCCTGAAGTTGCAGAAAGAAATATAAATTGCTAGTAAATAAAATAAGTTATTGTTTCCCTCTGTTTTTCCAATACTGTAGGAGGAACAAAGGCCTGGGAGGCCGACAGATTGGATTTGAAGTGTCCCTTATCTACCCTACCCCTTACTGGCTAGATGTTACATGGGCTATCCAACCTTTCTAAGTCTCCATTTCCTCAACTGAGATATGGGGATGAAAATTCCTGCCTCATATATTGCTGGGAGATTAGATGAGAGAATTCATTTTTAAAATGCCTGGCACACGGAGGTCTCTCAACAAATACCACTCTCCTTTTACCATCAGTCAAGAAAGAAATTTGACAATACTTCCTTGACCCATCAGCCAACACCAAGGCATCCTTTTCTCAGATGCTGCTATTGAAGGGAATTAACAACTCAACCTCTCTAACAGACTTTCCCTGCAGCAGCGAAAAGAAGGATGCTAACTGCCTCCCCTTCATCGGACCTCAAGGCTCCACCTGAGTGATGAACGCAAGCGGCCAATGCCAGCCTGGGCAGGAGAGTTCTGTGAGGCTGGCGAGGGTCACTGAGTCCACTAACAAGACCTTCTATTGCCATGACCCAAGAATGCCCAGGGCTACACCCTAGGGCCTCAGACTCTAGGAGAGAGTGAGGAGGTTGGGCTTTGGCCTATATATCTCTGGTTTCACCTCCCAGCTCTGCCTCTTAACCAGCTGTGCAATCTTGAACAGAAAAGCAAATTCTTTGTCCTCCCTCAAGATAATCCTGCAGAACAGATTTTATACTCCTATTTTACCTAAGAAGAGATTGAGTCTCAAAGAGGTAAAATAACTTACTCAGGGTCAAACAGCATATCTGTCCGGGTCCCAGCAGGAAACTGGGAGTTGACCGAAATAACCTGAGGTTGATGGGTGGTTGGATGGGTGGATGGATGGATGGATGGATGGATGGAGAGATAACTCCTTCAGCCTTTATTCATGTGACTTTAACTAATCTTGGCACCTGACTAGAAATATAAGGCTTGCTAGAAGGTTTATTTCTAAGCCATAAATGGGTTCTAAGAATAAAACCCTTCTTCCCAGTTTCTGTATCCCTGTAGGAGCTGCTTGTCTCTCGCTGGCCTCTGGCTCATTTTTCCTGCTCCTGTTTCTGCTTCTGCTGCTGGAGCTGCTCCTCGTTCCAAGATTTGAGCCTTGACTCAGGCCAAACTGCCTGAAAACAAAGCAAAGAGAAGGCAGAGTTCAGAGGGGGCTGCTGCCCTTGCTCCCCCAGAGGCTGGAGTACAAAGCTGAGTTAGCCAGGCTCTCTTAGTCCAAGGGAGCTGTGGGAGTAGAAGGAGGAGGGAAGTGGGAAGGCAGAATGTTCGCTATAATTATTTTCATTGATTTGTCTACTTGGATCCCAATTGCTGCGAAGCAGTTGTGACATTTAATAAAAATAATTCAAGGTAAAAATACCTTCTCCCCTCTGCTCCCTCCTCCTCCTTCATCAATACCACCTCAGCTTTCATCTCCCCTTCCAGACTCAATCCTATGCCTCCCACCCTCTGGGTGGCCTGGACCAACTACAAAAAGAGCCAGGTGAGGGCAGGAGCCTACCAATGGAGAAAAGCCTAGGGACATGGTGTCTGTAGCCCTAGATTTGAAATTGCCCTGTTAACAGCTGACCGGTGACTCCAGGCAGGTTGCTGTCTCTCTCTGAGTTTTAGTTGCCTCATCTGTAAAATTAGGAGATAAGGTAAATATGTAATGTTTTAATTTGGACATTACAGTAGTCTAGGACTTGACCTTTCTGAGACAAAGGGATATGCTTTTCATAGCACTTCCTGTAGATCTTGTTCCTATCTGCCAGGTTTATTTCTGATCTCTAGCATTGGATCATGAAAAGACCCCTCCCCCCCATAACCCCCCCCCACCCCGCCGTACCATCATTCCTTGTTATTTTCAAGCCATGATAGGTTCATTCTTCTTCTTATCTGTCCTCGATTCATTGTGAAACAAATTACATTCAGCCCATTATACAGAGAGGATAAATGGAGGTGCTTAAGTGGTCATGCTTACTTCCTTATCTGGCCACCAACTATATTGCCCAATGCTTTAAATACATGGATTGTTTCCTGACAACAGTTCTTCCTATAGGGATTCTTGAGGTAACTGAGACTCAGGGAGGTTACAGTTGCTGCCCAGAGACACGCAACTAGAAAGTGACAAAGCAGGACACTGACTCAGGTCGCTGTGACTCCAGAGCCCACAGCTCTCTCCACTGGCTCTCACTGCCTCTCCATAATGTGCCCAAGGCGGGGTCTAAACCCAAGCCTCCTGCCTTCCAGGGAGAAAAGCTTAAGCTTAGAGATACATCCTGACTCAGCAGAGTGAAGGAAGCAGGAAGGAACTGAATTTAGAAAACTTTCTCATTCAGGAAGTCTTCTGAGTGCTGTGGAGCCATCCCAGGCTGTCAGGGGAAGATGTAATCAGGACGACCTCATATGTTTCACGGATTCATTAAAGCCCATGTTCTGGGGTAAATAATTGCTTCCCCCCAGTCCTGCGAAAAGAAAATCAATCTCCTCCTAGTAGATTTAGAACGGGACAGTTGGCAATTAGAAAATACTTCTCCAAGCAAGCACTGGCCAAAAGGGTCTCATTCCACTTCACATTCATTCTGTCAATGACACCCTGGCTGTGCCTCCTGGCTCGCAGCAAGCCGGGAAAGTCCTGGCTGGGCCCAGGGACACAGCTGAGCCCTCACTGGGGTAACCCCCAGGCTCTCAGTCCCATCTCTGCTGCTGAGGTGTCATTCGGGCTTTTGCTCTCTCTTCCCAGACCCCCACCCCCAGCGAGCCCTGCCCCTGTCAGCTAATGGATTTTTCTCTGTACAGAGATTTACTAAACAACCGAACTAGGATGCATTAAGTCTGTGGGTTTGGAGGTTTGTTTTAGAGCAATTCTCGCCCAGAGAACGGGCTGCTGAAATTAAGATGCATTCTTCTCAGCAAATATTGATTTCAACTAGAAGCGAATCCGAGAAGCTCACTACTCTCTGGATTTAAGTGCTGGCAGCCGCAGCTTGGACTCCGGAAGGGGTCACCTGGGTGCTCCCCACCTGAGGCCCAGGAGGTGAGGGCGATGAAGAAGATTAATGGTTAAGCAAGAGCTGAAAACTCACCACAAAACTTTAACAAACAAAAACGTACTTTGAGCTTTAAAGTTGCATATGTGTATTACTAGATGAGGAAAATGGCCATTGTCCCACATACTGTGAGCACGCTCAGTGTACACAATCCCACGGGAGATAGAACTCTCACACACAGCCACAGTCACACAGCATTTATGCTTCCTTTCCAAACTGGGCCCCAGAGTCTCCTTCCTCCAGGAAGCTTTGCTTAACTGACTCCATTTTTCCTCTCCATTTCCTCCAGAATTTTGAACAACTCAGAAACACACATCCATTTGTGTCTTCTCTCTCTCTCTCTCTCTCTCTCTCTCTCTCTCTCTCTCTCTCTCTCTCTCTCTATCTCTATATATCTCTATATATATATATATATATATATATTATATATATATATATATGTATATATATATATATATCTTCAGCAGCTCACACAGCACCTAAGGTCTGCAATGGAGAGAACTTGGGATTTTTGGAAAGAAAATAATAAATCTAAGTCCTGGATCCAATTCAGGAATCTTCTAGTCGTGGGATCTGGGCAAAACTTCTCTCTAGGCCTCAGTTTTCTTATTTCTAAAAAGTAGAGAAATAAATAGGATTGGACTAGATAGCTTTGAAGAATTTTCTCAGCTGCTAAAAATAGAATATAGCTGCTCTGGTTTTTAGTTCTAGATAACGTCTCCCCCTCACCACCACCTACCTTCTCAACACTTGGCAACGGTTCTTGATGGATTAACTTTAAAACAATGACCTTCCCTAGACCCCTCCGGCAAGGAAGCAGAGTTCCTACATGCACGACAATTTAACACAAATAAAAGAGGCCACAATTTTGATTTAGGGCATTTGGACACTTCACTAAGGAAGATATAGGTATGGCCAATAAGCACATAAAAAGATGTTCTGCATCATTTGTCATATGCCGCAATATACCTCCTAGCATGGCTAAAAAAAAATTTTTAACCGATGATTTGAAGTGTTTGTGAGGATTGAAATTCTCATACACTGTTGGTAGGAAAACAAAATGTATAGCCACTCTGGAAAACAATTCAGCAGATTCTTATAAATTTAAACACAAATGTATCACATGACCCAGTAAGCGTAGGTATTTACCTAAGAAAATAAAAGCTTATGTTCATAGAAAACAAACAAACAAACAAACAAACCTGCACAAGAATTGTAGGGCAGCTTTGTTAGTAACTGCTAGAAACTGAAAACAATTTAAATGTCGTTTGTTGGGCGAATGGATAAACAAAGAGTGGTACATCCATATAATGGAATACTATTCAGCAATAAAAAAAGAATGAACTGTTATTGATACGTGCACCACCACCGTGTCTAAATCACAAATGCATTTTGCTAAGTGAAAGAAGCCTGACTCAAAAGGCTATAATACTATATGCTTTCATTTCTCGGACTTTCTGGAAAAGAGAAAACTGCAGGGATAGAGAAGATACCACTGATTGCCAAGGGGAGGCCTGGAGGAGGGGCTGACCCCAAAAGGACCGCACGAGGAAACCTGAAGAGCGAGGGAACTACTCTGTGCCGTGATTGCCGTGGTGCATCAGGAGACGACGCCCTTGCCAAAACCCACAGAAGCGTGCACGTCAAAGAGCAAACTTTTCTGTGCGTAAGTTCAAAAGTAAATTTTAAAACATGAAAACAAAAAGCCACAAAGAAATCGTAAACACGGCAGTTTTGACATGACTCTACTGAAATGACGGCATCAAACTGGCTCTGTCAAACCCTCGTGCTCGGACCTCCCCCACCTCTCCTCCAGCCCCATGCTTCCCAGGCCTCTGAGACAGAGATGGAAAATTTTTCAAGGAGCAAAGACATGATTACAACTGCCTCTGCTCCCCTTCAACTTCTTCTATCTGCCCTTTCTGCCGTGTTTGGTGGTCAGGCTGAAGCAGGCGAGTCTCTGGAGGGGATGGAGAATGCTTCTGCAGGGACAGCCGGAATGGGCTGAGAGCAGCCAGGGAAGCAGCAGACAGTAGCCCGGGTTTATCCACGGGGATGCTTTCCAAGGCCCCCACTGGATGCCTGAAACCGAGGATACAGACCCTTATAGAATAAACGATGTTTTCTCTTATACGTACATACTTATGATAAAGTTTAACTTATAAACTAGGCAAAGTTAAGAGATTATATTCAAAATAAGATAGAACGAATATAACAATAAAATAAGGGTTACTCGAACACTGTGATTCTGTGGCAGTCGACCTAACAACCAACAGCTACTAAGTAACTGAAAGGGTGGGTATCTTATAAAGTGTGGAGACACTGGCAAATAGATGATTCCCGTCCCAGGCCTGAGGTTTCATCATGCTACTCAGAGAGGTGTGCAATTGGAAACTTACGAGTTGTTTATTTCTGAAATTTTCCGTTTAATATTTTCACAGGCAGTTGACCTCGGGCAACTGAAATCATGGAAAGTGAAACTGTGGATAAGGAGAGACTGATGTACGTGGAGCTGGTTGCTCAAATGTGGAGGACAAGGGGGACTTCCGTTTCCTTCTACTTTGTCTAGCCTGAATTCCAAGGTAGAGAGGCAGATGAGGCCCCAGGAAAGAAAGCTGAGCGGGTGCAGAGGAAAAGGAATCCTCCATAGACTCCCATGGCAGAGGAGGAGGAAAGGAAAGAAGCAAGGGAGATTCTTGACATTGGCCAGCCTGATTGGTCAATTCCACGATCTTGAGCAAACTACTGGTTGCTGGTTAAGGTGGATTAGAGTTCTGCTTTGGCTTCTTCATCTGTAAAAATGGAAAATAATCATACCTACCTCAGAAAGTTATTGAGATTATTAACTAAGTTAATATTCATGCGTTGCTCAATAAATATTTATTGCTCATCTATTCTGTACTTGTCACTGTCTTATGGGCTTAGGATGTAGACAAATATTTTCATGGATTTGCATGGTTGAAAGAAACAAGTAATAACAAAGAGTAAATATGAGATGGTAGAGGGTAGAAATGCTGTGAAGAAAGGGGGCTAGAAACTGATAGCATGAGGGGGTTATTTCGTAGGGAATGATCTGGGAAGGGAAGACTAGGCCAGGAGGTGGCATGCAAGCAGAGACCTGGAGGAAGTGATGGAGTGGCATGGGGAGGGGAGCATTCCATGCAGAGGGAACAGCATGGGTGAAGACTAAGGCAGCTGTGTGCTTGGCAGAGTTGAGGAATAGCCAAGAGGCCACTATGGCTACTGTGAAGGGAAAAGGGTAAACATGAGATCAGCAAAGCAGTGAGGGAGCAGATGACGACTAGCTGGTAGCCCACTGTACATGCTTTTTCTCTCACTCAGAGTAAAAAACAGGACATTGAAAGCCTTTGAGAAGTGACACGATCTGACTCATTTTAAAGAATCTCTCTGGACAGTTGGTGAAGAATAGACAGTAGGTCAACAAGGGTGAAAGTAGAGAGCCCAGGTGGGAAGTTATTGCTTAACCGGGTGGCTTGAACAAATAGAAACACGTATAGAATACAACAGAGCCTGGCACATGGAGAGTGCTCAGTCAGTGTTATCTCTATAACTATTACTGCTAGCATCATCAAGTTCATCATCATCATCAAGAGAAGGAAGTCAAAGAGACCCTGAGACAGCCCATGTCTCCAGAGGGAACAAACACGAAACCTTCCTAGACCCTACATGGAGCTCCGTGAACCTGATGGACCCATCATGGGAACCCAGGGCCTCTGAGCAAAGATCTCCCACTGCCCCTCTGTCTCTCTCTCTCAATCTGTTCTTTGAGAGAAGTGACAGGGCTTTTCCATACTACTTTAGTCATGGGAAAGAACCAATAGCAAAAATTTAGGGGGCATAGTTTGTCTCAAGAATGGAGGAAACAAAATAGAATAGCTCACGCCAGACAATGCAAGTTGTTGCTGTTTCTATCTGAGCAAATCATTTAATCCTCAAAACATGTTCAGAATAGCTAGTGAATCTTCAGTCCTCAGAGGAGAAAAACAGACTTGAGAAAAGCTAACTCCCCAGGACTAGTAATAAAAACAGCACCCTGACCTGGGGGTGGTAGATCACCCAGGCATCCCCGCTGCCTGATGCCCAGCTCAGCTTCCCCACATTGGTTGTGTACATTCTATGGTGTAGGTCCAAGGACCCCAATCAGGATTATGACCTCAAGTCATAACCTCAAGTCATGCTTCATCTTTGGATCTCCAGTACATAGAATCAACCAGCTCTGAAATTGCTATTTTGCTTCTTTTTATAGAAAGATAAGATTTCTTCTTCATTATGGAAAACAGAGGATCACCAAGAAATATTATCTCTCTTGACTGTTGCTTTTTGCAAACACGACAATGATATGCTCTTACCTGGTAGAACTTTCCAAACTTACCTCAGGAAAAGCTGCATATCTGTGACAAGCAACTTCACCTCCTAGAAAATTCCTGGCCTTTCTGTTTTAACCAAAAACAACAACAACAACAACAACAATAAAAAACTTCATCGAAGCTTTTTTTACCTGTGAAATAGCATGCATAACTATATCAAAAAAATCAAGTATCTTTGGGGAAAGAGCTTATTTTAAGACCAGGACAGGAAAAAGCACAGGATAAGCCAGAATATATTCATGCCAGAAACAAAGAAGCTATTAAACATTACCAAAGATTATAGGATTTGTGTCAAAATGACTCAGGAGCTAATTTAAATGGGCTCCCACTGGTCAAAGTTGGTGCAATTTAAGCATCCATAAGGACAATATACTCTATTAAAACACATCAAAATGTTTACATTCATGAGTTTATCATGATACTTAAAAAGAGAATAAACCTCATTGGTCACTTCTGGGGAACACTAAAGAACAAACCCATTCTTTTGAAAATTGGCAAATAAAGGGAAAAGGATCAAATATTATCCTGTCTTTCCTATTACAAAAGGTACCACTGGTAACCAAATACTTTAAGGAAAATGTTATCTTTATAGAGGTGTTATAGCTGAGAAATGAATGGATAACCGTGGTATCGTTTTGTAACAAGTAATGGATTAGTTAGTTGATCTAGGAAAGTGTCAAAACTACATGACAGTTACGTGACAAAAACTCTAGATACTGACACCTCCTTATGGAAGAATATAACATCAAAATACATCCAGCCTTAATCGGATCAAGTTTCCAGATCTATCTAACTGCCAGGTTAAGGAAACTTAGGAACAGAGGAACACACTTAATGGCACTACAGCATTTAGTAAAGTCGGATTGTGGGGAAATCTACACAACAAAGAATCAGTTACTACAAAAAAAATATATAAATTCAAAGAAAAAATATACTTCAAAAGTGGAAGCCATCGATTAAGGGAGTCAAGAGAAGTATCAATCAATCAAAATATAGAGACTTTATTGGTTCCTGATAAAAATAAGCAAAGTGCAAAAAAACGTTTATGAGACAGACAATCTAGGAAATCTTAGCCCTAAGTGGGTATTTGATGAAATTAAGGAATTCATGTTCAGTTTTGGGGTGTGTGCAATGATTCACTATTACTGCATAACAAACCACCCTAAACTCAGTGACTTAAATCGACTGTTTTGTTTGTTCACATTTCTGTGAGTCACCAATCTGGGCAGGTGTCAGCTGAAATGGCAATTGCTTTCTGAGCTTCTTCTGCCTTGTGCTATATTTGTTATTGTCCCATAGCCAAACAGATCACCTTCTTAAGCCCAGAGTCAATGTAGGGGGGATTTCACAAGGACATGAACACCGAAGAGCATGGTTCTTTGGAGGTCACACTGTAACAACCTACCACAGTGTGATAGCGGGATCATGGTTGTGGGTTTACTAGAGCGTTTATCATCTAGATATGCATACTAAAATATTCCCATAGAAATAATATGCTTCAAAGTAATTGAGGGAGGGAGGGAGGGAGAGGGTGTGTGTAGAAATAAAATAAAATTGGCCATGACTTTATAGAGGCTGATCGATGAGTATATGGTGGATCATTATATTATTATCTCTACTTTCCCACATGGTTAAAATTTTTAATGAGATCAAGTTCTCTTTTTAATGGTTGGCCAAGGGAGACAAGAGCATTCACACCATCGCTGCTGCACCCAAGATGCCATGTCCTGCTTCCCAAGCTAATGAGGAGTGAGGCAGCACCAGGGGAACTTTCTAGGCACTCTGCTTCCTTTTCCTCATCGGTGAATAACTCCATCAACCCTTGCATACCCAACATCTATGATTTTATTTATCAGTATTCACATTTTTTCCCCAGGTTATTTTGGGACTTAGGATATGGATCTATTCTGGATGATGAAGTGCAAATCGTTAAGATTATTAACAGAAAGAAGAACAAGAGAATGAGAGCTCAGGAATCATAAAGGGGGTGGGGCTGAAAGGCAGGGGCCTCTATCAACAGAAAGTTAGTAGAGGAGGAGAAAGAAAAGATGAATTTCATCCAACTGGGATCAACCCATATTCGATGCATGTATAATGTGCACTGAACATTTGCCTGGATAGGAAAGGAAAAATTGTTAAAGTAAATTAGACATGATTCATCCACTAAAAGTGCTTGCAGTCATTTATTCACTCAAAACATTTATTGAGTACCTACTGCATGCCAGGCCTTTTTGGATGCTAGATGGGAATAAAAAGGTAATTTAAGATAATCTTCCAATCTATATTAATGAGGACAATTCCAGATGTAATAATAAATTACAATTCAAATCAGTGAAGCAGAAAAGATAACTCATTGGCTCATGTAGCTAGAAAGTCTACGGGTATCTTCAGGCACATCTAGATCCAGGTGCCTCAACAATGTTGCCAGGAATCTCTCTCTCCATCTCTTAGATCCGCTTCCTCTATGTGAGCATCATTCCCAGACAGACTTTCCCACCAGCAGCAACAAGTTTACTAACTACATTGGAAGTAAATGTCCCAGGATTGGGTCTCCCTGGAACAACCTGGCCCAGTGCCCATTCCTGGTCAGGGAGAAGGAATGCACTAAGGGGCCAGGGCCTAGATCTGGGACCAGGGAAGAGGCGAAACCCACCCAGCAACACAGAGTAAGAGAGAAGAATGTTCTCCAAAGGATAATCACAATGTGGCTACCAGAAGAAGGGGGGATGGATATTGACGGGGCAAAGCAATTACTGTTCTTTAGGTACTTAGAGTCATTCATTCATTTGCTCACTCACCCAACAAACTTTCACTGAGTACTTCTGTTCTAGACTCTGTTCTTGGTGCTAGGAATACTACAATTAACCAAGACACAAAGTCACCGGGTCTTGTATTCTAGAGGTGGAAACAGAAAACAAAAACATTGATAATAAATTTTAATTTGAATTCTCAGTCATGATTTCCCATAAAGCAAGTGACAAGGAAGGACCTTTTTGAAATGGGGGGAGGGAGGGTCAGGGATGTTAAAGCCGAGATGGGGATATTTAGAGAAGCCTTGAGCATCCTGTGTTTACATGGGGAGAGGAACAGGGCATAGTCCCAGTTCTTGAAGAGCTAACGGCTGAGTGAGAGGTGGTGAGTAGACAGACACCCTGCCACACAGCACAACGAGTGCTCTGTGATATAGACTAGAGCCATCCCTTGGGACATTAAGAAGGCAGTAATTACATCTGCTAGTGGGGTGTAGGGAGGGTGAGCATGAGGAGGGTTTAGAAGGCTTAACAAAAACATTTGGGATGAGTCTTAAAAGGTGAGTAGATACAAGTTAGGACACAAAGGAGATTAAAAAAAATTTTAAGCAAGAGGAACAAGCATGGAGTAAAGATCAGGCATGTTTGGGGCAGAGTGAAGCTCCTTCTAGTGGGCACTCTGGAATCATAGGTGCAGCTAGGGAACAAGCCTTGATTGCCCCACCTGCACGCACCCAGCCCAAGGTCAAATCAAAGCGTGAGTTCATGATGTAGCGAAATAGGAAAAAAGGACTCTGCTCCTTTCATAGAGAAAGGCATTATTGAGCTGTGATTTGAATAAATACATCTCCCTCATGTGTGGCCCCCAACAATTAAATCTTTATTAAGCGAGACAGAGGGCTAGGGGAAGCACCGAGAGGAATGAGGCATGACCTCTGACCTCAACTTGCTGGTTGTGGCACCAACTAACAGACTGTGAGTTACACTCTCCACGAGTCTGCACTGGAAGGAGCCTTAGATATAATCTAATGCAGCCGACAATTTTATAATTGAGGCACTGAGGTTCAGAGAGAGCAAACGACTTGAATAAGGTCACGCAGAAGAGCTGAGACTGGAATCATAACCTCTCCCCTGATTGTGCGTAAATGAGGGCCCCCGGCTTTGCCCCAAGACCTTCCACCCATCAGTCCTGTTTCTGCTCCCTGGGCCTCCCAGATCAAGTTCTGGTTCTTTCTAATATGTGAAGATAATGCTAAAACTCTCCAGTCTTTTCTTCCCCAAGTCCAGCTCCTTTGATTTTCTCCCAGATGGCTCAGGGTTCAGATTCTTTACTGCCTGCCTCCAGTTCCTCAAAGTCTATCTCAAAGTACAGTGCCTGTGGCCGGACACCAGCTTCACAGGATGGATAATCACCTCCTTTACTCTGAGCAACACAGCATCTCACCTCTGGCAGCACAGTTCAGAGGATCAGGAGTTGAACCCAGCTTCCCCAAAGCCCATTGCATAAACTGCCACCTGCAGACTCCAGATCTGTGCCTCTCAGCTTGAAATTAATTTAGGGTTTCCAAGATTCTGCCAAAATGTCCTCTAGAGGGGATGCTTCCGGACTGTGATTGTGTGGGGCTCGAGCAAGCAGGGGAGTAAGGGGTGGATGGAGGGAGGGAAGCTGTGAGGGCCAGAATGTGAGCCTGGGTCTGTCCCGAGGGGAGCCGCCTTCCCTCCCCCAGCCCAGACCACTTGTCTATGCCCACCCTTTCCCATTCTGAAGCTGGCTGCTTCATAAGTACTCGAGGTGAGGAGAGCACTAAGCAAGGAGTCGGGAGGCCTCGGCCCAGGCCTGTTGTGCCGCAGCTCACTGCAGAACCTTGAGCCACTCCGCCTCTCTGCGTCTCACTTTCACCATCTCTAAATGGGATGCTTACTTGTTTAGACATATGTACTTTTCTTAGACAATGATGACAACAATCACTGTTTGCTGGCAGCCACCCTGGCATTTCCTGAAAGCCATCAGTTATCATGGCCGGTCCTTTATTAGAAGATGGGGCCTCTGTTCTTATTTATAAATGGTTGGCATTAGGATTTGGGGCTGTGTTCTCTCAGCCAGGGAGGTGTTCACAGACTCTCCCAGAGCAATCAAGACTAGGGTGGCCAGATAAATCATAGGACCCCAAATTAATAAACAATTTAATACATTTTTAGTATAAGTACATCCCAAATCTTGCATGGGATGTACTTATACGAAAAAAAATAAATAAATTCAAATTAACTGGTCATCCTATATTTTTATTTGCTAAATCTGAGCCAGACCCAGGTGAGGTTTTGGGGTGGGGAGGCAAGATACCAGTCTAGAGCACCTACTTGCATCCCCCATCATCCCATTCCTTCTCCCCTCAGTCCTCCTCCTGCCTCCTTGGGGTCCTCACTGCCATGGGAGCAGAGTAAGAGAGGCAGGGAAGCCCCAGTGAAATGGCAAAGGTGGGAAGGTGTGGGAAAATAAGGGAGAGAGACAAAGAGATAGGGAGAGAAAAACTGGATCGGAGAGAGCGAGGCAGGATCTTTCTGGAGTGGGCTGGTGGGGGTGGACACGCTGCCTCAGAGCAGAGCACTAAGTTAAGGCAGCAGGCTCTGTGTTGCAGCCCCTGAGACGATGGTGGCAGGAGCCATAAAGCCTCTTAGAAGTAAATTATCTCCCTTCAAGGCAGCCCAGACCCCAGCAGAGAGAGAGCAGAACAGAAGCCGATTACAGCTGACAAGCTGGGGTTTTTTAAAGCCGCTCTCATTCTCACTCTCTTAAAGATCCATTCCTACCACCAGTCAGTGAGGCATCCAAGGGGGTGCTCAGGATTCCCAGACACCCATGATAATCACTTTGTTTTCATTCCTTCTGAGGATGAGCATATGGCTGAGGGGGCAGCAGGCTCCAATGTGAGCCCTGGACCCGGAGAGATGGTACCGGGACAGGCATGTCTCCCTGTTCCCTGAGACATGTAGATCTCGTTCCTATCTCCTTTCCGCATCCAGCACCTCCCCACCCTGCCCCATACACACCTTTCCCTACTGGCAGTGGCCCAGTCCTCAGTGACCTGAGCCTCTTCGACCGCCAGCTAGCTGCACCAGAGTCGTATCCTGCAGCACCCTGCTGCTGTGCTCAAAAGCAAGCCCCGTAGGGTTCCCAGGGGCCCTCCCTGCACACGGCCTTGCACAACTTCCATCCGGAGCTGAAAGGGACGTCTACTGTCAGCCTACACCCAAGGCAGGGGTCCCCATGCCCCGCCCAGCCCTCAGGGAGCTCTCAGTCCTCCCTCAAGAGTGACAAGGGTGAGGGCCCACCCCACTCCTGCGGCCTGGAAAGGGGCTCATGGGGGCTAAAGGGAGAGCCAGGAAAGGGAGAACCCAGGAAACCGGTGTGTCTGGTGCGGGGGGACTGATTCACAACAGAGAGTAGCCAGTTCTTCCCCTGTTGCAACTACATTTTCTCCTGGGACCTTCCACCCCCTAGTCCTGTTTCTGTCCCCTAGGGCCTCCTGGAGCATGCCCCATGTATTCCTTCTGATACATGAAGACACTGCGGGAACTTCCCAGGCTTTTCTTCCTCAAGTCTACTCTTTCAGCTTTGCCCCAAATGGCTCAGGGTTCAGACCTTCACTACCCACCTCCAGTTTGTCAAAGTCCATTTCAAGTGGGTGCCTAGGACTGAACACCAGGGTCTGGAACAGAGTGGATTATCATCTCCTTTACTTTAGACACTATACTTCTTTTAATGTGCCCAAGATTTTGCTACTTTCTAGCCAAAAACTTGGGCTGAGCCTGCTCCCCACCTATATATCCTGCAAGGCCCGTGGGAGAGGGATCCTGGAACCTAGTCCTGCCTCTAGGTGTCGCCGCCAACCCCCAGTGTGACCTGGCCCTAGGCACCTCTCTTCTTGGGGGTCCCAGGTTCCTCTCAGTAACACTGAAGGTTTCTTAGCCTTCTCGGAGGCTGTAATCAAGTTGTGAGAGTGGAGACAGGAAAAAAGAAATGCGCAAAGGAATAAAGCTAGGGGAGCGGGGAGGGGGAGGGGGGATAGAGAACCAAAACACCCGAAGAAAAACATGCCACTTGTAAACTAAATAGGGTCACTTTGTCAGGGAACAGCACACAGCACCATACATATTAAAGTCATTTACTACAAAACGCCATCCTGTTTTACTTTGTGTTATTCCCCAGTCAAAACCACAGCGTTAACCTAAGTCCAGAACGTCGACAGTGCGGGCGAGAGCAGAGAGGAAAAGGAAGAGGCGGTCCTCCCTCAGCACCAACTTGGGCCATGCCAACCCCACCAGTCTCCATGGAGACGGAGCAGGGCTAGGTGGGCCACTTGAGGCCAGAGAACAGGGCACTGGCTCCCTTTGTTGAGTAAAGCTGGACACAGCTTAGCTCAAGAGAGAGCCCCAGAGATGGGGGTCCCAGCCAGGCCAGGGACGGGTGCAGTTCAGCCTCTTCTTGGTTCTAAACTGGGTCAGTTGCCCAAGCTATACCCTGCAAACACAGGTGCCCTTAAAATGTAAGGCTGGGCTCAGGTGCCCCTGGCAAAATGGAAAAAAAAAAACAGAGAGACCAGGGTTTGAATCCTGACCTACTTCTGGCTGACTGGGTCAAGTTGCTTACCCTTTCTGAACTATATAGTTTTCTCATTTCATCTGGAAAATGGGGATAATTCTCTTAGCTCACAGGGTTGTTGGGAAGATTAAATAAGATCATCTATGTCACGTATCCTATCCTCCTAGACCTTAGCACCACCAAGAAGTTCAGGTCCCTAGTTGGGCCAGTCGCTCTGGGAGGAAGCTGCCCGCCCCTTCCACACTCGGCCTCTACATCCCACCCTCCGCTCATCCTATACTTCGCACCCTGCCTTCCCTGCTCGTGTGTGAAATCCCCACAACAATAACAGTAAGCATTATTGAGCAATTCGCAGGTGCATGTCTCAGGCCTCACAGCAG
The DNA here is from genome assembly GCA_003508835.1 of Eonycteris spelaea. Lineage (NCBI taxonomy): Eukaryota > Metazoa > Chordata > Mammalia > Chiroptera > Pteropodidae > Eonycteris > Eonycteris spelaea. The sequence continues at coordinate 563,884 of PUFA01000160.1, read as the reverse complement.
CCCTCATGTGCCTGTATGTATCCTGCGAGGAAACATACATGTTGAGACCTGTTCCCAAGGCCCCACCGCAGCCAGCCTGGGGTGGGGCCTACACTTGAACCAAAGCGTCCCTGGCTCCAAAACTGTGCTGTTAATGACTTCCATAATTCCCCTGCTGCCACGGAAAGAACACCCCCCAGAGCTACAGGTCCCAGCCTCAGCCGCCACTGGTCAATCATGCGACTTGGGCAAGTTACTCCCTTCCCAAGCCTCAGTTTCCCATCCATAACAGGAGGCGAAGGTGATCCCTGAGGGCCCTCTGGCCCTGAGGTTCTTGGCTTCTAGGGAGTGGGAGGAAAAGGGAGGTTTAGTTCTCCACCCAAAGGGTGATGATGGCCACGTCAGAAGGACGACAGGAGGGTCATGGGACACGGGCCCAGAGGCTTATTACATCTCCTATCTTTATCTGTATGGTCACTGCTGCCGACAGGGACAAGTCCCACGTATCTGCTGCAGAAAGGAATCTCTGATCTGGCTTTGGATGTAAATCTCTCACTTACATGCTGTCTCTCTTTCCCACTCGCTCTGGCTCCCCAGGGCTTCTGTGATCAAAGTGCCTTTACTGTAAGTCTCCCAAGGCAGCCCGCTCAGCTAGGGAGGAGGGAGGAGACAGTCTGACAGGCTCCAGCTGGAGAGAGAGAGAGACACCCCAGAGAGGCCTCCCAGAAGCTGCCTCTTCACTCAGGTCCTGGCTAGGGAAGGCTGGAGGACAGGGTCTCGGCAGGGAGGAGGTGCTAGCAAGAGGTAACAATGACAGCAGGGGACAGGGGTGCAGAGTCCCTGATCTTTAAAACAAAGACCATCGCACCCGCCCCCCCCAACAGCTGATATCTACTGTGAACCAGAAGATGAGTCCAGTGTGGCCTGAAGAAGCTCTTGGTCTGGCTTCGGGAAGCAGAAAGAGGAAGGACTTCGGCCCTGCCCCACCCCAGCTGTTACCAAACCTCCTGAGCCCACTTTTTCATTAATCTAGCCAAGGGAGTAGAACCTATCTACCCCTGACTTGCTGTGATGGTGACCAGGCACGTTCAAAGAGCTTAACCGGGCATCTGTACTCAGGAGGGCACACAGATAGCCATCTCATCCTTTCTTCCCCTAGCTTGTGCCTAATCTAAAACACGGTAACGATGTCCACCTCTTAGGGTGGACATGAAAATTAAATAGCAAGTGTAATGTACATGGCGCTCAATAATGGAGCTCTGCCGTCCTCTCTCAAGTCCCAGGATCTACATCTCTGAAAGAGCCAATAGCGTTTACTCCTCCAGGCTGCCAAGGGCATTAAAGAGAGGAGCATTTGGTTTACATGGCACATGGCATATGCCTAGCACTTAGAAGGGGCCTCAATACATGTCAGTCCCCCATCTCACCCTAAGGCCTGGAGTTCTGTGTTTGGTCCATCATAGGATTTGCTGTTGGGAGCAGACTGCACCTCCAGGGCAGCTGGTAATGTCGAGCCACTCAAGTCCACCACCACTGTCTGTCCCCAAGGAGCTTAGAGACAGACAACTGATAGTGCTGTCCTTCTTAGCCACCAAGCATTATTATTGCACAAAGACAGAGCAGGTCAAGGCCTTTCTCTCCTGGCTAAGTTGTCGTCGGTCATTGGGCAGGAGAGGGACTTGGGCTGGGCGAGAGGGCCATAGATCTCCTACTGCCTCCCACGGGAGGGCTGCAACAGTAGCTGCTCAGATTCATCGGGAGGGCCCACTCCCGGCAGATAAGGAGGCCGATATATCTCCGTCAGAGACTCCCGCTCAAGGGCAGCACCATAAATCCCGGGGTGGGAGCAAGCCAGCCAGCCAGCCAGCCAGCCAGCCACTCCTGGGAGAGCATCTTTCCTCGCAGGGCCCAGCCGCTCCGCACCGGCACACGGGAGCCTGCGTGGAGCATAATCTCCAGTTCTGCATCTGATCCATCAATAACCCCAGTCAAGGAGCCTTCCTCCCACTCCACACTCGCTGAGGCAGCTGCCTGTTCTCACCTTCCACCGAAGCTGGGAGCTTAATTCTCTGCCTGGACTAGAATCTCCCTCGCTTCTTTGAACAGCTGTGTGGCTGCATGCCTGCGACCAGCTGCTCGAGTCTCCCAGTCTGGACTGCTGAGGACAGGAAGGAGCGCTCCTGATGTTGCACGGGAGGTGGAGACCATGGCAAGGGGAGGAGAGTCCCAGCAAGGAGAGGCGAGGAGGGCTGGAGGCCCAGAGCCACAAACTCCACAGCCAGCAGGCTGCTTGTGCCTAGATTTTTCCCATCTGTCCAATGGATCACTGTTCATTCATTCATTCATTCAATCATTCCTTCAACAAATATGTACGCGTAAGGCCTTGTCTGAATGCACTATCTAGCCGTAACCAAGAGAAGCCCCTGCTCTGAGCAAGCTTGCATCCTGGTGCAAAAGACCAGCAAGGGAAACACAGAGAAAGACTAGATTATTTCAGGTAATAACAGCTACGAAGAAAATTAAAAGGGTGTTGGGAGAGGGAGAGGGATGAGGACACCACTTACGCTAAGGGCTCAGGGGAGTCTGAGGAAGTGGCATTTGAGCTAAGTTCTCAGTGATAAGAAAGAACAGCCAAGTAAAGACATGAAGGAAAAGCATTACAGGCAGAAGGAACAGCAAGAGCAAAGTCTTGAGGAAAGATGGGGCATTTCATGTTCAGGCAGAAAGTGAGCCAGTGTCACCGGAATATGGAAGGGAAATAGTAGGAAATGAGTTCAGCAAAGGAAGGAGAGGATGGATCTCACACCGGGCTTCGTAGAATGCAGGCTGTGGTGAGGAGTGTGGATTTTACTTATAATAGGAGCCACTGGAAAGTTCTGATACAGAAAGTTCTGATAGAGGGCTAGCTTCTTTGCAGAGATTAAGTGGAAAGGGGCAGAAGAAAAAGCACTTGGTAAGGAAGGAGACCCCATAATAGGCATGAATATTTGATCTAAATGAGCTTAGCAAGGAGGTAGGTAGAATGAAGGTTTGAAAGGACAAGATTCAGCCAAGAGAAGCCAAAGAGCAAAAGCCACTCCAACCCTGCCATGAAGTGGCTAGGCTACCTTCTCATGTTTCATTTATCATTCAATGAACATTTATCAAGCACCTTCTATATACCAGGCAGTGGGGAATCAGACTGAGAAAGGTATTATGCCTGCCCTCGATGGGGTCTTAGGCTAGTGGGGGAGACCAGGAAGGAGACAGATGACTCCAGGCACAGACAGCCAGTGGTCAGTCCTCCAGAGAAAGGTCAGGGAGGAATTCCCAGGGGAAGTGACTATCAGTCAGCAGGGATGGAAGAGGGGACCGACAACAATACACAGTAGAGGAACCCCAAAAACAGACCCAAGGCCACACAGAAGGACCAAGGACTGGACTCAAGTCCACACTGCCCATGTGGAAAGGAATTGAGGCCCCTGAGTGACCTCCAGCATCAACCACCAGACAGATTCCAGCCCCCGGCCTTGGAGTTTCCCAACTGAGGCCCCAGATGTTGTGGGGCAGAGAAAAGTCATTCCCGCTGCGCCCTGACCCAACTCCTGATCCATGGACTCTGTGACATAATAAATGGTTGTTTTATACCCCTACGCTTTGGTGTAATTTGTTACACAGGCAGAGTAACTAGAACAGCTCCCCATTGTCTGCCCCTATTATGAAGTTCAACTTCTTTCAAATGACTTCCCAAGCCCTCTTGACCCGCTCTGCCTGTTATCTGGGCTCATGTTTTCCCTCTTCTCCTCACACAGCCTTTGCTTCTGCCCGTTTGAAATACATTGAATTTTCTGGAACACAGCATGTTCCCTCTCTTCGCACGTACCTCCTTTTGCCCAATGCATCCACTCTTCCGTGCCTCCAGCTAACTCCATCTCCAAGTTTCAAATAAACCCCACTTCCTTTGGACAGTCCCTCCTGGTGCCCCAGACAAGACAAAGCTGCCCTGTCTGCACTGGCAGTAACCAGTGCAGGGCCTCCATCACTCCTGGGCTGGTGTAATGGCTACTAACCTGTTTTCAGTAACAGATCTCTTTGAGCTATAGACCTCCTTTGAAACATTCCCATGAAGACACGCACTGACACACTGACCTAAGACTTCTGAATTTCCAGAATCATGCCCCCAGTTAAGTACGAAAGTTCTAAGACAACGTGTGGGATACCCCAATTCCAGGGTCGCTAGAATCGGGTGGGCAGATAGCACGGCACCAACGGCACCGCACCGAACCAAGATCTGCAGGCGTGACAGGGCTGGGCACACAGAGGCAGGGGAACGTCTTCAAAGTTTGCCTGGAGGCAGGGCAGAACAGCAGCCAGAAGCCCAGTGGGAAGCGTTAAGGAATCTCTGAGCTGGTGGATTTAAGCTGTGAGGAGGGGAAAAGGCAAGTAAGGCTGAGGCAGGCCCAGGAGAGGACAGGGCGCTGGTGGGTCTTGGGGAGAGCTCTGGAGGCCTGGCAGAGAAGCAGAGCCCTGGTGGCTCTTGCCTCAGTTTTCCCATTTGCAAAACGGGAAGATGCTCCCCCCACCTGCTTCCTCCACAGTGGAGCCCAGTGAGGAGGCCGAAATAAAGCCCATCACGTGCCCTGGGCCCCTGGAGAGAAGCACTGGATTAACATGAAGATTATGCTCAGAAAAAGAGTCGTCTGTACTGCACGAGAAGCACCCGGCCTTTCAGGGAGAGAGATAACAGGCGAGAATGATAATGCGGGCCAAGGAGGAGAGAGCAACCGGAGGGCCTGTAGGGAGAGGGGAATGGAGAAAGCAGCTGCTAATACAGAGGCTGCAGGAAGCGGAGCTGCTCCTGATGCTGCGATAGGGCCTTTGAGCTTGAAACCAGGAGAGGCCCGTAGGGCGTGTGAAAGCAGAGAGGAAAGCTAAGACAAGGAGATAAGTGCCAAATCAGGCATCTCACACTGGTTCCTGCCCCCCGAAGACCTTGGGAGTGCGGTTAGGGGGAGGCAAGAGACCCCATTCAGGCAGGCATCTTGCTGACCCCATGGCTACCCAGTGCCTGAGCCTCTATGAGTGCCAGAGAGAGGAGAGTGCTCTGTGGGTGCTCACAACATGCTGGCACCCACCTACTCCCAGGCCACGTGGCTCTCTGCCTCCTGCAGACTGGGATCACAGATCTAAGGCCTTGCATGCAACCCTGCCAGTATATAGGTAAGGAAACTGAGACACTGAAAACTCAAAGAGTCTATCTGACTCCAGAGTACATGTTCTCAGTCACTAATTATTCTGGGATCCAGAGTAGATGACTGGGGACACAAGAGAGGACCTGGCATGTTCAGACCTGAAGAGGAGTAGTAGGCAGCTCTCTGGCTAGGCCCAAAAGGATGAGGAAGCTGGGGTAAGACGCAGCCTTTGGGGAGGGGAGAGGCAGTGCAGAGGGCATCACGGGCAGCAGACAGTGTGTCTAAACTAGGCTAAGAGTAGACAAAAGGCTATTAACTATTTATAACAACTGTAACTTATTGGGAACCTACTAATTGCCAGGCATTTCACTGATGGAAGGTGTCCCACTGAATCCATACAACAACTCTATAAAAAGGACTCATTATCCCTTTGTGAAAGGCACTCAGAGAGATTAAGTGACTTACCTCTGGTCACACAGTTGGAATCAGAGAGCCCTGATTCGAACAAAGGTGTGGCTACAGTTCAGCACCTACTTTTCTCACTGTCTATGCTGCCTCTCCAAGCATCTACTCAAGATCCTGCCCAGATATAGGGTGGATGGGTTTAAGTATGGGGCAGGTGAAGGCCTCAGAAGGAGCATCGCCAGATGGTCTGATTTCCCACAGTCGGGGAGGAGAGCAGGTATCAGGGCCTCTCCGGCCTCTGAGAACAAATTTGTATTGTACCTGGGGAAGGGCCCCTCCAGGGAAGCTGGAGAGGAGGGAGGCCCCTGCCTGCTTCACCTGCTAGTCAACCATCAGACCTCACTGGGTCTCTGGCCTCTCTATACCCGGAATGCCTGGTAACATTGACTTTGCTTCGCATATTAATTTTTCAGTCTGATAAAGGCAGTTTGTCTCCCAGTCGCTTCTCTGCCCTGCTGGAGAGAGGCACATCCTGAATCCTGACCCTTGGAGGAACAAATGCTGTTAAAAAATCATCAGCCTTCAAATGAGCTCAAGGCACAGGGCAGGAGTTTGTCCCCTGGCTCCAAGCCCTGGGCTGTGTGTCAGGTTCATGAGCAGAAGCCCCCACACCTCACTCCGTTTCTGTCGACTCTCCGCACTGCCCCACAGCCAAGCATTCCCTAAGATCTGCCCATTCTCACCCTGCACCTCTGCCCCTCTGGGGATGCTGGCATCTCTTAGCTGTAAACTGGCCACACTGCCTCCATTTTCATCCCTATTACAGCAGCTTCATTCATTCATACATTTGTTATTTGGTTCACTCAACACCTACTATGTGCCAGAACCTACTATGTGCCAGCACCCATATTAGACCCTGCATACCAGAGTAAAAGATATATTCCTGCTTTCAAGGAGCTCACAGGGTATCCTGGGCACTGTGAGAGTCAACAATTTGTGAATGAATCATTTCAGAAAGGTATGGTTAAGGTTAGGGTATATGTATGGTAACCCCAGTGCTATGGGGTGGGTGGGGGGAATGGGGGCATTAGAAGGCCTCCCAGAACAGGGAGGGAGGTATGAGTTCAGTCTTAAAGGATGAGTAAGAGTGAGCCACTGGATGTTCCCTTCCCTGTTTTCCATTTGTTGAAGTTCTACTTAACGAACAAGGCCCAGCTTAAAAATCCCTCTTTGATTCCCCTTAACCCAAACCAGTACCAATTTGCCCTGTGTTTTTCACTTCACCACAATACAGCCATCTATTCTTACTAGAGCTCAGTAAATGGTGCTTGTAGGGCGCTTGTCTGTGATCATACAGATGGTACCGAGCTGCTCAGGATGGCCCTTCCCAGGAGGGTAGGTGAGAATATTGCCCTCTGGAGTTCCACAGCCTGTGCAACATCACGTGGCAGTCCTGGGCCACGGGTGATTTGTCTTCTCCGCATCAGCCCCGTCAGCATTCCCACAGCAGAATATCAGGTTAGTCCACATTTCGCCACTCTGCTGCCCACCCACCACTCCGTTCATTCCACACCACCTAATAGACCCCTCTACTTCAGCTTTCAATGCTTTCTGCTGATATGACCTACCATGTTTAAACTAATGACTGCAATAGTCCCGCCCAATCCATGCGCTTAGGATTCTCCTTCAAGCATGATTTGAAGAAATATATTGATTCATGAAACCAGGGAGTGTTGGCATGTGTGCGTGGACTGTAAATGGAAAAGCGAAGTAACGTCATTGATCACCCCCTGCATGCTAGCTGCTTCACATAACCAGGTACAGATTATTTTAAGAGGAAAAAAAAGAACATTACTTCTGTTTCAATGTTGAGGATTGAATGAAAGAAAGCAAGACTGGAGGTATTTATTGAATCCACAGGTTGAATACATATATGTATCTACACGTGGAAAACATTTCATGCGCTATCCTCTCCCTCTATAAAATTCACTCTTTAAATAGAGAGTCCTGTGGTCTATAATGATGGATATGAGTGTGGACCAAACCAGACAAGTGTGGGTTTGAGCCTGTCTCCCTAACGGTGGAAACCGAGCCAGTCATTTAACCTCTCTAGACCTCAGTGTCCTCAGCAATGTTATAGGGTAACACTAGAGGCACCTCAAAGGTTCGCAGGGATGGACTGGGCTATCCCATGCCATGCATTTCACACAGTGCCTGTCGCACATTAAAGCATATGCGTTAACGACAACTATTATTACTGTCGTTGTTTAGACACCGGCTTCTTTCTTGTTGGAGATTCCACGTCAGCCAGTGTGCACTTGAGGGGAGAGCAGCAGTGATGGCAGGAGCCGTAGCAGCCCCATTCCCACACTCATCTTCTTGATCCCAGCAACCTGGCCAACGGGAGCCAGGGCAGCCCTGTGCCGGCTATCCCAGAAGGCAGGAGCTGGGACACTGGTTCTGCCAAACCCACTTTTCTCGGAGCCACTGTCACATTACCAGGGGAGTAGAAAGAAGCCAGGAGTGTTCACACAGCTCCCACAAGGGAGCCGAGAGGCTGAACAAGACTGCTGTTTTCCAAGCTGTTCAAGATGATCAGGTGAAATTCCCTATGTAAATATGATTCCCTAACGGATTCAGGCGGCAAGGGAGATGTCATTCAACTGACTATTTAACAAAGCTGTTTAAAGAGGAGACGGCGGGGATCATGTTTTATGCATTAGCTGTGAAAAAGTCTTTAAAATTTGTCTCAGTCATCTGAACGCTGGAGTTCCGATAAAGGGCCAAGTTTTATGATGTATGTTTTACAAGCATACAAACACACTCACGCACACTCACAGCCTTCCCTGCCTTTACTCCGCCCCCGCTTCTATCCGTGGTCAAATCCTCGAGAGATGCATTTAATCTTCCCCATCCCCAAAATGTTTTAAGGCAAATATGCAATACCATTTTTCATGTGTGCATTAATAATTCAAGTTTCAGGCGAACTTTTCAAACTGGATTGGCTTCCTATGCTGATGTGGAAATGTCTGGGTCAAATACGCTTTAAAGAAAAATTCCTTTAATTAGTTTCTTTTGAACACTATACAAAGGCCTAGCTTGATAGCAAAGCAATTTATTGCCATCTTGACATTGCTTCCGTGTTTATCAGTTAAATGATTCTATTGCATTGGAAATAGGACATCTCGGCTCTGAAGGACCTTTCAGGCCTGTGTATTTGTTGTTTCTCTCCTTGCCTGCTTCCTAGGAGGCTCTGAGCATTGTTCTTTCTGGTGTGAAGCAGGGAGTAGCCTGGCCTAGAGATCAAAGTAGTTTGCCCAAGGTCTCAGAACGAAAAGAAACCAGAGTTTTTCAGAGCTCAAATCTTCCTGTGATTTTGGCAAGTTGCTTCATCATTTCAGCCTGAGTTTTCTCATCTCTGAAATGGGAATAATGATGATAGAGTTAATGTGAGGATAAAATGAGATCATGAATGTTAAGTGTCCGGCGCGTAGTAAATGCTCGATAAGCTTTAGTGATAATGATGGTGATAATCACTATTAGTTTCCTCCCAAGATGTTTTCTCTCTCCATTCCTGAAATGCATTAAAATCCTCTCCCAATGCCTTTCTCATCGTGTGGAAGAAACCTACTCCCCTCTTAGAGGAAACAGACAAGGTTCCAACAGCCTTGTCATCTAGCCCAGTGCTTCTCAACATTCAATGTGCTCGCAAATCTCCTGAAGATCTTGCTAAGTGCAAATTCTGATTTTCAGTAGGTGTGGGGTGGAGCCTGAGATTCTGCATTCCTAACAGGCTTCCCGGTTATGCTGATGCTGCTGGTCCATGGATGACTTTGAGTAGCAAAGAGTAGCCCACAGGTAACCATTTATTTCTAGAAAATGTACATGATAAACAGGAAGGTGGAGGAGAAAGGGGGGGCTGGACTTTTTCTTCTCCTTCCTTCTCCCCTCCCTCTCTTCCTCCCTCCATCCTCCCCTTTCTCCCTTCCTTTCTTGCATGGAGGGTTGCTTCGCGATCAGGCCTTCACAAGCTGGGCTTCCACTGTCGGAGAATGGAGAGCTGAGAATCAGTCCAACTCCGCGCAATTCAGTCATTCGATCCAGGTTTTCTTCCTTCAGCTCGCAACAAACATAAACTGAAATTGAAGACAAACTATGTACCAGACACTGCACACAGAGAGAAAGCCAAAGAAACAAAATCCTCTCTTATGACCAAAAGCTCTTGTCCAGTGAAAGAGGTCCTAATGCTGAAAGGCTCTGGGTCAGATGCTCATATTGCCATCCTTCAGAAACTTGGGACCAGTAAGAAGATAAGGTCACTGCAGAGGTCATAGATATTGTTGTTTTCAGAGCCATGTTGTTTTCAGCTGATCAAGAGGTCATGGGTTTGCAGCCTGTTTCCAGGGACTGTGAGATGCCAGGGGAGGAGAGGAGAGTGCTATCTGGTAGGAAAAGCAGCCACTGGGGATAGGCAGGCCATGGGCCCCGTCCCAGCTCTCCGCTTCCTGACTGGTGAGCCTGGACCTCCCGAGCCTGCTTCCTCATCTGTGACAAGACAGTAAGAGCATTTCCCTCACAGGGATGCAGGGAAGGTGGTAGATCATGTGTGCCCAGTTCAGTGCCTGGCAAGTCCTTCTCTTCCCATGTCTGTGTGTTCCCTTCCCCATGCATCGAGAAGGCTAGGAATTCAATCTGCAAGTGACAAGTTGAACAGTGTTGAATTGTAGAGGGTTGGTCTTTTGTTTTGTTTCCCATCACAAGCCTGTCTCCTCAATAATTCAATTCAACAAGCCCTGGCTAAGCCTAACCTCATTCTAAAGGCTGTACTGTGCAGTAGAGAGGATAGAAAAATAAAGATAAATAAGACTCCATTCCTGCTCTCAAGGAACTTCCTATCTCAGCAGAAGGAAACTAGATACTCATACAGATCCCTGCTCCCCAGAGAGGACAATGGCAGCCAGTCAGAAACACAAAAACAACTGTCACAGTGCATGAAATCAGCTGTGGGTATTGTAACACTAAAACCCACTTCTATTTGCTTGAGAAAAGGGTTAAAATTTTCCAAATTCTTATTAATGAAGAAAGCGAAGACAGAGTTTCTGAGCAGTGTCTACCTAAAAGGCTGAGGCATCCAAGATATCTAAGCCTGCCCCTAGAAATAGACTCACCACTTAATAACTCTGATGTCAGGTAAATTGAGATCAACACAATTAGTAAGGCCCCCAAATAGCCCAGATTTTTGGTGACCATCGCAATTTCAAATATTCCATATTCTGTTGTCTCCTTAGGAACATGAGTTCGTGCCAGTGCAGGTATCCTGATTGGGACTGGGGGAAAAGGTGATCGTGGATAGTCAAGCCCTCTGCCTGCCTTGGTTTGGAGCAGCCAGCACAGAATAGCACAATAACTGCTTCCCAGACTCTCCCTGGGTCTAGGCTGGATGTTCCTGCAAGGCTGGGCCTGGGTCTTTCACCAGTGGAGGCTCTATGCCTTGGGACTGGACACAGTGGCTGCTCTTTAAATCAAGAAACAACTAAATAACCAAAGGCCCATTGCATTTGGCATTGGTTAATGACTGAATAAAGGGAGAAAGGTGAAAAGGAAGGCAGGGAAGGAGAAAGAGATGAAAGAGAATAGAAGAGGAATAGATCCTTCCGCCTGGGAGGCATGCTTCTTTGAAGAGGTGGGAGTTGTGTCAGTTTGTGATGATAATAAAGCCTGACTGATTCTGGCAAGTTCCCAAACCTCTGCCTTTCTCCTCCACCCCAATGCCTCCCCCTATTAATGATTAACGTGATCATGATAGCAATGCTCTTCTCTGTGAGTCCAGGACAGCCAGCACCGCTAGAGAAAAAAAAAAAAGCAGTTAGAGACACCTGCAGCTCTCAAGCCACACTCAAAGCCTGGGATGCTGGGAGATTTGTAGAGCAAGAGCTGGGATCCCAGTTGCAAACCCAGCACTGTACCACTCGTGACTCTAAGTAAGTCGCAACCCACTCCTCCTATCTGATCCTTATTTTCCCATCTGTGAAATGGGCAGTTGAGAGGTGACCGGTGGGTTTCAAACTCTGCTACCTGCAGTTGTAAGGGTTCCACAGAGATGGCTGGAAAGGAGAGACCGGAGCAGGGAGAGGCCCAGCCACACCTCATCATGGTCAGAACAGCTCAGCTTTTATCTATATATAGACTGGGACTCTGCTTTATTTATAAACTTTCCCTTTGAAGAAAGGGTTTTGAAGTTAAAAATAAACTGAGACTTACTGGATTGGATGTCCTCTGAGGTTTCTTTCAGCTTTGACATTCTATTTTCTGTCCTTGAATCTATTTCTTAAGTGCTTACTGCAAAGTGTCAATGCTGGCCAGTAGGGATGGGCTGGTGAGCAAACCCGCCCCGTACCTGAGGACCTCAGCCTCAGGGTGGGGATGATGCAGCCATACGTGGAAGCCACCTTAAAGCAGCAGCTGGTAAGTACTTAGAGGCGGGAGCCATCTCCTGAGGGCCCTCATTCGCCCAGCAAGATGGTATCCAAACCACTCTGGGAAATGATACACAGGAGGTACTCCTTCAAAAGTGAGGTTGGACACGTGAAGAAGACGAGCTTAGGGACCAAAATGTGGAAATGCCCTGGCCTCCATCTCCTAACCACTAAGATCCAGCCCTGAAGGCATAAGGACATGAGGACGGCAGGTGCCCACAACCACATCGATGCTTTACCTGAGCTCTTGGTTACGTCTTCATGATCCAGTAGTCTGAGCACTTTACCTTGCCTTAAACAGATGAGAAACTGAGACTCAGAACAGCGAGTGATTTGCTCAAGTTCAAGCAGCTGAGTCCACCTCTTCTTCACCCTGCTTTTCATCCCCTAGAGTCTAGGTCCTCTGCAGCCCTTTTTAAAGGTTATCTGCTATCTCCTTCGGTTTTCTGTGGAGTGTCAAGGGAAGGGCCCTTTGTCCAGAGTGGGGCCAGAGTGCTACCGAAGTCCCCGCATCCCCCTGAGGCTGGCAAGGTGGTGGCAGCAGCAATCAGAAGGGAACATTTGAAACAAGCTGAAACGGAAGTCTTAGTCGGACCAGTTTCCCTGTTACCCCCTCTTTCCTACACTAACCTTGGAAGTATGGAGCCTTTCATCCAGGCAGGCGGCATTTCTTACATCACATGGATTGGCAAGTGGGATGGCGGGGTGGGGGAGGGGGGTCAGCCTCATCCCTCTATGGCCTGTGCAGAATCCCCTAAAAAGGGTGATTTTCAAGAGTGGCATGTTGATCTTCCTATGCCGGCCCCCAGCAATGCTTACAACAGTAGGAATCAAACTGACCTGAGGTCTAATTCTGGCTCCTCCACTTATCAGCGATTGGACCACGAGTAAAGTATCCCTCCTTGAATCTCAGCTTCTTCTTCTGTAAAATAAAAATGACAATACATTGTTGCATTGTTTATTTTTTAGGATTATGTATGATTTTTAATTTAATTTTTGTTTTATTCTGTTACACATGCTCATGGTTTAGGCGTCAAATCATTATACAAGACTTCTATAAAAAACAGCAGCCCCTGCCCCATTTCTACCTCCCATTTCTTACTTCCCTAAAGAAAACATTTTCCACTTTTTTAAGAGCTTTATTAAAATATAACGTAGACTATACAATTTACCCATTTAAAGTGTACAGTTCAATAGCTTTTAGCATATTCACATTTTTGCAGCCATCACAACCATTCATTTTAGAACATTTTAATTGCCCCTCCCCTCCAAAAAAAACCCCTTTATCACTTACTCACCAACTCTGTCTCCCCATCCCCAGACCTAGGCAACCACTAAGCTACTTTCTATCTCTATAGATTTGCCCATTCTGGACATTTCATATACTGTAAATAGAATCATCTAATATATGGTCTCTTGCGACTGGCTTCTTTTGTGTAACATAATGTTTTCAGGGTTCGCTCATGTTGTAGCATGTATCGGTACTTTCTTTCTTTTGTCTAATAATATTCCACTATACAGAAATACTACATTTTATTTATCCATTCATCAGTTGACAAACATTTGGGTTGTTTTCACTTTTTGGCTATCATGAATAACGCAGCATAAACATTTGCATCTAAGTCTTTGTGTTTCATTTCTATGGCGTATATACCTAGAAGCAGAATTGCTGGGTCGTATGGCAACTCTTTATTTAACCATTTGAGGAGCTGCCAGACTGTTTTCCAAAGCGGCCACACTGTATCTACAATCCCGCCAACACATATGAAGCCCAGGGTGGTTCTTAGAAGGTTGACCCGAGGTGATGTTTATAAAGTATTAAGGCTCATGTCAGGCAAGTGCTGGAAAAAGAGTAGTTCTCTGTCCCTTTCATTATTAACATATGTGCCCTGGATACCTTCAACTTTTCCTAACACTTAACTTAAATCTGTCCTACTGCTCTTGTTCTGAATCCAAGGCAGAGTTCCTCTCTCCATACTATATTTGTGTAGTGATGTTCTCTCCAACCGAATTCACCCCGTGCACCTTGGGGACATTCTAGGAGCCCCACACAGCACCTGCCTTGCTCATTCCCTGACACGGTTGGGAGGGTCCGCCGTCGGCTTCACCGCATTCGCTGCGGTTGCTCACACGCCCAGCACCGTGCACAGCTGCACGGACCAGCAGCGCTTGGAAGCCCACGTCCAAGACAAGAGCTGCTGATTCCTTGGCACTGGGGTTACAACTCAGACCACGTGTGTCCTGCCTGACATCCAGCACCTGTAGATAAAGGCCACTGAACAAGGCCCTTGTAGGTTTAGATTTCTATCCCTCACTACCTACGGCTCCCTCCGACACAATAAGAGGCTATAAAATGCTCTAGGATGAAGGGACACACAGGATACTAGAAATCAATGCAAGGAAGAGAACAGTGGAATGGGAAATCCCTTTCAAGACAGTCTTTCCTGACTTTGGACTCCTCACCTATCCCTGAATGCTCACCCCAACTCTCTTAACACCTCCTTCGTAGTAGCCGAGTTTCTTATGATTGAAAGTTATGAAGACCCAACTTAAGAGAGCTGAAGCTAAAAGATGACTTTATTGGCTCATTGAATGGAGGAGCCTGGATAGGGGAGAGGTGCATCTTAACGGAGATCACCAGGTCAGCATTCTCTCACATAAATATGTATACCTCTATTTGCAGCCTTTTCCTACTGGAGATAGGCTTCTCTGTGGGGCTGGGTAGGTAGGACAGAGAAGTGGGGGTAGGTGCCATACCTCAAATATTCCTAGGCTTAAATAAATCCAGATTACAGGGTCGGGCCTGGTTAGTACTTGGATGGGAGACCACCTAAGAAGACTAGGTGCTATAAGCGTAAAAAATTTAAAAATAAGGGATTGTAAACTAACAAGGTCCTTACAATCTGTGAGGTCAACCAAGGGTTGCCTCACCTAAAATAATAATAACAATAATAATAATAATAATTAGTAAATAAATAAATACATCCAGCTTAGTCATCTCAGAAGATAGGGAAAAAGTCTTCTCTACTGTTTATATATAAAATTTCAGGGGGCACTCTGACAGGCCTAGTTTGGGCCATATGCCCACCTCTTGGCCCTTCTTTGTAGGCAGGCCTTTGCTCACCCTGAGACTCAAATAGAGTTATAATCCTGGGACTGGCAGTCACCACCAACACTACAATGGAGTGGAAGAGTAGACATTCTCCAAAGGAAAGGAAAGCTATTTCCTCAAGAAAGGGGTCTTGAATAGGCAAACACAACAGAGCTCTGTTACACAACTTTTCAACCTTCTCAATAAGCACCACAGACCTCCAAGTGCCCGGCTCGCGTGACGTTTACAGCTTCAATCTCCTTAAGTAATACTTATTGGATGCCCAGTACCCGCCACACTTCCCATGGGTTTTCTCTAGTCTTCACAACAATGCTCCTAAGATCAGTGTTAGCATCCCCATTTTACAAAGAACCTGAATCTCAAAGAGGTCAAGTCATTTGTCCTAAGTCACACAGCTAGAAAGTGGCTGATCTGAGATTCGAGCTCTAAATCAAAATCATATGCTCTCTGCCTCATTCCTTCTCCTTATTGGAAACCCAGTAGCCAGCTGCATCCGCTCTCTATCTGCCTGCACAGGTGTCTTCTCTTCATTTTCTGACAACTACTGAAGGCTTCTGAAGAAGGCTCCTCTGCTTCTTTCTGTTCCCCATCATCCTTGGGCAGGCTGGCTCCTACCAGAGGAGGCTGGGATGTTCATTGCAAGGCTAACAAGCTGCTGTATCTGTCACTCAGTTACAGCACCTGTATAAGCTTTGAGGACTGGCATAGAGGGGCTGTCTCCTGCCAAGCAGGGGTGGCAGAAGGGGCTCCAAGAAGGTTAGGTAGTGTCTGGGTGCAGCAGCAGCTGCACTCTGGAGAGTTCTTATCCTGGATGTCTGTGGCAACTGATAACTAACTCCTCAGACTTCAGGCTGACAAAATGACAGCCTAAGAGGCAGGGACTTCAGATTCTGTTTCCAAGTTTCAAAAGGCAGTATAGGATTCTGAGCCAGACTGCCTGTATTTGAATCCTAACTCTCCTATCTACAAGCTCTATGACCTTGGGGAAGTTATTTAACTCTGTCTCTGTGCCTCAGTTTCCTCACCTATAATATTACCATCACGAGGACATAGTAGAATAATCCAGTGCTCTGTGAATGCCAGCCATTACTATTCCAGTGACCCCTGACCAAGGTCATAGGGAGAAAGGAGGAGAGATGGCAACCTATTATACTCTAGGGAAGAATGTCTAGATATAGTTCTTCCCAGGGTCAGTTATGACATCATAGCTAGCACCCCAGCTATGGCTCCAAGGTGTTCTATGAGCCTGGGCATTTCACTTCAGTTTTCTTATTTGCAGAGCAAAGATAATAATGCCTGCCTTTCTGTGTGGGTAATAGAAGCGAAGGTGTCACGTGTACTCTAAACGATGGTTAGCATTGACAAAGATGCACTAGTAGAAATGCCAAGAGAATAGAAGCAGGATGAAGATAAGCACGAACTTTGGGGCCCTAAGGAGGAGAGAAAGCTAAGACTAGGCTCTAGTATAGGGTCTGTAGGATCTATCATCATCATCATCATCATCATCATCATCATCATTATCATCATCAGAACATTGGTACTAAATGCCTGACTGCATACAGCAATGGACAGGACTATTTGTTGATAATTATGTAAATTCTACACTTGCCTGTGGATAAATTATTCTCTACACCAATGGTTATCAACTGGAGATGACTTTTCTCCCCAAGGAACATTTGACAATGTCTAGAGACACTTTGGATTATCACAACCTGGGGTATTTTCACAACTAGTGAGTGAAAGCCAGGAATGCTGTTTAACATCTTACAATAAACAGGACAGCCCCATAACAAGAGTTATCTGGCTCAACACTTCAATAGGGCTGAGATTGAGATCCTGCGAGCATCTACATGCTCGGTATTGAATGTGAGGCTAAGACCCAGCATTACCTGCGAGCTTGTTTCTCAGGCCTACTGAATAAGAATCTGTATGCATATTAAAGTTTAAATAACATGGTCTTAAAAAAACATATAGTCAGACAACTGAGCTATTAATCATATAGGCCAGATGCAGGGCATTCGGGGTTGGGAAAAACAGAATACAGAATATGAGTGGATAGTGAAAGGATGGATGGATTGGTGGAATTATGACTTGTTGAACATCTAACACAAGCCAGGTACCACGAGATATTTTACACAGGTTATCTCATTTATCTCCCAAACAACGCTAGGTGATAAGCCACTGACACTCACGTAGGCAGAGTCTGGAGTGACCGTGCCAAATCATGGCCAGCCTACAGTATAGCTTGAAGCTTTCCAGAATCTTTCTATTACCTTTAAACCGGGTTTTATACACATGCCTGCATGCAGAACATTATTTACAGTTGGCATCTGATATTAACTTCTAGTTTTTCACTCAGGTAGAAGCACATCATTTCTATGTGTGCAAAGATGTAATTTTCTCCTTCATTTTCTCTTTAAAAAAAAATCAATAAACATCTTGTTTTATCTTCAACAAATGTGTGAATTCTCCGTAATCTGCATTTTCTTTTATTAAGAAGATGTATCTAAGGTTAACAATATAATTTAGTAACATTGAGTCTTTATGGTCTAAAAGTTCAATGATTGTATCACGGAGATATAATAACAGTAACATCTACCATTTATTAAACATCTACTGTTTGCAGCGTGCTTTAGATCAGCTCCTCTAAATTGCCACACAAACTTATTCCTTATTGCCATTTGCCAGAAGAAACGAAGACATCGACTGGGACACAGCACTCAGTGACAGGGCCAGGATTGAGCATGAGACCTGCCTGGCTCTGCAGCCCAAGTTTTCTCCCTGCCCGAACTGCCTCTGAGTCTAAGTAGTCGCTGATCCACCCTGGAATGCAAGCCGGCTCCAGCACAGGTGCCCACAGTTCTCGTTTTGCCTGACTCCTCTCATTCCATCCCTGAGACCAGTTTTCCCAGGTCCCCTCCTCCCCGTCATCAGCAGAACCCACTTTCCCTCCAACCCAAGTTAGCCCTGGGCTTGGACGATGTGGCCAAAGATCCTCACTGCCAAAGCTAGATGGCTGTGGACCCTAGCCAGGGATCAGCAGACTTCTTCGATAAAAGATAAAATAGTAAATATTTTCGATTCTCCAAGATATACAGTTTCTACTACATTTACTCGATGCTGCTCGCACAGCACCAAAGCTGTCATAGACAATAGGAAAACAAATGCACATAGCTATGCTCCAATAAAACTTTATTGACCAAAAAAAAAAAAAAAAAAGACAAGGGGGCAAGCCAGATTTGGCCCCCATGATGTAATTTGCCAACCCTGACCTATGTCATCTCTAGGGTTTCTTCACCCCCTGCTATATTCTGTGGTTTGTATGTGAGAGAAAGTCTCAGACTAAAAGTTGGAAAATGATAGTCTAAGCCACATCCAGTCCACCCACAGGTTTTCTTAAGCCCAGAGTGTTGATTTTTAAGGACATTTTTAACATACCCAGAAGCAGAGACTAGTACAATGAACCCATCACCCAGCTTCAGCAACTATCACCACGTTGTCAATCTCTTGTCATCTATCCCCTCATGCACATTTTTTTTTCTGAAGTATTTTAAAGCAAATCCAGGCATCACATTTATTTCATCCATAAATACTTAAATACACCGTTATAGCAGATAAAGACGTTTTAAAAACATAATGACACAACCATTATCACCGTAACAAAATGAAGAATAATTCCTTATTAGCATCTAGTACCTCTTGCATATTTAAATTTCCCTAATTGTCTCAAAATTGTCTTGTTACAGGTGGTTGGTTTGAATCAGAATTCAAGTAAGGTCTACACATTGTATTCACACAGAGCTTTTCAATTTTGAATTGGTTGTCAACATGTGAAAATTTGGGCTTTACGTAAACATCAGATTTGCAACTTCTCTTGGAAAAAAAAAAAAAAAGTAGAAATGTTTGCAACTTGGCAGCCTCATCTCCGTGCAGGCAGCATGGACTAAAATTAAGAATCTGCATTCCCCTGGAATGTCCCCGACTGCACCTCCATGTCGTCACCCCACAGCAGGAGTCCTGCAGGCATCAGTTTCCAAAGCCTAAGTTTTCTAGTCTCTCCTCCCACCTCACAGCAGGAAGTCACTTGAGTCTTTCCGTGGCTCAAGTGACTTCCCTCCCTGCCAACCAATCTCAAATGGCTCCTTACCATTCTTCTTCCTCTTTCAAAGCAAACTTTAAAAGTCTACCAAATTTCAAGAGGAAGTATGTAGTGGAGGAGAGGCCGAGAGGAGGGTTTCCCCAGAATGACTGGCCAGCCCTCTAGGCCCTTGGGTGGCTGCCTCTAAAGTGCTAGAAAAGCTTCCCTGACCACTGAAATAACTCCCCTGCTGGCCCAGCTTGTGTCCGATGCTCACAGAGCATAGAGCTCACTCTCGAGGTAGAGAACAGATTGGCCTTGAATTCACTGTGTGACCTTGAAGAAATCGCTCTCTTTTTCTGGGCTCAGTTACCCCTTCTGATGCAGGACGGGCAAATTTCCCCGAGTTGGGAGATCAAGCCCTGTACCAAGAGAAGAAGAGGATCCTTTGGCAGAGAGCGTAAAAAGAATTCAACACACTCATCAAAATTAGAGTCAAAAGTAAAGTTTATTAGAAAAAGGGGTAACAGTCCACAGACAGAGTGTGGTCTCCTCTCAGAGGCAGAGTGTGAGAGGGACAGTGAGAGACAGAGAAAAGGCACTGAGAAGCACACTGAGTGTTCAGGGAATTCAGTATATATGTTATTCTTTAGTCACCCTTTCCTTTGATATAGACATACAGTGAGGAAGGGGAAGAGTATGATCAGCATATTGCAGTCTCTGAATGTAGTTTGATTAACATTTTTAATTCTCTTGCCTCCTCCCTACATTACTTCTACACAATTTGGGGTTAGTTGGAGGGAAAATTGGGTTAGAGAATGGTCGAGTTGAAATCCTACGTGAGACATGAATAATCTTAAACCAACAACCTTGTAATCCTGTGATTCTATTGGTCATACATGGCCTTACCACCCCATCATCAGGATAACCATTGGGGTGGGGAGGGGAGAGGTGCCACCCAAGAGCTGAGCAGAAAGAGCAAACAGTCCACACCCTTACTTTTCCTCTACATCTTCTCAGGCCACCATCATCTGACTGTGGGTATACTCTGGTTCTTGATTCTTTTTCCTCTGGGTATTGATCAGCTCTGTCTGCCCAAGCCTCAAAGCGGAACTTAGAGGATATATTCTCTAGGGAATGAGAGATGCTGAGAAGTGCTAAGGCTGCCTCTGAACCTATGTGCATGTGTGGGGGTGGGGAGTCCAGGCAGGGCAGGAGTGGGATGGCAGTGGTAGGCTCAGGGTCTGAAAAACAGGATTCAGGCAATAGCCCATCCTGGTCCTCAGTCATACAGAGAAGTCCAACTGCAGGGAGACCAGGTGGCAATTGGAGCCCAGTTGGGGAGTCAAACACATAAGCAAGCAATTAAAATAACATGTGATAAATGCTAGAATAGAAGCCTGCATCAGGCACCTTGGGAACACAGAGGAAATCATCTATTTATATATGCCTCCATCTTGTTCCAAAAATTGATTTGAAGAGGCTAGCAAAGCTCAATACAGGAAAAACAAAGTGAAAATTAAGTAAACCAGGGGAAAAAATAATGTAGGAAGAACAAGGTAAAAGCAAGGGTAAAGTTAATGCCCAAAATATCTGCCAAGAGCTTCACACCCTTGCTAGAACTGAGCCACGAATTTGTCTCTGCGCTTCCTAGCAGTCAGTGCAAAAGGAGAAACCCTCGAAGTTCCTTAAAATAAAGCAAAGGAATAACTCTAGAGATGCACAAGCCATCCTGATGCTGGCACCTGACCACCCAGGTGTCTTAGAGGCATTTTAAGCGATGTCAATAGGCACCAATAATTTGACATTTTTGTCTGTTCATTGGTTCTTATCAATGTCATGTCCTTGGGCAGTGACAAAGTCATAGAATAGAATTTAGAGTGGCTTGCAGAAGATGACAAGATTTGGGAGAACCACCATTTTCAAGAAGCAAGTGGATTTTAACTGGCCTTTTTTTTCAATACTATTAACTTTACAGTGACACAATAATTATGTTTCAGTAACAAAATGGCTGCCTATAGCCAAAACATTATCCAGGACATCTGACCTTAAGCCTACAAAAGAAACAAGACAATGAGAAGGTAATTATAGAAAGCATGGGAAAGACATTATGCAGAGTTCTGAATTTTGTAACATACTGACTGCCTTATTTTAGTCACTCAAAATCTATTATTACATTCAAAATCTCTAGTTAATTTCTAGACCAATTCAACAAACTACAGCGTAAATCTGGGACTGTGCTTCACAAGAAATGACAGGATTCTTAATCAGAACATGATTCTTAAAATGAAAATGCAATCATTTTATTAAATTGCTACAGTGTACTGTTTAGCCATATCTTTATAATATGAATAAATCTACCTGAGATTTCCAGCCTCCCCACAACCAAAAAAAAATGGGGTGAATGAGTAGTGTCTTAATCACAACTATGCAGTTGATACAATGATACAACAGTAAGCTTCCCAGAGTAGGAGTGGCCAGCTCTGTCTGCAGAGATCAAGGAAGCCTTTCCGGAAGAGGTGACTTTGGGCTGAGTTCTCAAGAATCAGTAGGAGGTTGCCAGTCTGACAAGGGAGAGCAAGCAGAAGGACTCTCAGGCAGATAGAAGGGCAGAAGCCAGTGCACCAAATACCTTCCATTTGTCCCTTAAATGCTCTTTCCACCCTGCTCTGGGTCCTCTAGCTGTACTGAGTTGGGCCAAAGTCTGGCCAAGAGGATGCCGAAGATGCTAGTGCATTCCCTGTCTCAGTCAGGATTGACTTTCTGCCTGAACTTCTTACAGTATCCTCACATGCCATCTCTCTCCATATCTCTTCTTTCAAGGGTACTAATCCTATCATAAGGACTCCATCCTCGTGACTTAATTATTTCTCAAAGATGCCACCTCCTAATATTATCGCATTGGACATTAGGGCTTCAACATATGAATTAGGGGTAGGGGAACACAAATATTCAGTCCTTAGCATTAAGTTATAAATAGAGCCCCATCTAGCCTGCTCACCAAAGCTCTTAATCATGCCAGCCTCAAGCCAAAAAGCTCATCTTGACCCACTGAGAGGAGGGGGTAAGATGGACACAGCTATCTGCCTGAGTTCCAATCACAGGTCCTAACAGGTCATTTCTTATGCCAGCCATTTCCCAAGAAAGGGCTGGAATGCTTGACCAGCACAGGAAAGTCAGAATGGGGTCAGTCACAAAGCCAGAGCCTGTGGTCTCAGAAAAGCTGCTCAGAAACACTAGTTCTTCCACTCCTCTGCCCTCACACCCTCCTGACCTTGGTCTTGTGGCATCTTCCCAGGCACTGCCAGGGAAAGATTCAAAGACCCGGATAACAGTGCTCAGACTTTCCTGCAATCAGAACTCAGGGGGCTTGCTGACAATATAGACTTGGAGACGGTTAACAGGCTCCCTCGCTGGCTCTGAGGCACGCCAGAGTTTGAGCCCACTGGACCAGGGAAATCCTGAGATGAGCTAAAAGAAAGTATTTCTCTGTTTGGTGGGTATTTATTGTTGTTGTTGCTATTATTAAATTATTGAAGAAATGAATTTTACAGCGCATGTTTATGACAGTCAGATAATTGAGTAATAATAAGTATCAACAATGATATCACAGGACTTGCACCTACCATGTACTGGGTTCATTACATGCATTAAAACACATCCTTATATAAAAAATGTGGTATAGACATACCATGGAAAATAGTCAGCCTTAATAGTATTCAGCATGCTGGCATATGCTACAACAAGGGTGAACCTTGAAGACATTATGCTAAGTGAAATAAGCCAGTCACAAAAGGGCAAATACTGTGTGATTCCACTAATAGGAATTTCCTAGAGTAGTCAAGTTCATAGACACAGAAAGTAAAATAGTGATAGCCAGGGGCTGTGAGGAGAGGAGAATGGAGAATTAGTATTTAATGTATGTGAAGTTTGGGTTTGGGAAGGTGAATAAGTTCTAGAAATGGATGGTAGTTAGGATGGGAATGTACTTAATGCCACCGAACCGTACACTTAAAATAGTTAAAACGGTAAATTTTATGTTATGTATATTTTATGACAATAAAAAGAAAGCACATACTTACAATAAAGCTAGGCTAGGAGAAGAACCATGAACTTCAGAATTAGGCGAGTCTGGGGGTGCCTCCCAGCTGTCTGAGGGATGTTTGGCAAATCCAGCTTGACCTCTCCGAGCTTCCTCTTTCCCTTCTGTGATATACAAGGGATTGGGGGGTGGGGGAGGCGAGCACTGACGTGCAGGGGTGTCTATGAGGGCAGTCATTCTGCAGACATTATCTCAAGTCGCTGTTCCACAGCCCTGGGAGGTCGGGGAGTATTAGTAGCCTCATTTTGCTGACCAGGAAGTTGAGACTCACAGAGGTTGTGTGATGTGTCCAACCGAAGTCACACAGCCGGGGCAGAAGTGGTAGGGTTTTGAATATAAACATAAGTATAAAACTGGGTTCCTGTTCCATGTACTGTGGTCCCCTAGCTCCCCTGGCAGCACCTCCAGAGTCTCACTTTGGATGTGAAGACTCGGAGGGTGCTAAACCCAGATCCCGATTTAGAGCTTACTCTTCAGGTTCTGATATAAAACGTATTGTTTGTGAGGCCATTACCCAGCATCTCTCACTTTATGGGCCTCCTTTATATTTACAAGTCCTATGAATGTGCAATGGAAATAGACCAAAAATGTGTCTCCAGAATCTTACGTGCTTGGAAATCAAAGCAGAACACGACAGTGAAGGAAGAAGTTGTTCCAAAAGCCGAAGTCTAAATTATGGGAATCAAGTTGAAATCTCAGTTCTGGGAGTAAAGTTCAAAATCCACAGAGAACCAGACAAGATAACAGGTATCACTGCCAACAGAAGGGAATGGAACTTCGGCAGGAGAAAACAAACCCAACAGAGTTCTCCGCAGGAGAACTGAAGGCTTCAGATTTTCTATGCCTACCTCGCTGACAAGGGCCCTCCCACTGTGCACAACTCAGTAATACAAATGGCACCCCCTGACGTTGTGCAGTGGGACGGCCCTCTTTGCCTGCAAGTTAGGAGTATTTCTAAGGATGTCAAACATGGTGGGGAGTAAAGAAAGACATGGGAAATGTCCTAACTTTCTTAGAACTTGGAGACCAGATTTTAGAAGGTGAAAAGGATACTACCAATGTGTGTGGAACCCACTGTGTGCCTCCATCTTGCTAGGCTTTCACCCACTTTGTCTCATTTACTCTTCAGCGTCTCCCATTGTAATGATAAGAAAAGAAGCTCAGAGAGAATCAGCAACTTGCCCATAGTCACACAGCTAGTGAATGGTACAGCCAGAATTGGAATTCGGATCAGTAACTCCACATCAGACCTTCTCTCTCCAGCCACCAGCTGGGAAGACTATGAACCAGTCCGGAAATGGATTTACCTAGGTAAAACTGGACTGAAACACCCACTGGGGGCAGATGCAAAACTGGGCTACAATAGCCAGTGGGGGCGAATGCGACGAGGAAATTAAGTGACAGAAAGGCATCCTGAAGGGTTTGGAAATAAACAGAGAGGGAGAAGACCCAATCCCTCTACACCCTGAGGACGGTGAGGACTGAAATGCAAAGCTCTGACTATGGACCAGGAAGCCTATCTCAGGCACTTGGGTTTAGAGGTAGCCCATGAGCTCAGCTCTGGAAGGCAGGGGTCTCAGTTCTGTCCTGTCTTGACCACCCTGGGCTTGGGACATGTTTTTTTCCCTCTCTGAGACTCAATTGCCTTTCCTCCGTCTAGCACTCAGAGGTTGACTTGGATAGCATTTCTAATATCGATCTCTAGTATCTTTTGCTTTTAGAATTGGCCTCTGCTTCAGTCAGAAAGGCTAGCAGGATGCCTCCTCCAGGGTAGTGACCTCTCTTGGTCTTGGTGGCTTGGTTGTGTCCTGTCCTTCTCCCCTTGTCCCACACTCCAGGGCTCAGGCCTCATTAGCCAACCGTCATGGGGAGAAGGAAAGGAGGGAACAGAATGATCTCGCCTCACTTGGTCCCAACACCTCCCAATCTTTCTGAATTTTTAAAAGTGCCTTTACTCAGAATTCATCAAAGATTCATCAGGCTTGGGATTGGCCCAAGCTTGTGCGGGAGAAGCCAAGTGGAGGTGGTCTGAGGGAGGGAGCCAGGAGGCGGGCAGGCAGTGCAGGCACTTGAGCATCCGGAGCTGTACTGGGGACTCTGTAGCCTCTGCCCAGTGGTGAGAGATGGGAAACAAAGGAGGCGCCCTGCCCTGGGAAGCTCCACCCCAGCTCTGGGAGACCCCCCTTCAGCAGTCTGGGCCTCACCTTCCCCAAAGTGGGAATGTGGCCTGTCTGCCCTCCCATTTCTCAGGATGTGGAGCAGATCAATGAGGCAATGGGCGGGTCCCCGCTCTCTATGGGAAGGGCTCAATGGACTTTAGATGAAGGCATTTGATGAAGGCCCTGAGTGATAAATGACTTGCCCAAGACCATCCAGTCAGTCAGAGGCAGAGCTGGGACTAGAGCTCGGGGTCCTGGCTCCCAGGCAAGGGCTTCCCCTCTTCTCCACTGGCCTCACCTTGCCAATGCCCTTGTCTGGGTTTGTCCTGGTCTCCCAAACCAGAGGTGAACTTGCAGAGAGCAGGCAGTGTGCCTGACCAAAGGAGCACACTGCCAGGGTTGGGTCACTCTTCATCTGACGTTTATGATGGAGTGTTCTAGACTCTGTATGCCTTGTAAGCGCCCGACTTGAGTCTTTCTGTGGAATAAAGTGAAGCCTGCCCAGCCCTAACGGATCCTTGGGTTTCAGCCCTCAGAGCACCTGATCACATGGTCCAACTCACCAGTTTTCAGAAGAGGAAAAAGAAGCCCAAAGAAGTCATGGGCAAAATTGACACTAAGCTTCCAAGGTGCCAGGCTAGTGTTATTTCTGCCACAGGGCCTCTGCCCTACTTCAGAAGTGTCCCTTGGCCCTCACTACCATCTCCGCCCCTAGGAGGTGTGACAAGACCAGAACTGAGGGCAGATCCTCTCTGGGGGCCTTTACCCCTCTGTATCAGAGAGGCTTGGACAGCTCTCAGCACCAGAACACGTACTGGGGACCCAGTGAGACAATAAACCGCGATAATCATGTTTTTAATAATTGCCTGGAGTTTGTTTAACATACAATCACAGCCAGCAATAAATTCAAATTAAAAGCCTAACCGGGAGGCCTGAGTTAAGCTGAGTGGTTTGGAATCGGAAGAGATGAGGGAGAGGAGAGGAAAGAAGAGGAAGGGCAGGGCCGTCATCATCCAGGCCGGGACAACTTCGGGAAGGGCAGAGGTGGCGGCCAGGACGTGGGCAGGTCTGGCTCGGCCTGGCCCCAGCATCGAGCCCAGCCCTAGCGCAAAAGGATGTCTTCAAAGGTCCAGGTAGAGAAAATATCTAAATTACCAAACCTCAGAGATGAAAAGAGACAATATCACCCCACTGCCTGCAAGCTCCGTAAGGCAGGAACCTTGCTTACTCATCCCCAGCCCAGGGCATCTAATCTACAAATATGTGTTGAATAACAAATTAACGAATGTGAATGAATGATTCCACATTCATATATCATTCACTCGGGTTTTTCCCATTCATCTATTTACTGAGCACCTATAGCACCTGGGACTACAGAAATGAACAAGATCCCTGCTTTCTAGGAGCTCACTGACAGGGGGACAGAAAAGCGGATGGTTTCAGTCTGTGCGATGCAGCTGAGAGAGAGAGAGCACTCAAAGGGGTTAGGCCAGGACACAGGTGAAGGGCAGGCTTAACGAGGGCTTCCAGGAGGTTTCTTGAAGCTGAGTCCTGAAGGACAATTAAGTGTGTGGGGAGGAGGCGTGGGAGAAGGTCAGGGTTGGGGGTACTACTGACCTGAGAATAGTATTCTAGACAAAATGAACAGCCTGTGCAAAGGCAGAGAGGAGAGAGAGGATGTGGCCTGTTCAGAGAAACGAGGAAAGTTTGCTAAGACTGGAGGAGAAACTTAGGGCTGGAAGAAGAGGAAGTGGGGAGGGAGGGATGAAGGTGGACGTTGGCCAGATTGTGAAGCACTGTGGGAGCATGCTAAAAGACTTTGGACTTTATCCTGAGGGCAAAGGGAAGTTATTGAAGGATTTTAAGTGGGGGGATGACATGACCAGAATTACAGTTTGGAAAGATCACTCTGGCTGCAGTGTGGAGAATGGATTAGAGGTGAGGGAGCCTGGGGCCAGACTGAACGATTAGGAGGCTGCTGCAGTGAACCTCGCCAGGAAGAGCGATGGCCTGGGCCAAGCAGGAACAGGGAGGTGGAGGGACGCAAACACATCCACCGGGAAGGGTCAGTCAGGGTGAACAAAGGGCCATGGCCGCTGTATGTGGGGGTGAGGCAGAGGGGTGATTCCCAGGTGTCTTAGGTGGGCAGGCAGATGGCAATGCCATTAATGACAGAAACAGCAGCAGCCTGGCAGAGACACTGAGTCTACTGCAAAAGCTCTCGGGGAGGAAGTGGCCACTTGCCCCTGTGTCTACAGCCTCTAACGGGTCACCTCCACACCCAGCCGCACCCATGAGTACACTTGAGCTTGTCAGACCTGTGCCCCACCGTGGGGTCAGGAAACACTGTCCCTGTAGCTTCACTGAACTACAGAGCCCAAGGGGCTCATTATACTTTAGATTCTAAAGTCCGGAGTAAATCGTGGGGTAGAAAGGAAAGAGAATGGGGCATTGGGAGATCTGCTTTGAGTCCTGGCTCTTCAGCTTGCACATGCTATGCAACTTCCTGACGTCTCTGAGCCTCAGTTTCCTCACTTATAAAAAGATGGATGGTTGGAAGTATGAATTAGATGAGAACAGACATGCAAAAGGCTTTTTGAACTATAAAACACCATAATAGCCTCGTATTTTCATTGTTACTCCTTTAACAATGATTTGGCCCATGTCTGCTCCATTCCAGATGTGCCACTGTACACCACAGGGCCATGAGTGGGAACTGTCCTCCTCTTCACTGGCTTTGGGCTTCAGATGAGCAGGACAGAGGGAATGGGGTGCTGGAGGCTAGTGCGCTTCAGCAGGAGTGTCCTTCCTGTCATGCTCCCGCTTGCCACACCCACACTCCCTCCAGGACTCTGAGTTCCTGTCCACACCTATCATCCCAGGGAGAGTACTGCTCACAGGCCATCCAATATTCATTCAACAACCCTTTCTCGTATGCTGGGCACCGTGTTAATGGCTGGGCTCTCTGCCCTCAGAGAACTTACGAACTGACAGACCCGAGGTGTATAGGATTCCCATCTGCAAAAAGATCATATTTTTAAATTTTATTTTTTTTAAATTAGTTTCTACAATGGTTACACATTTATATAACTTATGAAGTAATCCCTCCCATTAGTCCAGTACCCATTTGGCGATATACATAGCCATTACAATTATTATTGACTATATTCCCTATGCTGTACTCCACATCCCTGTGACTGTTTTGTGACTACTAATTTGTACTTCTCCACCCTTTCACCTTTTTCACCCAGCCCCCCAACGCCTCTCCACCTCTGGCAATCACAGTTTTGTTCTCTGTATCAATGAGTCAAACAGATCATGTTTTGCTTCCTGTCAGATTTAGAATGAAAAGCCTAAACCTTCCGTTGTCTTGGGACCCTATCAACCACACCGATCTCATGTGCCAGCCCTCCCTCACTCATGCCACTCCAGCTACACACGGACTCCACCTTTTCTTCGAAGATGCCAAGAATGGCCCCACCACAAGTCCTGGACACTTGCTGCACCCCCTGGCCAGAATGCTCCTTCCCAAACACCCACGCAATTCACTCTCTCTCTTCATTCAAGTTTCTGCACGAATGTTCCCTCCTCAGAGATGGCTTCCATGATCACCCTAGCTAAAAGAACAATCCCTGATCACTCTCCATCCTCCTACCCTGCCTTATATTTCTTCAGAGCTCTTACCATGACCTTCCTTCTAAATTGTTTGCTACTTGTTTCTACCAAGGAATATAAGCTACATGAGGTTAGAGACTTGGTTTTGTTCACTGCTCCATCTCAGTGCCTAGAGCAGAGGTCCATAAATATGGATGGATGGATGGACATGGATGGAGGGTGGATGGAATGAATGAGTGAACAAATGAATGAAGTAAATCCTTATAGCCCTTGTGCCATGAGAGAAGCACCTACTGAATTTCCCTATTTCTAAAAGGCGCTTCTCAAAAACATTTGCACATTTCTGAAACATGGATATGTACATTTAAAGCAGGATTTCTTTTTCTCCCAAAGCTATTATTAAATCGATGGTATATCTCACAATCGATGGCATCTTAAAATTGAGGAAATGCACAAGAAACCAGAGAGGCAGGGATTCATCCTCCCCAAGGAGCTTGGTGGAAACGTCCACAGGTAGAGCATATTTGGCAGAGCTTTGAGAAATGAGTGAGCATTTTTCTGCAGCGAGACTGTAGAAAGGGCCTTCCAGGCAGGAGAAACAGTATGTGCAAAGGCACAGAGGTCTGGACTAGTATTTGTCTATTGCAAGAAGAGATCCACAGGCTGGTATGCCTGGGGAGGAAGTGTTGGAGGCAGTGGCTAAAGTTGAGACTGGAAGGCATTTAAAAAGGGCCTCAAATTCTCCCCCACAGAATATGGGCTTTGTTCTGGAGGCAGGTGGTAACTGTGGAGGAGTTTGTGACCCTCACTTTCCTGCCTCAGGCTGACCCTTTCCGAGCCACTTTGAAACGCATTCTTATGGACTGAGCAAGATAGGCTGAGTTTAAATCTAAATATCAGAACCCGAAATGGATTTTTTCCCTTTTCTTTTAGTTATCCAGGTTATTTGTGACTCAGCCCTGCTTCCATTTGGCCTTCAAAGGCTGAGCCTGTGGGGCATGGTACTTCTCTGGAATTCCCTAAGAAGCCTGGGTAATGATAACAAAATCTGACCCTCTGCCCACCCAGAACGGCCTTCGGGCCTCACACAGAAGCTTCTGGAAAGGAAGGACTAGCCTTCCCCCACATGGAAGAAGGTAGAAGCTCAGGCTCTCCCCTAACAATTCCAAGTGCCAGGCACTGTGCCACGCACATCACATCTATTACCTTCTCTCCTTGCAAGATGAGGACACGCAGGCTACCATTCCAGCACCTGCGAATGCCTGGCCCATGGTGGAGCCCTAATAAACATTTTCTTCCCTACAAACATTAATTGAGTACCTACTGTGTGCAAGGCCCTCTGCCAGGTCCTATTCCTCAATAAGCTCTATACGTGTCACACTCATTCTGGTCCCTCTACATAGAGTCCTACACCCCCGAAGAGCTCCACAGATGTTTCACGATGCTGCTCAGATGCCACTTCTTCTGTCACCTCCCCAAGCAGGACCTGTCACTCCCTTCTACTTCCCTCACATGCTGCAGGGCCCTCTACACAGCATGAGGGGTTCACCTCTCAGCTTTTCTTTCTTCTAGAGCAAAGACTAGGACTAGCACACTATCGGCACACTGTAGGTCTTCAAAACACATTGGTTAAACACGTAAATGAATGGATGAACAGGCATGTTATCAACAAAAAACGCACTGCCCTAACAAAGAGCAGAATCAAAAGGGGGAAAACAGGCAGAGCCGAAATGTGAGTCAGAGAAAACCAGCCTCCACCTCTGTTCAGCCAGATTCTGGGGTGCTCTGAGCAAGGAGGGAGGGGTTCTGGGCTTCCTCCAGTCGGCAGGAAGGATAAGAAAGGCTTTCATTGAGGAGGTAGCTGTGTGCAGGGCTTGAGAAGGGGGCCTGGAGCACTTTCATAGGAGAAACGGGGTGTGGGGACAGCCAGCAGGCTTGTCCTCACAGCAGTCACGCCTGGGGAAGCAGAGGGCTGGAGCCTTCATTTAACAAACGAAGCTGGCATTCCACAGCCCTTCACCAGCAGAACAGAAGTAATCTTTGAGTTTGCAGTTAATTTGTTCTTTTAATGGACCCATCTTGTTATCAGCTATTAAAATGGGCTTTCCCCATTAGCTGCTGAAATCCAGGGAGGCAGCTGGTTTCCCAGCCCCTCTGCCTTAACAAGGAGAGAATGGGTTGGCACATGTGTGTTCAGGCATTGAGGGGATGGGGGTGGGGGTAGCTGGGGGTGGGGCGTGGTGGGGGCTAACTTGCCAACACACACTAGCTCAGGGGCATTTGAACCCCGTGGGCATGTGCAACGGAACTTACACAGGATATCTTGAACACAGAGAGCTGAGAATCCCACCACCTATGGA
This sequence comes from Eonycteris spelaea, assembly GCA_003508835.1. Lineage (NCBI taxonomy): Eukaryota > Metazoa > Chordata > Mammalia > Chiroptera > Pteropodidae > Eonycteris > Eonycteris spelaea. The sequence goes on along the minus strand of PUFA01000160.1, from coordinate 532,427 downwards.
AAAACAGGAGTATGGAAAAGACTCAGTGCTTCCTCTATGCATACAAAGGCAGAGCTGAAAAGGGCTGTAAAGGCCCTTGAGCTTAGAGCTCCTCTTTCGATAAAGGGGAAAAGCCCAGAGAAGGAAAGCACAGCTCCTGAACGCCAGAGCCAGACCTGGACCCCAGGTCCCAGTGCCCAATTTCAGTGGTCGCTTAAAATATGAGCTGCAAAGGCTGGTCCAGGTCTCTCAGAGCTGGGGTTTCCAGCAGTCTCCTAGGGTCCTCCTTCTTGTTTATTTTCCACTCCTCAAACCTGTCTCCTACACATAAACCTAATGATGCCATCACAGCTTGGCTCACACTAGTTGTAATAGTTACACTCCCTGGCATGTGTACAGTACTTTTTAGTTTACAACCTGCGGTACCAGTTAACCCTCCATCTCAAAGGTAGGCAGAGCCACTATCATTTTAATCTCCATTATCCAGAGAAGGAAGCTATGGCTCAGAGGTGGTAAGGAATTTGCCTAAGCTCATAGCTTGGAAGGGTAAGGCCAGGATTCAAAGCCTGGCCTCCCAAATCCAAACTCCAGTGCCCCTCGGGCTGCCCTGCAATTGCGGGTGTAGAAACTGAGATTTCTCATCCCAAAACCGCTCCTGGAAACACAAGTATGCAGGAACGCACATGCACTCATCACCCCAGCACACGTACTTGAACAAATGAACAAGGCTGGAATGCATCTGCAGACAGACGGCCTCCCCCTTACTCACATCTTCCTCCCCCAAGCCAAGGCTGGCCCAAATCTGCCGACACTCCAGGCACTTAATAACCAAAACATCAAGTCACTCAATCAATAAGCTCAGCTGTTGACAACAGCGAGGGCTGAGTGTTCCTAAGAGCTAATAATGCTCTGAGCTATAAACATGACCATTAGCTGGGCTCTCGCCCTGCCAGGCGGGCTCTGCTTCTATGGGCCGGGCACCCGTGCCTGTAGCCAGAGGCCCTGGCATTTCAAGGTTGGCTGAACCCACTTGTCCTGCCCAGACTGCTGCCTCCTCCCACCCCTGACTTTCCTGGGTACCCCTGCCCAGGACCCAAGAAGGGGCTGCCAGGCTGAGAAAGCCCCAGTTGGACCCCACCATGGAAACCCACAAGGTCACCCCTTGGACTCCTAACTTTGAAACCTGGGCTATCTCACAACTACCCTTGGAGAGCTGCCAGCAGAAGATGTTACACACCCAGCCCTAAAGAGACCCTATTCAAGAGGCTGCCAGGCTCTTGGCTCAGCTGCCCCTTCTGTAAAACGGGAATAACTGCCACTTCCCAAGGTGGTTATGAGGCTTAAATGTGATCACTGTGCCTAGCAGAATGCCCAGCATGTGAAAGTGCCTGAGAATTGAGGCAGCAGGAAAGTGATCCAGGGAGCTACTTGGGAGGGTGGGCGAAGCCAGCACAGTGGGAAGCAAGGAAGCACATGAGCCAAGTGATACATCTTGACGTCAGACATGATTGGGCAGCAAGCAAAGGGTCTGCGTGATTCCAGCTATTTATTTCAGATGATGTCCGACCTTAAAATTCCTGTTCATCCAGGGCAGATGGGGGAGGTGAGGGATTAATAGACTTGGAAGGCATGGGAAGGCAGCAACCTGTGAGGATGCCAGCCCTGGATTAAGGAGGGCACCAGGGCCACATCACCGATCCTAAATCTGGGCCCAAGATTACACCAGCCTCTCTTTTTAAGTGAGTCTTGGCCCCGGCAGGGAGTCGCAATATCTGAGGGTTGCCCTTAATTAGTTGTTGTTCCAGCAGATAGAATGAAGGGGCATGTACTTCCCCAGCTTCCCAGAGGAAAATAATATGCCTTCTTAGTAAGTAGGATTATTTGAAAGAGGTGTCAAAACAAAAGCTTTTTTTTTTTTCCTCACTGGAGATCTCTCAGCATTTCTGACTTTCCAGTGCTCGCTCACTTGCTTGCTCACGCGCTCTCTCTCTCTCTCTCTCTCTCTCTCTCCCCCCACCCCCCACCCCTCTCATTTTCTCTCTGCCCTCAACGTATGTGGGGGGTGGGGGATTTGGTTGTGTGGATGTGTTTCTCTCTGTGTGTCTTTTTCTCTGTCTCTCCCTCTTTGCCTCCCTTTATCGCTTTGTCTCTTACTTGTCTCCCAGATATAGTCTGTATGTGCACAGGCATGCATCTGCAATCTTATTTCTCCTACTACCTACTCTTTCAGCCGGTTAAGAATTCCGAAGACTTTTGGATAAGGGTTCCCACCAATGTCCCTAGACTGGGGCCCGAAAGTGCCTTGGAGGAATCATGGTTCAGAACCATGGACAGAATTTCTTGTGGGCCCTGCTGGTACCTCCTGGCCCTGATGAAGTGGGTGCTGCCCAGAGTCCTGGAGCAGGGTGAGCAGGGTGGGAGGAGGCTGAGCAGTATGAGAAGAAGCTTCTGGAGGTGGAGAGGGGGAAAGAGGAGAGGAGAAGCCTGAATCAATGGGAATGGGTAGGGCTGATTGCAGAGTCATGAAAGGAGGTGGGAGTGTAAAGAGGGAAGGCTATGAGTTCAAGTGTACCTGAGCATAAGAGTGAGGTGAGCAGAAATGTGAATGAGTATGTCTGTTCATTTGAGTGGAGTGAAGGTAAATATGAGAGTGTGCAAATGGATGCAATCCAGGATTACGGCCTGGTCTCACTGTCAAGCTTCCGAGTTCCCTCCTTATTGCTTCCGGGGAGGCAGCAGGGGCCCTGGGCTAAGCCTCAGGTAGGGGTGGAGTGGCAGGACAGCTGAGCTCGCACTTGGGGCTCTGCTTGAAGAAGGGAAGGGAAGCAGGCCATGCCACCAGGCTGGCGGGTAAATATTTAGAGGGCTGCTTCCACGTGTATAAAAACTCAGCCCGTCTGCTCGGCAGTGTTTGCAGAGGCTGGGTGGGAGAGCTGGACGTAGGCCAGCCAGGAAGCCTGTTTAAACCCTCTAACTCACAGCTCCTCCAACCCACGCCCACCGGCCTTCTGGCTCGCAGCGGCACACACAGGGCACCCAGCCCACTGGCACGCACGCTAGCACCCTGCGTACGGGGCCACAATCGCATACACACACGGAGCTTATTGGTTCTCACACAGATGCACATGTGAACACACGCCCGTGGCACCCATAGACACACTACACACTATACGCTCACATCCAAATACAGAAAGTGCCTTGGTGCCAGCTCATGTGCTCATGCTCGCTCTCTCTCTCTCTCTCTCTCTCTCTCTCTCTCATTCTCTCTCTCTCTCACCTCTATGTCACATACACAACCAGACCACGTATGACATACACATAAACACATAGAGACCAATAGTCATAGATTTTAAAATGTCACAGGTGCAACAACACATACACAGAACACACATATGATCTCTCACCGAGACCAGGTTAAACACTAAATAGCATGTCGCTTACCTACTAAAGTACATGTGTACACACATTGAACCCTCATGGGCTCATAAAGCTCACACATCATCACAAATACAATTTATTTATCAAAGGCCCTAGACACATCCTACAGCATCACATGCTATCTTGTATGGGCAACTCACCACCACCTAGGAGGTTTTATTCTACAAGTATAAAATTTATAGGGTAGTAATTAAAAGACACTCTGAAGTCAGATGGCCTGGGTTAGACTCCTGGTTCTGCTACCTATGAGGTGAGCCTGGGCAGAGGAATGGAAGATTAAAAGAGGCTGTGAACTTAGAATGGTCCCAAGCACATGGTTAACACTCAGACTCTACTTATAATTATCACAGTTTACATGTATTTACTGTCCACACTTTATAAGTTAGGAAGTTGAGGCCCAGGAATAGAAGTCATGGAATATGATAAAGATGGTGGCGGTGGGGGAATGATGATGATGGTGATGACAACAATGATGAGGATATAAGAGCAGGTACTTAGTTTGCACTTATAATAGCCAAGTTCTGTTCTAAGTGTTTCCTAACATCTCATTTAATCTTCATCACAACCATATAAGAGAGGCTCTGTCATTATCTCCGCTTCGTGGTCGAGGAAACTTTTCAAGGCACAAACGTTACACAGTAAAGGTAATAAAGCAGGAGGCGGGCTCCAGAGTCATTGCAGAGTTGAGCAGGCCCTGCTCTTCCATCTTGGCTTGCTTACTCCTCAGCCACCCTCTACGTGAACTCCAAGACCCCTGAGTGATGTTGGGTTTTCTCCCTGTGACTCCTACTCTCCCCATCTGCAGGGGGTTTTCTCACTGACTGTCAAGACCTCTTCTCTGGTCTGCATTCTTTCCTAGGAATCTAGGCCTCACTCTTGGCCCAAGGTGTTGGAAACCCAAGAGACTAGAGCCAAAAACTAGGATTCCACTCCCAGGTCTGTGACTCAAATAACCTATGACCTTGCCAAGTTCCTTCTTCCCTCTGGCTCCTAGTCTGCCCATCTGTGAAATGGGAATGATTGTCTTTCACCCAGAGAGATCAGGCATATTTGTGAGCATGAACAGTGTAAACTACGGCAGTGTCGGGAAACCAGAAAGCTCCCAGAAACCTTGGCTCTCAGATTCTGTACTCAGAGCAGCATCCGGATCTCAATTCAGCTTTGGTGGGAATATGCAAATACCCTGAGATCCTACTTTAGAAGTGCTCAGGGAGTGATGGTCCTAGGACCAGCAAGGCCAGAGTCTTGAAAACAAACTGGCCTCCATGCTTTTTTACAGCAATGAGGAAAAGGTATGCTCAGTCAGGATCAGCTACATTACACTGCAGTAACAAGTAATCCCCAAATCTCGGTGGCTGAAAAACAATTTATTTCTTGTTCACACTGATATCCATCACAAGTCAGCAGGGAGCTCTGCTTGCCGTCATTACTGGGCCCCAGACGAAAGAGCAGTTAACACCTTTCCTGTGCTAGTCACTCTACCCTAGAGGGCCTCACTTTGGCAATTAAGTGCTTGGCCTGGAAATGACATATGTCAATTCTGCTCACATATCAGGAGTCAGAATGAACACAGAGCCCTTACTCAAGGGCACCAGGCAGTGCAATCTTACCTGGTAGGAAAGGATCGGTGGGGACAGCTGGACATAACAGGATAGCAGTGCTATCGATGACCCCAAGGAGGGAAGAAGCAGAAGCTGTGACAGCACTAGGATGCCCTGTACCCTGCAGTCACAACTCCTAGGGTGGATCCAGCCTCTGTGGTAAGCACGCCCAGTCCTGTGAAATAGTCTCTCCCAGGGTAACTTTCCAGAAGGATGTGGGCTATGGAGTCCCAGAGGCCTGGATTTGAACACTGGCTCTATATCGTAATGCCGTGTGACTATGGAACAGCCATATCCTCTCTGGCCTCAGTTTCCTCCTCTGTAAAACAGGGTAAGTGCCCTGCCAGAAAAAACATCATAGAGATAACACCTATATCACTCCTGCCACCATGCCTGGCATGTAAGGGCACCACATTAATGGTGGCCGTTCCTCCCAAGGGCTAAGGCACTGGAGAGACCCACCCTCCACCATGGCTCCAGCCTCTGAGCCTTGCCTTGCCCCCTCATCACTCCAACCCACCCTGCCTTCCTCCAGCTGTCATCGGGTTTCCACAGTCCCATCATGCCTTGTAATGAGGTCGATCCATCCTTTGCTGGTGGTACCCACCCTAGGGAAGGAGGCGGGGGTGCTGACTACCCAGCAATGGGTAACCCAAAGAAAATCTCCGTAGCTTGTCTGCATGGTCTTTAATGAGGAAAACAGTCATTCGCTGGACCTAGGGACTGAAGGGCTGGAAAGAGACTTTCCAAGCAGCACAGATATACTCATTCTGAGCATCTCCCTCCTCCACAAAATATGGCTGCTTCTGACCCCAGAAGGACCGGTAGGCAGCCCCCAGCTCAGGTAGCTGGAGAAGGGGAAGTCTGTCCTCCACAAGCCCATCCTTGCTCAGCTTCCTTATCGTCTCTGTTCTTTCTCCCCTAGACGTGCATGTGCCCCATAGTTCCAGATGTCACCCACGAGTGTGCAGCTCTCAAACCTCTCCCTGGTCCAGACCTGCTCCTGAGCTCCAGGCCCATATGCCTCTTTCGCCCGGGGACCTCAGTGTCCCAATCCACAGATAGCCCAAGTTCTGCCTGCCAAGCCGCATTCACCTTCTCTCCTCAGCCCATCCCAGCTTGATCCTTCTGCCACATCCCTGACGTCAATGCAGGAACTTTTGAAGCCGTTTACTTGTTCAACACAACTTTAATGCTGCCTGCATGGCCGGCCTTGTGCCAGGAGCTGAGGATGTTGAGATGAAAGACAAGGTCTCAGCCCTGGCTAGTTTTCAGTCCAAAGGGGAAGACAGACAGGAACAAAACACTGTGGAGCAATTGCAGGGGCATACGGGGCAGAGGAGGGAGTGATTGACTTTGTAGGGGCGGTCAGGAAAACTTCCCAGAGGAAGCGACCTGAAGGATGAGTTCCCTGGGAACAGCTGGGAGGGGCACTCCAGGCAGAGGGCACAGCGCATGCAAAGCAGCTAAACACGAATTCAGAGAACACAGGCCTCTGTGGAAAACTAAAGGAAAGTAGCGAGTGGGAGAAACTGCTACAAAAGAAGAAGGGACACATGTTTCAGTGTTGCTTTACTGGGTCCCTCCCTCCACAATGAGAGAAAACAAGTGAGACAGGTTGTCTCGCATGGGAGCTAGAGATCTCCTTGCAGAGCCCAGGCCCATCAAGCCTCCCACCTGCAGCTACTTCTTCCTCTTAGCTCATGTCTCCTCTCAGCTTGTGCTGGCCATGGCCCTTAAGGCCCTGGCCCTGCCTCGTTTTCCTGGCCTCTTTTATGCACTCTAGCCCCCTGTATCCTTGGGTCGCCGGCCCTTGCGTTAGGTCCACCCCAGGTCCAGCCAGCTGAAACCTAGGGGGACCTGCAGCTGCCCTTTCAATGGGGGCTTCACAAAGGCGAGATTGATGGGGGCAGGGGCCCGGGGGTGATCAGCTGAGCCACTTCCGGGGCTAGTGCTGCAGCAGTTCCGGGGCCTCGGGGGAAACACTGAGACTCTGTTCTGAAGGCAATGGGAAGCCATAGAAGGTTTCTAAAGAAGGAAGTGATAATGCTGGATTTGTACATCAAACAGATGATGAGAAGATGTGAGTAATGGCCCCACTGAGTGCTTGGCTGAACAGGCCTGCTGGGATACTCAGCAGGGAGGTAGCCTTGGCCCATCTGCCCAGAAAGCAGGGGCTTTGGGCCCCGAGGGCACTAATGGGAGATAGTCACTAAAGAAGTCCATTTTCCAGACTTGCAAAAAGCAGAGCTCACCCATTCCCACCTCTTCATAAACATAGGAGCCAGAGTCTTCTTCAATGTCAGTGTGTGAGATGGTGTCTGAGTTGACCTTGAGCCCTACCCTCCAGTCCAGTGTAGCAAAGCCTCCGTAGCTGAGAGCTGACAAGGGAGCCTCGCAGGAGGGAAGAAGCCATCCCAATTCTCTGCAACGGGGTGGGGACCCCACTGGCTCCACTCCAGCTACCTGTAACCCACTTCTACCCATCCCATTTTTCCGAACTTTCTGCAAGAAGTCCAGAGGCAGCCGAATCAGCAAACTTGCTGCCATGATGGCTGGGCTGTAAGGAGGCAGAAAGCCATGAGAAAAGTCCCATTATCTTCCCTGTGTCAAACCAAAGCATTCTGAAACCCACACCTCCACATGCAGAGATGCACACACATACACTCGAACACAGACGCCGGGAGCTGCTGACACAGCCAAGCCCTCAGAAGCACCTAGCAGCTGCTCTGACAGTCCCTTCTTTAGGCAGTTCTCATTCTGGAAAGGGGCAAGGACTCTGCTTAAAGACCACCACACAGAGCAGCAGCTAGCTGCGCACCCTGCTCTTCTTCCAAGGCTTTGGCCTCTTAAATCTCCTCTGACATGCTCTCAGTCTGTTCCTGCTTTCTGTCTATTTCTCTATCTTCCTGGATCTTAATGAATCCTTCAGCTAGGTGTTCCTAGATCTCTCTGGGTTTCTAAGTCTTGGTCTGCATGTGTCTATGTCTCTGTCTCACTGGTTTTTTTCTATCTCCCTTTCTATGACTTTTTTTTTTTCCTGTGACACCATCACAGACGAGCAAGGTAGAAAGAGCCCTTATTCTTCATCAAGCCCCAAAGTGTCCTTATGGAAATGAGGAAATTGGAGCCCAGCAAAGGGAAGATATGTGCCCCCGGGCATACACCTATGGCTAAAGCCTATCTTGTTTTATCAAAGCTGGCATCTTCCTCCCCAATTCGTGCTGGTGCCAAGTCGTAGTAGGAGGAAGAGGAGAAGGAAAGCAATGGTGATTCCACAGCAGCAAGGTGAAGTGGGAAGAACGTTGGGCCCATGGACAAGAGCTCAGTCCTAGTAACGAGCATGCCATTTAACCTCGGGCATGTAATTTACTATCCCTGAGTCTTAGTTTCCTCTGCTGTAAAATGGAGATAATCAGAGCAACCCTGACTGCTTCACAAGCCTCTAATTGGTTTCTTATTTTAAAAAAAGAATGTGGAAGAGTTTGGGAATAAATCATAAAGCATCAGGTAGGAATGAAGGGCAGAACAAAGACAATGACTGGTGAATGGTGACAATGATAACCCTGATGATGACAGTATGATGATGATGGTGGTGGTAGTAGTGATGGTGGCCATGGTGGTGATGGTGATGACGATGATGGTGGTGATGCTGGTGCTGATGATGACGGTGATGACGGTGATGATGGTGATGATGGTAGTAATGATGATTATGTTCGCAGTAACAAAATGCAATGCCCTGGATCCAGCCTTCTGAGGATGAGATGTAGAACAATGGTTCTGCGTCAGAGACAATAGCCACCCCCTCCTCCTCACACTCAGCGACTTCTCTCCACTCCCTGCCCAGACTTCCTATCCCATCTTCCCCTTCAAGTTACCCCAAACTGCAGATCCAGCCCCCAGACCTTCAGCCTTCCCATCACCTCCGGCACCTCCCCTACAGCTGTTACCACTCTCTCTGAAGCCTCAGCTCCACTTCCCCAGCCACCTCCCCAGCCTGTTCTTTCCCTCAACTCACTCCTACGCCCAAGCAAGGAGAGCGAGCATACTCACGCTCGCTATTTATACTCAGAACACCTCACATTTCCCCTGCCTTGGCTTCATTCCATTTAGCACTGCCCTGCAGTAGCTTTCTAAGACGAGTGGCGAGAAGGACAAGGTCCTGCCTGCTACTCACTCCTAGCTCTTTCTCAACTCCTGGAATATAAGAGAGTTTGCTCGTGGGGTGGCATCAAATCCAGCTCTCTACCTCAGTTTCCCTCACATGAGAATGACTTGTTAGTCCCTGGAAACAATGAGAAGAGTTCCCACCGGGCACGGATGAGGGTCAGTGCACCCAGCCAGTTCTCAGAAGGCTAGAGCCAGAAGGGGAAGGGGAGGCTGCCAGATGGGTCATGTCCTATTCGTGTCATCGGACAATCACGCCTTCCTCCACAGCCCTCTTCTCAGCACAGGGATGGGTCGGGACTGGTCAGGAATTGAAAGCAGAACGGGAACAGAGCTATTGGCCAGAATTGAAGGCTGAGGTTTGGAGCTTGGGTGTCCCATCCCAGTAATGCCTCCCATCACCCTCTCTCTCGAGCTTCGGGTTCCCCTTTGCAGGACGCATAGCCACTGACAGATGCAGAAGCCCATTGGGTGCCCGTGTTGCAGAATGGACAGGGGCTGGCTGCCTCCCACCACCCTGGCCTCCCCAGGGTCACTCACAGACTTCTCCGTGCCTCCTTCCCTGGCATGGCTGCGCCCGAGAAGCACCACTCAGAAATTAATCATCCCAGCAGAGCCAGGCCCCAGCTCCTGACGTTCCAATTAAACACTTCACTCTGACCTTGGTTGCATCATCTCAGCTTGGAATAACGTCATCTATCTTCCCCAGATGGATGGAGCTTACAGGCCAGTGGGGAGGACCAGAAACCCCCCATCCCTGGAGCTGGCCTCATCACCACAGGGACACATTTCAATCAAGAGGAACTGTGGCACTCTTAGGAAGAAAAGCTGTCAGCCTTCCAGGGACAAGCATTCATCTCCTCAGGAGGAGAAAAACAGTCTCGGTTCCCACCAAGGGAAGCCCCATGTTAATGCCTCTGCCCTTCCCATTAGCCAGGCTGTAACTGGCTAGCTGGAACTCTGGAATCCTAGGAAAGTAGCAAGCAGGGACTAAAAAAGACCAAGGACGGGATCTCACAGGACTGGGTTTGAGGAGAACGAGGTCCCTGGTCAGGGAGGCTTGTCTGACAGGGAGGTTTAGCTCTTCCATGAGCAGCCCCCAACATGAGGGGAAACAGAGACCATGACCTGGGGACTCGTCCAGCCTCAAGGGAGACAGTCTCATTTGGGTGAAGTCTGAGTAAGCAGGGAGTCCTGCTCTGGGAAACCCCTTTTTGATGAGGGAGACATAGCTCTGCCTTATAGAAAACCCAGTCTGAGAGACACAGTTCTTGCCTAGGGGACCCACCAGGCTTCAAGATGAGATACAGCCCTCCCCGGTGGCAGAGACTAAGAACTTGACTTAGGAAATACCATCTGAAAGACAAAAACGGTCTTTGTCACATGCTGAGCATCCCCTTGCACCCATGCTGCATGGGCCCTGGGGAAGGAGAGTCCCTCGATTCAGGGCTTCCTAAAGGAACATTTGTGATCTTCGGCATCAGCAGGTCTGACCTGAATTCAAACTCGGTGCTTTCCTTCCTGTGTTTCCTTGAACCAGTGACTCAGCCTCTCTGAGCCTCCTTTCTTTACCTGGAAAATAGGATCTGCCTTGAGGAGAAAGTGGTGAGGCTATGTATGTGAAACACCTAGCAGTGTGTCCAGCACACAGAGATCCTTAGTGGAGGGCAGCTGCCCCAAATCAGACCAAGTCACAGGACAAGGCAGAGAGGCAACCTGGCCAGCTCAGGGATCCTGGTCCTTGACGGAGAAAGATAGCCCACGTCCCACAGAGTAGTAACCAAGCCAACAAGGGACCAGGAGTGAGACCCCCAACTTGCCACAGCCCTCCTTGGGCCACCAGAAGATGGCACAAGGCCAGATGCCCAGAGAGTATGCTGAAGAAGCCCTAGGGACCCAGACTGCAGCAACTGAAGCAACTCTGAATTTAAAAATATTAGAAGCGATTACCCCTTAAGCAACAGAAGAGGTTCCTTGGATGCCCCCACCTCCAAAGAACTGCTTCTGAGCTGGTGCTGCTTCCTTCAGGGTTATTTTTAGCTTGTTTTCCCAGTAATGATTCTTTTGGGTGGATTTCAGGGTTGTAGCTGTGTGCTCTCTGGGAGACGCAAGCGGTATCCATACAAAAAAGAAGAGGTTGTTATTCATAGTAATTCCACTGGATTTGTAAAGTTATTATTAAGCATTTGTCACCACAAAAGTCACTTTGATTTGGCTTTCCTTAGAGCTGTTCTCCATGCCCAATTTTGCTTCCTTATCTTACATAGAAGACCTAGAGAGTACAGGGGGCCATCAAGAACACACATAAAAAAAATGGAGACCATTCTTTTCCGAAAGATAAGGAAGAATGCCAACCCTTTGGGGCTTGCATCTCAGAGGAAGAACAATAATAATCTGGATAATAATGATAGCAAACACATACAGGGTATTTACTGTGAACCAGTCACAGCGTTAAAGAGCTTTGCAACACTTCATGGTAGGTACCGTCAATGTTCTCATTGTAAAATGAGAAACTGGGTACAGAGAGGTTAGGTAAGTTGCCCAAGGTCACACAGCTAGTAGATGGCAGAGCTGGGGTTTGAACCCAGCCGTCTGGCTCCAGGAATTAGGCTCCGAACCACCCACTAGACAGTGCCTGTGAGGATCTGAGAGACAGCGAGATGGCAACAAGGATGCCTTCACTTAGCCTAAGGGAGGAAGGGGACCTCCCAGGGAGGAAACCACTGAAGTCACCCCAGACTGTCCCCTGATGGATTTTGGAGGTGAGCAGGAGAAGTATGGGGAGCTCAGCCTCAGAGGGCATTTATAGTCGGATGTGCTCTGAGCAAGTGAAATCAACACAGGCTTTAGCAACAGACAGACTTCGAGTCAAATTGCAGCTCTGCCACTTTCTAGCTGTGTAACTTTGAGCAAGTTACTTTGCCTCTCTGATTCTCAGCTCCCTCATCACTAAATGGAGATAATAGTTACATACCACTCAGGATTATAGTGAAGACTCAAAAGGTAATGAATAGGAAGTACCTGAGACAGTGCGGGCATCGATGTCTAAACTATTGCCTCTTCTGCCCTTCATTCATTCATTCATTCATTCATTCACTGAGTAAACATTTATTGAACAATTAATGCATGTATGGAAGTGTGTTCAACGTTGTGGGAGATTTAACGATGAATAAGTTATCATCCTTGTCCTCAAGGAGTTTATAAGTGAACAGGGAAGCTAAGATATCTGGTGAATTCTAACTATGAGGCAGACAGTGATTGATTCCATCTGGAGTGATGAATAAGGCTTCTCAGAAAAGGCTCCACACAGAAGTAGGGAAGGAGGAACAAGTTTTCCAAGCAAAGGGAATGGCAGGCAAAAGGCACCAAGGCAGAGAATATACAACTTGTTAGGGGGAGAGTGGCTAAAGAGCAGGGAGAAGGTATGTGTCAAGCACCAAATACAAATCTGAGGAATTTGGAATTAATACTATAGGCTGTAGGGAGCCATACATGGCTTTATAGCAAGAGTGAGACATAGGGAAGCTGAGAATCCAATTTGGGGGCGGGGGGGACTAAAGTAATAATTTCCATCTTAGGAGAACCTGGGTTTTGATCCCAAATCTGAGTTGAGCTCACTATGTGAAGTCAGGCAAACTGCCCACCGATCTGGGTCTCATGTACCCACCTGAAACACTGGATTTCCTGGAAGGCCTCTGATGGCCATATAAGTCCACGGTGTAAAGGCTTCCTTCCCAGTCCTCAGCACAGCTGGCTCCCCTCTCATCTTCCCCAGCAGCCCAGCCGGGGATTCTCCACCGAAAGCAGGAATCATGGGTACTGCCACTTACAGGAACCAGGCAGAGCTGGCTCAACAATTCTGTTAGGTCCCAGGCAGCAAGCAGTTTGGAGGCTCTGGGGAGAAGACGGGCCCCTGGCTCTTCCTCTTCTACCTGCACCTGCTAGCCAAGTTGGCTAATAAAAGTTGAGTAAGTTGTGGGAACATCAAGAATTTACTGCCATTTAGCTGCTGGGCTATGGCAAGGAAAGTGTGCTTGCTCACTCTATATTTCTCTCTCTCTCTCTCTCTCTCTCTCTCTCTCTCTCTCTCTCTCTCTCTCTCTGGCTCTGCCTTGCTTTTTCTTGCTGCACATTTGATCAGAGCTTTGCCCTGGAATTAAGTGAAGCAGTATGGGGGTGGGGAGGAAAAGACTGGTGAGCCAGCCCAGCCAACATGGCCTGAGTCCAAATCCTCCCTTGGCCAGGTGCCCAGGGTGGTCCTAGCTTTCTGTCCATGTGTGCCAGCGGGAGGAAGGGAAGCAGGACAGCTAGAGCCAGGGTTTGACAAAGGGCAGGGGTTGGAGGGAGGGTGCTGTCTGACAAGGAACTATATAGGTGGAGTGCTCTAGGGAAATGAGAGTAAAAATATTATAAACAGGCAGTTCGGGGGGCAACTCATTTTGCAGAGTTGGGATGCATGCGTGCGTCTGTGTGTGTGTGGCTGCGCACACACGTGCACCGATGTTTTATACGCATCTCAGTGTCTCTGACCATGTAGGTGTGAAGCTGTGTGTAACTGAACATAAGAACCCTAGGAGTTCATGCCATACAGGCGTATACCTTTGTGTGTAGGGGATGCCTGCTTGCCTCCCAGCCTCACTTCCCAGCCCATACTAGCTCTCAGTGCTCCAGCCATCCCATTTCCTGATCACACGGTATCCTCTACACCTGGCTCCAGGCCCTCTTCCTACTACCGCCTCCTCTCTTCTCTCTTCTCCCCACTTCCTTGGCCCACACCAGCTTGTCTTTCCTCACTACTCATCTCCTCCGGAAGCCCTTACTTTTCCTGCAACACGCATGATGTAGACTGAACAAGATGCTCATTAACCCATTCCCACAGCCCCTGTGCTTTCGTTTTGGGGGCAGCACTCACAGCCACCTTTAGTCCTAATCCCATGTCTACCCACTCACCTCTTCCATACAATGGTGAGCTCCTTGAGGGCAGAGACCATTTATTCAGCTAGCATAGCTCCAGACACATAGTAGGTGATTAACAATTCATTTATTTAATAACCATTAACTGAGCAGCCAGAGGACATGAAATTGAGACAGCACAGACACAGTGCTTGCCTTCCTGGGTCTCCCCTTCGTAGAAGGAGACAAATAAATCAACACAGTCATATATATGCTTACATGCAAGAAACAGGGCCTGAGGGGTGCGGAAAGTAAGGATGGGGTATGGACAGTGTCAGGGAAGGCTTCAGAGAAGAAAAAATGTCCAACGTGAGATAGAATGAGAGTATATAAATAAAATTATTAAAACTGGAGTCCAAGGTCTGAGCTAAACCAGCAGCCACACTGAGTCAGGCTAAGCAGTATGGGGTAGGGAGGAAAAGACTAGTGAGCAAGCCCAGCTCGAAATGATGACCTGGGGAGTCTCATCCTCATTTCCTCCATCAAAGAGAAGATTGATTCCCAAGACCATGGCAGGACTGAGCCAAACAGTGAAACTTTGGGGATGCACACATTGTAGGGCAGGGGGCTGGGCCCATCCTTTCATGGAGTTATATTTTCTATCTGTCAGTAAATGGCTATGTGACCTTGGGCCGGTCACTGGCTCTCTCTGGGCTTTAGGTTTCTTATCTATAAAATAGGAAGCAGGTAATTCTGATCTACAATCTTAATTGAGAACACGATCTTATCCCAGGAGGAGGATTTACTGTGCAGTGATGCCTGAGAGATCCAGATGCAGAGAGAAATTGAGCAGAGGGTTACTGTGATCAGGATTTGAAACCTGACTGATTCCACAGCCTCTGTTCCTTCCTTTTTATCACAAGACCATGTAATCATATCACATGGAGTCTGGGAGAACTTCATAGAGAAGGTTCTCGAGATGAAAAGTTAAGATGGGCAGGATGTTAATTGGCGGAGAAGAGCACTACTGAAGCAGGGTGTACGGCACGACCAGAGATGCGGAGAGAGGAATAAACCTAGCCTGAAGAAGGGTATCACCGAGAATGGGGGTGGCCAGCCTACCCTGGCTGGGCAGAGGATTCGCATTGGGGAATAGAAGGTGATGCTGATGGCTCCGTCCTGCAGGCTCGCGGGTCCAGTCCAAGTTGCACCAGTCTGGGTGAGGTTGGCATAACAGCTGGAAGAACTGGGAACAGGGCACAATTAGAGTTGGGACAATTAAGAGGAACATCAGAAATGAAGGTGACCTAGAGAGTGGCCTCCCAGGTTCTGGAAGGTCAGGGGAATGAGGTGCCAGACAGGTCCCTTATGTTAACTCAGACCCAAGACCTGATTATAAGGACTGGGTAAAATCGATGGCTCAGTTACCGAAATAAACGATTATGAATAAAGACTCCTGCATCCGTCTATTTTGTTGAGCACATATGCCAGGCATTGTTCTGGGCACTGGTGAACAGTTCCTATGAAGGAATCTTGCCGTTGGGGAGCTTACGTTCTATCAAGACAACAGATTCAACAGACAAATGGTAACGTGAAATGTCAATTGCTATGAATCAAATTAAAGTAAGGTAAGGGGACAGAGCAATGGGGCAGGGTGATAGTTGTATTATTTAAAATCAAGTGGTCAGGGAAGATGTCTCAAGAAGGCAGTAGTTGAGTAGTTACCAGAATAAAGTAAAGAAGCAAGGCATGAGATCTAGGGAGAAAGCATGCCCGTGGAGGGAACAGCAAGTACAAGGCCCTGAGGCAGTAATGTGCTTGACATATTCCTGCAGGGAGGCCTTTGTGTCTCCAGTATAGTAAAACAGAAGGAGAGTGCTAAAAATATAAGTTTAGAAAAACAGCTAGGGGTCAAACCATCTAGAACCTAGTAGAGTATAACGAGCAGTTTAGTTTCAAGAATAGTAACAAGTCGACATTACAGAGCACACATTTGTGCCCAGTAGCATTGAGCAATCAGTGTCCATTAACTGGGATTTTAAAAGTGACATGGGGATTGATGTGATTATCTTCATTTGACAGATGAAGAAATCGAGGCTTGGAGAAGTGAGGCCTTGGGCACCTGCCATTAGCTGCAGACATTTTCCTGGCATGAAGATCAGTATTGTTTGTTCCTGGACCCTGAGCTGGGAGATCAGCCTGCAGGGGGCGGCAAAGCGGTCCAGCGTCAGGGTAGAGGCTGGTTTATTGCACTAGCTATATATATATATATATATATATATATATATATATATATATATATATATATATATACACACATAACTGTGTCTATCTAACAGCACATAGGTGTAAGTTAAGTTTGGGTGCTGAAAAAGAGAAGGTGAGAGATGGAGACACTCAATGTAGAGTGCAGAGAGAATACTACCCTCTTGTCAGAGGTTCCTGTGCCCCCAGAGTCCCTGTGCTGGCCACCACAGCATTGCCTTCCCTGCATTGAGTGGCCTGTTTATGCCTGGTGCCCCCACTGACCACGAGCTCCTCCAGTCATGGTAGCTTTCTCATCTACACAACCCTGGGAACTTATACCTCATAGTAAAAGTGGTTAAGTGGGTTACACACCTGAGTTATGACTCTGCTACTTTCTAGCCGTGTGACCCTAGTCAAGAAACTTACTTTCTCTGAATCTCAGTTTTCTCACCTGGAAAAAAGCAACAATAATAGTATCTACTTCACAAGGTTGTAGTAAGGACCCAGATAATGCATGTGAAATGCCCAGCACAGTATTTGGCACATAGAAAGCACTCAGTTGGCTATTAATATGACTTATGTGCTTAGTATGGGTTTGTGGAGCTAAGTGCTCGAATTTCCCCCATTGGAGTCTTGTCTGTCTCACTCAACCTATGTACAGATTTCCCCCACTATCCAAAAGTAGATCGTTCCTGTGAAACCTTTTGTAAGAGAAACGGCATAAAGCAGAGAAGCAATTACCGTAGGACACATATTGCTAACGGATGCACAAAATAAATCGAGATAAAGCACAGATGCTCACAGACACAGTTCAAAGGTACGTTGGCTTGATGCTGAAATGCTGAGTGTTAGTCCCGGGGAAGGAGCTTGGCGGTGCCACTCTTGCTACTCAGGGTGCATGCTGCCTCTATAACTGGCTCGCTGCTAAAGAAATGTTGAATGCTATTTTTGTTTTTCCGCCTTTTTCCATAAAAGCAAAAATCTTTTTTGGATATCTTTCAGTTAGCAAAAACAGGTACTAACGTAGTTCTTTCCTAAAAGTGAAGTGACTTGAAGCAAACTTTCGAAGAGTAGGGGATACATTTATTCTAGTACCTAGCACAATGCTTCACACGTAGAGTTGGATTAAAAAAAAAAAAAAGTCAAAGTATTAAATAAAATGACCAAATAAACAGGCCTCAGTTTTTATAGCTGTAAAATGAAAAGGCAGGCTTAGAAAATCTCTGAGCCCCTCTCCAGCTGAGCCAGAGTAGGATTGCAGGGGGATCCTGGGTGCCCCCGCAAATGGTGACCTCCTTTTAGTGAAGCTCCACGTTGGATTGTCCTTCTTCTCGTGTTAGCAGGCATACTAAAAAATAGATGCATGCTGACAGGGCAAATGTCACCAGGTCCACCATGGTGTTCAGGTTAGGCAGAAGAGGAAGCGGGTATGAGTTTCTGCATGGGTCTTTGATATGCATCCATGCATGGCACAGGGGCCTGACACAGAGCCCAACTTGCTGTCTGGCTTCCTAGCAGGAGCCTAGGGCTGTTCCAAGCACAACCAAGGAGCTGGGGGTCAAGAAAACCTCAACCATTGCCAATATTCTAGCTAGAAAAGATTCTTGACCCTGAACAAAATGGAAAGGGCAGAAGGGAGATGCCACCAACTTACTGAATAAGGTGCTTACTTGGGGCAGAAGAGTACACACATGCCAGGTACTCTCTCCAGCCTGGGGTTGCTCCTTTGATTCTGACCTCCCTCCCAGGTTCTCGGCTGGCATTACCAATTGTGATCTCTGTCTAGGACTCACAGGTACAGTCAGGACAGTCTGTGGATATGTTAGGAAAGGCCCAAGGGAAGGTGTGAGCCCCTTTCCAGGTCAATGACATGTGAGAATAAAATAGTTGGGGCAGCTGGCTGTGTCTTCCTCATGACGACAGCTTCCTTCCTGAGCCTTAGAACCAACACTGCCAAGAGTATCAGGTCCATTGGGCACTGGAGTTGGAGTAATGTGGGCATTCGATTCTGGGAGGGGAGGGCATTAGCAGCCCTTCACTTCCCTGGGGCAGGGAGGGACATCTACCATTTGGAGGATCAGAAGATGATCAGACACGCTGACCCAGCAGAAGCCTCTGGGTCCATGAAGGGTATATCCACATAAGGGAACCTGGGGTTGACCTTATATTTTCTAAAGATAGCAGGCTGCTCCCACCTCCAATTCTTCCTGACCCTGGGACCCAGTCTCCTCTATAAGATGAGCAAAAATGCATGATGGTACACAATTTATTACCACCGTAATTGATTATAAGCTTAGTGTTTCTTCCTTTTGGAATGTAAGTTCCATGAGGACAGGCTAGGTCTGTCTTTCTCACTGTTGTGAGCAGTGCCTATGATGTTGGATATATTCACCATATTGTGAAAAGGACGTGGAGACAAGGGACAGAGGGAGGAGGGAAAACTAAGTGGGCAAAGGGAGGCTCATTTTCCTATCACCTAAGAGCTGTGGAGTTATGGATCGGGGCCGGTAGAGAGAAGAACGAGAACCCTATGCTCAGTTTCCAGAAAGAGCCTCAAGAGTGAACTGAAATTGCTGACCCATGTCAGCTACCAACATCTGGGGAGAAGGCGAGCTCAGTTCCCCTTGCTGGAACAGTGAGTCTTCATCTCAGAAAAGGGAACTTGTGTCTCTCTTCTGGGCTTACTCTTTACAGGCCCTGCCCCTTCCATTTGGGGTTTGGGCAGGAGTGGAAGACCTCATTGTTTCCTTCTTCCTCTTCCAGGAGCCCTCCAGTGTCAGGGGATGTCTTCACCCACATACAGTCTGCATGCTAGCTTGTCTCTCACAGGGATGGTTAATAAGCCCTAGGGTGACATTAATTGCCATCAGGCATTAGGGGCCTAATGAGAATCATCCTTCTGACTACTCCAGCACCTTCCATTCCTAGGGCCTCCAAAAGCCTGCCAGCCCTCCCCACCTTGCACCTCAGAGCTCCAAGCAGATGTGACATTGGGGGAGGGGTGAAAGCCGCTCTCCGCGGGCTCCAATACCAAGCAGAGACAGCAACAGTCGAAGCCAGGGAGGAGGGAGCTTCCAGGAACGACTCAAGCCCATTTTCCAAAAAGAAAATGTCACTTTCCTGGATGAACAAGAAACTCACAGGGTTAAGAAGTCTAGGACCCAGTCAGGCAGATGGGGGATGGAAACTGAGCACCCCAGCTGGCCTTGCTCTGACCTGCCTCGCCCCACACTCAGTCTGGTAGAGTGCAGAGGTATGGGGGCGGGGTGACCCTCAAAATCTACAGCTCCCTCCCATAAGAGCTGCTAGTGTCCAGCGTAGAATGGGATTGAGACCCAGCCCCTGAGGGTTAGGGCTTGATGTTATAAAATCATTACCATTTATCCGATACCTGGCTGAGGGTTGACAGTTGACTTGTCGGGTCTGATCTCGGTTGCGCTCTAATGGAACGAAAGGGCCTGACGGTGGGAAAGAACGCCACCCCCAACACCCCTCCCCCTCGTCAGCAGGTCCCTGGGTGAGTGTGCAACAGGGGCAGTTCTCCACTCCCACCTCATTCCCCTGTAAAGGCTTGCAAAACAACCTGTAGGAAGGCACGTCCCCTCCTTTCCTCCCACCCTCTTCCCCAACGGCGAACGGATTTTCCCTTAGCTGCGCCCCGGACCCAAACGAAGCTGAGCCGGCGAGCTCCGGCGCCGCGGGAGAGGACTGGG
Source organism: Eonycteris spelaea (assembly GCA_003508835.1). Taxonomy (NCBI): domain Eukaryota; kingdom Metazoa; phylum Chordata; class Mammalia; order Chiroptera; family Pteropodidae; genus Eonycteris; species Eonycteris spelaea. The sequence continues at coordinate 512,389 of PUFA01000160.1, read as the reverse complement.
CGCGGCAGCTCGACTGATCCCCATCCAGTGCCCCAGAAAGCCCCACGCGGACGCTGGGATGGGGTAGGGTGTCCCCTACCCGCACCTCTGGCAGAGCGGCTGTAAAACACCTCCGGCGCCCGCCTAGGAGCGTGCATCCTTTGAGGAGACTTCGGTGGCTGCAGTGGCGTCTACCTAGGGAAATGCAGCCGCCGCAGCCGGCTGGCCCCACTCGGGCCCCAGAACTAGCCTGCGCTGAGGAGGAAGAATAAAACATAAAACAGGGGCGAGCGGAATCGCGAGGTCGGCCCTTGCCTGAGCTTCATTAAGGAGCCGCGCGCGCCCCCAGGCTGGGAATGCGGAATGGACACGTGGACAGGGGAGGGGGAACTGGAGGTGGGGGGAGTCTCCGTGGCGCGCGAGTCGTGGGCTGCGCGCTCCGAGGCCACGTGACCACGGGGAATCTGGGAGGGGGAAGCGAGCGCGCCAGGCTCTGCGCCCGCTACTGCTGGGGTGGGCGCTGAATCCCGGACGGGGGAGGAGGGAGGGCGAGCGCGAGTGTGTGTGTCTCTCTCTCTCGAGTCATTTACGGCGGAGCAGCCGGCGTGAGCGCCGAGGCGGCGGCGGCTGCTTCGTGCAACTGTGGCTCCCCCCACCTCCTCTTCCTTTTTGCTCCTTGATTCTTCTTCTCCCCCACACACGTCCATGGGGAGCCGGCCCTCCTCCCGGCACCTCCTCTCCGCTCGTCCCCTTAGGCATCAGCTGCCGCCTCCCTGGCCGGGCTGCGCGGGCGCCGGGTTCCCTGGCCCCTGGCGTGGAGCCCAGGTCTTGCCGCCCGCAGCCTGGGCTGGCGCGGCGCTCCGCTCGCCCCAACTGACTCCGAGAGAGAGCGCCAATGCCCGGCTGCACCGAGATAGCGAGCGACCCGGCGTCCGGGGGCAGGGCGGGGGCGGTGGGGAGAAGGAGACGTCGGAGATTCTGAACCCTGGAAAAGTTCAAGGTTTGTGTAGGTCCCCCGGGAAAGGCAAAGAGCGAGGCTGAGCAGTGTGCCCCTCTGCTGAGGCAGCGAGACCTGGGAGGAGAGGGGGTCGGCCCGGAGCTGCTGTGGGCTGACCGAGCCCCTCTCCATCCTACTACGCCTACAGCGGGAAGGCTGGAGTCGGCTCCCAGGGCAGGAAGGCTGGGGTCAGGCTTTCCCGCTCCCTCAATTTCCAAGCCCCATCTCCATGGAGCAGCCTGTTCCGGCCGCGCCACCCTCGCCCCAGCCGTGGAGCTGCTGCCCCGGCAGGCGGAGCTGAGCCGGCCTGTGTGCAGCCTGGGCCCTGGTCGAGACTGGAGAGAGAGCACTGGAGCTCAGTGAGCTCCGCGCGGGGATAAGCCGCTGGCCACCCGCCTCGGGCATTCCGTCCCGGCGTCGCGTAGGGTGGTGGCGACCCGCATCGCCGGTCTCAGCACTGCATGGAAACTTTTCCTTCTCCAGATGGATTAAAGTTGCCTGGATTTTCTTTCTTTGCGAAAGAAATTCATTTGCACCTAACCTGGGATTTTTATGCTGGAGCTGCTGCAAGGCGCTTGGAGGAAAGAAGCCGCGCTATCCATGAGGGTTTACGACCGAAACCGAATAAATTGGAGCTGTGTTGGAAATCGGCACCCTCGAGCGAGTTCGGATTCGAGCTGGGCCCGGGGCTGGAGGATCCAGCACTTGGCTCTAGGCAGCCCGCGAGACGCCAGCGGCGATCGGGCCCCGGGACCGCACGTGCTGCTCCCCCCTCGCCGCACAGATCCTGCAGGGGGCACCAGCCGGGGAGGTGGAGGCTCCTCCTGCCGCGAGCGGCGCCCCCACCGGCTCCGAGGGTGTAGCCGGCGGCGCCTGGGACGCCCCCCTCCCCAAAGTGTCCCCGAATTGCACTCGCTGCCCCCCAGAGCCTCAGCAGAGACAGCTGGACGCCACGGCCATCCTGAGTTGGATGTGACCAAGCCAAGCCTGGGGCCAAGCCGTCGTCGACTGTTGCCCCCTCGGTCCTACCCGCTCGCGCCTCGGCCATGGCCCCGGGGATGTCAGGCCGCAGCGGCGCCGCCCTGCTCTGCCTCTCGGCGCTGCTTGCCCACGGTAAGTGTCTCGGCGCGGACTCGGGTGTGAAGATGCGGCGATCGCCGCTGGAGGGGCACAGAGGAGACTGGGGAAAGGCGAACCCCCACCCACGGACTCGAAGCCACCGCTCCTAGCGTGATATCTCAGGCTGCATTTCGAGTTACCTCCAGCCTCCAAGCCCTTTGGCGGGAGCTGAGGATGCGAGCCCCGCCCTGGGGATCGAGCCCAGCCCAGGAAAAGGGCGGGTGGGGTGGAGTAGGGATTACTCCAGTCCTCTCCTCCTTAGAAAGAAGGGTCCAAACCGAGTGTCCGGGGCGCGTCCGCCCACGGACATCTCTAAGGATCCGAGGGACAGTGTCCGGGCCGCCCCTCTTGCCACTCCCTTCGCTGCAGCCAGCGGGACTGGGAGCTAACGGGGCCCGCGGGGATCGTGTCTTCCCTCGTACCTAGCGCGCAGGCGGGTGCGGGGCGCCACCCGCTACCTCGCTTCCTGCGGCGGTCCCCGAGAAGGGAAGCGACCGACAGGCACTCTAGGAGCCGCGGTGGCTCGCCCGCCCGCCGTCCTGTGAGCTGCATCTAAATGGCCGGCTTAGCCGAGCCTGGAGGGCGGGGATCTGGGCAGCGGGCGCAGGCTGGGGCGGCGGACGGCGCGCGGAGCGACCGGGCTCCGCGCTCTCGCGTTCTGCAATCTGTTGCGTCTGCTCTCCAGGCTTGCCCTGGGCTCCACGGGAGAGGGGGTGGCAGAGGGAGGGGCCGGGTTGGCGAGCTTTGGCAGTGGGACAGCAGGGATACACGGGTGGGGAACAGAGGGTGTCTGAACAGCCCCCGATCGTGAGAACTCGGATCCGACGGGAGGAGCTGCAGCGGGCCTTCTTCAAGCTGGAGGCGCTCTAGGAGGCGAGGGGAGCACACCGAGGGGGGCGGGAAGGAGCTGGGGAGAAAGAAGAATAGAGAAGAGAGGCCCCTTCTCCCTCCCGACATGAAAGCAACAGGCCTGGGACGCATTTCCCTAAGCAGCAGGGCGTGGGGTGGAGGGAGGGGCGTTTCATTGCCCTACGCTGAGGAGTGAGCCTAGACAGGCTGGAGAGGGCCGTAGACGGAGTGGGCAGTGGGCCCTCCGCGTTGGTGAAGACTTTCAAGGTGTCGTGTTCCGCTGTTGCCCACATCTGCCACGTCCCTAGGGACCTTCCTGAACTGCTGTGAGGCGCCCAAGGTCTCTAACCAGGGGCCCCTCACCCTGACCCAGGCCACACTCTCAAGGTTGGAAGCAGAAGGAAAGGAATGGCCCTGGGAATCTAGGGTCCTGAGGCTAAGGGAGGGGCGGTAAAGGTTGACCTCCCTCTACCGTGCCTGGCTTCTTCCATGTTGGGAGTTGATTTGCCAGCAGTTCACTACACCCAGCCAACCTCAGTTCTTGATCAGAAGGGTGGGCCTGGTAACATTGAGGGGAGGCCAGGGGAGAATGCAGCTGGGAACCCCAAAATCTCAGCTTCATATGCAAGGCTGAAGGCGGGGAGGTATTGGGCTTTGCATGTCTGCTCCCTTGATCTTGGGGGTCTACACTGTGACCCAGCCCTGGTGAGCAGGGAGTTCGGGCACCTGGCAGGGGGAAACTGAGTTCAGGCCTAGATCTAAGTGTGGTCCTGCCCCCCTGCTGCATCTTGCTGCCAGAGTTCTCTTTCTAAAGCCCTGGGCCATGGCCCCACCCCCAGGCAGTTCAGAAACTCTCACTAGGTTCTCATTGCGCACCTTCCTGTGCCCTCAACCTGGTACTGAAGAGCCTTTCTCCTCCCTCACCTGCCAGAACCCTGCCTGCTTCCTAAGACCCAACTTCAGCTATCTTGGTACTGCTTTTCTTAGAGCAGCAGCAATCTGCCTTGTTTCCTCCTCAGATGCCAGTGTCTTCTCATGCCTCGTTAGTCCTGGAGTGGTGGCAGCAGAACCATGGGCTGATTCTTCTCTGTCCCTCTAGATAGCCAGTGCCCAGTAAGAAGCTGTGTGAGGGACGAGGTCTCCCACTAGGTAGGCATTTTCCCTTCCTGATTACCCATCTGGCTCTCTTTCCCAGTTCCTTCCCTGAGTCTTCATCCTCTGCTTCAGTCTCCCCTTCCTCAAGGAAGAGTGCCAGATGCTTAAAGCTTGGGAACCTCCCAGATGGATAATGGCCAGAATCACTGCAGTTTCTCCCCCCCCCCCCAAAAAAAAAAACCCGTCTCCCCTGGGCCTTTCTCTTTCAGGGCTGCCTAACATCCACCCACCCCAACCGCCCTCTGTTCAGGAAAAGGGTATATGGATTTATCCTCACTTCCAGCTAACTCTTAGTTGGGAGTTCTGGGCTCTTCGAAGATGCTGGGGTGTGGAAGCAGTTGCAGATTTTTGTGTCTGGCAGGCCATTGGGGCCGCAGGGTTCTGACCACACAGCCAGACTGGGAGCCAGGCAGCCTGCGTTTCTATCTGACTCTGGTGCCGTCAGGCAGAGTGACCTTGGGCTGCCTCCCTCATGTTCCCCGTCTTCCACAAGCAGTGTGGCCTCCGGCCCATCCCTTCCCTTCTCACTCTCTGCCAGAACTGCTGAGCAGATACAGAGTCCCATTACCTTTCAGGGCCCAGCTCATCCTGTGGTGTGGCAGCCTCTACCCTGCTCCCAATTCTCAAGGCCTCTACCAGAGAACACCTGAGAAGTCCACTTTCCTGCATCTGGTCTTTGGGGAGGTTTTCTGCTCCATTTTTAGTTTGAACAGTTTAGGGGAGCAGGATGGTGGTAAAATCTGTTGCTAACCCCGTACTCAGTAACCTTCTGCCTCCCCGCTGCCTGTAAGATCAAAGATACATTCTTTGCCCCTGCCTTCAGGATTCAAGGCCCTTTATGATCTTGTCTCAAGCTACCTCTTCACTTCTTCCCTCCACCCTCCATTTATCTTATGAGGGATCGTTTTCTCACCTTCTTGCCTTTCTACTTTTGCACCCACCAGATCCTCCATCTGGAAAACTCTGCCTCCTGAAATTCTCACCTAGCCTTCAAAGCCCAACTCAAACATCACCTCCTCCAGGGAGTCTGCCTAGATTACCCCTTAACTTCCCCCCAGCAGAAACAATTGACCTCTTTCTGGTGTATCCTTGGCCCTTCATGCTCCCTCTGCAGCATTCTTCATGGTCTGCAGTACCCGTGTGTGAAGGACATGTGTGGGCATATTTATACGTGACCCCCACATACCTGCATTTAGTGCAGAAACCATGTCTTCTTGGTTTTTGCCTCACTCTCTAATGTTTGACATATAGTAGAAGCTGAGAAGATATGAATATAGAAGATGCTGGGAAGACAATTCTATATTGGGGGGCCACCCCAGTGTCAATTGAAAAGGGAGCTCTGGGGTATAGGGCAGAAGAGGAGAAGAGAGGAGACAGGCAGAGACAGGCAGAGACACCAGGAAGAGAGCAAGGGGTTGGGGCAAGGCCATGCCACTCCCCTTGGGTAGCACATACGGGATACGTGCATCTGGGATGACATGTGATAACACAGCTCCATAGCATATGAATATAGTATCCCATGGCACTCTGAATACATGATCGCAAATGCATGTGTCCTCTGGCAACCCCGAGTTTCTCCTCCAGGTTGTGTCCACACTTTGCCCACCCCAAGCTCTGGGATCCTTGGAGATGGAGGAGGGATGAAGCAAGAGGACAGAGTCTGTGCTGGGCACCGGACAGCTCCCTCACTGCTGTAGTGAGGAATGATGCCTGTCCCCCACCCCACACACCCATCTTCTTCCTGGCCACACAGAGCCTTTCGCCACAACACAGCCTTGTAATGTTTAAGACCAGTAGGTGGGGATGTGTTATAAACTTGGTGGCAGAAAATGAGCTTTACTGGAATCCATTCTGAGGACAGCTCAGTGTTTGGCTGTAGGAGGTAAGGCCACTTTGGAAGAGCAGGGTGGGACCTGGGCATCTCCTCAGCCCTCGCTGGGGACCTGTCTGGAACTGGTAAACCCCAGGCCTGAGTTTGGTAGCGAGTGCTCATGATGCTGCAGAAATTGAGATTCTGAGAAACACCAACTCCAGCCACCAGGGTCTGCCTACCCAATGTGGGCGGGGGTGTGTGCTGGGGTGAGGGTCTTGCTTTGTTGCCCTACACATACTATTGTCCATCCACAGCACTGAAATGAATGAGATCACAGAACCATCAGATCCAGCCCTTGTGTGGATAGGAAATGGGCACTCAGAGGGAAAGGGACTGGCCAAGTCATCCTATCCAGTTGGGTGGAATCAACTAACACCAGAGCCCAAGGGGGTTCCTGGATTAGCAGTCTGCTCCCACCCCTCAGCAGAGATTCCATCACCTCTGTTATCCCTCTCTCTATGGCTTCGTCCCAAATATGCTTCTGGCCTCAAACTAGCTCGGGTCCAGGAAGGCTTGCCAGTAGCTTTAAAAACCTTGCCGAGGATTGCCAAGAGGATGTGTAGGGGTTCGGACCTGATCTTCAGCTCCCTTTATGAGCTCAAAGTCTAGATGAGGAAATGAGAAAAGGCCTCGATTCTTGAAAATGAAGACTTTGAAATTGTCCTCAGACACAGCAGACAGGGGTTCACATCCTGACTTTGTTATAACTTATTGCACACCACAAGGAAAGTCACCTCCCTCTCTGAGTCTTTTCCTCTGCTAAGTGAGAGGTCAGCGCCCCTCCAAACTCTCTTGTTCGGTGATGGAAGAAGCCTCTCATTCCAGTCTCTCATGTTTCTCCACCCTACACCATGCCTCCCTTCACTGAAGCCCACGGCATATACCAACAGGATTACGATTCTTCTTCCTCATTCTCTCCCCAGGATCCCCCTCATTCTTTTTCGCAGTACTCAGTACAGAATTTTAATAAGAGATTAATGAATCAATTGGTATTTTTTAACAGAAAATACATTTTTTTTTGTTTTCTTTCTGGCTTTAAATGTAAAGTGGGCTCCTTATCATCAATTCAGCTGGCTGTGCATATTCCAGCAGTCCCCAAGGATGGGCTAGTGTATCAGGGAAAACCAACACTCCACTAGCTACTGCACCAGTCTCTGGGAGAGAAAATGCCAGCTGAGGAGGCACTGGACAGGTGAAGCTACGAGTAACAGAGAGTGGACAAGCCCCCTCTGACACAGGCTGAGTCAGAAGTCATTTTCTCCTTTCCTCTGGCGTTTGCCTCTTTCAGCTCTTCCTCCTTCCTCCCCCACTGCACACCTCCCAAAACACACACACACTCACACTCATCTCTCTCTCTCTCTCTCTCTCTCTCTCTCTCCTCTCTCTCTCTCTCTCTCTCTGTCTCTCTCATCTCCACCCCAGGCCTGCTGGTGGCAGACAATCTAGCAGAATGAAGTGGAAATGGAAGCAATTACCTGGATTTCAATGCTTGTTGCACGAATGAATGAATTCAAGAATGACTAATTCAGTGCAAAAAAGGGTAGAATATGTAATTGAAGATAATCCCTTTTTTGGCTAATTATCTAGATAATCATCTGTCTTTGGAAAGTTCTGTTTTTTATCAAACTTAAATCCTTCCTGCTGCATTCTCGCCCACATCTTTTTGGCCTGTGAGGGTGGGCAACTGGTTATTCTCTTCTCTTAAATGACTTTTCCTGTTCAGTTCAAACTGAAGGCAGCGGGAAGGCTGTGTGCTTACTGAGGAATTTCTCAGCTTATCTCTGTTTCCTGGGACCATCTCCCAGGCTCCTCAGAGCTGGGGAGAGTACATGCCCAAGGTTATTACCTGATAACTGGGATGACATTCAAAATGGTCCAGGTTCTCAGAGGCATCTCCATCTAAGAATCCAGGTCTAAACAGCATCAGACCCCACAGGCAGGCTGCTGACCTGAGAGACAAACAGGCAGGTAGACACCCTTAACCCTGAATCCTCCCCAGGGACCCCTACAGGTGTCAACCCTAGGTCAGCCACAGTTACGCTGAGTGACATCCTCTCTGCTTTTCTGAGAAGCATCAGGGAAGAGGGGAAATGGTTTCTGCCCCGAGGAGTGCCCAGCATAACAAGGGACACATTTCTCATCTTCAGAGAGGCTTTAGTCCTACAAGAAAGGGGACAGCCCCACCCTCAGAGGTAGCCGTTTCCCTTCCCATGTCTGACGGTGAGAGACAAGATGACCACCTTGTCAAGGTTGTTAGACCCACCTTGCAGGCCTCCTCCAGTCCCCAGAGCTGTTCGGGAGCCTGGCTCTGGGCCAGAAGCGAGTGCCTTTGGGTGGCTTGATAAAGATAGTGCAGCGGATTTCCGGCGGGAGTAGTGTCGGTGGGAGTGGCAGCACAGGCGACCTGCCGAGGCCCCACACAGTCACGGGCACACACGATCCCATACGCTTGAGAGTTCTCATGGTTCTTCGAGTTCAGAGCCATGATCTATCTGGTCTCGCAGCAAGCCGCTAGGTGAAGGCGGTGATTGTGATCCCCATTGTAAAGAGGGGAAAACTGAAGCTCAGCAGAGTCCTGGCCACCCAGCTCTTGAGGTCAGGTTTTCTGACCCTGAATATGGCGGTCTCTTGCCATCCACTGTGCCTTGCAACATATAAGAAATAAGCCCAGACATGGACACAGACATGTGGACCCATAACCTGAGTGCGCCCCCCACATCTGGCCCCACTCATTTCGGTCTCGCCTTGAGGCCCTCCCTTCTCTGTGGCTTCTTCCAGTCCCTTGAATGCATCATATTCTTTTCTATGTCAGAACCTCTGTACATGCTATGCTTTCCCTCTGACCAGATCACTCTTCCACCCATCTCCTACTAGCCTTCAGGCGGTGTATCCACACTTCCTCTTGGAAGCCCACCCTGATTCTCAGATGGATAAAACCAATCTCTGCAACTCATTGCTGATTTTCCTTGTGTGTACCGCACTGCTTGACCTCTCTGCTGCCATTAGCTCAGGTGGACCTAGAAGGTGGGTGGCCCCTCTTCCCTGTCACTGTACTCCCGGGCTCTGCTGGCATGTCTGGAGCAAAGTAGGCATTTACTGCTGGCAGCGAGTCAATGATGCGCACTGTGTACTACTTGTGCACATAGATACCTTCCTGTCACTCAGCAAGGATTCAGTTAGTGCTTATGATGGGCCGGCATTTGGTCTTAATCTGCGACTACAACAAAATCCCTGCACTCATAAGCCTATGTTCTTATGGGGCAAGCAGAAAGCAGACAGTAAATAGTGAATATATAAATAAGTGAATTACATAATCTGTTAGAAGGCATAAAGTGTTAAGGAAAATAAAAGGAGAATAAGAGGAGGTGGGAATGCCGTGTGTGTGTGTGTTGTGTGTGTGTGTGTGTGTGTGTGTGTGTGTGCTCGCGCGCACGCGCACGCGCGTATGTGTGTTGGGAGGAGTTGTGCAGCATTCAAAGGAATGCTCAGGTGATAAAGTGTCAGTAAGCCACCTGAAGGAGGGGAGAGAGCAAACTAAGCAAATATCCAAATATTACGAGGGACCAGCCCTGGGGAGGAGTGGGCTGTGACATTTAAGGTACAGCAAGGGGTCTGGCGGGGCTGGAGCTTAGGGCAGATGGAGAGGGTGGGGAGAATGAAGGAAGGAAGGAGACCCTTTAAAGACATTGACTTGTGGGCTGAATGAAACTGGGAGCCATAGCAAGGTTTGGAGCAGGAATACCTGCGCTGACCCACAGGAATGGGGACTGGCCCTCAGAGCCACAGGGAGGGACCTCTGTCTGCTCTCTTCAGCCCCTGTCCTTCACAATTCTGGCTGTGGCTGCTTTTTCTCACCTCCAGCCACCCATTGGGGAGCAGGGACAGGGCCAGGATGTGCAGGGGGCACACTGCAGCAGAGACCACCTGAGGCCTGGCAGGCTGGTTTCCAGGCTTGTCCGGCCAAACTAGCCTTGTGGCCATCTGGGCCTCTTCCGTGGGTGGGGCCTCCTGTCTGTAAAATGGGGCTGTAGCGCCAGGTGCTTCCACAGCTCTTCTTGCTCAAACCCCCACTGTCACTGCCGTGATGGGGGCCAAATGCCATTGCCCTCATCTCTGGTGGGACATGTGGGATTCCAAGCAATCCTGCTTCCTTCGCGGATTCTGACTATTTCATTATCTACTTTACAAAAAAATGTGCTGTGGAGATGAAGGGTAACATGCCCTTGTTTGGGCAGTGATCTTACATCTCCCTAATTGGGGGAATATGATGTCTACATCTCTTTTGTTCAGGGAATATAAAATCCAGTTTCTCTGGATCCCTGAGTGCCTGGCAGTGACACTGGGTTACCTGTTGCTTTGACCTCTCCGCTGTCCCTGTTTTATGTCTGCAAGTGTTCAGTTGGCAGCCCCCTCCCCCCACCACCAGCCCCTGCCATGTATGACCGCTGCAGCCCGTGCTTCTTAGCCAAGGAGGTGACCTGCCTCAGGTAACCCATGCTCTCCTCTGCCCTGTGGGGAAAGACAGGCTTATGGAACCTTTGTCCAATAGGAAGGAACTCTTGGATTGGAAATAGGAAAAATTGCCATTTTCTCAGCTGCCAACACAGCAGAGAAATGATCTCAATTTTCTGTGGTTGTTCTCAGCAGGAGAAAACTGCCAGCAACCAGCCCCGTGCATGAGATCTGAAATGCTGGGGAAAGGGGGCCAGAGCTGGGGGAGGTGGTGGGGAGAGAAGCAGAAGGGACTGGCCATGGTGCAGAGGGCTGGGCTCCCTACATGGGCACTGCAGCCCTCCTGCCTGGGAAGCCCTCCCCACTCCAGCCCCACGGACCGCAAACCTATTGGAGCAGCAAACAGAACTATCTAGTTATCTTAATAGTCACTTCTATTAACTGAGCACCTACTATGTGCCACACCCGTGCTGGGCCCCAGGAATCCATTCCCTGGGAGCCAGCAGTATACTCTTCTGTTTTGGCTTGGTCCTGATGCCCATAGCTTTCCTTCTCAGTGTTTCCCTAAACTGGCTATCAAACAAACTTCTTGGCTTCATCACTTCCTGTATGATTTTGACAAGTTACTTAACCACTCTGTACCTCAGTTTCCTTATCTGCAAACGAAATAATGGTACCTAACTTATAGGGTTGCCGTGTTGATTAAATGAGTCATGATTCCATGTCAAATATTTAGAATAGTGCCTGGCTCATATTAAGTGTCTAAAATAATAGTCATTACTATTATTGTTTTAGTATTATTAGTACATGTCAGACACTGTGTTACGTGAAAAATGAAGAAAACACAAGACACTTCCACGGTGATATCTGGGGAGATGAGCCATGTCTGCACAGATCGTGATAAAATGCAGTCATGGATAGGTTGGAAGGGCTACAGGGTGTTGTGGAGGAAGAAAAATCTCACAATTGTTTGTGGGATCTGGGGAGGCTTCATGGAGGAAGCACCACTTCAGGAGGCCTTATCCAAGTTAGAGAACGCTTCCTCTGAAGACTAAGAAATCGGCATCTGCCGTGTGTCTGATCCCCTGGGAAGACAGGCATGCAAGTAAACATGGCCACTGGCCTTCCAGGTCTGAGTCCAGCGGGGAGAGAGCCACCGCCGCTGTGAAGGAGTAGCAGCGATCTAAGTGCAGAGGGTACGTGGTTGGTGATTCTGATTTTACATAGGTGACCTTTAGGAACTCTCAGAACCGTGACCCAGTTTTTCATGGAGCGCATGGGAGCTGTTACGTGTTATGGAGCGAGGGAGTGACTTGATCAGAGCAGGGTTCTCAACAGTGACGTGACTGGGGACAATTTGCAGACTGGAGTGATGTTGACAGCAGCTGTTGCAACAGCTGATCTAGGGAGCGAGGGCTCTCGGGATGGGGAAGGACTGCTAGAAGTCATCGGAGTTTCTGACCGCGTGGAAAAAGCCCGCTCTTAAGACCAGGAGACAGATCTGAGCGCCGGCTCTGCACGTGCCAGGGACCTGATTTCTCTTTTCTCCTCCTTGGTTTCCATCTCTGGAAGACCGGATGGCAAACATGAGGTGCAGAGCCTGCCGTACGAGGCTCGGTATTTGGAGCTGTCTTGATTATTGTAGCAGCTAAGGCCCAAGAGAGAAGGCCCTTGCCTATGGCTCACAGCCAGGTCTGACCCCCGTGCAGTACTTTACTGTCCAGTCAGGAATCCTGGGGAAAGTGGCTGAGGGGGAGAACTGAGAGAGGCGAGACCCACCCCACCACTCTTGATTGGAGGCTCAGCCTCCCTCTTCATTTCTCGCCCTCATGGCAGCCAGGGGCTGAGGGGTCAGATCGGTGCAGGGGCCACTGTCAGTTTTGGGCTCCAGGAGAGCCTCAGAAGGAAGCAGCATGTCAGAGGATGGTGATGGGGTTGCGTGTGGAACAAATGGAGGTTGGAATCCTGCCCCGCTAAGTGTAGCCGGGCGACCCAGAAGCCCATGCCCACCTGGCTCCTTGACCTCGGCTTCCCCATCTGCTGAATGGCAAAACTAGCATCATCTCCCCCTGGCCGGGCTGCTGCAAGGATGCGATACCACAGTGCGTGCGGCAGTGCCCAGAACAGAAGCTGCGTGCCTGCTGGAGGGCTCGGCACACGTGGTGGGTTCGCTTTCCTTCCTTTCTGCCAGGAGCCAGGCCTTGCTGCTGGAAGCACGTTTAAGACAGTGCCAGAGACTTCCCAGAGAGCGTTTGCTGGTGGTTGGTTTGTTTTGCTTTGTTTGGGGTCTGATTTTTCTTACCCTTGATGCCTCCTAGCAACATCCTAGCTGCTTCCTCCTAGCTGCTTGTTTTAAGAACAGCAGTGGCCAGCTGCCGGCCCCTCTCCCTCCCTCCCTTCTCCCTTCTTCCTTCCTAAGAAAACAGCCACAGACATGGCCCCCATTCCAAGTGCCTCTCCAAACCCAGGGTGGAGGAGGCTTTCCTGGGTTGGGCAGCTGGCCCCACCGTGATGCCCGGGACTGGCTGGCGAGGCCACTGTTTCCCAATATGTGCCTCTCCCCTACTGCAGCCCCAAGGTGGGAATAAAGGCTTCCTGTACATCAACGAGGCAGGCCACCTCTGCCTCCCCAGGGAAACTCATGCCATTGCCAGAAATCAGGTCTGGGGTTGTAGGGAGTCTCTGACCCAGAACCCAGGCATCCCTAAAACACATGCTCTGATCCATCCTGCAGCCTGAAAGCATGTGGAGACCACTCCTGGTCCCAGAGGTGACCCCCACCCCACCCTGCTCTGCAGTCTCAGGTTCCTCATCCGCAAACAATAGGAAGAAAACACACCTGCCCTGTTAGGGGGGGTTGACGTGGGTCACTGAGATGGTGTGCCTGCTGGCACCATCTGAACTCAGTGCAGGGTCACTGTAACCGTTTATTAGTCATCGTGACCCCGTAAGATGAATGAGAATCACCTCTCACCACCTGACCCACCCCGAGGGCCCTCGGCCCCCAGCCTCCCACTGTGCTCTTCCTCCGCCTCCGGTGTTCTCCGCTCCACGGCTGTTCGTTCTCTCAGCCAACTGCGTGCCCTCTGACGAGTTCTTTGCCACTGCTGGAGTTTACATTCCCTGCCTTTGAAAGCTAGGTTTACTGAGGTGGATCAGTGCTGTCCAGTGGAAATAGACCACAAGCCACGTAGGTAATTTCAATTTTTCTAGTTATCTCATGAGCAAACGCAAAAAGAAACAGGTGAACAGAATTTCAATGACGTATTTTAACCAATACATCCAAAAGATTCTGTCAACATGTCATCTGTATGGACATTATTAATGAGATACTTTACATTTTAAAAATTTTGTATTAAATCTTCAAAATCCTTGTGCGTTTTGTACTACATCACGGCACATCACAATTCTAACTGACCCCATGTCGGCTGCTCGGTAGCCACATGTGGCAAGTGGCTGTCCTTCTGGACAGTGCAAAGCTAGGTGTTTCCAGGGCCCTGGAGTCAGTGGTCTGGGCACTAGTGAGCTGGGCCACTCTTCTTTCTGAAGACCCTTGGAGAGTCGCTGCCCGACAGGGCACCTTCTCAGCCCTCCCCCGGCCCTGGTGTGATTCATGCTGGCCGTTGCAATCCCCCATTGAGGCCACTTTTCCTCCCTCTCTGCCTGGAGAGGCTGTAAACTGCAGGTCAGACCAACTCGCCCTCCTGCTCAGAACCCTCTACCTCACTGACAGCAAAGTCAAAGTTTTCGCAGAGACTGACAAGACAGCATGACCTGTTCCTTTACCCGATGACACCTCTGTGACTGGATTTTCCCTCTCACCTCACTCTGCTCTGGCCACACTGTCCTCTCTGCTGTCCTCACACATGCCAGGCACCGAGCCTCAAGGACTTGGCCCTTTGCTGCCCCTCTGCCTGGCCTTTTCCCACAAATAAACACGTCTCATCTCCCCTGCTTCCTTCAGGTTTCCACCCAAATGCATCTTAGCGGAGTGGGCCTCCCCACCCTCTCTGTCCCTCGCCCTGCTCCTTTCTCCTTCGCCTGACATATTGTGCAGGTATGTGTCTGCTCGTTCATAGACTGACAGCCCCTCCCCCACTGAAATGGAAGCCCCCGAAAGCAGAGGCCGTATCTGTGTCATTCACTGCTCCGTTCCCCACACCCGGACTGGACCGAATGAATCAAAAGGCTGCTCCTTCTCCTCTCACCCTTCCACCCAGGGGGCCACCCAGGGTAGAGAGATCTGGGAACTAATTGGGTGACAGGGACCAGAGCTGGGAAGTTTATTCCTTCATTCACTCTTTCATTCATTCATTCATTCATTTACATGCTCATCTGCCATATCCTAGGCTTTGTGGTCTTGGGAAAATTACTTCCCTGCTCTGTGGCTCGGTTTCCAAATCTATAAAATGGGATAATAAGAGCTTGATGTTTGTTGTTGTTATAGGGTTTCCTCATAAGGGGTTGTTGTTGTGAATAAACAAATCAATGCACATAACCTGCTTGGAGCAGTGCCTGGCTTATAGTAAGTGCTTAATTAAAGAAAGCTGCAGTTTTAATCAGCACATGGTTTTGAACGCCTGTCTACTCCGTGCCAAGCACTGTGCCAAGCACTAGTCTGAAGCAGTGAAGACACGGTTAATGGTGTCTTGGACACTGATGCAGGACAAGAATGCAAAGAATTTCAGTGCCGTGTAATCAATGCCAGGGTGACAGAGGTGCAAGGGATGGACCCCACCTGGACTTCGGAGAGGGGCAGGTGCAGATTCCTGCCATTTTGCAGCCCAAATCTCTGTGAACTGGTGAGTCCAGACCCAGCAGCGGCATGAGATGGCCGTCCACGGGCGGGTCCAGAGCCCACCCAATTGCGATAGTGTGCTGCAGTGTAGGGCCCCGCAGCTAGGGAACCTTGGCTTTGCCACCCACCCGCAGGGGAGTCACTTCGGTTCCATAAGCTTCAGCCTTCTTATCTGTAAAATGGGCTAATAACAAACAGCACCGACATCTTAGATCATGGGGATACGGTGAGCTAATGTATGAAAGGCCCAGCACAGCCTGATGCTCAAGATGCTATCATTACCCTCACCATTGAAGCACTGGCTACAGGGAAGAGAGACAGTGTGACCCTCCTAGGGCAGTGCCCTGCGTGCAGCTGGCGCTCCATTAGTGCTTGTCAAATGCACTGAAAGCTGGTTTGCACCCTAAAATCCTCTCCGTACTGTGCACCGAGGGGTTGCCCAGTAAGGTGAGGTACTTACATTCGAAGAACCGTAGGTTGGAGGAGCTGGATGGGAGCTCCAGGCCCCTCTTCCCAGCCCCACTGGAAAGGTGGGTAGACTAAGGTCAAGAGAGGAGACTATCTTAGCCCAACTCACACAGCAGCAGGGCGAGGCAAAGCCAGGAGTAAGGCCAGGTCCCCATGCCCAGCCCAGTGGGCACGCTTCCCGTCTTCAGGGGTTTTGCGTGTAGATGGGGGAGGGCAGCACGGCCAGCAATTGTGGGAAGCTGGTTGGTCACATATGGGGCTCCTCACCTCCTGTTTCCCCAGGGGCTGTATCTGGGGGACTGCCTCAGCAGGCATGGTGTTTACACAGAGTAACCAGATTCCACGTTCAATAATCACATCACAAACAGCATGAAATGTACCTGTGGGGAAGGCTTTGCTAAATGCGCAACCAGTTTTATTGTCCTTCCATTCCTCTCCCTAGGACCCCCACTCCTCTCCCTCCCACAACATACACACGTGTATACCAACACAGACGTGACCTGCATTCCCCAGGCATCTGGCTCAGGCTTCTGATCCCCGCCCAGTGAGGACCAGTTGCGTCGTCAGCCTTAGAAGAGTTATTTCTCCTGTCTAGGGGGTGGACAAGAGGAGTGGGTATTTGAAGGTCCTTACCCCTGAAGTTCCCCACCATTCCCCAGAGAGACCAAGGAACGTGAAGCCTTTGGCAGTTCCAAAACGCCTACCACATACCTTATCACACCTTATCACCTTATCACAGGTAATCTTGATCCCCATTGTATGGATGAGGTTTAGAGAGGAGAAGTAACTGGCCCAGGTCACAGACAGGGAGAGGCAGAGCAGACTCCAGACCATGTCTTCCACTCTCCCTGGGCCCTAACTCCTTGACTCTGTAGTTCTAGGTCCCAAGGCCCAGCCCCCAATGTCATAGAGGAAGCATCATACCCATTCAGCTTAATTCCAACTCACCACGCAAGTGCCTGATTACAAAAGAGAAAATTGAGGCACAAAATGCCTGGTTCATCCACTGGTATTGGCTTCCATCTTCCTCAAATGTCTCAGCCCTCCGCCCAGCATACACTCTGCCACCCATCCTTTTTCCTTGGTCCCTGGCTGCTGCCTCTGGGTCTCCCAGCCAGACTGGTCAGACCAGAGCTCTACAGGCCCTCCTGCCCCTCCCACATCCCTTAGAATCCAGATCCTTCTTTTCTATATCCCTGCAAAGCTCATCTACATAAAATCATCCCCGGTCCCTGCCTTTTAAAAGTCTTCATCTTTTCTCTTCTCCCTAAACGGCCCCTAAATGATTTCTGTAAATTGCTCTAAGTAGCTCAAAAAAAAAAAAAAAAAAAAAAAGGAAGAAAAAGAAAAGAAAAAGAAAGAAATAATAATAACTCAGTGACTGGCTGCCTGACCAGAATGTCAATGGCTGTCCTCCTGCCTGGCCGCAGCTCCCAGCTCCTTTCCGCCGCCGGCACTCAGACACATGGCCCCTTTGCTACAAATCCGGGAAGGGAGAGCACTGCCTCTGAGACCCAGCCTTGCCTCCGCTGTTAGGCAGGAGGCCGCCCAAGGCAGGTGCTTACCTCATCAACGGGGAGCTACTCAGGGCAGCAACACCCTTCCTTTCCTTTCCCCACCCCCTATCAAGCTGGGGACTCTCCAGCAGCAGCCTCCAGAGAAGACTGTGCCTCTCTCATCAGACGAGGGGCTTCCCCAGGAGAGACTGCCTGCTCCCTTCTGACGGGGTTCTCTCTGGGCAGGACTGCAGGGGGCACTCAGAAGCCCTGGTGATTCTAATTTAGCTTGTTCTGAAACCAGTTCCCCTATGGTCTCATTTCCTTCACCCCAGATGAGAAATCTGGGTTCTGATTCCTAGACTGGGCTCTCGTTTCATTGATTCAATCAAGCATTCATTCATTCATTCATTCATTCATTCATTCTACTAAAGCTTTCCAAATATATAATTACATACAATACAGATTATATATGACACAGATCGAAGCAGAGTTGCTGGTTGAATGGAGAGAAGTATCTCCCTGAGGTCCTGTAATGTCCCACCTTCCCTGTCACCCCATGGCAGCCCTGGAGACTCCCCCAGTGAGCCCAGGTGGCCCTTAGTCCACTTCATCCATCCCGAGGCCTCTCTATATTCTGCCATCAGAAGGATCTGGGTAATGCTGCTTGATAGGGGGCAGGCCTTTCACCTCTCTCCCATCAATTCTGGATCGACACTCAGTTTTCCGGGGGGGGGGTGAAGCCCATGAGAAGAATTGGCTTTTGCCCAGCTCCCCGCTAGAATCCTTGAACAAGTCCAGCCCCCAATTAGAAATGCAAGCATGAGAGATGCTCAGAACACCACAGGTGGGCCACCCCAGGAAATTCCCCGCTTGCCTCTGATGGAGGCTGGGATTGTTCCAGATGAGACGAAGCCCATTTGTCATCTCTTTGAACTCCCTTTGATGTAAAGGAGGAGGAAGGAGGAGAACAAACACAGACACAGCCCTTCGCTTCCTCTCCAGTTTAATTGGAACCCAATTAAGTGAATAATTGTTACAAATGTGAAATCACCTTCCACTGACTTGGGAATATAAGCCTGCGGGCATGAGCTTGAGTCTGCAGGATCCAGGCTGGGCCTCAGGTTAGGGCTTCCGTGGGGCAGGGACACGGTGACCTCCAGCACTCCTGACCCCCCGGGCTAGAAGAGATGCAGGGTAACCCAGGCCAGCCTCTGCTGCTGGAGCACAGCCTCTGGCCTCCAGCCTCAGACAGTCACATTCGGCCAATTGCATTGACCCATGATATGAGTTTGCCATCCCAGATCCCACAGACACTTGCTCTATCCGAGTCCAGGCAGATAGAAATAAGTGTCACAGCTGAGACATGGACACGGATCCCAAGGAAAAACAGAGAGGAAGGGAGCCAAATGGAGCATTGTAAGCCTTAGGCAAAAACTTTTAAGGAGTAGGGGGATGGGGTTTCTGGGGCCACCTAGCATGGGTCTCTTTAGAAGAAACAGAGACGGGTGTTTCTCCACAAGGGGGTATGGGGAGAAGCAGAGCAGGGATGATGAATTACTCACAATAAGGAACATTCTGGAAACCATCATAAGGAACACCCGCCCCCCCCAGGGGTGCCCACTCAAATCCAGGGGTCAGTGGTCAGTTGCGTGAGCATGGAGTGTTTCTTGCTCTCACCTTCAGGATGGGGTTGTCTGATTGTGGCCTCTGCACTGAGGCTTTTGGGGCATAAAAACCTCATTGGTGACACCCGCAAAGTGAATGGCTAAGGCTGCTGCTTCTACCCTGCATGCAGCGGGGAGGGAAGGAGGGGAGAGTGTGGGTACCAGCTTTGGGAATCTGTGAATTCCCTTTCCCACAACAGGGAAAACTTTTGTGAGGAATAGAACTCAGGCAGTTGTTCTCAACCTCGGATGCATATGCAGGAGGTTTCTTTCTTTCCTTCCTTCCTTCCTTCCTTCCTCTTCCTTCCTTCCTTCCTTCCTTCTTCCTTCCTTTCTTTCTTTCTTTCCTTTCTTTCTTTCTTTCTTTCTCTCTCTCTCTTTCTTCCTTTCATGCTGATGCTTCGAGTCCATCCCTAGAGATTCTGAATTCACTAGTCTGAGATATGGCCTAGCGTCCCAGGTGATTCTAAAGGGAAACCATGATTGAGACATTCATAGATTTTTTTTTCTTTTTAAATTAATTAATTTATTTTAACCAGTTTCAAGTACACAGTACATTGGTTAGACATCTATATAGTTCATAAAATGATCCCCTCAATTGCTCCCTCCCTCCCCTGGCCCTCCACCTAGCCAACGTAATGCTAACTGCATTCCCTATGCTGTGCTCCCCATCACTGTGACCATCCATCAGCTACTAATTTATACCTCTTTATCCCTTCACCCCATTCTCCCAGCCCGAAACCCCTCTCCCCTCTGTCACCAAATTGTCCACTATATTTGTGAGTCTGTTTTTGATTAGTTTGTTCTTTTTGTTCCTTAGATTCTGCATGTAAGTGAAATCATATAGTGTTTATCTTTCTCTGTCTGATTTATTTCACTCAGCATAAGAGCCTCTAGGTCCAACCATGTCATTGCAAATGGTAGGATTTCATTTGTTTTTTTAGTAGCTGAGTAATATTCCATCGTATATATGAACCATAATTTCTTTATCTAATCATCTGTTGACGGACATTTAGGTTGCTTCCATATCTTGGCTATTGTAAATTGTGCTGCCATAAATATTAGGGTGCATAGATCTCTACGAATTATTGTTTTGATTTTCTTTGGATAAATACCCAGAAGTGCAATTGCTGGGTCAAAAGGTATATCCACATTTATTTTTTGAGAAACCTCCATACTGTTTTCCATAGCAGCTGTACCAATTTGCAATCCCACCAACAATGTATGAGGGTTCCCTTTTCTCCACATCTTACTAGAGCAAGATTTAAACATGATGGGAGTGGGGCAAGAATCGCCTTCTTGGGATCCACCCAGACCTTCTGAATTAGGATGGCTGGGGAGGGGCCTAGGAACCTTTGTTTTATAAAACTTCCTGAGGTAATAGGCCTAGAGGGAACCCCTCATGCTGGGGGCCCTGATGGGGAAGGGAGACTTGGAGACGCTGAGGGCTAGAGGGAAGGGGCCCTGGGAAGGAGGAGGAGTGTAGACAGGGTGTTGACAATGTATCTGTCCTATTTTTAAATGATTTGAAGAGAAACGTTTTTCCATTTTTCCTCTCCTCTTTCTCTCTTGCTCAGTCTTCTGTTCCAGGACCCAGGACTTAAGGTAACACTCTTAGAACCACTGTTCAGTCACATTATACACAGCAAGTGCTCAATAAACATTTATGGAATGAAGTAGATAAAATCTGTTTGGGGCTAGCCCGGGAATGTAACGACTACTGATAATATTGTCTCTAAAGAGAAATGTGTTGAAATGTGTTTCCAAGTTCTAATGGCCAGTTTCCAATGAACTTTTGATAAGCATCTTATTTATAAGTCGGAGTGTGCGCATGCATTGTGTGTGTGTGTGTGTGGAGAGAGAGAGAGAGAGAGAAGAGAGAGAGAGAGAGAGAGAGAACCTAGCATAGATCCAGCCTCGTAGATCTGCATAGAGGTATAATATCGGCACCTGCATTAAACCCAGTGGAACATTTACAGAGATGCAGAGAGGATGTAGATCAAGGGAGTCGGGCTTGAGTGGTGTCAAGGGGGAAAGTAGCAAGGAAAAGCCAGAGAAAGCCTGATGTGTCTAGCATCTAGGGCAGTTGAGTCCTAGGTCCGAGGGACAGCAGTTGGAGTGTGGCCAGGCAGAGCTGGGGACCCAGGCTGGAGCTGTGAGGACACAGGAGTGTCAGAGTACTTTTGACAGTGTCTCGGCCACATATGCATGAACCACTCTGGCAGAGCGAAGATTCCAAGCAGGAGAAAGACAGATGCAGCTGGAGATGGAGCTATGATGGGTAGGCCATGAAGTCGTGGGACCTAAACTGGAGTTCTCCAGCCCAGGCCCGGCTCACAGTGGGTGCCCTTATCAGTGTTTGTGGTGGGAAGGGGGAAGGGAAGGTCTCCACCAGGGAACAGGCAGAAACCAGGAGGGTAAAGGGATGGGAAAGAGTATCCTCCCCGCCTTCTCAGAGGTGGGATTTGGGCACTAAGAGCTAACAGAAGTCCTGGGAAGTGTCGCCAGAGACCAAGGAGGGCTCTGGCTTATACTTTCATCTCTAAGGAGGACAGACAACCTGTGGGATAGTGGGCAACTCAATTGGCCCCAATGAATCTCTCTCTCTCTCTCTCTCTCTCTCTCTCTCTCTCTCTCTCTCTCCAAGGGGTGGCTATTGAACTCAGAATGAGAGACTCATGAGAGGCCCCCAGCACCTGGGGCCACCCTTTCCCAGACCAGGCTGTCTCTCCTAAAACCAGACTCAGGTCTGCATGGAGCTCTGACCTCTGGTCAGAGGCTACCTTTGTCCCAAAGTCCCAGCCCTACTTCCTGCTGATGGAGGACTTCAGAGAGGTGGCCATTCACTGGGGAGATGACCCAGATGCCCTTGGGGGAGGTGGGCTGTCCCTGACCACACAGGGTGACAGTGATTAAATAGACCAGCAGCTGGGCCGTTGGGGCCCTCCCTGCTGCTAATTTGGGTCAATTAAGCCAATTTGTCTTCTGTTGACTTAAAGTTCCTGTTCTGTAATGGCTCTGGCCCCTCTGGGTCCTCAAGGAAGGCAGTTCCCTGGCTGCAAGACTGCCTCTCCCTCAACCCCATCCCAAAGCCCCAGGCTCAAGGACACCCCGTATTGCACTGCCCAGGGCCTCCGCAGCTGTCATCCCGGCAGCTGCCCTGTAAGGCAGGTCAGGCAGGGTTAATCCCTGGAACACAGATGAGCAATTAGGGGTCCTCTAGGGACAGGATGGCTCCAAGTTAGTGTTAGTCATGGGCCTGTCTGTAGGGCAGGCGCGGTGCGGTAGCGCCTGGCCCCATGCACAAAGCGGCGGAGCGGCAGCATTTCAGGCAAGCACAGGGGCAGATGTCAGGTCTCCAGACTGACCCTGAGCTGAGTGAGCACGGATAGGCCTCTTCACTCCTCTGGACCTCGGTTTCCCCACCTCTGACAGAGGGCTGACAGAGGAAGTTCGGCCAGCACGCTACCGGCTTTCACATTTGATGGATTGTCCTGAGGTGGTAAGGGGGAGTGGGGAGGGGCTCGTCTCTCTTCTATGTCTGGAAAATGGTATGCTCCTTCTCTGTCTCTATTCTGAACAGTGAGAACAGGTGGGACTTTGCCACATTCAGAAACAGACAGGGACAAGGAGGATTTGTAGCTTCACAGTGTCCCCTGCAGGAGGCTGCAGCTCAGATTTCATCCCCATGGAGCCAATCTGATCCTAACCCCCGGAGCAGAGGGAGCGCATGGCACAGGGCCGTGGTTTCCAGGAGAGGTTAGTGGGACAGGAGAATCCGGGAGTGAGGCACCATGGAATTAGTCGAGCTCCCCTTTCGGCCCCCACTGATAGCACCCTTAACCCATCCCTGTGACCAGAGGCACTCATGCCAAGGGCAGAAGAGGGGGCAGCGGGTCCAGGCAGGATGGGAGTAGTGGCTGGCCAATCTGCGGAGATGTGAGTCACTTCTCAGGAGATCTTACTGGAAGTGATGATGCAAAAAGCCAGAGCCAGCTGCTCAAGGAGGTCTTCCTGTAGGCTGTGTTCCCCTAGCTGAGGCCTGGTTGACAAGAGACCAGGTGAAACAGGTAGCCTGAAACAGGTGCAGGGCCTAGAGGCAGTTTCCTGGTGATAAGTTTTTACACTGTCATCTTTATGGCTGCATCTAGGCTGACAGAAAGTGTGATTGGTGAAGGTCAGGGTGGGGGGTGGTGACAAATGGAGGAGACCCTTACCTCCCAGTCATCTTCTCCTGGGTCGTTCCCTTGAGGATAAGCCATGTTGCACCTCAGATTCCCCAGTCTGTGGGTGCCAGGGCCCCCAGAGCAGGAGGTTAGAGGGTGACAGACTCACAGACCACCCAGAGCCCTAGGGCAGAGGCTCCCAAGACTAGAAGAGACCCAGAGAGAGGCTGGGTCAGCCCCCTCCGATTATTACTGGTGGGGAGACTGCGACCCAGAGAAGCCCCACAGGCCCCTGCGTCTCTCCCCTACACCACTGTCACTGCCTCCTGAGTACTCTGCCTGGCCCCAGACTCTCCACCTGCAAACCGCCTCCAGGAGAGCTCATTCCAAAATGAAAATCTGACCACCTCACCACCACCCCTCCACCTTCAGTAGCTTCGATCTCCCATTCCTATGTGTAAGGTGGACTCCTGCAGGCTCATCATAGTGGCACCCAAGGGTCCATGATCTGGCCCTGCCCATTCTCCTGTGTCATCACCTGGCTTCTCTGCCCTCATCCCTCCAAACACATGCACTCTGTGTGCTCCCCTACCCAGATGACCATCAGTGCCTGAACTCACCAAACCCCAGGTTGTCACACTGTGACCCCCCCCCCCCGTCCCTTCCTCTTCCTAGCAAACTCCTACTCACTTTCCCAGCTGAGGGGTCTCCATCTCTCCCTGCTCTGTGCACGCTCAGCATCTTAGTTAGCTGCCTGTGGGTCTGTCCCTCTCGGAATAGCTGTGACCTCTCTGTGTCACACCTGGCACATGAAAAGCCTTTGAAGGACTGAATAAAGGAGTGAAAGCATTTTTGAAGAAAGCGGTCACAAGTCTGATGAGAACGATTTATCATTAATAGCAGTTGCTAATGTTTATTACGGAGCACGACTTCGGTGCCAGGCACCATGTGTGGCGCTTGCGTTTGATCCTCACGGCAACCCCGTGAAGCGTCGGTTACTGTCGTCAGCATTTTAAAGGAGAGGTGGCCGAGGCTCAGCGAGTTTGAGCAGCTTGCTCAAGGTCACACAGCTGGAAAGAAACAGGACTGGGATTCCAAGTCTGGTTTATCTGAGTCTAGAACCTGAGCTGCACACCTCTACTGCCTGCAGCCCGCTGCCCAGAGCTGTCCAGGGTAGCAGGGCAAGTCTGCAGGGGCCGATGGATGTGTAGGCAGCACGGCGAGGGATGTGCCTGTCCTAAAAAGCGACGTGTATTTCTTTGTGCAATCATCCCTGAAGTCCTAAGTGCGTAGACTGAGGTCCCTCATCCCTGACTGTCACATGGGCAATCCGAGCCCTCGGAGCATGAGCTAAAGGATGATGAGACAGCCCAGCTCCAGAACCAAGTGGCTCTTCAAAGCTTGGCCTGGCAATAATGTCCCTCTTTTGGGAGAAGGGAGTCAGGTGTACTCAGCACCCTCACTTCAGTGGGGTCAGGCAGGACAAGGGGCAGCCCCTTCCAGAACAGCTCCCATGGGGGTCCTTCCCGCACCATCTAGAGTAGGCCCCACTGAGCCAGCATCCCCCAAATGGCATTGCAGCAGCCTCACCTTGTCCTGCTGTCCCACGTGGGCTGCAGGCAGATGGGGAACTACCTTGTGCCTCCAATAAGCTGTGAGCTTGTCTATAGGAAGAAGAAAGGCTGAGATGACCCTTCAAAGCTCATCAGGACCAGGATTCCATGCGTCTAGGAAAAATTTATTAGCCAGCCATTGCCACAATAATGCCACGTAACAAACCACCCCCAGAACGCAGTGGTAGAAAACAATGTGCATTGATTTCTTGCGAGTCTGTGGGTGTCTGGAGTTTAGCTGTCTAGACTGGGCTTGGCTGGCTGGACTGCAAGCTGCTGGTTGGGTCCTGTTCCGTCCATGTTTCTTGCATCCTCTTTGGATCGGGTGCCTCTTGAGGCTTTTTCTTCTCA
Source organism: Eonycteris spelaea (assembly GCA_003508835.1). Taxonomy (NCBI): domain Eukaryota; kingdom Metazoa; phylum Chordata; class Mammalia; order Chiroptera; family Pteropodidae; genus Eonycteris; species Eonycteris spelaea. Next base: position 487,406 of record PUFA01000160.1, on the reverse strand, counting down.
TGGTAAAAAGGCCCAATTGTGCAGCATATTTCAAACCTCTATGTGTATCTTTATTCACCAAAATCTCATTAGCTAAAGCAAGTTCCATGGCCAAGTTCCAAATTAGGAGGTGGGGAAATATGTCCCACCCACCACAAGGCCATGGCACGGGGTATGGCTGCCTCACAGAATCTCACAGTTGGAAGGTAATCTAGGCCAATGCTCTGCCTATGTAGAAGCCCCTGTGTAGCATTCCCAAAGGAGATCATTGGCTTGTCAAGTAGCTAAGATCCTTTTGAGGATGGGGAGCCGACTACCCCATAAGGCAGCCCTTCTATTGCAGGGCTGCTCTGACCCCAAGAAATTACAAACTCATTTTTAGTTCCAAGTCTGCCTCTCCCCAAAATTTATTCATTGATCTTAGTTCAACCAATATTTAAGGAAAACTTACTATATGTCAGCTGACAACTGGGGATAGAGGTGAGAGTCACTGCCCACATGTTTGAGAGGCCACAGACCCCAAGGGAGACAGACAAAGGCACAAGGTGACAGGTACTCAGGTAAGGGATTTCTAATTTCGTCGTCCTGAGGAGGATACCTAACTTCCCTGGGACAACAGACAGATCTCTTCCCCAGAATGCCTTACAAATGCTTTGGTGCTGGTCACACCTGGGTTTGAATTCTAGCTTTGTCATTTATAAGCTGTAACCTTGAACATGGCTAGGCTGCAGCATCCTTCTGTATAAAACTGGAATAATGGATTCATGCTCTCATAGGAGAAGCCAGAGTACATAAAACACTTGGCACCTGGAAGAGTTCAAGGTATGGTATTGTCGTCATTATTGTTGTTAATTGCGTGCCCCAAGATGGAATTCGCTTTTAGTGCATCTACACGCATAAAGTTCAAACTTTGACCTTCAAAGAGGGACTATACACTTGCCCCCAAGTTGGAGTGAGCAAAGACTGGTGGGAATGCGACTCTGTTATCTGTCCTCTTGTCGCTTCCTCTCAGAAGTGAGGACCGGAGGTGCTCAGCAAAGAAACTTAACTATGGGCGTTCAGATCATAGAAGTTAGAGCAGATCTTCTGAGCAAAGACAGGAGAGCAGGTGGCCTTAGCTTTGAAGATGTCACCCACTCTTGTGCAACCTCTTCCAGATCTGAGGGCTGCAGGAAACCTCAAAAACGTCTAGTGATTACCCTGTCTGATGCTTGGAGTCAGGAGGGTAAAGATGTGACAGAAGCCCATGAGTGGTTCCCTGTCCACACCCACAGCAGACGACGACGTTCACCAGTTATGGCTCTCTTCTTCCCGACTGTGGACTCAGATTCAGAATCGTTCTGATCGCAGACTCCTTAGCATAAGAGATAAGAACCTCTTGATCAGTTTAACTTTATAGCAGGCCTGACAGGCCTCCTAATGGAGGTAGGATTTCAGGATCTTTTTACATGGTGGGTGAATTCCAGTGAGCATCATGTTCTAGGTGAGGGGCATGGGCATGTCTAGAGAGGGTTCTGTGCTCTGCACATGGGCTCTCGGGACCCCCTAGTAGGTGCCTGGGGAAGGCCAGAGGAAGGAAGGAATGTGAGAAAGAAAATGAGATGGACCAGAGTGGAGTGGAATGGGGATGGGAGATGAGGAAGAAGAGGCCATTGTGAGCAGAAAGGGCCGTCAGTGAGGCGAGGGTTGGGGAAGGTGCCTGCCAGGGGTCTCTGCCCCTTCACCTTGGAATGCTGAGCCCAGTGACACAGGGAGCCCTCTTCTCCCCAGCTGGGCAGCGACCTGCCAGGTTATTAAGATAACATCAGCTCAGGAATTAATTATAGCACTTGTTTCTTGTGTTATGCGTGAGCCTCTCCGAGTGGCGACTTCATTCATTTCCCCTGCTTTTGCCTTCCTGAGTGTAAGTGGTGTGTGTGTGTGTGCATGTGTGTGTGTGTGTGTGTGTGTGTGTGTGTGTGTGTCCATCTGTCTGTCTGGGATGGGGGCAGGCACCACCTCATGGCATCACTCCCCTGCTCAAGAACCCTAGTGGCTCCCCATTCCCCATGGCATGATGGGGAAGCTTTTAAAGGCATAAGAGCTATTATTCACGTAAATGCCTTTTTGAAAATCTGTGACTACAAAAGTTGCTCAGGATCCCTTGTAGGGCCTGGGACCACTCCACAGAGCCCTAGGGCTCCAAGGAATACAGTTTGAAAACCCCTGCGACGAAATCCACAGGCACCTTCACCTGGCACTCGAAGCCCCTTTTCCCCTGAGGCCCCCTGCCCATCCAGCCTCAGCTCTCCTTGCTACGTGCCACTCAGTCCGAAGTTGCCTTTAACCGCCGGTCCATTTGCCACCCTGCTCTCTCCACTCGAAAGGTCCCTGATTCCCACACGGGTCCCATCACATCGGTTGTTGCATTCCTACTCATTTTTCAAGACCTGACTACTTAAATCACTCCTCCTCCTTCAGGTATTTCTTATATCATCATCTGGCTCTTCTTAGAACACCTAGGAGTTCTACGCTTTTCCAAAATCTTGTAGTACTTCCTACCTTTTAGCATGGTTATTTATGTACTTGTCTGGGCTCCCCGTTAGCTGGCACATTTCTTCAGGGCAAAAACTATCTTCTTTATCTCCGTCTCCCTGGCAGTTCCCAGCAGGTTCTTGAGCAGAGAAGGGGCTGAATATTTATTTGCTGAAGACCTTTACTGAATGATGTACTAGGCAGTCAGGCTGCATGATGTAAGGCACGGTCCCTGCCCTCAGCAAGGCTCTGTCTAAGAGAAAGCTAACCTGAACACCCACAGTTGCAGTAGAGGAAAAGGTGCAGAATGGCAAAGTGGGCAGCTCAGAAATCACTGCCTAGCCCAGCCAACGGGTGGTCAAGAAAGACTTCATAGAGGAGGTGACACCTGGGAGAAGTCAAGAGACAAGCGACACCTACCTACCAAGAGCAGCATGTGGGGAACAGCACAGCAGACAGAGGGAACAGCATGTGCAAAGGTACAGAAGGCAGAAAGAAAATAGCTGGAGCTGCCCAGACCCAGGCACGTGGGTTGCAGAATGGGAGATGACTCAAAAGCCGGTGGGAACAGATAATGCAGAGCACCGTGGGAAGAAGGAAACACTCGAGGGAACGTCAGACTGAGGAGCAGGAAGGAAAGCATCCCACAGTCTTCCAGAGCCGCAACGAGGCAGAGTGTACATGGGCAGGAGGCAGCTGTGAGATGCCGGGCAGGGTTTTTCTCCTTTCTGAACCTCTGTCTTCTCATATGCGAAGTGAATGGTTTGAGCCAGAGAATCTCGAAGACCCCTGTCTGGCAGTGAGTCAGAAATGCCAGTGGAGCGTAAGCCAGATGACTGCCAATCAGTCAATGTCGCGCCAAGAGAAACTAGGTATAATAGGGCCTAGGCTTTGAGGAGCAGCTAGGAGAGGGCAGAGCGGATCAGGGAGGGCCCCATGAGGGACATGCAGGGGAAGGGCCAGGGGAAGCTGCGAGCCAAGGACTGTGAGAAGCGCTCTGCGTGGATTTCCGTATTTCCTCTTCACAACGCCTGTGTGTAGTACGGGGGCTTCGTTAGCCCCGTTTTGTAGATGAGGAAGTTGAAGGTTAAAGATTAAGTGACAAATCCAAGGCTGCGGTGTAGATCCGCTGAGTCTCTCCCCCGCTGGCAGGCTGATCTCACCTTCCAGGACTCCCATCCCCCACCCCCTACGTGGGAAACTGGCCCAGGCCACATAGTGCCCCCTGCACACCTCGCAGTGCTCTCTTTTAGGCCCTATCACTGCTCCTGTGTGACTCCTTCTCAAGGTGACTGACTGCGCCAGTTTGCCCAGGACCGAAGGACTTCAGTATTAACCCGTGACAGTCTTGAGCAAGACAAGTAGGTCACCCTACTCCTTTTTCAGGTGATGAGCCAAGGCCCAAGTCGCTCCTTGCAGGTGGCAGTGCCTTCGTCCACGAGTTGACCCATCCCCAACGTACACACACATTCCAGCGTGGGGGCCAGCTCAGGAAGGGGGCTTCCCTTCCCAACCACCCAATTCTCAAGGCTTCCTTCAGCCTGGCCTGAGTTGGGCTTCAGAAAACTCCCCGGTGAAGACACTCGGAAGCTTGTAACCAGGTCAGGGAAACCCACCAAGGCTAAAAAGCACAGCAAGAGGCCAGGCATGGGCCTCTCTTCCAGGCCCAGATGCCCAGACTGCTTAGCACGTGCCCTGCTCCTTCCTCCATGGGTCGTTTTCGTCTCCCCTCCCCAACAGGAAACTGCCTGAACTGGGCCTTGGCTCCCTCGACTCAGCTACACGGCCCCAGCAGACCCCGCCCCAGGGATCAGGAGTCTGAGCTCCAAACCCCCCTGCCACTAAACCTCTGGGACCCCAGATTTCTTTCGATGCCCAGGCCTCCGTGAAATCGGGATTGGAAGAAGGCTCACCTCTGAGGACTCTTGTCAAAACGTCAGAGGCGGTCCACAGAAATGCACTGTGGACCAGTGCGAAGGTCCTACCTTCCCAGTCACGCCCACCTCCAGCGCGGGTGTGGGAACATAGTTCGGTCAATCAATACACCTGGTCCCCAACTTCCAGGCTCTTGGGCTCCCAGGAAATGAGCCCTGGGCCAGGGAAATCAGGAGGGCTCATGAGGCTTAACCCCAGCTGTGTGTCCTTGGGCAAGCCTCTTAGCCTCTCTGAGCTTTGGTTCCTTCATTGGCAGAAACAGGAATCTTATTTCCTAGGGTTACAGTGAGAATGTGTGACACATTTAGCCCAGTGCCAGCACTCCATAAGCAGCCTCTACATATGTGCTGGGCCCCCGTTGGCCTACCTGCACCCCTGGCGCCCTGCTGTTTGCTGCAGCCCTGACCCTGGATATGGCAGAATGGGCTGGAGGGGTGCTCTGGTTCCCCAGCTTCCCCCAAGCCCCGTCTTCTCAAGGCCCAGCTCCAAACGCACCCCCACCACCACAGGCACACACTCCGGCACGCATGGGTGCACGCACGCACCCTCCCTCTCTCTCTCTCTTTTTCACACACACATTTTCTTTTTTTGTTGTTTGCAGTTAATTGTTTATTAGAAGACGCAGGCGGCTGCGCCAGTGGGAAGGCTCAGCTTGCTCCGCTATAATTAGGATAATGCACATTAGTCATTTAGTGTAACTCAGAGAGCAGCCCCCTCCCCCGCACGCCCCTCCCCTCCTCCTGCTGTGGCTCCCTCAGCTCCCAGACTGGGCTATACAGGTTTTCACGGGTTCCCAGGGGCCTGGGCCTGGGCTTGGGCCCCCAGCCCCCCAGCCTCCCTCCTACCCTCACTGGCACCCCCTGCCCTCTGCTCGCCTCCTCCACCTCATTCTTCCATCCCACTGGCCGCCCTACCAGCAAGGGGTTGCCTACCTTATCTCTCTTCCTCTCCCTCTCCTTCTCCACTCTCACCTCCCGTTTTCCTTCTCTTTGTTCCCTTTCTCCGCCCCCCCTCTCCTCTCCCTGCCCAATTCCAGCTTTCTCTCTCTCTCCTTTTCTCCGCCGCCCCACCCCCAGCTTCCTTCTCCCTGCCTTATTGCCTCTTTCACGCTCCCTCCACAAGCCCTCACCACCTGCAGCCTGAACCAGAGGTCTAGTTAGGTAGGTCAGCAGAGTAGGGCGAGCCTCCGTTTTCAGGCCCTGGGGTGGCGGTGGGCCAGTTCCGTGTGACCTCATTGGAAGGAGCAGGCCTGCTCCCTGGGAGGGTGCCCTCCGGGCTGCTTCCCTGGCCCCCAGGGCCCTAGCATTTGTTTGCAGAGGACGGGAGTGGCAAAGGTAGGCCTTCCTCTCCAAATGGCCCTTCCCATGAGCGCAGCAGTGTGGCCTCACTGCCCCATTCCATGATTTGCTCAATCTGCAATCCAGGAAACAGGGCCCCACGAGACTTTGGAGGTGAAGATGGGGGCTCCCATAGGCTGGCAGGAGCAGGGAGCCCTCTGCCTCACATGGCTTGAGTTGGGCAGGGGGTAGGGGAGGAAGGAAAGTGTTTAGTCCACCGGGAACGAGGGGCTGTTCCAACAGTTTCCTTTTGTCCCCTAACCCCCTGACCCCTCTTCCTCCATCCCTGAGCCCCCACCCAACCCTTTCCATCACAAAAGGGACCTCACATCAGGCCCATTATAGCTGAGAAACTTCAGTCTGGGGCCAAGGGGTTGTTGCTGGGGGCAGGGGTGAGGGTGGGGTTTCCTTCCGATCTTCAGAAATAAATAAAAGAGCTGTTCCCAGGAGTGAGGGATGCCTGCCTGGAAATACAAGGCCTCCTTGTCTTCACAAGCCTGTTTGAGCCTCTGGTCCCGATTCTGAGATCACAGATGCAGACAGACCAACAGACAGACGCGCACTCACAACTCACAAGGGCAGGTTCACAGATCAGAACCAGGAGGGGGCCAGGGTCACTGGAGCGGGAGGGGCTCCTCTCCTGGACTCTTCCCAGAGACAGGCTGCCTCTGTGCCCCAGGCTCCTACAGCCCAGGGCCACCTCTCTGAGGTGTACATCTTGAGGTCTTTGCCCCCAGGAGATTTATATAACTGCCCCCCCCCCTCAGCTTCCCCTTCTCAGCCCTCCTCTCCGTCCTGGGCCCAAGACTGCACCCCAGTGCCAATTGTAACTACAGTATCTCACAAGAGCAGAGGGCAGGGGGTGACCCTGGCCCAGCTAGTCTCTCAAAACCTCCGTCTCCCCTTGGGATTGCTTTCCTCTGGCGGCAAGAACGTGCCCCTGGGACTAGCAGGGAGCGGGGAAATAAGAGCCCTGGTTCCCATGGGCTCCGGTCTACCTTGCTGTGTGCCCAGCAGAGCTTCCTTCCCTGGGCCTCAGTAGCAGGACTAGATGGCCAGTTCCAGCTTGCAGGACCTGTCCTAGCAGCAGCTTCTTGGGGTCCAAGGATCACCTGACCTTCTGGTACCCCTGTCCTCCTTTGGGCTCTAGTGGAGCATTCCTACCAGCCAAATTAGCTGAGCAAGGTTTCCGCTCCAGTCTTGACAACTCCCCTCCTCTCTGCCTCCTCCTGTCTCTCTCTGATTTCCTTCCTTACTCTCAAAGATAAGAGGTCATAGCTCAGTGGCAGCATCTGGTCTGGAGGAAAGAAGGATTTTAGGCTGAGGGAGGAAAAGGGTGGCCAAGGTTAGGATAGATGTCCCAGGATAGGGTAGGGCAGGGGGGTCTGCAAGAAAAAGACTGGTTCAGACCGTGTGTGTGTGTGTGTGTGTGTGTGTGTGTGTGTGTGTGCGTGCGCGCGCATGCGTGTTACCAGACACAGCCCCCCAGGACCACCTCAGTCATCCTTTTGTCTTTTCATGGGGTTCTGTGCTGATGTCAGGAATAAAGAAAGCCACGGGGCTCTTTCCCTTAGCTCCAGGCAAATCAACCTCCAGAGAAGTAGGGTTGGGGTTCATTCATGGGCGGGGAGGGGAGCCAGTCACTGGCTCTTGGAGGATCCCTGTTCCCTGATGACGATGATTTAATTTAATTTATTTAGTAGGTTGATAATAGCACTCCAACAACGGCACACATTTAAAAACTGGTAACCGTGTGCCGGGCATGGTTGAAGCACTTCACAGGTCATCTTAAAACACACACATTTCATTCTCACAGCAGCCCGGTGAAAGAGGGGCAGCTCTCACCTCATCTTGTAGTTTAGAAGACTGAGGTAGAAGAATGCTAAACCACTTGTCCAAGATCATGCAGGTAGTAAACGGCAGAGCCAGTCTGGTGAGAGCCTTCTCGGCCCTCAGTTTCTTCATCTGGCAAATGTGGGGAAGAAACCCTGACATCCCTTTAGCTAAGAGGTAGGGAGTTCCCAGGCAGATGGCCGGAAATGACCTGGCCAATCACCAGTGCCGCTGGGAGTAAGCAGGCAGGAGGTTTCCTGGATTTAGGACCAAGCCAGGGAGGGATGCCCTTCTCCTGCTAGCCCCTCCCCCCACCCCAAATTCACTTATTCCAACACTGTGTTCCAGCCAGGGGTGAGCGTGGGATGGGCGACAGTATTGGGAAGCTGCCTGTCCAGATTTATAGCCTCTGGCGGCTATGGGCTGCTGGAGGCTTCCGTTGCCCCTCCACTTCGCCCCAACCCCACAGGAGTGGTTAGTTATTGCATACACTAGCTACAAGTCCTAGCCCTGGAGTGCCTGCTGCTCCCAGCCCAGCCCAGGCTGTAGGCACACAGGGGCCCTCACTGTTGGGGATGCAGGGGCCAGAGGAAAAGGGAGCCTCCAGTTTGACGGGGCACGCACAGCCCCGCCTTGGGGAAACTGCTTTGGAAAGGGGGTAACAAGGTGGAGGAAGTATAGAGGGGCTCAGGTAGGGGTGGGCATCTCTCTCAGGCCCCACACCTCAGGGAGGCACCCGTTACTCTGCTGGGCTCCTGCTCCAATAGGGACTTACCACAGTTCCAGCCTTGGAGGGGACATGTCTGTACAAACCAACATATATGGCAAATTTGTCAACTTAGAAAGACAGAAGTAGCCCTGTACTAGGTGCCAGGCTTGGCGAGCAAAGCTGGGGCTGGGTTTTAGCCCAGCATCTTTATGCGAGATCCAAACTGCTCAATGGATCTCTGATAATAAATCACAGCCCCTGAGATGTTTGGGAGACCGTCCTAGTGGGTGTGGAAAGGCAGTGTTCTGGACTCACCAGGCCCAGCTGTCACCTCCCCTTTATCTAAGTGACCCCTGTGTGCTCCAGAACCCACCGGGACTCCCTGTTCTCATGGCCTCTGCTCACCCGAAGGTCACCCACGTAGCAGACAGGGCAGAGACTATCCACTTCTCTCCCAGATGAGGAAACTGAGGCCCAGAGAGAGGAGGAAACTGCCCAAGGTCACATAGAAGATCAATGGCAAGAGCTTCCTGTCCTGGATCCCAGGGCCCCCAACAACTAGTACTCCTTCCAGCCTCGGTGCCACTTTCAAGGGCCTTGGGACGCTGCTTCGTGTGCCTGTCATCTCTGTATTTGTCCTATTTAACTTAACAGATGTTGGCATGAGCCAAACAATGCACCAAGTGCTGGAGAAAGACAAGTCAGCCCTCCCCTCCCCTCAGAACGAAATAACCCGTAAGTGTTGAATGAATTAATGAATGAACACTGAACTGACTCTGTTTTAGGAACTGCGACAAGAAACTTGCTTATTTAGTCACGACAACTCTGAGATAGGTTCCATTCATTTTATGGGAATGCGAATCTAGGTTCAGAGGGGTTAAGTAACTTGCCCAAGGCTGCACAGCTAGGAAGAGTCAGAGCTGGCATTTGAATGTGAGTTTGTGTGGCTCCCAAACCACACCAGTTCTTCCCTCCTTTCTTTTCCTTTTTTCCAAATTTATTTTCTTATGTTTTATTTTTTAATTCTTGGAATAGCTTCAAACACTTTCCTTCATTTTTAATGACATTTATTGTTTTCTTTCTAATTTTATAAGCAATACATATTCACTGCAGACAACTGGAAAATACATAAAAACATAAAGTAAAAAATAACAATCACCCATAATCCTCACCCCCCAGAGATAACCACCATTAACATTTTGATGTATTTTCTCCCAGCGTCTACATATTTTTATATAAAATTTGTAGCAAGCAGTATTGCCAGTTTTGCACCCTGCTTTGTTTAGTTCAAACTATTTTGTGAGCATTTGCCATTCTGAGTAAATAGTTTTTAAGAACTTGATCAATAATGTCTGCATACATCCGTTCTCAGGCATTTGCTTTTATTTGCCCATGCCCCGCTTTTGGACATTTAGATTGTTCTAATTTTTACTAATAAACATAATATTGTGGTGAATATCTTTCTACATAAATCTAAGCCGATTTCTACTTATTAGATTCCTCAAGGGAGAGTTACTGGGGCAAGAAGCAAGAACAGTTTCAAGGCTTTTAAAACATTTTGAAATTGCTTTCTAGAAAGCTTGTCCAGTTTACCCTCTGGCAGTAGGGCATATGAATGCCCCATTTCTTAAAACTGTTAGTAAAACTGGATATTACTGATTACAAACACAAAAACAAGAACCTTTCTCAAGCCATCGGTTTTTTCCACTTCGACACCGTGCTTCGCATTAATTGGTTTATTGGTTCATAATTCCCCGTTTTGCCAGTGGGGAGATAGGATCCCAGAGAGCGGAAGTGACATGCTTCCGCTCTCTGGTCCAGACTCACCCATAGCCAAGGAAGAGCGGGACTGGAACCCAGACATCTCTCCTCTTAATCAGAGCTTCTCCCACACACCTTCAGTGGAAAGCTTCCTCCACTACAGCTTTCCTGGGCCAGGGTGGGGGGGTCTCCCCTACATCACACCCTACTGTGGGCCTGGTTATCTGCGTTTGGAGGGGTCACTGGGCATAGCCCATTCCTGGCCTCTTGATCATAGGCCACATGGTCCCTAGAATCCTCACCACCCACATCAACCATGGCTCTTGCTCCTTCTCATTCATTCATTCATCCATTTGTAGATTTGGCACCTCTATGTACTAGGCACTGTTCTAGGCTCTGGGCACTTGATCACTGACTGTCAGCATCCCCGAGTTATACCCGGCAAATCACAGTCTCTTCAGTCCCAACCCTCCGCGCTTAGCCCTGTGTTGTCCAAACTTCTGTAATGATCACAAGACCTGGGATGGTTGATAAACATACAGACGACCAGGTCTCTCTCCTGGAAATCCTGACTGTATAACCCTGGGGTCTGGCCCTAGAAACTGTTTGCTGTTATCCTTTTGTTTGCTCTGGCTGATTCTTACACTCAGGCAGGTTCAGGAGCAAGTGCTAAAGGATCCCCAAGCACTGACATCTGGTATGGTTTTCTCTCTTCTCTCTCTTTCTCTCCTCCCCTTCCCCCCCACCCCCACTGCCTCCTTCCCTTCCCCTCTCTTCTTCCCTCCCTCTCATAGCTCAGCACCCTCGGGCCCTGCTGGCATGCCCTGCTGTGACCCTCAGCCTCAAATTCACCAAAGCTAATGACAATCTTTTTTTTTTTTTTTCTGATTTGCAAGCGATTAGTTTTAATTTGGGGACAATTAGAGATAGAAGCAGGAGGCATCTGATCTTGATTAGAAGCAAGGAGCTGGCCAGAGGTGTCCCTAACCTCCTGCCTGCCTGGCCCTAGCCTCCACACAGATTATATATTCAACAGGGAAGGGGCTTCTGTGTTTGGGGGAGAAAGTGCAAAGATTGGAGTGGCCAGCGGCCCTTTCTGTGCTCCCAGACACCTAGGGCCAGCCTGAGATGAAAAGGGAAGACCTCTGTCCAGCCGCTGTCCCTCTTAGGAGAAGAATTGACATTTGTTAAGCACCTACTGTGTGCCACATCTCGCACTATACATAACTGGTCCAGACTCAGTGTTTGCCCATATCCTAGTTGGCTAGAAAGGCAAAAGTATAAACAAGTACTTGCCTTCTGGAATTGAAGGTGACTGGAGAGACCTTGGCACAGGCAAAGGGGCACATGGGCTTGGGTCCTGCTCCCAGGAAACATTCACAGAAGTAACTAGTAAGATAGCTCATTGATAATTGTATCTCATGCTCATACCAGGACCAAGCTCCTGGTCAGTCAGAGACAGAGGTGGACATAGTAGCAGCAATGTACCACCCAGGTGGTGGCAGTGATAAGTATCAGGAAAGGCTTCATGGAGGAGATGGTGCCTGGGCTGGGCATGGAAGGATAAGGGGACTCTCACACCTCTCCCCCTGTGCAAGTCTTTTTGGTGCTAGTGGGTCCAGTGCCCTTCTATGAGGCCACTGAGGCCTCTATTCACACCTTAGTGTCTTTCTGGAATAAGAAGGGAAGGATGAAGGTTGCTGCCTCTCAGCTGAATAGGGCCCTGAAGTGGCCCTAGGAGCTGGTGGGAGAGAGGACTTTGGGGGATGGGCGTTCAGGCCTATTGCATCTGAGGACACCTCATCCTTAGTTCCCTGCTATAAAGAGCCGGATGTGCCCTCCCTGTGTAGTGGGAGAAAGGAGCGGGTCAGCTCAGCTAGGAAGGGTCACATACGAGGCACAGTCAGGGGAGGGATAGGAATAATGTCTCAGTCATCATCATTATCCTGGTGGACAAAAGCTGCATGATCTTACCCTGTCTTCCTCCCCCTACCCAGTATGGTAGCTCCACATCTTACTGGAGAAACTGAGGCTCTGAGGGGAAGAAATAACCAGTCCCCATGTAGTATTAGTCTGCTGGGGCTGCCATAACAAAGCACCAGGGACTCGGTGGCTAAAACAAGAGAAATTTACTTTCTCTCAGTTCTGGAGGCTCCAAGTCCAAGGTCAAGGTGTCGGCAGGTTGGCTCCTCCTGAGGTCTCTCTGCTTGGCTATAGGTGGCACCTGCTCTCAGCGTCTTCACATGGTCTTCTCTCCGTGTGTGACTATGTCCTAATCTCCTCCTATAAGGGCACCAGTCATATTGGATTAGGGCCGTTCGAATGACCTCATTTTAACGTCTTCACCCCTTTAAAGACCCTCTCTCCAAACGCAATCATATTCTGAGGTGCTAGGGGTTAGGACTTCTACCATGCATTTGGGAAGGGAGCACAACTCAGCCATAACCCATCAGAGCCCGTGAAACATGAGGACCCCAGGGCCAGACCCAAGTGATTCCTGAGGCCACAGGCTGTGTAGACCAAGGGAAAGCCAACTGCTGCTCCTAGGAGAGCCAAGGCCCCTGACAGAAAGACAGTGTTAAGTCTGGCTGGCAGGGCGAGCTGGGACTGGAGCACTAGTGCAGTAGGTAGGAGAACGTGTGTGGGGTGCAGGGAGAGTGGAGCAGGCAAGAGGCAGGAGGGGCCGGGGTTCAGAACCAAGCCCAAGGAACTGCTGTGGGCTGCCCAGTGTGGGCCTGAGGGGTGGGCCTGTGCCAGCCCGTGTGTAAGCACGAAGTGTGTGTGTGGGTGTGTGTGTGGTGTGCACGCATGTGCACTTCCTGGTCAGTCTGGACAGTGTGAGCACCCCTGTTGTGAGGAGTGTGTCCAAGGCAGGGCAGGTCCAGGCTGTCAGTCCACCCCAGCCATACCCCTGCAACTCCTCTCCACGACCTCTGGACCTGGCCTGACCCCAGCTCTGTGTTGATCCTCCCCTCCCCCATCTGTCTTCCTTCAGCGAACCTTCTGTCAGCTTTTCCTTCCCAAGCGCATGCCGTGATGTCTGCAGAGCTCCGTGTGAAGTTAGAGGCAGGCCTGTGTGCATGTGAGCGCACATGAGCGTACGCACACAGGTTCACACGTATGTGTCTGAAATGTCTCTGAAAACGTGACTGGATGATCTGTTGACAACTCCACCAGCCTCCCCTTCCTCCTCCCAGCCAGAATGCTTCCTGAAGCTCTCCCATCACCACAGGGAAACTGAGTCCCAGAGAGGTCAAACAACTTCCTTTAGGTTCCAGAGTAAGTGAGGGGGAGAACAGAGATTAGTGCTGGGATCTCAGGGGCCCCCAGCCCCCACCTCCACCACAGAGGCAGCCTTAGGGCCCCAGAGGACAGAATGATCCACAGCAGTGAGTGTTATGTGTCACGATGACATAAATACTACAATTGTAGTGCCCCCAAATCATCTTGTCTGGCCGCCCTTTCTGAAAGCTAGTTGTTTTCTTAATACAATTGCTTCCTCTTCCAGAAACTGTCTCCTTATCTGCAAGGTCGCTGGGAGGGGCCAACAGCCCAGGCCAGGACCCTTCCCCCTCAGTGGTCATCCCAGCTCCTCTTTGGTGCCTCGGGGAGGAGGCGTTCACCAGCCCACGGCCTCCCAGTCAGTGCTGGGCAGCTCGTTCGGAGAATTCCGTTCATTCAGGCAAGATCTGCTGAGGCGAGGGGTGCACGCAGACACGCTTCTCCAACCCTTCCTCCATGCCTCTCTGAGTTCGCTGTCATCTGGTGGTTCCTGCCCCCACTGTGCCTCCAAGCAGTCCAGACGGCCAGCCGTGAGGGTAGGAAAATAAAAGGGTCAAAGGGGACTAAGTGCCACTTAGCAGCCTCTGGGGTCTCCAGGGGGTGGTAAGCGAGGCAGAGCAGTGGTTCTGACTTCCGTGTCCCTACCCTGTCCACCCTGGTCTGGAGAGTGAGCACTTACAGCTCACTGACTGCAGCTGCCATTCTCCACCCCCAGTGGGACAAGTGTGGTGGCCCCTCCCTATCTCTGCCCTGGACATCCCACCATGTCTAGCAGTGTCTGCCTGTCCCCCTTGGTCTTTTAGCTACTCGAAATATCGCTGTGAGTGGGCTGATGTCACCACTTCAATTTTAGAGGTGAAAACGGAGGCTCAAAATGCAAGCAACTTGTCCAGTGAGTGTGGCAGGGAGAAACCTCGAACTTGACTCCCAAAGCCTCTGTCAGTTTGCCTGCTCCCTGCTGCTTCCAAAGCAGCACATCTTGGGGCCATCCTTGCCCCAGGTGTCAGAGGGACCTTCTCAGAGACTCCAGAGGTAACTGTGGAGCAGGGATTCCAAGCACCAGCCAAGAAGTTTCTCCTGTCTCTCCAAACATCTTCCTGTCCTCGTCGGGGACTCAGCTGCCCGTCTCCACCCCATCAGCAGCAGCAGCATACCTTGCAGGGCTACAGAGCATCTAGGGTGGAAGGGTGACTTGGGAACAGAATTCTCCTGGGAGTGGAGGGAGCAATCTGGTGGTAAAAGCATGGGCTGCCCAGAGGCCAGGGACCAGTGGTTTTCCAGTGGGTCCTAGAGGCTTCTCAAGGAGCCCTAAGGAGACGTACTGAGAGCAGATGCCACTTCTCTTAGAACAACCGACCCCAGGGTTTTTGCTATGCCCTAAGCCAATCACCTCATTTTTAAATGAGAAAATTAGATCATGGATTTTAAAAGTGGGATGTAGACACCAGAGCATCAAGAGCAGAGAATTTTTTAGCTCGCTGCATTTATGAAGAATTGAGTATGAACGTTTGTCAAGGTTTAGTTGATGGTGGTAAAATGAAAAAAGTGCAGAAACTTCAAGTACCCGCCACAAAGCCGATTAGAATCTCACTTAGTGTAGATCAACCATAATTTGCTGAAGGGTCGTTCTGTGCAAAGCGTTGCAGGTAGCTAACTCCCATGCAATTCAGGACGAGAGGTCCCTCAGAGAGGACAAAGCTCTGAGGAAAGTTTCAGAAGTTGAAGTCACATTTTGGAGGGCTTCGTGGAGGAGGTGATGTTCAAGCAGGACCTTGGAGGAAGATTCAGATGTGGATGTGTGCAGATAGGCAGAGGCATACACATGCGCCAAGGAGGGGAGATTAGGTGGCATCTGAGAGTGCTAAAGGCAGAAGCTGTCCAGTTACGATGGCAGCAGAAGGCTTGGGAAGAAGATTCCTGAGGATAGGGGAGCCTGGAGCCCTGTTCTAGAGGGCCCTGAGTGCCACGCTCAGGTGCAAGGTGAGTTTGGATTTTATTTTATAAGCAGGAAAGATATTTTACCAAACTTACACGCACATTTGCATTTTGGTATGCAATCTATAGAGCGTTTCTTATTTGATTCTGAAAAACAACACAAATGACAACACAACATCCTGTAAGGTAAGCACTATTAGTATTACCCTGATTTCAAAGGGTAGGAATAGGACTCAGGGGTCCATGAGAAGATCCAGACCAGGTCCTCAAACTTTGAAGCTTCACATTATGGTCTTTCCTATTCTGTGAGTGTCTAATGGGTGTTGACTTGGGAGTGAGGGGCCAACAAGGTTCAATCGTGTCCAGGAGCAACAAATCATTCTGGCTGCTATGTGTGAGAGGGGATGCCAGGGGGGGGTGAGCTGGGGAGAGAGAAGTTTCAGTTAGGTGGTGTTACGTAGTCATAGCAACAGCAGTAAGGCCAGAACTGGGGCAAGGGCTTGGGGATAGAGGACAGGGACACTCTGGGACATACCAGTGAGTCGAGAGGTAGAATTGTTAGAATATGGCAGGACCCTGTGAGGATGGGGGAAGGGGACAGAGAGGAGGATGAAGTCAAACCCAAGGCTTGAGTAACTGAGGATCAAATTCCTGTCTATATAGTGCATGGGGTATATAGAGGGCATAGGGGGGAATATGGGGTCCCTGCACCATCTGAAGTAGCTGGAACAGTAAAGGGCTTGGGTTCTAGAGTCAGGTGGCCCTGGGTTCAAATCCTAGTGCCGGTCCTTTTGCCTTATCACTTGGGTAAGTTACTTAAGTGTCTTATACCTATATCTGTACAATATAAGGTTAGGCTCGTTATTAATAGAAAAACTGGTTGACTCGATGGAGAGAATAATCATATTTGGCTCAAAGGATCGATCTGAGGATCAGATAGGCTAATGCTCGTCGAGCGCCGAGCATGGCGATGATGGATGGTCCGCTCCACTCTCAGCCATTATGCACTTAACTTTTGTAAGTCCTCACGACAACACCTTGAGGCAGAAAGAATTCTTATGTTCATTTTGCAGATGAGGACGCAAGGGGAACAAAACCTTTTTAAAGCTTCACAATGTTTTGCACTAGAATCAACTTTACCCCCCTACGTTGCTGATAAGGAAATGAAGCAGTGGTGAGGGAATTAACACACCTGCAAAAGTGGGGCCAGGCTTAGAGCCCCGGCAGCCTGGCCCAGGGCTACCCCACGACACAGAGCCAGGCTGGGCATTGCTCAGTGTAGAGTTGACGGCCCTGTGTGGGAGTGGGAGGCTGGGGTGCCCTGGGGTCCGAGCACAGCATCCCCTGACCCTCTGAGGTCTTTCTTCTGTCTGTCCTCAGCCTCCGGCCGCTCCCACCCGGCCAGCCCCAGCCCACCAGGCCCACAGGCCAGCCCGGTGCTGCCAATCAGCTACCGCCTGTCACACACTCGGCTGGCCTTCTTCCTGCGGGAGGCACGGCCCCCACCACCTGCGGTCACCAACAGCTCCCTGCAGCACTCCGAGCCCTTCGTGGTGTTCCAGACCAAGGAGCTGCCTGTCCTCAACGTCTCCCTGGGGCCTTTCAGCACCAGCCAGGTGGTGGCCCGGGAGCTCCTGCAGCCGTCCAGCACCCTGGACATCCCTGAACGCCTGACAGTCAACTGGAAGGTGCGGGCCTTCATCGTCCGTGCCCGTGTGCCTGCCTCGCAGCCAGTGGCCCAGGTGCTATTCTACGTGGCCGGCCGGGATTGGGACGACTTTGGTGTCACCGAGCGGCTGCCCTGTGTCCGCCTGCACGCCTTCCGAGATGCCCGGGAGGTCAAGAGCTCCTGCCGCCTCAGCGGGGGCCTGGCCACCTGTCTTGTGCAGGCCGAGCTGCCCCTGGCCTGGTTCGGGCCCCCTGCCCCTGCTGCACCGCCCACCACCCGGCACAAGTCTCCAGATGGGCTGGAACCCGAGGCAGCGGGGGAGAGCCAGCAGGCTGAGCTGTACTACACTCTCCACACCCCTGATGCATCCGGGGGCTGTGGGGGCACACGGCGGGGGGCTGGGGCTGGAGTGGGGGCCCGGGCAGAGAGCCCTACCCAGCACCCCCTGCTGCGCATAGGGAGCATCAGCCTGTTCCGCCCACCCCCCAGGAGGACCCTGCAGGAGCACAGGCTGGACAGCAATCTGATGATCCGCCTACCTGATCGGCCCCTCAAGCCTGGGGAAGTGCTCAGCATCCTCCTCTACCTGGCCCCGAACACCTCCTCTCCCTCCAGTCCCAGTGTGGAGCATTTCACACTCAGGTAGGGGGTTATGGGTCAGAGTCTGACTTCCCTTCCAAGGTCAAATGCATACCTGCTGCTTTGTAGGGGCTCGCCCAGCCTGCCTATCCAGCATCCAATCCCAGCTCTTTATCTATCACTTGACTGACCTCAGAAGACACCTCACTGATTTGAGATCCTCAGTGTTCTCATACTCTAATGGCAATAGAAATCTGCCCCTACCTCTGCATCTCACAGAAATGATGTCCTGGTAAAGGAGAACTATCAGTTTTCACAAGCATGGATGTCCAGAAGGATAAGGTTGGGGACTGGAAGGGCCCTTAGACATTAGCCGATGCAACCCTCCTATTTTACACATGAGACCGAGGCCAAAGAGAAATGGAGATCAGAGAGCGGTTCCTCGCTGGAAGCCAGATGATGAGCAGGAGTGTGTGCCTGTTGGAACATTTGTCCAATCCTAGAGTTGAGAAAAAAGCTTTTAGGACTCCCAGCTCTTTCTATACCCTGAGAAGTATACAGTTCACAAATTCAGAAATACCTTAAATCATAGCACATCCCCACAAAATATAATGATGTCTCACAGTAGGAATCCATGGTTTGAGCTATATTGGGTGGTTTGTAAGAAAAGCCTCACCAAAATGCCCCTTTCCACCCCAAACACTATGCAATGGGAACTGAAACATCACCATTAGCCTCCAACTTCTATGAGTTACGTATTGCCTTCTGTCCTGGGTGTACTACGTTAAAGTTCAAATATTTCTGGAAAGGATCATACCTGATTGAATGATTGATACCCGAATGTGACTGTGAGTTAAATCAGTCGTCAGAGATCTTGGGCTGCTTTAATAGGAATAGAGCATGTAAAATTAAGGAGGTGATAATCATTCTGCTTTCATCAGTGTTAATTAGAGCACAGCTGAAGTGTTGTATTTAGTATAGGACACTATACCTTATGTGTTCAAAGTGTCCAGAGAAGGGTCACTAGGATATGAGTGACTTAAAATATGGCAAAAAATAAAAATAAAAAAATAAAAATAAAAAAGCAACAATCAGAGGAAATGGAACTTGTAGGCCTGGAGTAAAGAAGACTCAGAGAAACCTGCTCACCTTCCTAGCTTTCTGAAGATGCTGTAATTAAGATGGAGGAGAGTTGTTCTTTCTTGCCCCATTAGAACCTGTGGCTATTATATTCCAGTTAGATATAGGGAAGAGGTTCTAGTCCTTAGGGGTTTTCTGAAAATGGAATGGGACAGGTGCAGGAGCAGTGAGTCCTTTGTTACTAGGTATGCAAGTAGAGGTTAAAAGACTCAGCAGAGATATAGCAGAAGTGGTTATAGCTTCCATTGAGGGCCAGAGGTTGGAGCTACTTGATACCAGACTTCCCAGATTCGTCTCAAGCTTTGAGTCTAGGGCTCTGGGGAACTTACTTACCTGGTCCCCCTACTCTCAGCCCCAGCCTAGGGGTGGTGCAGGTGGGCAGTCATTGAGGTCTAGGCTGATGCTCTCCTGTTCTTCCTACCCCTTTGTCCCAGAGTGAAGGCCAAGAAGGTGTGACCCTTTTAGGCACCAAGTCACGGAGTGGCCAGTGGCACGTGACCTCGGAGCTGCTGACTGGAGCAAAGCACTCAACAGCCACCGTGGATGTGGCCTGGGCCCAGGGCACACCCCTGCCCCCATGGTGAGCCGAGGTGGTGCTTCTGCCCACCTTTTTGCAGGACAGGCGCCTGGTTCGATGGGGGAAATTCTTGGTAGAGGAGGCCAGGCTTGTAGAAGGGCTGGGGCTTAGTCTGTGGGGACTCTGAGTCCGGGCGGGTGGCTGGCGAAGGCTCAGAGGGCCTTGGTAGGCAGGCTGCCGAAAAGGACCAGGGTCTCCATAGGGGTTTCAGAGCTCGTGAGCTGCTCCCAGCCCTTCCTCCCCAGCTCTGCCTTTTTTCCTCCACCTGGCAGGGAGGGCCAAGGGCCCCTGGAGATTCTGCAGTTGGACTTTGAGATGGAGAACTTCACCAGCCAGTCAGTCAAGCGGAGGATCATGTGGCACATCGACTACCGCGGCCATGGTGCTCTGCCTGACCTCGAACGGGCAGTCACCGAGCTGACGGTCATCCAGCGGGATATGCAAGCCATCCTGCCCCTGGCCATGGTGAGCAGGGCAGGTGCCTGCACCGGCGATTGCATGTATCTGTCATGGGAGTGTGTGTGACGGGAATATGCTTGGCTAAGTGTGCACATAGGTTGATGCACTTGTGTGTTTGAACGAGTGCCTGGGTATGTGGCTGCCTCCTGAACCCAGGGGTGTGTGTGTGTGTGTGTGTGTGTGTGTGTGTGTGTGTGTGTGTGTGTGTGTGTGTGAAGAAGCAGGCTGTGCCTGTTGCTCAAGTAGGACAGCAGATGCTGAGGGGGGCAGGCGGGAGAAATTATCCACGGAGGCACCACTCAAACGAGGTTTCCTGGAGGAGGTGGCCATGCAGTTAAACCTTTAAGGTCACATGGGAGGAAGAGCTCATACCATCAGAGGAGATGAGGAGGGTGCTTTAGGCAGGGGCTCATACAGGACAAAGGTGTGACAATGGGAATGCGAGTAGTTTGCTCAAAGAAGCCATGGATTTAGGAAGAATGCATTAGGGTAGGAAGGCTGGAATAATCATCTGGGATCAGCCCAGGGACACCTTGAATGGCCAGGCAAATGGGTTGGACTTTACTCTGTGAGTCCTGAGGGGCGTGGAAGTTGTTGAGATAAGATGGGAGGGGCTTGAGGAAGGATTATTTTCTGGCAGCAGAGTGACCTAGACCGTGAAAGCTACTGCAAAAGTCCAAGCGAACAGACTTCTGAGAAAGTTCATGAAGCTAGGTGGACGTACCGCTCTGACATGTGCGCAGGCGTCCCCACGGGAAGGATGCATCTGAGGAGTGGGGGCAGTCAGGAGCCAGGGCCTCGATGGGTATGTCCTGGGACAGCAAGCACCCAAGCTTGGCAGAGCCCCACATTCCTCCCTTCCCCACAGGATACAGAGATCATCAACACGGCCATCCTGACAGGCCGGACGGTGGCCATCCCTGTCAAAGTCCTTGCCATTGAAGTGACCGGCCTCATCCTAGATGTCTCTGCTCTGGTGGAATGTGAATCTGACAATGAGGACATCATCAAGGTGAGCTTCCTGGAGGTGGGGCCCTGAGAAGAAGGCCTCAGATCTTCAATGGAGAGTGGAACCCCCAGCCAGAGGAGAATTCACTTTCCAGGCAGGTCCCCTTGGTAGGCAGGAAGACAGGAAATGGGAGACCAGAGTGGGGAAGAGCCACGGGTATCCCATATCCCTCCTGTGTGGGGTGAGGGAAAGCCCTGGGTACTGCTCCACTGGTCCTGGAGGGCTGGCTACCTGTAGGAATGAGGACGAGACCGTTCGGCAGGCCGAGGGGAGAAGGCAGCATTGACAACTCAAACTCAATCCAATCTGGTAAGTTGTTATTGAGCCCCCTGCTGTGCAACAGGATTGGGCAAGGCAATGGGGGGCTGGGAGTAGACTCCTCAGAAACACACCCAGGACCCAAATGGAGATCCAGCAGAGGAGGAAGCTTCCAGAAGCATGTGAGGCCATGAGTGAAGGTTGTATAAGAGAGACCCACTCTGACCACACATACCTCACTTCCTCCAACTCCGAAGGCCCCCCACTCTGAACTCCTCCTGAGAGACCCACTCTGGGCCCAGCGGCCTCCACGGCCCAGCAAGCAGGGTATTAATCTGACTCAAATAGCCCAGTTTGCCACCTCTCCACAGGAAGGCCTCCTTGATTTGCCCCTGTCCTGGCCTTGGATAGTGGTCAGAGGCGGTGGAGCAGGCAGTAATGCAGGAGGGTGTCCAGCCCCAGAATCTCAGGGTGGGTGGGTAGTTTGCCATGCCAGCCCTCAGCAGGTGCCCAAATCAATGAGTAGACACCAGAATCTGTTCCCGTGACTCCTTCAGCTTGAAGGCGAGTGGGAGGAGGGGGATGTGGGTGTCCTCCCTCTGGCTCACTGGGGCTAACCCGAAGTGCATGCTCTCTCTCTCCATACTCTGCCCTGGATCTCTCCGGGTGTCTGCAGAGCCTGAGGCTCACCTCATCCTTTCCTTCATTCAAGAAGAAGGGCCTCCAAGTAAGCCTGAGCAGATGACTCTGTCCCACACCCCTAGTACCTCCTAGGGGTACAAGCCTTGCCCAGGACCATGGAGCCATCCACTGCTGGCAGGCTGGAACAGGAAGAAATGGGCCTGTTCCCAAGAGCCAGCGCCTTCCTCTGCCAACCAGGCCTGCCCCCTCCTCAGCCTCAGAGGGACCAGAACAAACAACGAGAGCTGAGAGCTTAGATACCAAAGGGAATTAGTGAAGATTCTAAATGGAATTTGTTTCCGTTCTCAATGAAATATACTCAGATTCTTTTTGGAGTTTGCCAATATTCTAAATGGAATTTGCCAGCCTTCAGATGGAATGCTTTGCCTTCTGAAGTGGGAAATGAACATTTCTGGCAGTGCTGCTGTCCCACTTCCACCCACCCCTCTGAGATGATTAAGCGAGCTAGCAGGAGTTTGGGACAGTCCAGGGGCTCATCTCCATGGATGAGCCCCAGACCCAGCACCATCCCCTCCCCCTACCAGAGCCTTAAGGGTGTCATCAGCTGCATCTAAACCTGAGAATATTGCGCCAGCAGGAACACCTAAATATACTGCACACAATGTTCGCTCCAGGGTGTGCCAGGTGTGTATGTGGGCACGTGTGACGCGAACACCCATCTGCATCTGCCCTGAATGAAGTACTGGCAGCGACACTTCTGTGAGTGGGCACGGTTTTCCACCCAGATGTGTTCAGTGGGCATTTGCCCCATCCAGGGAACCTCTAAGGTGCGAGTTGGTATCCAAGTGAGCATGCATCTGCCAAAGCTGCAGCCATTGGTGGCAACCATCAACCTGTCTGTGCTTGGGGTTCTCTGGTCTGGAATTTTCCTCTCCCTTTCCCTCACCTCAGCCCCTGGCTAGAACAGCTCCCTCACCTGAAATTAACCAGTGCCCATTTTCCTGGGGCCATTGGGCCAGAGCGGTCCAGAAGAAGCTGTGAGTCTGCCCCTCACCCCCCACTCTTCCACCTGACCTCCTCCCTGCCCCGTTGAGCACAGGTATCCTACTCAAGACAGGCCCCTCCTCTGTACTGTGGAGGACTGTACCTGCCAGATACCTGCTCCCGAGCCCAGGCAGGCATAGGGGATGGGGGACCAGTCCTGAGGACCCTCAGCCTTAAGGCTCCTCCGAGTATGGTCTGCCAGTCAGAAGCAGCCCATTATAAAGATATTTGAACGTTGGCTCTTTTCCAGGGAGCAAACACCTTTTACAGTAGCCCTATAAGATGATCTCTGGAAAAACGGAATGGAGGCGGGGTACCCAAAGCCTATTTAATTCCTTAAATAAGGTGCCTCCTCTCCACACACACATCCCCCCCCCCCCCCTCCCTTTCAGCCTCACGTGACTGGCACTTTCTCTCTCCAACAGCCCTCTGGCCCTGCTTGTCAGACTGCAGTCCCCTGCACTGCCCTACAGGAAGACCTACCTGTAGGGCAAGACATGCCAACCAACCTCCCTCCCCCTTCCCAGGTATCCAGCAGCTGTGACTACGTCTTTGTTAGCGGAAAGGAGTCTCGCGGGTCCATGAATGCCAGGGTCACCTTTCGCTACGACGTCCTCACTGCTCCCCTGGAAATGACAGTCTGGGTCCCCAAGCTGCCCCTGCACATCGAGCTCTCGGACACTCGCCTCAGCCAAGTGAAGGGCTGGAGGGTACCTATCCTCCCCGACCGGAGGTACAGCCCCTCCACACACAGCAGATACTCGGGACACTCGCGGGTGGCCCAGCCCTGGCACACAGTCTGATCTGCATGTGTGTATAAGGCCCTCGGTGTACATAGTCTGCAGGTCGGTTATGCAATCAACAAACTTGCATTGAGCAGCTACTGTGTACCAGGCATGAGATGTGGGGTAAATGTGGCCAGTGCCTGACCCAGCCAAGCTCTGGGTCCATCAGGGAAGCCATCATGTTTATGCCACAGAGCACGGTGGAGGCGGGAAGCCCTATGTGCAGGGAATTGAGTGGCCCAAAGGAAGAGAACCACCTCTTCCTCCAGGAGAAGTTAAGGCAGGCTTCCTAGAAGAAGTGATTCTTGAGCTAAGTCTTAAGGAATGAGTGGAAGGGAGTTGGCTGGGGAGCAGGGTGAATCCAGTCAAGGAGCAGACAAAATGGAGTAGACACAGCAACACGGGAGCACACACACCTGTGCACACATGGCCCAGCCCGGCACCTTTGCGAGCGCATCAGCCAGTGAGTGACTCATACCGGGCCCCCTCTCTGGGAGGCAGCTCGCACACCTGAGTGCCATTCTGTGAGTCATGTACATGTAAACGCAGCGCACCCCACTCACCCACTCATCACTGCTAGAGAGAAAAGCCAGCAGGGAAGAGGGGGAGGGGTGGGACTGGGGAGAGAAGCAGGCGGCCAAGTGAGAGCTGGGCTCAGTTCAATTCTGCAAAGATTCGGAAAAGCAAGGCAGTGTAGACCAGAGCCTCTCAAACTTTAATGTGCACGCAACTCGCCTACATATTCTGCCAAAATGCAGATTCTGCATTTCAGACAGCTCCCGGGCGATGCTCATGCTGCTTTGAGTACTGAGGACATAGTGAACTCTGTAGACAGCCAGCCTGGGTTTGACTCTGGACTCTGCTGTTTGCTAACATCTGGGTAAACCTTGGGCTGTTTCCATAACCTCTCCGTGCCTCATTTTCCTCGTCTGTAAAATGGGCACATTAACACTTACCTCACAAGACTGTTGTGAAGATTAGATTAGTTAACGCTGGTAAAAGAACCCTCTGCGTGAATCAATATTCTGGTGGTTGGTCCTTTAAGCACTAGCAAAGCAGTAGCCACACCCTTCGCTCTCTCTCCAGAGCATGCTTTCCTGACAGTGACTCTTGGTTTTTGCATTCCTTAAATAAGGTACCTTCTCTCACACACACACACACACACACACACACACACACCCGCCCCTCCCTTCAGCCTCATGTGACTGGCACTTTCTCTCTCCAACAGCCTTCTGGCCCTGCTTGTCAGACTGTGTGAATAATCTAGATAGGCTGAAAATTCCCCAAATCATCATATCGTGGTTCCCTTTTGCTCATCAGTTCTTCCCTCAATTTCTCTCTCTCCTCTTGCATCTTACTATAAGCAGCAACAGAAACCCACACTGCCCTTTTGACACTGCTTGGAAATCTCAGCTAAACACCCAGGTTGACCACTTACAAGTTCTGCTCGCCGCACAGCGCCGGACACAATGCAGCCCAGCTTCCCGGCACTCTGACAGGGATCACCTTTGCTCCAGTTCGGAGCTGAGAACAGAGCCAGGCGCACACTGAGTGCTGAAAAAGAGGCAGCACTCGTTAGGATTTGATGCCAGCTTTTTGCAGCCAAGCAGAGGCAGACAGGGACCCTGGAGGGTCAAGAAGTCGGCTTTCTAGGAGAGAAAAGCCTGGGACTTCTGACTCCACACTTCTCAGGGACAGAAGGAGGGAGCCAGGGAAACGGCTTGCCATTTTCACAGCCTCCACTTGTGGGAGCTGGGGAGCCCCAGGGGTCGCAAGGCTGGTGGGGAGGGGCTTATGCAGGTCCTTGCCAGGGTAGGAGCCCTGACTCCTTGCCCCCACCCCCCCAGGTCTGCCCGAGAGAGCGAGGATGAGGAGGAGGAGGAGGAGGAGCGGCGGCAGAGTTCCAGCCGTGGCTGCACCCTGCAGTACCAGCACGCCACTCTGCAGGTCTTCACCCAGTTCCACACGACGTCATCCGAGGGCACCGACCAGGTGGTCACCATGCTGGGCCCGGACTGGCTGGTGGAGGTCACCGACCTGGTCAGCGACTTCATGCGGGTGGGCGACCCCCGAGTGGCACGCATGGTGGACAGCAGCACGTTGGCAGGCCTGGAGCCAGGCACCACCCCCTTCAAGGTAGGCACAAGGGCAGTGCCAGGGTCCTTGTTTACCTGCGGGGGGAGGACACAGACGGGATTTTCAGGGCCTCAGCCTCTGGGAGCGACACTGACCGGGCTCCAAAACACACTCTCTTTCCCACCTGCCCTTCTGCCTAAAATTCCACCACTGAAGGTCAAGGTCCCTTAGCTTCACCATTGGATCCCCCTTCAAGCCTTATCAGCCTTACCAACCATGCATTGCTCCGGGGGGTCCCTGAGAGCAAGTGCGGATGAGGAAGGGGAGCAGGTGAGAGGGCTCGGGCAGCCTAGGGACCAGGAAAGGGAGTGTGGGATGGAGGAACTCAGCTCTGACCTTCCTCCTGGACAACTGGGTGCCTGGGTAGAAATCTTCCACGGAGGAGATGGTGATCAGTGACCTGGGCTTGAATCTGCCTTCAGACATATTTGTTTATAGAACAATCGATCCACCATTTAAAAATTGGGACGTTTCTAATTCTTTAGAAATTCGATTTCTGGTTTTACAAACTATGAACCTGGCAACACTGGGCCTGCCTTCCCACCTAGCGATAAGCTGCTAGAGTCAGTACTGGTGCCCCCTTGACGTAGGCATGAATTCTCCCATTTGCCACAGTCCCCAGCACTCCCTTTTGTCTCCCTAACATTGAAGGTGGAATATCAATTGCTATTTCTCACTGTGCAGAGCTGTTGTTTTCCTTAAAATCTGCCCCTCTCTCATCTGTGCTCCTGCCTGGCTTCCTGTGAGCCCTGACCTCACTTGGCCCCTGGACCCTGGTTCCCAGGTGCAGACCTAAGACAGAGCCTTCCAGCCTGCCCTACCCCATGGGCCTCTCTTCCGGCAGCACTGGGATTCCTCCCCTGGTTGGAGATCCTGGGAGCACTGTTTTCCTGGCCCTCACCCACCCCTGCCCCACTCTGCCCCAGGTGGTGTCGCCGCTGACGGAGTCTGTACTTGGGGAGACACTCCTGACGGTGACGGAGGAGAAGGTTAGCATCACGCAGCTGCAGGCCCAGGTGGTGGCCAGCCTTGCCCTTTCCTTACGGCCCAGCCCCGGGAGCAGCCACACCATCCTGGCCACCACGGCAGCCCAGCAGACCCTCAGCTTCCTCAAGCAGGTAATTGGATGCCCAGCCTGCCAGCCTGGGGGATCGGGTGTAGAAGAGGACTTGCAGGCTCTGGTTTGCCTTTGTGTCATGAGTCCCCCAAATTAGGGCTTTAAGTAATGGAAGATCTATCTAGCCTCCATGCCCTGCACACCTGCCCCGCCCCATGCCCCTCTGCACAGGGAGTCTAACCACGTCTGGCTTCCTGCACCCGCCACCCTGAGAGCTTCTTGCTGAGGGTTCCCCCTCCCGGATTCTTAGAGGGCCCATCACCTCTACATCTACCCCCAGGAATTACTCTCACCCATCTCTGGAGCCCCAGTTACAGCCTCCCACAGACGCACCGGGACACTAGCTGCAGACAGAAGTAGAAAGATGACAGGCAGGAGCACAGGGAATGAGAAGGCAGGCGTTGAGCACTAAACCAGGAGTCCGGAGCCAAAAGTCCTCCCCTCTAAATCGCTCTGTGACTCAGGCCAATCCCTTCTCTCTGGGCCCTGCTTCCTCATCTGCAGAGGGCAATTCTCAGAAGGCTTTAGCAAACAGAGGAGACTGGGCATGTATTCTCAGTCTCCAAGTGTCTGATCGGGATGACCCCAAGCTCGGGCATGGAGATGTGAGGTTAATCCTGCAGCAAAAGGGACCCGAGTTAGACCCAAGACAGAACTTACCTTAGCTCATCAAGCGGACAGGGCGAATGGGAAGGGAATTCTCAACGCAGTAGGAGACTACAGTGTGCCCAGTACCCTCCTCATAACCTCCAGGGGAGGACTCCTGCTCAAACAATAGTTCTTGAGTACCTGCCACCAGCCAGGCACAGTTCCGGCACTGGGAATACAGCAGAGCCGAAATGCCTTGGTCCCCCCTCACAGAGCTCAATATCCAGCAGGAAAGCCAGATGAATCTAGCTCTCTTGACTCTTGTCCCCTCTTCCTCTTCCTCCTCCTCCAGGAAGCCCTCCTGAGTCTCTGGCTCTCCTACAGTGATGGTACCACAGCCCCACTCTCCCTCTACAGTCCTCGGGACTACGGGCTGCTAGTGAGCAGTCTGGATGAGCGGGTGGCAACTGTGACCCAGGACCGGGCCTTCCCGCTGGTGATAGCCGAGGCAGAGGGGGCAGGGGAGCTGATCCGTGCTGAGCTCACCATCTCTGAGAGCTGCCAGAAAACCAAACGCAAGAGTGTTCTGGCTACGACGCCTGTGGGGCTGCGGGTACACTTTGGGCGGGAGGAGGAGGACCCCACCTATGACTACCCGGGCCCAAGCCATCCAGGGCCTGGTGGGGGCGAGGACGAGGCGCGAGGAGCTGGCCCGCCAGGCACAGCCGTGCCCCCACCCAAGGCCCCGGGCCCCGGCACTGCCAGCCCAGCCATGCTGCCTACAGAAGATTT
The DNA here is from genome assembly GCA_003508835.1 of Eonycteris spelaea. Lineage (NCBI taxonomy): Eukaryota > Metazoa > Chordata > Mammalia > Chiroptera > Pteropodidae > Eonycteris > Eonycteris spelaea. The sequence continues at coordinate 459,326 of PUFA01000160.1, read as the reverse complement.
CCTGCCACTGCCCACGGGCTTCCTGCAGATGCCCCGGGGGCTGACAGACCTGGAGATTGGCATGTACGCACTGCTGGGCGTCTTCTGCCTCGCTATTCTTGTCTTCCTCATCAACTGCATCGTCTTCGTGCTGCGTTATCGGCACAAGCGCATCCCGCCAGAGGGCCAGACCAGCATGGACCACTCTCACCACTGGGTGTTCCTGGGCAACGGGCAGCCTCTGCGGGTGCAGGGGGAGCTGTCTCCGCCGGCTGGCAACCCACTGGAGACCGTGCCCGCCTGCTGCCATGGCGACCACCACAGCAGCGGCAGCTCGCAGACCAGTGTCCAGAGCCAGGTACATGGGCGGGGTGATGGCTCCTCTGGCGGCTCAGCCCGGGACCAGGCGGAGGATCCCGCCAGCTCGCCCACCTCCAAGCGCAAGCGGGTCAAGTTTACCACCTTCACCACGCTGCCCACGGAGGAGCTGGCCTACGACTCGGTGCCCGCCGGTGAAGAAGATGAGGAAGACGAAGAGGACCTGGGTTGGGGCTGCCGGGATGTGGCAGGCACCACGCGGCCCGCTGCACCCCCAGACCTGCACAATTACATGCGCAGAGTCAAAGAGATTGCATAGAGGCGTCATCCCCTGACGGGGGGGCCTTGTGTGGGACACAGTCAAGACCCCTCCTCACACTGATGCGGGCAGCTGACGTGGATTTTATACGCCCTGCTCCTGCCGCTTTGCTCTGTGCAGGTGGCCACCTCGCTCATATGGGCCTCCCTGCCACCTCACACTGTTACCTTCTTCTGCCCCGTCAGAGGGAGGGCTCCTTCCTCGGGAGCTTGCTAGAAGGAAGTGGTCCCAACCCTTGTTCTACCCTTTCCAAACCTCCTCCCATCTTAGATAAACCTGCTGCCCCAAGAGCGAGGCACAGAGGCCGAGCTTGAGACCAGGTGGGCCCACACTATGTCCCGCCCCTGCCTCCCTCATTCCCTGTGTTCCCCCTGTGCAGGGAACGGGGCTTCTGGGGGGTCTTGTGTCACAAGCTGCACAAAAACTTTTCTCAAACCACTATTCAGGGATTTCTGTTCTGCAAGGTGGGAGGTGGTGGCTACCTGCCTTGCCAAGGATCTTGCTGTGGACAAAACATTTGGGAGATAGGGGGACACTTGTAGCATCTTCTGGCTTTCAGCTGCCACCCCCCCTAGGCCCTTCGCAGGATCTGGAAGCTGACTCCAGAGGGATCTGGGGCCAAAGCAGGCACCTTCCTGAGAGCTCAGGACTTCTTCCTCTGCCCCTACGAGCTCTGGGCAGGAACATAAAGGGGAGGAGTCCTCCATCCACCCCAGACAAGCCACGGCCCAGAGCACCATGGCCCAGTGGGCCCAGGGAGGCCTGCATGCCTCCTGCCCACCCCACAGCAAGGTCAACACTACGCCTTAGCCGCCCCTCCTGCTCTGCTGACCACTCCTTTTCTCTCTGCAGGGGCAGAGACCCATTCCCCCAGGAAGCAGAATCTGGTGGGAGGGAGGAGAGGGCACCAGGGAATGCTGTGACGGACCTTGGGATGGGCAAGGCAGAAGGGAGTCGGGCGCCTCCTTACCCCATCCCACAGCCGCTTTTCTCTCGGGTTCTACCCACCACTGTGTCGGATTTTTCTTGAATAAATGGAGGCGACCAGATTGAAGGTGGGGGCAGCAGCTCCCAGAAAACAGACAGTACATGGTGGTTGGCTCTACGTCTCGTCTTTGTGTGCGTGAGCACACACCCACCCTCCCCACTCACATGTCCACACATGTTCGCTAAATGATATGAAATGGAAACACGCCTGAGCTCAGCTGCTCTGCCTCCTCCAACATCCGGGTCCCTTAGACCTCTGGCACTATGGAGATGCCCACGTTAGAGGATGAAAGGATTTGCCGACTCAGAAGTGTGCCCCTACCAAGAGATGCTTCCTCTAGGAGTCTGCCACGATTGGCTCAGGAGGGAGGGGCTGGCCTCAGGGCCTCTGGAGAAACGCCTTGAGGGTGAGAGGGAACGGAAGAGTAAGGAGAGAGGTGAGAGAGTTTGTGGTGCACACCTGAGCTCACTTGTTTCCTTCACTGCCTTCAGCCCTCCTCTCAGAGGAGGTTCGTACCCAGCACCATCGCCACCTCTCAGGGAGGCCTCCTTTCTTCATGGATTGTCTGGTGGTCTCCATGACAGGAGCCAGGAAAGAGAGAGTGAAGGCTGTTGAATGTACCCCACCCCCTGCCCCAAGAGAGCCATAGGCTGGCCCATAGCCCCTCATGGTGCATCTGACCTGTGTGTAGTATGCACACAGCCTCCCCTGGCCCTGGGAGACCACTACTTGGCACAGACAGCAGCCCCTGAATGGAAGCCCAGCCAGGGCTGCCTGGCCTACCTCCAGTGCTGTAGACAGGTGGCTACAGCAACCATCTTGGAGAGAGGAGAGGGGAAGGCATAGCAACCAGCATCCTTTACAGAATGAACCAGGGGCAAGACGGGCTGCACTAGCACCTGCCCCAACATGCTCTTGCCAACACAGAAGGACGCCTGCCTTCCATGGTCATCTGCTTAACTAATCACAGCAGCCCTGGGAGCATTGTGAGAATTAAATGATATCAGGTATGTAAAGCTCTCTGCTTGGGGCCCAGCTGCAGATGAAACTCCTAGCTAAGACAGAACCTGGCACATAGCTGTTCTCAGCTAATGAAGTTTCCCGCACCCAGGCTTAATTTTCAGGTAAAGTGTGGGCCTTAAAGGAAGACTAGAGATTGGCCAGCTCTGGCCAAGTTGTGTTGGCAAGAAAGAACAAATGTAGCTCAGTGGCCAGAAGAGAGCTAGCTATAGGGAAGCAGTGCCCAGGACAGAACCAGCGGGGGGCTTTGCCTGCCAGCTCTCCTGGACTTCTCAGAACTCAACTCGTATGCAAATGAGCCCTGACAGTGACCGTCCAGAGGGGAGTCTCAGTCATTTTTTATACAATGCCTGGAATCGCAGTGTGTTCAACAAATATATTTGCTGACTAACTGACGTCCAAACACAAATTATAAATGGCCTTCGTACTATTCCACATTTGGGGATTTTCTATACCCTGACACCTTACCACCTGATCAGTGTGAAAATCACATGTTCCAGGAAGAAATGAGGAAGACATAGGTATGAGGCAAGGGAAAATGCGTCTTCCAGCTTGGGGGTACATGCATGGGAGAGGTTGCTGGTGTTAAAGTTGAAACGTGGACCCACTTGTTTATTCGACACAAGGAGCTCCTGCTATGTGATAAGCCCTGCCAGGGAGCATACAAGCAAAACCATGGGCCTGTCCCCAGGGGGCCCCAGCCATGCAGGGAAGATGGACGAGTCAACGGGCCATGGGCATGTGGGATGATGGATGCTCTCTGTGATAGCTTTGCCCTGGGTCGAAGGGGCACAAAGGAGATGGGGGGAGACAGTCTCAAGCTGATTTTGCTGAAGATGAGGCCAGAGACATTCCAGGAAGGGAGGATGGTGGGTGTGAAGGCCCACAGGCTGCACAGCCTGACGCCCATGCTTTCTCTTGCTGATACATCTCTGCATTTGCTTCCCCCATGCCTGGAATAGGAGTCCCTGGTGATAGGGAAACATAAATACATATATGCAAAGGTACAGAGGCCAGAGGGAGTAGGGGTGGGGTTCAGCATGGATTTGGGAGTCAGGCTCAGACCTGAGGTTCAGATTATTTCCTTCTCGCTGGGTGAAGGGAGCGTTTGGAGGGGTGAGGGGACTAGTTAGAAAGATGCTGTAGCAGAAAGAATGAGGGCCAGGGCAGTGAGAACAGAGAGCTGGGGGGTACCGTGGTTTTCAGCTGCAGACTTTGCTAACTGCTTTATCCCACATGGAGGTGAAAGGGAGGAGATGTGAGCTACTGCTGATGCCAAGACCTCCTTCCCAAATGAACCTCAGAGAGCAGGCCACTCTGGGGAGACAGTGGATGCTGTCATAATGGTGTTTGTCAGCATTTAGGCTTTCGCAGACGGGGAAACGAGGAGCCAGAGAAGGGAGCAGTTAACTGGCTGAAAGTCACCCAAACCAACCTAGTGACGGAGCCAGAACCCCCACTTGCTTCCCTGTCCTGTAATTTGTATCCTTTTCCCTGCATACCTCCCCTCTACCCCACCCTCCACCCTCCACCCCACCCCCAACCCCACCACCGTCCAAATGCGAGAACTCAGAAGAAATTGCTAGAAACGGCAAGTCCTGACCGTCATGTAGTTCAAGAGGGAGCAGGCCTGAAGGAACGAGGTGGGACATTAAGTTAACAGCCCCTCTGGAATGGCCCTGGCACTGAACTCCTCTTTAAAAATTAGTCTTCAACCCTGAAAACGTATTGAGGGACCTTGTAAAAAATAGTTATTGACAGAGAGCTGCTCTGGGAGCACTGAGAACCAGGCCCATGAATCAGCTTGCTAGCAGAAAGAGATTTTCCAGACAGCCAGGGCCAGTGAAGGTGGAGCCAGAGATGCATAGAAGCCACCTGGAGCCCGTTCCCACCCTGGTGCTCAGCTCTGTGCCCCAGCCCCACACTGCCAGCTCCCTCTCCACACCAGCCGCAGGCACACTTCCATGCCTGTCTTCAACAAGTATTGACAGGTACCTCCTGTGTGCCAGGCACTGTGTCCCCTTAAGAGAAGCCTTCGGTGCCGGGGGAGACATCTGGCAGCCAAACTGAAAACATGGTAAAGAGGCCAGAAAAGGAAACTCTCACAGAAGTGATGAAACTTTCTAAGACAGTTGGCCAAGGACTCCTTGGGTCTGATGTGCAATTGCTGTGTGACCATCAGCCAGTACGTCACCAGCTCTGGGCTCTTGTTTCCCCATCTGCACAAAATGGAAGTCGTCACTACTAGGCGGTATCCACTGACCTCCCCGAAGAGGCCCCATTGTTTCAAACCCAGTATTGCTAACAAACATCGAGAGAGATAAGAATCACGACTCCCATTTTATAGATGTGAAGACAGAAACACAGAGAGGGCAAGTGACTTGCCCATGGTCTGCTATGCTGAGTGATGGAGGCAGGCTGTGGGACCCCCATTTAAGGCTCAGATCAAGGATCGTGCTTGGGGCGGATGGGACACTGAACACTATGGCCTTTCTGCCATTATTAGAGGAATGGTACTCCACCCCTCTCAGAAACACCATCCCTACCCAGCTGAGTGACACAACAGACCATCCAGTCCTCTTGGTCACCCTTTGAACAGAGAACCAGCAGAGCTTTCCTGAGCACAGTGCTGAACTGGCTGCACAAGCAGAGATGCCCAGCGTAGGGAGGTGGGTGTGAGCTGGCACCTGCCTTTTCCCTTGGGATACTGGCTGTCCCTTTAGCCTCTGGGCCTGAGCAAGAACACTGGGAAGCTAATCCCTATGCCCCACCTCTATGCCCCCAGCTCTGCCATGGTAGCATAATGAGTGTTGATTAAATATTTGCCATAGATCTAACAGAGGAAGTGGGTCATTAAGTCACTAACATTTACTGAAAGTTCACTACATGCTAACCACATTAGATCCATTATTTCATTGACTTTTCACAATAACCAACTAAGGCGGGTGACCTTATACCCATTTTACAGGTGACAAAACAGGTTCAGAGAAGTTATATGACTTGTCTCACTGCACAGTAAATAAATAGCAGAGCCAGGCTTCAGACACAGGTCACATTGGCTTCCCACTGCCCTTCTTGTGGGGACTTGCAATTCAGAGAATCATTCTGGTGCAGTGGCAAGAGCACCAGGCTGGGAGTCCATGTGCTTGGTGGGAGTTCTCACTCTGCCATTGACTGGTCATGTGGCCATGAGCCTAGCACTACCCATGTCTGGAATAAGCCAGGACCATCAACAAATTCCAAGGGCCAGGTGGTCCTCTAGTGCCTTCTGTCTTGATGGTTCTTGGGTCTTGAGTTGCAAAGCCCTGGGCACCAGCCAGCCCTGCCAGTTCATATCTCCACCTACTACTACCCTCTTAGAGAGATCGCTATTGTGGGGTAGGAGGCAGGGATAACAGCTTCAGTGGTTCTCAGCTGTCCTCCAGGCTTTGCCATCTCTGCCATCCTTCACTCGATGCTGCCACTGGCAGCTGCTCCCAGGGATCTTGGATTCTCAATGTTATGGGGTTGGGGGAGCATAGTGAAAGAACTAAGGGGGAAGTGGGAGAGGTGACTAAACCTGTGTGTGCCAGAGCAGCAGTGAGTCTCAGGGCTAAGACGGAACTTGGAAGGTCAAGCTGTCCATCCCCCCCCCTCAGGGGGCTCCGAGTCTGATGGAGGAGGAAGAGGCCCTGACCTACAGCGGCTCCCAGTCTGAGGAGAAAAACAGTCCACCTTCCCATGAGAAGTACCCAGTCCGATGGGGGCCCTAATCCTGAATAAATGACATCATGCATTCAGAGGAACATACAAACAGGCGCACATACATGAACGGTAATCTGTGCAGGCCCTTAGCACACAGAGCGAGGAAATAAAGTAAACGTGGAAGCCAGGCAGTTAATCCAGAACGGCAGTCTGGAGCAGGGTTGTAGTTGCATTGTGAGGAGGGATTAGGGAGGGTCTACCAGATGGCTAGAAAGTCAGAAACAACTACATGAGGATTAGGAGATGGGATGGATTTATCCTGTCCAGAGGGATTGAGCGGTACAGGGACCTGGCTGAGAGGAATGGGTACAAGGAGGAAAAGGAAGGGACCCTCAGGCGATCCTGGGCTGCTGGGGAGAGCGCTGCTGCTGTCTAGGTATGGGAGAGGCCCAGGAGAGGGTCCCAATCGTTCTCACTTCTCAGGGAGGAAAAAGAGCCTGGCGTATAGGGAGGAAGCCTGGGTCAGGGCCAAGGGGCTTGGCTTCCAGTCCCCTGGGCATCTCCACTTGCACTGTGACCTGGCCTGAGTCTCTTGCCCTCTTCTGTGAGATGAGAGGTCTAGACAAGGTGTTATCTGAGGACATTCCCCAGACTGACCCCCTGTGCCCCAGTCAGGAGCCTAACCGTGACCCTTCTGCAGTGTGGGTCCCAGCATGCGAGTCATGGTACCTGACAACCCCTGCCTGGTGCTGAGCAGGGCGGGAGCAAAGGGTGGGCCTCAACTTCTTGCAGAGCTCCCAGCCCCCTGAGCGAGCAGCTGTAGGACCTCCTGAGAAGCCAGGCCAGCAGGGCTTGAGCAGGCTTGAGGGCTTGAGCAGGGCTTGAGCAGGGCTTGAGCAGGGCTTGAGCAGACCTTGACCCTAGTTCTGCCTCTTAGGTGCGTGCAGTATCCTTTCCTCCCTGACCTTCTGCAATTCCAGAATGACTTTCTTTTTCTTCTATTATGAAAGTTCCCAATAGGTGTTCCTGTATTCAGACAGGGGCACTGGGGCTGCATCCTGTAGCTTCTCCCACAAGGAGGGGTCCTGCAGTTAAGAGAGCTGACAGGAAGCGAAAGGAAAGTGAGCAGGGCCCTGGCAGTGGGCTTCTGCGCCCATCTGTAGCATGGCTCTGCAGCCTAGCCCTTGCCTTAAAAGTGGACTCCACTTGCAGATCCTACCCTGACCTGTCAGGAAAGAAGGCAGGTGGGGGGTCGCAGGAGGTAGGAGGTGGTAAGCGAAGGGTCCCTCCTGCCTTCCCTCTCTCCTTATTATTTACTATACCTCCACTTGGGCACATATACTCCTCCCCTGGTGGACAATTCATCAGCACTGATGGGAACTGGGACATTGTTAGGGCCTCTTCTGTCACACACACTTGTCCACAGTGCCCCCTACCCCTCACCCCCAGCTCAGTTCCAGGTTCTAGATCCTCTGTGGGATGGCTATCTACCCAGGGATCCAGGGAAATGGGGGGGGGCAAAGGAGGGCTGGTCTGTGGTTAGCCCACTGCACAGGGACCATAGCCCCTGGGGTGGGAAGAGAGGCGGGAAGCAAGGAACCCTACAGCAGCTGCAGCAACACCAGGAAATCTCCAGAGATACTAGGGCCACAGGGTGACCCTTCACCCCAGCAAACCCTGCTCCAGGAACAGACACAACAAAGCTCCAGAACATCCAGTGATTAAAGTGCTGCCTTTGTCAGACACCGAGGAACAGGACTCTGGTGGGCGACAGGGCAAGCAGAGTGCATGTGCAGACATCTCCAGCTTACGCCCAGAGTACACATCGTAAAGGCACGCTCTGCAGCCCTACTCATTCATGCTTGCAGGCATGCACGAACAGGCACATGTCCCTCCTACACACGCGCACGCGCACACACACACACACACACATATACTCCCTACATGCACACATGTACACACACACGCATGCACATAAGCATTTGGAGCCCTATAGCTCCAGTGCTGTGATAACCAGGGGTAGCTCATGCTTGGCCACATTACGGGGGAGGGCCCTCACAGCCTGTCCGCCCCACCAGGAAGGAAGGCAGAGGTCACAGGGGTAGAGCCAGGTCCAGAGTTGTGAGTGAAGGATAGGTGGGCCTAATGGGTAGGGGCTAAATAAAAACAGGCAGCACTCGGCCCTGACGTACCCATGGGTCTCTTTCGGAGGTGGTCAGCTGCCTATCTGTGTAAATCACCTTCAGGGGTGGTTGACTGGATAGGAGCTTATTGGAGAGTGGGGTCAGGAGCATATTTACTCCAGACTTCAAACAATAAATAAGTAGTCTCATAGCACTCAGAAGAATGCCCATTTACATGCAAGCCATCACTGAGTTAATTACAAAGATTCTTATCTGTTCATTAAAGCAGACTGGAGAATCCTCTATTTGGAAACACTTTGCAGTTAAAGGGACTATGTTATTAACTCTAATGAAATGATTTATTTTGGGCCCAAGCCTGGTGAGGTAGAACCTGGGGCCAGAAGCCCTCATTCTGGGAGTGTGCCCTGGTTCTTGGGCTGATATTCTTTGCACGGAAGCCAAGATTTCTGGGAAGAAAGGGACAGAGATCCTGGAGAGATTATTAAAAGCTCTCCTACGGATGGAGAGAGCCCCAGCTGAGGTTGGCTGGAAGGAAAGGGCACTTCGGGTGACGTGGGCTCAATCTGGCCTAGCCACAGAAGGCAGCAGAATTTATTTCTCCCTGAGCTCAGTGCCCTGTCTATGAAACGGGGATAAAGTAGCTCCTACCTCATAGGGTTCTTGTGAGGATTAAATGAGTTATCGCATGTGAATAACTGAAAATGTCCAGCCCTCAACTCACCCCAGCCAACATTCATTTTTTTCCAAAGAAAGGTGTATTTTCTAAAATGAGGAACATGGAAATCAGGTCTGAATTCTCCATTTGGTACTCCAAGTTTTTTTCTTTCTTCTTTTTCTTTTTCTTCTATCTATCTATCTATCTATCTATCTATCTATCTATCTATCTATCTATTTATTGTCTTGGTGTTCAGATGCAGGTGTTCCCTCTTAGATGAAGTCATCTCTCTTGGGTACTTGAACAATTTTGAGGAGAGGTTGGTAGTCCCCCAAAGAAAGATATTGACGTTTTGCTAATTTGGAGAGGTTCAAGTTTGACAACCCACAGAGATCTGATTCCAAGCTTGTGTCATATATCTGCATTTGAGACATTCTTCAAGAAGACCCTTAACTTATATTCCTTGGAATTATCCTAAAATTGGAAGGCCTGAATGGAATCTTCGTGTGTGTGGGGTGAGGAGGGGCACAGTGAATTGATCTTCTTGGTCCAGGTGACATCATAGAGAATAGGAATGTTCGAGAGGGGAGGCCCCTGAGCTGAGGCCAGGGACACTCAGCTCACAGAAGCAGGCCCTCAGCTAAAGTAGGCCAGGGAGCAGTTTGCCAGGCCACATAGAGCCCAGTACCCACTCCCCAATCTGGCTCAGAGCTCAAAGGACAACTGCGGGCTGCCAGCATTCTGCAGACAGAGATGTGTATCTGCAGGAGGGAGATAAGGCCCAGCCTACAGCAGAGAGCAGATCTCCCGCAGGCCCTTCTCTAGGCTCTGTTCACAGGCTGGTGAGAACAGAGCTAGCTGGCCAGCTGCCACCACTGCCCACTCCATGTTCCCATTTCTCTTCTCTTTCGAGGCCTCTCAGTCCCCTGGATAGGGCTGTGCTCTGGGACAGCGCATTCCAGGCATACTAGCCTGGGCCTCTGGATGGATGAGTTTCTACAGTTGGGGCAACCAGACTGTGTGAGGAGTAAGGTACCCACAGTAAGTGCTGGGAGACACCAGGAGCCTCCAGTGTCTTTTTTTGGCATAATGTCCCTTTCCAGGGCCAGACACAGCCCAGCAAGGGCCTGCCTCATCCACAAATGCTCTCCTTAGGATGGGCCTCCTGGCTGGGACGTGCAGCCCTAGTCTTGAGGGCGTCCACCCATAAGTCCATGGAGATGCTCAGACTTTGGGCCAGACCACCAGATCCCCAAGGCATGTCTAAGAAGCTGCCTTCTGTTTGTAGCTACACCCCCTGCCTGACCCAGACAATCACCTCTGAAGAAGTCCATGACCTTAGGCCAGTGAAAAGCAGTGATCTCACCTGTGCTCAGCTGTCAACTCCTCCGAGAGGCCTGCTGTGATGCCCTCCACCCAAAATAGCAGCCCTCAGTCGCTCTCTGCCCCCCTAGCTGGCCTCGGTGTTCACAGCACTACCACCACCTGGCCCTGTCTGTCTGTCCACCCCCCCCTAGAGTGAAGTCTCTGTGAGGAACATTGTGTTCAACACTGTCTCTCCTACACTTGGAGCAGGGCCTGGCCCATGGGGGGAGACTTCCTGAATATTTGAAATGAATGAGACCCACACTCAGTTGGCTGTGGTGTGAGCAGAGTCAGGGCCGCTGCCTTCTCCCACTGACACAGAGGGAAGGAGACGGTGCAGTGAGGCTCTCCATCAGGGCGGTGTCCACCAGCAGGAAGCAACTCCCTGCAGTATAGAAAAGGAACCCAACATAGCACAGACTCTGAGGATCCTCACAGACTAGCCCAGTATCCGGCTTCGCCTGAGGGGCAGCTTCACCCTTGCTCTAGGAGGTGTGTGTGGTGTGTGCCCACCACCATCAACAGGATCCTAATGGGGGTCGGCCATGGCAAGGGTGGGGTGCGCAGGGTGGGGAAGGGAAGGCATGGTCAAGGGGATGTGAGCGATGTCTGGGGTCTGAATTCAAGCCTGAGAGCAGGGCTTCTCAGCTGGCGGTTTGTGGAGGACCCCAGGGAGTCCTGACCGCCTGAAACAGGACACAAACTGAAATGTGTGCATGCACACTTGCATGCCTGTTTTTCTAGATTTCATTAGATTTTCAAAGCAGCCTTGACTCTAACGAGCGTTAAGAATTTGAGTTAGGGTATGAGAGAGCGCTTACGTCATCACTTCAGAAACTGCTCACCTCTCCTTCGCCCTCCAGGGTCCCAGTGGAACCCCCTCTCTAAGTCACACCTGAAGGGGGCTCACATCAGCAGTCAGTGAGGCCACTCAGCAGGGAGTAGAAGTCACAACCAGAATAAAATGAGACCAAATCTCCGGCTCCAACTAGCCCTTAGTGCAGGCCCAGGCTGAAGGGATATGAGTTGGAGAGTGATTCTAGTTGGGGTACTCCGTACTCTAGGTCCCTCTGCTGAAAAGGGGAGCCTAGGAGACAGCCCTAGCTGCTCCCCAGCTGACACAGTGGGCAACTCCCACATGTCTTGGTCCCCACCCTCCCCCACTAGGGCGGTATGGCAGGTGCTGCGCTCAAAGACTAGGGTGAAAGAACCTGCCCTGAATCCTTCAGGCTCACCTCCACCTGGGCCTCTGTCTCCTGTCAAAAGAGACTCAGCTTTCGTACCCAGGTGTGGGGGTGTGAGAAAGAACTCCAATGTTTAAATAGAAAAAAAAAAAAAACCATTAGGAAGGTCAAAACTTTCTTCTGGAAACAGCACAAGGAGAAATGTTGGTGAGGGAGGAAACCCAGACTCCAGCAAAGACCCAAAGGCCAGAGAGGGCCTGGAAATTTTGGAAACTCACAAGGGAGTCTCCCACTGAGCTCAGTGAGCAAGCTGAGAAGGCCAGCAAGGCCACCCTAGGATTTGGAGTGGGCCCTGAAGCCAGAGAGCACCAGCAGAGATGTAGCCAAGATTAGGTTTCAGAATGGTGGCTACGAGGAGGAAGGACAAGAGGGACTGGGACCTGGTGAGAGAGAGAGAGAGAGAGCGAGCTACGCTAGGAGTTAACTGAGTCAGGAGGAATGGAAATGCTTTCCCGAACTGCTCTCCCAGGGTTCCCAAATTCCTCCTTTCAGATGTTTAGTCCTCTATAAGATTCCCTAAGGTCCAGGCCCTCAAGAGTCTCTGGGCCCTGGAAGGGTCACGTCATCCAGTGAGAGAGAAGGACTTTGGAGTGACAGGGCTGGATTTGAATCGTGGTTTTGCCATTGCCTTCTTGTGAGTCACTTCAAATCAGTGCCTCCGTTATCCAATCTGTAAATTGGGCTGAAGCTGGCTTCTTCCTAAGGGTCTTGTGAAGACTGGTGATCTGTTCCATATGGTCTAGGTCACATAGTAAGTGCTCAATAAGGGGTGCAACATTAGCATGACATTTTGAAATTCCCAGTAGATCACCAAACGCCAGCACTGGAAGAACCCATTCCAAATTTGGAAGAAAGCAAAACCCAGAGCAGTGGAATGATCTGCCCAAAGTCCTAGAGTCTCAGTGATAAGGAAGCCAAGATTCAACCCCAGGTCTCTGGGCCACTGTTCCACCTCCCACCTTTGGGTTGCCTCACTCCCAGGCAGACTTGGCCTTTGGGTTTTCAGCGAAATGACTGCCCCTCATCATGTTCTCAGATCGTTTAAAGTCATCAGGGCTGAATCCATGCATTCTCTTCGCCTCTCCCATGATCATAGCCTCATCTTCTCTCTCTCGGAGGTCTGCTTCCGAGTGCCATCAAGGCCCAGGAAAAAGGCACCGCAGGGCTTCCCAGTGGAGTGGATGGATCTGGCTGGAGAGAAAGAGCCGCGGGAAAGCAAGAGATGCAAAATGTTCCTCTTGTCTCCACTCTCCCCCCTGGGCCCCAGAGTGGGCCTGAGGCACGGGCCTGTGCTCCGTCAGCGGCTCCGGATTGCGATGGATGTGGAACCTGGTAGGATGGTGTCGGCAACACTTGGTGAGATTCATTTTCCTGCTGCTAGGGGAGAAAAATGTAGCCTCTGTGTCATCCATCTGCTCTGCAGCGAAGTGGTAAACAGGCGAGCAGCATGGATAACAGCCTGGAGCGGAGCCCAGCTCAGCAGGCTTCCTGCAGGGGCTGGAAGGCTGGGAAAAAGCGCTGTGATTTGTTTCCTGCGTGCCACGGCTGGGAGGACTCCTGAATGGGGACCCACTGGGTGGGACCCTCAGTGGAGTCACACACACCCACCTTCAAGAACCAAAAGTTAGGAAGTCGGATAGATCATGATTCGACTTCATCATTATTCTCACCTCTGGATGGGTCCAGAGAAAAATGGCTGTGCTCCTCCATGTCCTGAAGCCCTGCCTTTCATGCCATCCCTCAATTAGACTGTCACTCTCAGGATCCTACCCATAGCTAGCACACAATTCACCTCCTCCAGGGAGCCTTCCCAGATCCTCCTAGCTGTATCTCCCAGTGCTCTCAGTAGGTATCTTACAATCGAGTTTGGCTTTCAGTAATTGAATGCTGTTTATCCCACTTCCAACCCCCAAAGCCATATCATTTCTAAACCTCATTCCTCTCAGCTGCCCCTGGAGTGAGTTTTCCACATTCCGGGGCAATCAAGGACCAGGCTCAAACACATGCAGAAAATGAAAGTGCACCATTTCCCTCCTAGGTCAGAGCCTGTCTCCTGGCAGGCTCCGTCGAATGCTATTGTCAAGTGCACTGTGCTTCCAGGAAAACAACTAGACACCTTGAGTGAGATTTGACTCCTTTCTCCTGACCACCCCCCATCATTTCCTCCCATACAACCTTTCCTGACTCCCGTCAACCATCCCTTTATCTGTTTTCTATATGCATCAAGTGCTTTCCTGTCCGCTCTCCTGTCTTCACGCCTCATGTGATAAAACATTACTACTACGATTATTTTCCACTTAACAGATGGGAAAACTGAGGCCAACGCAGAGACAAATCTTGCCCAGAGTGACAGGAAGTCAAAGCAGGGATTAGGGCTAGATTTATTCTGAACCTTCAGAGGCAAACCCTTTCCACATTTTTTAAGTTCCCAGCACCAGTGTGAGGGCTCTTCTGGCTCTTTTATCAACGACAGGGACGAAGCTCACTCTGATGCTCTTTCTCTCCATCCTCCACCCCTTCCTTCATCCTCACCAAGACACCGACACCCTCCTACCTGGCCTCCCTGCCCAGCTCTCCCCACCGCAGCCTTTGGCCTCAGAATCACCTTTTTCATCTGTTTCTGATGGAATCAGCCCTCATTGAGACTGCCCTAACCACCCCCGCCCCGCCCACCCATGCAGGTGTCCCTTGGGGCAGTGCAGAGATAAGGTTTATGCCACTGCAGGTGAGGGATCCTTGCAGTGCTTTCGGTTTGCCTCCTTGAGCACCAGAGCCTCCTCCCCCCACCCCCGCCCAGGACCCTCTGGGGAAGCGGGAGAGCAGTTATTCACACAGCTACACACACCAGACTTTGAACCCCTGATCTCACCCCACCTCTTATCCCCCAGCCTTTCCACCCCATGGCTCACAGGAGGAAGAGCATTCGAGGCCGGTCAGGAGGCGGGGTTCTCTCATTTAGTGCCCTTTTTAGCCAGGTTGGATAAGAGACTGTGGGGAAATGAGGGTGACCATTCCCAGCTCGGCCCCCAAGATCCACACACCTGCCCCGTGACACTGCACGAGCCCTTTCTCCTCCCTGTCTGTCAAGCAGAGTCCGGGAGATCTTAGCTTGGGGTGGGGGTGTGTGGACCTTTTACAGAAGCTGATAAAACCATGAACACTCCCCCTACCACCTTTCTAAAAAAGTCCTATTTACACACAATTTCACGCGCTACTCAGTGGGGGTGTGAACCACTGAGGATCCTCTCACAGACTTCCCGTTAAAACTCCATGGAGGCCACGTCAGAAGCCCTTCCTTGTAAGATGGTTCCTAAGCACTTTTCCAGCTTTTTAGCTCTCTGATACTTACTTGCCTGCATGCCTGAGCATGCAGAGGCCGGGAAGAGCAGCCCTCTCTGTCCCTTGGCTGCCAGCTTCAGAAAAAAGCGAGGGGAGTGAACCTTTCTCCCCTCATCCCTCACCTGGGGTGTTAGTGAAAACTGCATGGCCATTATTCACTGAACCAATCTCTCACTCCAGCACCGGCCTGACCCCACTCCCTCCCCTGAAGAACAAAATTAAAAGAGATTTGTCCTCGAGCTGCCACAGCTCATCCCTCTTGCACCAGCGGCCACAACTTTCCTGGGCTGGCAGCTGCGCTCCAGGCGGGGATTGCCAGGTGAGCCTGGCAGGCGGCCCGAAAGCCCATCTCCTTGGCCTCTGTCCTCCCTGCTCAGACCCTCCCTCCAGCCCTCTCCTCCTTCCCCACTGTCAGCCAAGGAACATTTTAAACGGATTCAATTTAAAACTTTAGAAGCAATCCCTTCCTACATTTTTAAAATTCATAGTTCCGACGTTATACCCTCATCTCTCATTTGTTCATGCTTTCGTTAAACAAGTGGTTCAATTTGTCACCTCTTTGCTGAAGATTTTCTATCCCTTCAAGCTGAATTATGGTGTCCTGCTCTCAGAGTGAACTCCTCCTTGAGGCTTCGGTCTACACTAGCTCGAGCTGCCAGCCTCTCTGTCTCTCCCACTGGGGCAATGAGCTACTCGAGGGCATGACCCTTTGGGTTCATTTTTATAACCCCTACCTGTGCCTGGCATAGAGCATGTGCCAAGATGACTGACTATATCTACTTGTTGTGGGTCCACTATATGCCGGGTACCACATAGGCCCTGAGGGACTTGATCAAGAATGATGCATCTAATAAAGGAGACAGACAGGTGCAGAATCAAACAGAATGCTGTTGTGACCAGTGCCACAACAGGAGTGAGTGGGCTCCACCCCAAGACTATGTCCTTTATCTACTCACCCCACATCTCTGGCCACACTGTCCTCTGGAGCTGGACCAGGCACTCCCAGGTGGACAAGACAACCAGTTCACCATGATCCCTTGGCCATTACCAGGACTCTGGGGCCAGGAGAACTTAGTGCCAGCTCTGCTCCATGTGAAGAGTTTGGAGGATTGTGGGAAATTCCCCGATGACTGTTCTTATAAAGAATGGAGAGAGGTGGCAGAAATGAGGACGGGAAGGGAACCATTCTCTTGGACTGCCCCAACTATGCTTACTTTGGCCTCACTGACGAAAGAATATTATCCTAAATGCCACAAGGATGGCAAACTCACTGCAGAAAACAACTGAAACCCTCAGAATTGAACTTGGAGGACTTGCTTTTGGGGCCCACCTTCCTAGCCTCCTTGAAGGGGCTTGCAACTAGAGCAGAAGTCTTGGCCAAATCATCATTGCATGTGAAGTGTCAGCTCAAGGGGTCCCAAGGAAGAGAACCACTCAGACCAAGGCAAGAGCAGATTGATGCCTGGTCTTCCTAGGTGGTCTCCCATCCAAGTACTAAGCGACGCTGCTTAACTTCCAAGATCAGACAACAGGCTTGTTCAGGGTGGCATGGCCATAGACCATGGACCATGGCTTCCACTGGGGCATGAACCAAGGACCTTCTGGGTGTAAAGCAGACGTGCTAACCACTACACTATGGAGCCACACCAAGTTATTATTCATAGCATTTGCTACAGTTGATGCAGGGGGCTAAGGAACATTTTGCTACATTAAACAATTCTTTTTAATCATATGGGATATATTTAAGTCTAGATATAAAAAGCAGACTGATCCATTACATTAACAAATATATTGGACATTTAATGCTGAAGTTGTGAACCGTTTTATTTTTTATAAAAATATATAATGATACTTAAACAGCTTTTCAAAAAAATTAAAATAAAATTTCAACTGTATTTAAATAATTTTAATTTTTTATATTCATTTATTATAATGTGAATTACACATTTTAGTTTTAGTAAATCATTTTGGATATTTTTTTGAAAACATAAAAAAATTCAATTTTCAAATTTTTAATAGCGCTTTGAACTTAGACGTTAAATGAAAATATATTCAAATATTTGACACTTTGAATAAAATTGCATTTGTTTTTAATTCTTTAGCTGAGCTCTTCAACAGAGTAGCACTGTCTACATATGATAGCTGAGCACTTGAATGCGGCCAGTTTGAATTGAGATGTACTGTACATGTAAAATATGCACTGAATTCCGGAGACCTAGCGTGAACAAAGGATTGTGAACTATGTCATTCATAACTTTTAATATTGATTACCTGTTGAAATAACCTTTTGGACATCTTAAATTGAGTAAAATATATTATTAAAATTAATTTCGCCTGTTTATTTTTACTTTTAAAATACGGCTGTTAGAAAATTACATATGAGACTCACATTTGTGGCTCACATACCTTGCACAGGTCTGCTTAAACCATCACTGTCAGGAGAACACACATTTTATTGAAAAATTTCTTGATTACGAACTTTTCGTGACTATATGGAGTGAGTTCGTGATAATTTAAGCATGTGTGATTTTTAACACTGACTTCCTCGAAATTTCTCACGATTCTGATGTTATTACGTTTTTTGTTGTGTTATTTGAGGTATGATTGACACACGGTGAAACATCCTCGTTTTAAGTACACACTCGGATGCGTTTGGGTCAGTGTATCCATCCATTCTACCAACACCCCAGTAGATATACGACAACCCATCACTTCAGACAGGTCCTTCATATTCCTTTGCAGTTAAACCCGCCTCCCAGGGGAACTGGTTCTCTGATTTCTATCACCATGGGTTCATTTTGCCTGCTCTTGAACGTCCCATTTCAGAGTCATGCATTATCTAACCTTTTGCATCTGGCTTCTTCGACACGTCTTTGTTACCGGCTCCCAATAACTCTCTTTCCCGGTGTCATCCATTTGAATTTTTCGGCCCCTTCCCCTGAGGTCTCAGGGCACCTTCCTCTCATTCTGTCATCGCATGCGTCACATTGGGTGGGAGTCGTTTCTCGCTGCAGCTGTTCCTCCCATTACTGAGAGATCTCTGGTGAGGGGCAGGGATAGAAACAGTAATGTACGTTTGAGTCCTGGTTCCACCACCTAGAAGCTCTATGACTTTGCCAAGGTGAATCATTGTCTCTGAGTCTCAGTTTCCTTGTCTGTACAATGGGAACAATGATAGTTACTTTGTATCATTTTTGTGAGGATTAATTATGCCTAGGCACAGAGACGCTGAGTAAATGTTAGTCTTTCCACACACTCTCATCGCTCCCACCTTTGTTTAGGAGGCCCAGGACCCTCTGAAAGGGGCGTTGACCACTGTCACCCGGCCTCTGCATCCAGACCTGGCAGAGCAGATAGGAGCTAGAGCAGGGAGTGAGACAGACTGAGACGGGCTGGAGTCTCGGAGTTCCTGAGTTGCCTGGCCCGCGGAGCAGCTGGGTGGATTGGCTCCCACCTGTAATGTGATGAGGGTAAGGAAGAGATAGCTTCTCTAGGCAGCATCCAGGCTTGGAGTCAGCTGCCGAAGTGATGGCAGGACAGGCCGAGAGCAGCTGGTTTCCAGGTGGGCACTGCCAGGAGCAGGCCAAGGATGCTGGAGCATTGCCCAACCCCGCTTCCTAAATCCCATCGTCTCCCTATTCCCAGTATGGCAGTCATGCTGCCAACAAGCCTGGCAGCCCCTTGCATCTCTGTTTCCAGAGAAGCCTGAGAGCCTGGGGCTTTGCCAAGCCAGTCACTTTCGAGCTGAGGTGTCCTGCCTGAGCCCCAAGAGTAAAGCCTGTATCATATCCCATCACCAAGCTCTGGGCTCCGAAACTTGAACACAAGCTGTGTTGGAACAAAGCCCCACCCCAAGTCGAGGGACAGCCCCCTCCTCCAGAAGGGGAGGCCAGAGTCTGGATCGTGAACTCTATTGCTAACTCATTCTTTGACCTAGGCTTGTGTTTTTGTGTTTTTCTTCTCTGAGTGTCCATTTTCTCATCTAGAAAAGAAGAAGTCCTGTCCTCCCTGCCTCCCGCAATTCTGTGATAGCAAAATGAGGATGCATTTTACAAGTAGGTCCACTTGCTGTGTGACCTTAACCAAGTTGTTGCTCTTCTCTGTGCCTCGGTTTATAAGAGGCAGCATAAGGGCAGAAGCTAATGTAGCGCCGCCCCCATCCCTGCCCCATCCTCGTCTCTGGCAGAGGAGACAGGAGGAAGTCCAGAGGGCTCCTGTCCTAAGAGATAAGTCCTCAGCCAGATGCCAGCTCTCCCAACAGCAGCCAGCCCTAGCCAGGCCCTTCTGTCCCTCCCAAGCTAACTATCAGTGTCCTGGAAGCTCCTCTTGGCAGCTCAGACCGCCACACCTTGCCCAGTGAGTTTCTCCTTCTCTCATCAGTCCTTCCCTGTCCCTCCACTTCCATCCTTTTTTCCCCCCGAAATCATCACATCTAATAGGGATTCACCCTGAACTGCTGAGGTCCCAGCACTGGTTTACACACAAATAAATGAGACACAGCCCTGCCGCGTGGAGCATATGGACAGAAGTGACTCCAGTGATCCGAGGACCATGTGCTGTCTTACTGGTGTATAATAACAGACAGCATTTGTGTGTGCACACCGGGTTCCAGGGACGGGGCTGAGGGGCCGACAAGCATTATCCCCTGGAAACATCACAGCACTGAGGTGGTGCCATTCCTAGAAATGAAGTGGTCCCATTGCCATTTTGGAGACAGGAACACTGAGGCTCAGAAAAGCTACCCTTGTTCAAGGCAGCATGTCTAAGAACTGCAGAGCCAGAGATTAGACCCAGTCTGTTTGACTTTAAGTCCCTTGCTCTTCACCTACTACATATAACATAACTGCAGACTGCAGTCGAGTGACAAGGAGCTATCGATGCCTGAGAGGGTCTAGAAATGCCAGAGGGAGGTGACTTTCAGACAAGGACGGGCCTTGGAAGATGAATAAGTTTCTGCCAGGCAGACAAAGAAGGATAGGAACAGCATAGACGAAGGCACAGAGGCATGGAAGTACGTGACAGATTTAGGGACACAAGCTCTTAAGAACGGTCAGACACACAGAATTAGTGGGGCCAAGCAAGTCCTCTCATGTCACCTCTTCCTAATCAGTGAGTGGCTGAGGCCCAGAAGGGCTCCACCCCTCACAGCCAGGCAGCCAGGGCTGAGCATGGGACCCCAGGCCCAGGTTTCCAGGCTGGGACTTTGCTCCCATATCAAGCTACCCCTCTGTTTTTCCCATCTTCTCTCCTTTTCGCTCCTCCCTCACTTCCTGCAAACCTCTCCCCTACTCCCTGACACCACAGGGTTCCTCCTCCTCTCCTTCCCCCTTCTTCCAGATCCGGTGCTCCACCGTCATGGTCACCTCTAGTGTGCTTCGTCCCTGATGCAGAAGACATTCCTCTGCCAGGGGTGAGTTCACGGGACTCATTTTACTATTCTGTGTGGGGTGCTCAGGCCACAAGCTGCTCCTCAACAGGTAAAATGGGGGACGAGCAGATCCCAGATAGGCTGTTTGATTCTGTCTGCTTCCAGGTTGTGCACAGGTGCGCCATGCACAGCACCTGCAGGCCGTGTCTCTGTCACTGGAGTGGGCCAACCCAGCTGGGATGGCGACCGTCCAGGGCAAACATGAAAATGCGGGGTCTTCTCATCTCTTCCCTAGACCTTGGCCTTGCTGTCATTCACATCCCAACTGGTAACAATGCAAATGATGATCACCCAGAGAAGCGCAACCGAGTGTTGTTCTGCGAGTATGGATTAGATTTGCCAGTTTTGGCATCCATTTATCATGTCATTTCGGCCCACCTGTTTGACGACATGCTTTGAATTTCAGGTACTTTGAATTCTCCTTTGAACAGGTCATACGTAACATCTCATGGGGTCCCTCGCTAATTACTGAGTTAAATACAATCTTTGACACATGTTCATTGTATTTTAGGATGAGCGTCATGATGGTACTTTTGCAAAATAAATTTGTCTTTAATACTCCCAAGATGGCTGCCAGTTTCTTACTTGAAACCAGGACAGGGAGTTGGGGTTAGGGACAGGGCGCCCCCTCCCGCCCTGGTGGCAGGAGTGTGCACCCCAAAGTCTAACTGGCCCAGTACTCTGGCTTCCTTACCAGGCATGGGGCGTGGCCAACAGGGTGGGGGCTTGTACTGATCTCCCCAACAGCTGTTCCACTACGTGTTTGCTAAGGAAAGCACCAGAAGACCAGGGTTTCTTTCTGAAGGGAAGCCCTGGCCCCACATTCTGAGCAGAAAGGGATCTTCCTTTCCCAGTCACACGCAGTCTATGGGTCTCGCACAGAGGAGGGCTTTGGAAAACACGTTCTGGATCTTGTTGGTTCCTCAGTCAACTAGTCATTCAAGCAGCGTCTCCTGAGCGCCTGCAACAAGCCAAGTGCTCTGAGAGTAGAGCCAACCAGGGCTCCCCCTTCTGGTCTCTCTCACCTTCCTAGGCCTCAGCTCTGCTGTTACTCATGTCCCACTGGCCCTGGCTTCAGGTGGGTTCTTCATGAACCAGAGAGGCCCTAGGTCCCTACCCTTGCCCAGTCCAGCAAGCCTGGTCAAAAACCCTCCTATGAGAAGCAGGGCTCCCCAGGCCTGACGGCAGCTGACCTGCTTTGATGTCCAGTCCCTCCCATGAGAAAGACTTCCTGCAGTGGGGCCTTCTTCCTCAGAAAGGAATCAGCACCGTTTCTTAGCCAGGCTCCTGGGTCTCTCGAACCTGCAGTGTGGTTCGGTGCAGGAAGCACTGGGCAGAGTGAGGCTGGGGTCCCATCTCTGCTGCTAATTACTTGATGTGTGTCTTTGTGCCAGGGGTGGGGGGCTCACTTCTCTGTTGTCCTACGCGGATGATGTGGCCCATAGGAGCACCTACCCCGTGAGATTGTGAGCATTAAATAGGACCATGCTAAAAAGTCTTCCTACCATACCCCACACGATAAGCTCTGAATAAATGCTGGCTGTTTTTACTGTGGTTATTAATTATTAATCTCTCCCATGAAAGGCTAAGTGGGGTCAGAGTTGTTAATGCCATCCTATAAACTGGCAAATTGAGGTCCCGATGATAAGGAGATTCAAAATGTCTCTCAATGTTAAGTTCAAGTACAAAGCCAGAAAACAAGAACCGGGGACCCACCATCCCTGATTTGAATTCCCCTCATCAATTCCCTGGGAAGGAAAAAGGACAGGACCATTTAGTGAGCAAGTGGCGCAGAAAGATGAGGATGGCCCAGACGTCCCAGCCACCACAACCGGGAAGAGTCCTGTGCTCAGTTTGCCGCGTCCACCACGGTGGTGTTACGGAGCCACGTAGCTGGCACACTGACCCTGACGCTGTGGCTTGGAACTCCAGGCACTCACTCCTGCTAGGAAGCATGGGGGGCAAGAGGCCCCTCCACCTGGGGCTCCTGTTCAGGATGCGCCACCCCATCCCTCTCTGGGCTTCATCAGCCTGCAGGGAGCAGCAAGCAGGTCTCCTGGGAAGCAGGTGATCTGGGAGCCCCCATGGAGGCTAATTAAAGAGCTTTTGGAGGCTCCACGGCAAACCTACAGATGGACGGATAAATGAACAGGAGAGTTGGAGAGAGACCTTCCCAGGAGACCACGGCCCCACTTCCCCCAACCTCCACTCTCTCCTTTCAGTCATAGTGGACATGACAGGGATCAAGGTGAAGGACTCCCAAAGGTGGGTGCAGGAGGAGGGGGAGCCAGTGTCTGTGGCGGGCAGGGCTTGCATGGGCTCGCATCCTGTGATGGGCCAGGCACTGTGCTAGTGACAATAGGTGACCTCATGTGGTGCATACTCCTTACCAGGCAATGGTCCAAATGCTTTACATGTTCTATCTCATTTAGTCCTCACATTGTATTCATTGGAGGTGAGTGTTGCTATCATCCCCCATTTTACAGATGAGGCACAGAGAGGTTAAGTAACTTATCCAAAACTAAGCACAGTCCATGCAAGATCTCATCGAACTGTTCTTACAACACTATGGTGAGAGGGACCATTTTTATACCATTTTATAGAGAAAGAAACCATGACTCAAAGGTAAAGTAACTTGCGTAAGATCACATAGCGAAGAAGTAGGTGATATGAATTCAGACACAGGTTTGTCATACTGCCATCAACCCTGAGATATAGGTCATATTATCACCAGCTCCATTTTCCAGAGGAAGAAACCAGGCTCCAGGGCTAGTAATATATTAATTAGGATGAGAGCCCAGCCTCCGTGTCTCCACACTACAAAGGCTGTTTTCCGGGGTACCACACACTCCTGCACATGTGTACGCTGCGTCTTCCCCAGCAGACCAAGCACTCCCAGAATCAGGGCTGGACACCTGGACCTACTTCACAGAGTCCCCAGGTGGGAGTGGCTCATTGTTGAGATGATGCTTCCTGGGGCACAGGATCTAAAAACAGACCTTGTGGGCTCACAGTGGGGAGCTTCCAGTCACTGAAGGTCTGTGTCAGGGACTAGAGGCAAGGGAGGGATGCACTTCATGGGCTTACTGGGTGTCCGGGGGCCTGTTTGGGGAGGGCCTCAGTGGACCTGATCTCAGAGAAACGTTAATGTTCTACCCAGTTCCCCTGATTCCTTGAGCTTTGGGAGCCCCTCACGACCCCTTAGGACCTGCCCTTTGTCCCTGTGAATCTTGGCCTGAGGACAAGCAAGAGTTTGTGGAGTCCACTCTTTCCCAGCCACCTTTCTCTGCTCTCCTCCTCCTCACTGGGTGACCTTGGACAGCAGCTTCTTCTAATACGGCCCTCTTTCTGCAGGGGAAGGAGGGGGACCCACCCTCAAGGCCCTAAACACATTGAGCCATGAGAATACCTGCCCCAGTGGAGGCAGCCAGGCAGGCCCAGTACATTCAGGAACCCACCCTGCTGACCACTCGTATGGCCTCGCACTAGTACAGGAGACACATACACATGTGAAAGGCCCTAATGGAGAGGGGCTGCCTATAGTCGAATGTGCTGGTTCCAGACAAAACACGCAAAGCACACAGAAGAAAAGGAGGGAGAGCGGAAAAGGTAAGAGGGTTAGAGACTTAGAGTTGGAGAAAGAGAAATGACAGAGAGACAGAGCAATGTGGAGGAGAGAGAGAGAGAAAGAGAATAAGAGACGGAGACTTACCAAGACGGAAGCAGAGAAAGAGAGAGCCAGAGAGATTAACCAAGACAGAACACAAAGAGAGACAGAGATGCACCTACAAATCCAAATATAGACGCTGAGGAGACTAGGCAGTGAGAAAACAGGGAAACTAACAGATACAGAAAGAGAGGAGGAAAGGGAAGGGAAGGGGGAGGGGGAAGACATGGCAAGCTGAGGGAAATTCCAAAAGAAAACCAGAGACAAGATGCAGAAGAGAAGGGAAAAGACAGAAGCCAGAGGATTGTCTGGAAGAGAGGAGGAAGGAGAGAGAGGAGGGCTCAGCAGGGGTGCGGCCAGTGGGGAGCCAGCAGAGGTGGGCACCCCAGCCCCACCACCCCCACCCTTCGCCTATGGCTACTGATTTCCTAAAGGCACGAGAATGAGAACTATTAATCTCTATAAATAATTTTATCCGCCGAGCCTCCTAAATGGGTTCTCTGTTTCTATGAAAGCTTTTAAAAACCATTTGCTTGGTAAACATGCAGGCAGCAAACAAAGGCCTCTTCCTAACAGCCAGGAGGGGAGGCTGGAAGACCAATTAGGCCGAGGGGGTAATTAAAAGGGAGAGCTTGCTGGCCAGCCCCCTGCCCGCCTCCCTCCCTCCTGGGGCCTGGAGCCAGCAGAGGCTGCCAGTCCAGCTCTGATATGTGCAGGTTCCGTGGCTCTTCACCCCGCTCCCCACACTGTCCTCTCTTCCTGGCTCAGCCAGCTCACAGCCATGCCGGGGGCTGGGAAGGACACACTGTGAGCACTTCTGCAATTGCTCAGCCCCGAGTCAGCCCAC
Organism: Eonycteris spelaea; assembly: GCA_003508835.1. Lineage (NCBI taxonomy): Eukaryota > Metazoa > Chordata > Mammalia > Chiroptera > Pteropodidae > Eonycteris > Eonycteris spelaea. Next base: position 434,329 of record PUFA01000160.1, on the reverse strand, counting down.
CCACACATGGAGGGCATCTTATTCTTAACAGAGGCCCGAGGGAGGTGAAACCTTGACACTGCTATGCCTAAAGGTTCAGAAAGTCCTTCCTTGTCTCCAGCCTGAGTCCCTCTTGCTTCTCCGTGCCCTCCAGCCTTTCGATTTGAGGTGTTCTTGGTCACAGCGGCCTAGAAACAGACTGCTCAGCCTCTCGGATAGGGAGCTTCCTACGCCTGACTCCAAACCCCAATGTTTCGTGTCCACCACAGGCGCTCATTTCAAATAGTTTTCAAGATGCCTCCTGGCCCAGCCCTGGATCTCGACGTCCTGCTCTGCTAATATCCTTCCTAAATTACACTGGGCACTGGAGCTGCCCCTTCTTTTTGGCAGCTATTCTGGTATTAACAGAGCCCAGGAGAGCACTAGCAGCTTGGCTATCCACACCTCTCCCACAAAGCATCTCTGCTGCCTGGTGTCAGCTGTCTGACTAGTTGCTAAAGCTCTCAGGTTATCATCACTCCTGCTGGGCCCAGCCTTGGCTCTTGGGCCCCACAAAGCAGGATGCCCCCTACGTTCCCGTTAAGCTTCATCCAGTCAGACTCCTGTCTTCACTCCGATCAACCGAGATCCTCTTGGATCCTGATTCTGTCACCCAGCTTATTCACAGTCCCTCTGGTTTCTATTTCATTTCTCAGGGCTGGGCTCTGGAGCATTGCTGAGGACACTCTGGATAATGAAGGGCACTAGGCATCCATGTCTCCCCTCACCCCCGGGGCTGATCCATGTGTGGGCCCTGCTGGCTCTCTGAACTGCCCCCTGCCATCCAGCCCTCCATTCATACTGCATGTAATCAGTCATGCCAAAGAGCCCCACTGGGGATCCTGGCTTCATGGGACATGCCCAAGTGGTCCAGGGCTGCCAAGGTACCTCCATCCACTTCTCCTTGACCCCAAGAACCCCACAGGTCCCTGACTCTATGAACTTAGAACCCACACAGGCTCCAGCTAGCAAAGAGAGGTCTGCACCCTTCCCCCGCCCCCAACTCTAGCTGTGATTAAGCAAGACCCAACCCCTCCAATGCCCAGAGAGGCCTTGGTAAGAATAGCTGAGGGAGGGAAGGGTAATGAATGACAGATCTCTTTTGAAGTGCTAGATGTAACAGCTCTCTGCCAGAGGCCACTGGTCGTCCAGGGATGTGGCAGTTGTGGTTTACCAAACTCTACCTGCATCAAACCAGACAGGAGGAGCCAACGACAGTCTAGCCAGCCTTTCCGAGTCCTGTGTCTCAGGAGTGAGGGCCAAGGCAGGGGTGGGCAGGGCACAAGTCACAAGATAGAATTCATCTTGGATTGACTCTAGAAAGATGGAATTACTTGACAATGGACATTCTAATTCAGGGACTCGAATAGTGACTAAGATTGTGAATTTTGTGTTTGAATGCAGCTTTGTGACTTAGCTGCTGGGTGACACTGAGGAAGTTACTTAACTTTTCTGAGCCTATTTTCCTTTCTTTTCTTTTTCTTTCTTTTCTTTTCTTTTTTCTTTTTTTTTTTTTCTGAGCCTGTTTTCTGATGTGTAAAATGAAAATACCACCACTTCTTTACAGGGGTCATCTGGACACCTATCGAGTGCCCACAGTGTTTAGGGAACCACAGGAGAGCCGCTTCATTTCAGCCCCAAAGAGTAGATGCTCTAGTTTCAAATCCATTTTCAAAAACTCTTGGAACCAGATTTTTAAAAGTAATTCAGCGCGTAAAATGTTTATTTCATAACACCTCCAGGGGTTTATTGGTTATCAAATACATTAATGTAGCTACAATGAAACATGTGACCAATCCCATAAAACACAGTGAACAAACTCTATGTGTTTACAGCTTAATGTCAGATCAAGTCAAGTTATGTCACCATACGAGTTTTAAGAAATAGTTTCATTTTGAGAAATATTGGCTTGCTGAATTGCAGGTGAGAAATGTGGCCCTGAGTTACTGTCCCTATTTCGGGGATGAAAGCAGCGACAGAAGCCGGAAGGGCTCAGGCAACGTGCCCAGGGACACCCGGTGAGTGAGAGCAGGACCAGAGTCAGGGATGAGGTCTGTCCCCATCCCAGGCCTGAGCCCTTTCTCAGTCACCTCACCTTCAGAGCTGTCTGCGCATGATTTTGCCCCTCACCTCCTACCCAGCATGTTCATATCAGGTCTCTCCTTCCATCCTGGTAACCTCTGAGGGGCAAACTAGAAAGGTTTAATGTCTACGAATGAAGCATTAAGTCCCAGACCAGCAGTGATGTTTACAGGGATACAGGGGTTTGCCCTTGCTGTTCCCTACCTCCCTTCCTAGTTGGCCTCTCTTTCCAGCCAGGCCTTGGACGATGCCCATGTTACATTGTCCAAAGTCCAAGCTCCCATCTTATTCTACCATGTAATGCTAGGTGACCCTGGGCAAGTGACTTAACCTCTCTGTGCTCCACCTGTCTTATTCATTCAACCACTGTGCATCAAAAACCTACTATATGCTGGGTATAAGTGCAGGGAAGAAAGCAAGGACTCTTCCTATCGTGGACATTGTATCCTGGTGGAAGGGAGATGGGAATGAACCAAATCGACTTATCAAATATCAGGTGGTGGGGATAATTGTTATTGAGGAAAATGAGCAGGGGAAGAGTATGAGGACTGAAGGGTGGGGTGGGATGCTATTTTAAGAAAAGTGTTTAAGAAAAGCCTCTCTGAAGAGGTGACATTTGAGCAAAATGAAATGAGTGGATCAAGGCCTAAGAATATCTAGGGAAAAGAGGTTCCAGGCAGGCAGGAATGGTCCAGACAAAGGCCCCAAGGCAGGAGTAGGCCTGAAGGGCCCCGGGAGCAACCGGGAGACCAGAGGGGTAGGAGAAAGCAAATTGTAGGTGAGGACTTGGAGAAGATGGGGACCACAGTAAGGGGCCTGGCCAGCCATGGGGCGGGGGGCACTTTGGGTTTTATGCTGAACAATATGGTCAAGTCGAGAGCAATAAATCTTAGGAATTAATGTTGTGTAAACACACCTAGCACAGGGTCTGACCTATAACGGCGGCTTCATAAACTAATATCCATAACCTCCTGGGCAGAGATCATGTCTCCCCAGTGAGTCTGGGAGCTCCTCCCTCAGGCTGGGCTGTGTCTCCCCCATCGGACTAGGGGTCCCGCATGGCAGAGCATCTTCAGACTGGGGGCCCCGGAGCCTGCAGTGCCCAGACACTGCAGCCCAGAGCCCAGGCCTCTCCCGACAGCCTGCGGCATGGCCCGGCTGCGCTTGTGTTTGCTTAGCATTTCCTCGCAGCCCCCGTCGTTCTGTTAGTTTTTGTTGCTCCTTTATTAATTGGTTTTTGTCCTTGGGATTATTTGATTTCCACTTAATTGCTTGATGACAGCAAGGTTTATTTTTGTTCTTTTCTTTCCCAGAAGAGGGGCAGATGCTGGAGACAGGCCAGATTGGCTGCTCAAAGCTGTCTGGTCTCCTCTGGGGCAGCCTTTCCTCTCCAGCCTATGCCCTCGGTTCCCCTTCCCACCTGTCATTCTACAAGGGTCGGGGGGTGGGGAGGGTGCCACCGGCTCTAAACTGCAGGCCAGGCCTGTGGGGGAGGGGCAGGGCCACCTTCTGTGTTTACAGCCAGGGTCTGGAGCTGCAGATCCAGTCAAACCCCTCCTCTGTGGAGCGTGTCTCCTGGGTGGCTGGGCCAGGCCTTGAATGAACACTATCAGGCATTCTCAACAGCCTGTAAGTACAAGCCATTAATATACCAGACGAGGCAACAGAGCACCTAGGGAACTTGCCTGGGGCCACCAAGCTAGCTTGCGTCAGGACAGGAAGCCAGATCTGTCAGATGCAAAAAGGCAGATTCTTCCCCCTTTTCTGCAGGTGAACCCTGCATCTAGGAACTCTCAGACTAGACCAGTGACAGACAGGTGAGATAACAGAATACCGAAGGTAGAAAATGTAGAAAATGGCCCTGCCACACAGCTGAGTGAAAAAAGCAAGTTAATTAAAAAAACAAAAAAAAACAAAAAAAAACTTACTTACAATGTGGTCTCACTTTAGTTAAATGAATACTATATACACACATTTTTGGAAAGATTCATTCTTTCAAAAGATATTTGTGAGAGCTTTTTGTGACTGTTTCCCATCTAGTTACTAGGAAATACAGAGTGATGGGAAGTATCAGGCCCTGCCCTCATGCAACGTACATGCCAGAGGGAGAGATGGGCCGTAAAGGAGTACGTCAGCAACTGGTAATTTCAAGTAGTAATGCATCCTGTGTAACACTACATAAAAAATAAAAGCAGTATTAAGTGACATGGCTGGGAAAGACCTCAAAAGACCTCGAAAGACCTAAAAGACCTAAGAAGGTGGCGTCTTGTTGAAACCTAGGTGATGAGGAGCTCCTCAATAACAATCAGGCAAAAACAACAGCCTGTGCAAAGGCCCTGAGGTGGAAACACGCTTCCTGTGTTTGAAGACCAGACAAAAAGCCTGGTGTGTGAGTGGTGGTGGAGGAGGTGGGAAGTGGAGAGGTTGAGGTCAGAGAGGAAAGCTGAGGCCAGATCAGAAAAAGCTTTGCTGGCTATGGCATGGAGTTTGGGGTTTAAGTTATAGCATGCTATGAAGGATGTTTAAGCCAGTGGTCCCCAGCTTTTTTGGCACCAGGGACCAGTGCTCTATGAAAATCTAATGCCTGTTGATCTGAGGTGGAACTGAGATGGTGATGCTCGCGCTGGGGAGCGGCTGCAAATACGAATGAAGCTTCGCTCGCTGGCCCGCCACTCATCTCCTGTTGTGTGGCCCAGTCTTAAGAGGCCACAAAGTGGTACCAGTCCGCAGCCCAGGGTTTGGGAACCCCCTGTTTTAGCTATGTGTAGAAAAAGGTCTGGAAGTACACCTGTGATGCTCTGAACAGTGGTTATCACCAAGGAGGGAGGGTTGAGGGGTAAAAGAGGAAAGGATGGGGTAGCAGAGACATCAAGACTCACATCAAGCTATAGCATAAGGGGCAAACTTGGGGCCGCTTACATGCTTGGAGGGACCCAGCACCAAGGAGACAGGAGGCTTCAGCCAGAGGTCTGGGGTGAAGACACGGGACAGGTTATCTAGACACCAGTGGAAGAGGCCACTGGACCGGGGAATGAGAAGTAGCTGGAAGCTGTGTCCAGCTCCAGGGGACCCTGCCAAGTTAGGGCAAACACGGAACTGGGTTCTGGGGGCATGAGCAGCAGGCCAGCTCTACAGACTGGACGTTCACGGTGGGGAGAAGGGAGAGTTGCATAAAGAGGCAGCAGTCTCTGGGTTCTAGAACTGGGTCTCTGGGAATCCTTTCTTTATGAATTCATTTATTCAATGAACATGTATTAAACGTTTACACAGTGCCAGGAATGCCCTTGGCATTGGAGATGGGAAGTGAACATGATCGACTTGGATCCTGCTCTCTGGGACCTTACAGCACAGCGAGTAGAGAAGTGTAGACTTGACCAGCCCTAGCTCCTGGGCAGGGGGAAGGTGGAGGGAGGGGAAGAAATTCTCTGGGTATATACAATGTGCCAGGAATATGCTGGGCCTCTTATACTCACTATATCATTTAATCCTCATGACAACTCTAGGAGGCACTGTTACTGAACAGGATTCATAGAGATGAGGACCCTAAGGCTCAGAGAGGTTAAGGGATTTAAGTCACACAGCTATAAGTGTGAGACAGAATTTGAACCCAAATCCTGGGCTCTTTTGATGCCACCGTGCTGGGAACAGGTTAGCCAACACTGATGATACTGGAGAGAGGGTGTATGCTAAGGAATCTGACAGAAGCTGCTTCCTTCCTCCAGGGGCATCTGGGCCCATGCCTTGCAAGGGGTCCCTGGCAAGACTGTGAGTTGCACCTGGCCCTTGAGGCTCTCTCTCTGGGGACACTTAGGATCCCAGGACATTTGGGCTTTCAGGGCACTCAGAGACTTCAGTGACTCCCCCTAATACTGCCCCCACATACTCTACCTACGGACTTACTTATGATCTTGCAGCCTGGCATGCAAAGCCTTCCCCAATCTGGCCGCAGGCTCCTCAGGCTCATTCCTAACACCTGGCACCACCCCAGCACACGTTCTCCATCCTGTGGCAAGCCAGGGGTTTTAGCGCAGGGGTCACTGGTGGCCAGACACATAAACCCACTGGTACTAACTCAAGGGAGTTTCATGGAAGCACAACAGGACACCTGGTATGGGTCCCCAGGGCCTCTATCTGGCTTCTCTCTGTTCCCTGCTCCCTTCTCCTGCTTCTTGCTGCATGCCAGCTTTTTCTGCTTACTCACAGCCCCATAACCCAGGCTGACAGGTGGCTTTACCCTATCTGATGCCAATTCCTACTCCCATGATGAGTTTTCTGTCAGCTCACCTGCTCACCACTATCTATCTGACTAGTTCTCAGGGTTCAAATTCCAAATTTCCAGGAGTGGAGCCCTGATTGACTCAGCATAGGTCAGGGGTCCCCCCCTGGTTCAATCAGCTGTGTCAACAAGAGACAGAGTTACCTGGACAGAGGATTGTCCTGTCTAAGGGCCCTGGGTCTCTAAGAATAGGCAGTGGCCTAGAAACAATGGTTGACATCAGGCCACCTACTCTTCCTGAAACAGACATACACTTGCTGGCCTCTGAGCCTTTAACTCATGCTGTCCCCTCTACCTGGAAGACCCTGCCCACAAAGCTCTGTCTTTTGTGGTTCAGGCCAAGTTATTTAATTCCTCCAGTCCTTTGATAGGGTAACAATCCCCGTTCCCAACACCCCATTCTTGCATGTGGCCTCACCCAACAGTCCACTCCTGGCCTGTCCAGGCCCTTCCCCACACACAATGACTTGCTTCCCCCGGTCTCCAGTTTGCACTGGGCACAATATCCTTCACCCCAGTCTGTCTCCTCACCCTGACCCCGTACCCAGCCCTGATGTTCAAACAAACTAAACAGGGAAAAGAAAATATAAATTCCGAAGGCCCAATGAGGCCTTTTACCTCAGTGGAAAAAAAACCATTTACCAGGCTTTTTTGCAGCAAAGCTAACTCTCTCTCTAGACTGAGAAAATTCCTTCTCTCCGAGCTAACCCTTATCCTCAGAACAGGTGTATGTATTTGGTCAGATTCCCCCAGCAGGCCTCCACCTTCCCCAGTTTGCCAGTCTGGAGCCCACTTCTTTCCCTTCCTAACACCTGATCTGAAACTCTCATGGTGTGGGGAGTACTCCCCCATCCCCTCCCCACACCCGCAAACCCTTTTAACTCAGAGCTCACTGACTCCAAAAGCTCGGATGCAGAAGAACCCCACCCTTCCTCACCCTTTTTGCCTGCCAAGGTCTCACTAGGACTTTCCATTCTAAGCCCCATTATTTTTTCCCCTCTCTCTTCTTTTTTAAACACAGGCTCATTTAAACCCTCTTTTCACAGATGAGAGGCTTTCGACTTTGGCATTAGAACTTGGGTTTGAATTCTATTTTTGATCCTTAAAATAGATATTTTCCAGCCAGAGGGACCCCTGATCCTCTGGGCTGAGCATGAGCTTTTACAGAAGTGATTGCTCGGAGGAGAGGTGACCTGCCCAAGGTCACACGGCACAAGTAGGACAAGAGCCCATTCTGCTACAGATGGTTGTTTTTTTTATAATGTGCAGACACTATGCACTTAAAGAGAAAAACAGGAGGTAATTGGACCAACAAGCATCACCTGGGAGAAGCAGGAGGCAAACCAGCTCCAACGCAGACCGACACAATCATGAGGACAGTCCCTGTGTGACCCGCAGAGCTGGCAGCAGAGCCTGGGGAGCAGTGCTAGAACCACGGCCACCTGCAGAGCCCCTTGGCCCCAAGCAGGCTTTGGGCACTGAGGAATGTAGCTATGGTGCCTCTCCTCCTGACACTCCAGGTGAGGCCAGAATTCCAGGATCCACCTGTTGGTCTGGCTGCTGCCATAACAGAAGCCAAGGGTCACTGAGGGCTTTCTATATGCCAGGTCTTTTGCATGCATTGTCACATCCAGCCTTCCCAACAACCGCATGAGGTCCATGCCATGCCACCAGGCCTACTCTACAGATGAGGAGACTGAGGCTCAGAGGAACTCAATGACTTGTTCAAGTCCATAGACAGCTGACCTTGCAGCCAACCAGGGCAGATCCTAGCTGGTGGAGGCAGCACACTAGACGGCTTCCTGCAATCAGGTCTTTCTTCTCTTTCCCCTGAGGCTGGCCCTGTCTATGTATGCAAACCAACCTCTCCAAGGCCAAGACACCTGTATGCCCCCAGAACAGGAGTATGGCCCTGAGCCATGGGGGTAGGTGGCATCAATGTAGAACTAGATGGAAGTGGACTGTACCAGGACATAAAGTTCTGAATTGATGGAAGAGAAGTGGAAGGGTCTCCAGCAGGTAGAGAAATGAAGCTGCTCGGTCCTCAGAGTTTGGGTCTCAGGAGGATTCTCTGTAGGGTTGGCAAGCGCTTTTACCCAGAATAAAAGCCCACGGTCTTCCAATGACAGTCAGGTCCCCCTATGGCCTGGGCCCCGTGACCTCACTGATCTCATGTCTTACTTCTGTCCTCACTGCTTCCTCCACCTCAGTCAGTCACATCAGAGGCCTCACCACTCCTCAAACACCACAGGCCCAGTCCTGCCTCTGAGCCTTTGCAATTGCAGTTCCCTTTTCCTGCACCTCCTCTGGACATCACATGGTTGGCTCACTTTCTTCTGGTCGTGACTCATATCACCTTCTCAGAGAGGCCGCCCCAGCAACTCTAACAAGAATTGCAAACTCGCCCCACAGTTGCCTTTTCTCCTTAATATCTCTGGCCATCTAGTGGAGTTTATTTTGTCCTAATGTATGTATGCATTTGTTTGTCCCTCCTAAGTCCTGTAAGGGCAGTGATTCTGTTTATTTTGCTCTATCCCGGAGTTTCTAATGGTGCCTGGCACTTATGTGCATCATCACTGAATGAGGTCTTTAGCTTCCTGGAAGCAGGAGCCAGCACCACCTGGGCCACAGTCTGGTTGGTGTTTGAAAGCAGCAAGGAGATGTCAGATTCAGGCATCTATAAAACCACCCAACTGTGAATGAGTGTGTGAGTGAGGGCAGTGAGAGCCAGGCCAGGCCAAGGAGGAAATTTCCACTGGGTGGTCTGAATTATCATGGTAATTACAGCCACAGATTTCTCTCCATTGCAGCATATGCTTCTCTTTAATCAGGAGGCTCTAGACTGACACTGGGTGTGTGTGTGTGTGTGGTGTGTGTGTTGTGTGTGTGTGTGTGTGTGAGACAGACAGACAGAGGGAGGAAGAGAGAAAGAAAGAGAGAGAATGAGAGGAGAAATTTTAGGAACAGTTATTGAGTCAACAGGCAGCTACAGACAGACAGAAAATGAGAGGGGATAAGAGGCAGAGCCAGAGCTGCCTTGAATATCTTGCAGTTACTTAAACACACACCTCACGCTGTTGGAATTTTTGATGCTCATACACATCATGTGTAGTTTGAGTGCATTTGTCTCTTTCTCTCCTCTTTTAGGGCGGGGACAACATCATACCCACCTTGGCCTCACGTGTGCCTACCTGATGCCTGGCCTGCAGCAGGAGCTCAGTACAGCTTTGATGAATTGACTTCATTTTAACTGAATTTAATTGGCTCAGCCAGGGCAGGAGTGTGTCTGGGGGCTCCCAGGGATCACAGGTGGGCTTGCTCAAACTCCTTGCCCTCCCTAGATCTCATTTCGGTATTTATGATATGAAGAGTTGCACTAGGTGATCTTTCGGTGTCTCCAACGCTAACATTCTGTGAATGTATGAGGGTTTTATTCTGAATTTCACAACCTGCTTTCTGAGTGGAGGCAGCTACTCCCCTTCCCCGGAAGGAAAAGGAGGCCCTGCCAGAAGAGACATGGTAAGTCTGGCCTCATGGTGTAGGCTCTCTTTTCCCTGTTGGTATACACCAACTCTTTGGGACCCACCCTCGGTCTTACGTGGGTCATTGTTTATTCTGCATGGCTCTGCTCAGTCCCGGGACTACCCCAAACACTCTTCAATCCCACCATCACACCACTGCCAGATAAAAGCTCATAAAAGCCCAGCTCTGGACACCTCTCCTGCACATCCCTCGACAGCTCCCCATTGTTTACAGGATTAGGCACAGTCTTTCGCCCAGCATTCAAGGCCCTCCACAATATGGCACCAACCTCCCTTTTCCAGCTTCAGCTCTCTTTCCATCCTCTATTCTCCAGACCCTGCTCTTTCCCACCTCCATACCTTTGCCCATGCTAGTGCCCCCTCTTGGAATACCTCTCGGTCCCAGTGATAACTCCACTTATCCTCCAATGACCCAGTCAAAGACCACATCCCCTCTTCATTAGACCTCCCCTGTCTTTCCAAACAGTTGGAACATTTGACCCAAGCCCACCCACTGCCCTTTGTCTATATTTGTTGTGGACATCATGAAGAGGCACGTTAGGGACTATCTCTGACTGAGCTTTGCAACCTTCACACCAGCCAGTTACCAGCACACAAAAGGTGCTCTGTACACTTGGTAGAATGGGACACCAAGGACCGAGCCTTGGAATGCTTGCTCCCTTCCAGGCACTGTTTTAGCTCTTATGTGCATTAATTGATTTCATCCCACAACAATCCCATGAGGCAGGTACTATTACTACCCCAATTTTACAGATGAGGATGCTGAGGCTCAGGAAACTGTATGAGGCCACGCAGCTGGTAGCAAGGCTGGGATTCAAGCTTCGAATTCCCAGCAACAGAGCCCACATTCTTAGTACTGCATCTACTGTACAGTATAGTATAGTACTGTACAGGATGTACAGTATCAAGCCTCTGGACTGACCAAGCCCAGCTCCTATGTCCTCCCACCCCTATCTAGCCTTAGTCAGAAGGTATGGGGGACCCTGTTCCCCATCCAAGGTGGGGCAGGGCAGAAGAGGGAAGTTTGGATTGTTGATCTTGAGTCCTAGACAAGAACCAGGCAGAAGGCTTACACAAGGCAGATCCTCAACAAGTATTTGAAAATGAAAAGAAAATGAAAAGATGAGGATTAAGACCAAGTGTGGAAGGATTAAGGAGAGGAGATGAGGTGCAGTGAGGGGCGAGTCCCCGCAGACAAATGCCACTTGTACCAGCCATGCAGCAGGCCACAATATAAAGAAGAAACCCAAAGCATCCAAAGAGAATGAGCCAGCAAGAACAGCTGCCTTCTCCCTCCTATTCAATTTCTTACAGGGGCTGTGGGACCCTAGGTCAATAAAAGGGAGTTCTAAGGAAGAATAATTAAAGACCCCAAGGTTGTATTTGCCTGGTATCCAACATCTGGATAAAAAGCGAAAAACTTACCTTTGTCAGAGTATTTTATTTACTCTGTACAAAACTCTAGGTATTTAGAGACATCTGGGTGATAGGCTGGCTGATTCAGCTTTTTGTCCAGATGTTCGGCATTACCCAGGTTCTGCCTGACTGTGGTTACTGTAGAGACAGATTCAAGCCAGGGGATGTTGAGGGAGAAGGGACGGCAGTCCTGCCCTGTGGAACCTTCTGTCCCTTGACTCACCCTAGTCTTCACCACTATTCACAGACCTGCCCACTCGCCTGGGAGGATTTGTTCTCTCCAGCCCCCTCACACAGCCCCCAAGTTGCACGAAGCAGAAGCATTGATGTTTATAAAACATCTTCCCCTGGGAATCAGCTGACCCAGCACAGAATTATCTGGCATCTTCCCTCTGCTGGATTATGCAGGCAGCGACTTTGATCGAATCTGGCAACCAGATTTATGAATCAGTCAATATTTATTGCAGAGAACAATTCATCTTCATGTCTGGTCTGTGCACACAGAACCCTGCTCCAGGCACACGCATAGGCCTTGTTGGTGCTGAATGTTGGGGAGGTCTCAGTGAACATATCTGATGGGGGTGGGGAGGTAACAGAGAGAGGTCTGACACCAATCAAAAGGAGACAAGATACAATGTGGAAAAGGGATGGGGTGAAGGATCAGTAGCTACTATATCTATCCAATGTTTGTCCTGGTCTGCCCTTCTCACACCTGTCCCAATCCTCCACGCCCCATGTCATCTGACGAGCAAAAGTCAATTAATTGTAAGATTATTTGAAGTCAAACGTGATACAAATTTTGATATAATGCATTCCAAAATGAACTGAAAGTATGTGTGTGTGTTCTAATTATCTGCTCTTTTGTTTCTTCCTCTGCCCACTGGCCCATTAAGAAAGATAACAGAGCCTGAACTCCCAAGTTCAGTCTTGTGATGACCAATCAGAGAGCCATTATAACTGCTAAGGACTGGCCAGGGACAGGCTACTCAGGATTCTCTCATTTGCATGCTTGCACTGATTGGCTAAACCACTGCCCCCTATGGTAGAAAGCACAGTCTCAAGTTAAGGCAGGGAATCCAGATGTCCATCCACCCCAGTAGCAGTCAGCTCATTTTGAGGGCTAAAAGCTTGGCCTATTACTGTTCTGGTCTTCTCAGACTAATTGGAAGAACAGGAATGAGAGACAGAATTTAAGACAGGTGGGAAGAAAGAAAGTAGAATGGCACCCCAAATGTCACTTTGTACTGCCTCTTTCTCAGCTCTAACTCTGCCTCCTGCCCTAACCATTCCTTATTCCTCTGGGCCTGTCCCCCAAAGTGACTACTCTTTTGGCACTATGCCCATAGCCCACCCTCACAAACCTTCTCCCACTGGAAGCTTCTTGCAAGAAATACACGGTATTAAGGGGAATTAAAAAGGGAGAAAGGAAATGTTTGGGGAGCTTAGTAGCTCCTCAAAAATTATAGAGCAGAGTCCTACAAGCAGAAAAATGAGCTATACCCTGGTCTTTCCTCATTTCTCTGGGCTTCACACCATTTAGGCTCAAAGAGGCTGTTCTAGCTGTGATGGGGGACCTGAGGGCAACGGCTGGGTTGAGCAGACAGGAACTGGCACCATCTTCATCCACATACAAGGTCTGAGCCTGAAGTTGGGTAGGATGACTGCTTTCTTGCCCTACAGAGATAATAGGTCCAGGATGAAAGGAGTGGAAGGGGTTGGGTAGAAGAGGTAGCTTAAGAACTAACTCCATAAATAGTATAGACAAACAATGGGCTGGGCCACCCCCCAAATGGAAGGAGAATGGGAAGCACCCAGAGGAGGTAAGAGACAACTCCCCCCACCCCCAATCTACCTAAGGGCCAGGATACCTAGGTTCTTAACCTGAATCTGGGCCTCTGGTCAATTACCTCACCCCTCCATACCCCTGCAAGGTGGGGAATCATCTCTTCTCAGACTTCCCCCAGAGCTAGTCAAATAAAACAACACACATGAAAGGCTGGGAATCTTTGTGGCTCTAAAAGACAGAATTCGGACCAATGGATACAATTACAAGGAGCCAGGCTTCTTCTCAGTACACAGAACTTTCTATATCCAAAATGTCCAGCAATAGAAGTGGTTAAGATAGTGATCAAACATAGTTCAAGCTCTCAAACACAGTTTGAATGACCGTCTGTTGTAGAGTATAATTTCTGGACACTATCAGGCACTGAATGGGAATTTTGGCATAATTTGTTGGCTTCCACTAACTCTTTATGATTCTATGATTCATTCATTTAACAAATGTTTATCGGTTGCACACTAGACCCAGCTCTGTCACTAATGGGCTGTGTGACTACCACTTTTCTTCTCTGAAGCCAGTTTCCTATACATAAAATGAAGATGTTGAGCCGATGGACCTCTGAGGGCTCTTCCAGCTCTAATAGGCTGCCTTTCTCTAAATGGGATCCGGAAGAACTACAAAGGCCCACCTCCTCCTTATTACCCCCCTCCTTCTTCTGGTTTGTCCTGAACTACCCATAACTTAGCAGAGTTGGGACAGAATGGACTTCTCCTAGCCTGGGATACAATGTGAAACAGATGGCCCAGTTGCCATGGAGACCAGGGAGATACTTGTCCTGGGGGACTGAGAATTGAGGGGGGCAGTATGGCGAAAGCAGGCATGGGTGATTTACTCCTGCAATAGCCAAGCCCAGAGTCCTACAATGAATGTTAAACAGAGTGGCTCTAGGCAATCACTCAGCCAGACAGATCAGAAACCACTTAAGATGAAAGGCTTAGAACATTTGTACATCTCTTCCCAGGGATGCCTGCAACTTCCCCGGCTCCCCACCCCTGCTGCACAACTTCGGGGCCCCCTCTCTGGCCCACGGGATTTGACTCAATCCTCTTACTGAGAAAGCAGGAGGAGCACAGGGTCTGTCCTGAAGGAGGGGGATATAGGCAGTTCTGGAGGGCACTTGCTGAGAACTGAAGGAGGCTGCCTTCTTGAGCTCATCCAAAAAAAACCAAATAATAATTCTCTGGCAATCAGCACTGTGCAACCACAGACAGGGAGCCTTAGGAAGGAGTGTGCTCCCCACCCCTGGAAGCATTCAAACTGGGCTGGGTAGGTGTTCTGTAACAGATTCTCAGGACAACTTCCCCATTAAGTAGTAGGCTGAGCCTGGTGACTTCTAAAGGTGGCTCTTCCAATTCTGAGGTCTTGTGATAGCAGAAGCAGTGTAACGCGACGATTACGAGCATGCACCTTGGTGTCAGGCAGACTTGGGCTTAGGTCCCAGCTCTGCATCTTTCTTGCTGTGTGACCCTGAGCAAGTAAACTTTCTCTGAAACTCTATTTTTCACCTATGAACTATGAGATATAATACTGGCTTTATAGGATTTGGGGGGAAAAGATTAAAGTGAAACAATACATCTAAAGTGCTCAAGACAGTACCTTGCACATATTAAATACCCAATTACTTTTATTATTCTGTAGGTAGTAAACTGAGACAGGAATGTGAGTTCCCGACTGTTTGGATTGGACTCAGCCAAGATGCCTGGCTCCTGATCTGCCATTTCCTATTCTTTCTGTGCATCCGTTTCCACATCTGTAAAATAAGGCTAATAATAGTGCTTGCCTCATAGGATTATTGTGAGGACTGAACTCTACAAACCTTCTAGAGTATTTAGAATACAACCTAGCACAGAACAAGTACCCAATAACTGTGCATGTGCTGTCATCATCATCGCCATCATTATAACCATCATCCTCATCCTCATCTCTAGTCACCTCCACAATGCCTGGCACTTTAGAGTTTGTTCAAAGATCAAGTCAGGTTTTGGGGGACTTTTGGGAGTGGTGGTGGTGAGAACATTTAAGATCTGCTTTCTTAGCAAATTTTAATTATGCAGTACAGTGTTATCAACTACAGTTGCCATGTATACATTAGATCCTCAGACCGTATCCCACTCATAACTGAAAGTTTGTACCCTTTCACCAACCTTTCCCTAATTCCCCCACACCCAGTCCCTGGCAACCACTTTCTGTTCTCTGTTTCTTTGAGTGTGACTTTTTCTTTCTTTTTTAGATTCCACTTGAGTGATATCATGCAGTATTTGTCTTGCTCTGTTTGGCTTATTTCACTTAGCATAATGCCCTATGTGAGGTGATGGATGTATTAATTAACTTAATGGGGGAATCCCTTCTCAATGTATACGTGGATCAAATCATCACATTGTACACTTTAAATATCTTAGAATTTCGTTTGTCAATTATGCCTCAATAAAGCTGTCAAGAAAAGATTAGAAATAACAAATGCTGTCAAGGATGTATAGAAAAGGATACCTTTGTGCACTGTTGGTGGGAATGTAAATTGGTAAAGCTACTATGAAAAACAATACAGAGGTTCCTCACAAGATTACAACTAGAACTACCATATGATCCAGTAATTCCACTTCTGGATATTTATTCAAAGGAAATGATATCAGAATCTTGAAGTGATGTCTGCACTTCCGTGGTCATTGCAGCCTTATTTAAAATAGCTAAAACATGGAAACAACCAAAGTGTCTATGAATAGTATTCAGCCATGAGAAAGAAGATTCAGTATTGTTCAAATGTTAATTCTCTCCAGTTTGACCTATAGATTCAACACAATTTGAATCGCAATTCCCAATAGGCTTTGTTTGTGGAAATATATAGGCTCATTCTGAAATTTACATGGAAATGCAAAGGACCAAGAATATCCAAGGCAATCGTGACAAAGAAAAACAAAGTTTGAGGACTTACACTATCTAATTTCAAGGCTTGCTCTAAAGAAGATAGACTGTCATCGAGATAGATAGATAATTCAATGGAACAGAATAGAGAGCACAGAAATAGACCCACATTTATAAAGTCATTTGATTTTTAACGAGAAGCCAAAGCAATCCTATGGATAAACCAGTGTTTTCAGCAGGTGTGTTTGAAATAACTGGTTATCAATATAGAAAAACAACATGAATATTGAGCCTTAACTTACACGATACATTAAATTTAATGTGAGATGAATTGTAGCTTTGAACATAAAGTTAAAACCATATATAAAGCTTCTAGAACAAAACATAAGAGAATATCTTTATGACCTTCAGATAGGCAAATACTTATTAGATGAAAGGCAAAAAATAATTATTAAAGAAAAAACGATCACTTATATTTCATAAAAATTGAAGCCTTTGCTCATGGAAAACATAGTTAAGAAAATGGCAGTGTGCAATGGCTGCAAACAGCAGCCTCCTCGGCAGTATATGCAGCCTGTTTCTTGTATGGGTTACCTTACGAGACCTTGGGGACCACCCTTTCCAGTGGAAATTCATGTCTGACTTCATGCTGTCCCCAATCTAAGCCCCAGACAAGGACAGTAAGTCCTCATTTGATGTTATCAATAGATTCTGAAACTTTAAGTGAAATGACCTATGATAAAACCAATTTTACAATAGGCTAATTGATATAAACAACAGTTAAGTTTCTACAGCGTCTTAACAACACTATAACCAAACAACATGGAACATAACAATGTTATTTAAATACCCTTCTGTATTCAGGGTGCCTTGGGAAAGCCCCAGAGCATAGTGGCCAGGGCCCACATTGGCCAATTGGTCATGTCAATCCTTACAAAGCTGCAGAACAAAGAGCAAGTGATTTAGGCCCCACACATGGCCAAGTTCAAGATCCCTGGCTGCCAGGAGAACCATATCTCCAAAAGGTAGAGCTTTACCAAATCTAAGGAGGATTAATTTGAAGGCCTGGTAGCTGAAAAGTGGCTCATCCCAGATGGCTATGGTGTCAAATACACCTCTAATAATGGCCCCCTGGACAAATGGTGAGCCCTGCATTCCTAAGGGCTTCAGCACTGCCCCTTCCTTACTCACGCCTATCAATAAATCAATAAATCCTACTTCCTATCTAAAAAAATGAATGGCAAGTCACAAACTAAGAGAAAATGTTTACAAAAGATTGATGTATTAAAAAAAACCATTTTTATTGTTGTGTTTTGTTGTGTTGTTCTTTATATACAAGTCCTATAACAGGACTTGTTACACAACAATAAAAACACAAACAACCCAATAAAGAAAACGGCACAAGATTTTAACAGACTTTTCAACAATAAAGTAGGTATACTGAATGTATGCCTAACCTATGATCCAGCAATTCTACTTCTAGGTATTTACCCAAAGAAAGGAAAACATATGTCCACAAAAAGACTTGTAAAAGAAAATTCATAGCACCTTTATTCATGGTAACCCCTGACTGGAAACAACCCCAATTCAACAAGAGAATGGATAAAAAAAATTATAACCACTACTCGATGGTACAAAAAAAAATAAAAAGTAATGACACATGCGACAAAATAGATGAATCTCGAAAACATGATGAGTATGTACTATTTGATTTCATTTGTGTGAAATTCTAGAAAGGGTGTTTTTGTTGTTGCTGTTTTTTTAATGAAAACTGATTGCATCTGCAAAATGAGAGAAGTGATTGACTAGAAAAGGGGCATGAACAGACGTCCTGGGTGATAGAAATGTTCCGTATCTTTAGTTATTTGGTTTTCACATGTGTACGCATTTGTCAAATCTCCTCAAAGAGTACACTTATAATTCATGCATTTCACCATTTCACTGATGTAAATTTAACACACACACGGAACCACAGCAAATATTGAACTCTACTTAATGATATGCATGCTGAAGTATTTGGAGTGAAGTATGCTGATAGTCTGCATCTTACTTTGAAATATTCCAAAAATAAGATATATTGAAGGATAGCTATATGGACCAGTTTTGAAGAAAAAGATATAGCAAAGTGTTGACAATTGTAGACTCTAAATGCTGAGCACTCCATTGTGAGTACTCACAATTCTTTTCAATTTCCTACGTGTTTAAAATTTCATGTTGTATCTTATATCTGTATCTGGGCTGGTCATGAATTGAAAAAACTCAGCATAGCTTTGAGATGAGGGCAAGAAGGAGTGGTCAGGATTTCTCTAGCCCTTGTGTGTATGAAAGCCAGTCAGCATGTGTCCTGAAGTTCTCTTGTCAGCAGTCACCCCTCCATAGCCTGATCACCCCTATCTAATGTGACATCTGGGGGACAGGATGGTTACATTACATTTTCCATCTTTCAATGAAGAGTGTCTTCCCCATCATATCAGAGGT
Organism: Eonycteris spelaea; assembly: GCA_003508835.1. Classification (NCBI taxonomy): domain Eukaryota; kingdom Metazoa; phylum Chordata; class Mammalia; order Chiroptera; family Pteropodidae; genus Eonycteris; species Eonycteris spelaea. Next base: position 415,818 of record PUFA01000160.1, on the reverse strand, counting down.
CCCCCCGGGCAGGGATTAGGTGACTCCCCCATCACACTAGGAGCTTTCTTTCAGCAAAACCTAGGTCTTTCCCATCACACCAGCATTTTCCTCGGGCTGGAGGTTATATCTCTTCCATCAGCTTTGGAAATCTCTCAGGATGGGGACTAACTCCATCATCAGACCAGAAGGCCTCTCTGCATGCATCCGCCACATCATAGAGGCTTCTCAGAGGGCTGCCAATCGTTTCTTTGTATTTCCCCCATGACTCCCACTTGAGCTCTGCAGGCAGAGCACACTCAGCAGAGTGAGGGAGTAGTGATTGACAGTATCCAAGTAAGAACACTTGAACTTCAATCATCCCAGAAGCTGACACTCACTCATATGGGTTTCATATTTAGTCAGGGAAATGCAACATTAATTCACTGTGGTGATTGAGACTTTGCACGCCCTAAAGTGAAGAAATTGTAATTTGAGTTTCCCCCAGCAACTGTAGCTGGGAAACATCACCCCTAGGCATTGGCAGGCGGTCACAGTGTTCAACCATTCATTGGGCAGGTGACAGCAGGGCTGCCTTTGCACACCTGGGCCCACAGGAACCAAGGGTAGAGTGTACTCACCCTTGTGTGGTGCTGAGACTCAAGGAAGAACAGGTAAGAGAAGAGAGGGGAAGAGCCAAATTGTGTTCCCTGCTTCCCTTCTTTAGATTGATTTCTCTCTCTCTCTCTCTCTCTCTCTCTCTCTCTCTCTCTCTCTCTCTCTCTCTCCATCACTCTCTCCCTCTCTCCCTCTCACAAACCCACAGATATACATCTTAAACTGTGTATGATTTGAGTTAATAAGGGTAAGTTCCCTAGCAACTGATGACACATTTTCAAACTGTTGCGTGATTGGACACTAGAGTAGACGGCTGACTAAAAAATGGAACAAATTTGGTTTTTGTATGGAATACAGATATGTTTATCTCTCATCTTTCAAGCCAGTTTCCCTAGAACCCCTCCACCCACCTATGACCTCTGTAAGTTTGACTAATTTCCAGATGTTTTTGTAATTAAGTTTCTGTTGTGATGACACAGCTTGTTTTCATTATTCTGGTTGAAACGGAGTGAGAGCCATTAAGCCATCATGAGAACTCATTTACTATTTTTAATGTCAGAGTTTTTCAAAGTGTCATCTTGTGTTGCTTCCAGCAACAGCAGACTAGATAATATAAAAAAGTTTTTCATTACAAAACAATCAGCTCCTGCTAAAAGAAACTCGAGTGCATTTCTGAGGTCAACATAAGTAAGAAAAAGATGTAATAGTCCCATCCATCCCCCAAAATTCACTGAAATGAGGGCAAGGAGTAATAAGCAGCAAGGCAACTCAAAAGGCAGGTGTTGGAACAAGACAAGGATACCTGCTTTCACCACTGCTAGTCAAAATTGTACTACTAGAGCAGTTAGACAACAAAAATAAATAAATAAAAGTCATTCAAGTTGGAAAGCATGAAGTAAAACTATCTCTATTCCAGATGACATGATCCTATATATAGAAAATCCCAACTAATCCACAACAAAGATATAAGAGCTAACAATTCAGCAAAGTTGTAGGGTATAAAATCAAAACAAAAATATCAGCTGTGTTTCTATACACCTGCAATGTAGAAAGGGAAATTAAGAAAGCAGTACCATTCATGTAGCATCTAAAAGAAAATAAAATATTTAAGAATAAATTTAACTGAGATGAAAGACTTATACACCGAAATCTCAAAATATTACTGAAAGAGATTAAAGAAGAGCTAAATAAATGGGAAAACATCCCATGTTTATGGATAGGAAGGCAATATTGTTAAAATGCCTAATGCCTATACTACCCAAAGTGATCTACAAATTCAAAGAAGTTCTTATCAAAATTCCAAAATTTTTTTCCAGAATGGGAAAGCCAACCATCAAATTCATGTGGAATTGCAAAGGACTCTGAATAGTCAAAACAATCCTGGTAAATAATAACAAAGTCAGAGGACACACATTTCCCCAACATCAAAACTTACTACAAAGCTGCAGTACTCAAGAGTGTGGTACTGGCATAAGACAGACATATATACTAATAGAATGGAGTTGAAAGTCCAAAAGTAAACTCATACAGCTGTGACCAATTGATTTTAGACAAACGTACCAAGTCTATCTTAAGTCCTCTTCAACAGATGATTCTGGGGCAACTGGATTCCTGCTACTTCACAAGCAAATATAATAATTAACTCAAAATGGATCAGTAACTTAAATATAAGAACTATAACTATAAGTCTCTTAGAAGAAAACAAAGGAGGAAATCTTCATAATCTTGGATTTGGCAATAGATTCATAAATATGACCCCACAAGCACAAACAACAAAAGAAAATATAGATAAATTGGGCTTCTATAAAATGTTTAATTCTAATTAAAATTTTTGTGCACCAAAAAGCAACAAAAAATTGAAAAGACAACCTATAAAATGGGTGAAATTATTTGCAAATCATTTGATAAGTGTTTAAAATCAAGATTACATTAAAGAATTCTTACGCTCGACAACGAAAAGGCAAACAACCCAATTTCAAAAATGGCAAAAGGACTTAAATAGACATTACTCCAAAGAATCTATAAAAATGGTCAATAAGCACATGGAAAGATGTTTAACATGATTAGTTATTAAAGAAATGTATATCAAAACCTCAATAATTAATCATTTCATATCTATCAGAATGATGGTAATAAATAATAATAATAATAATAATAATAAATGGAAAATAACACGTTAGTGAGGATTTGGAGAAATTGGAATCCTTGTATATTGCTAGTGGGAATCTAAGATGGTGCAGACTCTGTGGAAAACAGTATGCTGGTTAAGGAGCCAAAAACTAAACATAGGATTACCATATGACCAAGCAATTCCACTCCTAGGTATATATCCAAAAGAATTAAAAACAAAGATTCAAACAGATATTTGTATGCCATTGTTCATTGCAGTAATATTTATAATAGCCAAAAGGTGAAAACAACCCAACTGTCCATCAACAGATGAATGAATAAACAAAGTGTGACATAGACGTATGATGGAATATTCATTCAGTATAAAAAGAAATGAAGTTCTGATACATGCTACAACATAAATAAACTTTGAACACATTACACTAAGTAAAATAAGCCAAACACAAAAGGACAAATATTATATAATTGCACACATATGAAATATCCATAAAAGACAAATTCATAGAGAAAGCAGATTAGAGGTTACCAAGGTTTGGAGGAAGAAGGGAATGGGAGTTATTGTTTAATGGTTACAGAGTTTTTGTTCAGGGTGATGAAAAAATTTGAAAATAGAGAGTGTTGGTTGCACAACATTATAAATGTATTTAATGCCACTGAATTGTCACTTAAAATACTTAAAATAGCAACAAAAAAAAATTACCACAATCACTATATACTGCCACAATAAAAAAAAAAATTAAGGCAGGTGTTCCCTTGGGCATATGCTGATATTAATGTTTCGGTGATGACTAGGAATTTCAAATCTTGGAGCAGGTGAGGTGTAAAAACTGAGGCAAGACTTCTATTTTAAACTGGGTTCTAAAAAAGGGTTAAACGGCTTCCAGAACATTCCCTAGTTCTTGAAAAAAGCAAATGCAAGTCCTCTTTGGAGGAAAGTATCCTAATTTAGGCCCCTCAGATTCTCGCAGATTATGTGCAGCCAAATTGAACTCATAATCTAAGATTACAAATATATAGGGAAATAAACCACTATGAATCAAAGTAAGCAGAAGCAATCAACAACAAATTCAGACTCTCAAGGACCTCAGCTATTAGAATTATCCACTAAAGCTCCATAAAGCAGACATGTTTATATATTTTGTTTACTGCTGAATCCCTAGCTTCTGTAACTGGCACATAATAGGCATCAAATAAATATTTGATAAATAATCAGATATTAAAAAAATAAGTATGTATGAAATGTTTAAAGAAATTTTAAAATGAGCAAGCAACAGTAGACCACAAAATTCTCAGAAATATTTGTAAAAAGAACCAAATAGAACTAGAAATGAAGTGGATACAGAAAATAGACACAGCTAAAGAGAGAATTTAGTAGACTGGGAAACCAGTCTGATGAAATTATTCAGCAAGAGAAGATGCTACAAAATAATGAACAAAAGATCAAGAGATATAGAAGACAGAATCAAAAGATCTAACATTTATTTAATCAGAGACCCAGATGGAGCAAATAGAGAGAATCAAGTTAAGGAAATATATGAATAACAATGACTGAAATTTTTTATAAGTGATTAAAGAAATGCATCCAAAAACATAGGAAGCACAATAAATATCATGCAGGACTTTTAAATTTACATTTACATATGTTGTCATGAAATAACAGGTCACTGGAGCTAAAGAGATCTTAAAAGAACCACAGAGAAAAGACATTATATAAAAGAGAGCTAGAGTTAGACTGACAGTAGACTTCTCAAAAATAAAAACGAAAACCGAAACATAGTAGATTATCTTCAAAGTGTTAAGAAAAATAATCATCGTCTAGAAACTGCTTTTCAAGGACTAAGGTGGAATAAAGATATTTGCAGATAATCAGGGTAATGAGAGCATTTAGCACTAACAGAACTTCACTACATGAACTTCTCGAAGATCTACTTCAGGAAAAAGGAAATTGGTTCCAGAAGGAAAACCTCAAACTCATAGTGAAATGGCTGGCAAAGAAATTGGTGAAAATGTAGGGAAATAAAAACATTGTCTTTGAGGATTAATAAATATTATGTCTAATGTGGGGATTAAAATAAAGACTGACCGAAAAGACTGGTCAACAATAGTATGTAGCAATCCCCTTTTGGCTGTCTAAGGAGAAGAAGATTGAGGATTGGCAATATCGTTGTCTATACTGGAACTTCAGAGGTTGAGAAGAAAATCAGTTTGAGTGACTATCTCTGAGCATGTTTCCCTGTGAGGGAGCCCATAATGAACATTTTATTCAGATCTGTCCATTGGACTGTGGTGAAGTTCCCCATTCATAATTTCTGACTTAAGACAACATCTGGACATGTTTCATGACAAATCTAAAAGTGTACACTTGCACTGTATACTGAACACTTTTGCACTGTGCTTTTATTAATAAATGTGTATTTTATTTCTAAATCTTTTTTGAAGATAAAAAATTAACCTTTAAAAGCACTTTAAAAATAATTAAATCTTATATACATTATAATTTATGATGTTATATACATGTTATGACCACCCACGTCGGACTCAGTTGTTAAACACACCCGCATGTTCCTGACAAATGAGGATCTCTGGGGGTGAGATCTTCCTTTTAAGCAAGTTTTTTTCAATTATTCTCCCAGGCTAAACACTGAGACCCACAGACATAGGGTGACAAAGAAAGGTAGAGTACCATTAGGAAAAAAAGAAAAGACATTGAGAGATGATATCAGTCCTTGAGAGAAGGCTGGGGGTACACATCTGTCACTGCAGGAGATACTGAAGAATTGGTTGGGGATCTGACTGCCAAGTAGCTCACCCGTTCCTAGTGCCATTTGTCCTCTCCTACCTTCACATCCCCGCTCCCAGCATGCACACCCCACCCCCGCCCACCAATAAGTTACTGTGCAGTGTTAAGGGAAAACCAGAGTTATAGGAAGGCAAATAACTATTTGCAGGTGGTACCCTCCAAATGGATAACCATCATAGCCACATTGGGGGAGGGGTACAGATTGTGTACATCCTTGGCTTTTACTCTAAGCGGCATGAAAAGCCATTGGAAGGTTTTGAAGAGGTAAGATGTGAACTGACTTATGTTTTTAAAGAACCACTACAGAAATAAAGAGGGAAGTATGGAAACTAGTTAGGAGGCTACTGAAATTATCAGGTGAGAGATGATGGTGGTTTGACTTAGGATGTAGCAGTGGAGGTGGTAAGAAGTAGGCAGATTCTGAACACATTTGCAAGTAATGTCAACAGGATTTAAAGAGAATGGAATTAGCATGTGAGAGAAGGGGCAGAGACAAGGATAACACCAAGGATTTTAGCCTGAGCAAAGGATGGATAAAGTTGACATTTACAGAAATGGGGAGGCTGTAGGAGGAGCAAGTTTAGAAGTGAGAAGATCAAAAGATTATGTTGTGACATGTTAAGCTTGATTTGTCTGTTAGATGTCTAAGAAGAGATGCTGAGTAGGCAACTGAACATATGAGTCTGGAGTGAGATATGTGTCAGAGATGAGGAAACAGATTCAGGTCTAAGATACCCGCCCAAGGTCACACAACTGAAAAGGGGAAGAATCTAGAACTCATCCCGGGAGTGTCTGACACCAAAACTGGGTTCGTAACCTCTGTGTTACACTGCTTCCCCAGTAACCCAAGGTGAACCAAGGCTTGGTTTTCGAAGAGAGAGAACAAAATGGAAGTTTTCGGGCTGCTCACTCATGGCCCTAATGACTGTAATTCTCTGTCCCAACCTGAGTTGTTGCTAGGTTAGGACTCCCTAACCTAGGTCTGCAACCTCTCTCACCACGTACTTGCCTTTCTAAGAAATCATTTCCCAGGAAATGGGCACCCCACGTCTCTCTGTACATGTGAATACAGTGGGAGGAAAGCGTGGTTGTTGAATTTTTTTTTTCTTTTCTCTTTTTCTTTTCTTTCTTTATTTAAAAAAAAAATTGTCCAAGGGGATATGGTGTTGCTGCTGGTGGTGGCAGCAACTGCTACAATCAGAGCTATTTCAAAGCAAGGAACTAATTTACTGCATCAATGACTTTAGCTCAAAAGAAGAAATAAGGACGATCAGGAGTCCTAAGGGAACAGAATAATAGGGTAATTTACACGGGGAGATGAGGGAAGATAGGAGAAACATGCAGGGTAATTCTTTTGCATAATCTTTATTTTATATATTTGTCCCTTTTTTCCTTTTGTGGGGCAAAGCCTCAAAACAGAGATGCTTTTGGATCGACCCTAGGGTTGATATCTGAAAAAAAACCATGAAAGGCCAGGAAGACGGGTTGCTCAGGCTGGAGGAGAGAAGGTTGAGAGGTGGTTTTCTAAAGCTGGCTTCTGCTAGGGGCACAGTCTGTGGGAGGCCCTCATCCAGCCTTGGGACTGGTGAGGGACTGCAAAGGATAGCTTCATACGCCCAAATGAATTTTGTGTACAGAGTAGCTGCTATCTGTACCAGCAGCTTGGGCTGGCCCCAAACTAAAACTCACTAGTACCCCTGTTATGAACTGAATGTTTGTGTTTCCCCACATTCATATGTTGAATTCCTAACCTCCAATGTGATAGTATTAGGAAGAGGAACCTTTGGGAGATAGTGCCCTTATAAAAGAGACCCCAACAATCCCTCTCTCCCTCTTTTCACCATGTGAGGATACAAAGAGAAGTAAGCAGTCTGCAGCCCAGAAGGGGGCTCTCACCAGGATCCAACCATGCTGGCAGCTGGTCTCAGACTTCCAGCCTCCAGAACTGTGAGCCCTGTTGTTAATAAGCCACCCAGTCTATAGTAATTTGTTGTAGCATCCTGAACTAAGACTACCCCAAGATTCTTAATTTCCCAGAACAGAGAAGATCTGGGCTGGCAAGACTCTTAGAGAGCATTTAGTCCAAGACCCACAAATTCCAGGTCCAGAAAAACACCAAGGCCTGGGTTCCAGGTCTTACTCCACCAGATACCAGCTATGTGACGTCGGCCCTGAATTTTCTTATGCATAAAATAAAGATCGTCGTCCTCTTCACTGGCATTCATGAGGATCAAATGAGTTATGCCTTACAGAGCACTTTGCAAACTGTGGAACATTAATTACATAAATGTGAGTTACCGTGGTTATTTGTCAGTGAAAGAAACTGAGTCCCAGAGGGGTTAAGTGACTCATTTAAAGTCACATTTCAAGTGAATATAGAACAAGAGTTTGAACCTAAATCTTCAGCGTTCTTTCCATAGCAGAGAGAGTATTGTGTGGTGGTTAAGAGTGTAGATTTTGGAGGAGATTGCCTGGTCTGCCGTTTGCCAGCTGTGGGTTAGTTAATGTTCCTGTGTCTCAATTTCCCCATCTGTGAAGTGAGGGTAATAATAGTACCAACCTCACAGAGTTGTGTGAGCGATCTCTCTGAGGCCCAAGCACCTTGTCTATAAAATGAAGGTGATAATCCTTCCCAACTTGTCCATACTATACACAAGTGGAAAGCCTTGTAAACTATAAAGTTCTGTGAACATATTTAGGTTATTTCTAGAAGTACAGATTGCTGAAATAAGTTTTGCAGGGGGAAGAGGGGCTGGGAAGGGTGTGACATTCCTTGCCTTTGGAAAGTGAGAACAAGAGCCAACCTACAGAGTGCTGGGTTGCAGTCCACAGTGGCCAGTGACCTCCTCAGAGTATCCGTGAGGGAGGTGGAACAGTGTAAGTCAGCTACCTACTCCACACCTCCTGCACCAGCTGTGCAGGTGAAACCAAGCCAAGTACATATCTCTACACCTTTCTAAGCCCCATATCCAACAGCCCCTCCTTTAGGAAGATTTCCTGGAGTTCTCGAATTTTACCCAGAACACTTCCATTCTTTGCATAAATGGCGAATTCTCCAATAAGTGGAACAATGAAACACAAGAACGTGGAAGGAAGCTGCAGATAGCCCCGAGTCACAAGTAAATCAAAGTTATAATCAGTCCTTCATTATATGCTATCAAATTACTGTGGTTAAGGGAAAATTGGACCTAGAAGTGCTCACTTCCCAGAAGGGGCTTGAGAATTAGGTGAAGAGTGATGAGTGTAACTGCAGAAAGAAATAAACTTTGGGGTCAGGAAGCTAGGGGTGAGGATAGAGAAGGGGGGGTGGGTTATTCTAGTTAAGTCATAGGAGGGGCTCATATGACCCTCTAACATGGAATCAAAAGAACTATCAACATACACTGATCCCCTCTGCTAGATCCTTCTGGGGAACACAAGCACACCTCAGTCTTTAAAATATTTTAGCCACAGGTAACTCATTAATTATCTCCCAATAATAATATGACAGCGGTTTTATTATTGCACCCCCTCATTATATTATAATTTATTTGTCATCGTCACAACTCTCTCACCAGACTGGGACTTCTTTGAGAAAAGGGATTGTATCTAATTTACTCTTATATCCCTTGTGTGCAGAGCCTGGAATATCTTAGGTGCTCAAAAAAATTTTTGTTGAGTAAATATTTGTTGATTTAGAGATTAGAAGTTGTAATTAGTTGTTAAAGACATTTCTGGATAGCTATCAACTGTACCTCTTTGCCTTTTCCAGAAATTAACATAAAACCTTACCCTATTAATCCACCTCTGCCCTAAGGCTTGGACAGATTTTGGGAGAAGGCAGGCAGAAGCTCTTAGCAGATGGGAAGGGAGAAGCCCAAACTCAAAGACAGACCCAGAATTGAGTTCCAAATGCTGACAGAGATCATGATTCACTGAATCAAAATTTGGAGAGGATGGGGAAGGAAAAGCCAAGGAATAATTCAAAACATCTTGCTTCTTGAATCCTAAAGTAAAGCGTCATCAATGTGACCTGGACACGGGGCTCATCCTTCTTGGAGGCAGCAACATGGAAAAATTTATTTCAACCACATTTTGCTCCCTTGATCATGAAATTCAACCTCAGCCACAGTTCTATATACACTGACCTTCCCCACTCCAGACCTCTTTGTTCATTCACCATAATTAAGCAGCCACGAAAACTCCTTAAAGGTCCAGTTGTTGCCAAAAACAGAAGAGCAAGAGTTATTCTCTGTTACCTGTACATAAATGTTCCTACTTAATGTGCAAACGTACCTATTCTATGATTGAATGAGCTCTAAGTTGATGGCTGTAGCTGTTGCGTTGCTGTGGCTTGTAGTTTTATGGCTCTAATTCCATAATAAACCTTAGTTTAATTTTTCTCCTTCTATCCTGCAGCCAGAGTCTCCTGGGCATGGGGGAGGGGAGAGGGTTCCTGCCCAATCACTCTCGGCCACCTGTCACAGAAAAATCCTTGTTAAAGCCAAACCTGCTCCTCCATCAAAGAAGGTCACCTACCCTGGGGGAGGAGGCCTGAGTAGCCCAGATGCCCTCCATGTCGGAGGCCTGAGCTTTGAAAGTAGAAAGTTCATCCTGTAAATGTGCCAGGGTAGTGCCAGCTGTTCACAGCTCCAGGAGATACCCAAGCTAGGGCAAAGGGAAGGCAGGGGTCAGATAAACAGGTCAGGAGAAGGAGGCCTGCCAGCTGGAGGACCTGACCCTAGCCATAGGCACAGCATCATTTTTAAAAAAGCAAAGTGGGGTGGGTGGATAATAATCTCTGCCTCTGTCCGTGGTGCTGACTCATGCTTGTTAACTTTGTCCTGGTTGTTTCTCCTAACCCCAGGATCTGGTGACTCCTGTCCAACATTTTGTTTTCTTTTCTTTCCTTTCTAGATGACATTTTAGCAATTTCTAAAATTTTTAGCAATTTTTTTACTCCACTGAAGAATAAATAGAATCGTGACTTGTGTTTCATAATTGGTGCAATTGGTTTCAAGTTAATGTTGACAATTCTATGACATTTCCAACAAAGTGTTTTCCTTTGGGCATTTTGGGGGCTCCTCCCCAACACGGTATTGCTACTCGCATGATCTTTACACAGGACACAGAGGTGAGAACTGGAAATATGGTAGCATCAGCAGGAGCTACTGGGTGGGTAAAGTTGGTCCCAGCATGATGCCTCCCCCCTTGCAGGTTTACTATTCTAGGGAGCCATCAAACAATCTTTGTGGAACAGAGTGGGTTGTTTGAACATTTCCAATTTTGCAAGGCCACTATGTGACAAAAAATTCCCCCCAAGAGGCATATATAAAACCTGAAGGGCAAGGATAAAGAGAGAGAAGCTCCAACCCAGCTCCACACTGCAGAGAAAGAAGAAGGATGGACTTGCGCTGAGAAGAAATCTGATATTTTACCCACTACAACAAAGACAGGGCTGCAGATGGGGAAAGATGGGCAATTTGAAAGGACTCATAAGAGATTTTTTTTAGGCAAATTCTGTTCTTACCCCCCTGAACTTGCCATTTATTTTGGAGTGAAAGAAGTATGGTTTGGGACTGGAAACTATGGTCTGCCACTAGCTAGCTGGAAAGTTTGAACCAGAAGTCTCCTGACTTCTGCTTCCACATCTGTAAAATGTATGATAACAAAAAAAAAATCCCTTTCCACAGGATTCTCATGGGGACTCAATGAAAGAATAACATGTAAAACACCCAGAGTATGAGGAGTGCTCAGTGAATGGTGGAAGTTCTCTTCTGTCCTCCCTCCTGTGCCTCACTCTTTTCAGATATGAGACTTTGAACATTTTCTCAAAAGTCCAAGAGGGCAAAGGCCTCTTGAACTTTTTATTACTGAAACTCAAATCCTTCCATGCTCGAAAGCTATGACTAGAGAGAAAAGTGGGCTCTTTGAGTCCAGTTCTCATGTTCTTAAGATTTTGGCAGGAAACCTTCAGGTCACCGATATCAGTCATTGATGAAAGGACCATGGCTACACTATGGACCAGAACACTCACACTCATCCCCATGGGGGAGAAGAAAGAGCCATAAGAGTAAATACAGTTTCTTTTCTTCTCCATTTCCCCATAACAGAAATGGAGAAGAAAATTTCCTCTTCATTACTCCTTTTTCCATAAAAACAAAAACACCCGGGGGAAAAAAGGGCATCAATGCAAGTCCTAATCAGTGCACCCAGGGGTGAACAGCACCATTCAGTGAGAGGATTGGAGTCAATGTCATCTAAGCAACTTCAGCCCTGATCTCATTATATGTATACTCTGGCTTGCACACGCTGCTTAGAGGCAGGGTTTGCATCTTGTACTGTGGCTATGTACTCATAGATCTGATTGTAGTACTTGTCGTATGCACAAAACGACCATAACAAATGGGGGAAAGTATGACTAGTTGGGCCAGATGGGTTATTCTTATTGGCCCCAAGGTCTTCAGAACCACGGACAGATCCTGCCTCCAAGGGGCAGCCCGTTAAGAAGGCCCACAAGGGGAAAATAACAAGAATAAAAACAAGAATATCAGGGGATAAAAAAGACTTGAGAGATTTTCTAAACTCAATTAACCATTTTACAAATGGGAAAACTGAGGTCTAAAGAGAAGGAAGAACATTTCTGAAGTCATATAGTGACCAGGTGAGTTCTTATAACTCCTAGACCTTTTTCTCATAACTCAACAGGAATACAGAGTCCAACAACTTCATTCAGTTCAGTAGAGGGAAAGATGATATTTATGTTTGTCTCAAATTTGAGCTTTTCTGCCCCAAATGACAAGGAACAAGAAAAGATAATTACTTTCTCAAGATTTCTTTGTTACAATCTCTGTGAAACAAATTTAGAGAGTGAGAGTTCTGTTCTGGGCATGATATTGCATGCACAAACACATGCACACCCACACGCACACAACAGGCTCACACACCCCAACTTTATTACTGAGCTCTCCAAGAGAAAGGCCACCAGAGGTCAGAGAACTTCTTCCCTCTAACACCAAATTGAATACTTTTCTTCAGTCATCTTTTTACATTTGAACTTTATATTGTCCTCCCTTGGTCTCCCTAACTCCTTCAGACCAGCCCCCCGCAAAGACAAAGATACTAATACTATCTTCCCCACCAGCCCAGGAATTCCCTAGGAGAGGCAGCCACGATATCTTGTTGGGTTGGATACTCCTCCTCACTGGGAGCTATACTTCCCTCATTGGGTTCATATTTCCACAGGACAAGGACTGGTCTCCCCAGCACCGGAGCCTAGTCTATTCCTATTGCTCTTCAATGCTTAGGATGATAGTGTGAGCTCAGAGGAATGGGGTAATTATAAGAAAATTATACTTGGGCCAGGAGTCCTTTCAGGAAACAAACACCTTCCTAAAAGTGTAAAAAAAGTGCAACACCCCAGAGTCTGAAATCTCTCTCACTACATTTTTACAGGATCACATCCTATCTCCCAACTTCCTCATCCCAGCCCCAGAAACATCTCCATTATTCAGTGTATCCAACAGCAGGAAATCATCTGGGAGGGAACTTGGGTGCTAAGGTGCTAATTGGGGTCTGTTGCTTGAGGGAGGGAGCAAAGAAAGAGGATAATCTGTGCCACAGAGGAAGTGGCCAGGTTGCTTTGCTCTCTGGAACCCAGAGACTGCCTCTTTATCCCACCTCCTGGTGACAGTTTCATGTCTGCAGAGGTAGAACCAATAGCCAAAGGACTCAGTATCTGAAGGTAGTAATGGTCAGGTCCTGAAAGGCAAAAAGACACGACCTTAATTCATTGATGACAAAGGTCAGCCTACATGCCTTGAGGTCTCTCCAAGCCATTCATGGTTCTCAAATTTGGGTTGGAGGAGCCCCCAAACTCTCTCAAGTACAACAAGCAGCACTAAAAGGGACTTTGAAAAATTATCTGATCTAATCATTATATTCTACAGATGCCCAAAAAGATTTGCATGGCAATTTAGCACTGACATCTATCTCCAGAACTCAGAACTCCCAACCCCTGAGCAGGAGAGAGATGTGATGGTAAAATGGAAAAGGCTCTGGAGTCAACCATGGCTGGTGTGTGAATCCTGACCCTGCCACCTGAAATACTGTGTTCTTGGACAAATCAACGTTAACCCCTCTGAGCCTGTTTCCTAGGTGTTTAAAATGGGTGTGATGATTTGTATTTCGAGAATTTAATGAGATAGTTTCTGTGGAAGAGCTTCGTACATAACACGTGATCAAAAAAGTAAATTCTCTTTCTCCAGTCTGGGCTTCCTCTGCACCATCAGGCCACCTCCAGCTCCCCCGCTACCCTGCAGGGCCCCTGCCCTCACTTTTCCTTCCACCGTCTAAGTGCCCCATCTCCCTCTCCCCAGAGTAAAGGGGAAGGAGGGACTGATGCTGACGGTTCCTGAGTTCCTTCCGAGCTTTCTGCCTCACTGCCTTGTTCTCCTTTTGTCTTTCCACCCTTCTCTTTGGGGTAGCAGAAGCACAACCAAGCAGAGGCGGGAGCAAAGCAAGGGGAGGAGGCAGCTTGCAAGGTCAGCGAGCTGGCCTCTTTGTTCCCGGAAAATTAATGCAATTTTCATTCCTTTCCATGGGAAGCTGGGCCCAGCGAGCAGCAGCAGCCAAGGTGTTGCCGTGGTGAGTAATGGCCCCAGCAATGGTGCTGCCCTCGGTTTGTACCTCGTGCTCCAAATATAAACTTGGGGCCGACGTGTCAGGGGAAGTGACACCTTCAACTCAGCCCTGACCCCCCTTACCAGCCCCTCAACCCTCTGCATTATTTCTCTTCTCCAGAGAGTCCTCCCAAGCTGGTCTCAGGAGAAACTGCCAGATTTCATTAGATTCATTGCACCAGATAGAGATGGAGGCCCATAAAGGGGAACGGCCTCATCTGAAGGCGCACAGCTTCTCCAACCCTACAGCCTCGGAACCACCGTCACTCCTCCCACACAGGCTGTGGAACTTTCTTACACTCCCCCAGGGCCCTGCCACTAACCCCTACAAAGGAAAGCATTAAAACCCAGACAGACCTGCATTTCAACGTCAGCTTATCAGCTATGTGACTTTAGGAAAGTTATCTTGCCTCAATGTCCTCATCTGTAAAAGGTGATAAAGAGAGCATCTTTGGCATTGTTTAATGATCCAGTGGGTCAGCATATGTAAAGTATAGCGCCCAGTGCCTGGAACATAGTAGGTGCTTAATACGCACGAGTTTCTTCTCAAATCCATTCTCAGACCCTGGGTGTTTTTCTACTCTCCATCTCTTCCCCATGTATTGCCAAGGGGATCAAGAACATTCGGCGTGAGGCTCATAGCCAGTATGTCCTCCTATTCCATAAGAAATGGCCTCTGGAGGAAATTAAAGCCCAGAAATGGGTAATCATGCTCCCTGAGGGGCCAAGGGGTCCATCAGGCCTGGGTTTCCACAACAAGGCCAGAGAAGCTCTGCTGGATCATGTCCCAGGCTTGATTCAGACAGAAACAGGGTGGGATATGCTAAATCTCAGCATACGCCACTGTCCCTTATCACCAGCAGGCCCTTAGAAGAGCCACTGAGCTCTGTGCCTGCACACACACTGTATGGTCTGCATGGGCCTGCTTGAGATGATGCCCATTTGCAAAGCCAGAGAAAGATTTAATCCAGAAGAGCACTGGAGTCCCCTAAAGGGCATGAAGATACCTCTTTAAGATCTCCCTGACCTCATCTGCAGATAGGTGTACACACCTGCCGAAGGCGTGTTATCGGCTGCGTTGTCATGAGTGCTGATCGGCACTGCCTGCAGGTATGGAGGCGGGTGGGAGCAGGCGTACTTCCTGACTCGTGGCCAGGGCTAGTGTCTCGTTTGAGTCTTGTCCCACCCAGGGAGGGACCTTCAGACTCCCCAGTCTCATCGCTGAGCCTCCTGGCAGATGGTGAACCTAAAAATGCTCAGAGAAATAAGGTGGCCTACCAATGGCACCCAAGCGCAAAGCCGCAGCTCCTGAGTCCCGATCCAGCGCTGTTTCCCCTGAGGGCAGCACAGGGGTATGCGTGTGGCTGAGGTTGCCAGGCCCCTTTCTAAGGGACTTACCAAGTCAGGTTGAGCTCTTTCAACACCCGTAGGAGGTAGGCACCCGTTATCCTCATTTTTCAGGTAAGGAAAACGAGGCACAGAGAAGTTGAGTAACGAGTTCAAGAACACACAGTTAGAACCTAATGTGAATCTTGAGTAATTTGGCTTCAGAACCCATCCTCTTAATTGCTCTGTCTCTGCTATAGTGCCTCTCTCTGCGCGTGCGCGTGCACGCACACACACACACACACACACACACACACACACACGAAGAGAGGAAGCTGGCTCAGGCCCTAGAGTGGACTCCCTTTCTGGGGAAAAAGCAGAAATACCTTTCCCCACCATCCCCCTCCCCTGCCCCTACCCCATCTCCCTAAGGCCCAATTTCCTTGGCCCCCAGGACCCTCGGCTGTGTTGCAAAGATGTTCTGGCAGTCAGGAGGTAAGAACAGAATGAAATATATGTAACATCTTATTAGTAAAGGACATCTGAGCCTCTAATTAAAATTTGCCTAATGACCCAACTTCTCCATCATTTTCTCTCTCAAAGACATTAATTTAAGGTGACAGGTACTTAGGCAAAGGGAAAATTAATTTTCCTTTAAAAAATTAAAGGGGAAAAAGAGTGGCCTGCTCCCTTACTTGTTGATTTATCTTTAAAATGTTTATTTATTTTTCAAACTCCCTCCAACTCTTTCCCAGTAAAACCTGACGTTGGAGAAGAATTCGGTGAAGGGAAGGGGATTGGAAGGAAAGTGCCATAGGGGTAGTGCCCTGGTTGCACCACATGCCCTGCGGAGGGTGGGCTAGCTGGTGCTCTGGGCAGGGCTGTTACGGTCCCTTTGCCCAGGATCCTGCATCGCTCACTGAGAAGCTGGTGTTGGTGCTGGGATTCCCAGGGGACCTGTTTTATAAAGGCTGTTCGACTTGGCGGAGCCAAGGATATCTGAGTCTTCACAGAACAGATGGTGTTCGCCTCTCCCTCGACACCAGGCTGCAGCCTGCTTTCTGCCTAGACATATTTCCCTGAGCAACAGGCTGCAGCCTAGAGCACACTCCATGGGTGCAGGGACCAGGCACAAGATGCCCAGGGAGGCAGCCATCAACTCTACGTGACCCCCTCTGCAGGCCCCCTGACTACCCTGGTCTCTGAGGACAGGGGAGGGCTTTGAGCCAGGGGAGGGGCCGACCTGGCAGAGAAACAGAGCACTGGCTGGTTGATGTTCTAACCTCGGCGTTTAGCGTCTGCACAAACCCGTAGGGATGGACTAAAGAATGTAGAAACATTTCCCTGCCCCTTTATTCACTTATTTTTGTCCAATAGTCTCCTCTTCAGACTCTTTGATGCTCTCTGCCTCTTCCCCGGGGGCCCTATCCCACTCCTCTTTTATATCTCCATCCCACCAGCTCCAGTCCCCAAGCCCTTCTGCCTCTCTGTCCTCAGTGTTCAGGATGTTAGCTTTGAAACCGGGGTTCTTGGTAACTAAGGGAGAAAGGGCCAGAGGTGAGGAAATAGGAGGTGCCCTCCTTTCTGACACCAGAAGTCCTGTTACTAACTTCTCTCTCTCTATGCTTCTCTCTTTGTCATTCTCTTTCTCTCCTCATTTCTCCCTCCAGCAATATGACTGTTGCCAGGAAATCGGTCAGGTTTTGCTTCCTGGGGAGCTGAGGAAGACTTTTCTAGCAATTAGGCCCAGACCTCTGATCCCAGAGATACCTAAACACCTGGCAAGCAATAATTCACTCCACTGGGCCCCATGGGGAGGGCAGGGGAGGGGAGGGCAGCAGGCAGAGCTCCTCTCCATCTCCTGGCTAATGGGCCACGGCCAGTCTCAGGAAGGACCACTGCGAGGGAAAGGGTGGTGAACGCTGCTGTGGGGCTCCCATACAGGCCTCAAAACTCCTTTCTCCTAGGCCACCTTTCCCAGGGCCGCTGGCCCAGGCCGCCTGAGCTGCAATTCCCCATTGCACAAGGGCCAGGAAAGAAGTTAGTGGTGAGGCTGCGGACAGGAGGAGGTGTGCACGTCCAGGACAGAGCAAAGAAAATAGGATTTGGAGTCAAAAGAGGCAGTCCTGAGCTCTACTCCTTTCTTCCTACATGATCCTGAGCACGCCTTTAGCCTCGTTGGCCTTGCAAGTAAAATGGGATGATAATAGAAAATGCCCATGGCAGAGGCCCCTGGCAGGGACAGATGAACTAGTGGACAGAAACTTGTTTTGGAAAGTGACAAAGGACCCCCTCCCCCACATCTGCCTACTGCCCCTCCACCCTCTGGCTGGGGAGAGATACAATCCCACTAATGCAAGGAGGGAAGAAAAAGCATGCTTTTAAAGATGCCTGTTCATCTTGCTTTGCATATATTTGCATATTGAGTTCAAGAGGCTCGTCCTAATTCCGAAGATGGAAAATAAAATAAATTAACGAATATGAGATTAACAAATGTGGCTCCTGCAGCAATTGTCTCCCTGGCTGTTCAGGGTTTGACACCAGGAGACAAAGAATGTTCTCAAGGCAATCAACTTTTAATCATCTCGGGGCAGGAGCCCCAGTTGGAGGGACCCTGCCCCTCCCATGCTGACAGAAAGGTCAGTGCTGGGGATCTGGAGGCGTGAGCTTGAAGAGTGGGGGGCCAGGGCCAGATCCTGGGGCAGGAGGGCCCCTTGGTTTGCTACACTGTGAACTTGCAGTGTAGGATGTGGTGGATGAGAGCGTGGGCTCGGAAACTCTCTGCTCAGGTCTGAATCCCAGCTCTGCCAGCCACATCCAGCTCTGAGGCTTTGTGGAAGTCACCTAACCTTTCAGTTCTTTGTCTTTGGTGCCTTTGGGAGCCAACCAGGAATAATCATAATATCAACTACTCCATCAGGTTAACGTGTGTACAGTCCTTACAGCTGTGCCCAGCATATGGCAAGTGCTTGTAAATGTTTACTGGTGTTATTGTCTTTATCACACCACCATCATCGTCGGCATCATCATAGCATACCTGTACTAGAACATGTATACAGGACTGGAACCAGAGATCTAGGTTTTTGTTCTCATCCTGCCCCTCATCCACTGTGCGGCTTTGGGGAAATCTCCTGGGCCTGTTTGCCTTTGTACCCCAAAGGAACTGGTCCAGGCTCCCTTTAAGCTGTGACACAACAGATCAGGTAGAGTAAGATTCCAGCTTGCTCCCAGGCTACCAGAGAAGAGACTTTGAGGCAGATTGTCATATGCAAAGCACATGTAAAACACATGCAAATTACTCTCTCCCTTTTAATCGTGAGCTCCTACATATAGGAAGAGGTCTTAAGGTCAGCCCTGTGCAGGCCCAGGGAGCTAGGACACTTCTCAGCTACCTGAAAAGTTTGGTCTTCCTACTTCTGGCCCTAGCATACTGACCCCACCCTGCCACTCTGGGCCCCTGCTATCCACCTGGACCAATCTGAGAATCCCTCACCACCTCTAGAGAAGGCATGGAGTGGCAGGTCACATTTTGCCAAGGTGTACAGGGCATCTGCCTTCCACCAGGCCCTTGGCCCATTTTATCACATGTCTTCCTCACCGCTGGGTAGGTGGCATCAGTACCCACATTTTCTAGATGGGAAGATTAAGATTCAGAATGACTCCTACTGTAAGAAGTCCCCCTGCTAGACAGGTGAACTGGGAGCCCTCAGTCCCTCTACGTTGGGATTCTGCCTATGGGCTATAGTTCCAGAACAGAGAAAGGAGAAGTGATGGAGAGAACCATGGCGGCCCTCTGCCCTGCCTTAGCATCCCTGAGGCAGAAGACTTTCCTGCTCAGGAAGCTGGCGCTGGTAATATGGGCTGAGAATTGATGCTGCTGACTGCCAGGAAATGTCCGGAACCTCGCTGATGGATAGTGTCTGAGAGAGTCACCACTGAGCGCCCCCACCGTGACCACGAACCCAGTCCTACCCCACAGTGGACTTCTCCAACGCAGTACCAGCACCCTGGGTTCAAGAGACTGCTAAGCTTGGTCGGGTGTCAGAAAGCAGAAGCCCAGGGTCAGGTGTTCCCAGTTCCCAGTGGTAATTCTCTCCCTCACCAAATCCCAGAGGAGCCAGGGTTAGGCGGGAACATGCTGACGTTCTCAACTGCCAGCCCAGCTTCCAGGGTCCCACCGGGACCCTCTCAGGCCCCCTTGGCCAGTGGCAGCCCAGCTCCACCTGCCCCCTGCCCACAACCTGGTCTGTGGCCTCAGCTGCCATCTCCATCTCTCCAACCTTCTGAGGCCCGTGCGCAGCCAGAGGCCCATTAAGTTGATTAAGAGGCACATTCAGGAATGCAGGAACCATATTTCAGTCCCTAGAAAACCCTCTGCCCTCCTCCACCTCCCTCCCTTCCCTCTCTGGTGTTCTGCTCCTGCTCCTCCTCTGTCAAGCCCCTCCCCTGGCTGCCCTGGCCCCCAGATTCAGGGTACAGAGAGGTTGGCCAGACTTGGTCAGGGCCATACATGGGCGGGCCAACACTGGGCCAGGCTGACATTTGAGATGTGTGGTTGGAGAGGGAGACAGGGATTTTTCTGCATCGATCATGTAATTTAATCCTCTCAACAGTGGCCCTTCCAGGGAATTATTACCCCCGCTTTTTATAGATGAGGAAATGAAAACTCAGAGAGGTTAAGTAACTTACCCAAGGTCACCTAGCTAAGAGATATAACACCTCAGCTGTTCTGAAGCCAAGTCCTGCACTTCCTGCATCCCTGCAATGCCTCCTCCGACACCTACCACCATGACCACGAAGTCTGGCTTCTCCCAGCCACCTCCTTACCACCCAGCCTAGAGTGCTCTGATATCAATCCAGAGATTAACTGCATCACAATCTCCTGGAAGCTGAGCCTCTCTCAGAGATGCTGGGGATCTGTATTTAGCCACCTCCTTTAGTAGTTCAGATTTGTAGACAGGTTTAGAAACCACTCTGTTAACCCATATTCTTCATTTTATAGATGGAAAACTGAAGCCCAGAGAGGGTATGTGATTGGTTCAAGGACACACAGCAAAGGGTCAAAGTAAGACCTAAGTCTCAGCTCACTTTCCACTTGGAGGGCAATTAGCAGAGAACAGTCAGGTCCCAGGCCTCCTCTGACACCACCCCTCCCTCACCTCCACCCCAACTTCCCACCAAGTAAACCAGTGGAAAGCAAGGCCAGGGCATTCCACATACTCTTTTTCTTCTGGGTCTGGCAGCGATGTGCTCTGCAAAGGTCTTTGCCTTCTCTAGGCCTCATTTCTTCCATCTGTAACTTGGGTCTCTGGGATGTGCCCTTTGTGCCTCCTGGAGAGGAGCCAAGAATCCCGCGAAAATGAAAACCCAGCAAATGCAAGGCCTGACTCTGGCCGTTGCCTTTGATCTTGTTGGCAATGGGTCACCAGATGAGAGGATGATCCACCTCCAAAAACGTAAAGAGTTCATGCTAACGACCTCTGCCATTGGGTTGTTCGGGCTAAGACCTCGTGGCTGTGCCAGGACACTGGTCAGAGCGACCCTGGACTGCAGGGAAGCCCTCAACGTGGACAGACCTGCCACCCCTTCCTCGTGGCTGTTCTCTCCAGCAGATGGAGGAAATTAGTCAGGGTCCTAAGACAATAGCAGGACGACCAACTCGTCCCAGGGTTTACTGGGACAGTCCCCTTTTTAGCGCTGAAGGTCCCACATCCTCGGAAAACCCTCAGCTGCGGACAAACCAGATGACTGGCCACTCTACCACGCTAGATAACAAGAAAGGTGCTCATGGTCACACAGCAGGTGCCCACTGGGCCTCCCGTTTCCTTCCCTGCAGGAGCTTTTTTCTTTCGAAGTTGAGGCAAGGCGGTGGCATCCAGGTCTTCAAAATACTAATGACAGTAAATAACAACAACAATATAATGTTTCTTCAATTCTAAGATGCCATTGATTTTATGTTAAAGTCAAGTCATCAGCTTTTCAGGGCAAAAGTGGAGCTACATTACATTACCTGTGAAATGCGCTGTGATGGCCAAATTAAAATGTTGGAAAAAAAGATAATAGGCATTATCTAGCTGAGAATACGGTGGTGCTAATAACCCTAGTAGATGGACGGCCCAACCCATCTATCCTTTGTCCATTGACAAAGCACCACACGACATGGCAGGTGTTACTGTTCTCTCTACTACGGTGATGAGGAAACTGAACTTTAGGGAGGGTATGGGACCTCCCGGGTTTCCCTAGCTAACCCCAGGAAGGTCTGTCTGTCTCATGGACCCACAGACCCCGCACTCCTTGGGGGCTCTCAGGAGCAGACATCTGGGCAGGCAGAGGAGGGTGGAGTCAAGGGAGGCTCCCTGTACCCTTTTGGGGACTAAACAGCATTAGCTCCAGCCATATAACACCGATGGCCTCATAATTTATATAGCAGTTTTCATTACTTCCCTTCTCCAAAGGCTTGTTCAATAAATTA
The DNA here is from genome assembly GCA_003508835.1 of Eonycteris spelaea. Classification (NCBI taxonomy): domain Eukaryota; kingdom Metazoa; phylum Chordata; class Mammalia; order Chiroptera; family Pteropodidae; genus Eonycteris; species Eonycteris spelaea. The sequence goes on along the minus strand of PUFA01000160.1, from coordinate 393,854 downwards.
CCATTTTATGAATTTCAAAGTGCTCTGTGGAGCACAGAGTTCCACCTGTCTCTGGTTGCCATAGAGAGAGGACAGAGGGGGCTGAGGAAAGGTTAGGAGGCTCCCACGGATCCCACATGCCACGGGTTGGACAGCTTGCCTATGTAAGATGGGGGAAATCCCACAGGCCAGAAGGTTTCTCCTGGTTTCTCCCCACGCCCTGGCATCAAGAGCTTGGGATTCATGTTCACACCTGTAAAAGTGGGCGGGATCAGATCTCCTCTGTGGATTGTGTGAGAAGTAAATGATATAATGGGAGAACCATTGTAATTGTAACGAGCTTAGTTTTTCTGTCTTGCTTGTAAACACCTCCCTGCTTCACTCAGGTAGTCAGTTGTTGCTTCCTCCAGAGAGCCCCCCAGGATTGCCCCACTTCAGGCCTCTTCTTTCTCTGCTCTCAATCCCCTCTTCAACAATATAAGATGGATCAGTACATACAGATATGGAAAGTCTCCAGTATATATTGCAAAGTTAACAAAGCAAGGTGTAAACCAATTTGAATAGGATTTCCATTTAATACAATATATTTTTATGTATATGAATAGAGAAATACATATGACTGTATCTATATAAGCATAAAACAATCAGTAAGTAGATCTCACAAACTACTAACAGTTTTTAACCTCTGAGTGATAAGACAATGTAGGGGGGGTCAATTTTCATTTATTTTTATATGATTTTATGTAGTGAGATTGGGAGTGGTTTTACCTTGGAGTGGATATTTTTAACATATTTTTAAGTTAAAAGAGGAGAAGAAAAGATGACTCTTCCCTCCAAAACACAAAATCCCCTTCTTCTCCTTGTTCAAGGAAGAAGCAGCCAGTAGTTAGATGCCAATATTTGGATGCCATGGACTCTGAAGCCAGGAATTTTAAGGGAAATTTTTTGCACTCCAGTGATCCAGGCTCTGGGCCCTGTTTCCTTCCTCCTACCCACCTCCAGTCTCTGCCCCCAACTTCCACCAGAGACCCAACTCCATCCTCCTCTGACAAGTGCCTGGTGAGTCTGCATGGCAGAGGACCTACCTGCACACTCCTTCTCTTAGAAGGGGATTGAGGACCAGTTAGAAACTAAAGCTGTTTCCTTCACCATCTTAAAGATGCACCTGTATCCACTGCAGTCACCATGGCAACACAGCCTCACCAGGGGGCGCTGCCCAGGAAACAGGTTGCCTGGAAACAGGACTAAGGATGGGCAGGGTCTGACCAGAGGGAATCCCCTATCCCTGCTCTTTCTGAGGAGGAGGCAAAGAGATGGGAAGGAAGCCAGTGGGAGTGAGGAGGCCCAGCAAGCCTGAGGTGCTGGCCTCAGTTTTCCACTATGTAAAGAGACAATGGCAAGTGGTCATCAGGACTTCTCCAGGTCTCGCAGTTGCTGCCCTTTCTGGGAAAGGGTAGGCTCAGATCCAGGTTGAGTTTGGGCTCTGGAGCAGACAGCCTCAAGCTGGCGAATAAGCTCTGTCACAAGAGTTTGCGTCTCCCTGCGGCTCAGTTTCCTCATCAATATAAAAGAGGGATAATAGAAATACCTACCTCTCCTGGTTGTTATGAGGAATAAGTATAATTCTGCCCGTAGAGTGTAAACTCTTAATATAGGTCAGCTATTGTTATTTAAATGCCTGGAACAGAGTAAACAATCAATAAGCATGCTTATTATTAATTTCTCTTCATCCTAGTAGATTCCAGACAGCCTCCACCCACAATTGACTCATCAATAATTATTTGCTAAGCACTTATTAGGACCTGGGGATACAAAGATTCAATTCAAAAATAATTCTTCCCTTGTGTGCCTCATAGACTAGGGGGCCTGTGGAAGCCCACAGAGGGAAGACAGCTACCCTGTGACCTGTGCTACCTGGAAGCAAGAGCAGACTGGGGAAGGTTGTCCTGAGGCAGTAATGCCTGAGTTCAGGTCTGAACAAGAAGCTGGCCAGAGAGAGAAAGGCCCTCCAGGCACGACCCTCTCACCAAACCAGGTGCCTCCCGAGCACCTGGAAACAGGCTGAGCTGGGAGCGGAGTGGGAGCAGCCTGGGAGACGGAGCTGTCAGCTTCCGTCTGCGTGGGTTTGATGCCTGCTTCAAGCTTCCGCTCCCATTCAGGGGTGGTGATTGAAGGCACCGGAGGGGAACCTTGTCTTCCAGGATTATGGTGATTATTTGCTGGATAATGACTCTATGACTATTCTTAAGCAGGGGCATGGTGCCAGCTGCTCCCTCTGACAATGACCTCAGTTCTTCCATGAGCCTGCTTTCCACAGGCCGCCCTTCCAAGTTCCAAGAAACCTCTGCTGAGGCCCTCCACAGCTCACAGCCGGAACTCCCAGGCTACCCTCGATTGCTGAGCTACCTGGAGAGCTCTCTCTCTCAGCCAACTCTGAGATTCCTCTTGCGCTCATGTTGACTGTCTGAGGCAGGAAATTCTTTCTCAAGTTCAACCTGCACTGGGAAGGGCTAAGACACTAGTTTAAGAGAAAAGGGACCCAGATTCTAGTCCCACTATCATGCTGTGTCCTCACCCCCAAGTCAAAGAAGAAACCGAGTCAGTGACTCTTGAGGCTGTGAATTTATAGTTCGAATCTGAGACACCCTACAGATCCCTCTCATTCTGTTGCTCAGACCCCAAGAGATCCAGGCAGACTTTCTCCTGTGGGTCTTGCGCTCTTCAGCCATCATAAAACAATGAAGAAGGAGAATAATTCCACTCTCCACTCTTGGGACCAGTATCTCCAGCTGTTCCTGCTTATGACACTACGGTATAGTCAAGAATGCCCCCCTCCATCCCCATCAGAATGGGGCCTCCTCCAGGGCCACAGTGGGTCTCCAATCACACATACGTGTCCCGTTTCCCATCGCAATGTTGCTCTTCCTCCATCCTCAGATCCCCCATGGCCCCTACTCACTAGGCTCAGACTCTACCTCCCCCCAGACCCTGGAGCTCAAGTTGGGTTGGAGCCCCTTAGCTCGGCACCCCCACCCCTGATGGAGATGTTTGGCCTGAGTGCATGCAGAGTGGGGAGGTGGGGGCATAGAGATGCCCAAGACCCCGATGAAGCTCTGAAAGCCTTCCAGCCCTCAGAGGAGCTCCCTGAATTCCAGCGTCCACAGGCAACCAGGTGAACAGCGGAAGAGGCCCACAGTTCCCCTCCCATCAAGCCGCTAATTGCTCCAATCAGAAAATGACAGCCACTGCTGCTCGGCGCTCACCAGTCCTCCTTCCTTCCCGCAGTCAGGGCCAAAAGTAGGACTTCTCCCTCTGAGTCTCAAGAGGAGTGCTGAAAGGGATGGGATCAGACTGGGGAGGGGGACACAGAGTCAGATGACCTGAAAAGAGGGAACCAAAGTGTGTTCCTGTGTCTCTTGCAAAATTTCCAAAGGAGGGGCTCCAGGGCCCCAGACTGCTCCAAAAAGAAGCTCTACCACACGGGCTGCCTTCGTGCAGCAAGCCTGCTATTCTCCTGTAGATTATTTCAGGTCGGTAAAAACAGCCAAGCTTTCTAAAGATGCTTTATTCACGCTTTACATGAGATTGAGAAATCATCAATTACCCATATTAAAATAAGAACACCACTTTAAAGGACGGCTTTCCAGGTGAGTGGGGGAGACGCAGAGGCTGATGAAATCATGGGGAAGCTGAAGCCGCCCTAGAAAGCCTTGGCAGGATGCAGGCTTCTTCCCTTGCTTCTCAGAAGAATGAGCTTGGTGAGTCGAACTCTGAAATCTACCAGGGTTTCTCCCCACACCCTTCTATCAAAAACAATTTTCCAAAAGCTTTCATGTAGAAAGTCCAGAATGAGTGATGGTAGGCTGAGTGAATGAAGAATGAAGAAGGAGGGGACTCCCAGGGCCTTTGGGAGCCAGGTCTCCAAAGACTAAGGCCCTGGAGAATACGCAAGTCTGTTTACTTCTTGGCAGAAACACAAGGATCTCTGGCTTCAAAGAAAAGAGTCTTAAAAAGGCTTGGGCACCTAGATGCAGACATCAAAAGCCTCCTGCCCACTGCCAACCAGATTCGTTAAGTGCAAATAAAGCTGAAATGTGCAGATTCAATTTCCCCTAAAATGCACATGTCAGCCCGGAAGGAAAAGGTTAGCGAGTAGAGGGCTCTTCTTGGCCTGCCACGTCTGCCCTCCTCCCGGGCACCCAGGCCCCCAGCTCCCCATCCCTCCACAGACCACCAACATCTCTCCCTCCCTAAGCTGACTGCTCACTCTCAGGGTTTGGGAAGGGAGGAGAAAGCTTCTCTGGAGACAAATTGGGGTTAAAGGCAGAAGGATGGATGGAACAGCCTTATACTGATCTCAGCTACAGCAAGTGAATTGAGGATGCTTTGCCTTTTTCTTTTTCTTTCCTTCTTTCTCTCTCTCTCTCTCTCTCTCTCTCTTCTCTCTCTCTTCTCTCTTCTTCTTTTTTTAGCATAGGGGCATCTATCCAAGAACTGCAAAGGACACAGACCCTTCTGCAATTCAGGGACACCCAAGTCTGGTGGGAGAGACTCAGTTCCTGCACCAGGAGCCCTCAGTTCGATGGGAAAGACACAACATAACTAGCGAGGGAAAGTTCCCCTTGTCTCATGGGGCAGAGACAACTCATGCTGCCTGGGAGCCCCCAGCCTGAGAGAGGAGACATAGCCCTGTGTCAGATGAGCTCCTAGTCCGATGAGGGGTGGTAACTCTGCCCGGGATCTCCTAGTCTGTTGGTCAGTCAGCTTTTTCAACATCTAATCCACAGTCAGAGCTTCCCCAGCCCTGCAGAGTCCCTGGGTGGGCCTTTACCCGACTTGCCATAAACAAGGACAGCTGCTGGGCATGTAGGTGCCAGATCCTCTCCTCATCTGCTTCCTGCCCATACCCAGGGCCCCAGGACCTCTCCCCCACTCACACTTAGAGCTGGCGCAGAGCCCAGCCTGGACCTCCTTGAGCACCCTCCCCTATAATCCCCCTCTCAACATTCCCCACAGAACATGCTGGGAAGCCTGGATTCCTGCGGCAGAAATAGCAGTGCCCCTCAGCCCGGCAACAATACCTAAATATCAGCAACAAAATCAGTGCACAGCTATTGAGTGCTTACCACGTGCCAGGCATATGCAAGGTGTTGGGGATGAACCAGCCAGTAAGACACAGTCCTGACCCTAGAGGAGCCCCTGTCCCAAAGTTGTCATATAATCTCATGCCTGCTGTATTGGATGTACCTGTAGGAGTCCTGTGGGAATGCAGAGAAAAGAGTGCTTAATTTTGTGTGTGGTAGGGTTGGGGTGGAGAGGTTTCCTGAAGGGAGAGACATTTGGCTAGAGCCTTGACAAATGAGCAGGGATTTGCCAGGTAGGGGAGGACTGAGCATTTGCCAGGGAGAGACGGGAGAGGCTCTGGGAGGGGCAGAGCTTGTGGGACTCAAGAATAAAGACGGGGCGGCCTGGTTGTCTAGCAGTCATTCTCACAGTATAGCCTGCATCACCTGGAGGGCTCATTCGAACCCAAATTGCCTGTCCCCACCCCCAGAGTTTCTGATTTGGTGTGTTTAGGGTGGGTCAAGGTGATGCTGATGATACTAGTCTTAGGACTATGTCTTGAAGAACCACAGTTGTAAAGAACTGTGGCAAATTGGATTATTATTCCCAATTCTTTAATTCCTCCTTGTAATAGAATTAGATATCTGCTCTTTTTACCTCCTCCTATTTAAGGAAGGGGAGCACATTTCCCTGTGCCATTAGGCTTGGCCACATGACTTGCTTTGGTCAGTCAAGTGTTAGTAGACTGGACGTGAGCAGAGACTTTAAATTTGCGTATGTGGCTCAGCTTGGTGTCCTGTGCGCCTGCTATGTCATGGGAACAGCATGACTTTAAGGAGTAGTTAGTTGCCTCGGACAGAACATGGATGTCTGCATGCACCCACACTGCATGACCACAGGCCCACACAGCTTGAAGTAGAGCTGCGCCCATCAGCCCATTGAAAGGACCTATAGCGAGAAAAATAAGAGCTTGTGGTTGTCAGCCTTGGAAATTTGGGGGTTGCTTGTTATACAACATCATCCCAGAAACCTGGCTTTGAATACAATGATTTTGAATGGCATGCTAAGAAATTTGGAATCAATACAGGTAGGAGAATCAAAGGTGAGTGTAGAGTAGATCTAATTAGGCAAAACTGGAGACAGGGAGGCCAGGTAGGAGGCTGTTGCGATGTTTCAGATGAGATGCAGGATGAGAGTTCCAGTGAGCAGGGAACAGAGGGTAGGAAATGGACTGGAGCGAGACAGTCATGAGCTGCTTAACGACAGGGATACGTTCTGGAAAATGCATCATTAGGCAATTTCACCCCTGTGCGAACATCACAGAGTACACTTACACAAACCTAGGTGGTATAGCCCACTACGCACCTCAGCTATATGGGATAGCCTGTTGCTCCTAGGCTATCAGCCTGTACAGCATGTCACTGTATAAAATAGGAGATTAAATCGCACACAAGAGAAAATGATGCGATCAAGAGACCCGATAAACACGAGACGGATGAGGCTGCTGCCGGCCTAACACAACTACTGTCTTACAGCAAACTATTTTTTTATATAAGTAGAAAGAGTACACTCTAAAATAATGATTAAAAGTATAGTGTGGTAAACACACAAACCACTAACATAGTCGTTTGTTATCATTTTCAAGAGTTATGCGCTGTACATAATTGTATGTGCTATACTTTTATGACTGGCAGGGCAGTAGGTTGGTTTACACCAGCATCACCACAAACACGTGAGTTGTCACGGCTACATCGTCACTAGGTGATAGGAATTCTGAAACTCTATTATATGTAATCTTATGGGACCATCACTGTTGTTGATCAACGCATGACTGTACAAGTGTTAGGACACACAGGACCCGACGAACTGGCTGAAGAGAGGAGGGAGACAGGAGAAGTTCACAGTAATGGCCACACTTCTGGACAGCAGAGAGGAGATGGAGCGGTTCGCAGAGAACACGGAGCCTTCTGTTCCATGTGCCCCAGAAAGGTCCATCATACCCGAAAGCCAATGCACACAGAGCTGTCCCCCAAGGCCCCCGCCATCTGCACTAAGCAGAGTCCTAGTCAGAGTGCTCACCTGGACAAGCTGGGATACCTCTCCCCCCACCCCCAATACACAGAGCAGCAACTAAGAGCTGCGGGGGGACCTGCCTGGCTGAGCTGCTGAAGCCACTGCGATTTATGTTGTTTCTCTCCGATCCATTTGGTTCTAAGTCAGCTGTAGACGAGCTTCGCCCACAACTGCCGGTCTTTTAATTTAATTGTGTGGTGCTGGGGTGTTTATTCCCCCCAGCAAATATATCAAAATCGTCACATTGTAAATAAACATCCTTCTTCCCGCACTTAACACCCATCATCCGCTGTCCCCTCCCTGCCCCCCCACACACTTGCACAGCTGCAACGGCTGGAAGGGAGGGAGGCCTGCCAGGGGCAGGGACCCCTGCAGGAAGCAAGGGAAGCCCCCTGGAGGGGAGTAACGGACAGGCAGGCCAGAGACTTGCCTTCCAAAGGACCTCAGGGATAGATTCTTCCACAAGCCTCCGCCAACCAGAGACCACGTGGAGCCATGCAGCGGACTGGTAGCAAGCTGGGTGGCAGGGAACATACCCAGCCTCTCTGCGCCTCAGTCTTCTTATCTGGAACATGAGTTTCACTGTGAGTCAAATAGATTATAGCTACAACAAGACTTTGTAAACTGTAAAATCATCGACTATTTAATGATGCATTCTTACAGTTACAGTGCAGCACCAGGCTCGGGCATTATCCTGGCTCTATCACTTACTGCGTGATCTCGGACAGGTTATCTAACCGCTCTGTGCCTCAGTTTCCTTATCTGTGGAATAAGACTAATAAAGGTACCCGACTTGTAAAACCTAGGTGGGAAGTAAAGGCAGCCCATGTACAGTATTTAGAACACAGCTGGCACATGGTAAAGGACTAACCAACGTTAGCTCATGTTATGTCAAGGAGGAAGTTGATTAGAGAGGCACAGCCTCCCTCCAGATTACTCAGCCTCTAATTTCCAGGCTGTATTTCACAGAGTAACATGCAAAGACGATTTGAGGTCCAGGAGATCACGATAAGAATTCTTTTTGCCTGAGTTCTCCCTCTCGTAAACCAGACCTCACTGCCTCACTGTGGAATGTGTTCCCAACCTACACACACACACACACACACACACACACACTCTCTCTCTCTCTCTCTCTCTCTCTCTCTCTCTCTCTCTCTCTCTCTCTCTCTCTTTCTGAAAGTGAAGTCACAGTGGAGATGCCCCCACTGGGAGGGAATAAGTAAGGAAAGAGAGGCTTTCCCAGCACATTCTCCCAGGGCAAGAAAGGGTGGAAGTCCCTCCTCTCGGGTTGAGGTGCCAACAGAAAGAAAGGGACAGAAATTCATTCATTTCAGAAATTTTAATAATTGTTCCCTACTGTTTTAAGGGCTGAAAACTGACAATATTCCCCCTCCCCTGGAATATCCCTTCTGTGGGATATGATGGGAAAATCCTGCGTCTGGTAGCAGGTGCCATCACTTGGGACCCCATCTTGTCACTTTTAAGCTTTGTAATCTTGAGTGAGTCATTCGATACTCCCCTCCTCCCCCAGTTTCGTCCTCTGTAGAAGGGAGATGAGAACTCCAGCCTGCAAAGTTGTGAGAATCAAATGAGAGTGCATGCCTTCTACGGGCCCAATAAATGCTTGTTTTCAGTGTCTGTGCTATTTTAGTGCCTTACACCTGTGTGGCGAAGACTGCGGGCTGTCTCCCCTTCTTCCCCTCCTAATGGAACCCCTGGGTTTTAGGCGCATGGCCCTCCAGAATCCACTACATTCCCAGCCTCCCTCGCAACTACACTGGGCCCGTGGGGCGAGAGAAGAGGCGCGTGTGCACCTCTGGGTGTGGTCTTGGGAAGGTGCCTGGCTGGCCTTCCAGCTCCACTGCTCCCTCTCCTCCCTTCCCACTGGCTGGAAGGCAGACCCAGTGGGCAAGCTGGTGTGTCATCTTGCCCATGCTAAGGAGGGCAGCACCCTAAGGAAGATGGAAGTCAGGCGGAAGGGATGCCCAGCACCAAGGGGCCACCATAGTAAGTTGGACGGCTATGACCAGCCTAGAGACACGAGAAAGAAGTAAGCTTTGATCTTGTATAAGAGGCTGTTACTTCAGGTCTGTGGTACAGCAACTGAAGCCCTATCCCAGTTGGAAGGATACTATTTTTTTCTGAGTCACCGCAGACTGCCACTGCAGCGTGATTTCAAAGAACGAAAAAGAACATGAGGACAAAGTTCTTTCCGCACAACAAAGTGATATGCACATGTGAGCTGCTCTGATAATCCCAGAGGGGTGTTCCTGAGGATGAGAACAGAGTGATAAGACATAAAGAAGGAAGAGACCCAAGTTAGCGATGAGGGCCATTAAGACAGAGGAGTCTGTGATGGCTCCAAGATGTCTTGTTTGGGAGATAAAAAGAATGATGATATAGCTAGTTACATGGCATGACTGGAAAGATGAGCCAATCTGAGCAGGAAAATGATGAGCTCAGTCTGGGTCACATGAAGTTACTGTGTCCAGGAGCCTTAGGTAGAGTTGCCCAATATTCAGAGGAGATTTGGGGCCTGAGAGTGAAGACTTAGGGGCCATCTCTCGAAGGAGCTGAAGCCCAGATCTACGCACAGAGGCGAACAAAACATTTGGAGAAGAGATGGACAAACACTCAAATAAGTATGCAATGTGACAAGTACAATGAAGGGAAAGAATAAGGTTGCATCACTGAGTGAACAGAGAGATTATGTGAGGAGGGTCGGCAAATGTCCATGAGTTCACTATGTTTAAATCGAGACCCAGGCTGTGTGGAGAGTTTGCAGGTAAACCGTAAGTGGGAGACAGAGCAGCGAGGGAGACAAGCAGCAGAAACAGCATGAGCAAACGCCCTGTGGTTGGGGAGACTTTCACATGATTGGTGGCTGGTGCAATTTCTATTTTGTCATTCTTTTTGGCTGTCCAAGTCCCTTCCTATGAACCCCCTTCCTATATTTGAGAAATCCCTTCTATTTTTGGCAAGACCAGCTTCCCACCATAGTCGCTAAAAACATCAAAATCACGTCCCAATCTCCCTTGCAGCCGGGATGCAGGCGCCTGGCCGGGGCTAGGTCATCAGAGGCACACCGTGCCTTGCTCTGTCACCCAGAACCCTGCCTGCTACGCAGAGCCCATCTGCAGGGCGCTTTTTTCATTTAGAACTGCAATCTGTTAGAGCCCTTAGGGACACCGCTCTGTCGTGTAGAGCCCTACTTTCTCCCCATCTTAGTCTTTATACAGAGCCCCCTGCCAGAGAGAACTCTGCTTTCCAATCCCCCACGCACATAACCACACAGTTGTTACCCAAAACTCGGCGCTTGACCACCGAGCCCTCTGCATGGACCCAGACGCCTGCTCGCTCACGTGGAATTCCACTTGATTCTAACAGAACTCCACTCAGCTTCCCAGAACTCGGCTCTTGGCTTTTTATTTTTTAAACAGATTCCAATATTGGTACACAGAGACTGTTTTTACTCTTATACAGAAACTTATCGGCTACACAGAATCCTGCCTTTTTCTTCAGAGCCACACGTGGTTGTGCTTACAGACATCTGAATTCACAGAATCCTGCTTTGTTACAGAGAAGCCTTCCGTGTCCTACGCTGTCCTGCCCCATTAGAGAGAATTCGACATTGTGACGCCAGCATCATTCACTCGGCTACCTGCTCTGGAGTTCGGGACCCTGACGTCCACCTGATTGCTGCCACCAACCTCATTGTTCTAAACAACCCACTTGGGCTGCAGAATCCTCTCGGGAGGTTCAGAACCCTGGTTTTTATAGATCCCCAGAATTAGTACATAGAAACCTAGTGGGTTACACAGAACTCATCGCTGTTTGGTAGGAGCAAATCCTGGTACTCCTTCTTCAGTGAAGCCCAGTGTCACACTAGTGGCTTCTCTAAGGACACCGCACCAGTACATGCCTTTGTGAAGTGACAGGAAGAACAGCTGATATCAGGAAGAACTCCTGATGTCGCCCTTGCTTTAGGTGAGGCTGGGAGGACTTACACCCCTGCCCCAAATCAGGGTCCAGGCCCCCTTCAGTTTTTCCTCTCCCTGCCAGGGAAGACTTAAGACGAACTCTGCAGAGTAAGGGGTGAGCAGAGATGCTGGTCGAGGCCTCAGCAAGGGGACAACACCCACCTCGCTTCTTCTTATGCTGGCCTCGGCTGCCTGGGCGCAAATCTGCGCGGACAGAAATAATCAGCCGAATTAATTTAGCTTTAAATAGCAGCACTGAGAATGTTTCCACAAAATTTTCTCCGAGGAGAGCTAAGCAGAATTAATGATGGCACAATATCAGAGAGAAATGTTATTTATTAAGGCCTAATCATTCTAGGGCGGGGGAAGTCATCATAACATAATAAAGTGGAAATCAGCCAACCTAGCCCAGCCCAGCCCTGCTCGGCCCAGGAGCCTAGGAGGGGCCCTGGGAGATTGCAATCAAGGGAGCCTCGGAGAGAAGCTTCCTGCAAAATGAACAGCTTCTTTGGGGTCTCTCCGGTATGGGAGGACTGGTCAGGTTCCCCAGTCCTGGCCACGTCCTCAGAGGCTATGTCCACACCAGCCCATTTGCTGCTTTGCTGAGCACCTCTAAAGGGGAACCGCCAGGACAGCACCAAGGAAGGCAGTTCTCCAAAAGAAGAGTCTGTCCCGCCCCACCCCACTTCCTGCTGCCTGCACCTTAAAGGATTAAAGGATTCTTGGTTTATTTGTTCTTCCAATTATTATGTATTGAGCACCTAAAACTAAGAGCCCGGACGCTGTTCTAGATGCTAGAGATACAACAGTGGGAAGACAGGCAGACACGTAAGTGAACAAGATGACGTCTGGCACTGACAGGTATTACGGTTACGGAAACAGTAAGTGACAAGGAGTGACGGGAGAGGGTGACTGCTTTAGGGGCATGATCAGGGACGGCACTGCGAGGAGTCGATGTCTGAGCTGAAGCCTCAGTAACTGGAGTGGGTCCTGTGAAGATGTGGAGTAGGGGGAGAACATCGCACGTGGTACAGCACGGACAAAGGCCCGGAGGAGGACGGGAGAGCTGGGCTTCCTGAAGGCCAGAGAGGGCCTAGTAGGCAAGGGGACAGTGACAGGGGCTGTATTTGTTTTCTTCAGAGCAGCAGTTCTATTACCAAGAGTACAGGGATGGGTCAGAGTCAGACTCCCCCGGGAGAAGATGAGATTCAGGGGAGAAAGTGTTAGGGGCCACTTGCTCTGCAGCCCCTACCTACCATGAGATCTTCCTCCCAGTACACTATGGCCTCTGATACACCTGGCACTGTGTGTGCCACTGTGCCAGCTGGTTCCCATGTTGGGAGCATGCTCTACCGGAGGTTTTCTGGGTCTTGGTTGAAAATGAAGGTTTAGTAGTCAGCGAGGCCTAGGATCAAATCCTTATTAACCACATAACCATGGGCAAGACATTTAACTCTTCTGAACTTTAGCTTCCTCAACTCTAAAATGGATTATAGTACCTACCTTCTGGAATTCTTTAGGGGATAAAGTGAGTGAGGAAAGTCCTGTGGCATCTCCATGATGCCTCCAAGATCACTACGTCCTCCTCACTCAGAAGCACGAGCTTTCAGTGGTTTGGGCCTGGCGCGTGATGAAGTAGAAAGACTCAGGCAGACCTGGTTACCAGGACTCGGTTTCCTCATCTGCAAAGTGAGAGTGGTAACTCTTCCTCCAGAAGGTCACTTGAAGCTTCAACACACAGAATGATAGAAGGTCACGTGAAGCTTCATCACACAGAATGATACTCGAAAAACACCTGAGCCAGGCAGCTCAATTACTGCTACTGTTTCCTCTATAGTAGTCAGGGCTGCCATAACAAAATACCATAAACTAAGTGGCTTAAACAATAGAAATTTATTTTCTCACGGTTATGGAGTCTGGAAGTCCAAGGCCAAGGTTCCTTCAGGGTTTGATTTCTGGTGAGAGCTCTCTTCCTGGCTTGTGGATGACCACCTTCTCACTATGTGACCTCATCTGGGATCAAATCCAATTCATCTACATTTAACATGGTAGACATGTTTACTGCTCACATTTCACAGACAAAGTCTCAGACTGGCTTTGGAACCCGGCTTGAGCTTTGGTGAGAGAATGAGTCCAGCTCAGTCTCCAAATCCCCATCTTAGTCCCTGACCACTTTAACTGACCCCCAGGGCCAGGGGAACGTCTCTCCAGACCTCAGGTCTGATCTTTGACATCCTGGTCTATCCCCAACAACTTCGATGCACGGGAGGGAACCTACGTGCCCCTTCTCAAGGTGCAGATTTCATCATTGAAGTGTGCCCTGCTCCATCCCCACTTGCTGGAGACAAGCTTTCTGGAGTAACCCTGGTTACTCCTAAAAACCTGTAGCCTCTCGAATGTAAAGTGCTCCATTTCACATGCTCTTGAGACTTTTTTGGAACCTAAATTTAAACACAAATAAAGAGCTCCCCCAATCTAACTAGACTGGATTAATTATCTTTTTGAGTAAGCCATGGGGGATTTCTGTCTTGAAGTCTCCTCTCTCCTCTATTCACACCTAGGTCTCTTCTCCCTGCTCAAATGACCTCACCTGTCCTCCACCAGTTAGAAACTTTGGGTCATGTTTCACTTATCTGACCCATCATTAACACCCACAAATTCTTCCTAAGTGTGTAATTATGCACTCCCTCCCTTCTTGTAGTGAACATCTATTGGTCTTGCCTGCTTAGTATCTATTCCTCCCTGACTTCCTTAGAGACAGTGACCTCTCCTCAGCTTTCAGTCCATGGGGATTGACAAAGTGCTCTCGGTTGACCCCCAGCTGCATGGGTAAGCAAGCATATGACCTAGACCCAGCCAATCAAAGAAGTCCACATTCTCAGAGTGATTGTTTGAGGATGGAAATTTGACCTAATCTAAGCCAATTTGAGTCAAGTCCTGGGCTTTTGTAGAACCTACTGTGGATTGTTCTGGAGTATCTTAGCTGTTAAAGGTGACCTGGATATGTTGATGGCCACTGTAGGCGACATGCCTGCTTAAGAAAGAAGGCTGGGAAATGGAGAAGGAGAGGTATTAGTGTGCCACTTAGCTTTTGTGTGTGATAACCAACCGCAACACTTCCAAAGCATACCCCAATAATCTTTTGTTTGTGTGGGTATGCAGGTCAGCTGGGGTTTGGCTGATCTGGGACGGAATCAGCTGGGCCCCTCTGTTGCAAGTGACAGAGGCTGGCATGGCTCCACAGCACATGACTCACACCCTCTTTGGGCTAGTTCTTCTCATACAAATGGCAAAGAGGCAAGACAGCAAGCAGAAACATGCCAAGTCACATGAGGACAGGATTCAGAACTGTCACACTGTCACTACTCCCCAATTTCATGGGCCAAAGTAAGTCACACAGCCTAGCCCAGAGCCAAAGGGAACTGAAATCTACTCTGTCACATAAGAAGAAGGAATTGCAAAGTCCCATTATGGATACAAAGCATGGATACAAAGAAGGGTTAAGATTTGGGGCCAAGAATGCAATCCACTATAGACAGTGTCATTTCAGTCCCTAGAGCCAGTTGACCTGAGCCAGATTCACCACCTGAGTCTGCCTGATCTTTATTCCCCAGTCCTGCCCTCTTCATAGCTTGACAGATTCCATGTTTTGTTTAACAATGGAGGAAATGCTCTTCGAGAGTAAGGAGGAGCCCTAATGCATATCAAGTCCCACTATGTCACAAGCACTGTGCTAGAAGCTATACAACCATTCTCATCTCTGAACCTTAAAACAGCTCTGGGAGGTGGCTGTGAACATCCCCACTTTGCAAATAAGAAATAGGATCAGAGGGGTTGGGTGACCTGTCCATGTTCTCAGGGTGAGGAAGCAGCTGAGTGGTCAGGGTTGAAAGTGCCCAGAGGGTAGGCCTGAGGATGAAGCACTTGTTTTCCCCACTTTGGAATGGTGACCCTTCACCCCAAATGTGATACACAGATCTGTGCTCCCCTCAAGCCAGCCAAACTAATAAAAATAATAGCTAATGTTTCCCGAGCCATTCCTAAGTGCTAGGTAACTGCTGACCCCTTCAAATGCATTAGCTCAGATCATCTTTGCAGAATCCTTGGATGTATTAGATTAGTACCATCTCAATTTTACATATGAGGAAACCGAGCTTCAGAAAGGTTAGAGAACCTACCTAACTAGTAAGTAGTGGGGCCAGGATTCTAACCTCTCCCGTCTGGCACAAGGTCTGGCCTCATAGCGACTATTTAGGTCAAAGGGAGGTGTTTAAAAACACCTAAAAATACCTGGAGTGGTGGGAGGGTCAGAGGCATCGAACCTAGACCACACTGCCTCTGCTCAGGGGATCAACGCCTCCATGGTCCCCCAGCCCTTACAGGTTCTCAGCTCACCCCTCAGTGCCTAGTCAACAGCCTCTGTGCGGATGAGCCCACCCTCTCTCTGGCTGCAGACATGATAAATGGCTCCAATTATCCCCTCCGAGCTCCGATTTAATGTACTGTTTTATTAATGGCAACTAGCAGAGGAAAGTGAAGAGCCCACTGTGCACCAGCCTGTTCCATTCAGAAACTCGCTCTTTGGGTGCAGGAATGAAAGGGTGAGAGGGGAAAGGCACCACCCCCATCTCCAGTTCCAAGGGAAGGAAACAACTCAGTTCCCCTCCTGACTCAGGCCCCAAGCTGAATGAACCTCATCTTTGCCTGGCAGGTCCCACCCATTGCTAATGCTTTGTCGCTTCCTTGACTGACAAATTAGGGGTTTGAACAAAATGTGGGTGAAGGATGGGGAAGGATGGAAGCTGCCTAACCTGCAATTAGAGGGAGAGAAAGGGGGTGGGGCAAAGGTGTTTAGCCATCCCACAAACATTCCTTCATGTTGCCCAGCTTTGGCTGAGCGTTTTGAAAGCAGGTTAACCACTCTCTGTTAACCACTGGAGAGTTTTCCACTCAGAGCCTGCCCTCTGGGTCATCACACTGTTCCAAGGTTGAAATTTCTCACCCAGTTTGCAGACCAGTCATCTCTGACCATCTGAGATGCAAGATGGGCAGGTTTCACTCATCCCATTGGATAGATGGAAAATTAAGGTCCAGAGTCAGGTAGGGCTTTATCTCAGGTCATAGGGGAAAGCCACACTCACTCCCCAGGCTCTGACTCAGTCTGGAATCCCCCTACATGAAGCTATGTTAAGTGGCCATGAATAACTTGTAGTGGGGAAGGAGCATGGGTATCTTTTCCTCTGCCCATGTAGACTCTGGGAGATCCATCACAGGACAGAGCCTGACAAATTCTAGGGGTGTGCGTATGTACACGCATGTGTGCAACGAATGCAAACCTCATGCTGTGAAATCCACTCTCCTTCCCTATATTAAAGTGGTAGAAAGAAGCCTGATGCTACTCATTCAGTCGACAAATACGTGAATGTCTGCCACCGACATGTGCTGGGAAAAGAATGGGAGACTAGACCCACTCCGCTCCAAAATCGTTTTCAAACATTATCAGACCATCTCAACACCCTTTAAAAATGAGGTAAGGGAGGCAGATGCAGAGGGCCCTGGGAGCCCTGGAATGGGTACTGCTTTATTGGTCCCAGGTTATTAATGGTGATGCTCTCGGCTAGGATGTCTGAGGTACTTCACCAGGCTGTACTACTCCTGGCGAGCCCCACAGACATTCCCCCCACCGGAGCCAGTGCTGTGGCTGGACCAGCCCTGGTGGTCATTATGATTGCAGGACACGCACTTTAGCAAGCACCATCAAGGAAACTGAGGAACAAGATTTATTACTCATAGGTCCTGGAGGGTACACGCCATGCTCGCGGGCCACTCGGTGGGGTCTTGGGGAGAGAGACAGTGCGGAATTGGGGCTCTGCCTTTATTGGGGTCAGTGTGTGGAGTGCTAGGGTTTTCCAGGTTCACTCTTCATTGATTCACTTAAAGCATAGGAATGGGAGCTGAGGTACATGGAGGGAGGAGTGGGGTCACTCGAGTGGTCAGTTACCTAGGTTACCCAGGGCTTTCTGAAAGAGGGAACTTCATGGGTGAGGGTAGCCTAGTTCCTTAGCTGGCTGCTTTGCCAGTAGCTGTGTCATACAGCTGGCACTGTTTATTCACGATGGATGTCACTGAAATGGATGCCTCAGCAATCAAAAACTTAATGTCAGGCACTAATACTGCCGGAACCTAAGCTATTCTTGGGAGGATGAGGTCAGGGAAAACTTCTGGGAAAAGAAGGTATCCCAGATGGGACTAAAAGAAGTGTGGTGATGAGCCCAGCAAAGGGGACGGGAGGTAATTCCAGGCAAAGCGAACAATGGGAACAGAACTCTGGAGGGGAAGAATGGAGGGGGCTCAGTCTTTCAGGCGACGGAGACCAAAATGAAACTGAGGTTGGAGGGAGCCAGGGCCCACAGGGCCCGGCTAAGGAGTCTGTGCTTCCCACCAGGACCCACTGCGGCTTTCAGCAGGAAGTGAGGTGTGTGCTTCAGAAAGCATCCCGGCTATGGGTGGAAAAGGGCTAGAGGTCAGCAGACCGCAGTGGGAAGAGCAGTGAGAGGCTGT
The DNA here is from genome assembly GCA_003508835.1 of Eonycteris spelaea. NCBI lineage: Eukaryota > Metazoa > Chordata > Mammalia > Chiroptera > Pteropodidae > Eonycteris > Eonycteris spelaea. The sequence continues at coordinate 376,197 of PUFA01000160.1, read as the reverse complement.
TACCAAAGTAGAGGAGGTAGGGACTGTGGCCTGGATTAGAGAAGATGGCAGTGGAGACTCAAAATATATTAAGGAACTTGTAATTGACTTACAGAGGTCTAGAAGCACCAGAAGGCTGCTCTGGTTTCTAACACAGGCAATAGTGACCGGAGCAGTGGGAGAGGAGTCCCTGAGAGAAAGCTGAGGTAGAGGAGATAAGTGTCCATGTGGGGTTTAAGGATATTTTTAATGTGTGAAGTCAGATAAATCTGGATTTCTCAGGTTCCCCATGTCGGACCAGATGGGATGGTGATAATGGGAAGTAATGATCAAAAAAGGAAATTGTTTCCCTTATGACAATAAAGCCTAGTACCTCCAAGGCTTGGCTCTGGAAAGGGACCTCCTGATGGGAGGGGTGGCTGGACCTGTGATTAAACATCCCTCTGCAACTCTGTTTCTTCCCTCCCTGGGCCTCCGGCAGCAGGCCTGCCAGGGTACTGCTACCCTTTTTAATTCTTTGTTCCCTCTTCCCTTTTGTTAAAAAGGATTTGTTAACATAGAATAAAATGGGCTTTTGTTTGACTACGGTTCTATGAATGTTAACACATAATTCATGTGGCCACTGCAACAGAACATTTCCACCACTCCAAGAGTCCTCTGCACTGCCCCTTGGCAACCACCGATCTCTTCTCCATCACTATCATTTCACTTCTTCCAGAATGTCATATGAATGGAAGCGTGCAGTATGTGACTTTGTGAGATTGGCTTGTTCACACAGCACAATGCCTTTGAGATTCATTTAGGGTGTTGTGTGTATCAAGAGTTCATTCCTTTTTATTGCCAAGAGTCTATCATTGTATGGATGTACCACACCCATTCACTCACTGAAGGACAACTGGCTTATTCCAGTTGGGAGTGATTATGAATAGAACTGCTATACACGTTCACTTACAGGTGTTTGTGTAAATGTAAGTCTTCGTTTCTCCAGGGTAAATGACTATGAATAGGATTGGTGGGTTGCATGATGTGTAAGTTCAATAAGAAACTGCCAAACTGGTTTTCTAGAGTGACTGTACCATTTGCATTCCCACCAGCAATGTATGAGAGTTTCAGTTTCTCCAAATCTTTACCAGCACTTATTATAGTCAGTATTTTTGTTTTTAATTTTAGCCATCCTAATAGATGTGTAATGGTATCTCATTGTGCTTTTAATTTGCACTTTTCCAGCAGCTATGATGTTGAACATCTTTTCGTGTGCTGCTTGCCATCTATATATTCCCTTTGATGAAATGTCTTTTGCCCATTTTCATTAGGTATTTGTTTTCTTACTGCGTATTGAGAGTTCTTTATAAATTATGGATACAAGTTTATCATCAGATATGTAATTTGCAAATATTTTCTCCTAGTCTATATCTTATCTTAGCAGGGTCTTTCATTTAGCAAGAGTTTTTAATTTTGATGAAGTTCAATTTATCAATTTTTATTTTATGGATCATGTTTTTGGTATCATATCTAAGAATCCTTTGTCTAGCCCCAAATCACTGTTTTCTCCTATGCTTTCTTCTAAAGGTTTCATAGTTTCAGGTTTTATATTTAGATCTATGACCCATTTGGACTGAATTTTTATATAAGGTACAAGGTTTAAGATGAGTTTCACTTTCAGGTGTATGGATGACCAATTAATTGTTCTAATATCATTTATTAGAGAAAAAAATATCTTTTCTCTGTTGAATTGCCTTTCCACCTTTGTCAAAATCAAATAACCTTATTGTACGGGTCTATTTCTGGACTGCCTATGCTGTTCCATTGATCTATTTGTTCTTTGCATATACGCCCTTTCCCCCACGCCCCCATTACTGCACTGCTTTGATTACTGTAGTATACTGTATACTGTAATACAGTAAATCTTAAAATTGGGTACTGTGCATCCTTCGACTTTATTCTTCTTTTCTAAATTGTTTTTGACTATTCTGGTTCCCCCGTTTTCCAAATAAATTTTAGAATCAGGTCATCTATAGCTACAAAAAAATCCTACTGGATTTTCATTGGAATTGCCTTAAATTACTGCAGATCTATTTGAGAAAAAATGACTTACTATGATGAATTTTCCGATCAATCCACATTATATATCTTGCCATTTATTTAAGCTTTCTTTGATTTCTTTTTTCAGCATTTTGTAGTTTTCTACATGTTTTGTTAAATTTATACATAAATTTCATATTTTTAAGTTATTAAAATGCTACTATTTTTAAATTTTGGTTTCCAGTTGTTCATTGCTGTTATATAGAAATACGATTGGTTTTTCTGTGTGAACTTGACATCCTGTGACCTTGCTGAAGTGCAGCTTACTTGTAGGAGTTTTTATTTTTCTTTTCTAATCGCATCAGCTAGAAGACAGTAGAGAAAGGCTCTGGAATAGGACTGATGGTTAATAATCCCTAATGCCATCTACTGTGTGCCAAGCCCTCCTGTATGCACTTCATATACATCACCTTGTTTTACCCTCACAGCATTATTGAGTATGACAATCTTGGCCTGATGGGGACACTGAAGCTCAGCAAGGTTAACTTCTCCAAGGTCACACAGTAAGTGAGTGGCAAAGCAAGAATCCCCCCCACCCACCCAGGCAGCCCGGGACCAAAGCCAGGAGCATAACTTCTCCCCCACGCTGTCCCTGGTTCTAATCTGACCCACGGAAAGCCCCATGGGCTAGATCCACCAAAGAGCCCCAGAGCTGGTTTATAAAATGCCTTGACCCTCAGAGATGAGAAGGGCATCCCAGGTCACCCCATCAGACCGGGACCCTGAGGCCTCATTTACCAAGTTTTCAGCTGCTTTTAAAGAAGTAGCAGCAACAGTGGAGGCCTGAGAATGATGCCGCAGGCTATACGGCACTGCCTACCACCTGTTCCCTCATCAATAACCCAAAGAACAAGGATCACTGGGAGCCACGGCCTTGCCCTCCAGGTCAGGGCTGTAAACATCCTAGGCTTGCTGATGGATGTGGGTCACCAGGAGCTTAGGCAGCAACCTCACAATCAGAGGCAGGGACCCCAATCCCCAAGCTTCCTGCCACCCCAAGCCTGACAGGCCTGCAGGCTCCTCAGCCACCCGCTTCCACCATTCTTCCCCGCTCTGAGGCCTCTCAGCCTCACTCTCCATCTCGCTAGTCCAGCCTCTGCTCTCCCAATAGATCTCCGTTATTCACCTTTTGCACGTAGCACCTCCTCCCTTATGCATGACCCTTTCCCCTTCTCCTTTCTCAGCACTTCCTCCTCCTCCACTCTCCTTCTCCTCTCCCTATTCTTTTTCTCTTGTCCATTCCAGATTCATTCATTCATTTCATTTTCCTTCAACAAAGTGTCAGGGGCCCAGCACTAGTATAAACATGAACAATTCTGAAAAGATAAGGACATTGCCTTGCCCTGGATGAGTTCACAGTTCTATAAGAGAAACAAATGAGAATTCAATGTGACACTCCCTTAAAACATCCAGGCTTCTGTGCTGATTTGAAGAAGCTTCTCCGTCCCTCCCCACTACCCTGAATCCAAGCAAACACAAACACGTCCCCTGTGCAAGAAGCTTCTCAGCCTCATCCCAGGCCCAGGGCACCATTAACCCTCATGATGCCTTTGAGTATAAGTAGAAAAGGGTGCCTCCCGCTCTGGGAAACCACATCAAGTGTCAGCTCCCACTTGCCCACTTGGCTAGGACTCTTCATGCACTGCACGACTTGCCCAACAGTCCGTGGCAGCTCAACCCTGGGGTTCACACCTCAGCCAGGAAATTGCTCTGCTTCTCTGGACCTTCCTGAGTCTTTGGGTGGAATCGGAAAGGTCTTTGCAAGCCGAGCAAGGCTCCTCTAGCCAGATGAGGGAAGCTTGCAGTGTTCAGCAGGAGCTGCCCGACATCTCCATCATCCTGGCTTACCGAGGGCCCCCGTCTTGCTTCTTCGGCTGAACTCCCTTCCTCTCTTCTTCTCTCTCATCGTCCGAGGCTGAGGAAGAGAGTGTATCTCTTGTCTGTCATCTTTTTGTGCAATTAGAATCGACAGATCCTTGGGCAGAGGGACTGGCCCCTCTTCTGACAGCAAACTAGCTCTAGATAAATGATATTGGTTTTGTTCTGTTTTTTTCATTTGTAGCCATCCTTTGATTTTTTCCCCTGCAAAATTGGTTAAGCAATGATAGTATGGTCTGGTTCTGCAGTTGCATTGATTGGGTGGCTCCTGGAGTCTGGGTCTTTTGCTGGGTTTTCTATTTCGTTTGGTTTCCCTCCCTTCCACCCCCAATTCAACTGCCTCTTCCAGATTTGTGAGAAGAGTAGGGAAGGTGGGAACTAACGTATGCAGAGCATCTATTAGTGCCAGGAACCGTGCAGGTGATTTATGCCAGTTTCTTCATTCTGGCTTGAAAAAATGAACAAACCAATGTGGTGGGCATTCTTCTTCCTATTTTGCAGATGGAGAAACTAGGGCTCAGAGAGGTTCAGAAATCTGTTCAAGATGGCACAGCCAGAAATCAGCAGAGCCAAGTGGGGAATCCACTGCTTCCCTTGCCAGGCGTCTGTGTTTTATCATTGGCCAGGTCACCACGTGGCCCTCAGCAGGCAGTTCTCTCGAGACCTCAAGCCACCCCTCTGCGACATGGTGAGAGCCCAAAGGGCACTCAGAGGCCAGTGATGTAGTGTGAGTTATTCCCCCAGATAGGGAAACTCTGTTCATTAAAGAAAAGCCAAAGGCAAAAGGAAAGGGTGACAATGAGAGGGAGGTGGAACTTAGTGGGGCTGAGGAACTAGAAGGGATAGAGAAAGACCAGTGGGGAGATAGTGGAGTGGGCTGGCTCCCAAGGCCAGCCAGTCCCGGTCTTCACAGCAGCAGACAGGAGGTCCAGCTTGTTTCCTCCTCAAAAGAGTCCTCTAGTTGCTAGACACTGCAGAACCCACCTTTAGGGCCAGCCTCAAGAACTCACATCTAGAAGGCTCCTGTGGCCTGGAGAAGCCCTTTGTGACACCTGGGGCTTGGGACTTGGAATGCCTACAGCTCCTGGTGGGGTGGATTCTGTGACTTGACAGAAGCCTCTGAGAGGTTGACAGGGCTTGAGACAGGCTTAACCACACCCAATTGCCAGGGTGAGTGAGGAAGAGGGAGAGAGGGGCTTCTGTGGGAGCAGCAATGAGGTGACGTGGAAAGGTCACAGGCTGAAGAGTCAGAAGACCTGGGTGTGAGTCCCACCCACTCTCACACCAATTAGCCATGTGACCTTGGATGAGTCACTTCACTTCTCAGTGCCTTCAAAATAACAAAAAGCTGACATTTGAGGGCCTACCATCTTCCAGACACTGATCTAAGCATTTTTCACATGCTAACTCATTTAATCCTAAAGATAGTACTAGAAAGAGCATTTTCCTTACTGTACATCCATCAAAATCAAGGGGAATTTTGAAGATCAAATGAGGTAAAGACAATAAAGCAGTTTTTACAGTGTGTGTATGTGTGTGTGTGTGTGTGTGTGTGTGTGTAAGGGAGAGTACTGTGTGTGTGCACATGCACACATGTATGTGCATACAAGGAGGAAGACTGTGTGTGTGTGTGTGTGTGTGTGTATGTGTGTGAGTGTGCGCCCACAGACATGTACATATGCGTGGTGGGGGAGGCGGGGAAGGGCGGGGGACTGTTTTTGCAGAACTCAGCCCAGCCAGACCCCATAAGGAGAGGCAGCCTCCTGAGCTCTGACCACCCCTTCAGAGAGCTGACAACCTCCGTGGTCCCTGGGAGGCCTCCTGGGCCTGGGCTTGGCCTGACCACTATCCCACCATCCATCCAACCATTCAGTCATTCCACAAAGATCCGACGGCAGATCATGGGCCAGCCATGTTCTAAGTGCCGGGATCAGAGACAGGAGAAAGCACTCCCGCCTCTGTGGGGCCTCCCTGTGAGCGAGGGAGACAGAGTATGGTTTAATAAACTATCGCCTACCATAAAAACCATGTGGAGGAGACAAGTGCTTTGGAGAGAGAGAAAGTAGAGTTCGAAGCTTCACAAAGATAGTCAAGGGGGCCTGCTGGAGGAGGTGACCTCTGAGCAGAAGCCTGAACGGAGGCAGAGGACCCGCAAGGACAAGCTCTGCGACGGGGGCCAGCTCGGTGGGCCCCAGTGTCGCAGGACAGCACGACAGAGACCACCAAGCAAGCAGGGTTAGGGCACCGTGGCCTTTCAGACCAGGTGCGGACACGGGGCTTATTGTAAGCATGGCGGCCTGCAGTGGAAGGTCTTGAAGAAGCGGGTGACGTCATCAGGTAGTGAGCAGGATGTGACTATGTACTTGCCAGAAGGATCTTTCCAAGACACCCATTTAAACATTTCCCAATCTCTCCCCCTGCCCTGTTCTAAAACCCTTTAGAGACCCCTCATAGTCCTCAGGATAAGGGCCGGCCTCCTGGTGTGTGGCCGGCCCCGTGGTCTCCAGTCACACCTTCCCAAGCACCAGTCAACCTCTAAGCTTGCTGACTCCCCACTACTCCCCTACTGTCTCTAAACCTTCACCCTTTAAACCTGCTCACTCTGCCTGGAACACCCTCCCTCCCCCTGAACTGGACACCCCCTCTCAGCAGTCATCTCCCCCAAAGAACCTTTCCCGGCCACGCCCACACTTGGCTCTCTCAGCCCCATGCTGATGGCTGTCAGAGCATTTGTCACAGGAATAGTCACTATCTGCCCTCTCAAGAGTGTCCACCAGACGAAGCCAGCTCCTGTGGGCTGGGACCAGAAATCACCCGTCAGCGTGTCTCCTGCCCCTCGGGCTGTGGCCTTGCAGATGCATAGTAGGTGCTTAGCAAACACCGAACAAATTAATAATGATAATTGAATTAATAGCATCCAAGTAGGCCTGCCCCTTCTCTCCCATCCCTAGCCCATGAAGCCTCCAGGGTGCCCAGAGTGGGGTGGGGAGCCTGAGGGATGAACCCCCTTCTCTTCCTCAGGAGAGGCAGCATAGGCTGGGCCGGGCCAGCTCCGAGGGGGCCGGGAGCCAGCCGCAAGGCTGACTTCCAGAGGCAGCCAGCCGACAGAGCTCGTAAACGCCCAGTTACATTTATAGCTGTGTTCTTATTAAGCACCGGGAGAGGAGAGATGAATCATACCCCCTCCTCCTGCTCACAGCGTGGGGAGGTGGAGGCCACCAGCCGGCCGGCCCTTAAATCTCAGGAAACCTAAAAGTCACAAACGCTCAGGGCCAGCCCTGCATCACCAGGGACAATAGAAAAAATGCAGCTTCTCAGGCAGAGCCTGGCCTTACGCTTGCCTAGGGTCCAGGCCAGGGCAAGGGAGGAAGGCAGGGAGGGGGTACACCACCCCAAGAAGTCCTGGGAGCTGGATCCTCATTTCAGAGTTGCACTGAATGCTGTATGACCTTGGGAAGGTCAGATGACTTCTCTAGGCCTTTGAGTGACACACTTCCCCTTTGTGAACAGAACCAAAGTGTTTCTCGGAACACTCCCAAAAGATATGATGTCTCCCCTCCCCTCAATGCTACCACTTTACAGAAAGCGGAAGCAGAACCTGAGGGGACCCTGGTCACCAGATTCCCAGTAATCACTTCCTGAGAGGTCAGAGTGTGGTGGGTTTCTAGAGTGGACATGGCCTCGAAGGGGAGGCCAGGGGCGACATTTACAACCATGTCCTCATGGCATGCTTTCCTAGCCCCTAACCCAGGAGCCACGATGCCCCCATCACCCTCCTGGAACACAATAGGGGCCCTTAGCAAATGTCCTGCCCGCTGTGCTCCCTTCCCTGGACAGCATGGGCTGTGGGCCATGGGCGAGGACGGCCACACCCATTTCACAGGGGGAGTGACGGGGCACAGACCACCTGCCAGGACTAGAACTTGGGTGGGGCCCCCTCACACCTGAGGCCTCTTTAGCTTTCACTCTTTAGAAATCACTGTAATTGATTTCAGTGAGATTTATTGGGGTTTTTTAAAAACTTTTTATTATGAAATATAACACAAATACCAAAAAGTGAATAATCTATAACTGTAGAGCTTGATGAGTTGTATAAAGTGGACATCTAAGAAACCGCCTCCCAGGCGCTAGGAAATAAGACACTGCCAGAAGCCGCCCACCCCCATGCCAGCTCCTCCCTCCCCACTCAGGCAAACCACATCCCCACCTTCCTGGGAGGCCTTTTTTCTTTCCTGTACTGAGCCCACTCACCTTGGGATTCAAGAGAACGAAGGCTAAAGCCAAGAGACATGGTTCCGGTTTCACTCCCTTCTTGGGGCCTCGGTTTCCTCATCTGTAAAGTAGAGAATTAGACCCATTTCACTAAAAAAACCTAGAATCCTGAACAAGCAGGAAGAAAATTCTGCTGGGAAAATTTGTGTGTGCAAGGGTGAGAAGCAGGGAGCAGAGGCTCCTGGACACACCTTTGCAGGACGTTTTTTCCTCATTCCTGGGAAATGGTGGTGTTTCTACACCCACCCAGGGTGCTGCGACTAAGGGAGCCTTTTCCCACCTGCCTGGGAGATGGCATTTTGGGGGTTCCTTCCAGGAGGTCTGCAGGGAGCCCCGGGGTTCTCCAGGCTTATCCCCTACCCTCACCAGAAAGCCTGTTGCCAAGTGCTCAGTATTTCCCTTAAAAAAAAAAAAAAAAAAAAAAACAGTAATAGTCATAACACCCCAGAAGCCAAGCAGACTTTCTTTCTTCCTGCTGTCATGAACTCCGACACAGGATCTCAGGTCCCCTGCTGCACCAACGTCCCAGGCTCTACAGCCTGAGGGTAAGGAAGTCTATGCAGGTGGAGAGGAAAGGGAGCAAGAGAAAGGGTGGGAAAGTAGAGCCAGCACTTTCTGAGCTCCCACTGTGCGCCATGCACTGCAGGGCCACTTGGCATTCACTACCTGGTTGAATAAGCCTCCCCACACATCTGCAAACAATAATAACACCTCCAGTTTCCAAATGAAGACACTGAGGCTCGGAGTTTAAGCAACTTGCCCAAAGTCACACCGCAGGGAAGAGGCAGAGGCAGGCTTAGAAACAGGCCTGACTCCACAGTTCTGTATTCTCACCCCATGTTCAATTCTGGCATGAAACCAAGAAAGGAAGTCAACCTCTTCCCAAGGTCTGGCCTCTTCCTGCCCTGGCTAGGAGGTAATGGTGCAGATGAATAAAGGGGTGGACAAATTACCGAAGGAAATCAGGGGTGATGCAAGGTGTAATGAATTAAAAGGAAGAATGAGAGTTGGCGTAGGGGCGAGGAAGCATGAGGTTTCAGAGAACAGGCTGAGGTTTCCAGCGGCGGGGAACTTGGTGGCTGTTGGAGCCAAACTCCAAGATAGAAAAGAACAGGTTTGATGGGGAAGGAGCTTGATTTTGAAAACTTGTAGTATCTTTTCACTTCTTTATTCTTTGCACAGGGCATGCTGTGGAGTATAAATTCTATAAATGGTGAATGGGTGGATAGATGGGCAGATAAATGATGGATGGATGGATGGATGGATGGATGGTCAGCTGGGAGAAGAGGATGGGGGTGCACGTTTATGGCCAAAGGATCTTCTGGGTCTTCACCACACTCCAGGTGGGGATGGAGAGATACGCACACACATAAGAGTAAGTACCGTACGAACAAGTCACATCGCCCATGTGACATGCTCCCATGAGCAGTATTCCTGATCTTCTCCTGCACACATCTTCCTCCTCCCCCTTCCTACTCTCTCACCTTTGACCCTCACATCCTCCTCTATCTCCCTTCCCTATTCCCCACTAGACCCCAGGAGGGAACATGCTTCTCTGAGGGCATGAACAATGGCTGTGAGCTACAAACTCCTTTGTTCATACCAGTGACTCCAGTTGGAGAAGCTGGGGTTCATAAAGACCTGAGGCCCTGGATGAGGTCACCCACAAGGCCTGGCACCAGGATGGGACCAAAGTGCCTGGTCGCTGGGCTCCTGGGGCTCCCTGCCCAGCACCTGCTGGTGGAGAGGAGCCTGGCAGAAGCCTGCATTCCCCCTCTCTAGAAGATGCTTGAACCAAGCAGCCCCTCAGGCCCCTGATGGGCTCCTGATGCCCAGCCTAAGTTAAAGCCAAGGTTTCTCAGCAGTAAACCATGGTTACCGGTTGCTTTTCCTGCTGAATGATTTTAGTTGAATAATTTTGCATGATCTCAGCACAGCATGAGAGAGCACCAAGCTGAGGATAAGGAGCTTGCACCATGGGGGAAGGGGTGAATTAGAATCTAAAAAGCTACAAACTGGCCTCCACTAGCGCCTGGTCACCACAAACTGTGGCAGCCCCTCCCTCTGTTCATTGCTCTCACTGGCCCCCAAAGAGGAAGGACCCATGGTGGTCCCCAGCCTTGTGTGGTCATGGGTGTATCCCCTGTTGATTAAGGTGCCAGACACTGTCCTGGTGTTACCTCACTGAATCTCCACTATTTCTACCACGCCCCCCCCTCCACACACACAAGAACACCCACCCTGGAAACAAGCATTGTCATCCCCAGTATGCAATGAGGAAACGGTAGCACAAACTTACCTGAGACCCCCACCCAGTAAGTGCTTATGGAGCCAAGGTCGAGCTTGGTATTGACCTCAAAAGGGGGATTGCTCACAATTCTAAGAGAAGGCATTGGGTCTGGGGTGAGAATGGACACTCCAAACTGGAAGACCACCCTAAGAGAGGAGCAGAGTCCAACTAGAAACCCAAGGAGTTTCCCTGGAGCAGAAGGAGTTGGGGAAGCAAGGCCATGAGAAGATCTGGAAGAAACTTAGACTCATGCATTAGAGCTGCCAAGACTCTTTGAGAGCTACAAATCATCCTCTTCATTTTACAGATGAATTTCCCAGCAGCCTCAGAGAAGTCAAGTAGTTTGGCCAAGGTCACACAGCAGGGGAGCTAAGGCCAGAATCAAGTGTTCCTAACCCCCATAACCCCACACTAGGCTGGGCCTCCCCCTACGGTCAACTGAGCTCTGGCTGGAGCAAGATTGGGTCTGGCTGCATCAGGAGAAGAAGGGTGGGGGAGCCCCAGGCCAGGGTCAGGCAGGGAGGGTCACCTCTTTTGCTATCCCCCTCCTGCTTATTACTATTCCTGGCATCACCCCCTCAATCCCTTTCCTGTGGAAACCCAGCGATGCTGAGAGCTGGAATTTGGATGTTTTCCCAGCGTTTTGGACTGTTAATTAAAACTAATAAATCTGCCACTTGGCGTTAGATTGAAGAGGATAAAGGGTGAGGTAAGAGAGGCAGAGGGGTACTCAGGTATAGGATCCCCACACACACACCCCTGCAAGGGTCTTTTCTTTTCAATCCTGCCTCCTGAATTATTTTCTGTATTGGCTGCTTATTCATTCCGTGCTCGTTTCTCCCAGCTGCCCAACCCCAACCTCTTTCTAAGTGCACTCTGGATCCTTTTAAGGAGAGGTGGAAGACTTCTTCCTAAGGCAAGGACTGACTGTCTCACTATCCCCTGTCACTCCATGGGGCTGAGCAAAAGGCATAAGGTCCAGCTGGGACAGACCTAGGTTCAAATCCCAGCTTTGCCACTTTCTAGCCATCTGACCTCTGGGGGTCATTGTTCCTCTCCTTCAGCTTCCCCTTCCTGACCTCTAAAAGACAGATGGTAATTCCTACTTAGAAAAGTTATTGTGAAGATGACATGAGAAAATATGTACAAAAGAGCCTGTTACGAACTAAATGACCTCTTTCTTGGCTTCTGTGCCCTCCTACCCTGATCTCTATTTCCTCCTTTCCCATCTCCTCTGACTCCCAGAGACTGCCACAAACAATGTATGCCATGAAATAATAAGAATAGCATTGATACCACCTTATATCTGTAAAGCAGATTTTAATTTACAGAACTTTCTCACTAAACAAGGGGGTACTCTGAGCAATAATAGTGTTTTATTCATCTTAATTTTCTTAGGGCCCACCCCATGCTAGACACACAGGAAGTATTCAATTAATATGCCTTGAATGGGTGAATGAAGTGCTTTCACATCTGGAGGGGACAGCCACTCCACTTGTCTACCCAACGATCTGTCTCTTTCATCTAGTAATGCTTCTCTTTTCCTTGGGGAACCATGTCTCTCTACTGCATGTTGTGTTCCTTCTCCTTCCTGTTACACAGATGGTCATGTGCCCAGGCTGGCCCAATCAGAGCCTTCCCCAGGATTTTTCTCCCTGGGACGGGTGGAGAGCCCTCTTTCCTGTTCAGTCATGAGGGCAGAGAGTGGGTAGAACTGCCTATGGGCATGGCTCCAGTCTTTCTCACTGACAAAGACAAAGCCACGTGCACGAAAAGAAATGAAAGATGGAAATAAGTTGCCCAGGTCCACCGCTTCCGGCCTTCCTATGATTGGGTTATGTGAGCAAATGAAACTCCCCATCTCTTCATTAAACAATCAGGCTGGGATTCTGCCATTCACAGCCACCGACTCATGTAATGCCCATTATCGCATCTAATCTTTTCAACAGCATCCCAAGCCGAGCCATTTTACAGATGAGAAAGACAAGTCTTGAGAAAGTGAATTTATTTCCCGAGGCCACGCAGCTGGTAATGATGGAGCTAGAACAGATAACGAACACTAACATTTATCAAGAGTGGCAGGTACCATGCTTAGGAACTCATCTGCATTGTCCCGCACCATTAATAATACGGTGACGTTACTACCATCCATATCTGCCCTTATACCAACAGGGAAACTGAAGTTAGAGCAGTTAAGTAAGTTACCCAAGGTCGCAAGCTAGTCAGTGGAGTTAGCTTAGGTCTGTCTTCCTGGAGAGGGCACCACTAGCCCCCTGCTGCACTGCCTCCAAGGCCAGAGCCCTTTCCAGCCTCCAAGGCTGCCTGTCAGAGAGAGGACCATCTCTGGACAGTGGAAGACTAAGAACATTGGGATACACTGAAGTACCTACTGTGTGCGTGGCTTTGTGCAATGGCTATAAAGTTGCAAAGATGAATAAGTCATGTGCTTGCCTCAAGGAATTCCAAGACATGTCTATAAATTCCAAACTGCGAAGTCGAGGGTCCTAACGGAGGCTCAGGTAAAGTGCTCTGAGCCCAGAGGAGGGGGAGACGACTCCAGCTAGGGGAGGCAGGACCCTGGAAAGAGTCGTGGGGCAAGTGGCAGTTCAACATGGCCTTTAACATAGGCAGAATTTGTACCTGTGGACCTGGTGTGACTATGACATGGTGGCTACCACCAGCAGAGGGAAACACATAAGCAAACACCCCACAGCAGGAAGTCCAGTGGTGTGATTGGGTGGGAGGAAATGGACTCGTTTTTCCAAAGGGTAGTGTGTGAGACTGGGAAAAGGCAAAGATACGTTGAGAGCCTTGAACGTCAGGATTCAAAGGTTGGGTTTACTTCGGCAAGCCATGGGATGCTATTGGAACTTCTGAGCAGGACGGTGACATAGCCTGACAGAAACATTAATGTGGCAGCCACAACTAGGACAGATTAGAGGAGAGAGAGGCCGGTTAGGAGGAGGCTATTGAGAAAGGGAGTGAGCCTGGAAGGAGGCCAGAGGAGGGCAGGGGGAAAGGGATGGCAAGATGAGTCTATCCAGTGACTCTGTGGAGGCAGAATCATCACGGAAGAGCATGTTGTGGTGCGAAAAATTCAGACTTGGGAAGCAGACCAGGCTCAAACCCAGACTGCCAGCCTCCAAGAGCTGATGTGCAGGCCACCTAGACCATGAGCAGACAGCCCTTTGTGAACCACGGCGCCTTTATCAATTCAGTGGTGTCATCCCAGGAGCTAGTACTTGGTCTGACACCTAGTAGGTATTCAGTCAATGTAAAGGGAATGGTAGGAAGATAAATGGACAAGGGAAGGAAGGAAGGAAGGAAGGCAGGAAGGAAGGAAGGAAGGAAGGAAGGAAGGAAGGAAGGAAGGAAGAAGGAAGGAAGGAAAGAAGGAAGGAAGGAAGGAAGAAGGAAAGAGGGAAGGAGGCGAAGCATCTTCAATCACTCAGGAAGGAGAGCTTGGCTTCCTGAGCCTTTGTCCCACCACCCCCATGCTCAGTCCTGAACCTGAACAGAGCCCTGGCTGAGCCAGGGTTTCTGCAGCTGCAGAGCCTTAGGTGGAGGAGGAGGGAGGAGGGAGGAGGGAGGGGGGAAGAGAGAGGGGAGGACAGGGAAGGTTTAAACATGATGAACTGCTTGTATTGTACTGGTGTTCCTCCTCCTTCTGAGAAACAGAAGTACTTAGAAGCAAACGTCACTTAAAACCCAGTTAGTGCTGCTGTGATTTAAGGTTCTGCTGTTTTTGGTTCCCTACCAGCCCTGCTGGTTTGAGCAGAAATGGGGGCCACTCCTAGATGGCTCAGCCCAGCCAGGGATCACTGGGTGCCCAGCGCTTTCTCAAGTGGGCCTGGCCTAGGAGGCCAACAGCATCTGAGCAGTGGTGGGGCCTGGGAGCTTGAGTCAGCTGCCTTCAGGAAGCCCTCCCCTTGGGATACCCTCTTCCTTTCAGACCGTCACTCGCCTTCCAGCCGATAATCGCACCACACTTTATTATTGGTTACTAATACTGTGTAGCCATTCTCATCTAATCTCCACAAGAGCACTGTGAGGTCTCTCCCCATTGCGCGGATGAAGAAACTGCAATTCAGAGAAAGTAGCTTTCACATAGTAGGTGCTAGAACCTGCTCCAACACAGAGTACAAGGAGGCGCCCAGTCACCTCCCATTGCCTCTCCCACATTTGTACGAAACGGGGCTTGGAGTGGAGATTAGGTCTGCCCCGCTATTCTCCAGTCTGTTAAATGGAGACGATGACAGTACTTGCCACACAGCTAATTGAGAATACAGTTGCAGGGCACCCCATAAAGTGTCAAGTGCTGCACAGTGGAGCTCATCATCGTCCCTGGGGCTTGAGTGGCACCTGGGGAGCCATGTTTTGTTCAAAAGACAGGAGAGGCATTGATGCAGGTGGCTGGGAGGCCGGGCGGGTGTGTGGGACAGGGAGGCAGCTGGGCAGGTGGTGCTGGTGGCAACAGACAGAAGTCACACTGAGTGCCGACTAGGGAGCCGGGGGGCCTGCTCTATGACCTTGGACACGTCACCGCCCCTTTCTGGTCCCATTTTCCTCCTCTGAAAATAAAGTGGGGCAGGGAGGTGGGGTGGTGGCGAGTGGGGTGAAGGTGCTCCCTGAAGCCACTTCTCTTCTCACTGCACTGTTTCGGTGTTCCCAAGAGCCGGCCCACAGCACCGTGAAACACAGCAAACACTGTAAGGT
The DNA here is from genome assembly GCA_003508835.1 of Eonycteris spelaea. Taxonomy (NCBI): domain Eukaryota; kingdom Metazoa; phylum Chordata; class Mammalia; order Chiroptera; family Pteropodidae; genus Eonycteris; species Eonycteris spelaea. The sequence goes on along the minus strand of PUFA01000160.1, from coordinate 360,980 downwards.
GGGGCGTGGTGCAACGGTCCGCTCTCCGCTAGCTTTGCCACCGGAGACTGGGAACTCCAAGAAAATGTCAACGCCCTTGGCTTGCTGACCTCCATCCTACCCATCCCGTACTCACCCTACCGACTTCCCAAAGATACGGAGAAGGTGGAACCCTGGGGAGATACCAGACTGAGAGTCGCTGATCTACGCCAAGCCTGTTTCCTCACCTGGAAAGTGGAGGCAGGGAGATTCTGGCAAGGTGATGGCTTAAATCCCTTCCACTCTGCCAGCCTAGGGTTCTGGCCTTCAGCTGAAGCCTATTTTTCCATGAGGTTATCTGTTTCTCAGGGCATAGGAGCTGGGAGAGAGATGGGAGCAGAGCTAACTCAATTCCTCCTGGGGCAGAGCACCCTCCAGAGGGAGACAAGACAGGATCTGGGTCAGCATGGCCACAGAGAGGACAGCGGAGGGGCTTTAACGTCTTCATGCTAGATTCTGGATCAGCTTGGAGCAGGAATGCCACTTCCTCTGCGAAGCTCCCATGACTGTTCTAAATTCATGGCGGCCATCCTCACCTCTTCATCTCCCTGCACTGTCTGGGTGCCCCGCAGCCGCACACACGCACACGCGCGTACACACACACACACACACACACACACACACACACTGATGCCCCCACCTGCAAACTTACATCATCTTCCACTGACTGATCAGGTGCCCCCACTAAGCTGACCTCTGACCCCTGCCCAAAGTCCACAGGATAAATGCCGAGTCAGTGTTTCTGTCCTCCGTTCCAATTTCCTCTGCTTTGATTGGCAGGTTCTCTGATAGCCAGGCTCTGGTGAAGGGCAGCTCTTTGCAAGGGAAAAAATAATTGAAGCGAACACTGGGTTGTAAGTACAGAGCCTGTCTCCTTCTGCCAGGCTCCTGGGAAAGATCCTGCGACCCCAGGGCCCCTCAGAGGCCACTGCCATGGCGGGAGGCTCCCAGTGTGTTCAAACAATGATGACTTCGCCAAAATCGGCTTACAAAGAATGTGGTATGTATTACATCTTAACATTTAACAACTTAATGCTTTAACACAAAAATTACAATGTAATATAATTGCTCTATTAACAAGATAATTACAGGTTTCTTTTTAATTAATTCATAATATGCTGCAGATGGTGTGGCCTGGCAATAGGACCAAGTTTAAAGTTATAGGAGAAACATTTCTTTTGAAACCGTCGGGGTAGCCCTGAAACAGGAGAGATATCCTCATTTGGAAATAACATCTGGAGTAAAACATGAGATGTGGGGCCCAGCCTGAAAGCTTGTCCTGGCCCTTCCCGCCCCATTCCCTTCCTCCGTGACAAGCTCTGCTTCTGAACACGCCCTTCCCCTGAAACACCCTAAAACATGGAGAAAATTTCTAGATTAACAGTCCAGACTACTCCAAGATGGGGACCAGATGAGGAAACCAAGGCCCCATGCTGAAAGAGCACTGGTTTGGAGTCAGGGGAGCCTGTTTTCTAACGCGGCTCATTCCCTTATTATTTACGTAGCCTGAGAAAAGATAGTTCACCCCCCGAGGCCGTAGTTTTCCTCATTTGTGACAGGAGCACCAATAAAGCCTGGAGCCGCATGAGGTATTAAGCATCAGACACTGATGCCGTGATTCCTGCCCAAGTCAGAGTGAGGGGGTAGCTGGAACTGGCTTAAAACCCAGCAGCCCCTGCTCTCACCTGGCTCCCCTGCAGCTGAGCAAGAAACGGGCTTGGAAACAGAGCAGCCCCTAATTCCGGAGCCACGGCACGAGTCATGCTTCCTCTCTGAGTCAGGCTTTCACCCTCTAGTCATGAAATGGGGGAGAGCTTGAGGCCAGGGAGGAGCTGACCCTCTGAGAGGTACAAAGCTGGCATCCCACCCCTCCACTGTCATACTCAGGTAAGGCCACCTTCATCCAGAGGCCTCTGTCCACACAGAAGGGAAAGAGAGTCAAATTGGCTCTAGTCCTAAGGCTTAAGGGACATGGGGAGTGGGCTAGATCCAGAGCGGGTGCCCCCGGCAAGCCTGACTCTGGACCCAGGGACCAAGATATCTATCTGCTCGCAAACAATCCCCCCATTTCCTTTCCACCTCAAAACCAGAGAGACCAAGCCCCAGGATTGCAGAAGTGCTGAAGGGAACAGCAACACCCAACCCTCTTCCAAGACCTTTCTGGGAGGCTGGGATCCGGGGGGTGAACTCCACGCTGTGGAGGAACCTTAGGAGAAGGCAGGTAAGGAGCCAAGAGGCAAAGCAAATCCACTCAGAAAGGAAAGGGGCTCCTTCTCTGGCCCCACCCACATGGAGTGTGGCAAGCCCGCTGGGCCAGGAGCTGAAAAGGTCACTCCTAGTTCTAGATTCAGGATCTGAAATGGTACCCTCTCTCCAGGTTCACACTGTGCCCTTCCCTCACCAATATCTACCTCCTCATCCTCACATTGCTGCTGAGGTGAACCTTCTAGAGCACAAATCTGACCATGCGCCACCCCCCCCCCTTTTCAGCTCTCATTATTCCTACTGCCTGCAGATCAGTGAGAGAACGTGTGGCTGATTTCAGGGTCACTTGTTTTGGCCTCTTGTTCTTCCCATCCTTATCACTAAGAGCCCAATACTCCGCCTAGCCAGTCCTCTAGCCTCTCTAGAACGTACACCCTCAGCTCTCCAAGCAGCCAAGAAGCCTCCTCTGCCTGCCCAGGTGGAATTCGGTCGCCTGCACCTGAACACACTTCTATCCTAGTCCCTTCCTCGGAGGCGGAGACCCCACTTCCTCTCTCAGTGACTCTGTGCTGGACATGCAGGCCACTTGCAAGGGAAAACCCCTTTTTAGCTATTGAGTGCTTTGAGGGTCAGCCCTTTCTTTGAGGGGAGGGGACCTGAAAGCCTAAAGCCCTCAAGCCTGAAGGAAATAGACCCCATTCCTAGGTCATAAGGTACAGTGTAACAAAGAAAGGGCTACCTCTCCCCTCAGAGGGCTGCAGGGGCATCGTTGTTCTTAGAGAAAACAGTTTCAGTTAGAGTAAGAAGATAAAGGGACTGTGGCTCCCCCTTGCCACACAGGGCAACCCCAGGGAGGACTCTTCCCATCCCCAAGACCCCGAGCCCCTGCGACAGAACAGAACAGCTCCAGGGGCCTCCAGGGGGCTGTTCTGCCAGGAGTCTCATCCCCCTCCCCACCCCACCCATCATCCGGGCCTTCCACATCCTCCGGCTTGAACTCAGGGATTATTCCAATATTGTCCTACACATCCCCCAGTCTGATCTCATCTTCCACCATTTTCTAGACTCCCAGATCCTTCCTCTAAGCCCTCTGGATCCCCCATCATTAGCAAAGGCACCTATCTTCCACCTTTCTCTGAAGGTTCCCTTTGCCTTCTTGCCAAGAAAACTGGTTTTCCCCTGAGAACATGGTTCTTCTACAACCTTCAAGTGTCTATTTTCCACATACACCTCCTCGCTCCTGAGTTCACTCCCCAGCAATTTCTCTGGCTTCTTCCTTCGACTTCTTTGAAGAGCACACACAGTATCAGATATCTACACCTGCCTCCCTTCTCCTTGCAGTCATATATGGACCTCATTTAGTGATGAGATGGGCATTCATCTTACCATCTTCTTGTCCTTCAACACACCTGTCATTAGTCGCCATCCGTGAGGAGAATCCAGTCATTTCACTGGCCCCTCAGTTCTCTGATCTCCTTTACACAAGTGATCTCTCCTCCATCCCATCATATGCTCATTCCTAAACCTTATATCTTCATATCTGCACCTGCCCTAAAGTCTCAGTTGTCAACACCTCTGGAAACACCCTGAGCATCACCTCTCTCTTTCATCCCATCCGCTCCAGTACCCACGACCTAGCAGTGCACTGTGACCTCATTGAGACACTCTTTCACTTTGTCACAAAACATCACCCTAGACACTCACCCCTTAACCAGCCTGGATGCCATGGGCCAGCACACCAGCCATTCCACTGCAAGTGCCCCCAACACCCTGTCCGTCTTTGCCTTTGTCACATTAGCTGGCAAGTCTCCTGCTCCAGTTAAATTCACTTATCCACTCGTGTTGTGCCTGCATCTAGCAGCTGAAAGCCATCAGAAAGTCAGACAGTCATAATGGGTGGACCCACTTCATACTGATGGCCACTCAACACTGCCAGACAAGTCGGACTGTAGTCCCTGGAAAGTTCGCTTTCTGCTCTCTGAGACGACCACTTCCAGTCTTCTCTCCTCAAATCTCTAACACATTTCTCTCATCCCTCTATTTTCATCTGATGATCTTTTTTTCATATTTCATAGGTAAAAAAAATAGAATAAAATAAAAATTCCACCCTGCCTTCCCCCTTCAATTCCTTGTCGCTCACCTACGTTTCAACCCAGGTACTCCATCCTCCCTCCCATGATAATGCGAGAATCTCTGATCCGTCTACCTCCAAGCTCCCACTGAGCTCTCTGCATTCCTTCTTGCCAACTCAGGGACTTTGCTCCTATCATTGCCCCCTTCCTCTCCTGAGCCATCAACATTCCTTGCCCTGCTGGAGCATACCACCACCAGGCAAACATATAGCGCATCCTAAAAATGCCTCCATGGACCTCTCCTCGCTGTTGCCCCCTTTCTTTCTCTCCCTTGCTTTCAAGGAAAAACTCCCCCCAGAGAGCTGCACACATTCATTCGTCCACCTCTTCACCCTTCATTCTTTCATTACCTCCAGTAGGTTTCATTACCACCTGCCCACTGAAACAGCTGTTATCAGGGTCACCAATAATCTATACTTAATAAAAGTCCATCGTCAAGTCTTGGTCATCTTGTTTAAACTCTCAGGAGTATTCATTATGGTTTACCACCCCCTCCCTCTTGAAATGGTTGCTTCTCTTGCTTCCTCGACACAACACACTCACCTCTTCACCTCCTTCCTAGGCTTCTCCTCTGCCTGGACCCTAAATCTTGGGGTGCCACAGCTTCCTCATGCTTTGTTTGAATGCTCTCTCACAGCGCCCATGTTACCTATGTGCTGATCACCTTCAATTTGTATCTCCAGCTTTTATCGTTCCCTCCAACTCATTTCTCCTATTCAACATCTTCCTTTGACTATCTGAGGCATCTCATTTTCAACCAGTCTAAAAAGACCCTTTGATTTTCCCCATATATCCACTCCTTCTCCTGACAAGACTTCCATATCTCAGGAAGTAACACCACCATCCACCAGCGGCTCAGATACCCAGAGTTATCCTTGATTCTTCTTTCCATCACACTGGGCAATGAGTCCTATTGGCTCCACCTCCTAAACATGTCCCAAAACTGACCATTTATCACCATCTCCACTACTACAACCCTACACTAACCTCTCACCTGCACGATTACATCTGTCCCTACTGGGCTTCCCACTGCTACCCTTGCTGCTTCACACAGTGGCCAGAGCAAATTTCCTAGAGTGTAAATCAGATCCCACTGTGCTCCTGCATAAATACGCCAATGGCTTTCTATTGCAAGCAGAGTAAAACCCTAGCACCTGCTCACGATGGTGCAGAACCAGTTCCCCTAGGGAGACTCTGGGAACACAGCATGCAGGAAGTTACTGGGGAGTGCTCTCAGGATCATGCCTGCGGGGAAAGGTAAGGAAGCAGGACGGTGGAGGGAAATGTTGAGCTGCGATGCACTTGTAGCATAGACCTCAGTCGATCCCACAGGAGCTCTGGGCTAGGATGGTCCTCCAGTGCTGCCCCAGGCAGGGAGGTCCAGCCTTATACCCCTGCATCACCTGTCACGGTTGCGGGTTATCTTCCTCCAGGTCTGGGCATTACCCCAATCAGAGGAGGCAGCTCTCTTCAGCTAACCTCAAAGCCTAGAGAAGGATTCAGCTGAGAGCTCTCAGCTGCCCTCCCTCCCAGGCGCAGGAGGAGGAGTGCAGCCCACCATCACCATGGCCTCCAAGACCCTGCTTGACCAGTCTTTCTCACCCCAACACATTTCCCACCACTCTCGCTCACATTCACTATGCTCCAGCCACACTGATCGTCATTTGGCCTCTAAAACCTGCCAAGATCAAGAACTTTGCTCTTGCTTCTTCCCTGTCTCTATTTTCCCATCTATAAAATTAAAAAAATAATAATTACACTTACTTACAAGGTGGTTGATAGGATTAAATGAGTCCATATATGTAAAGAGCAGTGCCTGGTATGTGGAGGTGTCATATAATCAGAAGTGACGATGATGATGATGATGATTGATGATGATGATGATGATGATGATGGTGACCACGACAATGACAACAGGACAACCACAGTGACCCAATAACAATAACAATGAGGATGGTAACAGAGGAAACTCCCTTCCTTCTTCCCTGCTAAACATCCTAAATACACAGGGCAGCCTCCCCACAACAAAGACTTAAATATCTAGCCTGACGTGCCAGGAGGGCCAAGGGTGAGAAATCCTGGTTTACATTATTCATTCATGCAATTAATATTTACTGAGAATGCCTGTGCATCCACTCTTCAGGACCATCTTGGGAACTACAGGAGCTCTGTGGATCATTTTTTGGGACCTGCTGACATGTCACCTCCCCCTGTGAAGTCTTCCCTATCCTCACTCTCCAGCACACCCTGATACCACTAAAACTCTCTCCTCCTTCGGGTTCCCAAAACCCTTCTTCACCCCTGCAAGGCGGTGCTGTCAGTTTGAAATGCTCATTCAGCTCTCAGCCCTCTCCAATCCCCCATCCTGCTTTGATAACAAATAGTTCATAATGGGCCCTTCACAATCCTGAAATGAAATTCACAGATAGTGTAATCTATGAAGACACATCATTCGAAAATAAATCAACATAATGCCCTGGCTGTAATATAAAAAGAAAAGTAAAATGAAGATCATTTACAATAAAATATGTATTTCAATATGTAAGTGCTCGAGTTAGACAACATTAGCAGGCACAGTGAAGAAGTCAGAGCCTTGTACCCACACGCCGGATCGCGGCAAGGGCCGCAGCCTCAGATGTGGCCCGCCACCCGGGGTTGTGTCTGGGACTCAGGTATCACAAAGAGCGTTGCCATCGGAAATGTGATATTTCCAAAAATGATGAATAAACTCTTGGTAACGTTTCTAACAGAACCAAGTACAATCTTCCTTCAATTCATGTGGTAGTTGTATTCTTGGAATATTCGGTGTAAATTAAATCTGTGACACAAATATTTTATGTCTGTATATAAAACAGAGTTAGGTTCCAGGCTCAAATAACTATAAACAGGTTTTTCACTGACTCGAATGTCAGCCAGGATATTTGGAGTTGTAGATAGGCCTTTAGGAACTCCAGGCCCTGCCCACTCACTGTCATCAGAAATGCCTTTGCCCAAAACTCTCTCTAAGGGATAGAACTGTCCCCATGGAGAAAGAATTTCTTCACTAGTTTGTTTGTCTTTTTCACCTGACCATGAGCCACCAGAGAGCTGATGCACTTTCCTGTCCATCAATGTGTACCCAGAACCTCGAAGGAGCTGGTCGATGGCCGGCGCTCAATAAATGCTGATTACTAAAGTACCTGTGGGTGCACCCAGCCCATATCCTCGGCCAGGCCCCAAGGTCGTCTGCTGACCAATGTGCCAAAGGCTTCCTAAGCCTCAGCTTGCAGGCTTTCTCTGGCCCTGGGACGTACCAGCCCATGTGCAGGGGAGGCCAAAGTGTCAAGGAGTTAACAGACCAGAGACAACTCACCACAGATAGGGAAAATTCCCTACCTTCCTCCCCATTCCATGGGACCAACCTGAGGCACACTGGACACACTGTTTTGGAGGGTCCCCATGAGACGGAGCCCCAGCTGCCCACAGGGATAACCCTGCACTAACGCACCCTGCCTCATCTCCCCACTCCACAAGGCTTCCTGGGACTACTTTCCAAATACACTACTTGTACCAAATACACGACTCTTGCAGGCACTACTGCTACATGACAAACCACCCCCAAATGGCTTGAAACAGCAATGATCTCTTACTTCCCTGATTCTGTGGCCTGATGGGTGGTGCCTTTGAGATTTTGCAAATCTTCCTCGTGTGGCTACATTCAGCTGGAGGGTCCCCTGAGCCAAGAGGTTGAAGGTGACCTCACCCACGTATTGGGCAGGTGGAGCTAGCTCTTGGCCGAGGAGACTCCACTCTCCTCCTCGTGGCTTCTCATCCTGTAGTAGCCAGACTGGCTTCCCTGCATGATACGTCAGGACAGCACCCCAAGATGGCAAAGGAGAAAGCTGCCAGCTCTTGAGGCCCAGGCCCCAGATCACAAACAACACCTATCCGCCGCGTTCTGTAGATCAAGGCGTGTCACAGCCCTCCAGGGGGTGGAGAAACAGACCCTCTATGGATGGGAGTTGCAGTAAAGGGGTGTGCATGCAGGAATGGGTGGGATATGTGACCACTAAGCAATCTTCCACTTGGGGTCCGCTTGGTGGAGAGGAGCAGGGGGCATGTATAATCCCAAATTAAGACATCAGCTGAATCCAGCAAGGACATGAGCACGAGTGTCTGCCGGCGTGATGGAGGGGAGGATGGAAGCCGTGTGAGAAGCATTTTGGAAATGTGGGTGCTGACCTGAGCATGTCGCTCATGAACAAACAGGCTGACCCTCTCAACGTCTCCAGTTCCACCTCCAAACTTGTATTTTTCCACAGGCTGCATAACACACCAAAGATACAATTTCTATGGCAGAACATAAACAGTGTGTGCCACATGCCTGTGGGGAACTGTAATTCAGATATTGTCTTCAAGGGTAATTACAACCTCCTCTGGAAATAGGAAGTCTTGAAATAGTGCCACAGTGGTGTGCCCCTGTCCCTGCTGAGCCCAGGGTGGTGACCAGGGACTCCTCAGGGCAGGAGAAGGGACTGAGGGTGGAGAGGCAGAGGGAGCCATCAATCTTCGGACAATCTCAGGCCTCTGCCAGAGAAAATGGACACCCAGCTGCAGCAACAGGATAGAGTTCACTGTCGGGAAAACATCTCTTAACATCGAGGGCCGTTTTTAGGCCACAGCACGGGCGTGTTTCCTTTGCCCAGGAATGGAGGGAAAGCCTGACTGGGACAAAGGCAGGATATAGGTAAGAAGAGTCTTCTACTTGTGTTCTGTGGCTAAGTGAGGCTGGGAATAGGGTGGGAGACACTTTCTGAATAAGGGAGACAGAGAGACCATCAAGTCTTGAAGACCTACTCTGTGGCAGGCATTGTGCTGGACACTTTACACCCAGTCTCATTCAGTCTGTCCCCATTTTATAGATCTGAAAGCTGAGTCTCAGAGACGTGAAATGCTATGTCCAAGAACACAAAGTTGCTACAAGGCAGAGCAGGGATCAAGATCTTTTAGACTCCAAAGCCCATGGGTGTGTCTAGAAGAAGGCAACAAGCAAGGTGAAGTGTCTACAGCAAAGAGAAAAGAGAGGATGCTCTCCAGAAGAGAGAAAACAGTTCCACCTAAAAACTTTGCAGGCCAGTCACAGGAAAAAAAACAAACATGACTTATTCTGCATATCTCCGAGGCCAGAACCAGGCCAGGGAGTGGGTGTTATCAGGAGATAGATTTCAGTTTGGCATAAGAAAGAACTTTCTAACAGACAGAATTGACCCCTCTGGAACAAATGGGGTGTGTGGAGAGAGAGGGAGCGCCTCGTCCTTGTAAACATGTAAGCACAGCCTGGATGCTCACCATCAGAACTTCTGCAGAAAGGGTAGCCTGGTTCCTATGTAGTCTCTTTAAGCTTGAGGTTCTCTGGGGGTAGCTGGAGCGCCCTAGCTAGGGTGGCCCTGGTGTACAGGGTCTGTTTGGGCAGGGGAGACTTAGTCACTAATGGAGGGGCTCTAGGTCCCACTTTCTCTCTTCCTCGGCCCTCCTGGAGCCTCCAGACATCCTCATCTCATTTGCTGTTCTCTTGACAGAGCTACTGGCTGGGGGAGAGAGGGATCAGGATGCCCTGAGCCCCGCCTGCATGCTGAATGGCAGCGAGTTAACCCGCTGACCCTTAATCAGAGGCTCAGAGCACAGAGCCTGGATGGATGCAGCTCTTTCTCCAGCTCCAATTACTCTGCAGGAAGTTCATCTGGTGGCAAGAGGAGAAGGAGCTGGTGACAGAGACAGCAAGGACAGAATGGTCCTAGGCGAGACCACAGCCATGGCCTCAGGCCTGGGCTGAAGGAGAGAGGAGAGGGTCTTCTCTTTCTCCGTCCCCTCCCCTACTGGGCGCCCTCCACTCCAGCCCAGGCTCACCGAGCTTTGGCCACCTGGGAGGTCCCTCAGGTTGGGAGAGGCCTGGTGCTGGGACAAGGGAGAGAGAGGTATTAAGGAGCAACAGTCCAGGCTCTGGTGGTATTGGGGAAATGACCCATTGAGGTTATAAAGACGGCTCCACAAGCACATACACCCCATTCTGGTGGATGGGGTGGCACACAGGGCCATCTTAAGATTATGGAGGAGGCTCCTGTCTATCTGGGGACCCCTCCAACTCTGCCTTCCACCTAACCACATCACCCTCTGTCCCCTCAGGGAGCAGCCAGCCCTAAAAGTGGAAGGGTAGCATGGATAGAACATCCCACACTCAACCCCCAAGATTCTTCCTACCTTTGGGATTGAATTGGGCATATTGCCTCATAAAGGCATGTCCAGGAGAGGGGGTCTAGAAGCCCTGCCATCCCCCTTCCTTTGCCCCTGGAATTTCTCCTTGGGGCTTCTGCAGAGGTTCTGGGGGGTGTGGGATGCCCTACCCTGGAGGAACTCTCCATCTGATGGGGAGACAGAGTTCTAAGGTCAAGAACCCAGTCTAAGGGAGAAAGACAAACATGCAGAGATGGACTTGCACAGGCTCACACAGCAAAAGGGTGTCCAGTTCTCACATGTCGGTGCTGAGAAGAGCAGTGTTTATGCAGAAGGAAGGACCTAAGTCAACCCCGAGGAGGAGGTAAGCTCAGAGTGACTTTACTTCCTCCAGACACTGCCTCAGAAGGCGTTTTCTTGGGAGTATAGGAGCGCCCGTCTGTACAGCTGTGGGAGCCCAGAAAGAGCAGCTTATTCATTTAATCCTTAAGCAAATTTACAAAATTGTCAGTGGATTTGCAGGAAGCCAAGAAAAGTGGCTTCTGGAGGAGCGGGCAGTGCTGTAGGGAGTGAACAGGGAGGGAGGAAGCCCCTGCCTGCACCTCCTGGCAGAGCCCTCTCTGCATCCCCTCTCAGTCTCTTCTCTAGAAGCAGAACCTGAAAACTGGTCCAGGAGGACTTCAGCCACATTGGCCACTAATACAAATAACTCCAGGATACTGAAAAGGTACTTCCAGCATACCAAACACTGAGAACACATTAACGCATTTCTTTTTTTTTTTTTTACATTTTCCCAGCTTTATTGATGTATAATTGACAAATAAAACAGATCATTTCATCTTCATAAATGAAGCGCTGCTATTATCATCCCCATTTTACAAATGGCAAAACTGAGCCACTGAGCGCTTAAGCCACTTATAGCCCAAGGTCACACAGCTCTCAAGAGACAGGACGGAATCTGAGCCCGGCTGTCAGCACCGGAAGTTGGCATTCTTAACCTCTCTGCTATTCCACATCCTTGTCTCTTAGCTCTCTTTCTTTTCCTTCTGGCTTCTTTCAACAGGGGGAGAGACCAAGGAGACCCAGGTTCCTTCTCCCTTCCCCATGGGATTGTGGACCAACTACCTCTCATGCTATCCCCAAGGGCAATGCCCAGTGTCATTCTGGCCATACCCCCAGCCTAAAGGCACTTCTGCCAGTCAGTGCCAGGGTAAACATCTCCTTTACACCTTTCCCATCCTCCTCACCTACCCTCACATCTGCCTCTCCCCACCCCATCCCAAGTGATGGAATAGGTGAGGATCCGTGCTTCCCTTCAAGGCAGGAACCTCTTGAGAGCTCGGACGTGCAGTCCGAGCCTTCCCACAGGCCGTCTCAGGCCCTCTCCTGGATGGCATCCCAGGCCTTCTAGTCTTACAGTGACTCCCCTGCTTGTGCAGTGAGGCCAGTGTCCAGTAGCCTTCTGGTTTGAGAGAAGGCCTCTGTGAGCCAGCCCAAGGCAGCCCTGGCTGACTGAATCTCAGTTCCCATGAAGGCCCAGGCCAGTTAACCTGTTTGGAGAGTTCACTGATGAGCCAATAAAAAATAAGAAAACTGCTGACCGATTGGCAACCCCACCCAGGCCACATCCCTGGTCCAGCTCCAGCGCCTCGTCCATCAGATCCCTCATTAGCATCTTAATGTGAGAAGCATATGCAATGAGGCATCAGAGCAAATCCCCAGCATTTAAATTCATTAACAGTCGCTGGAAGTCTTCAGTGCGGAGGTGGAATTATCACTAAACTGCTTTTAACTTACCAGCTGTGCACTAAACGCTGGCTCTAGGGTTGGGGGAGGGAGGAGGGCAGGCTGGAAGATCGCTGCTGTCTGGGGGCCCAAGCTCCAACCCAGGGATGCTGAGACTCCTGGCTGGAGGGCTATGTTTTCTAGATTCTGTTCAACATCCTAATGATGAGTGAAAAATTCAATCAACCAGCTGGCTTGTCCACTTAGGAACAAACAGCCTTCTCAACTGATATTGATGTGGCTGCGTGGTTCAGGTTAAGCTTTGTGACCCTGCGTCTCTCTGCTCAGCATCTGATGGATGACAGAGGAAATGGCTCTCCTCTCCCGGGCGTGGCCTCCCTCTGCCTGGCCAGACCCTGCACATGCATCAGGCGCCCCCTCCAGGAAGCATTTCTGACTCTCCTCTCCCAGAAGAGGTCCATAATGGGGCCGTGGCCTTACTGAGATCTATGTGCCTGAGAATCCTGGCGGGCTCTGAGATTCATGTGTGTCCCAGAGCCCAGCCAGCACCTGGCACAAAAGATATGTTCCACTAAGATTCACAGAATGAATTAATTGATCGATTAAATGTTCCTCTTTGCCTGCAGTGTCAATCACAGTGCCTGACTCATTACAGTTTCTAAATAAATATTTGCTGAATAAATGTTGAACGATAGATAAGTGGTTGCTGCAGGGATGGGGTGAAGGTAGGAGGTTAGGATTCAGGAATTCAATGCTTTATTCACCAAATATTAATTGAGTAACTAATCTGAATGATGGTTAATATTTATATTAGGCTTCCTGTCTGCAAAGCACAAGTTAACTCATTTAATATTTATAACAACCCTACGCATAGAATTTTAATACTATCCTCATTTCATAGATGTGGAAACTGAGGCACAGAAAATCTAAGCGTCTTGCCCAAGGCTACATGGCCAATGAGTAAATAAGATGGGGATTTGAACCTGGGGATCTAGCTCAGGGCAGTGCTGTCAAATGGAAGTATAATATGAGCCATGTGTGTAATTTTAAATTTTCTAAAATCCCATTCTAAAAAGTAAAAAATATGAGATTAATTTTAATAAGACATATTACTTAACCCAATATGTACAAATTATTATCATTTCAACAATCAGTATAAAAAAGTATTGAGATAGTTTGCATTCTTGTTTTCATAGTAAGCTTTCAAAATCCAATATGTATTTTACAATTACAGCACTTCTCAGTGTGGACTCAACCCCACAAGGGCTCGATGGCCACGCGTGGTGAGAGGCTACTGTATTGGATGGCATGCGGCACAAGTCTGGATTCTTAACCGCTGTGCTCTATTGCCTCTGCCCACCATGTGTGTGCACAAAGCCAGACGTTGAAGGCACAAAGATGAATCAGGCGCAATCCCTTCAGGGAACACACAGTTTGTTCAGAAAGACACACAGGACTTGACAACACAATGTGATAGGTGTTGGTACGATAAGATGTGGTAAACCATGGTAAGAGTATGGTGCTATAGAGCATACAGAAGGAGCCTCAGGGGAGGGCGCCTTCAGGCAGTAAAGGAAAGCTTTCAGAAATCAGACCATGGTGAAGGTTAGCCTGGTAAAGAGGCAGGGAACAGCACATGCAAAGGTCTAGTGGTGGAAAGCGGACCGCAAATTCATGAGACCGCAGGCAGTTCCTTCATAACAGCGGAGTCAGGAGTCTGAGGTGCGTGGTGAGTGTTTAAAGCTGAGGCTGGAGACATGGGCAGAGGTCAGACACACCAGGTTGCATGTAGGCCACACCTGGACTTGGCCTTGAGGAACATAGAGACAAACTGAAGAACACTAAGTGAGGAGGTGATAGAAGCAGATGTACATTTCAGTAGTAAGGCTAGAGGGGCTAATATTGGAGATAGGAGGCTGTGGCCAAGGTCTGGGTGATGGAGCAGAGGCCATGAGATGGGGTGGAGAGGAGATGAGGGAGTAAAAGCAACAGGACTTGGTGACTTGCGTGATGAAGACTGAGCAGAAAATGTGACCCCTGGTTTCTAATGGGGCAACTGGATAAACGGTGGAGCCATGCTTTGAGGAGAAGAAGCGCAGAAGGGTAAAGAACAGGTTTAGGAAAAAGAATGCCTAGTTTGGGTGGGCCTTCGTATATAGCTCTGGAGAGAAGGTGAGCTGGAGATACAGATGGGAGACTTCAATGGATAGGTGGTCGCTGTGGAAGTCTCTGGACACTGACCTTTTTGGAAGACAAGGCACACAAAAATGTGGCCACATGTTCTCCTATGATTACCTGCATTTAGGTGAAAGGAAAAAATATGTCCGGAGGATTTGGAGCCAAGGAGACCACATTACTAAGAGAATAACAAGTCATCTTTATTATCTCATTTGATCTGTGTTAACAGCATTGGGTAGCAGACAATTGAGGACCAGAGAGGTTAAGGGATTTGTCGTAAGACACACAGCCAGTAGTGGTCAAGCCAAAGCAAGAATCCAGTCTTCCAGTTCTAACTCCAGTGTCCTTTCACCCATCCATCTGTTCAGGAGCTACTTATTGAGTACCTACTACATGTAATGCACTAGACACTGATGATGTATGGCTGAGTTACAGCGTGCTACGTCAAGGATCTAAAGATGAGAAAGGGCCTGGCAGAAGGGAGGGGTAATAGTAGGAATGAGACCCGGTGGTGGCAGTGAGGCCTCTAAGGCAGTTAGCAGACGGCTCACGTGAGCAGTGAATCCAGGCTGGGGAGAGGTAGGGCAGTGGTGAGATGAAGGGTTTGAGTTTTCTGCACAGCCCTGACCTAATAGAGACAGACGCTTCGTCTTTCCACACCATGAATGACTCCAACTGGCCTCAGTGCCAGCAGAAGGGCCTGAGAGGACACAAAGAAGTCCTGCTAAAATAAGCAGGCCCTCCCGTGCTCTGTTCTGCCGTGCACCTCTCCCCACGGCTCACCCTGCCCTAGGATGAAGGCGGCAAGAGTAAGGAAGGTCCTGTAACTCCAGCTCATAAGTGGGAGGCCTGGGCTAGAGAGCTCACTCAGCCATGGATGGCACACCTGTGGCCTTGCCTCCATGTCCTCCTTGGTGCGGCGGGGACACTGGACTGGATCCGTCCTCCTTTGTCACAGCTGAGCCTTAGAGTCACCTCACAGCGTATCAACCACACATGTGCCTGGGCTCCAGCTTGGAGAATCTGTCGTCCAGGAAAGGGGTCACGCAGGCTTGGGAAGCTGTGCAACCTCCAAAGAATGCTGTGACTCTGACCTTCACAGAGCTTATGGGACACTCCTGGCGCAGAAGAGGTGGCTAAGAGGCTGTCATCCAAGTCTCGGGATCCAGTCTTCCTCACCCTCCCACCTTGTCATCACAGCGCCGATTTGCACACGAGAAAGCTCAGGAGCACGCCTGGCCATGCTCAAGGGCAAAGCCACCCCCCCCTACAGTGAGCCCATTTTCAATGGACCAGATGACCTTCCAGGTTTGCCAGGTTTAGTAAATAAAAACACAGATGCCTATTTAAATTGGAATTGCGTAAACAATAAATAACTTTTTAGTAGAAGTACATACCATTCGATGTGAGCCCAATGATCAGGTGAAAGGGTCTCCAGCCTCTGGGCTTCAGAAAGAAGGAGGGGCCCTCCCCTGGAATTCTCTCTTGCTGCCTCTGAGAGGTGTCAGGAAGAGGCTATTTCAGATTAAAATACGTGGCAATTCTCTGCAGAGGAGGATCGGGTCATGAGCTTCAAGCAACCTACAGCACCAGCATCTAGTGACCCAGCCAATGGCAATCACCTCAAACTGCTCTATCACCCCCAAAACACCAGCCCCGGGCTCCATAGCCTGCAGCGGCAGAGCAGGACTCTCTATTCTTCAGAGAGGAAGGGGCTAGTGGAGAGATCAGCTGGTTAGAACGAGGCCGCCAAGAGGTGCTGGGGGACCTGCTCCAGCTGGCAGACCCAGGCCCAGGAGCCCTGGGCATAGGAGGAGTCCCTCAGGGACTCCAGCCTTGGCTGGTCCCCATTGCCAGAATGATGGGCCATAGAGCAGGACCCTGACCCAGTCCAGGCCCAGGCCTGAGAAGAAGCTCAAGAACATCATCCACATGTAATTGCATAAATCCCTCCCATCCCACAGCCCCTCCCTAAACAAACACACACGAACACATGTACTAATATTCCCAGCATGGCTGGGAAACATGCTCTCCGAAGTCCCAAGACAAACACCTCACTGGAGACTGAAGATGATAAGCAATGAGGCTTCCAGCCCCTCCCGCATCCCCCAAAGCTATCACCTCAGAGACGTCAGCTAATTCACTGTGGGGTAATGAGGGCCCTATACTCCCAAAAGGCAGACACTGCCGTTCTGGGACATTAGCTTCCTATTAGGAGTCACTTTCGCTGCAAACACAAACAGCCAGGGAGAAGGACTGACAGAATACAGGCTGGCCTGGGGTAGGGAAAGAAGCAATATCCCTCCAGAGCCCTTTATTAATTCTCTAATTAATTCACTCCACGTGCTGCAAGGAGCCCAAGAAAAAGGCAAAGGATGCAGGAAGATTTGAGATTGAAGAAAAAGTCACAGACTAGAGAAATGTGAGTGCAGGGAGAACACCTGAATTGTGCAGATGGGGAAACGAAGGCCCATTGAGGGGAAAGGAGCTGCCCAAAGTCCAGATGTGGTGGGAGTCGGGGAGCCCCTCCTGATTTCGCTTCTCTTAAGCCAGGAGTCCTGTTGGTCCCTTATCTGGCTAAAGAGCTTACCCTGAGGGAAGGTTGGGAGTGGAGGAACAGGACCTGAGCCAGGTGGCCTTGGGGAAGGATGGGGCTGGCAGGAGCAGGAGGGTGGGGCCTCTCCTTAACTGGAAAGGCTGTGAGGTGGCCTCCCCTGGAAGCCAAACAAATGTTTCCCTCTGTTGAAACACTGAAGGCTATGGACGGAACAGCGAGCTGGCAGCTGCTGACAGCCCGGCCCCCACAGGTACATGCAGAAGCAGGTGTTCCATGGGGGCAGGTGTGAGTCTTCCCAGGACCCACTCTGCCACGCTCCTGCCAGCCAGGAGCACGGTCAGCATGCTCATCTTTGGGCATGTACTCCAAAAAGTCCACACAGGACATCCATGCCCATAGAAACACGCACGCACACACATACACACACAGAGCAGTGGAGGCACAGGGAGTGAGGGCGGTGAAGACCTGAAGTAATGACATGGCCCCCCAGCAGCTCCAAGTACTGCCACCTGGTCCCTGGCCCTGACCAACCAGAGATGAGGCCCAACCAAGAATTTTTCCAAGCCGGACTAGGTGTTAGGTTTGTCAACCCTTTTTAAAACAAATATTTTAGAATGCCATCTTGACATAAAATGGAATTCATAGAGAATATAATCTACTTCCATGTGTACTTTTAAATGCCTTAATCGTAATATAAAGGGGAAATAAATGGGGGGAAGGTTATAATAGAACAATAAGTATTCCAGTATGTGAATGCGTGAGTGCAACCACCCATGAAGACACACCAAAGGAGTCAAAATGCGTGTACCTGGAGCGTCATGAGCACAAGACCCCCAAATGCTGACAGACAGGCAGGTTCTTTTCGGAACTGAGACACCGTGAGCCGCGTTGCCATCAATGTTGCGATTTTGCAACTAGTAAACAGTTCTTGGTAAAACGCTCATCGAAACAAAGTCCAGTCTTCTTTCAATTTGCTTGGTGGTTACTCTCCTGGGGAAAAAAAGTACACACACACACACACACACACACACCACACACACACACATATTAATATATTAAAAACATAAGTAACACAGTTAAGTTCTAGCCTTGGACATATATATACACAGGTGTTTCGCCTCCATGATGCCTGGCAGGACAGGTCATATCTTTAGTCCTGCCCACTAAATGCCAGGGTGCCCTCAAATCATGGGGGTGGTCCAAAACACCCCCTAAAGCAGGGGTCCCCAACCTCTGGGCCGTGGGCCGGTACCTGTCCGCAGCTGGGTAGGAACCAGGCCACACAGCAGGAGGTGAGTGGCAGGCTAGCAAGTGAAGCTTCATCTGTGTTTGCAGCCGCTCCCCAGTGCTAGCGTCACTGCCTCAGCTCCACCTCAGGTCATCGGGCATTAGATTTTCACAGGAGCACCGTCCCCGGTGCCGAAAAGGTTGAGGGCTGCTGCCCTAGGGTGTAGTACTGGCCTCACTGAGAACAACCCCCTCGGGCCTTCTCTGAGGCTCAGTGTCCAAGTGCAATTGCCCACCTCAGTGGAACTGAGGTGAAGGACACTGGGGACAAAGAATGGGATAGTAATTTGAAAAACAGCAGAGTATATGACCCCGGAAAGGTGAAGTCATTGCCACAGAGGCCAATGCGGCAGCCACGGCTTGAGCATGGAAGTGTGTAAAGGAGAGTCGTCCAAGCCGGGCATTTGGCACACACTATCTGTGAGGCAGGTCTTGGGGTCCTCTTTGCACAGAGTGGGGGACTAAAGCTCTAGGCGGTTAATTACTTGAATTCAAGTTTATCCAAGACCAAAGCTCTTCTCTTTCTAAGACCCCTCTTGCCCTCAGGAAAGGCTCAGGAGAGGAGCGAGTATTTACATTAATGATCATGCAATTCAAGTTCAAAGGCAGACAGCTTTCCGGCAGGCAGAGATGAAAGGCGGAGGGCATCCCAGGTGAGGAAACGGTGCGATTAACGACATGGAAAGTGCATTCAAGTAGCATGAGTCCTGAGTTTGCCGGGGAAATGGACTATGTGTAGCTGTGATGAAAGATAACTCTGGAAAAATGGGTTTTCCAGAGAATAGATGGTCTTGGATGTTCAAGTAAGGAGTTTGGTCTTGACTTGGCAGAGACTAGGGAGCCACTGAAAGTTCTTGATCAGGGGGTGAGGTGCCCAGATCTGCCTTTATGCAAGGCCCTGATCTGAGCTCCATAGGCTTTTTGTCAGTCCCCCAAACAAGGCTCAGCTCAGTTCCTACCTTTAAGCCAGGCCTCTTCCTGGGGTCGGTGCTGTCGAGGAATTCCTCCCAGACTCCTCAAGCAGTTTTCAAGCCATAATTAATTGTACAGTAACGAGGATCTAATTGCCTTCTTCCTGCCAGCACACCAGAGATGATGGGCTGTACCTGAAAGAAGGTATATTCAGGGAAAAAAAAAACACAACAAGTTAATTAACACCCTGAATAAAGAGGCTGCTAATTGCACTGTTTCTGTGATTCGGGAAGACACTTGTTAGGAATGGGAGTTTCTGCCTTGGGCTTGCAGGAAAAAACAGGGATCTTGGGGTAAGAGGCCCTGTCTCCCCTCCTCCCCAACAAAAGAATGGCAATAACAGCCATCCTGGCTGCACGATGAAGTTTGCATTTCTCTCTGAGAGAGCCAAGAACCCAGGAATCTTCTTGTCCCTGTGTTACAGATGGACAGACTAGAAACCAAAAAGGACACGATGACTTAGAGGCGTGGCAGCTTGGGCCCCTTTCCACAGTGTTCCCGTCTGCCATAAATCTGACCAGGAGGGAGGAAAAGACAGGGTTGGATTCTTTCCCAAAGTTCTCTCTGCTCATGAAGAAGGAAGTGTGTGAATTGTTGGGGAAGGCCCTAGGCTCCAGTGGAGAGTGAGGAAAACCTCCCAGGGGACCAGCGTCCTTACCTGGGGCTCCCACTCATCCTCTGGGGTCTGCCCTCCTCACTAGGGAACCTAAAGAGGGGCAACTGGGCCTCTGCTAGTCCCAGCCTGGCCCTCCTTGGGACATGTGACCCTCAGACCACCCTCTAACAGCCAGTCTACAGCAAGTCCCTGAATCGAGGGGGGCTCTGATTGCTCCTCGAACATTCAGTCTAGATATGAGATACTGAGGAGCCAGCAGTTAATATTTCACACTTGGTGAGACAGCAGTTTCTGCCACAACTGCTCACCTCTGCCATTGCAGAGGGAACACAGCCATGGACAATGCAGAAGCAAACCAGGATGGCTGTGTTCCAATAAAACTTTATGCACAAAAATAGGTGGTGGGCTGATTTGTCCACAGGTCATGGCTTTCCACCCCGCAGCCCCACTCCCGGTCTGGCGAAAACTCCCTGAGGGCAGCAGCAGGCGCCGGCCTTCGTTCTGTCCTCCTGTCCCTGGCAAAGGTAGGTACCTATGAGAGGCCTGTTCTGTAAGAGACACAGGACACAAATAAAAATAGACTCGCCAGTGAACATGTGGGAGGAAGGGTGAGGATGTGAATCTTAGCACAGTTCCCGGTATGTGGTATCAAATCTTCTTCCTGACTTGGCATTAGAACAGCACAGGAGGGACTGCTGTGCTTTGCAACTTGCCACAGAGTCCTCATGGACCTTAGATCCAGAAATCCCCCTGCTCCTCCCAAGTCACCTCCCCCAACACCTTCCATGGTTTACTGTCCAGGTGAAGCGACCAAACCCGCTAGCCTAGAAGCTTCTTGGACTGGGGTGCTGGGCTCCATCTCCTAGTGAGTGGGCTGTCCCTGGGAGGCTCTCCCACAAGTTTCTCCCCCAGGCAGATAATCCTATGGCAGGGCCAGGGGGGAGAGGCACCAGCAGGGTAGGCATTCTGGGAAAATACGCAGACATGATGAATGAGGGGAAAGCCTAAGCAGCTGGACCCAGCAGGGTTTGGCTGAAGGCCTGCAGCTAAGACAGGAGGGACAGGCAAGTCACAAGTGGCAGAGGCATGCTCCAAGGATGGGCTCAGGACTCCCAGGAGGCTGGAGAGAGTTCCAAGGGATCACAATTACAAAAGCTAACAGTTTCTGGAAAGGCTCCAGGACAAGGAGGAAGTATGGTTGGAATGCAGATAAAAGGGTGGAATTGAAGTTGGCAATGGGAGAGAATCCAGCACAGACTGCCTTCACGCTGGCTGGGCCCCATCAGTCTCTGACTCCAACTGCCCTGGGCCCAGAGGCTTTACAAGGGGTCATGGAGCCAGGAGAAAGGGAGGTCAACAGGAGGGTAAGCAGGGTCAGCCCAGCCTGGGGCCATGAGGAACAGAATTCAGAAAAGTCCAGGGTTGGGCTACCCCAAGGAAGATAAGGCACTTCCCAGGCACCTTGCAGGACCTCGCCTAATCTATCCTCAGAAGGAGGAGAGGAAGCAGCCATAAGTTGGGTTGTGTACATCCTGTTGTGCATGAGAGGCTGAGGAAGTCACAATAGACTGAGGAAGGCACAAGGTCCTTGAAAAATATTACCAATATGAGATGCTCCAGCAGGCCAGGCACTGTTACAGTATTTTACATGCATTATCTCATTCAACTCTCTGGAACAACTTTATAAGGTGG
This sequence comes from Eonycteris spelaea, assembly GCA_003508835.1. Classification (NCBI taxonomy): domain Eukaryota; kingdom Metazoa; phylum Chordata; class Mammalia; order Chiroptera; family Pteropodidae; genus Eonycteris; species Eonycteris spelaea. Next base: position 339,367 of record PUFA01000160.1, on the reverse strand, counting down.
GAATTTTTATGCCCATTTTATAGATGGGAAACTGAGGTTGCAGGATATTAAAGTTGTCTGCTCAGATCCCGCAAAGCCAATAAGTGTCAAGGTTGGATTCAAATCCAGTTCTGTCTGTCCAAACATCTCCCATATGCCAGGGATGAAACACTTAATGACCAGCACAGCATGCATGTCAACTATGGATGCCAAGTGTAAACACCTAGTGCAGTTGAACAAGTGGGCACCAGGCAAGCACAGTCTGGGATGACCAGCTGCATCTCCCTAGCACCCAGCACAAGCCCCACCCCACGCACAATCCATCTGAAATGCAAACAGCAATCATCTTGGCATTGTCCTCACTGCTGAGGAAAGGAGCTCAAATCCCAATAGTCTGAGATCCCAGTGTCCACCAATCAAACCAGCCCGAAGGCATGGGGCCTGGTATGACACCCAGCACAGATTATCTCACCAAACTTCACTTTACAGCAAAAAAAGCCCTAAGTCCAGAGAGGGAAACTGACTTGCCCAAGGTCACACAGCAAGTTGAGGGCAGACCCCAATCCCAAGAAACAGAAGTCTTCATCCCCAGTGCATGGTTCCCTCCCTGCACACACTGGTCGTAGTGCTACAACGCGGGTCTGCCCTCAGGAAAAGCCGTCTGCAGTGTAGAAAACAAGCTGCAAAACTGTTTGTGTCCTTTGACCTCGTAACTCTACTTATGAGGATCAACACTTGGAAAATCATGCAAAGAAAAGAGGGAAAAAGTAGTTTGACAAAGATGTTCATAGTAACACGTTTGCAAGATTGAAAATTTGGCCACCATTCAAATGCCTAACAATAGCGGTAAGCAAACTGTAGTCATATTAATGTGCTGTAGTTATTAAAAATATGACAGCTCTGTAGACTAAGCGGATACAATAGAAACATTCATGTAAAATACTGTTAAGTGGGAAAAGCAGAAAACGTCTTCACGATGGTTACAGCCAAGCAAAACAAGTGGCTATGTTAACAAAGCCTGGAGGAGATGAGGACAGGTGAAAATGGATTTTGTTCCATTGGGGTGGGGGTTTTTTACCCTCAGAGTTATTCAGTGTCAAAAAATACTTTTGAACTTTTTTAAGTTATCCAACAGTAATGGAGGAGAATTCATGATCAGAGAACAATATTGCATTCAAATCCACCAAGCAGAGTCCTGAATCCCACTCAGCTCCTCTTCCACACGCACATCCAGCTCCCCTGAGACATGAGTGCAGAGCAGCATCTGCCTCCCTCAAACCATCCTTTCAGAAGGGTGCTTTGGTGACGTGTGACGTCAGGAAATTCTTCCACATGTCTACCCATCTCCCCGAGACTGGCAGAAGTGAGAATAGGCTCTGTGGAGGTATCTCAGCCATGAATCCTAACAGAAAAGGTACCGAAGGTAAGAGAGAAGTAGGGAAAACACAGATAGCAACAAAGAGAAAGTGAGGCAGAGAAACTGGGAAGGAGATGGTGAATACGCTTTATGGGAGGGCATTTAGGGAAAATTAGAAGTGTAGTTGGTTCCAGGCCCAAGAGGAATTACGAAAATCTTTCTGTGCGGAGGGAGCTGGTGTAATCAGAGATACGGAACCTGCAGAACCAAGCAAAGGCACCACGGGTGCAGTGGAATTGGAGGACTGGTGACCCGGTTGCGCTGAGTGAGGAACAGAAAAGAACAGGGGCAGAGGACGGAGGGACGCTCTGGAGGAGAAACAGGCCCATCTCCTCCAACCTCCTCAGCTCCATCCTCCCAACTTAAGCAGTCCAAAATTTTTGGCTGTGAGCCTGGCAGGATCATATCAAGGGCTTCTGGTCACACCACCACCAAAACCTCCATGGCAAACTGAGGAGGACCCATGCATGGCCTTAAGCAGAGGAGGGAGCAATAATCCCTAGGAACCCGTCACTCAGGAGTAGCCTATGATGTCAGTATCGTGATCTCTAGTTTACAGATGAAGACAATGAGACTCGAGAAGGCTGTCTGACTTGTGCAAGGTCACACTGGTCAAGGATAGAGCCACTACTTGATCCCAAAGTGTATTTTCTACAATACCACATTCCAAGAAAGGAAATAGCCTTACCAGGGATAACCAGGGTCCTTGGGAAACTGTGATACGTACCACTTCTTCAGGTCTTTATGCCATTTGGACGAGGATAAATATGGCCAGAATAACAATCTAGAGTGTCACCATAAAGGACAGCAGAAAGTAGACAAGTTGTAGGGAAAAAAGAAACTTTTGTAGAGGAGCTCTTGAAGTAGCTGTCTGAACTCACCTCTGGTTATGGTTACAGCTTGGGTCCTCATCATTCTTAGAAAGAGAGGGACACACGCACCACGTGCGTGGTTGTAGGATCCTGTCAGGCTGCTTTGGGACTGACTGTTCAGAAAGAAGGGTGTGTCATCTGAAATACAAGGCCCAATATCTTGGACAAGCCAACGAAGCTCACTGTGCTGAGGTGGGCCGATGTCATCTGACCGGGTCGCAGCTGATTGAAACAAGTGTGGGTTCCTCAGAGGTGGCCAACTGGAAAAGCCTTCCCCCAAAAGGGCTTGACTGGGCTAGGCAGAGTCTCTTTGCAGAATTTGAATTAGAAAACACAGAAGAAAGTCGGTAACACCATGAAGCTGCCAGGGACCAGGAGTGACCTAAAGTTACAAGGAAGTAGAAACTAAGAGGCATTCAGATGTTGAAAAAAGGAGGAGGAAGCTGATGACGGCAGGAGAAGCAGAGAGACCCAGAGGAAAGCCACCACATGGGGCAGGCACAGCTGAGCCACATTCATAATGTCTCTCTAGAGGAACACCTCAGCAACGCTCAGTGATGCTGTGGAAACAAGAAAACCAGATCCCGGAGTCACCTTGGATCCCAATTTTTTCCCCAGATCTAATGACTGTGATGCCTGAATCCTAGACTTCCCATAGGATTCCTGTCGACTCTATTATTGTAGCCTTACGATCTGTTCCATTCGTTGAAGGAACTCAAGTGAACATCTCTATTCCTTGTAGTTCAAAGGTCTGGGTTAGATGCCCTTCTAAATGTTCCCACAGGACCTGCAACTTCTCATCATAGCCCATTTGTCTGTCTCTCCCTCTAGACTCTAAACTCCCTGAGATGCTGACCCATTCACCACTTAATCCCCAGAATTTAACAGTAGTGGACACAAAGCAAAGAGAAGGAGGCGAGGAGAGGAGAGGAGAGAGAGGAGTGGCATAGGCAAATTTGTGTTGCTAGACAACCAGTCAAGCATGGGGTCATGAGGACCAAGGGCTGAAGTTGACCTCCATCCTCTTCAAGCCAACTGCACCCAAGAGCCAAAGCTAGCCATGCAAGCTGAGTTTCCCACAGGGCACTACTAGCATATTGAGAGGGATGCTCTTCATTGATTGGGATGTCCTGCACATTGCAAGGTATTTAGCATCTCTGGCCTCCTCCTGATAAATACCAGACATGGCTCCCAGTCATGACGAAAATGCAAAACACCCTACACATTGCCATTTGGATACCCTTCTGGGCATTCTGTCCTCTGACCATGTCTTTCTCCCTTAGAAAATCTTCTAATGGTGCTACGTTTCTTACAGAATAGTTATAATAATTATGGCTAACTTACGAAGAGTACCTTCTCTGTGACAGGCACTGCTCTAAGCACGTTCATAGGAATTAAGTCATTTGATCCTTATAGTAACTTTTACTGTAAGGTTGGTACTGCTGCTATGTCCATTTTACACATGAGTAAAATGAGGCTCGGAGAAGTCCAAACAACACATTCCATAGCACAGTCCCTAAGTGGCAGAGCTGGGATTCAAACCTATATGAGTGTGGCTACAGAGCCTACACCCTTAACCACCACCAAGGCTGCTTGCTGCCCACTTTCCCAAGCTTACCTCCTCACTCCTCACTCCTCACCGCCTATATCCTACATGTGAGTTTGAGCCCATGCGCACACACACCGGCATGTTGGATCACTCACTTCTGCCAGAACATGTTAGCATTTGCTCTGCGAAAGCCCCTCCTGAAATGTCCTTCCCTCACTCACCAACTGTTAGGACTTTCCCATCTACAGAAGTTCCTACCTCAATAGCACTTTCTCCATGAGACTTCCAAGCTCCTCCCGGGCAGAATAAACTATTCCATTCTCTCAACCTCCAGCAGCCTACAGCCATGTCCCTGTTAAGCATGTAATGCAGGCTGCCTGGAGCCCAGCTACTTGTGTTTTATAGATGGCTGGGCCAACTCTGAGCACCTGCAGTCTGTTCCCAGCATTTCCTGGTAGCCCAGCCTTTTTCCCTCAGCCCTCACCAGCTAGCTTGCTGGATCCTTTCGCTGCTCCAGCTGGCCAGGCCCTATGCAATCTCCCAATGTGCCTTTTCTAGGAATAGCTCTGACCACCGCCTCCCTTAGTCCTCTACCCTGGCATCCAGGACTCTCTGGGCCACCGCCAAATATGTGTCATTTAGCCGCAAGCCTTCCTACATCCAAGTTGGTGAGAAGCAGATGGGACCCAGGAGGTATCATGCCCTCATTCCGCCCTGATCCCAGCACACATTCTCTTAGCACAAGGCTAATGACCTTTCTCCTCCATACTCCTATCTAGGTCCACTCCCAGCCATTAATAATAGCAGCACCAAGTGGTCCGTTACTTAGTAATTTGCAATCATTAATTAGTGGAAATTGCAGATTGGGGCCATGAAGGAGATGGCATGATTAAGCTCATTTGGAAATCAAGTTAATCGAGTGAGAGAGAGGGGACGTTGCCTGGTCCAGAGCAAGAGCCCCTCCTGTACCTCCTGAGCCAGACTCTGGCCTTGGACCAAGGCTCAGATTTCCCATGGGCAGAACAGGAAGAAGACACCTGGAGATGTCTCAGTCTGGGTGAAACAGGAGAATCTACAAAAACATTGGGATAGGCATGAAAGACTCAAATGGACACGATGGCCACTCTCTAAATTGATATTTGTTCCTGAGTTTCTGACTGCCCCCCTGAACCCCTCGGTTCCTCCAACTGCCTCTCTGAATGATTCCAAATCCTTAGGCATTATTCGCCTTTGGGGATTGATTTTGCCGAAGGCATTTAAGAAGAAAGAATTAAACACTCTTCCCTACCCCATCCCCCTCTGGGGTAAAATGCTGAATAGACATCTCTTCTCCCAGAGCTGAAAGAAAGAGGCTGCTGCTTGCGCCTATATTTCTTCCCAAGGAGACATAATTATCTCCCCCACTTCCCTTTCCAGCGAGCAGTAAGATGACACAACCCCTGATATACAAGCAGCCGGCAGGCGCCCTGTGCTGGGTAAGGATGCATCTGAGAGCTGCCCCCCCCCCAGTCATTACCCCTCCCGCCTGACTCTGGGAGGAATCTCATTGAGAAAGGTAAAGCCAGAGGAGGCTGGCAGGTCCTGGGTAGGCTCCCAGCCTCTCCCACCCATCCCAGTCTAGCACGCAGGGCTTGAAGTTCCCTCCCCAGAGGGCAAGATAAGGACCCAGAGGTCTGCAGCCTCTGACTGCACCCCACCTCACCTCCCATTCCATCCACAATGAGAGACTGCATGTGTCATCCCTCCTTCATGCCTTTGCTCAGGCTGTGTTCGTGGCCTGGAAGGCCACTTAGTAACTTAAGTCAGCTGTTCCTTCAACATGTATTAAATCTCTACTGTTGGCACTACCAATAAAGCACTAAATAAGACGAGATTAACAAGCCCCTGACTAATAGATATAACAGGGGAAGACTGTCTCACCAGAAAGCAATTTAAATATAGTGTGGTGGATGCCGTGGTAGAGAGAAAGCTGCAAAGGGGCCTGTTGCACAGGGTTGGGTCCTGAAAGATAAAGAGGAGTTTAGCAGGTGGATAAGAAGGCTGGGAGATGGGTGTTTTAAGGAAAGGGACGTGCGATGCCTCAGAGTCATAAAGAACACAGACATTTGGGGACATGGGAGCAGTTTGTGATTGCTGCATTGCGAGGAGTAGGGGAGTAGTGGTGAGACATGGAACCTCGGGATCGCATCGTGCCAAGGAGTATGCAACGGGGCCACTGACAGCCATGAGCAAACACTTGCTCTGACGACTGAGTGAAAGATGGCTGCAGGGAGGAGGGAGGGTGAGACAAGCGATGGAGTGATGAGTTAAGTATTAAGGAGCCACGGGACCAGTACAAGTGAGAGGGGTTGAGGCTGGAACCAAGGCAGGGCAGTGAGCATGATGAAAAGGGGTGGACTTGAGAGACATCCAAGGTCAGTCAACATATCCACCAAAATCCTACCTAGTCTTCAAAGCCCAATTCAAATACCCCCTCCTCCATGCAGCTTCCCTGATTTCCTCCATGCCCACAACAATAATAATTCCTTCCTCTGTGTTCCCAGACTACTGACCTCTTGATCAAACTCAGAATCACAATCTGTCTTGTGTTAAAAGAGTCTAACTTGCCCCTATCACCCCTGAATACTCCCTGAAAGCAAGAATAATGTGCTGATTTTGTTTGTTGAGTCAAATTAAATTGAAATACGGAAGGCTGTCAGCGGGTACACGGCAATCATGAGAGCCGTCCACACATGGAGAGGCTGCTCTGTAAGGTAGGAAACTCTCCAGCACTGGGAATGCTCGAGCGGAAGACTGGCATTCCATTGTCTGGGGCCTTGCAGAGGGAACTCTTGAACTGAGCATGAGGTCACGAGGCACACCCTCTGAGCCCACACATTTTAGAAGGGTTTGTCTCCCTTTCTCCACAAAGGAAGAATCACCTACCCTCGACAGACTGCACAGCAAGTCCGCATCGGGTAGGGGATGAGTACCTGGCCTATGATTGCCCCAGGGTGAATTAAGGCTGTCTGGGAGCTTGGAGTCCCTTTTCTGGGGGCAGCATGATGTCTGTCGACTACCCTTCCTCTCTGCCAGGTCCTCAAGTGATGTGGCCTGAGCAGATATCATCCAGCATGACATGGAAGTTTTGCTGGCTCATAGATTTTAATCCTTCCTTTAGGAAAGGGAAAATATCTAGAGAAAGAGACAGGGAAGAGGCCAAAGTCCAGTGAACAGGGTTGGTACAACAGAGCTTAGATGCAATTACCCCTTCTTGTTCAACGAGTATCTATTTACTGAGCACCTACTGTGTACTAGGCCTTGGCATTTGTTCCCCATCTCCACCCACTCGTGGCAGCTACGATGCCTCTTACACTGACACTGAAAATTAAAAATGAGGATGGGGGAGAAACAAAATGTATCGAGGCCCACCGTATGTCAGGCGTTGTCCTAGATGCTTTGTAAATCAACACCTCTCAAACTTCAGTGTGCGTAACAGTCACGTGGGATTTTGCTAACTCGGATCCAGTGCAGTAGGTCTGAGTTGGGGCCTGAGATTCTGCATTCCTAACAAGCTCCTAGGTGATGCCAATGCTGTTAGACTGCAGACCATGCTTTGAGGAGCAAAGCTGAATCCCCACAGTAAAAACCCAGCAAACAAAAACCTGCCAAAGAGTGTGAGAGTCCATTTTACAGATGAGGAAGCTGAGGCTTAAAGAGGTAAAGAACTAAAAATGGAGTTGTCATCCCCCAGGGACTCTGGTGGGGAGACAGAACACATATGCTTAGAGAAACCATAGTCCAATGGAGGAAGGATATGCCCCATCTTCAGGGAGCCCCAAGTCCAATGAGGGAGATAGAGCTTTATCCTGGAGTATCCAGTAGGGTGAGGGGTATGAAACTCTGCCCGTGGGAGTTCCCCAGTCTTGGGGAGACAAAGTCCTCGCCTTGAGATCCCTGGCCTGTTGGTAAGGGCACAGCTCCTATCCTTCAGGAGCTGCCAGTTGGCTCAGAGGAGAAGAAAAGAACCAATGCCCGAACCATTTTTCCAGACCCCTGCTGCCTACATTGAAGAGAGAAGATGCAGGGGACAGAGGTTTGTGGGGAGCCCCTTCTCAAACCACCCTCAAAACCCAGCCTAGCTTCACTGAGCTCCTGGCCCCAACAGAGCTGGAGTGTGGCCCCCAAGAATGGGCGAGCCAGGCTATTAAACACTGTAAACACCTCACTTCAGTGCAGCCATTTGGCTCATAACTGCAACCCATCCATCCTCACCCCAGCCTTGCGACACCAAGCACTGATGATGCAATTAGGTGGCAGAAAGGGGGCTATAAATTGCAGCTGCAGCCATGCCTCTGCCAGGCTCAGCTGAGGAGCCCCCTCCTGCAGTCCTGAGTCCCAGGCTCCAGTGAGTGGTACGGATCCTGGAGCTGGGGACTCCCGCCTGCACAGAGGTTTCCCGAACAGGCTGGGCCCCTGAAAGCCTTTTGCCTGTTAGGGCTGCAGGAAACTATAAAGCTCTTTGAATAGCCCTACCCCATTGGAAATTTTGTGCCAGAAAATTCTGGGTTGCCTCTTCTGTGCTTTCTTAGTACCAACCTCTAACAGCTATCATACTATGTCCTAGAAAGGATAACCCTGCTCCCCGCCAGACCATGAGCTTGCCCAGGGCTGGGACCATGTCTTTTTTTTTTGTTAAGCTGATTTTTTTTTTCAATTACAGTGACATTCAATATTATATTAGTTTCAGGTGAACAGCAAAGTGGTTAGACTCTTCTATAACTTACAAAGTGATCCCCCAACAAGTCTAGTGCCCACCGGGCACCACACATAGTTATTACAATAGTACTGACTATATTCCCTATGCTGTGCTTTACATCCCTGTGGCTATTGTGTAACTGCCAGTTTGTATTTCTTAATCCCTTCACCTTTTTCACCCAGCCCACAACCCCTCCCATATGGCAATCACATTTGTTCTCTGTACCTATGAGTATGTTTTCAATTTGTTTGTTTGTTCATTTTGTTCTTTAGATTCCACATATGAGTGAGATCATATAGTATTTGTCTTTTTTTTTTTTTTCTTATTTAACTTAGCATAATACTCTCTAGATCTACCCATGTTACTGCAAATGGTAATATTTCATTCTCTTGTATGGCTGAGTATACACACACACACACACACACACACACACACACACACATCTTCTTTATCCAATCGTCTATTGGTGCACACTTAGGTTGTTTGCATATCTTGGCATTGTAAATAATGCTGCAATGAACGTAAGAATGCATATATATTTTCAAATTAGTGTTTTGGATTTCTTCAAACAATACCAAAAAGTGGAATTGCTGAGTCATAAGGTAGTTCTATTTTTAATTTTTCGAAGAACTTCCATACTGTTTTCCATAGTGGCTGCACCGATTTGCAATCCCACCAACAGTGCATGAGGGTTCCCTTTTCTCCGCATCCTCACCATCACTTGCTGTTTGTTGATTTATTGTGATAGCTATTCTGACAGGTGTGAGGTAATACTTATTGTGGTTTCAATTGCATTTCTCTAATGATTAGTGACATTGAGCATCTTTTCATATGTCTATTGGCCATCTGTATGTCCTCTTTTAAGAAATGTCTATTCAGGTCCTCTGCCTATTTTTTAATTAGATTGTTTGTTTTTTTGTAGGGTTGTTTTTTTTTTTTTTTTTGGTGTTAAGTTGTAGAAGTTCTTCATATATTTTGGATATACATTTGGATATTTGGATATAACCCCTTATTGGATGTATCATTGGTGAATATATTCTTCCATTCAGTAGGTTGTTTTTCATTTTGTTGATAGTTTCCTTTGCTATACAAAAACTTTTTAGTGTGATATAGTCCCATTTGTTTATTATCCTTTTGTTTCCCTTGTCTGAGGAGATATATCCCCCCCCAAAAAAAAATTTCTAAGAGCAAAGTGGGACCATGTCTTTTGAACATACCTTTTGTGTCCACTGAGCCTAGCACACTGTAGACACTCCAAGTTAGAGAATGTACATGATGGTGTACATTCCCTGACACCTTGGGCTCGTTGCATCCTCTCTATGATCCCGTTGCCCATCTACCAAATGAGAAGAGTAGACCACTACAGAGTTAGCAACCTGGAAACCAAATGTTATCGTATGACTCACAAGACTAGGGTTTAATTCACTTATTTGGTGATTTTATACAACAGGAGATTTCATCTAAAAATCCAAATTTCAAGTATGTCTTTAAAAATCAGAAGATGGGACAACCCTGGGCCTACACCCCTGCATGGCAATGACCATGTGGTGCTTCATTACTACTGTTCCTTTGTGCACTACTGTGCACTCTCCAGTTTTCCCCAGACCTCACTACTCCCTAGTTTATTCCTCAGTTCTCTTACACCTGACCCATTTCACTTATTTCTATTACCTTCCTGTGGGCTTTTGGGTTCCTCTCTCATAACCTGGCCAGAGCCCCACTGTGTCTTGTGATTCTGATTCTGGTAATGAATGAGTAAATAGATGGAAGGAGATGATTAATGACCTTCAAACTCCTCACTTTCATTATGAGAAAAATCACTAGTTCTTCATTTTGCCACCTTCGTACAGCAAGAAATACCTTCCCTGCCCTACCTCCCTCAGATAATGATGAAGGGTGGTAAGTTTATAAAATGTTCAGAATAATGACAAGTGTCAGAGACACTGAAGTGTCACATTATGCAAAGGTCAGGGGGAAAGTGATTTGGGCCTGGGGGTGGTTTCATAGGGAAAGGAGCCATTGCCCACCTACTCTGAAGCCACAACCATCCAAAGCTTCCCTCTAACCATACCGAAGGTCTCTCTGGTGCCTCAGCACCCTTTCCCTATCAGCACCTCAGACAGTTCCACCAGCCGCCCCATGATCCTCACTGTTGACAGCCAGGTCCAGCCACCCCTTGTGCCACCTCCACAGCCTCCTCCTCAGCAGTGGCCCCTCACTCCTTCTGCTCCAGCCACATGGGCCTTGGGTCCATTCCTCAAACTAGACGCTCTTCCCATCTCAGGGCACTTCTGGTTCCATCCTCTGGAAGTTTTATCTCAGGTTCAACATCACCTTCCTAGGGACTGTTGTCCCAAACTTATAGTCCAAATGATATCTCCATATAATGCCACCTTGAAGCGCCTCACTCCTTTCCTTCATAGCACTGGTTTGTGGTTGAATGATGTAGATATTTGTGTAATTATTAATTAATGTCTCCTTCTCCACTAAAATAAGTATCTTTAGGAGGCAGGGTTCAGAATAGTTTTGCTCACCACTGTATATCCAGCCGATAGCATAAGGCCTGGTTACACAGTTGTTAAATGAATAAATCACTAAGTCACTTCTGCCTGCAGAAACTATGCTAAAAATACAGTCCATTTCCTAGAGTAGCCCATGACTTTGTGGGCTAGTTAAATTCCAGTTAGCCAGAATTAAAAGCAATCCAATCCTCCCCTCCCATTAAAAAAAAAAAAAGTTGAATTAAGATTCTGAAGCAAAAACTCATTCCACAATTGGGTGGCAGAGCCTGGGCTAGAACCCAGCCACCTCCTTCCCAGTCTAGCCTTCTCTTTTCTCTATACCTCTGTCATTTCATCTGCCTCTTAATTGCCATGCACATAACCACCTCTACCAACCCATCAGCCCTGCTTGGATATCTCTATTGCTGCATTTAACCCCCCAGGGTTTCTGTTTGCTCTGGCTCTACCCCACTGCTGCTTTCCCTATGACGGTGGCTGTCTGGTCTCCTTGAGGCTCCTTGAGGACAAGCAGAGAGATTTAATGTTGCTGCTTTGGTCTTTGTCTCTGCAAAGCAAACCCTTCCCCTGCTGGGAAACGCATCATCACCACGCATCAAGCTCAAGCTGTGCTGCACTTAGTTGTTGGTAAATGGTGTGGGAGGTGGGGACACACAGGTATGTGAGTGAGAGGCTTGAAGCCCAGAGACGGGGTCTGGGGGCTTGTGAGAAGACACAAAGGTAGGGGAAATGTTGGGGAGGGAGGTGAGGTGTGTAGGCATATAAATAAGGAGACCAACTGGCTGACTGTGAACAATGCACCGAGAATACAGGTCTGCCTGCCCACAGTCACATCCCTAAATTGACCATCTTCTAATCACAAGCATAGACATTGGTCAGCACAGGCTTTGGCACAATAACTGTGGTATAACTAGGCAGCTCTCAGTCTTCTGGAAGTAGGCTGACCATCTCACCAACTGTGAGTCCCCAGGAGTTCACCTAAATGTCATAGACCTCACTTTAGTCATCTCGAAAATGAGAACCTTATAAAGCTGCTGTTGGGATATAATGTGATCGCTCATATACATACCCAGTGAGGGGTTCACACATCATAGAACACATAAAAAAAATAGGCTCTCCTACTCTACCTAGCCTTGCTTGCTCCCTGCTTTGACTTACCCAACAGTGTGGCTCACCCATGGTGCCTGGTCTATGGCCGACTACAAGGGAGGCTATCAAGGAGGCCAAAGTAAGATAGGCGGGTCACAGCCATGCTAGCATTTCATGTCCTCATCCATCCCTGCACTTCCTGCAGCCCCCTACTTCCCTCCTTGTCCATTCCAGATGAGTTGCAGGTGGGCTCATTTATTCCGTGGTCTGAGAGTCTTCCACTCCTCCCCCCTCCCCGCTGCTGCCATCTCTGTCTTAGTCCTCTTCCCCTCCATTCTGTGAACATGAAGACAAAATACCATAGATGAAATGAAAAGGATGGAGAGAAAAAGAAAAGACTAGAAGAAGGGGGCCAAAATCCTGCCACCGTCTTAGCCTCCCTAATTGAATGACTCTCCTGCCTGACTCTCCTTGTCGGCTCCCATGTTCCTTCATTCACTCTGACGGCCCTTAAAATCATCTCGCCCATCTCATCAAATCCCTCCCCTTTCCTCCCTGCTTGTTCTTTAAGCCGCAGATTACTTTTTCATAAAATTCAATTTCTAGCCATTCTCATTACTTACTCACTTAATGTGGCTGGCTGGGAGGAGAAGGAGAGGAGGGGGAGATGGAATTCTGTGCAGCACTTAGCCAGCCTAGTCACTGAGGCCCCTCACTGAGGTGTATTAGAGTCTGATATGAGCCGATAATGGACTTCTGTCCCACACAGGGAGCTGGCGCTGGCGTGCTCAGGGATTGCAGCATCGTGTCTGAGGGTGGCAAGATTCACAATTGTCTTCAGTAGCTCTTCTCCTGCTGGGAAGAGTCCACTGGAGGAACCATTTGTTCAACAAATATTTACTGAGAGCCCTTAATAGACTAGGCACTCTATTAGGTGCTAGGAGTATAGCCACAATAAGAGAGATCCCTCACCCTGACCTGGTGATCAGGGAAGAATTCAGGAGGAAGTGACATAGAGGGAAATCTGAAGAGGAATTATACAAGCTCAAAGGGGAAAATGGGCGTCTTAGTTTGGGTTCCTCTCAAAACAAAGTCTGAAACAAAGTCCTGGGGGTAAGTAATTTACCTGGGATGTGTTCTCAGGAAACCAAAGCAAGAGAATAGGAGAAGTGAGGCAAGGAAGGAAGGAAAACTAAAAAAGTGCAGATTACGGAGCTGGTTACTTCTATAGAAAACAGGATACTCTGTATAAGCATGTAGGGTGAACCTCAGTATTACCCCCTTGAAGAAAGGAGGCTGAAGCATTTATCTCTGACTCCTGTCTCCATTGTTTCAGGGTAGCTCCCAGGGGTATGCATTTCCCTGCACTTCCACAATGTACATGCGCAGGCTGCGCAGCCTTCTCTGGCTTCAGAGAAAGCCCTCAGGCAGAGAAGCAATGAGACACCACTTTGCATGTTTGAGAGAAGATGCTGGCAGCATGCCCAGAACGGTCCACCCAGAGTTACATTGAAATTGGGTAAACTGAGGGAATGAATGTTGCATGAGGCACAGAGAGTGTCTGCTACAGTCCACCCCTTGTAATGCTCAGATCTGCTCAGGACCCAAATAAGTGCACCTTGTCACTGAATTTGTAAAAGGTAGCTAGCTGGACTTAATCTCTAAAATAAGAAATTCTTCCGGCAGGAAAGTTAGTGGGTCAAGGTACAGTACCAGCTGCTACAGTAGGCCCCAAGGCTACAATTCATAATCTACATCTTTTACCACTTACACTGCATTTCCTTCGCCCTCTGTCAGTAGTTCAACTGCACCAGGCTCATTGTTCTCTGACGAGTATAAACCCTCAGATGCCTTGCTCTCGTCAGGCTATGGTGGCTGCAATTGCCCATTTACTATTATCATCAAGCACGAAGATATTAAAAGGTGCGCCAGTGAACCCCTGAGCTCCAGAAAACTAGCCCTCTTTGCCCTCATTAGGTAGTGGCAACCTCAGATCTTTATGAAAAACATGGTCGGTGATCGCCACCTTTTCTTTTCCTGCTATTCCACTGACACAAAGAGCCTAAGGTGACCAGGCACACTCACAGAGGAATCTTACAGTATCTCTTGGTAGAAATATTCCCCCACAAGAACCAGAACCTTTACCGCACCAGAGCCTAGAGTTGTGGGAACAGAAAACACACGTTCCCCATGGAAATGATGATGAGTGGATCCAATCCTTCCATCCCATGTTTCCAAGACATACGCATCCCAGCTTTTGGGGACATAGCACCATACATTAACCATTGATTCAATACACATATCCTGAAGGGCAATGCCACACACACACACACACACCCAAGTGTATTTCATAAACTGGCACCTTCTTTAAGGCTTTAAGAGGCTATTCCAGTATGAAACCAGGCCAGCTGCTTCCAGACAGTGTGCTATATAGTAGGAACAGTGAATTATGTGTCTCATGACCATGTTGACCTCCTTCACTGTGAAATGAGTTTCATGGTTTAAGATGACGTTTTTGTGAGATCCCATGCTAATAAATCAGGAATGTTTTAAGCTCTCTGATAGCAATACTAGCAAAGGCACTGCAAACAAGAAAGACAAAACCAATCCAATGAGGATAAAGGCCAAAGAGGTGAATTGAATAGGGATAAGATGGGGATGACCACCCTGACTCCTTTAGATCTTTGAGGGTAACCCTAATCTCTATAATTCCACTTGTATAGCTTTTGGCTTTCTATCATGGCTAGAGAGGGGGTAAGTTTCAGGACATTGCACTTGGCTCTTCTTACCATAAAAAACTCTTACAGCACAGGTGAGGGCACCAGTATGAGGGTTCTATCAACGTCTAAGTATATCCATCACAGTAATGCACACGAGGGTTAGAGAAATTACTAAAAGAAGAGTCTATGGACCTATTAGATGTACCGTAAAGTAAACATAGGCAGGACACCATTTATCACCTGGCCTTCGCATAGCCCCAGTCTAATTGGGGAATTCTGATGATATTACAGGTTCCCCAGCACCAAGGACAGTTCAGACCCTGTATCCAATAGCCCTCAAAAGGTCTGGATATTCCTCTTTCTTTGGTGAATGGTCATAAGTGCCTTTTGGAAAAGATTAAAGGAATATTTCTTCTATATGCTTGTGGTGGCATTGCAGGTTCTTCCTCAAGAGGGCTCAGATTTCCCATCAGTTGATGGGCTCTGGGTCTGAGAACTAGCTCGGATCTTCAACGTAGGTTAGGAATCACAATTTTCCATTGTAGTGGATAATATCAGCCATTAGATAAAGTTTTTTCCTGGTTATACAAGTCATGGAATACGCTAGTTGGCCACTTAACTATCTAGTCACTAGGAACACTGTAAGTGTGTTATCTACCACCACACCTCCGTGTGTGTCAAGGCACCCTATGGGCCACTCCTTGGCCACTCTATGATAATTATGTCCACCTAGCCTCTGATGATTAAGTCTAGCCTCTAGACTTCTGCTAGTTCAGAACTTTCTCATTTCTGTTGACACAAGGGAATTCAGTTCCATGGCTGCATTTCTTACTATCACCCCTGGCCTACAAAAAAACAAACAAACAACAACAACAAAAAAACCAGCCACCCTGAGCGGCTCCATGATTCTGGAGCCTCCCTCACTAGTGCATCCCTTATCAGATTAATGGTGAATACTATGGGTCTTCCCAAATTACACAGCTTTGGTTCGTGGGTTTCCTGGTTTCGTGTAATAAATCCATTCTAACACACCCATTTCTCTGAGCCTTCTGACACCTTCCTCAGTGCTTTGTCAGGGCTGTCTGACATTTTCAAAGAGCCATCCCAGCAGCATATTGGGACGGGTTCCAGGAGTTCTTGCCAAACGTTAAGTCTTGAGTCATGGAAGAGTGTGCTCATGTTAAATCTTCTGTTTCCAGCCAATATTCCACCCCATTCCAAGTCTAACCCCTCAAATTCTACTCCCATACAGATTTCCCAGTTCCTACCAGGAAATATATATTAGCCGTGTCCTCCTTCATCTTGCAGTGAATAAGCTATTTCCTCCCATAACAGGGACTATACTTCTTCCCCTAAGCTAGGTTAAGACCTGACTCTAGTCATTGATCTAGGTGGGAGGTGAGGGGCAGATCTTGAGGTTGGACAAGCATCATCATGCAAGGTAGTGCCTCAGGATAGTTTTCTGGATGGTCTTCCAGCAAGTTGATGCTGATCTACTCTAACAAAGGAGAAGGGACTGCTGTTGCCAGCCACGAGGGTTCAGGGAACCTGGAAGTTCGCTGCTCAGGTGCATCACTGAAGGTCCCCATCTTATTCTTGGGGTTCCATTCCTTTTTAATCAGGGCCCTTACTTGAGCCTAGGAGACCTGTTGAGATTGCACACTTAGCCTCTTTTGCAGTTCTGCCTCCCTTATCATTAATGACTGGGCCTGGGTTTCAGCAATATTTGCCCTTTAGCCATACCTCGCCTGATCCCTAAATGAGAGTCTTAGGAACTGAGATGCTTCAGTATATCAGAGGTTATCACACTCCCACTAGCCACCTGAAATAGAGTCCCTATTGTCATCTGACTGGTAAGAGATGTTCTAGAATCCTACGTGGAGAATGTACTTCCTTGGGCCACTTCTATTATCAACTGTCATACTTGGGGTTCCCCTAAAAACAAAACCTGAGACAAGGTCTTGGTATGGATAGTTTACTTGGGAGACAATCCCAGGAAACCAGAGTAAGGAGTAGGGATAGTGAGACAAGGAAAGAGAAAAACAAAACAAAACAAAATGAAAAAGGTACATAGTTGAACTGGTTGGTTACAGTATAGGTGACTTGGGCTCAGTCCTGCTGGAGACCCTCCAAAGAACCATGTAAAATGCACCTTAGAATTACTTCGTTAGGACAAAGGGTGGGGTCATTTTTTCACTGACTCCTGGCCCCTGCTGTTGCCCCCAAGGGAGTAAACTACCCTACCTTTCAGACTGTGCCTCTGCATAGGCTCAGTGATATCCTGGCTTCGAAAGAAAGCCTAGCCAGCATCAGAAATTAAGGAAGACAATTCAGCCCACATTTAAGATAAGGCAACAATAGTGTCCATGATAGCTACTCTGAAATCACCTGGGCTAAAAGGATATGACACGAAAGAAAGAAAAAGGTGGAGGAATGGGGGGAGGGGGAGAGAGAGAGAGAGAGAGAGAGAGAGAGAGAGAGAGAGAGAGAGAGAAAGGCATTTGCAACAAAGAATGTTCCTGACAGCAGGCGCAGCATGTGCAAAAGCCCAAAGATGGAAGAGAAGATGGTTAGAGCACAAAGGGTTTGGGGAAGGACTTGAGTCAAGAGAGGGAGAATCTGGTCATAAGAGATCTTGTAGACCATGCTAAGTTTTTTGAATTTTGCCCTAAAAGAATATGAAATCTGTTGAAGGCTTTTAAGGAAGAGAGTGAAATGATGATAAGTTTGTTGTAGAGCTTTGTAGTAGAAGTCACTAATTGTTCCCTAATACCAGCAGTCACCTTCTTCCTCAGTGCCTCTGGTTTGTCAATGGGCACATGACTGTAACTCAAGTCTCTCTTGCATCTAGATGTAGCCATGTGATTCAGTTTTGGCCAATGAGATGTGAACAGAAGTGTTAGGGGTACTTTCTGAGACGTGTCCTTAAGGGAATGTCCTCCTCCCTGCTGGCTGGACTGCAGGTGTAATAACTAGAGCTGGAGCAGTTATCTTGGTCCATGAGGTGGCAATTTAAAAATGGCAGAGCACTAAAATGAAAGGAAGCCTCAGTGTCTGACAATGTCGTGAAGCAGAGCTACCATGCTAGCACTGAACTACCCACCTGCAGACTTCCATGTAATTTTTGGTCTCTGTTACTCACATTCTAACCTAATTTGAATTGATACAAGTCTCTAGAATAAATGCAGATCTATCCTTTACAAAGTTATTGCAAGAATTCAGGCAAAGGATAGCGGTAGCTTGGACTGGGTGGTGGCAGTGGAAGTGGAGGATTGGAAGGATATTTTGGAGATTAAATCTATGGTTTGGTGTTTTGGGGAGTGTATGTGGGGTGAGAGAGAAGGAACAATCTAAGTGATACTTGGGTTCTAGGCATGAGCAAAGGGGTAGTGGTGGGACCCAGGCTGGCAATGGAGATTAGGTGAGTAGACATTCCGTTCCTTTGTTCTTCAGCAGGGATGAAGATACTGACATCAGGCACCCAAAGGCACCTGCTCCCATGAAGACTTTGAACCAGCTTCCAAAACCAGCTCAACACCCACTTTCTCAGTAAACCTTCTTAGATTATTCCTGAATCGCCACCTTTAACACCATTTCAACTTGTTACTTGCTCTTGACACACCTAACATCCATTTTCAGTGTTTCATGTGAAGTTCAGAACGTTTCATTGAGCGCAAACTCTCTGCTCAGTATTCGATGGAAAACAGCTTTGTTGGGAGCAGAGTACTGTGTTAAACACGAGGGATAGAAATAAAAATGAAGTTGTCTCCATTCTCAGATTACTCACAGCAAAGAAGGTAGATTAGCAAACAAATATTATCAGTTCCAGGGAAATCCATCCAATTACAGTGTGTTCTGGGTGCATCATTTTCCCCAGAGAAAGTGGTTGTACCTGCTTGAAGGATTAGATAAATCATCACAGATAAGGAAGCATCCAGAATAGGTTTTGAGGATAAGATGAGGACAGGCATTCCTGGCAAAGGTACTTGCTTATACGAAGACATTGTAGGGTGAATCAGTGTCACAATTTCAGAGACTTGTTAACAGTTGAGTATTATCAGAATGTAAAGTTTTCAAGTTTTTTTTTTTGTAGGAAGGAGGAACTAGAAACTCAAAATGTAGTCACAGCCCATGTCAGAGGGAACACTAAGTGGTGTGTAGGAATGGGCAACAAAGAGGGTGGAGATGAAGAATTTTAGGCAAGAGAGCATAATTATAATAACTGCTAACATTTATTGAGTACTTCCTATGTGCCAAGATTGGTGCTAAGCTTTTTGTCTAGATAAACTCACACTCTCCACACAGTAAGATGATTATTATTAGCATCCCCATTTTTACAGATGAGGAAACTGATATCCAGGTAGATTATGAAGCTAGCTCAAGGTTCCACAGCTAACAAGTGGTAGAGCCAGGATTCGAAGCAGAGTCCTGCCTCCGGAGCCCATGCCCTAACTTTGCAACTGTGCTTTAAGTCATTTTTATGTGGAGGTGGGGAGGAGGAAGAAGCAAGGGATTTTATACAAAAGGAGTTTTCAATAAATATCTCTGACCGAGGGAGAAACTGAGGCACAAGCATGGAATTCTAGATGGCTAAAACTAAAATGCATTTTAGAGAAAATCTGATCCCATTCTCTCATTTTCCCAGGAATGAAATTAAAGCGCAGAGAAGGGGGCGACACAGACAGTCTGTGGTAGGACCTGACTCTGATATTTTCATTCTCCATTGAGGACAGTGAGCCGTGCCCCTGTCGTCTATTCTTTACCACTCTGCGTAGCACTATCTTTCTGCAGGTACTGGCAAACTACTCATTCCGTGGAATTAAAAGAACAGTTTGTTCTTTTTCTTGTTAAACAGCGGTAGTCCCGGAAACAAAGCCAGAATCGGCCCTGAGAAACTTGATGTGCACACTGCGAAGACTGAGCCAGCAGGAAGTCAGTTGAAGGAAAAACAACACTTTTCCCAAAGCCATCATTATGGAGAAGATTTGACCACAAAAGGAGAAAAGATTAACAGGTCAAATAAAAAGCGCCAGCCCAAGTCCCCAAATCCCAGAGTAGGAGGAAGTGAGCCTGTCCTATACAGAACTACCTACCTCCGTGGTCAAGGTCAAAGCCAAGCAGACAGAGCACAGGTTATACAGGGGAAAAGGAATTGGAGTTTGGGTCCTTGCCCTGAAGGAGCTCACCGTCTAGTTGGAGAGCTAACTTACTCATGAGTGAAGGATTCAAGGCAACTTATGTGAGAAATAGCACAGATTGCTGAGGGGCTCAAAAGTAAGGAACATATTGTTGGGGGGTTAATTAGGGTAAGATTCTTGGAGAAAGTTAGGCTCTGATTTCGATTTGGTGGAGGGAAGCTGGGAGGGCATCCTCAGTAAGGGGAGCAGCCCGAGCAAAGCCAGGGAGCAATAGATGTTTGTTGGGATGGAACAGTGAAAAGACTGGCTCATCATATTTTATAAGATCCTAGAACTTGAAAAACTCTTCAATTTTCTTCAGATTAGCATATCAAGGCCTGGGAAGGGTAAATAAGAAGCCCGAGTCACACAGCAAGGGCAAAGACCACCAGAGCCCTCTGACGCCCTGTCCAGTGTTTTTCCCTTTGCACCACACCACCAGCTCCCCTTTCAGGCAGAGCATAGAGTAGGAATTTAACAAACCTAGTCTCAGTGTGTTGAGGAAGGAGAACACATCCCCAGACTTTGGTGCTCTTTCTGGGCATTTCCAATGTTCTAAATGTCTTGAATCTTTAAAATGATTCCCCTTTGGAGACACGAGAAAGGTCCTGGGCATCCGGAGGGATGAGGAGGAGGTGTGCGTGTGTGTGTGAGATGGAACTTAATAAATGTCTGGATAATGGCATTCTACCCCTCAATCATTTTCAGTTGGCTAAAGTTCAATTTCCATGTTGTCTACGAGACAGTGTCATTCATTTACTCATCAACTTACTGAATGCCTCCTATGTGCTGGGCACTGTACTGGGTACTGGAGATGCAACAATGAGCCGGAAACAGCTCCTGACTTCAAGGACTGACCTCCTTGGACTGACTTCCTTGGACTGACATTCTTGGACTGACATCCTCAGTCTGACATCTAAGGTCCTTCACAATTTGTCTCATCTTACCGCCTACGTTCTCTCACCCAACCCTCCTCCATCTAGTCCATTCCCCTGCCTTCTCCTTCTCCTCAGTTTTACTTATGTCTAAAACCCTTTCTGAGAACTCCTTTTCACTCTCACATCTTTATAAGTCCTAGAGAACGAAGAAAATAAATAAAAGAAGGAAGAGAAAGAAGTGAAAGAGGAGAAAGGATTACAAGAAAACATAAATCCAACCCAACTGTCAAGAACTAAAAAACTCTGCCAAACTTCTTCCTATTGATTGGAATCTAGAAACCTACTGTGCAGTGAGCTGGCCAGTGTTGGGGTCGCCTAATGAAAGGTGACGTTCAGATCCCTTCTAGTTCATCCCAGAGATGTCCCCATGCCAGGTACCACCCACTCTCCTTCCAGATTCATCCATCGGCCCCACAGGTTGCTAAATCATTCCTGTGCCTATCGCTTCACTCAAGTGATGTAGCTGACCCAGAATGCCTAATAAATGTCTGGATGAATCAGCTAGTAACAAACACACAACTCTGACCTCCCTGGTATTTTTCCTTAAGTGGATTAAGAACAAAACTCAATGTTCCTTCTTTTCCTCCCAATGCATGCTACGATCAGTGCTCCTAATGATTGTACCCCGACATCTACTGTCCAGGAGAACAGGGATGCCAGCCGGCAGCGTCTGGAGGCCCAGCACCTGTCTTTGGCCCAGCACCCCAGTCCGTGCACCCACCCCTTCCCCGGCCTTACATCCAGGACATATGCTCATGAGCAGGAAGAAGAAAGGCTCGGTCTCCAGGACAGAAGAGAGGCAATAGGCGTCACTTTTGTAGAAATTGACTTCCCCCAGTCTGCCTCGTTTCCACGGGCTTCTTAGAGGGGACGCGTGCTGGACATCCAGACTGAAGTGGCTCTCGGCTACTGGAGTGGAGGGCACCACCAGCATCCCCCCAGATTAACGATTTTCTCTCCCCCGATTCGCAAGCCAAACTTGCCCCAGCACACAGGCAAGGGAGTTGGAAATAAACTCTTCCCCATCAGATCAAGAGCTCGTTATAGGGAGGAAGTGAGGCTCCCAAATAACTGTGAGCTCCCATAGAACAGAGGCCAAGACTCTTCCTGACTTCAGGTTGGAGCTTCTGTGAGTGGGGACATCTTTATCCCTTTCCAGAGTAGGGCACCCCCAAGACAGGGCTTTCTTTACCTTCCCCATCAGATCAGGGTCTGTGTCAAGGAAAGTTCTCTTCCCTTTCACAGACTGGAGACTCCACCAGGACAAGGCCTACTAGATCTGGTTAAACAGATATTTATGTAAGTTTCACTGTGTACCAGAGACTTTCCTGAGCAAAGACTGAGACCTGGTCCCAGCATAAGGAGCTGCCAATCCAAAGGAGGGGACACAGTATCCCCTACGAGGTCTTCAGCTGATTTGGGGGCCATCTCCGCTGATCCTACAACCATCTGAAGGAAATACTTAGAAATGACTGTGTCCAGAACAGGTGGTCAGTGTCCATACAGGCTCTGGCCTCTCTCCACACAGGCTTTGAAGCAGATGGAGATTAGTTGGAATCCCACCTCTATAGTACACGAAGTGTGACTCGAGCCAGTCCCATGACCTCAGTTTCTTGAATTATAAAATAGAAACAGCAAAAACTACCTCATAGGGGTTTTGTGGGACTCTTGTGATATGACAGGTAAAGCCAGAGCGTTGGTGCTGACACTAGGTTGCATAGAGGGGGAGCCCCGACTTTGAACATGTGCCCATTTCCTTGATTTCAGCACTCCCATCGTGGCCCATTTCCAACTATCAGCATGACCTCACTAAGAATGGAGCTGGGAAAAGATGTTCCAAACTGGCTTTCAGGAATTTGGGCCAGTTCCATCATCATTTAGAACATACTAGATATCTGCTCAGGAAATGGTTAGCTCTCGTTACTACCTGGTCAGCCTACACCTACCCATTTTTTTTCCTTCCTTCTTTCTTCCTTTCTTAATGTCTGAGTATCACACTTAAGAGGGGCATGGACAAGCTGCAATGTGTTTGGAGAAGGGTGGCCTAAAGATAGAATTGTAGGGATGGGCTCATTCACCAAACCATTTCCCATTTCTTCTTGGACACATGACCAGCCTCTCTTGAGGTTAAAGGCAGGTGTGTGACTCAGTTCTGGCCAAGAGTATGGGCAAGAGTGATGTGCATCGCTTACAGACATGAGCCACTTGCTGGCTAAATGGAGAGGAAACAAAGGCCCTACAGGATGGCAGAACCTAAGATGGAAGGAAACAGATATGGAATTACTGAAGGCCGCCTGCTGAATACCTGCACTAGTCGGTTAGTTACATGAGTGAGAAGTCAACTTCTGCTATATGAATGAAGCCACCAACATTTGGGCATCGTATGTTAAAGGGTTAGCCTATGCCGACTACCACAGATGGACTTGTAACCCCATCGTGTGAGGAACAGCTCAGTAAGTGTTGTCCTGGAGAAGAGGAGGTCCAGCGAAGAACATTATACATTCCCCTCCAATACTTTATGCACTGTTGGGGGCAGAGTTGCCTTCTGTGACCTGGGAGAGCAGTTGTAGGACCAACAGGAGGAAAGTTGCAGGGATGCAGATCACAGCTCCACACAGAGGAAGATGTGGACAGAGGAAAACTTTAGGAGGTAGTCTGCCCTTATCCCTGGGAGTCTGCAAACAAGTGGGAATGCTACAGGAGGTACTCGAGCATCAGCGAGCAGCTCGACATTGGCCTGTATTTTGATGCTCCTTCAGGATCTTATATTCTGTGATCTTATGCTCTGTCATTCCGAACTAAGATACTGCCTCCTCCATCAGTCTGGGATCTCCCTGGGGCCAGGCTTAACTCTCCCCGAAGATGGAAAGCCCTTGTGGCACAAATCCTAATTTCCTTTCAGGCTCCACCCTAGCTCCTCCCTGCCCCAACACTCAGCAAGGGCCCCATGATCATATGTGGGGACTCAGTGTTTGGGGAAGACTTGGCTACCAGGGCAAGCTGGATTTGAGCCCCTAAATTCTACACTCCTCTGTGGGAGAGGGTGGGGAATGAACAGACAAGTCTGAGGGGAGGGTGAAGGCACAAGCAGGAGACTGATCTGGAAAGCAATGTAAGCTGGAAGATAGGAGGGCTGGCTGTTCCAAAGTGTCCAGCAAAGGCAGTAATTTTCATTTCTCTCAGCCTTGTCCACGGACGAAGGCTCCGCAGTGACTTCAATGGTGTATTCTCATGAGAGAACTCTGGCCCCGCTCTCCAGAGGCTTTTTGACAAGAGAGTCGGGACTGTGTTCTCCATCAGCATACATACGTGTTCACTCGCACACACATACAACCTTCCACCTCTGCTCTGGCCTCTAGAGAGAGGCCAGCTATCTCCTCAAATATTTCCCAGAGCCAAGCTCCCAGAAGCACCCTGACACTTCTAGGAAATCTGGAGGCTGGGCCTGAGGAGTGCCAGGGAAACAAAGAAAAAAGGCTTTGGGGCATTTTCCTATAAAAGTCATTAAGACGTATTAAACCCTGAGGTCTCCTCATCCTGCCCATGCCCGGCCTTACCTCCGCCTGGGCCTCTCATCGCTATGAGTACCACATTAAAGCAAAATTGAATTAGAACAATTAACTTTGGGTCACACTTTTAATTTGATGCCAGAAATAAGAACGCTAATGGAGATTAAACAAGGCTCTGACTCCAGAGACCAGCCTGGAAGCTGCTCAGGGATGCCCCAGCTCTGGCGGGAAAGACACAAATAGCCAGAGGAAAGAGGCTGGGGCAGATGCGTACAGTCCGAACCGCACGCACGCTATGTGTGTCGTGCATGTATTTGGTTTTGAGTGTCTATGTATACTTATTGCTTAGGAGAACATGCCTGGGTGTCATGCCGGCAAATGTGTATTCGTGTGTGCACATACAGGTGTATCTGAAGGTTGTCAAACACAGGCGCGAGTACCTGTGTGTGCATGGATGCGCACTCATTGCTTTACATCCTAGGCAGGCAAAGCTGCCTGACTTCTATGGCATTCTAGTAGCTCTGACTGGGAAGGGGCCTTCATAAATGTCTCCAGACCCACTGCAGCTTGAGGCTCCCCTTCTTCCACATTTTCCCTGAGAGAGTACACATCGGCCTGATGATGGGGCGCTCACCACCACCGAGGGCGGCCTGTGGAGCACTGATCGCTGGCAAACACTTCCTTCCTTCAGCATTCACCCGCAGCTCTACATCTGCCTCTGGGGTCACACAATACCAGATCAATCCTTCTCCCCTGAAGATGTGGCTGTGTCCTTCAGGTGACATAACACTTGCACATGGCACTGACGCAGGCACCCACAAACCATCACTTCCGAATGTTGTCGTCGTCCAAACCCTCATCGTACAGACGGAGAGACTGAGGCCCAGAGAGGGAGAGATGCTCAGAATGACTTAGACCTAGGCCAGAACTGGCGCCATCGTCTGGCCCTGGACGAATAAACACAGCTGCATCCCTTCCCGCCCATTTCCCCCAAGGGAGCCCATCCTCCGACACACACCAGCACTGAACAAGGATATCCAGTCTAGGAGAGAAGCATCCTTCTTCAAAGCTGATGTTTCCCTCTGTCCCCATACTTCTTCCTGGTCAGTAAGAAAGACACAGGGATCAGCCAGCCTCATGTCTGCTAAATGAAGTGTTCCCAGCCCCACAGACGCTGAGATGCATGGAGGCCACCACTGCATTGGAAGGACATCCCCATAAGGGAGTGAGAAAGGATGAGGGTCCAAGCCCTCATTGAGCATTCCCAGGTGAGGAAATGAGCCAGACAAGGGGGTCGGCCTGGAGTTTCCCAGTAGGAGGCAAAAGCAGATCTGCAGGGCCTGGTGGCAGGCAGAGGTCTCACCTCCCAGGGGATCTGGAGTGACCTTCCAGAGGGTCTGGCCACGTCTATCAGCCACACCGACTTGCCACAGTCCATTCAGGGACCCGAGGTCCTCCCGTCAAATCTAGGCCCACAAACACAGGGACCAGAGAGGACAATGAGGACCTAGGATCACACAGCATTTCAGTGCACAGTCCAGTCTCCTAGCTCCTGGCCTGTGTCCTTTCCACTGTGCCATCTCACGCCTTGCTACAAGAAACCAGCACCCGCTGGAATTAGCTCAGGTGATAAAGACAACTAATAAGCACAATGTTAGACTAGATCTTCTCCCAACGAAGTGAAAGCAAAACCAAAGTGCATGAGACCAGGCCAGGAAAAATTGCCTTTGACCAACGCTGACCTTCCTCACTGCCTCCAAGCATTGTCACCCTGCTCCGGCCCACTCTCTAGGATTAAGTGAGAGCAGGCAGGTGTCTTCAAAACTCAGAGCCCCGTGGGCACTGAACACAAGAAACTAAAAAAGAAGAAAAGGCAATTTCACTTCTTGAGAGCTTGCTCCCTGATTTCATTTGTCCTGAGGTCTTATTTCTCCTCAGCCATGGAGCCGGGATCACACTCCATTACTAAGGCTATTTGCAAGCAAGACTCCCCAGAGCAGAGGGGGAGCATCCCTGACTACTTCGAAGTCACTCACTTTCACCATCATCCACCACGTCCTCCAGCACAGCCCTGCTAGACCCCAGTATACTCGCCCTCGTCCCTCTGGATGCCACGTGTCTGCCAGTCCCAGAAAAGAGTTGAGAGCTGTGGGGCACCTGTGGAGGAGTGAGCGCAGAAGTAAATGAAGGACAGAAGAAGCCCAGTCCCTTGCCACTGCAGCGGAGAGACGGGAAGGATAGACCCCAGGTTGTGTGGGTCTTTCCATTTCTCCAGCTGCTGGGAAGAAAGGGGGTGAGGAGGGCAAAGAGAGGTCCTTGATGCAGAGCCTCACACATGGGAAAGGGCTGTGGTTTGATGGGAGCGGTCCCGCTGGGAGATGGCAGCTGGTGTTTCTGTCCAAGTTCACGCCCCACTGTGAGCTCGGGAACAAACATCTCACGTTATTGGGGTCCCTGCTTCCCTTCCTTTCTCCATCCACCCGCTGGCAAATGCAGGAGAAGACGAGAAGGGGACAGGAGGTATCGACGATACCTTACTGTCTTACGGGCACTGCCCACAGCTCAATGCACATGTGACCCTGGCCAGGTCCATTTGTCCAGTCAACCCACAGCTGTAGTAGCGGCTGGTTCCTGACCTTGCATGCCCTTGATGCCTCATGTCCTACTTCTCCCGCCATGGGCATCTCTTCCTCCCTCTCCCTTTCCCATCTTTGCCCCAGGATGAGCATTAAGGAAAAATCCTGAGTGCTATAAAGGCATGTGGTCAGGATGCTGACCTCATCCAGGGATCAGAGGAAGTACCTCGGTGCCTGAGACCTGAGAGGTGAGCAGTGTCTGCCTATGAAAGAACCGGAGAGGCATGTTCCAGGTGGAGGAAACGGCTCGCGCAAGGCTCCAAAGAAGGGGAAAGCTTGACTCAGCCACTCAAGGACTAAAGAGAGCCTCCTCAAAAGAGAGAAATGGAGAGAATCAAGATACTCCAGAGCAACCAGCAGGCCCTGGGCCTTTTTAGTGTGAGGATGAGGGAGGGATTGTCCGGGTGAGGCAAGGGCCCAGGGCACTAGTGGGGCTTTCCACGCAGGCAGACTATTTGGATACCATAGCCCCCACCTTTCTGCGTGAGCTCAGTCAAGCGCCTTAACTACTGGAAACCTCAGGGGCCTTGTCTAGAGAAAGGGAAAAACACCTCATAAGCTGGTGTGATGATTTAAATTAAATTGTATCAGTATGAACAGCGCTCAGTACCTAATATATACTTAACAAAATTGCTTTTCGCACCTTCCCTCCCACGTCTAAGCAGAAGCTTGCATTGAAAGTTCAGCCCTTTCTTCCCTCTGGAGGTGAAAGTGACCTGTCCCCTGTATCCCTCACGCCTTCTATGAAGTATAACTTGCTGTGAGAGCAGGAACTTGTACCCTCACGGAACGGCACTAACACTGAAAGTTTTGTATCCCTGCTTCGGCTCTTGCCCTCTTCACACTAGGTTCAACACCCCCATCAGAGTGAGACTGTTAAAATCTAAGTCAGGCCCAGATGCTCCTCTACTCGAAACCCTCCAATGGCTCTGTCTCACTCAGGTAAAAGCCAACGTCACACCAAGGGCCTTTGAGGCCTTACCTGCTCTGCTCCTCATTCTCTCTCTGCCCTTATCGCCTGTCTCTCTCCCCTGCGCCCTTTCTGCTCCCGCCACTGGCCTCCAGCCCTGCCAGGCCTGCTCCTGCCTCGGGGCTTTTGCACTGCACAGCCGGTCACGTGCTGCGCCCCTTTCAGACCTTTATTCAGGTGTCATCCGCTAAGTAAGGCTTCCTAGCTATCATCTATGAATTCTACCTTCACCCCTCAATCTCCCTACACGCTTTACTTTTTCCTCTGTAACGTGCATCATCATTACTAATGCTATTTGTCAAACTTATTGTTTGTTTATCTCATCCCCTCTAACATGCAAATTCCTTGAGGGCAAAGATTTTTATCTTTCTTATTATCGTACTGGTTTTGTTCATTGCTGTATTCCTTGTACCTACCACAGTTGCCTCTCTCTCTCTCTCTCTGTCTCCCCGTGTCTCTCTCTTTCTCTTTCTCTCTCCCCACCATTGCTTCTTGTCTTTGTGAGGATTTATGTAACACACTGACAACAGTGACAATAGCCAATTTGAAATGCTGTCGCAAAAATAAGAACTAAATGCTACCCCCGCCTTCAGGAAAATGAGCTGTGATCCTCCTGAGGGCTCCTTGGCTCAGGGAAGCCTGGGCCTTCTTCCTTCCCCTCCTGAAAATGAGAAAGGGAAGCCCTTTAGACAGAGCCCTCATGCCCCCCACTGTGTTCAGGGACCTTTGCATCTCCTGGTTTCCAGGGAGTAAGAGTCACAATAGGGTTCCACTTCTAATTAATACAGTGGAGATGGCACTGGACCCAGAATCAGGATACCTCAGTTTCACCCCACTTTGGTGGAAGCCTTGGGCAGATCCTGGACCCACTCTGAGTCTGTTTTCCCCTGGAAAATAAGATTCTAAAAACCTGGGGCACCCTGCTGTAGGGGAATTAAATGACTCTAGATCATGCCACATCCTGATGACAGGCAGGCCTGTGGTCACAGTTTTAAGAGAGAAGCATGGGGGCTGACAGAAACCCACAGAGAAGGCGCCAAGAGAGCGGCTCAACGACCAGGGGGCGGAAAGTGGCTCCAGAGCGGAGGCAACAGGAAAAGCCTTCTCCCTTCACCACCCTGTGGCTGGAGCCTGGGATCCTGTAACGACTCTTTAACTTCCCTAGGCACTTGGCCCAAGCCATCCTATGCCCAGTTGATCAGGTTTCACATGGGACATGAACACATATGATCCTTTCTCAGGCAGCAGCAGCTGAGGGCCAGAGAGACAGAATGAGAGAGATGAGGTGGAGAGTGTGGACACCTGCCCAGCGCGGGCGGAGAGAGAAGGAAGGGAGGAAGGCAGGGGGAAGAAATAAACATTTATTGAGCATTTGCTCTGTGACTTGTTTAATGCAAAGTGCCAAAACTGAGCCTTGCTCAGAGAGGTTAAATAACTTAGCGGAAGTTGCCCAGCTCATAAGTGACCACTCAGGAGTTGAAATGTACATCTGCCTGGCTCCCCAGGCCGGTGCCTTTTCTGTAGCCAAAGGGACATTTAAAGGAGAAAAAGAACCTTGAAAAAGGAGAGGAAACTTGCAGACACATTTTTCCTACTGTACGTTTCCCCAGTAGTCATCCTTATCTGTAAAAAAAAGATTAGAGGAAGTGGGTTCCTCGGTCTGCAAAAGAGAATCTGGGGAGTGTTTTACGGGAGGAGCTCAATTTCTATTTTGAGGTACTTGAAGAGTATATGTCAGAAAGGCCAAAAGACATCAATTTCCGCAAAACAGAGACAATGGACCCAGACTACGACAAGAGGGACTTGGGACAGATTGACGGAAGGACTTCCTATCTATCAGCGAACTAGCACAGGCTTGAGTTCACCTTGTGAGTTATGTAAGTAAAGGAGGGGCACTGGAAAGGTGCTAACTTGTATGGACACAGAAAAATCCTCTGTGCCAAATGACTTGGTGGCTCCTACAACTCTTAGAATAATAGGTGTAGGTAAACACACTACCACACACACTCGGACACACACATACACACACACACATACTTCTTAGATGCTTGAACAT
This sequence comes from Eonycteris spelaea, assembly GCA_003508835.1. Taxonomy (NCBI): domain Eukaryota; kingdom Metazoa; phylum Chordata; class Mammalia; order Chiroptera; family Pteropodidae; genus Eonycteris; species Eonycteris spelaea. The sequence continues at coordinate 309,198 of PUFA01000160.1, read as the reverse complement.
ATGTTTCTCCCTGATGAGGTTCTGCAACCCACCCACACCTAGGCGTGCCAGCCCCCACCCTCAATTCCCTCCTTGTGGTGGGACTGCAAGGGGCGGGGCCCCCAGGTGGGCTGACGGTAGTGGTGTCCCTGCAGGAAGCCAGAGCAGACATCGCTATCTTCTCATCGCTCCAGGCAGCCACCTCCAAGCCCTCTGCCTTTCAGGAAGCTAAGTCAGGAAATTAACAGGTCGCTGAGATGCCTCTAAAAACCTGCCTGGAAATTCAAACCTAAAACAGGTGGCGGCTGGCTCAGGACAGCAGAGAATGTGATGGGAAGGGGCTCCCTGCAGAGGACAGTGGGCACACGCAAGAGATGAGCACCAACCCTTTTAAGGAGGGGGAGGAGGATGGTGTCCTAGACAGCCAACCTGGGCTGCCTGGGAATGAGACCCTGAGGGACCCAGCCAGCTTGTCCTGGGGAGCATGCTCCACCCAACAGGAGGCCTCAGAGCACGGCAGCCCTGGCAGCAACCTAGTGGTTTGTTCCGCAGCTGCCTCCACCTGAAATACTCCAGGGGATGCAGACAGAGGGACAGAAATGATGATGAGGCTTCTCTTTAGAACCAGGAGCTGAAATGATTCTGCGCTAATATTGAGGCAAGCGTAAGTTTGCGAGCAGGACAAACCTAGGTTCAAACCCACACACTTCGTCACTTACAAGTTCTGTGACCTTCTGTCTCAGTTGCCCCATCAATGAAATGAGCATAACAGCAGCAACTGCTGTTAGTCAAGGTAGACAAACTCCTAACAAATAATCTCAGAAATCTCAGTGGTTTAAACACATTTCCTACTTCTAGTCTAATACCTTGGGGGTAAGAAGAGCTGTGCTCCATACAGTCATTCAAGGAACCAGGCTCCTCTTTTTGGTCTACCCCGGGGCTGTGGGACCCTCTAGACCAGGATTTCTCAACCTCAGCACGATTGATATTTGGGCTAGATAAATCTTTGTTGTGGAAGGCTGTGCTATGCATTGTGAGATGTTTAGCAACATCCTTGTCCCTTATCCAAAGACACAGGCGGCATTCCCCCAAGCTGTGACAACTAAAAATGTCTCTAGATATTGCCAAATGTGCCCAGAGGAAGGAGCAAAATTGCCTAGTTAAGAAGAACTGCTTCGGACCCTCCACAGCTAACTAACAGAAAAGAAAGAACAGAAAAGAAACCTCACACAGGAGGTTTGAGGGGGAGTTATGAGAGGCAGGTTTGAAATCCGCAGGGTGCATTACATTGCCTACATCCCATTGGCCAGACAGAGGTCACATGGCTCCACCACACGGCAGCCTAGTACTTGTAGGCCACTGCGTGTCCAGGATGACAAGGAACCAGGTCAAGGAGCACATAGTCTTGCCTCTGCCACACCACCTGTTAAGGTTGCTGGGATGATTTAATGAGCTAAGGTTTTATGTAAATAAAATGCATGGCATATGGTAGACTCCTAACAAATACTAATAACTAATATTCTTGCAGGGTTTGAATATACTCCACACTGAGCTCTGCATTTAAGAGTGCATTATCTCACTGGATCCCCATTTTCTAACGAGGAAACTAAGGGGCAAGGAAGGTAAGTAGCTCCTTCAAGGTCACAGAGTTGGTGGTCCTGGGATGCTGGCTCCAGCACTCACGCCTTTACCGCTATGCTATGGACTCTGTGCTAAATGTTGGTGTCCTGCCCCAAATTCCCTCATCACGCCATCACATGCAAAATAGTCATTTAAAATCGTAGACTCAAGAAATACCTTCTTGAACAGAGGTGAAAACTGGGGCCCTGCCAAGTAATTTCCCAGAGTCACTCAGCTACAAAGTGGTAGAGCCAGAACTAGAACCCAGGTCCACTGGCTGCAGGTGCAGCACTCTCTCTGGGGAGGAAGCCACTTCTATTCTCCTGCCATGGTTTAGAGACACCAGCAGAGATCTCTGCCCTGTGCTCTCCCACCTCTGCCTGGGGCAGACCCTCTTCTGGATCTGCCACTAATTTGCTGGATGGCCCTTAACGATCTTTTCTGTGATGGTTAATTTTTTGTGTCAGCTTGACTGGGCCACTGGGTGCCCAGATATTTGGTTAAACATTATTCTCTATGTATCTGTGAAGGTGTTTGCAGATGAGATTAAGATTTGAATCAATCGACTGAGTAAAGCAGATTGCCCTCCCCAATGTGAGTGAGTCTCATCCAATCTGTCTGAGGCTTGAATAGAAAAAAAAGGCAGAGTAAGGGAGAATTTTCTTCCTTTGCCTGACTTCTTGAGCTGCAACATTGATCTTGGATGGAAATTACACCACCAGCTCTCCTGGGTATCTTCTCAGCCTCAATAATTGTGTGACCAATTCCTTATAACAGGAGATAGATAGATAGATAGATAGATAGATAGATAGATAGATAGATAGATAGATAATCCTATTTGTTCTGTTTCTCTGGATAATCCTGACTAATACACCTTCTTGCTGTAAGCCTGAGTTCTCTTCTGGAATGTAACAACCACTACTAAAGCTCATTCCAATTTATGATCTCATCTAACCCCCTCAGCGATCCTGTGGGGAAGGTAGGAGTATGGCCTCAATTCTACACAGTGCCCTGTCCACACAGGCAGAAAGAGGAAGAGCCCCAGGGATCAAACTCAGTCCTGTCTGGTGCCAGACTTGAGGCTTCCTCTTAGAGCTCTCTCACTCCAACGTTCTGAAATTCTGCCATTCTGTGGCTCCAACCCTCATCCCGCCAGCCAAGATCACTGGCACTTGGCCCTCAGCCCAAGAAAAGGCTCTGAGGAGAGAGGCCCCTCTCTTCTGAGGAAGGGCTTTATAAACTTTGGGCACATGGAGAGTAAAGCAGAGGTATCCTTAACTCCTCACGCTCCCTCCACCTCCACAGTCAGACCCCAAGTAATATGGCCCAAGCCAATTTGGAAGGATTCAGAGGTGAACTGAAGGCACCCTCCAACAAGACAGCACGCTCAGGCATGGCCCTAAGGAGACTGAGTGTTGGTCACATACCCCTGTCCCTCCGGAACAAGGTTGATGGTTATAAGTACCCACCAACACCCAGCCTGACTCTCCTGCCACAAATTTGCATCTCCCCAGACCACTCCCTCTCCTCCTGCCTCTACTTATCCCTAACCCAGTTGATGTTACAGCTTAAACGGCTCTGCATCCATCTCCCTCCCTTCACCCTCACTACTACCCCCACAGGTAAGGCCCTCCTCATCCCTTTCACTCTGAAACTTTTCCTTACCACCGCCTTCTCCCCAAAGCACTAATTATAATAATATGTAATACTTATTGGGTGCTTATACAGGCATTGTCCTAGACCCAGTGCATGTCCCATTTAATTGAATTATACAAACCTATGAGGTAGGTAGAGGGACAGTTTTTAAATTGTCCCCTCTCCTTGGAAATAGGTAGGTCTGTCACTGCTTCAAACAATACAGTGCAACAGAAGTGATGGGAGGTGCCTTCCCAGGCTAGGTGATAAACGGCCATGCAGCTTCCCACCTCGGTATCTTGTTCTCTAAACATTCCATGCCAGCATGCTCCTTCTCAGAGCCCACCATGTTACAAGAAGTCCACGCCCTACAACAGACTGTAAGTGTCTTTGGTTGACAGTCCCAGACTAAATCCAGACTTAAGATCACACCTGTAAGTAGAAGCTTCCAGATTACTCCAGCCCCAGGCATTCGCATCACCCCCTGACGTTCCAGTCTTCCAGCTGAGGCCCCAGACATTGTGGAGCAGGGACCGACCATCCCACTGTGCCAGGTCTGAATTCCCGACCACAGGACCTGTCAACACATAATAAAATGGTTGTTGTTTTATGCTACTGAGTTTGGGGAGTTTGTAACACAACAGTAATATCACAACTCTTTTGTAGTCCACCCCACTTTACAGATAGAAAACTGAGGCTACTAAAGGTCATGTCTCTTGCACAAGGTCCTAAAGCCAGAATGGAGATGGGCCAAGATTTAAACTCAGGCAATCAAGTTCCAGAGTCAGCCCTCTTATGCATTTTTCAAACACCGTATATAATTGATTACTTAGGGTGTCTGTCTCCACTTCAGACTGATCTTCTTGAGGGCAGGGAGGCAGCTCACTCCTGTCTCTATTCCCAGCACTAGCTCAGTTCCGGCACAGAGCTGATGCCAGGACAGGACTGCTAAACTGACCTGAATGCCACAGGGAAGCCCCTGCAGTGGAGTGGGCTGGGGTTTGGAACCCGAAGCTGAGCCAGTCTCCTCCAGCAGTGCCCAGTTCACCACTAGGCAGGCCTTCATCCCACCTAAGCCTCTGACTCATTAACTGTTTAAATTGATGATTTTCTACCCAGTCTGCTCTCTGCACCCGGGTGGCCCAGCTGACAGCTTCATTAAAAACAATTGTGGCTGGTGCCTCTCAGTCCAGCAGAGCCTGTGAGCATTTGTCATCAGTGACCTCAAGCCCCTTGGCCACCTCCCCACCCCTGCCACCAACAACACATGGGACAGCCCAGCTTAAAGTAAAGTGCTTGAATCTCCACTAGTTATGACCATGCACACCTCCCATCCTGGGTCTGGGGGCAAGAGTAACCTCTTGAATCGGAGTCCCACAACCAGATGGATCCATCCTCCATGGGTTACCCACAGGGAAGAAGGAGACAAGGACCAGCAGTCAGTGGTAAGCTGAGTGCAGACCCTGGCTCCATGCTGGGGTGATGTGGCCTTGGAGAAGTTACCCCCACTTCTGGATCTGCCTTCCAACTCCACGAATGATTCCTCAGCAGTAGATCTTTCAGGGGATGTGCAAGTCTCCAGGGGGCTGCTTTTTATAGTAAGAGACTTCTCCCTCCGCCCCACTGCTCTCCCACTGGTGACATCAGGCAAGGCACTCAACTTCACCTTCCTCATAGGCTCAAACAAGTGGCTGGACACCCTTCAGCTGAGAGGTAAGATAGGCATTCAGCCAGGGCCAGCTCAGCTAATGAAAAGATAAAATAATAATGAAATAGCTAACATTCCTTAACATTTTTCTGTACCCCAGATACTCTCTGTGTGCTTTACCTACATAAATTTATTCATTCTACCCAACAATTCTACTAGGAAGGCACTGTTGTTACTCTCATTTTGCAGATAAAGAAACTAAGGCACAGCAGAGTCAAATAACTTGGCCAAGATCTCTGACACAGTAGCAAGTAGAGGAGGCGGGAGCCAAATCTAAGCAGACCAGATCCAGAGTCCTGACCACTTAACCCTCTCACACCAATGTGAAGTGCTTAGCACAGCTTGCGGCACCCACTTTAGGTGGCCAAGGACCCTTAGCCCCCTCCCATAGAGGAGGGAGAAGGGCTAGCGCACATGGAGACCAGGGGCCACAGGGAGGGCCCCTCTATCCCTTCAGAACAGTGGGGGCAGACCCTCCCCACCTACTTGTGGTTTAGCTGAACCCCCGCCCACCCAAGGGGGTGAGGAAGGTGAGGAGGCCATCTCTAGCTTGCCTTGTCCTTTTGTCCTTCCACCGGCATAAGGAAGGAATCCAAAAGTGATTTACTGTGGAGATTTCATCGAGATGTTCTCACCCTTACTGTACATCCTTTAAAGGTGAAATAAAAATATCTAAAGGGGAATAAAAAGGGTTTTTTATTCGACATCGTAAAAGCCATTGGCAGACATTCCCCGGGAAGGGGAAAAACCAGCATAAAATTCCACAGTGACATTGTTCTGGGAGGAGCCTTGCAGCCAGCAAGAGTGGAGGGTATAACCGGAGGTGGGGCAGCTCACAAGGGCCCAGCTTTGGGCTCACAGGGAAAGTGGGGCTGTGTGCAGGGGAAGCACTGCTGAATCCCCAGAGCCTGCACTAGGTAGCACAGAGTGGGAGCTTAATAAATGCTAGTTAAATTTAACAGTGGATAAAAGAATGAACACAGAGTGGACACCTCCCCAGAACTTGCCCAACTGTCCCCAACAGGTGGGCAAGTAGCAGACAGGAATATCATGGCACCCAGCACTGAGCCTCTGCCCCTGGAGACTGACTTCCTGGCAAATCGCCTGACAGGTCACACTCTCCTACATGTCCTGCCTTTGAACTGCTGTTCTTCCACCCACCTGCCTCCATTTGCCTGTCTAATATCCCCTCCTCATACCCCGCACTTCCAGCCTTGATCTCTAAAGGCCTCTTCCTCCTCTCACTGAGGTTAGAGCTCCGCTGTGTTCCTCCAGGCTCTCCACCTGGGGTAACATAAATGCCTGTGTTTTTGTTTCCCCCATGAGAAAGTGTATTCCTGTTAGGAAATGCTCACTAAGTGTTTCTTGGATGGATGGATGGATGGATGAATGGATGGATGACATTTGCACAATCCTTGATACTTTCTTATTTTACAGATAAGAAAATAAAGACTCAGAGAAAACAAGAGAGTTGCCTAAGATAATATGAGAATAGTGTCTTTGGATCCAGATCTACATCCTTTACTTTTCTACTGCACCAAGCTGAAATTCACAAACTATCACCCTTGCCCAACACATAAACACACCAAAATATGATGGATATACACATATGCACATACAAAACATGTGCACATACACATACATGAGTGCTCACATACTAAAGCATGCATGCCAACAAGCAGAAACATAGACCTGACCAAAAAAAAAAAAAAAAAAAAACAGGAATTGAGAAGAGAGGAAGAATTCTCAAAGGCTTCCCTCAATACTTTCCAACATCATCAGGCTTTGCCTTTGATTTTCAACTTTGAATTTTCACATCATCAGTTACTACATCAAAGCAATTTTACTGCAAGTGCCCAGGACCCAGGCTGTTTCTAGCAGCCCTGATTCCAAATTCCCCTTCCCACTGGGTCTGCATTACCAATGACATTTCACTTCTCATTAAATTCCATGTGGGGAGCACAGACAAGCAGAGACGATGGTAGGGAAACCATCTCTCATCTCTGTTTCTAACTCTTGTTCACTTCTGTTTAAATGCTGCTTCAGAAGTTATGTTCAGAGTTCTGGTTAAACACGGCAGAGAAAACCTCCTTCCCTGCCTAGTTCATTGGGCTCTTGTGAAGATAAAATGAGAGGATGGATGTGGATGGGTTGTGTAAACTCTGAAGTGCTGTGCACACATAAAGAAGTTACTCTACCTCACTTCCTCCCAACATCACACTAAATGACTAAGAGATTTTGCTAAGACATAAACGAGACCAAGAACAAAGGAAAGGAGGCAACAGGAACAAAATTCTCATTGCCGAGAAGCAGATGGGTGAATAATAACTGACTCAGGAGGCCAGAGGAGGCTGAAAACTAACAGCTAGGGAAGCCCAGGACCCGGCTGGTTGCTAATGCGAAGCCCAGAAAGTCTCAAGTACTGGGGATACCAGCTGCTTGTGCAGTGAGGCTCCAGTCAGGCTAAAAACAAAAGTGCATTGACTGAGAGTCTGCGTATGATGCAGTCAGACCCTCCAGGTACCACCTCTACTCCCTGGCACTGAAGAAAAGAGTAATGGATCTGAAGGTCTTTAAATTCCAGAACACAGGCCTCCCCAAGGGCAAGCTGGTGGAAAACAGAGGTATTAAGTAAGTATCTGCATGTGTCCTTCTTCCTCTCCATTCCCTGAACATTGACAGCCCAGCTTCTACCACCCAGGCGAGAGTTTGGAGGATTCCTTCCTGATGGAACTGTATGGCCCAAGAGCAGACGAAGATAGTGTCCCCCACACATCCTCCACCTTGATCGCTCTCCACCCTCCTGCCACCACCAGGCCCATGCTCAGAGCTTCCAGGCAGCCAGGGCATCCAGTACAAAGATGGAGACCAAAATGAAAAACCGGGGGAATTGGGCTCAGATCAAACAGAAGCAGTGCAGGAAGGCACGGGACATCTTAAAACCCTACAATTATGCTCAGAGAAATAAGAGAAGACGTTGCAACTGTGAAAATAGAACAAACCTCCTTTTTAAAAAAAAAAGAAAGAAAGAAAGAAAGAAAAAAGCATTCGGGAGATAAAAAGAACTCTTGGAATTCGAAAGAGATAGAGAAAATTCCACTGGAGGGTTGGTTGGTAGATAACATTGAGGCACTCTCCTAGAAAGCAGAACAAAAAGAATAAGGGGGGGGGAAACAGGAGAAAAGTGATTTTGAAAATTCAGAAAACCAATCCAGGAGATAGATATAACATCTAACAGATGATCCAGAAAAAGAGAGAAATTGAAGGTAAAACAATTACCACAAAAGTAATATAAGCAAATGCCTTGGCACTGAAGGATATGAGCTTCAGAATTAATGGGCCCCCTGACACCAAAGCACTTCACCGAGAAATTTCAGAACACCGAGGATGAAGAGATACTAAAGCCACCAGGGAAGAAAGGAAAAAAATCTGGTCACATACGAAAGATCAAGAAGCCGTATGGCATTACAGTTCCTATAAGCAGCCTCAGACATTTTATCTCCCATGCACCACCAAAATAAAAGCATAAACCAAGGGGGGGGGAAAAGGTGTTGGATCCAGGAAACAGAATATCCAGACAAAAGAGAAGCAAAGAGAATTTCCAGCCTGGTGGTGAAGAAACCCCAGGTGTGCAGCCACACCCGTGCATGTGCGAGCAGGAGGATGGAAGGCTCCACAAGGGACTTCGCCAAGGAACAAATGGGACCGACACCACTTAATGCCTTTGAACATCCGAAGAGCAGATGTCCTCACCTGATAGTGTTGGAGGACTCCAGGCTCCGAGGAAGGAAGCTTCTTCTAAAGAGCTTTCTTTAGATCCTGAGATGCCACATTTCCTCACCTACCACCCCTTAAGGGAAAGCAGTTTGTAGCTCATCCTAAATCACATCTGGTTGCTATGGAAATCATTGTATGCATAAGCAGAACAAATACCTTGGGCACTCATTTTTCTCCAAAACTGGGCAAAGGAAGCTATAAGGTACTGCTTACTTGGATACGATGTGAGAGATGTTATATTAGAGTTCAGAGAAGATGTTTACTTATTTATTCAGAATCATCAACATCAGAGTGAGGTTACCTGGTAGAGAGACAGAGAAGGCTGCACAAGGAGTTCAGGCGGGAACTTCACTTCCAGTTTTAAAAGATAGCCTAGAATTGATGTTATGATGTTGGCTACCTTTGTGTTTTGTTTTGTTTTGTTTTGTTTTAATTTGTTTATTTTTGAAAGGGAGAGAGAATTTCAACCATGAAAATTCAAAATGTCCTAAGCTTTGCAGACGGGTGGAAAATGAGAGGTTACGGAGAGCAAGCCTTTCCCTGTACAAAGAACAGCCTCAGGTTATACAGCAAGTTAAGGGAGAACCAGGACCAGAACCCCTGTCCCTTCACATTCCTTGCCACATGTTTCCAGAACCATCTCCAGGGTCACCTTTCTCTCATTCAAGCATTCTATAAAAAATAGAATCAAGAACCTCCTCTGTGGCAGGCACTGAAGGTACTTAAATAGACACAATCCAGTGACAAAACATGTAAACAATGCACATGTAAAATAATGGGGTATGTGATATAATACAGGTTTCTACAGATGAAGTTAAAAAGGACAGCATGCCAGCCTCTGGGGGTTAGGGAAGGCTTCCTTCACAGGGCCTTAAAGGGATGGGTTTTCCAGTAGGGTGATATGGGGGGGGGGGGTCGGGTGTTGTATTCTAAATCAAAGACACAAACAGAACTGTTGGCTGGACTATAAGGTCAGAGATGAGAGTTGAGGATGGAGAAGTAGGCTGGGCCAGATCTTAGGCCCATATTCCCATTCCATAGAGGTGCTGCTGGGGAAGGATGGGTAAATAAAGACATTGGAGGCAGAGCAAATCCATGAGTGAGAGAATAGGTCTGCCATGGCCTCAAGAGGAAATGGGAAGTGAGGGGAAGGAAGTTCGTCTCAGAGGTCTTAATCAGGAGAATGGGACAGGAGGGATGCTCTGTTCACCTTTTCTGCCACCCTCAGGTCCAGGCTCCCCTCTCTCTCATTTCTCCAACCTCCCCACTCCACACTACCCACACTGCCCGCAATCACTAGTCCCAGCCTGCAAGGTAATTATAACGAAGTTAAACTGAATTACACGCGCAGCATTTATTTTGTGTTTTTGTGCTGCTGCCGCTGCCAATTACGGTGCAATTAGACTGCCTTCATTAGCAAATGAGATTAGAATTAACATTGTTAATTACTTGTTCTGTTAAATGGGGAAGCGGGGTTGCGGTAGGGAGGGACCCGGGTGGGTGGTAGAGGGAGAAAGAGTACATGGCAGGGGGCAGGGGGCGGTGCAGCCCTCCAAGGGGCCCTGGGGTTGGGGGATGGACAGGAAGTGGGGGGCGGGGGGGGGAACCAAGATTTACCAACCGCCAAGACACAGTGGGGAGAGAGGGGATGAAGTCTGCCAGGTCAGGAAAGCTACTCCTCAATAACACTACCACTCCTCATATACTCAGTCTGGGCAGCGCTTCACACAGGTTACTCATTTAACCCTTGCAGCCCTGCAGGAAGTAGTTCTTAGCATCCCCACTTTGAGAAGATAAAAGTGACCCTCAGAGAAGTTAAGTGACTTTCCCAAAGTCTCACAGCAAGAGTAGGTGGTAGAGTCGAGCAATTCTCCATTGCTAAGTGCCAGGACCTTTGATTCTCATAGGAAAGGGGACCCACAGGTACATTATACTTTATGTAGTGATAGTTTTAAATCAACTTATTTAATGCTCAAATTTTCCCCAAGGGAAAACAGAAATTATTAGTCTCATTTTTCTCATGAAGAAGCTGAGATTCTGAGTTTAATCGGGGGGCTGCCACTTGTTTTTGTAAATAAAGTTTTACTAGAAAAGAGCTATGCCCATTTATTTGTGTTATCAATGTCTTGCTTTCAAATTAAAACAAGAGTTGAACTGTTTTAACAGTGACCATGTGGCCCACCAACCCTACTTACTATCTGTCTTTTACCAATCCCTGGTTTCAAGTAGCCAACATAAAGTCATATAGTACACACATAAAGGTATGAGCTTTGAACCCACTTCTTCTGGCTAACTTACAGGAGGCTCTTTGGCAACTTTTACCCAGAGGGAAAGGGGGCAGTTTTGGCTAAGTTAGGCTTCCAGTGAGCTCAGAGACCCCTTTATGGCCCCAAGGAGAGAATTATAACAGACAACTGGAAATATTTCAGCCAGGCTTCAGAAATTTGATCAGGTTAGCTGCTTTCAGCAGCAATCAATGAAAATAACAATTATGGGTGGTTTTTAAAATAAGCAATTCATTGTTTCTTATAACAAGAAGTCCAGAGGTAAATTTGGTTAATTCAGCTATGTCCTGGGACACTATCCAGGACTCAGGTTCTTTCTATCTTTCTATTCTCCTTTCCATGGCATTATGGTGATGTAATCACCACCATAATGAAGCTTAGAACATTTTAATCACCGCTCCCCCAAAGAAACCCTGTACTCTAGCTATTACCTTCCAATCCTACCTTTTCTTCCTTCCATCTCCCATCTCAATCCTAGGTAATCATACTCTATTTTCTCCAGAGCATCTTAACTACTTCCCTCATGATCTTAATGTAGCTGCCAAAGCTCAGGCATCACATCCTCACTCATCAACATCCACAGGTAAAGAGCAGGGGTAGCTGCTTCTTCCAGTAAGTTAGTTTTTCAGATCTCAGAAAGCCTTTCCCAGAAAGCACCCCTTCCCCAACAATCTTCCTCTCAGTTGCCATTAGCCAGGATTGCCCATGACATGCCCATGCTTGAACAATCACCAGCAAAAGAAGTAGGATTATTACATTCGGCTGAGATTAATCAAGATTCATTCCTGGAGTAGGGAGGGTCCTAGCCTCTCCTGAAAAACATGGCTGCTACTGAGTTCCCATGGCAAGAAAGAAGTAGGGGAGCAGGTGGCTGTTGGGAAGGCAACAGACAGAAACTTTAGGATTCCTATTCCATTGGTCACATGAAGAGTCCTAACCCCTGAGGTCTAGGGAGTAGATGTAGTCCACCTTCTTAATAATCTTTTCGACTCCCTGTTGCCTCTTCTTGCTGCATGGGGCAGGAAGAGCCAGGGGAAGAGTTTGTCTCCCCAGTGGCCTGGCCTCTAATTAACCCATAACGTAGGCACAAAGCTCTCTGGACACCCTTTGGTCTTTGGTCCTCTCTTCCCCTCATCCACATCCCAGCCCAGAAAGGCAAAAGTTTCCTGGGCGTCCCTCTGCAGTGTTGCCTCCTTAGTTCTTGTTCTGTGTTCAATGACCTCACAAGCCATGAGCTGTGCACCAAGGAGTGAAGACCTCAGTGGTCCCAGCCAGTGGGCTAGACCAACAGGTCACTCTTGCTGAGAAATGCTCAGAACTGTGACCACCTGTGCCAAATGCCAGCACTGAAGCGACAGTACAGATGGCCTGGGCCGGCCTGGGCAGGGCACGTTCTGGTATGTGGACCCTCTCCCTCTCCTCCATCCTTGCCCAGGCTGGCAAATCACACTGTTTCCAGATCCCCAGAAGACACACACTCACTTTCTCTCTCTCTCTCTCTCTCTCTCTCTCTCTCTCTCTCTCTCTCTCTCTCTCACACACACACACACACACACACACACACTTCATTTCTTTTAGACCCTGAGCATCTGGGTCCATGCACCTGTACCAGAACTTCTTTCCTGCCATCTGGACAGAATTTGTGAGGCAGAGAGGTTACTCAGGCATTTAAAGAAGAGTATCAGGCCAGGTAGGTCCCATCTGGGTGCCATCTGTCATGCAAAGGCTCAGGGGCAAATTCCACAAGGCCACATGGCCTTCATTAAAGAAGAAGAGTTATAGGGGGTGCCGGGGGAACTGAAGACCTGGTTCTCTTTCCTCCCACCATCTCCATTGACAGTGTGTTCGAATTAGGCTATTGCCTAGCACAGCTTTGCATTTCAGGCAGTGTTGCTGACAGGCTTAGTTTTGGGGAAATCGTCATTATGCAGGAGAGGAGAGGCGTGTTCCCTCCAACCTTGAGTCAGTCAGGCAATTTATACTGTAGTAGAAGGCCCTGCATTAACTACATACATATGCGAGTGAGCGCGCGTGCACACACACACACACACACACACACACAACACCTACTGGTCCTTTGAGTTTACTCAGATGCCTGAATGGAAACAAACATTTCAGCCTCTATCACTTCCTCTAGTCAGGTGGTTTTGGCCCACAGGAGCCCCATTTCCTTTCCCTGTGCTTTCATATCCCTATCACTGCTAGATTTTCCTGAAAAAAGATTCTGTGTGTTTCCAAAGTATTAAGCTTCTCCATCTGCCTCTTGGGTAGTAGGGACTCTTTGTCCTTTCTCCATGCTCCAAGTTCTTAGGGCTCAAAAAACTGGCATTCAGATGACTGATGAGGTTCCCTAGATCCTTACCCTTTCCTTCCTGCGGATCCCAACAAGAGTCACCCCTCCCAGCAAAGGTCACTCCACAGCCCTCCTGTCAAATGCCATGGGGTTTACCTCAAAACTAGGGGCCTGGCAGCTGGTGACCCAAAAGGGAAAATATAAAAAAGGGGCTGAGGACTGGTCAACCTCATGGGCTGGGCACAGACATGACAGATTAAAAAAGAAAAAATAAAAGAAAGAAAAAAGAGGCTAAACGGCCTCTCTCTCATCTTAGTCCAGGTGGTATGGAGAGGCCAATGCCCCTGGAAAAGAGGTTTACATCCTTGGCTGTCCAGGGGCGGGCACGTAATATGATGCAGGAACAGGACTGTTGAAAGTATCTCTGGGACCCAGCGTCCTGTAGACCACCTCTGACCTTCAGCTTCCCACAAGTTCCAAGGCCCCAGAGGGCTGGGCATTTGATTCACAGCCTGCCTCTCCCAACAGCTGACACCCACCTTCAGACTGCCATGGAGCCAAGCTGTCTAGGTTTTCTCCCCCTATAAACAGGTAGCTGAGCCTGGGGTTGGGGTCAATGTCTCTCTAAGTGTATGCAGACCCCCTCCAGTGTCCAGCACATAGCCTGGGCTGGACAGCCAAGGATGATGGGAGGAACAATGGCCCGGACCTTCCCTTCTCTTGCTTATCCTGATTTTATACAAACTCTCCCTTCCCAAACAGAGCCCCTTTCTAAATGCCAGCGTGGAAGTTTAGAATTCCCAAGGCCCAAGCCCTAGTGTAGGACAGGTCTCCCACCCTGAAGATATTCCTACATGACCCAGCAGAGAGGTATAAGGGAAAGGGGGAAAGTGGGAGACAGGGAATTGTTTGAGCCACCCAAGACATTGTCAGTTGCTTTATGTAAGGGCATCTGAGTGATCAGGGTCTGACACCCTGAGGATCAGCTTCTCATCAATAAAAATTGGAAAAATAACCACAGGTATTGGAAGGCTGAGGTGATAGGAGTTTGTGGGTTATAGCCAAAGTTAAGGGAATTGGGAAGGCCAGGTGGGAAGAAAACTACCCCTCAGTACACATGGATCTGAGGGTCCAGAAAGTTGAATTGGACCAAATCCAGAAGGTTGAATGCCAAGCTCAGTCGGGACTCTGGACTTATCTGATGGGCAATAGGAGCTATCTAAGGTTTCTGCGCAAAGAAAACTGACCCATCAGAACCATTTCTAGCAGGCATTGGACAGCGCATAGGAAGGAAATTTTGGAAATGTCCAAAAATATAAACTAAAAACCAACAGAAACAGAGTTTTTTGCCTGTCACTTGGTGAAGAGAATATTCTAGTCTCAGGCAAATGAAATTTAGATGACTAAAGACATTGCGGAAGCGTGAATGAGTGGGAGTGGCGCTGAGGGGCTGGGCCGTACACTGAATGATGTCTTCTGACCACTGACAAATCCACTCCCATAGGTGGCCCAAAGAAAAGTCAGCTCCAGGCCAGAATCCATCCACCTGACATTCCTGTTAATAAACAAAAGCCTAATTAGCATGGCTTTTAAGCATCCATTACATTAATTTAACACAAAAATCTAATGGAGCTTTATTGCGAATATTTTCGGCAAAATTAACCCTGCAGGTTTCTCACACATGTTTTCATTAGGAGCTGTGAGCAAGGGAGATCATCAGAGGATTAGAATTAGCCTTTGTGGTTTTAGCTCTGATCCACTTCTCTGTTCCCAAGCCCCCAGGTTTGTAGGTCTTTGTTTTAGTGGAAGCTTCTGCCCCCCACACCAAATGGTTCCATAAGGGTCGTAAGACAGTGGAGATTCAAGCCCAAGGACTTGAGCAGGTGCCTCTCTAAATTCAAACACATCAGATCACATCACAAAGCTGCAATTCTGGGACCCTGAGCAATAATCTCAGGATACCAGGACAGGATGCCTCTAGACAGGGAGGCATTCAGCATTAGATGGTTTGATCCAAAGCCATTCCTACCCCCTCTTATGGCTATCTTCCAGCAAGCTATGTTACCCAGTTCTGGAATAAACAAACAGCCAGAAGCCTCAGGGGAGGACATTCTTCCCTGAAAAAAAGACAAAACTAAATAGAAAGAATGCCCTCCCTCTTCTTCCCCCCCGGAACATGGATGTAAGGTGCGGAGCAGTAGCAGCCGTATCTGCTGTGAGGATAAAAGTCTCAGGCTTTTGAGAGGAAGGGGGCAATGAAATGGAAAACAGAAGAGACTGGGCCACTGATGCATCATAGAGTTGGACTTGGTTCCAGTCCTCAGCAGTCTACACCTGAGTTTCTTGTGCTTGAAACTAACTCTTATATTTGTATAAGTCTGTTAGTTAACCTTGCTGCTACTTGCAGCCAAAACGATCCTAACTGACAGAGATGAACTCCAGTCCCAGATTCTGCGTGACTTTGGGCTCTGAGTATCAATTTCATCACTTGGAAATAGAAGGATAAACAAAACATGTTTAAAAACTGTTTTCTAGTCAATAGACCTTAAGAATTCCACCCTATCCTAATGAATTGGTTTAATGAGAAGTTTATAAACCTAATCGAAAGGGAGGTGTCCAAGAGAGCATGGGCGTTCTGGAGTCCTGACTGCTGGCTGTTGACCCACCCTGCTCCAGAAAGCCACAAAAAGACACCTCTAGGAACCCCAGAGCGCCAATGAGCGTGGTTCATAAACCACTAGCCGTAAAGACATCTGAGACTTTTTGGCTCTGATATATGTGGTTCCGCCTCCAGACAGCATCGAGTGGTTCTAGATCCCACAAGACAGTGTGGCAGGCAGAGTTCTAGAAAAATGCTTCGCCCCCTTTAGTGTGCACACAACCTCCTGGGGATCCTCTAAATGCCGATCCCAGTTCGGTGGGTCTGCAGTAGAGCCTGATTTCTAACAAGTTCTCGGTGATGCCCAGGTTCCTAGTCCATGGACCACACTTTGAGTAGCAGCTGTAATGTAACCTTCATTACCATCAATCATCATCTCTGACTAGACCATTGCCTTGCCTTGTTGCACATCTTTGAAACAGGTGAACATCCTGAAGCAATGAGGAGAAAAGTCTCAGAGTCCAGCAGACAGGATTGAATGCTGACTCTACCACTTCACTATGGATTTTTGGGCAACTTGCTCAGCCTCTGCGCTGAATTGAGGGTCACACTGCACAGTTCTAGGTATAGCATGGATACTACCAGGCTGAGTCACACAGTAAAGGCAGGCAGGGCCGAAGCTGAGGAGTCCTTCTGGCCAAAATCGGTCATCCTTCTGAAGCCAGCCAACCCAGCATGACAGGGCCAGGGCTGACACGGGTCGGAGGAGGATAGAAAGCAGGTGTGGGAGAAGCGCGGGAGAGGGAGGAGGAAATTGGGGTGGGTGTATCAGAGGCATTTCGACATTAAAAGAAAGCATAAATTATATGCAAATGGCATCTCTCTCTAACAATAATGCAATTGGATTAAGATGCCACCTCTACAACCTTAACTTTCTACTGCCCTCCCAAATACGAATCATCAAGACAGGGAGGAGGTCATCACAGAAACTTAGCAACCTTCTGATCTAATCTCTACCTCCAATTTGCAGGTGGAGAAACTGAGACCCAAACAGGTTAAGCAACTTGCTCGAGATTACACAGGTAGTCGGTAGGTAGCTGGGCATTCCCCCAGGGCGCCTGTCTATGACTATGAAATGGCAGCACGGAGTAGGGGAGGCACTAAAGGCTATGAGCAGGAGCCAGGCTGAAGGAGGCAGGAAGAGCATGACAAGATGCTGTCACAGGGCCAACCAAGACAAAGCCTTTGTTGAGCCAAGCAGCCATGGCAGGGAATAAAGATGCCATGCAAGGCTCTTGCTCTCCAATTAGTGTCAATGCTTCACTTTCACCCAGTCCCTCAGAGGTGGGAAATCTGGCTGCCTTGTGGCCCTCCCACTCCTCACCAGCTCCTTGAGGATTTGCAAGGCCAAACAACTGCAGAGCTCGGGGGTAGGGGTAGGATCCAGCATGCCTGCAGTGTAGGAAAAGCACCCAGACTTTTGCGTCACCCAAACCCTGCTTCCAAACCCACCTCTGCCACATACTGGCTATGTGACCTTAGGCGAGTGCTTTCTCTCTCTGGTCTTCAGGCTCCTTAGCTATAAAATGGAGACAGAAATTCTACCACGCCAGGAACATTGAACCATGCTCAAAGGTATGTGCCTGGCATAAACAGGCTCTAGACACACGTGACTTCCTGCCCTCTTCCCTGCCATCTGCTGACACAGCCACAGTCCTGCCATGAATTGAATAATTCAGAAGCCATTTACTCTTCGGCATCTGGGATGTTTTTCTTAGCACTAGTAAATTTTTTAAAATTGGGATTAAGTTTACTTAAGCCAAGATCAAAATGAGTTTGCCTTTCTGAGTTCACAATGGAAGACAATTGAGGAGAGGAATGACCAAAAATGAAGACTTGGAAATTACTAAGACAAACTGGCCAGTCGTGAGTGGGTTTTGTCACCACCCCATGGGGTAGTTGTGGGGCAAGAAGAAGACGCAGCGAGGCTACCCTGCAGGACCTCAGAGACAGAGAAAAAGCATTGGCCAGAGGCCGCAGGGCTGGCTGATGGCCCAGGGCCAGAGCCTTCGTCTGCCACGAGCACAAGGCAGCTCCGAATAACGGTGGGAGAAGCAGCCGGTGGCCCATGGAGTAAGTAGCTCCATGCCTCCTTGCCTGGCGGCTCGTTTCTGCATTAGACAGGCTAAGAGCTCACCCTCCACCTTCATACGAGCCTCACAGATCTCAGCCAACTTTCCAAGGACCTCTCTAAGGCTCCAGATCCTAGCCTCTTGGGTAGATCATTCTGCACTAGCTTTCTGATCATTTCCTGTTCTGTTGCTCCTCCACCGAGCATGAGTTTTCAAGGGTTTAAGAGTAGGTCCACTTCTTACTCTTCTCTTGTATGCACTCCCCTCCATGGTACCCACTATGTGTGGGTCTACCTGGTCCACACTGATAGCACATCAATCCATGCCACCCTGGCACCTGCTCTGTCTCTCCCAGAGAGATGGAGGTGCCAAAGCTATGGTAGCCCAGGGCTACCATAGAATAAGCCACAGTCAAAGTACCTCCCACTACTTTGCCCGGCAGTGTGTCCAGCATGAGACCAGAAAGAGTTCTGCATGGGGATCAAGAGACCTGATTCTTTGCCCAGGTGTGGCTGCTCACCTGCCGCGTGATCTTGGTTGCTCACTGGCCCTCTCTGAGTCTTATCTGTAAAATGTAGCGGTTGCACGAGATGTCCCGAGGTCCCTTCTGGTTCTGACATCCTGAGCCCCTCAGCACCAAGCCCCACTCTTCATGCCCCACCACAAAGGGAAAACTGAGAAGGAGACGAGAGGAGAGCTGGCCTGTCCTGAGCTCTGGGCATTGGCCACCGCAACGCTTGGGTGATGCGAGAAAGGTGAGCAGGCTGACCCAGGGCCCTGCCCCCGCTCCAAGCCATCCAAGGAGAAAAGGGAAGCCCCACACCGGTTTAATTGTACAGAAGCCAGTTGGAGATTTGGAGCTGAGAGTTAGTTTTAAAGGAATAGCGCTTATTTGAGTGGTTATGCAAATTAACTGCTGCAAGACTTCTGGAAAAACTGATTACCTGACGATTGAAGGAAAGAGACTGAGAATGAGGAGGGGAAGACCTCCACGTCTGCCATTCTCATCCCTCGCTCAGAAACGGGTCCTCTGTGCTTTCCCAGCCCTGCTGCCCACATCACAGAGATAGCAAACCGAGCCCAGAGAGCTTGGAAAACTGTGCAGAGTGACAACAAGTTGGAGATAGAACCAGTTGAGACCTGCCTTGTCCTAACACCTAGGAAGTCCCTAGCCTCATCCTCCGGGAAAGCACCTTAGCTCCCCAGCCTGGCTTTCTTAGTCTGCTACAGGAGCTGCTGCTGTTGGCTCTTCCCTAGAGAAGGGCTGGTGTGCAGCCTCCAGGATGGCCCCGATGTCCTCATCTCCTGGACTGTGCCCTCATATAGTTCCCTCCCACGCTGTGTAACCAAGGGGACATGGCAACACTGCCACTTCCACCTTGTTCTCTCCTACTCGCTCTGGGGACAGCCAGCCTCAATTTGTAAGGATACTCACGTAGCTCTGTGGAAAGGTCCATGTGTGAGGAACTGAGGCCTCTGACCATGCCAGCATGTGCCAGGCATGTGAGTGAGCCAGCTTGTAATGGAACATCTTCGGGCAGACTCTCCAGCCCCAGTCCAGCCCTCAGATGACTGCAGCCTTGGGTCAGCATCTTGACTTTAATAATTTCATGAGAAAACCTGGAACCAGAGGCTCCCACCTAGGCTGTTCCCTGATGTCTAACCTGGAGAAAGTGTGAGAAATAATAAATGTCTGATGTTGTTTTAAGCCACTGAGTTTGGGGATAACTTGTTATGCATCAGTATGTAACTGATACAAGAAGGAACAGGCCAGAGCAGCAGGGTCCCCCACCCCCATTGCTTTGCTTTCTACTTAGGGGCCCTCATGACTTGAAGGAGCTCAGGGTCTGGGGTAGGAGGCTGGGTTCTTAGCGTTGGCTTCCAGCAAAGGAACAACCGTTGTTGTGGCCATGGAATGAGCTATGTCCCTCCAACACCTCCTCAGCCAGTCCCTAGGGCCCTAGGGCCTGAAGGTGAAGTCCACATGTCCTAATGAGGCATGCAGACCCTGGCTCCGTGGTCTCATTCCTCCTCCATCAAGCACTTCAGTCACAACCTCACCTGTGCCCCACCCCGAGCTTAATGTCTTCTTGCATTGGGCCTCTCACTACTCTCTGAACAAGAAAAGCCCTCTTGGGACCCCACACCTTTGTAAGTGCCATTTCCTCAGCCTGGAATATGCTCCTCCTTTTAGTCACCTGGAAAACTCCTGCTTGAAACCTCAACCCCTCTGGGAAGCACAAAACTGCCACAGGCAATCAGGTGCAGCTGCCCTACCCCTGGCACCCACAGAATTAGGGTGTATGGTTTCACCTCTCCATCTCTCCCTCCAGACTGTTCACCGAGAGTAGGACCATGTCTTTATCCACAGGACTTTATCACATGGCACTGGCCTGGCATGCAGTCTTTTCCCAATAAACTATTTTGTTGACTTAATGAATAAATAAACAAGTGTGGCCTTGAGCAATTCACTCTGGCTCTCTGGGGCTCAGTTATTCAGCTCTAAAATAGGAATCACCATCATCACCACCAATCATCATCATCATCCCTTCTCTACTATCTTTGCAGCCTGTCATGGTGATCCAGTGGGACCAAAGGATGTAAACTGTGAAGTGTGGGTTATCGTCAAGGAGGGCTTTCCTTAACTCTGCTAGGACCTAACATCACCACCACTCTGCACAGCTGTTCTGTCCCTTAGCCCGGTTTCAGGGAACTTCACGAGACCTTCTGAGAGAAAGGCAGAATATTCCCATTCCCTGCCTCCTTCCCTCTCGGAGCAATTCTGCTCCATGCTGCCACCCCCCACCTTGCCCAATAGCATGAAGAGGCCCCTCTAGCCATGATCTATTCCTCGCCTTTCTTTTTGCTTCTCTCTTTTCAACAAGCAAACCTGAGAAATGGTAAACGTTTTCCCATTATTCAAATGGCATGGAAATTAACCCTTGGCATTCTCTCTTTTGACATGGAGCCTTTAACTAAAGCCACCGTCTCCCCATTCTCCAGGTATTTCTCCCTCCTCTGCAGCTCCCTCACTTCCTCACCCTCCCTCCATTAGCACCCTCATCAGGAATGCCCAGGCTTTGAGGCAGGAGAGAGAGGATTCCGGAAAGAGCCCATTCATGGCTAAGGAGGAGGAGCCTTGGTTTTGCTTTCTGTCCAGTGTCTTTAGATTTCTGTGGGGTCACACACATGTTTGGGGGCAGAGCAGGACTCAGATCAGGGGCTTTGGCCCCAGCCTAGATCTCTAGCCTCAGTTCCACAAAGTATCACTGCCTATTTCATAGATGCCTCTCCCAGACCCATCTGCCCTTGGCTCCTGCCCTATTCAGCCTGCCCCATTTTTAGCAATTAGCCCCCACAGCTCCCTTGTCTATAGCATGGGGTTCTCCAGGATGTGGGGGTGAGAGCGGCACCTGATCTGTGGGGTCAGCTCTCAGCCTGATCCCCGTAGGTCATTGCCGTAGGGTGGATGAGAGGTGCTAGGTGTCATGATCCTGCAGGAGTGTGAGCTGCTCTCCTGGCTCTCAAGGAAATGGTAAACTCGTTGAGAATAGACTGTCATACAGGACGCCACAAGAATCAGAGAGGAGCCATAATTGCTGGACAATCACTCTATCTCCTGGGTACATTCATTACGAAAACACTCTCTACTACAACAGGGGCAAACCCTGAAATCTCAGTGAAGGTTTACCTTGCTCACGTAGAAGCCAAGGCAGTGCTGGAAGGAGAGAGTACACCATGCTCCCTACAGTCATTTTACAAACCAGGCTGAAAAGGGCTCTGCCATCTTCCGCATGCAGCTTCCAAGGTCACCGTGGGTGCGGACATTTGGCTGGCTAAAAGAGGAAGAAAGGATGGAAAAGACACATCCAGGCTTATCTGCCTTGGTCCAGGACACATTCCTTCAGTTCACATTCTCAGTAACAAGCAGACTGGGAAATGCAGTCCTCAGGGGGAAGATGCTTCCCCACAGCGACACCACACTACGGAAGGGGAACACATCACGCTGTCTCTGCCACATTAAGCCTCAGTTTTATTATCTGTGAAACAGGGGCAGGGAGCATTGATTGACTATAAGAGCTGAAAAGGCCCTCATTTTACGAGCATTTGGAAAGTTAATAACTTGTCCATGATCACAATGGCACAACCAAAAATCTAGGTTTATGGTCCCTCAAACCAATGATAAAAATTAGAGCTACTACTCACAGAGTACCTCCTCACACAGGCCCTTTATACATTGTCTCTGAGTTTCACACAATCTGTAAAATAAGTATCACTGTCCCTATTTTATAGATGAGGACATTGGGGTTCAGAGAACAACTTGCCCAAGGCCAGTTGACTTGGAAGTAGCAAAGTCAGGAAGCTGATCCTGTCCCAAGCTGCCTCCCCTTTCACTTGTCATTGTTATCAAACAGCTAATGCTGAACTTCCTTGGTACAGGGATCAAGGCCCCAGGCATCCCCATGTCTGTCCCTTGGAACTGAAATCCCCGTTATTGCCCACTCACCCCAGGCCCTCTGTCAATAGCCTACCACTGTCAATAGCCATTAGGGATCCAAAGAAGCTGAGCCACTGCACCAGGTCACAGAGCAAGCAAGGATCTATATAAATCAGGATTAGGTTTAGCTGAACATTCCAAGTAGGGGGTCCTGAGGTGTTATGGTGCATTCAATGACAGGGACTCAAGCTGCATCTACCTTCTTGCCCCAAAGCCTCTCTCTAAGTCTACTTCATGCCCAGTGACACTGCTCCAGTGCTAGTCATTACATCTGCATTGTGGCCAGAAAAAAAAGGTAAAACAGGGAAGAGACGGTCCCTCTTTCTTTAAGGACACGTCCTAGAAGTTGCACATGTCATTTCTGATAACGTTCTATTGTCTACAACTTGGTCATATGGCCACCCTAGTTGTAAGAGAGGCTGGGAAATATAGTCTTTATTCTGGGCAGCTATGGTATAGGGTTCTTATAGAGAAAGGGAGAAAATTCATACAGAAGATCTGCAGTCTCTGTCCCAGAAACCAGTCATGTTTAGCTCCTAGTCCAAGCTCTGAGTTTGTGACAATACTGCCAGCGTGATGGAGACAAGGACTGCAGGCTTGATGTAGTCACAGGTTAAAAAATTATGGGTCCCCAGCTGAGTCCTTTCTCTCCAGGAGCCTTGGCTGATATTTCCAGGCAGTAAGAACAACCCAGGCAGGGGGCCTAATGGGCAACTAATCTCCCAGGGGATTATCTGGCTTCCACCAGTGTGGTTGGTCTATTTGAGTGCTAGAAATGTTAATATCTTCCTCCTCAAGGGCAGAGAGAAGGGTTGAGCTGCCCCACCCCCACTGAATCACTCCCCTCAAAATCTCCTCTGCAGAGATTGAATGAAATGAGGTCCAAGGCCCCCTCCCTTATCTTTCCCTGGAGCCACACTGTGATAGGTGATTTTGACGGAGCCATGGGGTGCCCAGACCTTTGGCCAAACATTAACCTGAGAGTGTCTTCGAGGGTGTTTCTGGATGGGATTAAATTTGAATCTGTAGGCTGAGTAAATCAGACTGCCCCTCCTTAATGAGGGTGGGCCTCATGCAATCAATTAAAAAACATGAATAGAACAAAAAACTCCTCCTACCTGATGCTTGATCTGGCCATGGATCTTTTCCAGCCTTCAGACTCAAAACATTGGCTCTTTGGGGTCTGGAGCCTGATGACTTTCAAATTTGACCTTACACCATCCTCTCTCTTGGCTCTCAGACCTTTGGATTCTGACTAGAACTACACAATAGGCTCTCCTGGGTCTCCACCTTGCCTACTGCCTATCTCAGCCTCCATAATCACATAATCACATAATCCTTATAATAAATAAATAGCTAAGTTATTATAAATTATTATATGTCATATATAATTTCATATATAGGTACAGATAGATCTAGATACAGATACAGATACAGATATAAAATCTCCATCCTATTAGTCCTGTTTCTCTGGAGAACCCTGACTAACCCACACACTCACTTGCAATTCGGGTAAATTGGAGTCACTTTGCTAGGCCTGAGTGCCACCCTTTCTGGTTGTGGAGCTCGCACGGGTCACTTAACTTGCCTGTGCCTTGGCTTCCTCATCTATAAAACGGAGTCATCCTAACTGCCTCTTGGGACTGGCACAAATATTGGATTAAATGAGATTACCTAAGTAAAAGTCCTGGCACATAGTAGGTATATATAATTGGCAAGAGCAGGCAGTAACCATACCTTCCTGGCAGTAAGAATTATCTGGTTTCATATATTCACAGTAGGTAGCACACAAAGGGACATAAAAATGCCCCAAACACTCCCCTCACACCAGCCTAGGGTTTACATGTTTCTGGATGTCTACCCCTTTTTTTGCCTTTCAGAGCTTTCCTCACATCTTAAACCTTGCTCACCTAGAAACATGGTAGGGGTTGGACTTGGTTAGGGACACCATGGACTATATCCCCAGCACCACACCCTCCCCCTAAGTATGACAGTGCCACCCATCCACTAGAATGGATTGGGATTCTGTCCCTGCACTTCCTAGGACTATCCCAAACCCTCTGTGTATCTAAAAATGGATGTAGGAGAGCCCCATCACAGCATATTGCAGGAAGACTTTGACGCATCATGATAAAGACTAATGGTCCTTTCTCCCTAAAGTGTTAAAGCATTTCTGCCCCCATTCTAGGAGAGCATCCAGGAGAGGAGCTCTCCTGCTCACAAACTGGAAGTGAAAGCCAAAGCCTCAATTCCCTCTTCTGTGATGCAAGGAGGAGGGATTCGATAACCTCCATGGTCCCCTCCAGCCTGATCATTTCATGCAATGCAAGTGGTAGGAACATGTCCCCTGGCATGCCAGCACCGACATCCCCTTCCCTTTAGCACCCACTCTTCCTGTTAAAAGCCCCCAACTGTGTGTATTGGGGCAAGGGTGGAAGGTCACCTCTGACCAGGCTGGTCTGCAATAGCCAGCTCTTTGTCCTCTTCCCACTCCATAGTAGCCCCTGGGTTCCTGCTACCCCAAGACTAACTTCCTCACCTCATCTAGATCCAGAGAGGCCCCATGAACCTTAAGTCGAATGCCTTTTTGTTAAGCTACCCCTGAACTGCTTTCCACTGCTACAAACAGACACCCTGACTGATACACAAGCCATGCCCTGAACATATAAGGCCCCATTCTTTAAGCTGGCACCCTTGCCCTGTTACCCATCCTGTTTTTTTCTGTCCTGCCCCTTTTTTTATTAATTACCTATGTCTCTTTGCTCTTTTCCTCTTCTCAAGGAAGGAAAAGAAGGAGTTGGTATTTCCAGGATAAACTATTAATAAGTATAACCTTAAAGATAGCCCCCTCTCCAAAAAATAAGTCAAAGCCAACCAAACTGTATTGCTTTGAATTAGACTGTGTTCACTCTTAGCTCTTTGCTGAGAGCCTGCTGGATGCCAGGCACTGTGCTAGGCATCCGGCCTTTCTTTTGGAGCAGCTCACGGTCCAGCCTGCCTCAAAAGATTAAAATCCCAGTACTCATACTATAGTGTCCTCATATTTTATGAGATTTTGCATTATGCGAATTGACACTGTGATATAAAGATATTAATAGTCTCACTTTATTAAAAATTTGAAATAATGTGTAAAATTTGAAATAATGTGTAATCCAAACATTCTTTTTAAGCATGAAGAATGTTGAAGCTGACAGGCCCAGTGAATTGTAAACTGTGTTTGCAAACTCACCACACGCAATGCCACTTTAGTCGATAAAAAGACAACACCTATCAACCTTTGTCAGGTATGTATTAAATTATGCAAGTTTCTGAATTATACAAGGCCTCTGGAGCACGTCTCACACATGTGATATGGGGTTCAGAGTTCTCACTACAGAGTCAGAGTGCAGAGATTTTACTCCTGGCTCTACTGCTGTGTGATCTTGGACAAAAGTACTGAGCCTCTTTGTGCCTTGGTTTCCTCATATGCACAATGAAGAATAACTGTGCCTACCTCTAGGGGACTCACGAGGATTGAGTGCATTCTTCCATACAATGCACTCAGAAAGAGTGCCTGCAGGCACTGCAGCCGGGGCTGTTGCAGCATCTCACTGGGCTGTAGGTTGGCAGGAAAGGGTCATCAACACACATCATGAGGAACACAAACTGCCACCCAGAGCAGAAGCAGATACAGTCATGCTCTGCAAAGCCCTGGCCCCTGGGGTCCACACACAGCTAGTACCACAGCTACTAGAGACCTCCTTCACAAAGGTAGGGTCCTCCAGCTCTAGTGACACCACTGCATCTTCCTGCTTGGGGGCTATGGAACCATCCCGACACTTGACCCTGACCACTTTGTATTCTCATTCAGGGAATTCACAGACACTCCATATTCTTTTTTATATTATTAAGTTTATTGGGTAACATTGGTTAATATAATTTCAGGTATACAATTATAATCTGATATCTATATATTCTATTGTGTGTTTACCACCCAAAGTCCAGTTTCCTTCAGCTACCATGTATTTGATTCCCTTTACCTCATCTACCCCCCCCTCCTCCCGCACTCTCTACCTTCTGTAGCCACGAGTCCATTGTCCATGTCCATTAGTCGGTTTGTTTGTCCTGTTCATTTGTTGCTTTTAGGTTTATATCCCACATATAAGAGATATGTGATTTTCTACTTTTTCTGCCTGGCCTATTTTGCTTAGTATGATTACCTCGAGGTTATTCATGTTGTCGCAAATTCCATCTCTTCTTATGGGTGAGTAATATTCCAATGTATATATTTACCACAGCTTCTTTAGCCAATCATCTATTGTAGGACACTTTGGTTGCTTCCATGTCCTGGCCACAGTGAATATGCTGCTATGAACATTGGTTTTCAAGTCTTTGGGGAAATATCCAGTAGAAGGATTGCTGGATCACATGGTAGATCAATTCTAGTTTTTGAGGAACCTCCATACTGTTTTTCCACAGTGTCTGTCCCAGTTTGCAGTCCCACCAGCAGTGTATGAGGGTTCCTTTTTCTCCGCATCCTCTCCAACATTTGTTATTACTTGTCCTGTTGATAATAGCTATTCTAACAGGTGTGAGATGGTATCTCATTGTGGTTTTGATTTGCATTTCCCTAATAGCTAGCTATGTTGGGCATCTTTCAATATTGTTGGCCATTTGTATGTCCTCTAGAGAAGTGTCTGTTCAGGCCCTCTGCCCATTTTTGATTGGATCGTTTGTTTTTTTGTTGTTATTGAGTCGTATGAGTTCTTTGTATATTTTGGATATTAGGCTTTTATCGAAGGTGTTGCTTGCAAATGTATATTTTCCCATTCAGATGGCTGTCTCTTTACCTTGTCGATGTTTCTTTTTGCTGAGCAGAAGCTTTTCAGTTTGATGTAGTCCCATTCATTATTTTTGTTTTTACTTCTCTCCTTTTGAGGTCAAATTCATAAAATCCTCTTTCAAGTCCAAGGTCCTTGAGTTTCATTCCTATGTTTTCTTCTATGCGTTTTATTGTTTCAGGTCTTACATTCAGGTCCTTAATCCATTCTGAGTTAATTTTGTGTGCGGTGATAGACAACAGTCTAGTTTCATTCTTTTGCAGGTGGCTTTCCAGTTTTTCCCAGCACATTTATTGAAGAGAATTTCCTTTCTCCACTGTATTTTTTGGCATTTTTTCACAAAAATTATTTGACCACATAAATATGAATTTACTTCTGGACTCTCGATTCTGTTCACTGGTCCATGTATGTGTTTTGCTGCCAATACCATGCCATTTTGATTACTGTTGCTTTGTGGTATAATCCGAAGTCGGGTAGAGTGATGCCTCGAGCCTCGTTCTTTTTTCTCAGGATGGCTTTGGCATTTGGGTTTTTTGTGTTTCTATACAAATCTGATGACTTTTTTGTTCAATTTCTTTAAAAAATGCCGATGGGATTTTTGATGGGATTGCATTAATCTGTATAATCTTTAGGTAATAGGTCATTTTAACTATGTTGATTTTCCAATCCAAGAACACGGAATATTCCATTTCTTTGTATCTCTTCATTTCTTTTAATAGGGTTTGTAGTTTTCATTATATAGGTCTTTCACATTTTCGTTAAATTTATTCCTAGGTATTTTATCTTTTTGTTGCAATTGCAAAAGGAATTATTTTTTCCACTTCTTTTTCTGACACTTCATTATTAGAGTATAGGAAAGCTATGGATTTTTGAACATTGATTTTGTATCCAGAACTTTACTGTATATGCTTATTGTTTCTAGTATTGTTCTTGTGGAGTCTTTAGGGTTTTCTATATAGAGAACCTGTCATCTGCAAATAGTGACTTCTTCATTTCTATTTGGATGCCTTTTATATCTTTTCTTGTCTGATTACATTGCTAAGACTCCAATGTTATATTGAATAACAGTGATAGTGGACAGCCTTGCCTTGTTCTGATCTTAGAGGAAGGTTTTTAGTTTTTCACCATTAAGTATAATGTTGGCTGAGGGTTTGTCATATATGGCCTTTATTATGTTAAGTACTTTCCTTCTATACTGATTTTGTTAAGTGTTTTGATCATAAATGGATGCTGTATCTTGGAAGGCTTTTTCTGCATCTATTGATATGATCATATGATTCTTATTTTTTAATTTGTTTATATGGTGTATCACATTAATCGATTTGCATATGTTGAACCATCCTGTGCCCCTGGGATGAAGCCCACTTGATCGTGGTGTATAATCTTTTTAATATGTTGCTGTTTGGTTCACTAGTATCTTATTTAGGATTTTTGCATCTGTGTTCATGAGAGATATTGGTCTGTAGTTTTTTGTGTTATCTTTACCAGGTTTTGGTATCAGAGTAATATTGGCCTCATAAAATGAGTTGGGAAGTATTGCCTCCTCTTCGATTTTTTGGAAGAGTTTGAGGAGAATAGGTATTAAATCTTTGAATGTTTGGTAGAATTCACTGGTGAAGCCATCTGGTCCTGGACTTTTACTTTTTGGTAGGTTTTTGATGATTGTTTCAATTTCCATACTGCTGATCAGTCTATTTAGATTTTCCAGTTCTTCTTGATTCAGTCTAGGAAGGTTGTATTTTTCTAAGTACTGGTCCATTTCTTCTAGGTTATTAAATTTGGTGTTATATACTTTTTCATAGTATTCTTGTTGATCCTTTGTATTTCTGCGATGTCAGTCGTAATTTCCCCTTTCATCCTGATTTTGTTATTTGTGTCCTTTCTTTTTTTCTTTAGTGAGTCTAGCCATTTGTCAATTTTATTAACCTTCTCAAAGAACCAGCTCTTTGTTGCATTTATTTTTTCTATTTTTTTGTTTTCAATTTCATTTATTTCTGCTCTAATTTTGATGATTCTTTCCTTCTGCTGACTTTAGGCTTCATTTGTTCTTCCTTTTCTAGTTTTTTAAGATGAAGCATTAGGTTGTTTATTTGGGCTCATTCTTTTTTGGAGATAGGCCTGTAATGATATGAACTTTCCTCTTATGACGCTTTTGCCATGTCCCAAAAGTTTTGTATGTTGTACTATCATTATCATTGTTTCTATGTATCTCTTGATCTTCTTTTTATTTCTTCTCTGACCCAGTTATTCTTCAGTAGCATGTTGTTTAATCTCCATGTATTTGTGGTTCTTCCTGATTTCTTTTGCAGTTGATCTCTAGTTTCAAAGCATTATGATCAGAGAATATGGTTGGTATGATTTCAACCCTCTATATTTGTTGAGGCTATCTCTGTGTCCCAGTATGTGGTCGATTCTTGAGAATGTTCCATGTGCACTAGAGAAGAATGTATAAGCAGCTGTTTTGGGATGGAAGGCTCTGTAATGTCAATTATGTCCAGTTGGTCTAATGTGTCATTTAAGGATGTTATTTCCTTATTGATTTTCGGATGATCTGTCCATATCCGACAGTGGGGTATTTAGGTCCCCTACTGATAGTGTTTTGGTCTGTTTCTCCCTTTAGTTCTGTTAGTAATTGCTTTACATATTTCGGGCTCCCTGATTGGGAGCATAGATATTAATAAGTGTTATGTCTTCTTGGTGCATGATTCCCTTTATCATTATGAAGTGTCCCTCAGTATCTTTCTTTACCTTTTTTATTTTGAAGTCTATTTCATCTGATATTAGTACGCTACTCCTGCTTTTCTCTGAATGCCATTTGCTTGAAATATCATTTTCCACCCTTTCACTTTGAGTATATTTGTCTTTGGAGCTGAGATGTGTCTCCTGGAGGCAGCATATGGTTGGGTTTTGTTTTTTGATCCATTCTGCAACTCTGTGCCTTTTTATTGGTGAGTTCAGTCCATTTACATTTAGGGTGATTATTGAAATATGAGGTCTTCTTATAGCCATTTTATCTTTTGCTTTCTGGTAGCTCGGTGTTTCCATTGCTTCCTTGTCCTTGTGTTTCTGTTTTTTTATTTTGGTTGGCTTTGTGGGTTTTGCCTTTCTTCTTGTTTTATGTTATATACTTCAGTTCTGAATCTTTGGTGTGGTTACCATTATGAATATGAAAAGGAGTATATATATATATATATACAGTCATCCATTTTCTTCTGTGTGTGCCTTCTCTCCATTCCCCTTTGTGAATTTGGATCTTTGAATCCTCCCCTTTTCATCATTGTTATCTCAATTTGTCCCTATGTATGCTGAACATTCATTACTATCTTGCTATAGCAATTCTCTTTTTATTATTTAAGCTTATAATGCCCTGTTCTTAGTAAGGTTGCACTCCTGCTTCTATTTCTGATAGTCACTTTACTCCTAATTATGTATTTTTTTTGTTATTTTGTTTTAAGTGAGCTGACCCCTTTCAGTATTTCCTGTAGTGCAGGCCTCATAGTGGAGAATTCCCTCAATTTTTGTATGTCTGGAAAGGTCTTAATTTCTCCTTCATATCTAAAGGAGAGCTTAGCTGGATACATTATTCTAGGCTGGTAGTTCCTTTCACTTAATAGTTTAAATATTTGATTCCATTCCTTTCTGGCTTGTAAGGTCTGTGCTGAGAAGTCTGATGATAATCTAATGGTTTTCCTTTATAATTACTGTTTTCTTCTCCTGGCTGCCCTGAGAATTTTATCTTTGTCATTGATTTTTGATAACTGTAATACAATGTGTCTTGGTGAAGGCCTTTTTGGGTTGAGAGAATTAGGTGTTCTTTTGACTTCTTGAATTCCAAGCTCCAGCTCATTCCTTAGATTTGGGAAATTCTCGTCCACTATTTGTCTGAAAATGCTTTCTAGTCCTTGCTCCTTTTCCTCGCCTTGGTAATGCCCATTATTCTTATGTTTCCTCTCCTGATAGTATCAGCTAATTCTTATATTTTTCATTATTTTTCATTCTTCGGATTCTCTCTTCTTCCTTCTGATTTATTTCTAGAAATCTGTCTTTGATATCACCGATCTCTCCTCCATTTAGTCAACTATATTTCCCAAGCTTGCTATTTCATTTCTCAACTCTTGCAGCGTGTCCTTTATCTCCAGAAGATCTATTCTGTTCTGAGAGTTTCAATCTCCTTGCTAAAGAACTCATTCTGCTCATCTAGTTGTCTTTTCGATTCCTGAAATTGTTGATATGACTCATTTCGGAACCCACTGAGCTTTTTCAGAAGCACCATTCTAAATTCTCTGTCTTTTAAGTCACACGTTTCTATGTCTGTAAGCTTATTTTCTGGAGATTTTTCTCTTTCTTTCTGAGATGCCTTGTCACGTTGGTTGTTAATGGTGTTTAATGAACTATTTCTCTGCCTGGGCATTAATGGAAGTGTATCCTGCTTGTTTTCCAGAAAGATTTATTATATAAAGTCTCTCTTTAGCCTGCTTCAAAGAAAGAGTTTTCCTTTTGTTTTCCAGTAGGTGGTATGTAAGCCTCTTGGATCCCTGCTTTATATAAAACCCAATAATACCTTTTTTATTTTCTTGTGATATTTAATCACACTCGCTACCCTCAGTTGCAGTCCCCGCCAGTGTTAGCAACCATCTCCACAACATTTGCTCAGATTCCCCTGGGGCTCTGTGTGTTCAGATGGTACAGGGGGAGGGGCCCCCGTGGGTTGGGGTTTGGGGCTGCAGCTCATCCTTGGTTTTGCAACCGCAACAGGTGATAATCAACCGTTGTTTTCTGCCATCCTGCTTCTCTGCCTTCTGTCCTGATGATGGCCCTGCCTGCCACCAGCCGCTGTGGGACTCACAGCTTTCCCAGGCAGGGCTGTTCAGGGAAATCGCTGCTCCTTCTCCCATCCCCCTCCTCCTACAGGGAGCTCTGGAGGCAGCAAGAGGCAGCTTCTTTATTTCTCCTAGTGCACCACCCAGCACCCGGGGTTCTGACCTGTGGTAGTTCTTAAGCGCAGATCCCACGCTCAGATGTGCTAGTTTTTGTTCAGTTTTAGATGTTCAGTTTATTGTTGTTTCAAGGGGAGAGATCTGATGATGTCTCTCACTACGCCATGTTTCCCAGAATCCTCTCTAGATTCTTTTAAAAACTAACCCAGCCTTAATAGGGCCACATCTTCATCCAATGGAGAAAGCAGAGTAGGTGCCTAGGACCCCAAAACCAAGCCTTGGCCACCACTTAGGTGTTCTAAAAGCCTGCCTCTCCAAAGTGCTCCATCACAGTTAACTTTTTTCCCAAGCCAATTAATGTGATAATTACCACGCTGGAGCTTACCTTGGGAAGCACAAAGGAGGCCCACAGAACCAGCCAAGAGGACTAGGGAAGCCTCCTCAGAGGGAGGAAGAGGCTGCACTTCAGCTGTGTGGAGCAAACCAAAGGAGCAGTGATGGGGTGGGGTGGATATGAACAGATCGGGCAGGGGGAGCAGTGTGAGGGAAGATGTGCAACAGAGGGAGCACTTGGCACACTCGAGGAATTGCCAGTAGCTCCCTTTAAAGTGAGAAGATCATCAACCAGGCCTCACTCACTCACTTTCAGGTAAAATGGTTTCAGGGGCAAGTAGATGAGGCTCAGAGAGACCCTCTCAGAAGGGTTCATGACCTTTTTGTGCTGTGGCTGCCTTTAACCATCTGGAGAAGCTTATGGGATCCTGCCTTCAAAAGCATAAAATAAAGTATGGCCAGCCCCTCACTTATGATGGTTCGACTTATGATTTTTTGGCTTTATTATGGGGTGAAAACAACACACATTCAGTAGAAACCATACTTGAAATTTTGAATTTTGCTCTTTTCCCAAGCTAGGGATATTCAATACAAATCACTTGTGAATAGCAGCTCCCAGTCAACCATGTGATCATAAGGGTAAATAACTCATACTCTACAGTGTATTCATTCTGTTAGATAATTTTGCCCAACTATAGGCTAATATAAGTGTTCTGAGCATTTTTAAGATAGGCTAGGCTAAGCTGTGATGCTCAGTATGTGATGCATGCTGACTTACAATATTTTCAATTTACAATGGATTTTAGGGACATAACCCCATTTTAAGTTGAGGAGCATCTCTATGTAGAATTGCAAAGGAAACCATTTACAGCAAAGTAGTTATTATCAAAAGATTTTTTGACTAAATGTGTGCTATAATAATATATGCACCTCTTTATCAATGCATTAAATGACAAGATCTAGTGGCAGGAAATAGTGCTGAGAAAAAAGTTGTTTTCAAGATATTAAACAACTATAACATAACATGAAAATGCCCCTGGTTTCTATTAGTGACAAATCCCAAGTACTGCTAATTCTACTATCATTTGTTGACCACA
This sequence comes from Eonycteris spelaea, assembly GCA_003508835.1. Classification (NCBI taxonomy): domain Eukaryota; kingdom Metazoa; phylum Chordata; class Mammalia; order Chiroptera; family Pteropodidae; genus Eonycteris; species Eonycteris spelaea. The sequence continues at coordinate 275,485 of PUFA01000160.1, read as the reverse complement.
TGTATAATAAGGGAAATACTCAATTGCAGTTAAAGGTGAGTGAACATAAAGATGTAACTCTTCACATCCAAGTTCACAGACCCTTCACATTCCCCACAGATTTCCAGGATGCCAGGATCCCCAGCCTTAAAGGAAGACCTGGCTTTATTCTCAAAGCACAGTGGTTAAGCCTCCAAGCCAGACTGCTTGCTCTACTACTGCTGCAGGACCTTGGGCAAGAAATCCTGCCATCCAGTGCCTCAGTTTCCTTAAGCTCAAGAGACTCGAATGAGCTAATACATAAAGCAGTTAGAATTGTGTCTGGCACAAAGCAGGTAATCAATAAATGAGTTAGCTGTTTTCATTCTTATTGCCGGCCCCCAAAGACAGTGGGAAGAGAGATTTGCAGACGGGGGCATTATTTACTAACTGAAGTCATGTTAATAAGCACATGAAGCGCAATTAGCAGAGTTATTTCAATTTTGAGGTTTGCTTGACTATAAAAGCCTCACATTTGTCCTCCGTTTTCTCTGCTAATTACAATTGCTGCCGTCCATCGCAGCTGCTACATGATGCCCGTGTTGGCTGCATCTAGAGTTGTTGTTAAGGAGGCATAATGGCGCATGCTGACTAATTGGCTACCATGCCCAGGAAAATGGAGTCAGGCATTGGAGGCTGGCCAGAAAAGGGCACTAAGACCCCAAGCTGCACAGCTCCAGGGTACTCCCAGGCTCTTACCTACCCTCCCAAGCTGCCCCATAGGACTAGGCTCTGAAGGGTGTAAGGATAGGAGTGCTGAACTAGGAGGCCCTGGGAACCATGGCTGGGGTCAGCCCTGCCTATATCTTGCTATGTGACCATGACTTAGCCTCTGAACATCTCTGGGCTGCATTTTAATCATCTATAAAATGAAGGCTAGGAGGAGGTAGGTCTAGATGCTCTCTAGGGTCCTTCCAGCTCCTGCCTACCTTATTATACTTTGATTTTTGATTTTGATTTGATTGTACATTCTCCTTGAGTTCCCCAGGCAGTTCTGCCTCAGTCCCCTTGGGGCATCACAGGCTGCCTGAGGGTGCAGAAGTATGGGGGAGATTGGCAGAGACAGTGGTGTTAACCAACATTCCATCTGGAACCCCACACTTCCCAATTTCCATGCAGTTAAATGAGGCCGTATGTCTACTTCTAGCCAACAGGCTGTGGGCGGAAGTGATGAATATGACTTCCAGGGCAAAGCACAGAAGAGCTAGTACGTGACCACCCTGCAGTCTTTTCCTGTATTGTGACCAGGAAGGTAAGTTAGGTAAGTTATTGTGGTAAGTTAGAAGAATTGAGCTGAGATGGAAGCAGCCCAGATTGCCAAATTGCCACTTGGAGGGCACACTAGCAGACTTTGCAGAGGTAAGAGGTACACCTTAGCTGTGTTATGCCATTAAGATTTTCAGGCTGTGGTTACAAAGAATAACTCTGTCTCTCTTGCCTCATATAGTTATTTTCCCAAAAGTATTCAAATGATGGTTTGTTTGGTTTTTTTAAAATAAGTTTAGGAGGTAACTGCTTCATAGTACTATGAGAGGTATACTATAGCAAAAGAGAATGGACTTTCTAACAATGAAGCAGCTCAACAATGAGACGAGTAATCCTCCCAAAGTCCTTTCACTGTGCTCCCACGACCCTTCAAGTGGGGAGCTTAACATCACAGAAATCTATAAGCAGTCTCAACAGTGGGGACCAGGGTAGAGTGTTGAGAGACCAGACATGTTCAGGTACCCAAAATGGAGTTCTCGCTTGGTAAGTTACAAAGAAGAAAATGGGTCTAATGATAGAAGAATCATGCAATGAATTTAAGAAATTGAGAAGAAAGTGTTTGGGTGCTGGTTTTACTCTGGGGCTCCTCCATCAAGAGGCTATTAAAGAATTAAGAACAATTGGATCTTCCTCCTTCCCAGTTGCAGATTTATACCCCGAGAGATTTCCCCCTTTCCTTCTCCTGGAGGGGACTCTACAATGTGAGAAAGGTGTTGCACCAACCCCTGGGCATGATCCTTTCTCATCTCTACAAGGTGAAAGGATCCTACCAAATTCATGATTCACTTTTTTTAAAAATCACAAATTCCTTGAGTTAGGGAATAATTCTTGATTGTTCCAATCTTAAAGAAACAACCCTAGCATGAATCATTAGTCTAATGCAGCAGAGAATTCCAGAGTCATGGGAATCTTAAAGTTAAAGCTACAGAACAATCCTACAAAAAAAAAAAAAATCCAGGAAAATGGGTCACCTGTCTGCTTGGCCATCAAGGCCTCACCCACCAGGGGGCCATTGACTGCTTTTTCTTGGGGATGCCCAGTGAGCAGACCCCAGCCATCCCCTCTCCTGGTGCCTCTGCTTCATGCCCCCACAGCAGAGTTTGCAAGCCAGCTATCCCCACCGCGAATAAATAAATAAAGAGCATGACTTGTGTTTGAAGGACAAATGCCAAGTTTCCTCTCTGGGGCCCTCTCTCAAAACTCCGTATATCACCTCCACATGACCAGGCTGTCAGGCCTGCCACCCCTGAGCTCTGCTCGGCTGTGATAAACGCAAGACAACACATTTCCTACGCCCTCGGGCACTGCAATCCGGGAGAGAGGAGTGGAAAAATCCATCCAAGCCATTCCAGGATTTATGTTTGAAATTGTTTTCCTTTGTCAGGGGAGAAAACAAGCAGATGTTCCTAAAGGTGAACACTGTAAATCAGGGCAGGTGTGTTGGTGCATCATGCCCTTTTTGGCAACTCAGCTGGATTTGGGTTTGGCACCAACACCTAGGCATGCACACTGAAACACACGCGTCTAACCACCTCCTTTTGACTTCCCTACATCTTAACTCTCTTTGAATTAGCCTTAACCCCTTCTCCAGGAAGGCTTCCCAGATTATGCTCATCTATTTCCCAGCCCTTCAACTCAAGCTCCGGCCCTTTCTCAGCCCCCAATGAGTTTAGGTCATTCTTTAATTGTTTATTTATCTTCATTCCATGAACACTAGCTCAGGAAGTCCTAGAGTGTTGATCCCCTCCATCATCAGATTAGGAGCTCCCCCAAAGCAGAACACATCTCTTCCATCAATCCAGGCGCTCCTACACAGAAAACATGCCCCTCACTCAACTCTAACCCTTTAGCATGTCAATTCACCCTACTTTAGAAAGCAGGGGGAGCCATGTGACTGTGTCATCTAAAGCAAGTGTTCTAAACAAGGGAAGACATCATGAAGTCTGAAAGTATATGCGAAATGTTTACATATATACCTTCAGTTTTCTGGAAAAGGGTCCATAGCTTTCAAATGATCCTCCAATGGATGGGTTTAGAGCCAGAGGGAGGCCTTTGAAAGCACCAAGTGTCCTACCCGCACCCACCATATGTGATTCAAAACAAAAACAGCACTGAACTCTAAAGCACAAAGCTGCTGTGTTATACAAGTTCATCAGGGCTAAACGTCTTTTTTTTTTTTTTTTTTAATGCTTTTAGCGCATGCTAAGTCTCCTTATAGGGTGTCTCCTGCTCTAGGCCTGCTATGTAGAAAAGGTTAATGCTAATCGCTCCCAGGATGGAGATGGAGAAGTAGAACACACCCATCCCAGCCTGAAGCTGGCAGGCAGGTAGGGGATTAGGCTACGTCTATGCCCTGGAAACCTGTACTTTCCCAACCGGGACAGAGGCAAAGGAAGTGGGCCATTTGTCGTGGTTTCTGAACTAGAATGAGCCACCGAATGAGATACTGTAATATCAGCCAGGCTCTATTGGACTTGGGAACCACTGAGCATCCTCCTCCCCAAACGCCTACCTTCCCCTTCCCCACCCTACCTCCAGCTCTCTGAACCTAGAAAGCACTTAAAGTTCTCCAGTGAAGAAAGGCCTCAAGAACTCCCAAGAAATCCTCTACCACTTTTAAAAGCCATCAGCTCCGAATCTGGTGGCCCTCATAGGCCCCAAACCCACTTCAGTCCATAGTACTGAATATCAAATCTCCTAAACCAAGGGGTCAAGCTTTAGGCTAAGAGCCCACTTCCCAACCATCCGAGGGTTTGGAGAGCAACAGGAGACACACAGTATGCTGGATGAAGGAGCAGTAGGGGCTTCCGACTGGTAGTTGGCAAAACTAGTTCCAGGTCCCAGCTCAGCCATCTCTGCACTGTTTGACCCTAGACAGGCTACTGCCCTCTCTGGGCCCCACCTCTCTCCATCTATACAGGGGGACCTTGGTCACCTAAGCACTGATCACATCTGCATGTCTTGGCCAGAAGAGGGCCTGGGCTAGAAAGACTCATCTCAGAGCCTTTTCTCCACCTCAGGATATTAGTCTGGTCTTCCCAAGGCTCCAGAAGGAAGCTACCCTCTCCCCCAGCTGGGCCTTTGCTTCAGGGAGGAACCTGTAATTCTGTGAGAGAATGAGCAAGAGGGCAGCAGCCTGGCCCCGAGGGAAGTGTGGCCAGAGAGCTGGAGCAAAGGCAGTTGAACTCTTGGACCCTATTCTGGCTCAGAGGAGTGTGTGGCTGGGAAAACCTTGCTGGGCAGGTATAGACAAGCCTGAGGACCTAGCCATCATGACTTTCTTTGGGCCTTCGTTTGAGAAGGGAAGCGGCCAAAAGTAAAAAGGATGTGGGAGGAAACTAAGGTTTGCTGAAGTTTTGCTAAGCACATACATAACTGTTTTTAATAGCCACAGCCCTGTGAAGTCAGTACTATTTTACCAATGAAAAAACTGAGAATCAGAGAGGTCAAATGACCCACCCAAGATCAAGAAAAATGTCAGGGCCAAAAGGCCAAGACTCAAATTCCAGAGCACATGTTCTTTCCATGGGACTATTTCACTGATGGGGGCCTCTGGCCTCAGGCTCAGAAACCCCAGGAAACAGCCTGGCTGGGGCTCCTCTTCAAGAAACTAAATAAGCAGTCATTACCCAAAATGTGCTGAACTAGGCCCCTGTCGCTCTCCCACCAGACACTGCCTGCTCTGCCCCAGGAGGCTCTCAGAATCCAGCCACCCCTTGCTCTCCTCAGCTCTGAGCCAGAAAGACACCTGCTAGGCCAGCAGTAAGACACCTCAAGCTTCCTCCAGGAAGTTTAGGAACCTGAGCCAGGCAGCATAGTCTCTCCCTGCTGCCCCAGCTCTGTCAAGCCATGCTGTGCCCTTTCTGGGCTCCCGGCAACCCCAGCTGCTTGACTCATGACCACCCTGCGTAATGAAGTGTATAGTCTAATTGCATCCCCTAATGATAACCCTTAGCCACCAGGAGACAGGTGCAGAGGCGAAAGGGAACGCCAGGGAACTGGAGCTGCGGGAGGGGGCAAGGGTTCTATCCCATTCCCATACCTGTAGAGGATTGAGAGAAGGGAGGACTAGAGATTTAAGGATCCTGGGAATTGGAGAATGCTGGGGTAGGGAGAGGTGCCTAGCCCCCTGGGACCACAGAGTCAAGCTCTTAGAAGGAGTTCTCTAGCCACCAGACCCTTCAAACAATATTCTTAAATAGTTCTTTACACAGCTAACCACTCTTGGAAGGAGATAGGATTAGTCAGGGCAGAGACCAACCAGGCAGAGAAGATTTGATGGGAAGGGCAGTGGCCTGAAAGGCTGGACTCCTGGGCCCCACCACCAACTTGCTATATGATCCTGGTAAGCCAGGGCCCTCTCTGGGCCTCAGCTTCTTTGTCTGCAATTCGGGATTTGCATTCAGACTTATTTATGCAACAAATGATGCATGCTAACTAGGAGCCAGTCCCTGAATTAGGTCCTGGAATGGAAAGCACAAGTGAGACCATGAGATGACTAAGAAAGACACAGGTTCTGCTCTCAGGGGGGCTGCAGTCTAGCAGAGAAGTTGAGATGATGATGATATAATAATAATAATAATAATAAATAATATAATAATAATAGTTAACAGGTATAAAGTACCTACTTGTTTACCAAGCAAAACCCTATAAGATAGATACTAGTATTATCTCTATTTTACAGATGAAGAAAGTGAGACTCAGAGAGGCTCAGTAATTTGCTCAAGGTCACACAACTAGTAAGTAGCAGAGCCAGGATAAGAGTAAAGACAAAATACAGTGGGTATTCAGGGGATGGAAGGTTTGCTGGACAAGGTGGCTTCTGACCAGAGCTTTTGAAAGACAGGGGCAATTTGGACTCAAAAACATTTAGGAAAAGGGGAATAAGAAAGCTAGTAACTGAAAATTTCAACAGCACTTGACCCCTGTTCTCTGCCAAAACACCAACCACAGCCTCAGAAGAGCATCAGAACCTAGGCCAGCCTCTGAACAGCAGCACTAATGGAGGGTGCAAGAAGGATGAGGGGCAAAGTATACATTTCAAGTGAAAATGTAGGTTGCAAAGTATATATTTCAAGGGAAAAGGCAGGTATAATGTCTTTTTGTAGGGCAAGGGGTACGTATTTACATAAGTGTGCAAGGCTATACACCCAAAGTAGAAGAGAAGAGGTAGGGAGAATAAAAACTCCCAAACCAAATCCTGGCTAGGCTTCTAGAAATGGGGCAAAGTGGAAAACCCAGGGAACAGCATGGCAGTTGCCAACAGACCAGGGAGGAGGGATGAAGGAGTACATACTGCCACTTGCAGGAGGGGAGGGCAAGCGCCACACTGTACCCCCAGCACCCTAAGAATTAAAACCCCAATCGTGACCCAGGCACACACGGAACACTGTGCAGCCAAATTGCAATGTTGGAGAGGATTTTTTCTTTAACACTTGTGAGCATTTAATGAACTTCCTTCCATGTGGTTTCAAGCTACCAGAACACAGCCCCGCCACCCAACACCCTTAATCTTCTCCTCAGCTCTTCTGCTGAAGAATTTGGCTTTCGTGATGACAGGATGCTTTGGGAGTTTCCTTCCCCTTAGAACTCACCACGTCAGTGGTAGGTGCAGCTCCTGTCTTGTTTTTGGCAGCATTTACCCGTATCTGCTCACTGACCAAGGTCCACGGTTTATCAAAGTTGACAGTCGGGCAGAAGCTCTGGTTCCTCTTTAAGTGCTGATGCCTCATACCAACTTTCCCAAAGTAACCTGGGTGATATTTGTCGAAGTTGATCCTATGGGGATGCAGGCCACCAGCATCACCTTGGCCGCCTGGGTGCTTCCGGTGCTTGCCGATGCAGCCGTGGCCATGGCTCACGTGGCCCCGAAGTTTCCGAGTCTTCTTCAGTCTGGCAGGCACGTCCGCAGCCAAGACGAAAGAGCAGGGAGGATATTTTTTGACATGGAAAAATGTTCACGTGTATTTCTAGTGAAAAGGCCGGTTGCAAAATAATATGTATAATATGTATATGATGCCACTGGGGAGGCACGGAATATCTTTATATAAGTCTGGAAGGATATGCATCCAAGATTTCAACAGTGGCTATCTTCAGGCAGTAGATTGTGGGTGACTTTTATATTCTTTACACTTACCTATATATTCTAATTCTTCTACAATAACAGGCATTACCTTTAAAGTAATGAGCTTTCTGACCCTGGAGGTCAGAAACCAGGCCACCATCCTGTTCTCAAAGGTTATGCACCAGAAAGAGAATCAGACTTCTGAGGTCCCTCCCATTCTGAGTTAACAAAAGTAGGGTTTTAGAGGCAGTGGCTGGGAAAAAGATGTCTGGCTAAAAAAGAAATTGGTGAAGGCATTCACCTTGCCTTTCCCCAGTCCTCACAGACTAGAGTCTGAAGGACACTTTCTGTAGGTGTGCCCAGCAAGGATTCAGGCTCTAAAAAAGGTCCCCTGCCCTTGTGCGCCCTCTACTTCGGTAGAAGTGGGTATGTGTGGTCTGCTCTGCTGGACATGCCACTCAGGTTGAGGGCCCATGAAGAGAGAACGTATACAGGGAAGCAGAAGGTCACAAGATCAAAGGGAACTTTGCAAATTGAAATATCACACTCATCCTATTAGTCTTTCAGCGAGTGCATCAAGGTGACAACACAGATATTCGTGAGCATATAACAGTGCAGGGAATTAGGGGAAACATCGTCGCTGCTCACAGATACAGGAGAATCAACAAAGATAAAGAGTAAAAGCTATAAAAACATGGGTAGGTCATGCAAAGCGAACAACTGATAATAATGTAGTCATTACCTTTGATATGCAGCCTACTAACTATTCTATTTGTTGTTAAGTGGGGAGGATTTATAGGGAAGCAGACTTGTGCTTGCTCAAAGGAAGAATTCTCTGGTAATTGGGGCTGCCCAACAGTGGGATCTGTTGCTCAGTGAGGCCACGAGCTCCCCATCTAGAAATATTCAAGCAGATGCAGACAAGAGGGAGGGCTGGTTGTGCCCCTTCCTTTGCCTCTGAGATTCACTCTCCACCTTCACCCTGCTCTCACCCCTGGAGGCTAGCCAGCATAGATGCATCATGGGCTCCAAGTCCCTGTGACTTCTGGTTGGGTCTGGCCAGTGGAAGACCTGGTACGGCATGGGAGAGAGGAGAGGTACTTACTTCCCAGGTCCCTCTTTGCAGGGCTACCTTGGACCTCAAAATACCTGGCCAGAAGGTCACAGATCCCCTTGGAGCAGCCAGCACCACACAGCCCCCAACTACCCCAGCGTCTGGTTTCTGCTCCCTTCTCTCACCCTTCACAGCCCAAGGAGGGTATAGTCAGGGAATGAATAGCTATTACTACCCTAAGGTACTACACTAGCCCTTGTGGTTTCCTTACACCCTGCCTACACCTCTGTAAAATTGTTCCTTTATTAAAACCTCCTGGAATTATCCAAATGTGAGTGTATCATCTGTTTCCTGCTAGGTCCTGGCTGATACGCAGGGGTTCCTAATCAGACAAAAAAAAAAATTAAACTATATACCCTCTCTATATCCTACAATTAATTCAGCAGTTCCATGAAATGTGAATCAGACTCATTTTATCATAGGTTTTATTTCATTACAGTACTATACTTTATGTTATCAGCTATTATCAAATGTGACTGTGGCTCCCACCTCCAAACCCACCACTGACCACACCCATTTGTCTACAGACAGGGAAACTGAGGCCTCCCACAACCCTGCCCAAGGTCACAGCCAAAAACAGGAAGCCAGGAATCCCAGGATCCCACCCCAGGTGTCTTCCCTGAACAGAGCAATCTAAGTGGCCTCAGCCATCCTGTCCTGTCCCCTTCTACAAATGAGGCAGCTGCTCCTTCTCTCCCTAGTCCCCTTCCTTCCCCATTCCCTGGTGGGAGAGGCCCTTGGGAAAATGATGAGGTTTTTTATAACATTTCGTGGTAAGCACTTAATAACTCTCCAGGCTATAGATCTAGCTTCACATGGGCTGGGGATAATTCACAGTAAAATATGACTTTTCATTTATCACACTGACATCTAATAAATACTTTCCAGTGAAGCTTGGGCACCAAAGGGGGTAAAGTGAAACAACCATCAGATGAAGTTCTTCGACTGAGTGTTGGGATTCAGGTCCATGGCAGGTTGACTCAGGGGCTGGGCAAACCTGAGTCTTGGGGGTCCAGAACCCTGGGACCAGAGATGTTCACGATGTAATGGGAAACTCCTTCAGGACTATCAGCCAGTTGGCACCTCAGTTCTCCCACCAGCCTTACCACCATTTCTGCAAAATCAAGAACCTCCCTCCTGGAGCCAAACATTCCTGAAGGCCAGCGGAAGCTGAATCTAAACTTTCTCCACTCTCACATGTGGCTCTCTCTGACTTGTCTTAAAGAGCTTCCCACCCCACCTCCCCTTCTACCACCTCCTCTCCATCCCCACTGATATTAGGCTCATAATCGGACATTTGGGTTGTTTTTCCAATTTTTCACAATTAGATCATAATTATAATAGCTCCTGCATTTTTAGATTATTCTGCACCTATCATGAATCAGGAGCACTTGCTCATTTAATTCTCAAAAATCCAATGGCATTTCGCAAGTTCACAGAGGAGGCACTGACATTCAGAAGGCTGAGTGATTTTCCTGAGATCATACTGTGATTACATGGTGGCCTGAATCCAGATCTGGTCATCTTCAACTCCCATGTCTTTACTGCTATGTGTCTTAGGTTGGACTCCCCCAGAGCAGGTCCTGAGACAAGGCCTGAAGTGCTTATGAGGTAACCCAAGGAAGAATCATTACAAGAGTGGAAGCAATAAAGCCAATACAGATTGTCCTATGAGCAGGCTACCACAGAGGGCAACCAGGGCCCTCTGGGGACAGTATAGAACACGATCCTGCCCTACAAGTGAGGGAGATGGGGTTTACATCTGCCAATTCTTGTCCATCACTAGTGAAAGTTGTTGATTCATCCTGCTGAGATGGCTGAGCCAGTTCCATAGCCAGAGAAAGCCTTGGGGTGAGCCTCAGACTGCAAACTGGCAGTTGGCAGCCATTGGGTCCAATGAATGAAAATGATGAGTGCCAAGGGAGCATGGGCAGAGCACCCACCAGCATCCGCCTCCCTGCTCAAGCCCCAACTCAATCCCCTGTTATTACCTGCCTGGACAAATACAGTAGTCATCTAACTGGTCTCCCGAGTTTGGTCTTGCCCCATCTGACATAATCCATCAGCTCTAGTGGCCACATGTAACTAGAAGTCTTCTGGTCTAAAGAGGAAGAGGTATGGTAGATGTTTACATGATGGTGAGAGGCTGTGGGATGTACACACACCACCCATCACCAGGGATGTTCTTCCTCTTCTTAAGAGCTCTGACTCCAAGACCAATGACCTGGCCCATCTCCAACTGTAGAGACAAGGGATCAAAAAAAGAATGACTGGCCAAGGACCATCAGCTAACTCTGACTGAGCTGCATCCATGCAGAGAGCCAGGGCTCTGGGATGTCATTCAATTATTTCCATCTGGAAAGTTGACTCTTCTGGTGATATCCCAAGATATTAAGGGAAAGGTCACTAGGGGCACACATACCTTAGTTCATTCACATCCTTGTTCAGCTACTTGCCACTATGTGACACAGTGCAAGTGACATTTTTGCTAAGCCTGTATTTTTTATCTGTAAAATGGACAAAATAGTCCATGTCACAGCAAGTTGCAGAAAGAGAATAGATAAACTCAGGCAAAGTCCACAGCCCAGTGACCAACATGGAGTTAAGCACATGTTTTCCTCCTTACTTTCTGTCTGGCCTGGAGAGTCAAAGGTGACTTCCTACCATCTGGACCCAAAGATCCTACAGGGATGGTGTGGAATCTTCCCTAAGAGCCCACACAAGAGGAAATCCCGGGAGGGGTGGTTGAGCATCCTGCTTCTCTGAAAACTTCTGAGATGAGCAATACCCATCCATTCTCACCCTGCTCTCTACACTCCCCTCCCTGGCTGGCCCCCAGGTTAAAAAAAGGGACCAGATGAATCCCATCACCATCATTATTTAACTCCACAAATTCAGGAATTCTCTCAGGTCCTGAGTGATTCTCACAACCTCACTGTTCTTATGAATAAAGTGTCTGTGAATCCCTTTTTCGGATGAGGAAGCTGAATGAAGTTCCAAGGGGATGATAGCTCTCCAAAAACCACTCAGGAGGTTTATGGAAGAACAGGTACCTGGGTCATGAGACTGCTTCCCCTGGCCTTGACCCTGGGCCACCCTGCCCCTAACACAGCTGATAAGGAGATGAATGAAACAGTGATTTGCCTCCAGGAGCCGGAGACACTTTCCAACCTGCTTCCCACTCCAAATTTGAAGCGAAGGGAATAAACAATTTACGGCATTTCTCTCCTGTTGAAGTGGATTTCTTACTTAAAAAGGATATACAGGTTTCTGAATAATTAAGTACAACACTCAGCTTCCAGGGCCCAAGACTCCAAAACGCACAGCAAAGCTAAGGGAAAATTTTCCATCAGCAACTGAGCCAGAGTTTGAGAAATCTGTTCCTCCCATCTCAGGACCAGACAGACCTGAGCTCCAAACCAGGACAAGAAGCCCAGGCCGGAAGGGTCATCAGAGATGATCTGGGCTCAGCACCTCGTTTTCAGGCAAGAAAATTGAAGACCTCAATGGGGAACTCACCCAGGGTTACCTGGAGCCCGAAGCCCTGGGAAAATGATAAAGATCATGGATAGGAATCCAAACACCAGGATTTGAATTCAGCTCTACTTCTTTCTAGCCATGTGACCCTACGCAAGCCACTTTATCTCCCTGAGTCTTAGTTTTCCTCCTCTGTCAAGTGAGAATAAACCTTTACATATGTTGATAACCCCAATTCTACAGATGGGTTAAAAAGGAGGTGATGAAAGTGAAAGCTATTGGTGAATTATAATAAATATGAAAAGATTGCCTTTAGAAGCCAGGCCTCCTGCCTATGGGTTCCAACATATACTCTCTACTCTTTCCCCTTCTTCCTCCTCCCATCTCTGCTGCCTCCAAGAAAAGACTGAAAGACACCTTCAAGAAGCAACAGGAAAACAAGTTCAAATTAAACCAAAGTGCCACTTTCAGAGGACCAACAGAACTAAACAGAATGCAGCTGGTAACAAAAGAAGCAGAGTTAAAGTTCAGCAGACTAAAGCTAGTCACATCTCCAGACCATGAATAGTCGTCATCACTACCATTTAGTGACTGCTTGCTATGTGACATCACTATGCTGTGCTCCTTACATACTCTGTCACATTCAGTACTTAAAACAATTCTATGAGATAAGGTCTTCATTTTGTAGAATGAGGAAACTGAGGCTCAGAGAGGTTAAGTAACTTGCCTGAGGTCACATAGATAGTAAGTGGTAGAACCAGGATTTAAATTCAGTGGTCTGCCTCTAAGCCTGCACTCTTGAGCCCTCTGCATTTCTGCCTCCTTAGAGCATTTCAAGGTCTCTCTGAACCCCAAGGACTTTATGCAGCTCAACAACAATAGAGAAGCCTATGTGAGCATCTGCAGCTATAATTTACAGAAGATGGAAAAGAAATCCTCTCACCCCTGCCCCTGCCTAAACAGGGAAAAGGGCAAGGGAAGAAGAGAAAGAAAGTTAAATATAACTTTTCTGTTTTAGCCTCCCAGGACCATCAATGCAGCTACATAAATCGCCCCAGGGCCAAGGAACTGAAATAGGGAGAATGGGCCCCCATTTACCACATCCCCCTGTGCATAATAAATGTTCCCTACAGAAACTCAGTGAGTTAGCACCCCATTCAACACACACACACACACAGTCCTACCATCCTTGTCCTTTGCTCTGGGAACAAAGCCTCTACTCCAGAGGGCCTTCACTCACCCAAACATCACTGAAAGACCCTATGAAATGGTGGTTGAATAGGAATTTCAAGGGCCAAGGTGGCACTCCCACCAGGGGCTCAAGCCACAACTACCCCCCCAAAGGCAAACACAGCAGCTTCCCACAGCTTCTGTCCAACCCTCAAACCCCTCCCACTGAGGTCACAACCACCCTAGAGCAGCAGCTGACTGAAAAGGCCTCCTGCAGCCAGAGACTCTGTCTCTAACTCAGAAGAGCCAGGTGGGTGAAACAGCAAAGCTCTCACCAACAACCTTGATTATACAAAGAAATGGAGGCTGAAGAGTTGAAAGCCAGTCCCAGGTCACGAGACTAGTTAGGACAAAGCTAGGATGAGAACTGAATCTCCTGGCTCTTGGTCCGGTGCTCTCCTACTAATCATCCTTCCAGCCTCCAGGGTGAGCTATGTAATTTCCCCACAGCACATGTGAGCTCTGGAACTAGACGCTGAGGTGGTACGGAGCCTGCCAACTGCCAATAGCTCCTCCAGAGGCTGAAGGGCAAAGGTGGAAAGAGGCAGCCTGGTACAATGGAATTAACCAAGAATGTTAGCACAAGACAGACCTGTCTTCTCATATCAACTGGCTATTATGTCAGTTATCTATTGCTGCACAATACTCCAAAACTTAGCAGCTTAAAACAACATATCATCTCTGTTTCTCTGGGTCAGGAATTTGAGTACAGCATAGTTGGGTCCTCTGAAAAGCTATGGTTTCTCACAAGGCTGCAGTCAAGGTGTCAACCAGGGTCTGCAGTCTCATCTGACAGTCTGATTGGGGAAGAGAATCCATTTCCAAGCTCGCTCTTGTGCCTGTTGTCAGGGTTCAGGTTCTTGTGGGCTATTACAATGAGAATCTCAGTGCCTTGCTATATGGGCCTATCCCACATGGTAGCTTGCTTCATCAAAGTGCACAAGCCAAGAGTGCAATAAATAGTCTGCTAGGAGGAAGGACGTCATAAGCTTTGGTAACTTAATCATGAAAGTGACAACCTATTACCTTTGCTATATTCTGTTGATTAGAATCGAGTCACTAGGTCCAGCCCACACTGAAGGGGAAATTACACAAGGGTGCAAATACCAACAAATAGGGATCACTGAGGGCCATCTTATAAGTCTGCCTACTGCAGACATTGCAAACTGTGTGTCCTTGGCCACATACCTTAACCTCTCTAAGTGTCAGTTCCCTCTTGTGTAATGGTAGAGACAGGAATACTGTACTCAGCATCAAATATGCAGTAGGTGCTCAAGAAATGATGGTTATTATCCTTCTAAGTGCTCTCAATAGACTGGAAGGCCAGGAGAGGCATGTTGGGTTGCTGAGTAGGCAGGCATACACAGGAGAAAGGTGGACCTGGGCACAGTACAGGGACAAAGGACAAGGTATATGGATGGGCCTTTCCAGTCAGATGGGGAGAAAAGATTTGCTTGTGAATAGAGGAAATTCTTTGCTTAGTTGGATTCCAGAGGCAGTTAACAGGGAGAGTTTGGGGCATTAGAATAATGAGGGGACCTGCAGATGATAACCAGGAACTCTGAGATTGAGCCACACAGAGCTCCTTTTCACATTATAGCTTCAGAAGGCAGGCTAGGATTTCCGGCTAAAGGCAGGGATTGGAGTCCTAAAGAAGCTGGTCTCCTCCAAGCGGATCTGAAAGGAAATAGTGCTGCATCTAACACTGGCCAGCTGACTGATCATGAGGACGTTCCTAAATCAGATGTCTGCAAGTCAAGATAGCCTGCATGTACCACCAACAAATGCTTGGTGAAGGTGTGAGTACCGTGGCCTGTTAGGGAACTGTGCCGTAGAGCAGGAAGTAAGCGGTGGGCAAGCGAGTGAAGCTGTCATCTGGATTTGCAGCCACTCCCCAGTGCTAGCATCACGACCTCCACATCACGACCTCAGCTCCACCTCAGATCATTCAGGCATTTAGAATTCTCATAGGAGCACCGGTCCCCGCCAAAATGTTGGGGATCACTACCTTAGAGGATTACAGGGGGTGTCAGGGAGCCCATGAACCCTCTAAAATTATTTTAAAAATTGTATGTATGGCTACATATTTTGTGGAAGGAGAGAAATGTGTTTACCACTCTAAACAGATAAGGATTGGCAGATCCAATCCAACTCTTCCATTTTACAGATAAAGAGACTGAGACCTAGGCAGTAGCAGGGATCCTCCAGACCATTCACCTATCCAGTAGGGGAGCCAGAGCAAAGACCCAGGCCGGCCCCCATTTCCACTTTCTTGGGCAGACCTGAAAACCACCCTTCACCCACAGAAGCTTTAGGCTCTGCATCCTCCTAATAAAGTAGTGACATCTCTGAATGATGTTTATTATTTTGCAACAGAATCGCCTTAATGGGCCGTATGAAACAAAGAATTTTAATAAAATCTCATAGAGCTCTTGGGGGCTCCAGGCCCCTCCCATGATCCCCTTTGTTATTTCTCCTGATCCATGAAGATACAACATTTGTCACTGTTTCATTAAGAGCCACGGTGCCCTATATATTATGAGCTTGGCTATTTATTGGAAATTGGTATTTTTGAGGGGGAAGAAGGGAGGGATGAAGTTTATTACAGAGAAGCCTTGGCAAGAAAATTTGTGGCATTCCAAAGTCCCCAAATCCCTGCTCCTACAGGACTGAATGAGTTCAGTCCCTAGATGTCAAAGCGTGACCACAAGTCCTATTCCAGGTTGGGACTGTCCCAGGGCTCCTTGATATTTTTATTGTCCTCTTTGATCTAACCTGTCGTCAGTCTTTAAAAAAACAAAAAACAAAAAACTATTTTATTCAAAGTAATAAAGCACAAGGTTTAAATACAGTATCCTGCTAAACTACTTCCTACTCCCAGCTCTGTTCCCCCTAAGGAGCCATATGTCTAAACTTTTTAAATGTCTCTTCTTATGTTTACCTACATTTTCTAAAATAATATGCTTCTGCTGATATTCTTGATTCATCAATTTTAGACACAATCTATTGACTTACTACTGTAATAGATGAGGATTTATCTCCTTCACACCACCTGCACCCTTCCTGCTATATCTCTATTTTTAGTTCTACTAATTGGTTACCTCTGTGATCTCCCATCCTCCAAAGTTGCACTTGTAAAAAAGAGAATCTGTATTTTGTAAAAAGAGGATATTAATACTTCTATCTTTCCCTTCACCTCATTTCTCCACTTTCATCTCCTAACTTCTGTCATCCATGCTTTTACTTTTATGTTTGTAAAATTGATAATATTTACATTTATTCTGTAACCACATAGGTCTTTCAGATGATTCTGGAGAGTTGAAAATCACGGAAAAGTATTTACATTATTGTGCCTAGGTTAAGACTACTCGCTGCAGACAGAGCCAAGTGTTGTACTATGGTTACACTTTTCTTTCAGGTAGAGTGAGTGAGTGAATGGGAGTGTGTGTGTGTGTGTGTGTGTGTTGTGTGTGTCTGTGTGTGTGTGTGTTTATAAGTTTCAAGTGTTTTATTATTCTTTTGTCCTAGTTGTCTATAGTTATCACATTTCCAACTCTTTTCCAAGTCTTTATAAAGTGTATTCTATTCAGTCTCCCTTTCATCAGGACCACCACCACAACCCTTGCCCACTGGGGCCCTCAGTCCTCTTCTTTCAGTCTGAACTAGCTACTCTCCAGACCTGTTCAGAGCTCTTACCCGGGAACTCATCCCTATCACTTCTGAGTTCTATCTACAGCTTTCTTGCTTTTCCAGTCTTCCCCTTTCCTGGTTCATTCTATCATATATTGTAACATTCTCAAGTTTCTTCCTTAAAAAGAATTTACAGGTGAATAAATTTTCTGAGTCCTTGCAACTGAATGATGGGTTGGCTGAATATAGAAATCCTTATAGATTGAAAATCATTTCTTTTTGGAATTTTGAAGGTATCCAATGTTGCTGAGGAGAGTCTGATGCCAGTCTGTTGCTTTGTAAGAGACCTGATTTCCCTCTTGAAATCTTTAGAATATTCTTTTCTCATGTTTCTCTTCTGACTCACAATAATGGAGAAAAATTGGTGTAGACTCTTTATTTATTGTTTGGGCACCCCAGTGGACCCTTTTCTTATTTGTTTAACTTGAAACTTACATGTCACTTTGTAACTTACATATTATAAACTACACAAACATATAATCAAGTTACAAGCATTTCCAATACCAAATGAGTTCCTTCATGCCTTCCCTTAATAGCTCTCCTCTCACCATAGACTAGTTTTTTGAGTTTCATAAATGGACTTTTATAGCATGTACCCTTCTGTGGTCTAGCTTCTTTTGTTAACATTATATCTCTGCTATTCACCCATGTTGTTCCATGTAGGTTTGTTGGTTCTTTTTCATTGCTGTATAAGATTCTACTGTGTGCCTATACACAATTTATACGAATGATGGACACTTGGAATAGTCTCCAGTTGTGAACTACTAGAACATGTTTCTGTAACATTCTTGTATATGGTCTTTTTTGGTGGAAATAAGTATTCATGTTGCTTCAGTCTACATGTAGAGGTAGAATTGTTTGGATCTGCGAGTAGGCATATATTTAGCTTTTTTAGATGCCACTAAACAGCTCTCCAAAGTGGTTGTACAAATTTAAACTACCAGCAGCAATGTCTGAGGGTTCCAGTTGCTTCCATTCTCAACAGTATTTTCACACTTTTATTTTTGCCATTCTCACAGGGGTATAGTGGTATTTTACTACGTTTTAATCAGCACTTCCCTGATACTGATAATACTGAGCACCTTTGAATATCTTCATTGACCATTCTGTACTCATTTTATTAACTTATTTTATTTTATGACTTTATTTTGTAAACCTTTTTCTCACTTTTAAAAGCAAAAGTTTCTCACTTTTTGGATTTGTAGACTTCTATGTTACCCTAGATGCACGTTCTTTGTTAGGTATATGTATTACAAAACTTCTCCAGTCTTTAGCTTGTCTTTCCACTCTCTTAATATTGACTCTACTAAAGAGTTCTTAATTCAGTAGTACATTTTAGCAATATTTCATTTTGTATTCTATTTAAAAAAGTCTTTACCTATCCCAAAGTCAGGAAGCTATTCTTCTGGGGATGTTTTTTCTCAAAACTTTCTTTTACTTTTTACATTTAAGATCTATAATCCACCCAAAATTTATCTGTGTTGATGGTATGTGTCAGGATTAAGGTTCATTCCTTAGTATTAATAGGCCCTTTCAGTATATAGATTCAGTTTCCCAGCTTTAAAAAATTATCTCTGCATTATTCTTGATAATCTTCGCCCCCTGTTTTTCTCTGTTTTTTGAATTCTACCACTCAGATATTAGACTTCCTGGACTGTTCTCTTGCTCTTTCTTTTTTCTCTCTAATTTTTTTCCTGTCCTTTTCCTCTTTGTTTTACTTTCTGAGAACTTTCCTCAACTTTACCTTCCAATCCTCATATTTAATTTTATTTCAAACAATATTTTATTTCCAAGTATTTTTCTTATTTTCCCATTTTCTTGTCCCCAAAGCTCTGCCCTCCTACTTGTTAAAGGGGTAGCCGCCCTTTTACATGGTCATTGTCACTACCCACAGAGCTCTCTGCACTGATATGGAGAGCTAAAACATCTAGCCTTGGTGGGAGTTCTAGTCAGGGGACTCATATATTCAAGGTTCCACCTTTTTCCTCATATTCCTACTTTTTCCTATGTCCTTTCCTCTTATTACCTTTTCTCATTGTCTAAGGTCAGATTCTCTGGGGTGACAAACTCTGAAACAGAAATTTACACACAGGAAATATATGGGAGTTCCCCCCAGGATCAACACTGAGGAGAAGGTGAATGAAGTAGAATTGGGCAGATGAAGATGAATTGCAATGCAGTTGCAACAAAACTTTGTCTGATCAGAAAAGACAGTTCTGGAGTTGAAAGGCCCAGTAGAGTCATTTCTCCTTGAGCGAGTTGTCCTGCTCTGAAAAGGGGCTAAGCTCCTTTTATATCTCCCTCCCCATAGTGACTAGTCATTAGATGCAGACCACTTCTGAAAGAGAGTGAGGCCTTGCGTGAGGCAGCTCTTTTGTGGCTAAAGCAATCCTAGGAAACAATTCCACTGAGAGCCCTGGGGGAAAACATGACTGAGCCCAGAAGGGGAATCTGGGTACCACAGTATTCACTATACTCAGTTCTCTCTCCATCTCTCTCCTCCTATCCTCTCCTCTGTTCTCCCTTCCCCTCCGCTCCTCTCCTCTCTCTCTGTGAAACCAAGACCTAAAACCCCCTCTGTATTAGACCTCATCAGAGAGTAATAAAGGAATCCACAGACTGCTATTTCCCCCTGAGCCCATAAAGCCCTCCAACCTCACCTACATCTACCGTTTGGAACTGAAGGATGGATGGAATAGAGAAGAGAGGCTGGAGGAGAAGGAGAGTAAATTAACAGGGCTCTGTCCTGAACCAGAGGTGGGGATGTCCTGGACCAGAGGTAGGGATTAACTAAAACCACTAAAACTAGCACGCCAAAGCCCCCACCACAACCTCCAACTAAGCCTCTCCTCCCCATCCCTCCTGGAGCATAATAATGTAAAATATCCTTCCAAGTAGCTAATCTGCACTACAAAGAAAAGTTGGGGGAAAGAGACTCAGGCTACAGGGAAGGATTCAAATAGAAAATGCTAAAGGGGCACCATTAATAAAAACAATAACTCATCTCCTTACTGAGCAATCCCAGAAGAGAGGAAAAATTGTTGAGTCCCTACCTGAGTGAGAAAGGGGGACAAGGGGAGTGAATAGAAACAGAACTAGGCTAGAACCACAAATGCCCTTTTACGTTTCTCCAGAGAAATGTAAAGGTCTGGTTTTAATAAACCCTGTTAACAGGACCCAAACTGAACTTTCCTCTGGCTGCTTCCCATGTAGATCTGTCTCCCAACTGGATCTGTAAAGGTCCCTTCCAAGGGATCATCTGAGAGATCCTTCAGGATCCTGGATTCAGTGGGAGTCTCCTTTCACCTCTATTTGCCAGTAAAAAAACAAGACGGGCAAGACGGGCGCTAACATTGTAGTCACCAATTATGTGTCAGGAACTGTGCAGCTCTAGCTACTTTGTCCCTTATGTCTCTATGATCTCCAACTGTCCAGTGATAATAATAATAATTAGCATATACTGGGAGCTATTATATACCAGATGCTATGCTTTATCTCACTGACCTTCACAACAAAACTGAGAGGTATAGCTATTAATGATCCCATTTTTTTGGTAACCGCTTTGTTGGTATATAATTCACATATATATGATTTACTAATTAAAGTACACAATTCAAGTTTTTAGTATATCTTCAGTGTTGTACAACCACCACCACCAATCAATTTCAGTACATTTTCATTACCTTCCCCAAAACTCTATACCCTTTAGTTATTCTCTCAACCCTTTCATCCCTCTATCTCTAGACAATCACTTATCTAATTCTCATCTTTATAGATTTGCCTCTTCTGGATATTTCACATAAACAGAATCATATAATATGTGGTCTTTTGTGATTGGCTTCTTTAACTTAGCATAATGTTTTCAAGGGTCATCCATGTTGTAACATGTATCAGTATTTCATTCCTTTTCGTATCTGAATAATATTTCTTTGCATGAATATACTACATTTTCTTTATTCATTCATCAGTTGATGGCCATTTGGTTTGTTTCCACCTTTTGGCTATTATGAATATGCTGCTATGAACAGTCATGTACAAGTTTTTTGTGTGGACATATTTTTCATTTCTCATGTGTGTATATGTAGGAGGGGAACAGCAAAATCATATGCTAACTCATGTTAAACTTTTAAGGAGGTGCAAATTGTTTTCCAAAGTGGCTGCACCATTTTACACTATCACCATTCGTGTATAAGGGTTTCAATTTCTCCACATTCTCACCAACATTTGTTATTATCTGTCTTTTTCTTTTAATTATAGTCATTCTACTGTTGTGAGTAGTATCTCATTGTGGTTTTAATTGGCATTTTCCTAATAGCTAATGATATTGAGCATCTTTTTCTTTGTGCTTATCGCCACTTGTACATCTTCTTTGAAGAAATGTTTATTCAGATCCTTTTGCCCATTTTTTAGTTGGTGATTTGTCTTTTTATTACTGAGTTATAAGAATTCTTTATATATTCTAAATGTAAATCCTTTATCAGATATATGATTTCAAAATATTTTCTCCCATTCTGTAGGTTCTCTTTTCATTTTCTTGATAGAGTCCCTTGAAGCACAAAGGTTTTTAATTTTGTTAAGTCCAATTTATATATTTATTTTTATTGCTTGTATTAATCCAATTTTACATATAAAAAAATGAAGCAGATTTTTAGCAACTTGCTCAAGAGCATATAATAGGTACCTAAAGAGCCAAGATTTAATCTTAAGTCTACAGAGTCCAAAGCTTCCTTCAAGGGCCAGAGGAAGTCACTGTGAGCAGGAACTGTGTCTCCTGTGGTCCTGCTTGAGCTGGTACAGGTTCCCAAGCCCTGCGAGGATGGTTACTCCTACCTCTGCCCATGGATGTCAGGAATGACAACAACATCAGGCCCTGGCAAAGAAAAAAAAATGCTTCTACCCTGTCCCAAATGCAGATACCTGAATCACCTATCAGCAGGTCTGCCCCAAAGGGCCACAAGGCATAGAAGAGAAACTCTCCCTCCTGGAAGTACGGCCTATGGCAGGTGTACAGATAAAAATAACCTCCCAATTTAGACCCATCAACCCAGTAGAGACCAGGAGCTCACCCGATAGTATTAAGAGATACTTACAAAGTCCTTCATGCACCATTTTAACATTTCCCATTCATCATCTCATTTTCTCTATAATAGTCATTCCTTCCACAAATATGTATCAGGCACCTACTCAATGAAAAGCACTGAGCTGAGAAACTGAAAGATAAAGTGTTTTTTTTTTTTTTTTCTCTTTAGATCGTACTGAGAAAGGGGAGAACTACTGTCTCTGGTCTAGAGATAAGAAAATGGAGGAAACAATTCATAACTTGACCAAGGTAATAAAATCAGACAGTGATAACCTCATAGAGCCCAGATCTCTGGGCCCTATGTCCAGGCTCTTCTACACCACAACGAATGTCAGTAGGGTAAAACTCAAGGTTATCCTTTAGTTCTCCATTTAAAAATGGGACTCACCCATTAGTGAAATATTATCCAAAGCTAAGAACACAAAAGCAGCCAAGGGTGGGTCTCACAGCAACCATTCCTCCTGACCATTCTGTTGAAACAAAATGGTAGCTCTACAGCTTCAGAGAAAAGGACCTACTGCCAGGTGCTGACTTGGCAATCTGGCTTCCTGCTTAGGAAGATAGGATCCAAATCCATCTTTTGATTATTATTATTTAAGACTAATTTTCTAGTCAAGTCCTTTATTTGTGCAAAAGCCCATCCAGCCTTGAGCACATTCTTCTTGTCTCTTTTATCTTTTTAATTAAAAAAAAAAAAAAAACTCACATAAGGCAGCACAAAATTAGGTCACCATCAAAGATTTTCCTTCCCAAAGAGCAGTTCACAGATATTAACCCTAGCATTGTCACTGGCACAAGGGGTGACTTTGTCCAAGTCATTTCATCTCCCTAGGCTTGGTTTTCTTCCTCGCAAGTAAGTGGTTTGGGCTCCACTCTCCTTCTAGTTCCTTCTAGCTCTTAACATTCTTGAGTCCTCACCTAGGCCTACGTCACAAAAATGCAACTATATATACCTGGAATAGGATAGTAGCCACGTTTCATAATCACCTCAAATGCAAACAATGGCACACTCCACCTGTTCTTGAGGATGACAGGCCCAATTATTGAACACCTGTTGTGTGTCAGAAACCTCATCTTTAATTTTCCATCACCACTGTGAAGCAGCAATCAGAGGGATTCCTTTTAAATATAAGCCAGATTGTATCAATTCTATGTGCAAAAACCCTCCAAAGGCTTCCTTCTCACTTGGAGTCAAAGCCAAAATCCTAACAACGACCTACAAAATCCTACATGATTTACCATTTCTTCATTTCCCTCTTCCTCTCTCCCCCAGCTCGCTGCACTCCAGTTACACTGGCCTCCTCACTGTTCCATAGATGTACTGAGCATGCTCTTACCTCTGGTCCTTTGCTCTTGGTGTTCTCTACCTGCAATTCTCTTCTTCTAGACTAGTAGTTTCTCAACCAAGGGACAGTTTTTAAAACCCCAAGAGACCTCTGACACTATCTGGAGCCTTTTGGTTGTTACAACTGGAGAGAGGGTGGATAGAGACTGTGGATGTTTCTAAACATTGACAAAGCACAGGACAGCCCCCACAACAAAGAATTATTCCATCCAAAATGTCAACAGTGCCAAGGTTGAGAAACCTTGACCTTAGGCAGTCTCATAGCATACTCCCTCACTTTTTCAGGTTTCTCTGCTCTGCCCTCTTTATATAAAATAGAAAACTGATTCAACAGTTTCTTATCTTCTTACTGTCCTAGGTTTCTCCATGGAACTTAGTACCCCTCTGATGCTAGTCATCTCTCTTTCTGGCTAAGATATAAGCTCCTCAAGGGCAGATGCTTTGTCTGTCTTGTTTGCTGCCATAATTTCCAAAGCACCTGAATAAATAAATAAATTATCTCCATTTCACAGTTGTGGAAACTGAGAGTCAGTTAAGTAAGTAGTTTACTTAAGGTCACTGTGGTGGATGCTATGGTGTACTCCCCAATCCCCACTCAGGGCTGAGGTGCTCACTCCCCCATTGGCCAGGACTGTTGACTACTGAGGCTCATAGCTGAGTCCCACTTTAGGCATTTGCCCTCAGTCAAAATCTGCCTTGCCAAAGTTTATGCATCTTCCTTGAAAGCTCACATCCAATGGTTGGCCAGTGGATATAAAGGTCTGGACCTTACCTCAATCTGAGACAACTCTCAAAGGGCCAGACTCAGGGTACAGACCCTGCAACCTCCACAGAGGATCCCAGCAGGACCTAGAGTAACCATTACTATCTGGGTTCTTTGGAGAAAACCTGTACAAAAGACTCTGAGGTGTCTTGTTTCAATGGAAAAGGACACAGAATTTCCCATCCTGGGCTGGGGTCTCTCCAGGCTCAGCAGTTTTCTCAGCACAATGAAGACCCAATATCCCCCTAAACTCCCCTCCTCCAGCCTCTCCTGGGGCTTGGCTCTGGTCTGGTGGCTACCTTTATTTTTTCTGCAGTTTCTTTTCTTTCTATCCTATGCTTCTCCCAGTTCCTGGGAGTCTCAAGAAATTCTCCAAACACACTCACCCTTTCCTACATAATTACATTGCCCAGTCCCACCTCCCAGTCCTGGCTTTTGTCACCATACCAGGCTTTTCAGATAGATGCTCAATGAATGTCATGAATGGATAAACAGAGGAAGAAATGATAGGAAGTAAAGGAGAGGGAAAGAAAAGGAGAGGGAGGAGAAAAAAGATCAAATGGTCCAAACTGATGACAGGGATGCCCTATATTTATCTAATTTAACTTCAAGTTGTCTCCAAAGCATCATTTAAAGATTTCTCCATGACTCTTATTTGCCGAGGCAGGTCCCTTGCCTTCCATCTTACATCTGGAAACACCAAGGCTCAAGAAAAGAGGAAAAAGCTTTCCCGAGTACATTTAGAGGAAGCCACAAAAGATTTCAGATCTTGGCATCCTAATTGCCTGGCTGTGCTGAGACCTGGGTGTGGAATACTAATGGGCAGATTCCACCCACACAGTGATCAGGGAGCAGGCGAACAGATGCTCAACAGACAGATCAGAAGCACATCGGCAGGAGTGGGAGCCACTCCCGCATTCTTTACCACCGCCCCTACCACTGCTGGCTTCAGGTAAGGGTTGCTGGGCCCCAACTGCCACACAGTTTCTGGGTGCTACAGCCTGGTGCCCTCAGCTATACCACTCTACATTCTTCCTCCCCAACCCAACCCTGGCTTCAGAGCTGAAGAACTGAGGCCAAGCAACAGTTCAGCCTCCTACCGCTATGGAGCCTTGGCCAAGGCCCTTTTCCTCCTCTGGCCTCGGTTTCCTTGCCTATAAAATGTGAAAGCTGGATGTGATGGTTTCAAAGAGGGATACTTCTAAAAAAGTAGACCTCCAGGCACTAGGGCTCACCAGGTAAGAGACATAGTTAGGTGGCCAAACCCTAAGTCTCCCACTCTCTTACCCATGTACGCTTACCAGGTTAGACATGGGCTCCTCTGACTAATCAGTTTAAAAAGCTGTAGCCCTCAAAGTTGTCTGCCTCCTATCCCAGCCTCCCTTGCTTTCCTAGGGCTCTCTGCATCTCAACTCCCTGCCTCTAGAACCTCTCAGAACTAGAAAGAAAATGAAAAGAGACCAACACTTGCTGAGCGTCTCTTCTGTACAGGTACAGAGCCATGGGCTTTTACACATGTTCTAGTTTGGGATAGTCTTATCTCAGTAATCTTATCTTCACCTGAAAAGCCTAAGGTTCAGAGAATTTAACTTGTTCAACATTACACAGATCTTGGTGAAAGAGGACAGAATGCCAGCCTGGAACAGTGTATGCTGACTCTTGCATCATCAGGGAAGTCACTTGCAGAGAGTTCCCTTCCACCCTCCTCTGCCAGTCAAGAGAATAGCTCCATTCAATTTCAGAAGAGTAAGATAAACATGCTGCTTTGAGAAGCCAGGTTTCAGGGCATGTGTTAGAAGCAGCCAGAAGATAATGTAAGAAACCCAGACTCTAGAGGCACTAGCCTTGAGACTGGCTCAGACTCTGCCACATGCCAATAGGATAAACTTCAACAAGTTATAACTTCAGTTTTCTCATCTGGAATGAAAAGACATCAACACCTACCTCATGAAATTATTAGCAGAACTGAACCTGACAATGGACATAAAAATACTTGGCGGCAGAATATGTATTGATTTAACACAACCCTTATTCCCTTTCCCCCCAGCCCTGCTTCTTTAGGGTCGTGTCCTGGTTTCTCTTATAGATTTTAAGCCCTGAGAGATGGGCATGGATACATTCACCTTAACAGAATGTCTCTAGCATAAAGACAATACTCAAGAAAGTGGGTTTCTTCCTCTGTCCCTGCCCCATGGAGGAGGCGCAGCACGGAAAGCAGCCACAACAGTCGCAACAGCCAAGCAGGCCACAGCGGGCTTTTGCCTTCCCTCCAGCCTGGGCGTCTGCCATCCTCAAGCATTCCATTCAAGCTTAAAAGTTGGCACACAGGCACCACAAGCCAGATGTTTGCGTTTTGTTAAGAGTGGCTTAAATAAAGCCTTTCAAAACAATAATCCTCAGCCATCAAAGCGACAGTTGTCTTCTGGCTTCATCTTTCTGACACACGAGAGATTTTTTAAAAATGAATGGGGGAGAAAAACAACCCCTCTACAAAGCAGGAATATTTGAAAGAGCACACAGATTTTGCCATCATGCTCTGGCCTTTCTGAGATCACCCACAAAAGAAAAAGAAACTTGGGAAGAGCCTGTTTCCCTCCAGCCCTTGGCACACAGCTGCAGCTCCAGAAGATGTCTAGGGGAACCTGACAGGTGGTGGCCACAAGACAAACTCCCTAAGGCAGATTTTAAAGAGGTATACATTTTGTGACGTCGGCTTAGTTGAGGAATCTGCCTCCTTCTCTTCTTGACCCTTCTCCTCTCATTGGAGAATTTGCCAAAAGTGTGCTTGAGAGAAAGACAAGCTTGCCCCTCCACCTCCATGTATAATGACTGAAAGAGCTATCTGTGGTTGGACACCCTTTGCAATGTAGAGGCAATCCTTCACAAGGAAAGTGATTGGAAGGGAACATGCATATGAAGCAAAAGCCCTAAAGGTTGTCATGCACACGGTTTCACATCATTTTCCATGAGCCAGTTATAATACATCATTGTCTTGATATAAACACCTATTATTACAAGTTGAAGACAGGTACCTAGAGATTCTTCTAGGTCTGGTATAGCTTTAAAAACCGACCTTGTCTAGTAAGAGCCGTAAGAGGAACCACATGCTCAAAAATGAAACAGGATTTTCACTGATGGTCAAGTAGCTTCTATCAAACCTGTCTTCTACAGATAACTATAACTCTGGAAAAGGTATTTTTAAACAACCTAAAGGTACTGGTAAAACAAAAATTCAGCATAAATTGGAAGGGAATTAATACTTGGAAAAACTATCAATGGGTATATTCATGTTTTTAAGCATTTCTCCTGAGGGTAGACCACAGTCGTGTTTCCTACAGAATAGCTAAATTTATAGGAGATCCACAGCCTTAGTGGCTTGAGAATCAGAGAAAATGTGGATGAACACAGCAGGTGGAACGTGATGGCAGAATTCCCAAAAAGGAGAGAGTTCACAGAGATGAAGCCCCACTTCTATGTATTAACTGCTGCCCAAAATCTTTGGCTGATCCTTCAACATAAGTTAAGTGCACAGTGAAGACTCCAGAAAGCCCAGTTAAGATTAAAAGAACTGAACTGAGATTTCAGTTGTTGCCCACCAAAGGAGAGACAGAGTGGTGAAGTTTGATTTCAGCCAATTAAAAACAAAAAAAAATCAACACTCTTTAGAGGAATTCAATAGGACCCCAGAGTCTCTTCAAAATATTCACAATGTCAGGATACAATCCAGAATTACTAGACATATGAAGCAACAGGAAAATGTGATCATACTTAAAGAGAAATCAATGGAGACCAACAGTGAGATGACTTCATAGATTTAATGGACACGAAAGTGGCCTGGGGTCAGAAATTACTTTTCAGGGGAAGCTCTGACTCTGAAATCAGATAGGCCTAGGTTTGTGTTCCAGGTCTACCACTCCCAGAGTGTGACCTTGACACAGTTCCTTTACTTCTCTGAGCCTCAGTTTTCTCAATTGCCAAAACACTGCTTTCTTCCCATGGTTTATTATGAAACCAAAAGAACAATGAATATGAAAGTGCCTGGAACAGCATCTAGTATGTAGTATGAATGCAACAACTATTTGTTGACTCCAAATAATGATTCAGAGTTAACAGTGCATCCCTGCCCCTACATTGGGAGTCTTTAAGCCACTTGACATTCTATTTCCTTCATCTCTCAAAATAGGAATGTTTTGCATTACATGACCCAAGTACCTTTCTGATACATTCTAAGGGACAGCCTAACCATCAAAATCATTAGAATGTACACATCCAACCACATATTCAGTAGGGCCCAAGATGAGATTAAGAAAAAGCAGCAAGGCCCCTAACCTAGAAGTCTTTTTTATTAAGTTGTTTCTTGTCCTGCCTCCTCCAAGCCCTGGACCCTGGAAGCCCATCCTCAACTAGGAGCATACTGATCAGGAACTGAGATTTCTAGATAGTCATAGAATCAGATGTTGTTCAGGATGGACAGGGACTGAGAGATGACTTGGTCTAATCTCTTCATTTCAGACATGAGAAATCTAAAGCCTAGGAAGGAAAGGTGATTGCGCTAAATTTCCATAGAAATTAATGGAAGAATTTGCCACCTTGACATAACACTTTAGAGGATATCAAGTAAGTATGAAAGGGGCTGATGGAAGGGATGCTGTTCTCATTTTCAGATGAGGAAACTGAGTTCTAAGAGGTGATGTGATTGTTCCGTGGCAACCAGACAAGCAATGTCTACATTGGGGCTCATCCCTGGTCTCTCCATCCCTGACCCTCAGACATAGCCATCTCTACTAGACACATACCTGTAAATGCACTTCTTGGAGTCCATCCCAAGCAGAGGAAACTGGACAGAAGGTGGGACTACCCAGGAGAAATCATGCTGGAGAGGTGGCAGGGACAGCTACTACCAGTTAGCCATGAGAGCAAAGCCAATGAGATTCTCACCCCACTCTATTGGGACCCATAAATTTCTGGGGCCATGACTTTATGGATATCCCTTGGGATGTCCTCTGGGATCTCGGAATTGCTTTACATGGAATATCTCTCCACTAAGGCTCTGAGGGTCCCATGTGGGGACGATGAAAGCCTCAAAAAGATACATCTTGGAAACTGGGGTCTTGGTCTGTCTCTCCCTCTCCCTACTCCCCCTCTCCCTCCTCAACTCCTTACCTCATCCCCTCTTCCCCCTCTGGAAGGCCAGCCAAGCCTCTCAATTCTGGCCTAGTGCTCCCTAAGGCTGGAGAATGTGCGCCTCATCTCCTTCTCTGTGGTACCTACCAAGACCCAGGCCACAGGGAGACCAAATTGGAATTTGTGGATGGCCCCTCCCTCTGATGCCTTAGGAGTCCCTGCCCTCACTGGACTCTACTTGCCTATTTGTCCAGGACACAAACAACTTCCACGGAGCTAGTGGTCTGGGTGCTAAGGTCCAAGACCCCTACCCTTTCTCCAGCCCCACTCCCATCTTTGCCTTCCCCAACTGTGTCCCGCCCTTCAAACCTGTCCTCTGGTCTTCCCTACCTCCACCATGCTGCTATTCTGAGCTGGTCATAAATTACCAAGTTTGACTCATTTTTCTTCATAAATCTACAGCTTCCAGCCTCTTTTTTTGATTGTGTTCCTGAATTATCCATGAAGTTTTCACTGGCTCAGTGAACAGCCAAGCATAGGTCCCCCTCAGCCCCAAAGGAGGGCCACCAGAGGCCAAGACTAGTATGACGGTTGAGGCGCCAAAGAAGGGAGGAAGGTCCCAGCTGCTGGAGAGGGTAGAAATTCTGGGGGCTAGGTAGGGAACTTACAGAAAAAAGGGAAAGCAACTGACCAGGTCTGAAGAAGCACTCTGCACCACCAAAGGAAACAGACTTAGCAGAGGTCACACAGCCTGTTCTTTAGAATAGTGAGCACCCTGGTATTTTTTGAATCCAGGATTATCAATTCACAGAGCATTAAGGCTGGAAGGAAACCTCAGAGTTACCGGATTTTTCATTTAGAGTTGTTTTT
Source organism: Eonycteris spelaea (assembly GCA_003508835.1). Lineage (NCBI taxonomy): Eukaryota > Metazoa > Chordata > Mammalia > Chiroptera > Pteropodidae > Eonycteris > Eonycteris spelaea. The sequence continues at coordinate 245,444 of PUFA01000160.1, read as the reverse complement.
TTAAAATTGTGGTAAGATCCACATAACAAAGTTTACCATTTTAACCATTTTTAAGTGTACAGTTCAGTGACATTAGTACGTTAGCATTGTTATACAACCATCCCCGCCATCCATTCCAGAGTTTCATCTAATTTACAGACTGACAACCCAAGTGCAGAAAGGCAAGAGGACTGGCTCAGAGATATACAGCATGTCTGTAGCCCAGGTCAGGACAGAATTTGTCAATAAAGTGTTGCCCTGAGGCAGACCCTTCTGTGGACAGGCGGGGTGGGGGCTGAAGAGTGTGCTCCAGAAGTGAATGGCTTGTCCCACAATTCTACCCGACTCCACAGACCTCCCCCCCCGCCCCCCCACCTCACCCACCCCTCATTCTAAATGCCTGCTCATTCCCTTCCTTCCTGACTTGGGTGAGGGGCAGCTACATCTGAGCCAGTAACAAAGCAGGGGGTCCCGGCCACAATGGTTTATGGAAGCCATCTATCCCAGCTGAGAGCATAAATACATCTACATAATCAGCTCTCTCAACCGCGCTGCTCCACTGAGGCCTGAATTCTTTCTTATTTTTTTTAATCTAAAACATCAATCGACATCAACTTCCCTCCCCACATCCAGGAGGGTATGGTGCTCTGTTCAGACCAGGACTTTGGTGTGACACAGGCTAGATGAGACCCTAGGAGAGGGTCTAATCTCCTTCTCAACACACACACACACCGCGTGCGCGCACACACACACACACCATACACACACACACACACACACACACACAACACACACACCACAAATATGAACGTGAGATTTAATTACTAGGGGAAATCACTCCTGATAATAAATGCCACTTCCATTTTCTCTCTCTACTCCAGCCAGCTTTTGCTAGAATATTTGTCCCCCATAATAAGCCCTAAGCCTCTACCTGAATAATTCATACACAGGTAGGGCTAGGTCTTATAGGGAGTTTTGAGATGAAGTGGGGAGCCTGAAAAAGCCCCCAGGGCTGACAGATGTGGAGGCTCAAGCCAGCATACCAGAGATGGGAGAGAAGAATGTCTCTATGAGATGACATTTAAGCTGACAGCTGTAAGTTTAAAAAGACCCATCATAGAAAGAGGGGAGGGGAGAGCATTTCCAGCAGAGGGATCAGCACATTCAAAGGCGCTGATTCTGGGGCCACAGGTCTCAGGCTGCCGGCTCCCACCTTGTCCGCAGTGTATCTTTCTTGGGGAGTTTCCTTCTACCCTGCTCATCACCACCTCCTATTCTTGGGTGGGTAAACAGCTGACAAGGAGTTACCCCACAACGATCCTGTGAGATGGATCAGGAAACATTATATTAGAGATGAGGAAAATGGGGCTTAGGGACATTGAGGGACACCCAGTCTGGGACAAGCCAGGACTCCTCTCTCTAGAGCCTGTTCGTTTGCTACCTGCTGGCAGCCACAGAGGAGCTGAGCAGAATGGCTGAGGCCACCACAGATACATCCCTCCTCCTGCCAAAGAACCTTTTATTCCACTGTTCACTGGGCTCTTGGAGGAAAGTCAGGGTCACTGAGAGATGCTCTCCTGCAGAACAGTCTAGCATGAAAGGTACAGGCTCCAGAATCAGACTGCCTGACTGCATTTCCATCTCCTTCCCTTACTAGTTGCACTGCTGGGGAAGCTCACTTCACCTCTCCCAGCCTCACTTTTGTTCATCTGTAAAATGAGGTTAATAATTTTCTCTACATGATACGGCTGCTCTCTAAACACTGGCACAGTGCCCAGCACATAGTAAACATTAAAAAATAAATAATAAGATTAGTATTACTCAGGTTCAGACTCAAGACAAGATTAGGCTTTTAAATCTGTCTTTAAAATGAAATACACCCTCCTACCCAAATTCACAGTTTTTATATAAATTGAACACTATCTCTACCTACTCCTCTTCTTCCCACCTTCTGTAAATGGCAAAACTACTGACCACTGCACCCATGGGAAGAAAGCCACAGTTTTGCACACTAGAAGAAGCCACACAAATGGTCTGTTGATTAACATGCTCTTAAAGCACCAACTTCATTATCCGATGCTCCTGGGCCCTACTGGTCCCTCTAGTTCTTCTTTTCAGTTGTAGACAAGGAGCCATATAGCAGCGCCCTAAGTCATGAACAGCCTTTCGTGTTGTATCAAATAAAACTTACAGCAAAGTTAATCAGCCCCATGTGGGTGCTGTATGTTATGTTATTTGCTACTTGGAGATAAACTCTCAATAGTAAGCAACAGCTCAGATAGAAAGCATTTATGCTTTTCTCTTTTGTCAGTGCTGAATCTTTAAATGGTGGTGGCATTAGACTGAATCCATATCACAGACATCAACACTGAAATTCATTCTCAAGAAATTCTAAATCCCCCAGATCCATCAGCCAAGGCTCTCTGCTGCCCCCATCCTACCCCCAAAGCATACAAGCTGAGGCTCCTTGGGCTTGCAAATGTATCTCTTCCATTCATAAGGGTATCTAGAATATCAGCTCATCCATTAGTCTTAGGGCAGATGGTAAAAAGAACATGGATTCTGAATTAGAATATTATGAATTCAAATCGTGGCTCTGCTATTCACTAGCTATATGACCTAAAATGAGTCACTTATCTTCTCAAGACCTTAATTTCCCCATCTGTACCATGGGGTCATTGTAAGGATAAGTAAACTAGCATATGTTTTAACAGAATGGCAAACTGTGTGAATTCTGACATCAGACTGCTTGGATTCAAATCCAGTTTGGCAACTTGTAGCTATGTGGCCTTAGGTAAGTCATTTTGACTTCTCTGAGCTTTGTGTCAGTTCCTCACCTACTAAATCAGAATAGAAACAGTTACCAGTCCCTTGGGTTGTGGTGGGCCTCAATAGGAACATTACATACAAAGTGCTAAGAAGAGTGAGTGCCTAACATGCAGAGCATATGCAACAAATGTTTGATGCAGTGGTTAGCACAATTACTTGTCTGATGCTTGACACATCTTAGGCACACCTCTCAACCATGTGGGTTCCTTGCTCCACTAGAAAGGAATAGCCCAGGAGCCCTGGGCAAGAGTAGCCCTGAAGCCCACAGCCACACATACATGGCCAGGAGGTAGTAACGACGATACTGGGTTCCTCTGGTAATATGGTGAGGCAGGAATCTGAACGAGGAAAATGTCAGGGAGGAAATCACACAGGTGGGAAGTCCAGGGCTAAAGCAGAGCTAGCTCCAGACCTCAAGGATGGTCTGATAAGCTGGTGAACCCAAACATGTGGGCCTTTTGCCATTGGCAACTCTCAGACGAGTTACCCGAGCAGCCCCAACTTTGAAATGTGCTCCACTTAACTACGAATGAATAATTTACAGCTTTCATCTTATATTGCTGAGGAGGAGAGGAGACCATGAAGGCACTGGGTACCAGAAGATGAGAAAAGGAAGATGGGAAATAACAACCTTTTTCTGGTCCTATCTGGACTATTGGGTCTCCCTCAGAATGCTGGAAGAGTCAGAATGCTGGAAGGCCTGCTGATCCTTTCTCACTGGGGGACCATGCCTCCAGATATCAAGAGCCACAAGAACATGTTTGGGCTAGTACATCAGTGGGCCTAGCAGGAAAGGGAAAGGAAAAGTTAATGAACATGTGAGTCATAAAGGCGTAACACTTTTACCAGCATTGCCAAACGATGTCCATGTCCCCACTAAGTCCGTTCTCTCTAATGGCAGATAACTCTTTTCTAACATTCAGAAAACATCAAGATAGACCTTTCTTCATCAGCCTGTGGGTATGAATGGCAACTAACAATACCCAAACATTGTTATTTCCAAGCACTTATCTGCCGACTCAGGGACTTCGATCCTTTGCAATCTTTTGCTCCTCCCATATCTAGAAGCCCCAAGAGGTATCTCACTCATGAATAGGGCTAGGAAAACATAGGCGGAGAGACATCCTCAGATCTCTCTCCTTGAAACAACAATGTTGAACATCTAAAACTGAATAAAATACACCCAAACTGCACACCAGCATATCTGAGTGTGGGATCTACGCATAAGAGCTACCACATGTCAGAACCCCAGTGCTGGGTGGTGGACTGGGACAAATAAAGAGGCTGCCTCTTGCAGCCACCGGAGCTCCATGCAGGAGAAGGAGGAGGGTGAAGGTGCAGCGACTATACTGATCAGCCCTGCCTGGAAGTGCCAGGACTTTTCTACATAGCCAGCAGCAGGGACCAGTCATCAAGGCAGAAAGCAGAGAAACGGGACAAAAAGGCAGAGAAATAACAGTTGATTTCTACCAGCCCTGGTTGCAAAACTGAGGCTGAGCTTGTAGCCCCCAACTTCCAACTAGAGGGCCCTCCCCATACCCTGCGAGACAATTACTGCGGAGCCCCAGGGAATCTGAGCAAACACTACCAAAACTCTTGCTAAACACTGACAGGACTGAAACCGAGAATAACAAGTGTGATTAAATCTACAAGAAATAAAAAAAGACATTAGGCTTTATATAAAGCAGGGATCAAAAGGCTTAGAGCCGAGAGTCTTGAAAACCAAAAGAAAGCGTCTTTTTTGCAGGAGGCTAAAGAGAGACCTTTATATAATAAATCTTATTTATGGAAAAACATCAGGATACACTTCCATTAATGCCCAGGCAGAGAAATAGTCCATTAAACACCATGAACAACCAGGTGACAGGCATCTCAGAAAGAAAGAGAAAATCTCCAGAAAATAAGCTTACAGACATAGAAATGTGACTTAAATGACAGAGAATTCAGGATGGTACTTCTGAAAAAACTCAGTGAGTTCTGAAACAAGTCATATCAACAATTTCAGAAATTGAAAAACAACTAGATGAGCAGAGCAAGGAGATTGAAACCCTCAAAAAGAACCAAATAGAACTTCTGGAGATTAAAACACACACAACACACTGCACAAAAGAGTTGAAAAATGAAAATAGCAAGCTTGGGAAATAGAGTCGACCAAATGGAGGAAAGGATCAGTGATATCAAGACAGAAATCTAGAAATAAATCAGAAGGAAGAAAGAAACTGAAGAATGAAAAATGAAAAGAAATACAAGAACTAGCTGATACCATCAGGAGAGGAAACATAAGAATAATGGGCATTACAAAGCAGGAAAAGGAGCAGGGACTAGAAAGCATTTTCAGACAAATAGTGGAGAGAATTTCCCAAATCTAAGGAATGAGCTGGAGCTTGGAATTCAAGAAGTCAACAGAACACCCAATTATCTCAACCCAAAAAGGCCTTCACCAAGACACATTGTATTAAAGTTATCAAAAATCAATGACAAAGAAAATTCTCAGGGCAGCCAGGGAGAAGAAAAGTAACTTATAAAGGAAAACCATTAGATTATCATCGGACTTCTCAGCACAGACCTTACAAGCCAGAAAGGAATGGAATCAAATATTTAAACTATTAAGTGAAAGGAACTACCAGCCTAGAATAATGTATCCAGCTAAGCTCTCTTTAGATATGAAGGAGAAATTAAGACCTTTCAGACATACAAAAATTGAGGAATTCTCCACTATGAGGCCTGCACTACAGGAAATACTGAAAGGGGTCAGCTCACCTAAAACAAAATAACAACAACAAAAAATAATTAGGAGTAAAGTGACTATCAGAAATAGAAGCAGAGGAGTGCAACCTTACTAAGAACAGGGCATTATAAGCTTAAATAATAAGAAGAGAATTGCTATAGCAAGATAGTAATGAATGTTCAGCATACATAGGGACAAATGAGATAACAATGACTGAAAAGGGGAGGATTCAAAGATCCAAATTCACAAAGGGGAATGGAGAAAGGCACACAGAAGAAAATGGATGACTGTATATATATATATATACTCCTTTTCATATTCATAATGGTAACCACACCCAAAGATTCAGAACTGAAGTATATAACATAAAACAAGAACAAAGGCAAAACCCACAAAAGCCAACCAAAATAAAGAAAACAGAAACACAAGGACAAGGAAGCAATGGAAACACTGAGCTACCAGAAAGCAAAAGATAAAATGGCTATAAGAAGACCTCATATTTCAATAATCACCCTAAATGTAAATGGACTGAACTCACCAATAAAAAGGCACAGAGTTGCAGAATGGATCAAAAAACAAAACAACCATATGCTGCCTCCAGGAGACACATCTCAGCTCCAAAGACAAATATAGACTCAAAGTGAAAGGGTGGAAAATGATATTTCAAGCAAATGGCATTCAGAGAAAAGCAGGAGTAGGTACTAATATCAGATGAAAGACTTCAAAATAAAAAAGGTAAAGAAAGATACTGAGGGACACTTCATAATGATAAAGGGAATCATGCACCAAGAAGACATAACACTTATTAATATCTATGCTCCCAATCAGGGAGCCCGAAATATGTAAAGCAATTACTAACAGAACTAAAGGGAGAAACAGACCAAAACACTATCAGTAGGGGACCTAAATACCCCACTGTCGGATATGGACAGATCATCCAAACAGAAAATCAATAAGGAAATAACATCCTTAAATGACACATTAGACCAACTGGACATAATTGACATTTACAGAGCCTTCCATCCCAAAACGCTGCTTATACATTCTTCTCTAGTGCACATGGAACATTCTCAAGAATCGACCACATACTGGGACACAGAGATAGCCTCAACAAATATAAGAGGGTTGAAATCATACCAACCATATTCTCTGATCATAATGCTTTGAAACTAGAGATCAACTGCAAAAGAAATCAGGAAGAACCACAAATACATGGAGATTAAACAACATGCTACTGAAGAATAACTGGGTCAGAGAAGAAATAAAAAGAGAGATACATAGAAACAATGATAATGATAGTACAACATATCAAAACTTTTGGGACATGGCAAAAGCGTCATAAGAGGAAAGTTCATATCATTACAGGCCTATCTCCAAAAAAGAATGAGCCCAAATAAACAACCTAATGCTTCATCTTAAAAAACTAGAAAAGGAAGAACAAATGAAGCCTAAAGTCAGCAGAAGGAAAGAAATATCAAAATTAGAGCAGAAATAAATGAAATTGAAAACAAAAATAGAAAAAATAAATACAACAAAGAGCTGGTTCTTTGAGAAGGTTAATAAAATTGACAAACCCTGGCTAGACTCACTAAAGAAAAAGAGAAAGGACACAAATAAACAAAATCAGGGATGAAAGAGGGAAATTACGACTGACATCGCAGAAATACAAAGGATCATACAAGAATATATGAAAAAGTATATAACACCAAATTTAATAACCTAGAAGAAATGGACCAGTACTTAGAAAATACAATCTCTGAATCTGGAAAATCTAAATAGAATCAACAGCAGTATGGAAATTGAAACAATCATCAAAAACCTACCAAAAAGTAAAAGTCCAGGACCAGATGGCTTCACCAGTGAATTCTACCAAACATTCAAAGAAGATTTAATACCTATTCTCCTCAAACTCTTCCAAAAAATTGAAGAGGAGGCAATACTTCCCAACTCATTTTATGAGGCCAATATTACTGATACCAAAACCTGGTAAAGATAACACAAAAAAAGAAAACTACAGACCAATATCTCATGAACACAGATGCAAAAATCCTAAATAAGATACTAGCGAACGAATACAGCAACATATTAAAAAGATTATACACCATGATCAAGTGGGCTTCATCCCAGGGCACAGGGATGGTTCAACATATGCAAATTGATTAATGTGATACACCACATAAACAAATTAAAAATAAGAATCATATGATCATATCAATAGATGCAGAAAAAGCCTTCGACAAGATACAGCATCCATTTATGATCAAAACTTAACAAAATCAGTATAGAAGGAAAGTACCTTAACATAATAAAGGCCATATATGACAAACCCTCAGCCAACATATACTTAATGGTGAAAAACTAAAAACCTTCCTCTAAGATCAGGAACAAGGCAAGGCTGTCCACTATCACACTGTTATTCAATATAACATTGGAGGTCCTAGCAAGTGTCAGGCAAGAGAAAGATATAAAAGGCATCCAAATAGGAAACAAGAAGTCAAACTGTCACTATTTGCAGATGACATGATTCTCTATATAGAAAACCCTAAAGACTCCACAAGAACACTATAGAAACAATAAGCAAATACAGTAAAGTCTCTGGATACAAAATCAATTTCAAAAACCATAGCATTCCTATACTCTAATAATGAAGTGTCAGAAAAGAAGTGGAAAAAATAATTCCTTTTGCAATTGCAACAAAAAGAATAAAATACCTAGGAATAAATTTAATGAAACATGTGAAGGACCTATATAATGAAAACTAAGACCCTATTAAAAGAAAAGTCGAAGAAGATACAAAGAAATGGAAAGATATTCCGTGTTTTTCTTGGATTGGAAGAATCAACATAGTTAAAATGACCATATTACTAAAGCATTATACAGATTTAATGCAATCCCCATCAAAATCCATTGGCATTTTTTAAAGAAATAGAACAAAAAATCATCAGATTTGTATGGAAGCACAAAAGACCCTGAATTGCCAAAGCCATCCTGAGAAAAAAGAACGAGGCTAGGCATCACTCTGCCCACTTCAAATTATACTACAAAGCGACAGTAATCAAAAAGGCAGGAAAACACAACACGGACCAGTGGAACAGAATCGAGAGTCCAGAAGTAAACCCATATTTATATGGGCAAATAATTTTTGACAAAAAGCCAAAAACATACAGTGGAGAAAGGAAAGCCTCTTCAATAAATGGTGCTGGGAAAACTGGAAAGCCACCTGCAAAAGAATGAAACTAGACTGTTGTCTATCACCACACACCAAAATTAACTCAAAATGGATTAAGGACCTGAATATAAGACCTGAAACAATAAAATGCATAGAAGAAAACATAGGAACTAAACTCAAGGACCTTGGACTTAAAGAGGATTTTATGAATTTGACCTCAAAGGCAAGGGAAGTAAAAGCAAAAATAAATGAATGGGACTACATCAAACTAAAAAGCTTCTGCTCAGCAAAAAAATGTCAAAGGTAAAGAGACAACCATCCAATGGGAAAATATATTTGCAAGCAACACTCATAAGGGCCTAATATCCAAAATATACAAAGAACAACAACTATAGACTCAAAACAACAAAAAAAAGATCCAATCAAAAAATGGGCAGAGGACCTGAACAGACACTTCTCCCTAGAGGACATACAAATGGCCAACAAAATATGAAAAGATGCTCAACATCACTAGCTATTAGGGAAATGCAAATCAAAACCACAATGAGATACCATCTCACACCTGTTAGAATAGCTATAATCAACAGGACAAGTAATAACAAATGTTGGAGAGGATGCAGAGAAAAAGGAACCTCATACACTGCTGGTGGGACTGCAAATTGGTACAGCCACTATGGAAAACAGTATGGAGGTTCCTCAAAAACTAAGAATTGATCTACCATATGATCCAGCAATCCTCTACTGGGTATTTACCCAAAGACTTGAAAACCATATCCAAAAGATATTTGCACACTGATGTTCATAGCAGCATTATTCACAGTGGCCAGGACATGGAAGCAACTGAAGTGTCCTACGATAGATGATGGCTAAAGAAGCTGTGGTACATATATACAATGGAATATTACTCAGCCATAAGAAAGATGAAATACTGCCATTTGCAACATGGATGGACCTCAGATAATCATGCTAAGCGAAATAAGCCAGACAGAAAAAGTTGAAAACACATGATATCACTTATATGTGGGATATAAACCTAAAAGCAACAAATGAACAGGACAAACAAACAGAGACTCATGGACATGGACAATGACTCGTGGTTACAAGGTAGGTGGGGGGAGGGGGGTGGGGGGGGTGGGGGAGGAGGGGGAGAAGTAGATGGGTAAAGGGGGTTAAATATATAGGGGTAAGGAGAAGGTGAAGTGGGTAAAGGGGATCAAATATATGGTAGCTGAAGGAAGCTGGACTTTGGATGGTAATCACACAATAGAATATATAGATGTCAAATTATAATGTACACCTGAAAATTATGTAATTGTATTAACCAATGTTACCCAATAAACTTAAATAAAATGAATAGGTCTGGGTTCCACTCTCAATTGCTCTGTATATTTGCTATGACAAAACCCTTCACTAAATGAGGTGGGTTTTTAAATCTTATTACTTTTATTTACCAAGTATTTTTGAGCACCAGCTTTGTATCAGGCACTGTGCTAAGAACGCAGCATTCTCCTGCAGGGTGGTGAGACTATTCCCTCAACCTGTCTTAAGTTCACATACTGGCAGGAGGGGTCCCACCACAGTGTTGTTTGGGCCCCAAAGGGTTAGAGAGTAAATAAAATGATTTCCTGTCAACCACACACACAACACACACACACGCGCGCGCGCAGCAACAGTTTTTTACTCTCTGAGGATACTCAGACTACAATGTCATTAGGTCCAGAGGGTTTTGAGCTACACACCTGTTTCTAGAACCACTGCCTCTCCACCCCTCAGTCATGCTACAGCAGCCAGACCTCAAGACATACTGCCTTTCAGCCTCCATAATGAAATTCCCTCTCAGGGACCTCACTGTCCACCAGCATCTTTTCACTGGTCCAGCAAACACAGCTCTGAATATATAACCCCAATTGTGGACAGAGTAAAGGGTTTGGGTTCCCAGCCAACAAAGTCTTACTCTCCCATGAATCAATAAATGCAAACAGATGCCTGGGGTAACAAGGGTCATTACCACACATGCTAGCCAGATCAGAGCCTCAGTTAACCAAGAAAGTGTTGTCTCCTTCCTCAGTCCTGAAAGGGGCCTCTTCCAGTATAGCCCTTCCTATGAGAAAGGGAGCAACCTCAAGTGGAAAAAAGCCACTGAAGCCCTAGGCGAGATGACATCACCACTCCACTCTGGGCCTGCTCCTCTCTGAGCCTGGCCACATGGGAGCCCAGTGTGTAGGTGCCTGTGATGCAAATGGCCCTTCCAGCTAGAACCCAAGGTGAGAAAGAAATGTGTTACGAGAACCCTGAAAGGGAAGGTGGGGTTACAGTGAGTCACAGACCACCCCTGGAACACACACACACACACACACCCAGACTTGACAATCCACCTAGCCCTCTGAACAAGCTGGAGTTTCCAAATTTGACCTGGACCAGAGTCTCATTTAATGATTTCTTGGGCCTCCGTCTCCACTTTGAAGCAAAGTCCCATTTTAGGCCCCCTTTCCGATATCTGTGACCAAATCATTGGGCTTAAGAGCTTGATCAATAGCTAACAAAATAAAAAAAAATCAGTAATAATGGCTAACATTTATTAAGCACTATAAACCAGACATTTACACATAATTCATTTATTCACACAACTTTTTGAAGAATTATTAACCCCATTTTTCAGATTTGAAAACTGAGGAATGTACCCCAAAGGCTGATGGCCTTATCTAGTAACCCATCAACCTGCTAACAGACCTCTCCAAGGCCAACCCCTCACCTAACACTTCTCTTAGACATCATCCAGGCCAGTGTGTATCAAAGCTAAAGACTACACTCTGCCAAGGCCTGTGCTAGATGCCACATATACATCTTATTTCATCCTTAGAGTAACTCCGGATGATGAACATCGCTGCCTCATTTTGCAGATTCTAATACTGAGTCTCAGAGGAACATGCTCAGGTCCACCCAGCTGGTAAGTGACCAAGCCAGAAAGTATGGCAGCCTGTCCTCATGTTTCCTACCACTTCATGCCTCCTACCATCCAGCATCCCCTCTACACAAATGTCCAGTATCTGCATTTGGCTGGCAGGCACCTCGCCCCTACCTTTTCTCCCTTCCCACAGTTCTGGTCCTAATCCAGGGGAGACAGAGACGAAAGGAAAAAAGCAGGATCCAGGCAAATGCTGCAGGCATAAGAGTTTGGGGAAATTCTCTAGACAGCCACACCCACTCCCTTATCTCCTTCCTTCCCTGGGGAATCTTGGGTGAGCAGAAACACATGGAGATGGATGCCTCTTGTACATAATTAAAAGGCCCTCCAGGATGCTCCACAAGTGGGTTCTTCACTCCCTTGAACACGTTTTCCAAGCTCGGGTTGGGCAGGTGCCCCTCTGCCGACGGATGAAGTGTCTCTGTCAGTTATCGTGTCTACCCTCATCCCCTGACTAGGTATGTGCCCCCTTAACCCTCTGGCCCACAGGGGAGAGAGCAGAAACTGGTCTAGCGCTCCTCCTCTAGCCTCACCCTCCTGTTTCTGTTTTGTTTAAATAAAGCCTCTTCTGGCAGATGGAAGCACCGCCTCCTGAGATCCCCAATCCTGCTGTCAGTCTTATCAAAACTTGGCCTCCCACTACCTCTTGAAAAGAAAAGGGGCCTTCCCTGAACAGCCCCATCCAAACTGCATCTCCCAGCCTGAGATGTGTCCCTTCACGTGAAGCTGGAGCCTTTCTGAGTGTTCTCTGAAAGAGGTGGGGAGCTGCTGAACCGTCTACCTCCAGGCCTTTGTAAAATGCTGTTTCGTCTTCAGGAAAGCCATTCCACACACCCGGCCCTAAATCTTTCTTATGCTTCAATGCACAGTGCAAATGTGGATGGCTTTGCCCACAAACACCCCCAGGGTTCATCATTCCCACTCAGTGCCCACTACAACAAACTCCATTTGCCTATCTCCCTGCGATGTAACTGCGGACCCAGGAGACCTAGCTCCTTGACAGCAGGGCAGAGTCTTACTCGGTGTGGCCTGCACACTGCCAACACATAGTGGGAGCTCAATAAAGGCTGGGTAGTAGAAGTGGTTTGCCCGTATCCCTGGGTGGGAGTCCTCAGGAAGGGTGGTTCTCGAGCCTTTGTATATCGGACTGCAATGGGGGCCATGGGCTAACTCTGCCTGGAGCTGGGCACTGGGCACTGGTTGGGTACTCAGAGCACACACTCATGGACACGAGTAAAGCCAACATTTAATTGGGCACTTACGGTTATCCTATTTACCCCTTACAAACTATGTCACATGGATACATTAGCCTCATTTTCAGATGGAAAAATGGAAGATCAGAGGGGTTAATTAAGCTGACCAGGGTAACACAGCTACTAAGTGACAGAGCTGGTACTCAAATTGGGCCTGCCTGACTCTGGAGTACAAGCTTTGTTCACCCCATACCATCTACTGCCCATCCCACACCACACCTCCACCTCACAGTGACGCCTTGAATCTCCATGTGAGTCCGGGACTGAAAGGACCAGAGGTTTGGCTGAGACTGACAGTGTCCTCCCTGCCCCCATGCCAGGATTCAGACTGCCAGGGGACACCGTCAAAGATAAAATATCCTGGCATCCTGGCCAATTAGAGTCAATTCTCCAGCTCCTAGAGATAAGCCTCACCTGTCAGACGAAAGCCTTGCCCTGGGTGCCCAGCCACCTGTAAATGATAATTAAAGGGAAGCCCAGAGCCTCCTAAGCAGCTGAAACTCCCAACTCAGCCTACAGCCTACACCTCACCCTGCCCTCCCCTTGCTCTAGCTACCCAAGCCCCCAGTTCCATACATAGTGACAAGGAGCCTTGAACCTGCCATCCTTTTTCAGCAAACCCGCAGGCACTGATGGTGCCACCTCTGGGAAACCTGAAGGAATATCAGCCATCCTCATGGCCCAGGACTCAGGGCCTGGCTCTCTGGTGGTCCTAGGCTGGAGGTGAGCAGCGATGTACTCAGGGCCGTGCACACAAAGAAAAACCTTAAGAGTCACTTTTAAAAGGAGAGTGTGGTGTGATCTTGAGCAAGTCACTTCATCTTCTGAGCCCCCATGTGCTCACCTGTAAAATGGGTGGACCTCCTCATGGGCCTGTCTCAGAGGCTGCTATGGGGAATTCAAGCAGCTCACTTGTGGAGAAGCTTTGTGAGGAGCCCAGGGTAGTGTAGATGTACAGGATTACAACAGTTAATAGTAACAATGGACATGCCTTTACTAAAGTGCTCATATGTGACAGGTGCTGTTCTAAGTCCTTCGATGTACATTAACTCATTTTAACCTCAGAACCACCCTCTGAAGTAAGAGGTAGTATTACCTTTCTTACAAATGAGAAAAGTGAGGCACAGAAAGGTTAAGTAAGTTGCCTGAGGACACCTAGCTAGTGTGTGGCTGTGACAGGCTTGTGAAGCAGGACAGTCTAGCACTAGACTTTGCTCTAACCATTGGACAATGCTGCCTCTCTCTAGAGCTGTAGTTTGAGGGGAAGAAAGATAAGAAGGTCAGCCTCTCTGGACAAGATGGCCAGAGACAACTGCCCCTGGGTGAGCACCTACTGTGTGCCAAGCACCTTCCTCTCAATTCGTCAGTGCCAGGGGACAAGTGTCCTCATTCCTAATGGCACATCAGAAGACTGAGGACCAGAAAGCCCAAAGTCTCCTGGCTGGCATGGATTTGAATTATGTCTTCCACTATGGTACTTCCACTCAATCTCAACTTTGTTTTGTCTTCCTGAGTCCAAAGCTCCTGCCACCTTCTGCATTTCTAGACACCCTGGGGATGGACGGTGAGATGACCAGATGGGCATAAGTCACTCCCTGCCTTATACTTCCTGCAATAGGGCTTTTACCTCTCCCTGCCCAAGTAGCCAGCTGCCTAGTTCCCCACCTCCTCTCCCCATTGCCTCATCCAAATTGCCTATTCAGACCACCCCTTAGGGTCCTGCAGAGTGAGGCCTGGAATGGCCATAGCCCAGCACTGCAGAACTTTGGAATGTGGATGAGGACCTCTCCCCTGGACAAAGCCTGAGGTGGCCCGCAGAATGCCCAGATGCCTCCACCTACATACTCAGCTGTATCCCTGGCTACCCTCAAACCATTATCTTCCCTCCTCTCCCCTCTCATAGGCCCAGGGGAAAGGAAGAGGGGACCCAGCTCTTCTGCCTCTTCTTCCCTGAGCCCCCACCTAACACTTAGAGCAACTGGGCTCCAAGGAGCTCTGCAGAGGGTGCATGGGGTAAGGCTGCCCCCAACAGGCAGTCAGGAGAGGAGGTCATTTTGCTCAGAAAACCTGAAATCATTGTAAGCATAGAGGGAGTGGGAATATTTAGGGGGGCGGGGTGGTCAGAGTCTCTTTGCTGAAGTGTCTCAGGGATCCTGAACCTCGCCTCAAACGCTGAGGCTGGGAGACATCTGTTTAAAGGATATCAAGTGCAAGCTCACAGTGGTGCGGGAAGGTGGTTCCATGTACAGCATATGAATGTGGAACCAGGGGACAGTGATAACCCTACTCAGAACCCAACCCAAGGTTCAGAGTCAGAGGGCATGTGCCACCCACCATTTCTACCCCTTTCACTGTCCCTACTACTTTCTCTGGGCCTTAAAAATTATTCTACATGCACCCTCCTACAACTACTAATTGTCTGGAAGTGTTTCCTTGGATCCAACCAGAATCTCTCCTGCTGCAATTGAAACTCAGGTCCAAATGTTCTGGTCCCAACTGGTCCAGAGTAGGGGAGATGAGTGAGTGGGTAGTGTTGGGCTCTCAGGGCTTCCTAGAGTAGAGAAATAGACAGAGCAAGTATTAAAAGAGAACCAGTAGGGTAGGGGGAGTCCCCAGGGAAATCTTCAAAGCAAAGACCATCTCCTGAAGACAAATGCCTCTGTGGCCTTCAGCCCAAAGCCCCATTTCCATAAAGACGTTATCCTCACTGCTCCTTCTCCTAATTGGAACATGTCTCTAGCAAGGAGCATGTGCCCATGCCAACAGAACACTGCTAACCAGCACTTCAAATCTGGCATGAACAGGAGACTAGTGTGTGCCCACCCCACCAGCCAGGCCAGAGTCTTGATGCAGGAGTTTATTCTTAGCTTAACCTGCGTTTGAATCCCAGCTCTACCACTTCCTCTCTGATCTACAGTTTCTTCATCTGTTAAGTAAGAAGAAGAATTCTTGCCTCATTTGGTATTTGAAAGGGTTTAAACAGTGTATTGCTTCATAAGTTTCAACATAAAGGCAGGCATACACTCAGTGCTCCATACACATTCAAAAGGATGTCCTTCTATAATGGCCTTGAATGGGTTCCAAACCATTTCAGCCAATTTAGCTCTCTGAGCCCCTGTTTTTTCTCTCTAAAATAGGGGCATAATTGCTCACTTCACAGGATGGCTATGAGGATTCAGGGACATGGGGGGACTGAGTTAAGTAAAAGGATATAGCAAGAGCCTGGCATATGATGAGCATTCAATATGGGGAAAGCAGTTGCATGCTACTCCTCTGTGAACTGTCTTCTTATATTTACACATACACACGCATGTGTATGTACACATTCATACACACTGCAATGCACAAACATGCCCACTCAAACATATACACACACAACACATACTGCAAATATTAATAAAGGGGAAGAAAAAAACCTCAATCCAAGAACCTGGGACTGTCCCATCCCTGCACACATTAGCTTTTGGTGGCACTGGATCAGAGGAGATACAGAAGAGGGAGAAGGGAAAGCAGAAGGACAGGACCATACAGGTTGCAGGAATTCACCAAGAAGCTAACTCAGGCCTCCACAGTAATCCTGCTCACCTCTCTTGACAGGCCCCTGCTGGTCACCTAGCAACAAGCATCTCTCCAGGCTGCTTCCTAAATTGCACATAGCCTTTTCCTCAGCAGTGCCCTCCATAACTCCCCATCACCCTTCCTCCAGGCATGAGCTGCCCTCACGCAGAAATCCACACCTCACATGTGCTCTGGGCCAGGACAATGTAGGAAGCATTGCTGGGACCTCAGTGACAAGATGTTCCATGTGGAAGGCAGAGACAGCCAGCTTGGAATGGGCAGAATCAGGGCCTAGAAGGGGTCCACAGCCCCACTCTGAGAAGGGGGAATGGAGAGAGGCAACTCTGAGCCATCTAAGTTTGCTTTTCAGAAAGCACAACTGTAAAAACCCCAAGCTATTTAATGCCAGAGACCAATGTTTGAGGAAAGCCAGAGTGGAGCAGGGAAAAAAAATGAGAGGAAACATTTGTTGAGCTTGTACTGTGTGCTGAGCATTTCTCACACATAGTCTCAACTCACAAACCCTGTGAAGGTAGAAATGTGATCCTTACTTTACATACAAAGCAGCCTAGGCCCAGAGGAGAAAGGCTCCTTGCTCAAGACCAGATATGCACAGCCTTGGGGTTGAAACTTAGATCTGTCTGACCCCAAGAGACTAGATTTCAGGGCTGGTGCCAGGAGTCTGTGAGACAGAGTCTGCTCAAAGACAGGCCTTTGCAGGGTGCCCAGAATCCACACTGCCGCTTGAAAATATCTGCCTGAACCAGGGCATAAACCAGTCAGTGAGCACTTTCCCTCCTCCCGCCTCCAAAGGCCTTGGCTTCCACTTCCCAGTAACCCTGGGCTCTGGGCTACCATGGTAAGTCATCAGGACCCTCCTTAGAGGGTCTCCAACAAGCAATGGCCGTCACCCCTGAGGCCATCCACGCCCCTGGCAGCCTTGAGCTGCCCCTGAGAGCCAAGAGATCTTTATTACTAATCCAGCAGCATTTCCTGAAGTAGGCTCTGCACACAACTGGCAGTGTGGACGATGACTCCATTGAGCAGTGATGAAAACAGATGAATTAGCTGAATTCCTGCCCCTCACTAAAGCAGCTAGCTCGCCCAGGACAGATGCAGGCATAGGGTGGGCCAGCAACATGGGAAGTCCCTGCCCAGGATGGCTAGGACCTAAGTTGTTAAATGTGTGCCCTCTCCCTGCATCTGCAGCCCTCACAGTTCTTCCTGCAGTCATCCAGAATCCACTGCTTCCCAGCACCTGCAGTCGGGCTTGCAGCCCCCAGAACAAACAACCCTCTCACCTTCAAGACGTCCTTGTCTCATGCTGTTATCTCCTTCCCCATCAGTTCCTCCTTTCTTCCTTTAATTCAGTGGTTCTCACTGTTGGCTGCACATTAGAATAAGCAAGGGAGATTCTGATTCAATGAGTCTGGGCAGAACCTGAGCATCAGCATTTTTAAAAAGCTCCCCAGGGTATCCTGTGGTGCCAACTTGAGGACCTCTGGCAGAACGGCTGCTTCTCATCATATCAGTTCAAAGTCACCTCTTCTATGAAGCCTCCCCTGACTACTCCTTCACCCCAGTCTGGGCTGGATATTCCTCCTCTCAGTTCTCAGGTCTCCCGGTATCTCTAACTATCAAAGCCCTTGTCACATAATACTATATTACGAGTCTATCTTGCAAAATCTACAATCAACTCCAGGGCCAGGAGAGGGTCTTGTTCATTTCTATATCCCCACCACCAAGCACAGGTCCTGCCATGAAGAAGAGGCTTCAGTAATGTCTGGTGAATGAATGAATAAATGAATGAATGAATAAACGAATGAACAAATGAATGAATGAACGAACAAACCCAAGTGCTAATGCTCTGCCCACTGATATCTCTTCCTCTTCTTCCTCAAACAAGCCTCCCAGATTACTAAGCTGCCCAAAGTCTCCGTTGCCTAATCATCTCACGCCAGCCCAACCTTTGCCTATGCAGGGTCATATGCCTGCAGTAACCCCCACAGCAACCTGGGTGAACCTCTCAGATCTTTTTAACTACTCCAGAAATCTCTCCTGCTCCAGTAAGCCCCCATGATTAACCAGGTGAATCGCAACGGTCCTTGATTTAAAACACCTTGGTTACTTTCCCATTACTTTCCCCTACACCTGGTCTCGGAGGATCAGCACTAGACTGACTCAACAGATGAGACTTAGAAATAAATCCAAAACTAGGAGTCAAGAGGTTTGAGTACTGCTACCAACTTCCTCTGTGATCCTGGGCCAGTCACTTAACCTATCTGTGTCTCAGGTTTCCCATCTATAAAATAAAGTTGCTACAAAGATTAAATGAGTTAACAGACCTTAGGCCTTAAGGTAATGCCAGGCACAGAGTGCTATTATCAAAGTGTTTCTTAGCTACTCTTAACCACCAAATGAGGCAAGGTTAACTACTGGGCTTGAGGCCTTTACAGCCTGATGAATTACTTTACTACATCATCTAGCCTAAGCCACCACCTTTGGGCAAGACCACCAGCCAAAGATAATGAGAGGCCCGGACGTCAGCCAGTTGGTCCCTGGTCTAAGTCTGGTAATGTTTCTGTAAACACAGCAGTGGTGTGCCCAGGCCACCATCTAGCCACAGTCAGGGATGGAGGATGGCCCACACAACAGATCTCAGCCCCAGAGTGCAGAACTACCCTGCCAGGATTCGGAGAGAAGCTTTTTTCAAAACATCATGGCCACCACAGCTCTTTGGTTGTTTTTTCTGCTCACTTTTCAGCCTTTGTTCCCATTCACCAAGGCCCAGTTTGATTCCCTACGCACACTCTCCCCTCCCCTTAAACAGACGGAAGCATCAAAGCGCGAAAAACACTGAAATTGCCAAATGCAATTTCTCTCCAGAGATGACAAATTTGCTGCAACTTATATTTCCAAACAGAAGCTGCAGCTCCTAAGCAGCTCCCAGGCAGGTTCCCAGCTCCCCATCATCTCCTCATCTGCACAACACCCCCATGCAGAGGAGGAGACCCCGATTTTACTATAGGGGGTGGGGTGCGAAAGGGGGAGGGGTCAAAGCAAGGGCAGGAGACAGAAAAGAGAACCAGGTACCACGTCCCTCAAGGTTCACTCATTCACACCTATTCAGCCAAGGTCAGACAGAGTCCCCAACAATGAGTCCTGAGACAGGCTGAAGGACCACCTCTACCTCTAATAAGTAGTAACAGTAATAGAGTCCATCGTGCACACATAGCAAGCTGGGCCAGTCATTTTATTTAAAAAAATCTCATTTACTCCTCACCCTCGCCCCCAATCACCTTGAGGATGGGTGATCTTCCCATTTCGCAGGAGAGGACACACGAGAGGGGTCAACGGACTGGCCCAAAGGCACGCAGTTAGTACGACATGACATAGAACCTTTTACCTCCCTGACTCCAAAGCTGTCATGCTCGCTAATCACCACCCCAAGACCTTGAGCACCTCTTTAGATCTCAGTTTTTCATCTTCAAGTTGGTTTGGACCAATTTTTCTTAATATATACTTTTAAATATATGCCCCTCTTTAAGCAACATTAAAATATTGTACCCTGTCTGTGATCTGTATTATGAAAAAGTATTACTTGTTTTCCAAAACAAACTTCTTTCCAAAGAAAAGATTCATTTCAAAGGTCATAACACTAAATTTGCTTTTTCATGTGTTAACTCCTCCCTGCACCCAGGAAACCCCAATATGCACCTGCAGAAGGACCAGGCCTCTACCACTCACCCCACCACACTCTGCTGGGAAGCTCTGGTCTGTCTCTTGGGTGCTATCATTGCTCACACCCAATGAGAGGCAGCAGAGCCTATGTTAGGGGCACCCCTGTGCAGTTAGGGCCTGGGCAAGCCACTTCTCTCCAAACTTCAGTCTGGAACATAGGAATAGTAATAGTTCCTAGCTAGTGGTGTGAGAATTAAGTGAGCAAATACCTGTAATGCACTTAAAATACTGCCTGGCCACTAGTAAGTGCTCAGTAAGTGTTAACTATTATTAGGAGTCCGTTGGTGTTTAATCACAGATTCATCATTCCCCTGCCTCCTGTAAAATTCCTGCAGCAAGTTCTAGTCCCTTCGCTAGGTCTTGGGGAATGATTTTGTGGACAAGTTCCATTATTACAGCCTCTCCATGCTCACAATGACCCAGGATTATTGTGGCTCCTAGGATCTGTGAGAACTCAAACAAATCACAGCCTCTGATTGTTTGGGTTTGATTTCAAATAAGAAGGATTTCCAATTCTTCCTATCTGAGAAACAGCCATCCGGGAAAGATTTTAAGTTAGACCTTTACCTCACTACACACAATAAAATGAATTCCAGCTGGATCTCAGATTTAAACATAAACAATGAAACCATACATGGACAAAAAAAATCCTAAAGTGGGCAAAACACCTAAGTAGGACACAAAACCCAGAAACCATAAAATATGGATAAATTTAACTATGTAAAATTGTTTATTTTACATTTTAAAAATTATAAACAAATAAAAGAAAGGATAATGTCAAGGGAAATACATACTTCAGGAAAAAAAGGCCTAATTTCTCAAAGAAATTAATAAGAAAATACTAAAGACCCGGTTTAAAAACAGGATAAATAACGTGATCAATCACAGAAAAGGAAACAAAAATAGTTCTCAAACACATAAGATCTTGAGCAGAATATCTATGGTCTTTCATCTATCACTAAAAAAAAAAAGATCAATTATATACTTCAATAAAGCTGGGGAAAAATTTTATTTTAAAGTTTGATAATACTCTTTTGGAGAAATAGGAAGTTTTACATTTTGCTGGTGAGAAGGTGAACTGACAACATGCACATGGAGGGTAATATGTCAAAATCTGACCCAGCACTTCCACTTCTAGAACTCATCCCACAGATATCTTTTAATGTGCAAAATGGCTTATTTACAATGATATTGTTGTTATCTGATAGAAATCTCACACCAGGGGATAATTAACCAAATGTGGGACCTGGGGCAAAGTTACTTAACCTCTCTGGCTCAGTTTCCTCAACTATAAAATGAGTATTATTGAGTATAATGGAATCTACCTCAGAGGTTGCTGTGTTATATATTATACATGTTTTTTATATATAAACACACACATACATAAAGCCTCTCAAACCTGGTGTGTAATAAGTGCTCAGCAAGTGTTACCATTCATATCATTATTATAATTAATGTTATCAACAATGGGACCCAACCTAGATATTAGCTCTGATCATGTGTGAGGACTTTGAGAATAGCCAAGTCACCTATCATTTTCCTTTAATGAAGAATCTCAGGGAGTCAAGACGAGATTACAACTGTAACTAAGTAAATGGAAACCTAGTCACTGTATTATGTCTGATGCTTACAGAAGCTTGGGCAGCAATAGAAACCAAAAAAAAAAAAAAAAAAAAAAAGGCTCTCCCAGAAGCAATCCTTGACAGTGCCCAGCCCAGCTTTCACGCTAGGAGAGAACATTCTGGCTAAGTGTACTGGACCATTCCTCCTCTTAGAAAATCTACTCAAGTGATGGGTGAAAGCCCTGCTTAATTAAGAACAACTAATAATAACAATAACAGCTAACGCTTTGTGATAGTTTTCTAAATGCAAAACAGAGCTAAGCACTTAACACAACTCTATCAGGTAGGTGTTATTATTCCTCCCATTGTATAGAAGAGGAAACCAAGATCCAATGCAGAGCCCACATTTGTGCCTGGGTCTCTATTGCATCAGCCTTGCTAAGGCGGGCATTCTGTCCACCTGGGAGCTGTATTTCTCTGTATAAACCATAGTGTAGTATCCTGGCTTGTAGGTATCTGCTTCTTATATGTATCTGTCAGTGTGAATCAGCCCCAAAGGCAGAACTTCTCTGTGCATAAGGACAAAATTAGGGTTTGGAGCCTAAGAGGTCATGGGCTAGGTCACGAGATCTATTCAGCCTATATGAGGCATGTATGTCTGTCCTCCTACCCCTATCTATTTCAGAGAGGGAAACAGGCTCAAGTTGGCATACCCAGCAATGGCAGAACCAGGTCACCCTGTCTCCTTCCTACTGCATCTCTCCCTGACCCCTCAGTACCTAAGAAACCCAAGGAAGGCTGTGATGGCAGGAAAGGTGAAGTCCCCCTGAACGCGCCTACAATGACGAGAGGCCCTGAGCAAAAGCAGGATTCCACTGAAAGCCATAGAGCTCCATCCCTTCATTCACGTCCAAGGGCAGGCACATGTGGGCTGCCAGCTGTTAGCTAATCACTTCCCCAGTCAAGGAGGGGTCAGTACTGGGAAGGGGTGTGCAGTAAGAGCATGGCTTCCTGGAATCCTTGTAGTCCCTTTTGCACAAGATAAATTGTTGCCTCTGATTCAATTTCTTCCTCCCTCGCCCCTGCCCTGCTAGTCTTCCTAAAACAATAAGAAAACACATTTCTCATCACAGCATTTAATCCTTCAGGCAGGGAACAGACGCTCTGCATCTAGTTCCATGCTGTAAAATGAGGAGGGAAAAGACCAGGGAGGGACAGTGGATGGAGCCCAGGAACAGACTCAGAGGGGAATATGGCTGGAAATGAAATTCTTGGGGGAATAAGGCACACTTGCTCTACTATGCTCTCAGGGGAGTTAATCATTCTTTCACTCAACTAGTATCCACTGAGGCAGGCCATGCTACATATCAGGCAGACAGAAAAGAGAAAAAGTCCAGGATTCACCATGTAGTGGGGGACGCTAGATTAAATAGCATTCCACAAACTCTGATAGGGGAAAGTTCTGGGCTATGAGGAAGCAAGGACAAGAGAAGGCTTCACAGAGACTATGGAAGGTTTTGCAGTGGATGGGGCATTTGGGCTACCCCCTCATAAATTTACCAGGCAGGTGATATGAGAAGGAAAAATGTCATTTTTAATAATGGCATTTTAATACTGCAATGGTCCTTATAGTAAGCACGTGTATAGGGCTTTACGGTTTACAAAGTGCTATTGCACCTATCATTTTATTTAATCTCATGCCATCTCTGTGAAGCAGAGTTTATCTTATATTCATTCTGCAGATGAGAAAATAAAGGCATAGAGGGATGAAACGGCTTGCCTAGGTCTCCACAGCCAGTAAATAATAGAGCTGGAATTCAAGCTCAGATTTGTCTGACTCTAAAACCTGTATTCTTTTTACAACCCTAAGGATGCCAGTTTGTTCCTAGCAAGAATGGTGTAGGTCCATAAGGAAGGCTGTGGACAAATGGTCATGCTCCCTTACAGACAGCTGCAACTCCAGAAGACCCAAGCCAATCTATATACATTGCTAGGTCTATCCTGAGAGATGCCCTGTCCTCAGGGAAGCATTCTCATGCAGCCAGACAGCCACAGTAGCAGAGATGTGGTTAGTTTTTTGAAGAAAATCTAGTCTGTTGGCTTAGATTTGCTCTTACCCTATGATTATGGAGATATATATAGATAGGTCTGTAAGTAATCAGCTGCTGTTTTAAAAATGGATTGAAGGAAAAATAACAAGAACATCACTTTTTGTAGCATATACAAGGCACCAGGTGCTATGCTTATTCTCCATTTCATCAGTTCCTCCTGATGACCCTATCAAGGGAAACACTATAATCCCCATCTTACAGATGAGGAAACTGAGGCTCAGAGAAGTGAAGCTGCTTGTCCAAGGTGTCTGACCTGAATCCTGAGCTGTTGCTCATTCTTTTGTACGATAAATGTCCAGAAAAGGAGTAGCCAGAGGTTGTCAGGACCCAAGAAGCCTGGGCGTCACCATGTGGCATCCCCCTGAATATCCCAGGAATCTGTAGAGAATCACTTCATCTTAAGATGATCAGTGTTAATAATAATAACTTAGTGCTAATACTGATTTATCAGTGTGACCCTGGGAGTTGTGACCACAAAGTTAAACAAAACTATGAGAGAACACCAGAATTCCAAATAAATCCATTTTAATATCTAGGGAAGTGTGACTCTAAGAAATACAAAGAAGACAAACAGAACTGCAGCATCTCTTCAAGGTCAAAGGTTTTTGGAGCCTGGAGACAGAAGGATATTTCAATATCTCAAGAAGCCAACCTATGCAAATCATCGTGTGTTGTGGTGGCAGAGCAGGAGACTGACAACTATGGTGGACTGAAAAATAAAGTAACAAAGGGACTCGAATCCTGGGGCATAACTGCTTGACTACCTCCTTCTTTAATTTATAAAGTCCCTGACTGAGTATCACATCCAAACATGGAGCTTAGTGGGTTCCATCAATGCCACTAAGAAGAATCCAGTCAGCACTGTGGTATACAACTCTGATTATTATGCAACCTCAGCCGTCTGAGAAGGTGACCCCCAAAATTACTTGGGAAGGTATAATTATCTCTACAGTTAGAAAACCTTTCATGCTCAAATATAGAAATATTTGAGAAACTCAAACCCACAGGATAAATATTTTTAGATGTTAAAGGGTCTGTGTATATTGGTACCTTAAGTATTTGTAATTATTGAGAATTTGGCTTATTTAAGTAGCAAGTCAGCCCTTAATTCCAATATAAAATGTAATTTAATGATTTCCATTTGTGATTTTAAGTTGAAAAATCATATTATTAATTCATATATAGTGCTAGAACATTTAAGATAACTTAAGATCCTCTTGAATTTATAAGAATTACTTGATTACTTGGGCAGGCTTATCAGGTAGGTAATAAAGCATAGTACTTAAAACTTAAAACTTAAATTTATCAAATAACATTTTAAATATTGAAGGTGTTTAATTAACTTTGTAAAGGAAACAAACAACATCCAAAATCCCCTTTAAAAGACTGCTAAATTTTGGTAGAAAAATATAAATGAATGAATGAATAAATGAATCAAAAATTAAAAGAAAAAATACAAGCTAACTCTTAAAACTTAAGGAAAAATTAATTTTCATAAAATGTATAACTTAAATATTCCTTTCAAAAACCAAAGTATCTTCTGAAATACCTTTTTTTTTCTTTGCTACAAACTGCCTTGAGGATTGAAAGACACAGAGCACTTCCTACATTCTCAGAGCTAATGCTTTACATGAATGACTCATTTAGTCCTTACAACAACTGTAAAATAGGCACTTTTACTGTCTTCATTTCTGGGCACTGAATGCCGAGGCCAGGATTCTGAACTGGGGCACCTGGAATTTCAGAGCTATCTGTCTTAATCCCTGTGCCGCAAGTCCACATAAGAATGAACCCCCTATCAGGGCTGGCTTGGAAATACAATTGAAACAGCCTGGTAGCTGGCCTCTTTGTGTTCATTAGTGTCTGAGCCATAGCTCTTGTCCTCATCTCCAGCCTTTCCTCTACGACTTTGCTACTCACTGTGTATTCTAAGAACCAGCAGCAAGGGCATTACCTGGGAGCTTGTTAGAAATGCAGAGTCTCAGGCCCCACCCCAGCCTTTCTGAATCAGAACCTGCATTCAAAGGATGCCCAGGTGATGTGGCTACCCACTAGAGTTTGAGAAGCTCTGCTCTACAGTATTACATTGGATCAGCCTCACTCTATGTGGCAAACAAGTTGTGGCCCCTTTGTCCCTCTCCCCAGAAGACTCCAGCCTCCTGGTCACAAGCGCAGTGTTAAGAGAAGCAAAGCTCAACCCTTAGTGACTATGAAGCTCTTCCACCACATGAAGTTCCTCCATCACTGGCTGCTGAGAAAAGTAAATTTTGCTGAACTGCCCAAGGCCACGCTAATCTTTAATTATGCCGTTAATGTCTGTCTTCCCCCAGGTAGCCATTATGCAGGCAGTTACTACGGTGCCCTGGCTTTAAACAGCTTGCAGATTTCCTGACAGTATTAATGGAAGTTTTGCAAATTGATTTGGGGAGATTAGGTAGAGAGAGGCTGGCGTGACTTGACGTGAAGCCCATTCTAAGTGGCTCAGATCCTCCTGTCCTTGATCCCTGCCCAGAGAAGAGAAAAGAGTAGGAGTCAAGAGACCTGGTGCCAGGCATGGCTCTCCTACAGAGGGCTTGTGACCTCAGGCCTGTCACTTCCTCTTTGGGCCTCTTCTTTAACATAGCAGGTTGGGCCAGTCTAGATTCACCACATGGTTACTCCTGGCTTACATCTCTCAGATCTCTGAGTCTCAGTGACTGGTAAGATGGCTCGCCTCAGAGGGGACATGCTTCTTTCCTTCTTTCCCTCATCCATTCATTCACTCACCTCTTGACTCAGTCAATACACATGACTGAGGATCTACAGGGGGCTCTGCAGTAGGCAGTGGGGACAGATATGAATTAGCTGCTTCTGGCTGGCATACAGTCACCCTCAGCAAAATCAAAAGCAAGCAGTGCTCACCATAGACTGGGTCAGCTCAACATCAG
The DNA here is from genome assembly GCA_003508835.1 of Eonycteris spelaea. Lineage (NCBI taxonomy): Eukaryota > Metazoa > Chordata > Mammalia > Chiroptera > Pteropodidae > Eonycteris > Eonycteris spelaea. The sequence continues at coordinate 218,622 of PUFA01000160.1, read as the reverse complement.
GTTCAGAGTACTCTGGCACTGCTTCTGTCATCCTTTCTGCTCCAAGACTCAGAGGAGGGGGAGAACCACAGTGAAATGCAATGGAAAAAGAATTGACCTTGGGTGCCAAAGGCCTGCGTTCTGGAACCAGATCTGGCTCTAATTGCTGTGTGACCTTGGGCAAATCAATTTCGATTTCTAGCTGTCAGTTTCCTCTTCTTAAAAACAGGAAAATGGGGATGATAATTCCTGTTCTGTCTTGCTAGGGAGTAGTTGAAAAGATGTCATTAGTGAACCTGAGGGCTTTTGTGTACTGATGGGGGAGGACTGCCATCTTTTCAGTTGCCATGGAGCAGCCCTGCCCATCGCCAAGAAATCTAGCCATGGAGCAGAGTACCCAGGAGGCCAGGCCTTGGCTGAAATCTCCACCACTCCTACCCCAGCTTGTAAGTGACAGTGACCTCAAAGCTTTTAAAATATTCCCAAGAAGATGGGCAGGGCAGGGACAATGCAAAAATAGACCAGGATGAAGGCCAGGGGTCTGCCCCACTTCCTATAGGGTATGTGCACCTGGATCCTCTAGTGTAACCCCATCTCTAAACCATCCCATTGCAGAAGGCAAGGACTCATCCCAACCCCAATATCCCAGGAAGGGAAAGTAACTGAGTTGGGGGAGTGGCCCTGGCCCATGCCCAGTCAGGGAAGAATTAGGAGACAACTTGGACCTCCTGGCTTCCCCATGCCCAAGACATATTCACCTATAATATCCTGTTTCTCTGCCCTTGCCCTCTAGCTGCCAGCCTCTGTCTTTGCTCCTCTCTCCCCCTATGCACAGTAGGCTCTGTGTATTTACCTTCTCTCTGACAAGCTATGTAAAGTAATCCTCCTAAATTCTGCCCAAACCACCATCCCTGACTCCACAGCCTGTCACCTAGGGCTCACTAGGCTCAGCCCTCCCCCATCACTGCCATTAGCAGCAAGAAGCATTTATGGGCCTAGATTTTTATTCTAAAAATAAGGTTTCAATTAAAGTTGAGAGGTATGAAAGAAAGCTGCCTCAGGCAGGCAGCCCCTCTCTGAGGCTTCCTCTTCCAACAGATGGTTTGTAGCATTTTTAATTAATGAAAGATGTGCAGATGGGGGCCCTTAATAGCCTGCAGCAAAACGTAGAGGCTGGGGAGGGGTGGAGCGTGGCTGGCCCAGAGTAGGCTCTGGGCCAGAGGATGCTGCTGAGTTGGAGAAGGGAGCCCTTCAGCCCTGTCTCCTCCATGGCCAGCACAATGGCAACACCTGGGCCAGTCCTGAGGTAGCTCGCACCCTGGATTCTCTGCCCTGTACCAGCATGCAGGAAACGAAGGAGCAAATCAGATGTGCAAATCAGATGGGCCTAAGGTAGGCCTTTGCAGACTTTCTTTAGGATATTTTATGCCTCTCTCATCCAAATGCCGCCCTTTCCCCAGATCTCTGCCTGAGCAAGTCTTTTAATGTCTCTAAACCTTAGTATTCTCCTGGAAGATAAGGATTGAATAATCATAAGCCTGTAGGCTTGAAAGAATCATAAAGTCCATGTAATTCAACCACCAAGGCTTGAATACCTACCAGAACTCTTCCACCAAGAGGTGGCCTGGTCTCCAAGGCCAGAGGCCTCACTACCTCCCAGAGTCACAAAGCAGCCAGTTTTACCTGCAGTCAACTCTGCTAGAGTTAGAATAAGGTAGACTCTGCCTCCCTGAGTTATGTTTGACCATTGTGAAAATTAAGGAGGAGACACTGTATATGAAGTTGCTTTGTAAACTGACTGTAACTATCTTTAATTATGTGAAGAGAAATTAGGGGATCCACCAAGACAGAGTCCTAGAACAGAATCCCAAGCCTTCCTGCTGAGGCCCACCTGGTGACAACCAGCCTCTCCTACCCTATCTCACCCCAGGGTTCACCCCTGCTGTTGGGCTCAACCAGGGAAAAATGGTCAGAAAAAGTCTCCCAAGGTCAGCATTAATCAGCATTCACTCACTCAATCAATAAAAGCTCCTGGAGCCCTACCATATGCCAGAGGTCATTCTAAGCACTGAGGATTCAGCAAGGGACAAAAAACATCTTCCCTTTTAGTTCAGGGGAGATGAACAATTAACAAATCAAGATTTTTTTTTTTAAATCTCAATTGGTGATAAGTGGTCTGAAGAAAAATAAAGCAGAGGATCCATAACATGGCAGAAGGCAGGATAATTTTTAAAAAGGAAAATGCAACAAAAGTAAGTGAGGGAGTAAGCTATGCAAGGATCTGGAGAAAGAGTGTTGTAGGCTGAGAGAAGAGCAAAGTTCCCAAGAAAGAAATAAACTTGACAGAAGAACAACAGGGAGGCTACTGTGGCTGGAGAGAAGTCAGGGAAGAAGGGAAGGGGGATGTATTAAAGCCTCTTAGACCATTGTGATGGGTAGGCACCTGGGATACAGGAGACCCTCCTGACAGGAGTTTTCTTCCCATCCCCACCGCAGCAATACCCCCACTCCAAGGCCCAGGCTCTGCTGCTACTTAAGGTTCTACGAGGACAAGGGGGTAGCAAACCATGTGTCATCCACTGGGAAATCACCAAAAAGAAATGGGATGGTGAGGGGGGGCTGACTGGATGACTGCAGGCAGGGACTGAGGAAGAGATGCTTTGTTGTTCAAGAAAGATAAGAGGATGTGAATTTCAGTGGGAGAAGGATAAAAGAACATAAAATGTAAACAAAGTAGGCAGAGAGAAGGGGAATGCCAAATAATAATAGTTGTAACACCATGTGCCAGACACTGTTCTTAAAACTTATAAGTCTCTTCCCATGAAGTGGGTACTATATTATGGTGCCCATTAAAGATGAGAAAACTGAGGCACAGAGGAGATAAGTAACTTACTCAAAAAGTCAACCACATGACAGAACTGAGACTCACCCTAGGCAGGCTGGCTTCAGAGTTCAAACTATACCTACAGATGCTTGGGACAGAAACCTGGACAACGATGATTTGAAGAGAAGAAGTAGGCAGAGCCAGCAGAAGTGAATTTCGGGAAATATATTTTGCCTCCCATGCTACTTTTCTCCCCATAAAATTAAATGGTGATGCTATCCATTTGGTACTAGGGAAGTTTAAGTGCTTTCTCATTTGATCCTTTCAATGACTGTAAAGTAAATGCAATCATCATCCCCAATTTACAGACAAGGACACTGAGACTCAAGAGGTTAAGTAACCTTTCTAGGAAGTAGCAAAGACAAAATTCAAACACAAGATTTGCCTGACTCCAAATTCATGTTCTTTCATTTATCCAAAAAGCACTTATGAGCACCTATGAAGTGGCAGACATTGAACCAAGTGTTCAAACGTGGGAAAGACACTGTCCTTGGAAGGATCCCTTGGTTAATCCCCCTGTAAACTGCTCTATATGGAACATTCATCTTACTCCTGATTAAAGCATGTGAAAGCCTACACTCCTGAGCTCCTGCTCTGTGCTTGGTATTTTCATGCTTTGCATCACTAAGCCCTTCCATCTTCCATCAGCTCAGGAGGGTAGAGGTGGCTGAGATTCCCTACCTGTACAACATAAGAACCCTGATTTTATCTAGAGTGCCAATGTGCCTAAAGACTATTTTAAAGCCTCTGTTGCAATTAGGTGCAGCCATAAAACTAAGTTGTGGCTAACAAAATGCATAGGAAGTCATTGCGTGGGACTTCTAGAAAAGCTGCATAAAAGGAAAAGACAGCCCTGAAGTGTGCCCTGTCTCCCTTTCTCCTGCATAAAACTCACTTATGATGGCTGAAGTTTCAACAGATATCACGGATCATAAAGAGAACTGTGAGAATGAAAATGATGTGCTCAGAATAGTGAAACAAAAAAACTAGGGTTCTGTGTCCCAGATGATACTTAGGGACCACTATATCAGGGAGATCAGAACCCTAATCTCCTTGCCTCTTGAACATGAGAAATAACTTCCTATACTGCTCTAGTATTCTTCTTGATCTTAGTCACTAGTAGTCACAAATGCATGTCTTAACAGATACAGTAGTTATTACCATCATCCCCATTTGGAAACAGACTGCCAGATTGCCCCAAACCCCACAGCTAAGTAAAGGAGGAAAGCAGGATTCAAACCTGAATTTCATTCCAAAAGCCCTGCTCCTCCCATCCCTTTGGTAAGAGGCTTGTTCACTCTCAGTAATTCATGAGAAGGCACAGGCATTACAGTGGAGTTTAAAACAGCTGACAACAGCTATATCCCCCAGCTCTTGTCTTACGGAGGGCACATCAGAGCAGATTGTCTTCTTCCTTACCTATGCACGCCAGTAGATAAATTTACCACATACCAGGCAGCACACGGATTTTTAATCTCCCATTTACATCTCTTCTGTCCAAGTCCCAAGGGGCTAGGCTCTTTCTAGGCGGGGTGGCCAGGGGTGGGGGATGGGAGGGGCGGGGGCGGGGTGGCTGGGGGTAGTTCCCTAAACTCATTATCATGCAAACTTCACAATGTGCTCTTCTCTGAGGAAAACTTTAGTTCATTAATTCCTTAAAATTTTCTAGATATCAAACAACGTTGTTTGTAAATAGACAGTTTTACTTCTTCCTTTCCAATCTGGATACCTTTTATTTCCTTTTCTCGTCTGACTGCACCAGCTAAAACTTCTAGTACTATATTGAATTGAAGAGGTGAGAGTGGACATCTTTGCTTCTTTGTTCCTGATCTTAGGTGGCATGCATGCAGGCTTTCACCATTAAGTATGATGTTTCCTGGGGTTTTTTGCACATGCCTTTTATTAGGTTAAGGAAGCTTCCTTATACTCTACATTTATTGAGCTGTATCATGAATTTTGTAAATGATTTTTTGTGTGTACACTGAGATGATTGTGTGGGTTTTGTCCTTTATTATATTAACATGGTGGATGACATTAATTGATTTTGGATAGTAAAACAACTTTTCATTCCTGAAACAAATCCTATTTGATCATGGTGTATAATCTTTCTTATATGATGTTGGATTTGGCTTGCTAATATTTTATTGAAGATTTTGCTTAGATATTGTTTTGTAGTTTCCTTGTGATGTCAGGAATATAGTTTTGTTAGAGGTCTCCAAGACCACCCCCAGGTTCGATGATTCACTAGAAATCTCAAAGGACTCGGCATATAGTCATACTCATGGTGATAATTTACTACACAGGGAAGACATAAAGCAAAATCAACAATGGGAAAGGCACATGTAATTAAGTCCAGAGGAAACCAAGTACAAGTTTTCAAGGGCCTGCTCTCAGTGGAATCAGACAAGATACTCTTAATTCCACTAGCAACAAACTATGACAACATGTATAAAATGATGCCAAGCAGGGAAGCTCATTAGAGACTCAGTATCCAGGGTTTTTACTAGGAGGCTGGTCACTTAGGCTCCCTATGCCTAACATGTACCCAAATTCTAGACTCCCAAAAGGAAAATAAATGTTCAGCATAAAGCATATTGTTGACAGCTTAGTTAGAGTGAGCCACTTTTATCAGTTAGGGTAGTGGGCATACTCTCAAAATTCAAGTTACCAGATGCCACCAAGGACCACCCTTGTAAGCAGGCCTTTCAAAGGACAAGAGTCAAGCCTGCTATGTAAACTCTTTTCTGCATACTTGCATTAAAAAACAAAATCCAAGAAAGAAGATAATGCTTAATACAAAATAAATAAATGCTAAAATGTTGGAATTTTAGCCACAGGAGGTAGGGAAGTTTGAGTGTCAGGACATTCTCAGGGCCTTGAAACCATACTCCTTTAGCTTACCCAAATATATGTATAAAGTCAAGCTTGCATCTCTAAAGGGTGTAATTTGTTGAGACAAAAAGGGCCTCTCCATTCTTGTCATGCAATGCTTAAGCAGAAATATTTTCCCTATACTGTAGGAAAAATAACTTTTACAGTCTTTGTGGCTTTTCAGCAACATTAGGCCTCCCAAAACTATACAAGTTTCATCATTCACAGTCTGGGATAAATACTGAGAGTATGTCAAAGGGGAAACAGGAAAACACACACTTGTTTGGCACACCCCTCTGGCATACTCTCATCATACAATCTGCCTCCAGGCAGCACAATCCTGGTCCAACAACCAAAATCATGTTGATACTTCTTGAGCTCCACCAGCTAGAGCCAGAAGCTTGCAGGGTTATTGTCTCTAGTTGATTTTATTCGATTTATGTCATAAACTGTACCCCTAACCTTTCTCTGATACATAACATTGATGGCAATAAAAAAAGTAACAGCTAAACAGCTGTTAAGCACAAAGTATGGACCAAGTACTGTGTGAGGCAATTTCATATACTAACTAAATCCCCCAAACAATCCTGTAAGATAGGCTGGCCCAAGGTCACACAGCAATAAATGGCAAAGATGGAATATGATCCCACATACTCTGGCCAGCATTCTTAACTACCAGCAAAACCTCGCTTCACAAAGATAACTCCATGACAGAGGGGGTTTCCAGCAATGTCCTTCCACAAGATAGCCCATCACATTCTCTGACCTGGATTGGGGATGAGGTAGAAAAGAATATTTCTTGAGGCTGAAGTTAGTGAGAACAAAGAACCAAGTAATACAAACAATGATATACAAGTAAGTAGATTCCTAAACAAAGTTTCTTTCAGTGATGCCATCTATCAGAGAACATCTGAAAATGCAGAGGCATTGCTGGCTATCACAAGGAATAGGGGTAGACTGGCCTTTAGTGCCCAGATACCAAGAATGTGAAATATCCTTCAACGGACAGAAGAGTCTACACAATGAACTATGCCTCCCTTCGTCAACAGCACCCCCACTGACAAACACTACATAACAAACTGGCCCTCTTATACAGCTCCAGAGCTATAGAAGAACAAGGCAATAGGAAAGATCCTTTTAAACTCACTGCTTTCAAGTTACCTTATGAATCTTGGGCTTTTGTGAAGCATCTGCCAGGCAAGCATATGTTCCCTAACCCCCACCTCTAAATTTATCTCCCAAGCAGAGGCAGGAGCCAGATTCAGGCCCATAGGCTATTTGTCCAACAAGACATTTGGCTCCATCCTGGCCCAGGCAATGAGCAGACATAGGGCTATGCCAGCTGATTCTTGGACTAAGCAATTGAGAAATGCTCAGAAAGAAGGAGACTGTGGTCATTGCTCATTGTGACTGTCATCAGCTCAGTTCTATAGTGTCAAGGACTCGCCGAACATGGAGAAGACAGCAAGTCAGATCAGAGGGAAACCATTCTTACCACCTGTGGCCTCTGGAGAACTATCAGCACCCGGTACTTCCTTCTCTCTGTCTTCATACATACGCCTCTCAGTAAAGGTTCCAACTCGGGTCCCCAAGCCTTCTTTTTAAAGAAAGGCTAGTTTTAATAAAATAACTAAAGAGCAGTATAGTCAAGAATCCACAATCAAGTCTGTTGCAAGGCAAACTCTATAAATAGTTAAGTCGCATAGTTTGTTTTTCATTAAAACACTAAGTCACTGACCTTCTAAACACTAAAACCCTGATCTTCCAGTTTCTCATCCCTGTCCCTTTCCTATATGGCCTAAACATCTGGCCAGAAAAAAATATGACTGAAGATTAAATCTAATTCATGAGGCACTTGATTTCCTCACTGATCAGCTTAAAGACCTCAATTTAGACTAGGATAAGGAAAGCAAGACTATTTACAGAGTCACTTGGGGATGTTCTTAATGATTGTATCCTTGCTCCCCTAGATATCTTTGACAATTATATTGGCAGTTGTAAAGGAAGACTGAATGGATTGTTACAATGCCTTAATACTTAGAGATATTAAATTGAATTATGTTCAAGAGCCAAAGCCCAGGGATGGCAAGTGGTATAGTGGGAGGCTGGGACAGTAGTAATGTATGGTTATAAGACAAGATCAAAACATAAAACAATAATGATAGCACCAATAAAGTGATCTCAAAGAAATAGTTATTGTGACGGAAAGGACTGTAAAAAAGACATGTAAGAAACAAAACTGTTAGGAGGATGGCAGACAGGGGGATAATGATTATTGGCTCATAGAACTTTCACTGAAACTGAGAAATTTATAAAACAAACTTAGGATAAAGTCTTTATTTTTAATGGAACTGTCATGAAGTTTTTACACACTTAAAAGTTGGCCACTCCCATGAGAGAAAATTAAACAGCTTACATTAAAAATAGATAGGTCTGCAGTTGTAGTACATAGTAGATTTAACTAATCTGGACAACCCTCTATCTAACCCCCAATTTACAAATACAGAAAAATGCCAGATAAAATGAAGCATATTTGAAACTACAACTTCATACTTCTTAGGATAGCTATTATAAAAACAACAACAAAACACAAAAGCAGATAATAATGAGTATTGGTGAGGATGCAGAGAAATCAGAACCCTGTGCACTGCTTGTAGGTATGTAAAATGTATAGTGGTTCCTTAAAAGCTTAAATGCAGATTACCATGTGATCCAATAATTTCACTTCTGGATATATATCCAAAAAAAAAAAAAACTGAAAGCAGAGACAAAAATAGATATTTATATATACACGTACATAGCAGCATTATTTACAATCACCAAAAGGTAGAAGCAACCCAAGTGCCCACCAACAGATGAAAAGATAAACGAAATGTGGTATATACATAAAAGGAAATATCATTCAGTGTTAAAAAGAAAGGAAATTTGAACACTTGCCACAACATGGATGAACCTTTAAGTCATTATGCTAAGTAAAATAAGCCAGTCGCAAAGGGACAAATACTATTCCATTCTACTCAGATGAGGTACTTAAAATAAGTAGTCAAACTCATAAAAAGAAAAACAGAAAGAAGGAGTTGACAGAACCACCCCCCCTCACCTGGTGGGGAGAGGGGGAGGGAATGCATAATGAGGAGTTGTTCAATGGGTAAAATTTTCAATTGCGAAAGAAAAAGAAGTTCTTGAGATGAATGGTAGTAATGGTTGCACAACAATGTGCATGTACTTAATGCCACTGAACTATACACTTTAAATGGTTAATAAGATCAATTTTGTTACATATATTTTACACAATATAAATAAATAGCAAACACAATAACAAAAAACCATATGGCTGAACTTAGAGAAAGGGAGATTTTCATCAAGTGGAAAACAAAACAGTGATAAACTCTAAAAGTGAACTGTAGAAGCTTGGGAAAATAAGAAACTAGATATGAGATCTAGTCTGTGTCAAGCTTTTAATACCCACACAGAAAGCACCACACCTGAAGGAAGGAGTTGACACTAGGCCCGTAAATGAAACAGGACTGCTGCTCCATGCTGCTAGACAAACTGTACCCACCTCCCAAGTGAAGCTAGAAAGAAAGTTGTTCTACTCAGGGCTCCTACAAGAGATTGAAGCCCAAAGGCTGCATCAGGAACAGATGAATAATTCATACTACCTGTTTGAGTGAAAAAAAAAAAGTAAAAATAGGTCCCATGCTCTATAAATTGTGGAAGGGAGTCCGAACTGGTATGACCCCATGGAGGGGAATTTGGCAATGCTACTGTTGAAATTACAAAGCACGTAAAATAGCAGATAACAATGGATTCATATTTTCAAAGTGCTTAGAGAAAATAACAGTTAACTTAGAATTCTCCACCTAGTTAAATGATCGCTCATTTAGTAAGGGACAAAAAAGACCTTTTGGGAGAAGGAAAACTGAGAGTACTACTACCAGACTTGCACTTGAATGACTAAAGATATACATGAGAAAGAAAGTGAACCCAGTTGGAAGAAGACAGCTGCAAGAGAGAATGATGAACAAAGAAATGGGTTAACGTATGGAAAATGTAAACAGAAACGAGGCATATAAAACAGTAATTATTACTGTAACTAAATTAGGGGATGTAAAAAACAGAATGAAACAAAAATACTGAAGAAAACATGTAAAACAAGAGGGGCTGACTATATTTAAAATATTTTAAGGACTTTCTATTGTTAGGAAGGAGCACAAAGTAATTATATTAAGTATGCAAGTTAAAAATTTTAAAGCAATAACAAGATACATCATTTCCAAACTAGCAAAGAGAAAAGAAGGATAATAAACTAAATTTTAAAACTGGATCAATCCAAGAAGGTAGTAAAAGGATAAAAAGCATACAAAAGAGGGATAAAAAGTGTCAAAATTATATAGTAGAAATAAACCTAACATCAGTAATCAATTAAAAATTAACTAAACTTTCCAGTTAAAAGAAATGTCAGATTGGATTTTTTAAATAATAAATATCTAGCAATAGGCTGTATTTAAAGATATACTTAAAATCTATAAACAAAGAAAATAAAAGGATGGAAAAGATATACTGGAAAAATATTATCCTCTCTCAACCCCTACCCCAGCGGCCCACCACATCAAAAAGAGCCAGAATCAATAGGGTAATACAAAACTTAAGACTTTAAGGGGAAATGCATCATTTTATAGATTGTGTCTATAAAAATATAAAGAATCAAAACAGACTCAAAAGGAAACAGAAAGCTCAAGACCTAAAGGAAAAAAATTCAATCAGTAGTCAAAAACCTATTTCTCCCATTTAAAAAACTAGTAGGCCAAGACTAAGCTATGAAATAAGAGATAACCCTCCATCTTACTGACTCGAACTATTCCAAAGAACAGAAAAAGAAGAATAACTCCCAACTCATTTTATGAGGCTAGGATGTCACTGATATCAAAACTGTATAAGGATAGTAGAACAAGTAGAATTACAGACCAAATCCACTTATGAACATATGCAAAAAAAAAAAAAAGTAAATAAATATTACCAACTTGGCGGTGGCTCCATAGTGTAGTGGTTAACATGTCTGCTTTACATGCAGAAGGTCCTGGTTCATGTCCCAGGCGGAGCCATGGACCATATCCTGGAAGCACCAGGCCCCGGGTCAGGATAGTGCCAGGAGCGCATGGCGGGGGAAACGCCCCAACTTCAGAGATCCAGTTCTTAAAAAGGGTGATGGCAACATCCATAGGTCAGGGATGGCAAAGGGGATGGGGGTTGAATTAAATAGGGAAAAAAACATATATATTACTGTCAAGTCTAGCAATGTATAAAAAGTTAATAAAATATTTCATCAAATCAAAAATGTCACAGATTATAAGATACACCATTTCTTATATATACTAAGAAAAATGCTGTCACTTCAATCATAACATAATGTTTCTTATAACTCATACATTTTATTTTATACTTAATGAAACTTTCTAGACTTATTTACACAGATTTTTATCATCTATCAATCTTATACATTCATAAAAAGGAAAACATAAGCTAAATAAGGTAAGATCTTCATATTTAGAGTCTAAATCACTTTTCAACTCAGTTTTTAATATTCGTTCTCACCATCAAAAGGTGGTAGTGTAACATTTTATAGGTCTTCACCACTCTCTCTGGTATTTTCCTCTAAGCCACTGACTCACATTCTGAAAGTTTTGATGTTGAAATTCTCTTTAACTTACCAGAAGATAGCAACAGAAAGTTTTCAGGCAACAATCAAGATTCATTGTCTTTCCTCAAATGTTCCTTAAATGGTTGTAGGCTAAAACACTAAGTAATTACAGGTGACGAAATTCAAGCAAGAGCAATCAGAAGAGACCATTGACCATAAAACATATTCTAATTGCAGAAATGTGAAAATATAAAATCTGCATCTCAAAATCAAATATGGTATAACATAATCAAATAGGGCTTATCTCAAGGTTTCAAGAATAGTTTAACATTAGGAAATCTATTAAAGTAGGTCACCACATTAACAGATTAAAGAAAAAAATTCAATATATCAGAAAAGCATTTGATAAAATTCAACAATCATGCCTTTTAGCAAAACAGAAACAGAACAGACTTAAACTTTTGTAGCTGGCTACCTGCCAATATTTCGCAGCAAAAATAAAAAAATAGTAAAATACTAGAAACATTCCCTTTAGAGGCAAGAACAGGATAAATGTGACTGCCATAATTGCTTCTATTTGATGTTATGCAAAAGGTCTTAGCCAGCTTAACAGAATAGGAAAATAGTAATAGTACAAGGACTAGAAAAGAACTAAACTGTTATTATCAACTCAGATATTCCAAAATAATCTGCAAACTACTGTACTATAAGTAGTTCAGCAAGGTTTAGAATACTAAATATATAAAACAATATATAAAACTCCATAGGAAGCCTAAACAACAGCGACAAATAACTTTAAAACATAAGTTTTATAAAAGACCCTATTCATAACAGCTTCTAAGTCAAGACACATAGGAATAAATCTAACCAAGGATGCAATGCATTTTTATAGGAAATATTTAAAGCTTTATTGAAAACATTTACTAAAAAAAAAAGAAACTGAGGTACTTAGTAAGGAAGTAATATAAAATATTTATGACTGTGCGGTATATACATATATGTGTACACTTAAAAATGCAGTCATTTTTACCCAAAATAATCTAAAACATCATTGTAATTCTAACCAAAACACATAACTCAACAAGCTGATCCTAGAATTCATATGGAAGACACAAAAGATGAAATCTAGGAATAGCCAATAAAATTTTGAAGAAAATAAAGAAGGGACTGAGGAAATCACCCTACCGCACACATTTCAAGGCTTTTTTTATAAAGTTTTAAGAATTAAAACAATGTGGTATTGATGTAATAACAATCTACCAAACCAGTGGGACAAAATATTTAAACAGAAACAAACCCAAATAAAGATAATATGATCAATCCAATGGATGTAACAGAATTTGGCATATAATGGAGGCAGTATCGCAAATCAGGGGTATGAGAACACCGGTTAGCAATATGGGAAAAAACAGATCCACAACATATACCATGCACAAAAATTAATTCCAGATGAATTAAAGGCCTAAATGTGATAAACAAAATTTTAAAAGTCATAAAATATTTTTAAAATCTTTACTATTGAAGCATGAAAGAATTTCTTGTAGAAGTACTAAAATCAAACTTTAAAAAATGCAAAACTCAGTATATAAATAAAAATATCTCTATCAAATTCTTCTGTATATTTTTCAAAAGTAAAAAAGCCTTAATCTGGGAGAAAATACTGTGAAAAGAAAGGTGGCTAGGTAGACAGAGAGACAGACAGGCAGACAGACAGATAGACCTACGAACCAGAAAGTCAACTCCAATGGAAAAATATAGCAACAATATAAACAGGCAATTTCATAGAACTGAAAATGGCCAAAAGATTTATGGAAATATGTTCAATTTCAAGGCAATTTCTATTAAGATGAGATATAATTTTATACCCTGCAGATTGGCAAAAATTTTAAGTTTAAAGACACCAAGACACTTGGCAAGGCTGTAGAGATACAGACTATTATACATTGCAGCAGAGAATGTAAACTGGTATAATCACTTGATAAATATAAAGATGAGGGGCCCTGAACCCAGCAATTCCACTTCTAGGTATAAGCCCTGGAAACACTTTCACATATGTGCCCAAGGAAACACATACACAGAAATTCAACGTCATGGTGTTAAAATGATGCATAATTAATAACCAAAAGATTTACTATTGGATAAATACATTATAGTACAGAAATATACTAAAATACTCGAAAACCGCTAAAAAGAATGACTGGATAAGTCTCAAAACTGTATGTTAAGAAGGAAACAAAAACAGTAAAAGTATACTCTTTATACATTTTAAATCCCCAAAACAATAAATTTTACATTGTTATAGGCATAAACATATATATTAAAAGTTGGGGTTTTTTAAAATGCATGGGGACAATATATATCAAATATCAAAACTACTTCTAGTACTCTTTTCCACGGAGAAAGGGTGGGGAAAATAGATAATAGGGAGTGGGTGGGAGGGTGGCAATTTAACAACATCTGTACTCTATTTCTTTAAAGAAAATCTGAAGCAAACATGACAAAACATTACTATTTTTTAAAGCTAGATGGAGGGTACAAAGGTATTCATTTATTTTTTCTGTCCTTTCAGTATGTTGAAAATGTTTCATAATTTAAACATTTTACATAGAAAAGATCTGGCAATGGGCATAAAAGATATGCCCATTTTAAAAGACAGTTTTTAAAATAAAGACGGGCTAAAAAAAGATGTTTGTTTGTAATGGGGAAAACAGAATTAGTTAAATAAATTACAGAATAGCCATATAATAAAATATCATGTAACCATAAAAAAATTATAGTTCAGAAGTATGGTTATTAACTTAGAAAGATGTTGACAAAATTTTAAGTGGGGGAAAAAACAGGCTATAAGATTATAGGTTTTCAACTAAGGTATTAAATTCTTAAAAAACCTTCTCCTAGCTGCACTAAACAAGCCAAAACAAAGTTCCATTAATGCACCTGCCATATTTTAATCTCATGTCAACCTGCATTCATGGAAAGAAATTAACTACAAGAAGCCTAATAATAATAAGTACAACAGATTAATTCTAGTTTTAATACTGATACAGAACAGCTGCCAACAATAAAGATTAAATAATTAAAGCCAAAAATAATTATTTCCCAGTGTTGGTGTCAACAATCACCACCTTCCCAGATGAAACCAGCTCTAACCATCCAGTCTGAGAGGTACCAGAGGTAGCACAGTCTCATAAGTTACTGATCATATATACCAAAAAGCCTGATAAAATATAATGAACTATATACAAAATAAAATGTCAGGTATCAATGAAACCTAAAGCTATATTCACAAAGTGATGTCATATTTATAAAAGGAAAGGGTGGCAGCATGAAGTTACTAAAGAAATTCAGAGAGAGAATAAAAAACATTTTGTCCTGTTGCATTTATACCCTCTGATAAATTAGAAATTGACTTGGGTGCTCTAAAACCTGTGTTGCATATTTTGTTCATTAAAATGTCTAAGAATTATAATAGACTCAATAGGATACTAAAGGAAAACTTTTTTCTACACACAGCACTAAATATGTGGGGGTTTTCCCACACCAACCAATCCTCCAACTCCCCAGATACCAATTGGGTGTCCTACAATTCAAGTCTGATGGTAACTACCTAGAGTTAGCACAGACCCTACAGATTAAGGGCTCAGTCCCCAAAGACTGTCCCCCACTTCGGATAACAATTAAAGTAGTGCATCCCCATGTTATCCACAATTCTGTGCAACTTGGCTACAAATAAGGGGTTCCTATAACCCCTCCCCTCATGTTAGATAATTTGCTGTAATAGTTTATAGAACTCAGGGAAACAACTTGCATTACCTGTTTTTCCTTTATTAAAAAGGATATAGATGAACAGCCAGATGAAGAGATACATAGCAAGAGGTCCACAAGGGTCCTGAGCACAGGAGCTTCTGTCCCCAGATTGGAGCACACCTCCCTCCTGGCACTGGATGTGGTCATCAACCTGGAAGCTCTCTAAACCCCATAGTCTAGGAATGTTTTATGGAGGCTTCATCATATAAGCATGATTGATTAGTAACTCAATCTCCAGTCCTCCCTTCACTGGAGGTTAAAGGATGTGGGAAGCTGAAAGTTCTAGCCCCCATCCTGAAGCTATCTAGGGACCCCATCAAGAGTCAGCTCATTAGCATACAAAAAGACATTTTTATTAATTCCAGAGATTCCAAGGGTCTTAGAAGCTCTTACATCGGGAATTGAGAACTAAGACCAAATGTTACAAGAAAAATGCTCCTATCACCCCTATCACTCAGGAAACTGCAAAGGTTTTAGAAGAACTTGTGCTAGGAACTGGTGATGAAGACCAAATATATATTTCTTATTATATCACAATATCACACATACAATAAAGGGTGGAAAACTCTTAGGGAAAAATATTTTCATTATTATTCCTTTACTGTCAAAATATTTCTTGTGTTCTTTATGTCTTTATGAAATATTTCTGAGACTGCTGAGACCAACAAATGTAAACTGCATTTATTATGTAAAAATTAAGAATGGCTCAGGCTATATAATGGTAGTTGGATATAAGATGTGTTAAAATCTCAGCTTCTAGAAGAGGTGGTTTTGAACTCAGTCACCCTTTGAGAGAAGACATACCAGCTCGCATGATTTCATCAACCAGGAGAATGTTCGTGGCAATCACTGTGCTGAGGAAAAAGATGACAAGATGAGTAAAGCCAAACTCTTATATTTTCCTCCTAAGCAAACTTTAGCTGCTAAAGTACCTTGTTCTTCAGTGATGTTGTTGTGAGATTTTATGAGACAAAGCTATCCTAAGTACAAACATTACCTTTGTATTATTATTTCAATTCCTTCGCTGATAAAGTGGAAGCTGATTGTATATTCCAGCACATCATTTGATTTTTCCCACTACGCATATGGTACTATTTCAGTAAAGTTCCTTTTTTCCCTTCTCAAATAAATAGTAAGATTAATATTTTCTGTAACTTACACTGTTAGAACTAAAATATTAAAAGGAATATAAATATATGTTAGTCTTTAATAACTGGATACCATGTTCTTTTCATACACTCAACCATTTTTCCACTGTAAAGTGGCAAAAATAATAGACAATTTTTAATGTTATCAAATATGTCCTTAAAAGTCTTTTTATTAATACAAACTTACCAAGAATGAAGAAGTTGTTTTTTCACACAATAATTATCCCAAACTCCTGCATCTGCTGCTACCATTGGCTCACCTGCAAAGTAAAAATAAACTATTTTAATACTACAGTCTTCATATATCCTGTTAATATTGGTTGTATATTCTAAAAATATTTAATATACCACCAAAACTACTATTGTCACGGTCACCAATGACCTCCATATTGTCGAATTCAATGGTCAATTCTCAGGCCTCATCTATCAGTAGCACTTAACACAGCTGATCATACCCTTCTGACCACTTTTTTTTTTTTTGGTTTTACTGAAATATAATAGACAATTAGTTGCTCATATTTACATTGTATAATGAGGGGTTTTTTTCAATTATAGTTGGCATACAATAATATACCAGTTTCAGCTGTACAGCATAGTGATCAGAGATCCACATAACTCACAAAGCGATCACCTCACTAAATCTAGTAACCCTCTTCCCCCTCACATATTTATTAGAACATTATTAACCATCTTCTCCATGCTACAGTCTACATCTCCATGTCTATTCTGTAACTATCCATTGGTACCTCTTAATCCCTTTCTTTGCCTTTTTTTGCCGTCCCCCAACCTCCTTCCCATCTAGCAGCCCTCTAAATATTCTCTGTATCTATGAGTTTATTTCTGATTTTGTTATTGCTGTTTATTTTGTTCTTTATATTCCACATGCATGTGAAATCAATATTTGTCTTTCTATATCCGATCTATTTCATTCAACGCAATATCCTCTAGGTCCATCAAGGTAACATCTTTTTCCATCCCCTTACTTTTAGTCTGTGCCTTTTAATCTGAAGTGAGTCTCTTGTAGGCAACATATGTAGGGGTCTTGTTTTCTTATCCATTCAGCCACTCTATCCTTTGGTTGGAGCACTTAATTCTTTTCCATTTGAGGTAGTTGTTACTACGAATGTAGTGATTACCATTCTTTATTCTTGTTTTTGATATACATTTTTTTCTTCTAAAACAAGTCCCTCCAACATTTCCTATAATACTATAGTACTTGGTGCTGATAAATTCCCTTAGCTTATTTTTGTCTGGGAAGCTCTTTATCTGTCCCTCAACTCTAAATGATAGCTTTGCTGGATAAAGTATTCTTGTTGTAGATCCTGGGTTTTCATCATGTCAAATATTTTGTGCCAAGCCCTTCTGTTCCTTCATGGTTTCTTTTGTTAAATCAGCTGCCAGTCTTGTGGGTGCTCCCTTATAGGTAACTGCTTTTCTCCTGCTGCTTTTAAGATTCTCTCTTTGTATTTAACCTTTGGCATTTTAATTATGATGTGTCTTGGTGTGGGCCTCTTTGGGTTCCTGGTTTTTGGTACTCTCTGAGCTACCTGGGGTTTTACGCCTATTTCCTTCACCAGATGAGGGAAGTTTTCCATCATTATTCCTTCAAATAGCTCGTCAATGTCTTGTTTTCCTTCTGGTACCCCTATGACATGGATTTTTTACATTTAATAGTGTCCCATAGGCTCCTTAAATTATTATGATAGTCTTGGCTTCTTTTTTCCTGTCATTCTGATTGAGTGTCCTTGGCTTCCCCATATTCTATATAGGTCATTCGATCTTTTTCTTTATTCACTGTTTATTCTATTTAATATACTTTTCATCTCAGATAATGTGTTCTTCATTTCTGACTAGTTCCTTTTGATAATTTCCATTTCCATTTTTATGTTTTTTACCTCTTTGTTAAAGTTCTCACGTAGATGAATTCATCTCTACTCCCCGAAGTTCATTGAGCATCTTTATAACCAGCGTTTTGAACTCTGCATCTGTTATGTTAAATTGCTTGACGCCATTATTCCTAGATCCCTATTCTATTCTCTCATATGCTTTCAGGTTCGGGGCAGCCTCGCATCTTTGCCCCCTCCTACCTTCTACAGTTGCAGGTTGATTAGCTATTTCTCTCCCTAGTTGTAGTGCTTCTGCTCGTCTAGATTCCCAGCAACTTTCCTTGCTGTTTGCTCTGTGTTTCTGTCACAACTTTGATTTGGTTGCAAGAGGGATGAACAAAGCCTCTAGTAACTATGCCATTTCTTCCTCATCTCCCTGACCACTCTTTCTTCACTTGTCTTCCAGGACACCTTGCTCACCTGGTTGTTACTTTTGCACTAGTGGCTCTTCTTCTGCCTACTTTGCTGGTTCTTCCTCTTCTTCCCTGAGCTCTTACTGTTGGAGTACTAAAGGCTCAGTTCTGGACTCTTCTTTTCTCTCTCTACACTCATTCTGTAGGTGATCTCATTCAGTCTTCTGGATTTAAACTGTATATAATCTGATGACTCTGACTTTCTTTATCTCCAACTCAGACCTCTTTCTTGAGCTCCAGGTTCATACATCCAACTGTCTATTTTACTTGAAAGTCCACAGATACTTCAAACTTAACTTTGCCAAAACTCTGTGCTGATCTCCCTATCACCACAACCTGCTTTTCCCACAATCGTCACCAATGCAGTTAATGGGAATTCCAACCTTCCAGTTGTTCAGTTAACTCATCTCCACAGAACAGTCAGTGATCCTTTTAAACATAATTAGACCATGTCACACCTCTGCTCAAAATTGATCCCTATTCCACTATAATAAAAGTCAAACTCCTTAGACTGCATGATCTGACCTTCTATTATCTCTCTCACTTCCTTCCTCCTCCTGAAAAATATCAGAAACTGGCTCATCTACTGGCCGTTCCCTCTGCCTAG
The DNA here is from genome assembly GCA_003508835.1 of Eonycteris spelaea. Lineage (NCBI taxonomy): Eukaryota > Metazoa > Chordata > Mammalia > Chiroptera > Pteropodidae > Eonycteris > Eonycteris spelaea. Next base: position 199,386 of record PUFA01000160.1, on the reverse strand, counting down.
GATACTTTCTCCAGTATGGTTAACTTTCACACTTCCTTTGATTTTTTCAATAGACATATTCTCAATGAGGCCTACCCCAATCATCCTCTTTAAATTTAAACCCGCTCTCTACCCTCCTATGCTAGCATTCACACAATCATCCTTATACTGTTCTTTTATTTCTTCATAGAATTTATTACTTTTGAAAATGCTAAAAGAACTTAATAAGACTTGTTTACTGCCTCACCTTTCCCACTACAACATAAGCTCACAAAGGAAGAAATTTTTGTCTGTTTTGTTCTGTGTGAATTCCAAGAGTCAAACAACAACCACTCAACGGCTATTTCTTAAATGAATTAATACTTTCATTTAAGAAGTTCAAAAGTAAACTAAAGGTACCCAAAATTTAAATATTAAAGTCACTCAAACCTTTATTCTTTAAGTTCTGGGTCACTATAACATAACCACTTTTTTTTATTAAGCTGCTAATTTTTCTTTACTTCTTACCTGTATTCAAATCTATGCCAACAGGTTGTTTTGATTCTGAATGCTCAGTTTGAACTTTTACCAGTGTATCCTGTAGGTCATAACCAGAATTCTGAGCAAGAACCTTTAGAAATGAAAACAATAATAAATATATATGTGGAATACCTTCACATATATATTTGAATATTAAATATAAAAAATAAGGCAGTTTTCTCTAGTTTTGTGAAAACATACCCATAATAATCATCTCCTTTTGAAGAATTTCACACTTGACCTAAATAAAATTATTTTGTGTAACTAGTATTTTTTATATTTACTTAAACATTTTCCCTATGCACAACACACTAAATTCTGAGGCTATTAAGAGTCCCCACCCCACTAGATTAATTTCCCTCCTTGCAAAAGATTTTAAAAACAATAAACATGGAAAGAAGTAGAATGGTGTTCTTCTAGCCACACATCTTCTAGTTTTTCCTGGGCACCTGCAAAAGGAAACTTGCATATTTTCAGCATCTTTATGCACCTCATTAACATGAGAAGAGTCATGTCCGGTGGTAACAGGGATAAAGATACCTTAGACTCCAACCCAGGTATAATTCCAAGTGGTCCCAAACCAACAGCTGATGAGTAAAAAAGTATCAAAAAATACATACTGGGCTTACTAATTTGTGTCAACTACAGGATCATTACTTACTAACTGCTGCTTTGGGAAAGAAAAAATTAGATTTCTGATTCACAAAGATTCTATAAGTTATGAATAATTTTAAAAGCAATTATCAAAGAGACTTTGCTAGCATTTTTCATAATGTTTTAATTTGTGGTAACAGCATATTTGAAACAGCTTTTCTGTGCTTCTAAGTGGTTCAAAACCAGATTAAGGCAAAGGAAAAAGAATGGTAGTTCTCTGTCCTTCTGTTGATACATGGAAAAAGTCTGGTTTCTCTCTTTTTCTAGAAATTCTAATGACAATGGAATGCAAACTAGCATTTGAGAGTGCTAAACAGCCTGAAGTTCTTATTTCCCATAATTTAAAGTGATAATACTTTGGATACCATCAACAAAATAAAGGTCTACCTTAAAATCTAACTAATTAAATCTTAAGTTCTAAACTTTATCATTATTAGTTAATCATGAAGCATTTTTGAAGGAAATTTTTGGAGTTACTTCAACTTTTAAAACTCAGAGAATAAAGCAAAGGGCAAATTTGGCTATTATATTAAATTCCTATAAGGATTCTGAGCTGTTATCCCAAAAGTTTCTCTGCTTTAGCTGTAAAATATCTTAGACAAAATTGTTTGAGGAAATGCAAATACCTGTACTCTGTTGTTAGATAATATAGGCAATTTATAACTAAACGCCTTATGTTGAATCTATTGTTCTTTGGCTAGTGGAATAGTTGTACCTTAGGAATAATCAGTAAGGCATCAGCAAAAGCTTGAACTCCAAGACGAGCTCTTCCTTTTATACTGTGCTTGTACGTACCAAGAGCTTCAGCTATTGCCACTTCAACTGCACCAGCTCCTGGAACCACACAACCTAGTGGAGAGGAAGAAAAAAGATTGAAAATAACATGCCATATAGAAAAAATATGCAAAAATCAACTGTATTTCTCTATATTAACAACTGATAATCAGAAATTGAAATTTTTTAAATGTCATGTATGATAGGATAAAAATACATAAAATACAAAGGATAAATCTGAGGGGGGAAAAAGATGTGCCAAACAAACATACTAAAAATTACAAAATACTGCTTAAACTGATTCATGAAGACCCAAATCAAGATACACCATGACTCAATATTGGTAAGATTTCAATTATTCCCAAACTGATCTATAAATTCAGTGAAATTCCAATCAAAATCCCAGCCATCTTTTTGGTAGAAATTGGCTGATTCTAAAATTCGTATGGAAATGTAAAGGATTTAAAATGACCAAAAAAACCTTGAAAAACAACAAAATGGAAGGATTAACACTACTGATTTCAAGACCTATAAAGTTATAGTAATCAAGATAGTGATATTAACAATGAGATAGACAAAGAGATTAATGGAATAAATAAAGAACCTAGAAATAGAACCACAGGAATACAGACAACTGATTTTTGACAAAGATACAAAGGTAACTTAGTGAAAGGACAATCTTTTTAACAAATGGAAATGGAACAATTTGATACCTACAAGCAAAAAAACAACAACAACAACTTAGGTCCATACTTTGCACCAAATACAAAAGTTAAGTTTAAATGAATCATATACTAAATGTAAAACCTAAGACTATAATACTTCTAAAAGAAATACAGAAGAAAATCTTCATGAACCCTGGGCTAAGTAAAGATTTCTTAGATACCACACCAAAAGCATAGTCTATGATAGAAAATATTGGTAAATTAGACTTTATCAAAATTAAGAACTTCTCTCTGAAAGACACTGCTAAAAGAATAACCAAACAAGCCACAGAGGAGAAAATATTTGCAGATTGTATATCTGAAAAAGTATTGTATCCAGAATATAAAAAGAACTGTCAAACGCAACAATAAGAAAACAACTCAATTTTTTAAAAGGGCAAAAGATTTGAACAGAAATCTCACCAAAGGTATGTGAATAGCAAACAAGCACAACAAAGATGTTCAACATCAATGATCACTAGAAAAATGCAAATTAAAACCACAGTTTAGTTTTTAAATTTTAGAATGGCTAAATTTAAAACAACTGACCATATCAGTATGGGAGAGGATGCAGAACAACTGGAACACTCATACACTACTGATGGAAATATAAAATGGTACTTGGCAAACAGTTTGGCAGTTTTTAAAAAGTTAAGCATATACATTCCATAGTCATTGAATCCCTAGGCACTTACCCAAAAGAAATGAGAGCATAAGTCTATACGGCAGCTTTATTTGTAATAGCCAAAAACTATAACAATCAATGTCCATCAACAGGTGAACTGGTAACAAATGTAGTATATTCATACAGTAAAATACTATTTAGCAATAAAAAGGAATGAACGACTAATAAGTATAACATCAATTAATTTATTTTTTTTTCTGAGTAAAAGAAGCCAAACCAAAAAAGGGTACATACTGCATTATTCTATTCATATAAAATAATAGAAAATGAAAACTGATCTATAGCAACAGAAAGTACACTGATGGTTGCCTGAATATAGGGTGACAGAGAGAGACAGGAAGGAAAGATTGCCAATAAGCAATGAGGTAACTTTTTGGAGTGATAGATATGTTCATTATCTTGATTGAGGAGATAGTTTCATGGTTGTACACTTTAAAAATGTGTCAATTATACCTCAATAAAATTATTTTTTAAAAAACAAAGTTGAAGGGATTTTTAAAAGTAGTATTTTCTATGTATTCTAAATTCTAAGTATTGTGTTGAACTACCAAAGGCTACATTCTAAACAAGATGTATGTTTATCTTATTAAAAAAAAAAAAAACATGCTGCTAGCTTTTATTAAAAGTGACTCAAAAAAAAGAGGCAATGATTCTTATAGAAAGTCCCATATTTTTCAACTTAGGATGGATGTGTATTCTCCTTTTCAATAATGAAACCTATATAATTGATTATATCTCTTTATATTCTGACAGCTTAAATATGTAGTGACTATTATATTTGCTATACAGTATTTATATTCTTTTTTCCTATGTTCTAATTTTCAATTTCAGCTTTTATTTTATCATTATTTCACATCTACATTTTTGCTTATCAGATACATCTGACCTATTATTTATAAAGTTTATTACTCTATTTTTTTGAAATATAATTCACATTCGGCCTTTTAAAGTATATTTTCAGTAGTTTTTAGTATAGTCACATGGTTCTACAACCATCATCTCTATTTAATTCCAGAACATTTAAAAGAAAACAAACTTGTACTCATTAGCAATCATTCCCTACTTCCCCCTCTCCTAGCCTCTGGCAACCTTTCCTGGATATTTCATATAAATGGAATCACATAATACATGGCCTTCTATGTCTGAGTTCTTTCACTAACCATAACATTTTCAAGGTCAACTGTTTTGTCCCACACATCAGTATTTATTCCATTTTGTGGTCAAATAATACTCTATTGTATGGATATACCACATTTTATTTATCCATTCATTAACTAATGAATATTTGGATTGATTCCATTGTTTAGCTATCATGAATAATGCTTCTGTAAACATTTGTACACAAGCTTTTTGTGTGGACATATATTTTCAACTCTCTTGGTATATATACCTAAGAGTTGATTTGCTGGGTCATACAGTATCTATGTTTAACTTTCTGAGGAACTGTCTAACTATTTTCCAACAGTATGTATGAGGGTTCCAATTTCTCCACGTCTTTGACAACGTTTATTATTCTCCAGCTTTTTGACTATAGCCATCTTAATGTGAAATGGTATCTCTTTGTGGTTTAGATTTTCATTTTCATCATGACTGATGATGTTAAGCATCCTTTCATGTGCTTATTATTCTATTTTAAACATGTTTTTATTATCTATCCTAACTCCTTTTAGCTCATTATAAATTATCAATAAATAATAAATACTAATATTTTTTCCTAATATTTCTTTAAATTACACCTGAGGTAATAAAATGAGTTCTAAGATATGAAAGTTTTTTCATGGTTTTAAAAATAAAAAATAATACATAGCATTAAATTAAGTGCATGTTTATTTCACGAACATAAGATAAATAAAAGGTCAGCAAACTATTAAGCCTATTCCAGGAAAAACCTTCACAATCCAAACTATAAATTGTCCAAAGTGAAATGAGAGAATAGTCATGACTCGTATTTTTAAAATATTATACATGCCATGATAGATTTATCACCACTTTAAATATACAATAGGTACATATCCATCACAAAAAAAAGAGCTTACCATCTTCAATGGCATTTTTGATGGCACGAAGTCCATCCCTTACAGCATCCTTGATTTGTGTGAGAGTATGTTTATTTGGTCCCTTAACCAGTAAGGTGACAGAGCGAGGGTTAATACAGTCCTCAATAAATGTGAACTTTTCTTCACCCTAAAGGATAATACAAGAAGATATAACTTTAATAAGCAATGTCATTATGAAATCAAGACTTTTAGTTTGTAATATTAGCATCCAATCTTCATGTGAATTTTTTTGTCATGTATAACTAAATATATGTTAAAAGCAGTTAAGTTCTATTTAAACTCTTAAAAAACATTTAGGTAAATAAATTGTAAAATCTATCCTGAATTATTCAGACCTCAAAATGTAAAACCTGAATGAATTTAAAGGTTTAGTATTAAAAAAAAAAGGGGGTTTACTGTTCACTTTACAACTATTTCCCCCAAAATACTTACTAATGTATACTCATGTACAAGACCAGCATGTCCCAAGCAATCTATACTGAGGTCTTCAAGAGAATTCACAGCCATTCCTCCACAAGCAAGAGAGAGTCTGAAATTACATACATGTCAACATAGCTTTGGCTATGGAAAACATAAAGACTAATTTCTTAAAGGCGAAAAGATATCTAACACAAAGACGGCATTGTCACTGTATTGCATTGTTTTTAAAATCTGTTTCAAGAAAGTGAGAACCTTCCTTGTTTTTCAACAAAGTTCTGACATTGGTTAACAATTTTGATTTTTGACAGCTCCACTATTTACTGAAATTAAAAATAAAATTCAGAACTCGTATGCTACTGTTTTGCTCAACAATGTTTACATATAAGCTAAAAGGAATACGCATGGGATAATTTCAATTCAATCTGCTAATAAAATTAGGATACATAATTATCTGCAAGCTTACCTTTCCATATTTCTTCTTTTTGCTCTGCGAAGAGCTACTATACCATGTTTTGCAAGCATATCTAAGGAAAACGGATCAATTCCCTATAATCAAATTAGCACAGAAGTTACAAGCATGTTTCAAGCCAGTAGTTCTAAAACTTTTTGATCTCAACAATGCTTCATACTCTTAAAAATTATTAAGTGCCCAAACAGCTTTTGTTCATGTGAGCTGTATCTATAATAGTTACCATACTATAAATTGAAAAACTTTACAGTATTAATCCATTTAACATAACAATAAACCCATTTTATATTAACGTAAATAACATATTTAAATGAAAATTTACTATAGTTTCATAAACCAAAAATTATATACAGTGAGAGTAATGGTACTGTTTTACATCTTTGCAAATCTTTTTAATGTCTGTCTTATGACAGCTAAATTCTCATATCTGCTTCTGCATTCAATTTGGTGCAATATGTTGTTTTGATTAAAGTATAAGAAGAAAACCTGGTCTCACAGAGATATGCATTGAGAAAGGGAGGAATATTTTAATAGCCTTTTAGATAAATGTGGATATTCTTCTTTAATACTATACCAAAACTAAAGTAGTTTCACCGTAAATATATAACCATATCAATGAACTTTCCAAACTCTCTTACATTAAAATCCATTTGTCTGTCTTGTTCTTTAAATTGATTATTTACCCATGCATAATTTTGTTAAATCATGAATTTTTAGTCTGAGAATGTTGGTTCACTAAGTTAGGCAGAACTTCCAAACGTTGACATGTTTCATAGTTATTTAATATCAAAATATCACCTTTGCTAATATCATCGTTAATATTATCAGAAAAGTATTTTGAATTTTGGAAAGCTGTCAAAATCACAGTGGCAGATACAAGTTTTCCAAACTTCTAATTTTTGTTTGAAGGCTCAAATGTTATCACTGGCAACAAATATTGTCAGTTGTTTTCCTTCAAATGACAGGGCTGCTGCATTCGTTTTTGAGAAAAATCTACCAAATACCCATGTCTAAGTAAAGATACTTCAGTCATTCTTCAAACAAAAATGGCAGTCTATGAAAAAAGTGGCTAGTTTAGCTTGCAACTCAATTATACAAGAGCTTTCCTTCAAGAAAATTAAGTGTTTTTTAAGGCATTTCCTTTGATATGACACACAAGTGTTTTGTACATACTTCACATTTTACAAAAGGAAGTATATTTAAGGATCAAAATTTAATAAAATTAATAAATTTTACCATTTCAACAAGACAGTCTTAAACAAAACTGCCTTTTTACTAACTGGCAGTGTGTGGTAGAGTGGCAATAAAGAATATGATAACTACGAGCATAATTTGTTGCTACTGCTTTGATTTTACTAAGGCATCAGCAGTTTTATCTATCATTGCTTTTACATCATCATTGCAAATTTCAACACAATATAAAAGGCATTATTATTAATATTATGAAAACAGTTTTGACCTCATGAACTCCCTAAAAGGTCTTAGGGACTTCTATGGATTCGCAGACCATACTTTGAGAAACACTGAAGAACATTTACAAATAGTTAAATACAAGCTTTCTTTCTCACCTTTTGATTAATGACAACAAATCCCTTGTTGGACTGAGCACAGACTTTGTCTTTCAGGTCTATTATTTTTTGTACTCTATCTTCAATAAATTTTCTTTCAGCTTTTACCAATTTTTCTTTTTCTTCTGCAGTCTTATAAAAGAAACCACAGCTCACCTCTCTAAAAGGTTAATAAAAACAAGCTAGTAAAGGCAATGGGGGGTAGAGGAAAAGGTAGCGAGTTTACACTATACATTTAGGAGGGAAGAAAGAGATTTTAAAAACTTTTAGAAAAAACAATTTCAAAGGTTATAAGAGTAAATGATATACATACGTTTTTTCATATTCTAGTGATACATTGCAAGTAAGTATAAATACATCTTCTAATCGCTTCTTCATATCTGGATGACGGGTGCCATGATCCAAAACTAATCCTCTAATCAATCTATTAAAAATATGTAATAAATCTTACTTTGAATATACACTCTATTGGTATAAAATTAGAATTATACTCTTAAAGTTGTAACAGAACTGCCAGAGCACACACTGTTTCCTTGTACCAACTTTAATCCTAACACATAATTAGTCAAATTAGAAAAGAGAATCTACTTTAACACATTGTGATTAAGTCACAGTGAAATGTCAACCTAAAATTATTCTCTAAATTTTGTTGCTCAAAAATACAACACAGCTGATCAAGTAATGAAAGATAAGCACACAATCAGTTTCTTAGAAATATTTGTTCAAAATAATTATATAGAACAACTAAAAATTGTTAACCTAAATGCCCAACAATAGGGCATTATCCAAAAAATAATGACCCAACTATTTCACAGTCATGACAACTATGTAATAACATGAAAAAATATTTACAGGGGTAGCTGATAAGAACAGAATGACAAATTGCATATAAAATATAACTATTCTTTTTAAAAATAAGCACCTTGGCATTTAAAAGAAAAAAATGGAAGGAAACTAAGAATGGGGTTATGCTTGGATGGTTAGGAATACGATAATGGGGGCAGTCTTTTTTCCTGTTTTCCAAATGTTCTTTTAAGAGTAAATATTTTTATAACTCCTTAAAATTCATTTATGCCCAATTAAGGACAGTATTTCTACTTATGAATCTTTCATAATCAATATTTGTTATACATGAAAGAAATTGTTTTTAAATAGTTAAATATAAGAAAGTTTTCGAAATTTTAATCTATCTAGATTAATCCAACTCCTAACTTAATGTGAAGATATTTTACTTAGAAAGAAACAAATTATTGACTATTCCCCACTCTTCAAATCTCCTTTCCTCTTCCCCTGACTCACTTTTAGCAAAGGACCTTGCTTTATTGAGAAATAAGAAACACTGTCCCATCCCTACCTCCACCTATCTACCTACACTTGAACCTGAACCTCCAATTACAAAAATGAACTGTCCATGCTCCTCTCTAAGGATAACATCTCCAGTCATGTACTATATTCCACTTCCCCTCTCTGATTCTGCATTGTCTCCCGTTTCCTCACATCAATTCTTTCTGCCTACAGGAGAATTCTCATCAGGATACAAACTTGCCATAATAATTCCCATCTTCAAAACAAAGGATTCTCCTCTTTCAGCTCCATCCCATATTCCCTTCTGGTACTGCCTGATTTCTAGCTAAACTCCTCTGAGTTGCCTACATTTACATCTTCACTTCTTCCCTAACCATTCTCTCTTGAGCCCTTCAATCTGACTTTCACTCCTACTCTTTACTGAATCAGTTTTTATTAAAGCTACCAAAAAACTAAATGTTTTCCAAATCTAGTGGTCAATTCTCAGTTCACAACAACTTGCTCAAACTTTCAGTAGCATATAACATACCTGATTATTCTCTCCTTCTTTTAGTTTCTGGAACACTAGTCCCTCTTGGCTTTCCTCCTCTCTCATTGACCACTCCTTCTCAGTCTCCTTTGCTGAATGTTCCTCCTCTTCTCAATTCCAAACATTGGAGTTTCCCAATGTTCCCAAAGCTTAAACGTCCTCTTTTCTCTACCTATATTTACTTCCCAAGGCGATCTCATTAACTCTCGCAGCTTTAAGTCATCTATACACTGATGACTTCCAAATATATATTTGCAGTCCAACTACTATTCTGAACTCCAGACACATCTCTCTAACTCCCTACTCAACATTTTCACATATCCAAAATATAACATTCCCCAAACTGAACTCTTGATTTATTTCCCCAAACCTGCTTCTTCCAGTCTTCTCCATCCCAGGAAACGGCACCTCCACTCCTCCAGCTACTCATGCAAAAATCCAAGAGACATCTTTAACTCCTCTGTTTCTGTCACGTTCTATGCTGAACCATCAACAAATCCGATTGCTCCTTCTATCTATATCCTGATCTAAACCATTTTCATTTCTTATCTGTATATCAACAGATTCCTAACTGGTCTCCTACTTCTCCCCTTGCACCTCCCACCCTACTCCACAGTGTATTCCCCACACAATAATCACAGAAATATTTTTGAAATATAAATCAAGAACTTGTTGCCCTCAGCAATGGTAAGCTAATTTGGACCAACCAGACTACCAAAAACTATGCTGGGTTAAAAAAAAGAAACCTTAAAAACACTGGAGAGCTGTAAAAATAGTAAAGCGCTCCAAAATAATTTTCTTTTCAAAACTGAAAAGAAAACAGGAACTCTAAGAGGTAACTAGACAACTGCAGGCACCATTATCATAAAGTCTTATGACAATTCAGGCAAATCGGAACTTTTATTTCAATGACTTCACAATGAGAGGGGGATAAATTAAAATAGTCTCTGGGCTCCTTGCAGCAGAAAATTTAAATCCTTTGTGCAGAAAGGCACCTTGATTCTACATCTCAAATTATTTCTACAAATCCATTTTTCAAATATGATGAATGGTACGTATGGGAACAAAGCATGCTGAGTGAGAACCAGCAAAAAACAATAAACACCATTAGTAAGACAAGCGAAAACTTTAAATATTATAATTATCAGACATGAGCTATGTGTTTAAATAAATAAAAAGATAAGTTTGGGAAGATATGTAGGGCATGAAAACATAAATAGTGACATGGCAAACTTAAGAAGGAACCAAACAGAACTTCTATAAATAATATACACACATATCAAAAATAAAAAAGTATTTACAGATGAAATATGATATCTGGATTTGCTTCAAAATAATCCAGATTTGGGGCAAGGAAGAAGAAAGAGGAATATATAAAAGATAATAAAATTGGCCATATACTGCAAATGGATAAAGATGAGTGACAGGTATATGTGAGTTCACTATTTTATTCTACTTGTATATATCTTTAGAATTTTCCTTAATAGAAAGTTTCAAATGAGTTAAATCCTAAATCGAAAGATGCTACAGACTTTGAGCACATACATCCTCAGATAATGTTAACTGTCTGCCCTATCTTATCTTTCTGGCCTCATCACCCTACTATTTTTCCCTCTGAGTCTGTTCCAGGGACAATGGAACACCCTAGCATGCTTCTGCCTCAGAGCTTCTTCAACTATTTTTCTCTCTACCTAAAACACTCTTCTTCCAGATATTGACATGGCTAGCTCCTTTATTTCTTCAGAGACCTCCTTAGCTCTCTAGTTTAGTTTCTTATCACAATGATCTTCCCTAGCTACTCTAAAATAACATGCATGCTCACACACTGTTACTCTAGCCTCTTCAAAGAATTTAATATTACTTGTTTACTATCCCATTCATCTAGAAATGTAAACTTCTCAGAGAAAGGAATTCTGTTTTGTTTACCTTTCATTCCGAGCACCTAAAACAGTGACTGGCTCTGGTAAGTATCTAATTAATATATGCTAAACGAACAGATTGATGCTTAATAAAAGTAACCAATGAAATTAAAGAATATCTAAAAATAACCATATATTCTAGAATACATATATTCTCAAAGTTTATATAATTTACTTTGTGTCTGTTTCTGATTTGTGCTTCATCTCCACAATTTCTACCATGAAGAGATCAATAGGATAACCTGGTCTTCTAATAGCCAAAACAGAATCCACCACAGCCTAAAAGAGAAGAGAATGAGAAGAGTAAATTTTAGTGGTCTACTAAAAGAAACCACTGGCCCAAGTAATTTATCACCAGACTAAGCAGATAAAGAGTTCAGGCTCTAAAACATAGCACAAGGCCAAAGAGTACCACTTTGTCATGGACACTAATAACCAAAGCCAACAGATATTTTTGAGCCTAAAGGGACTTTATAGATCATCATGCCCAAACGCTTAATTTTACAGATACAGGAAACTAAGACAAGACTTTGAAGAGTTACGATCTTAAAACAAGGTCTAAATGATAGTAGCAGAGCCAGCACTAGTATTCAGGTCTCTAATTCCCAACACTGCTCTTTCTACTATACCAACACTACTCAAACTTTTCCACCAAAGGATACTTTAATGGAAAAGAAGGAAATATAACCTAAGAGAAGAGCTCAAATTTGCTGGCTACAACAACATGAAATTCTTGTCTTGTGTTTACCATGAAAAGTTTCCATGTCATGCTATTATATGTGTGTGTGTGTGTGTGTGTGTGTTTTAGTGTTAAAATAATGCTTTCCCCAAATCACAAAGTAAAATTGACACTCCAGAAAGCTGTGTCTCATTAATTCTGCCATATAGTCCCAGGGATAGGCAATTTGAGAAGCATGGAACAAGACACTCTAGTGCTTAACTCAAAAAGTAATATAAAAATAACTGACTAGAGAAATTAAGTGCTACAGTATAACCATACTAAAATATGAATAAAGCAAAAAAAAAAAAAACTGTATCTTTGAAAAGTTTACCTGAGGTAACATGATATTTGGTTTTGGAGCCTAATAGGGCATAAGGACAAAAACTACTGAAGAGTGAGAGTATCAGAGCTTCCATGACTCCAAAAGAGAATGAGGTCCTAACCAGACAGCATGAAGATTGTACACCACTTGATATATGTATTCCAACAGCAGAAAATACAGCAGAGTCATTATTTGGACTCTGCTTAGTAAGAAACTGTCTTTATATGAATTCCCAAGTAGGTTTTCCTATGGGTAAGCAGGATTGACCAGAAATAACTCAGGTGTTCCAACACATTTGGTATCTGTTTCTCAAAGTAATAGCATTCCAATTTATATGTCAATGTCTTGTGAATTTGTTTATAAACTCATCATTCCTGATAAACTAATATATTCGAGTTTCAGAAATTGCAAAGCTGAGGAACAATGATATCACCAAACTATAGCCACTTGATAAAAGGCTTCCCAAAATACATAATCTTGCCCTAATATTACATACATTATACCTTCAGAAGTAAACAAAACAAATATGCCTTTCCCAGATGTGTTATCTATCAAATCAATCATGCTTCATTAAAGTAGTAACCTTAACTACAAAGCACACTGTCAAAACAACTTCCCCACATGTCACTTCACATAATAAATATGGACCTCTAGGTTTAACAGACTTGTATAGCACCCCAACATCTTCCACAGAGGATGATCTGCAGGCAGCCAAGCCCCTCCCAACTTTCAAGTTAACTTTAAAAAAAAGCTTAATATGAAACTTTTGAAAAATTACACATACTTTTCTGACCAATAAAGTCTATAAGTAAACCTATAAATATTTGTCTTTCATATTTTATATTACTTTCTAAAGAGCCACATGCAATAGTTGATTATCTCATAGGAAAAGTGTCATGTTATACTCTTTCTTGAATGCAAAAGTGTAATCACATACCTCTGTTAAAACATCAGCCAGTTCAGCATGAACTTTAGTTTGTAGAGATGTTCTAGCCACATCTAAGAGAATTTCTCTTTTCATCTCTTTTTTAATTTTAACTTCTTCCAAAACTTCAAGTGCTTTTTTCTTTGCAGCTTCAAATCCTTCAGCTATTATTCTAGGATGCAGGCCCTATTAAACAACATAAACTGTAAGTTATAAAGTAATTCATCCAAATTAAAAGTAACCATCCTCTCCTATTAATAGGTACATCTAAAAAAAGTAACATGACATCAATGCCACTAAATATAAGTCTATGTATATAATCTATAATGTAATTTTTCAGTGCTTCATATTTCAAACAATCTCAAACTTACAGAAAAATTTTAAGTCCAGTATAAAAACCTACTAGATCCTTCATATTTCTGAAAATTATGATACACTGTTATGTGGTATCCTTCTGAATGGGAACACAAGAAGAGTCCTTGTAATGTAGAGGAAAAAAACAGCGCTGATTTGGAGAAAAGTGGCAGACACCAGTTCCACCAAATGTTCAAAGTTAACATCATAGGAATGAGACAAAGAGACATCATATGCCTCCTGATATGATGCATTAAGAACATTACAGCACTTCTATAGTATTCTTGCCAATACCTGCGTCTAATCATGAGGAAACAGACAGATCCAGATTGAGGGATTTTCTACAAAATAACTGGCTAGTACTCTAAAAATAGCAATGTCATGAAACACAAAGATGGTTCAGGAACTATTCCAGCTTAAAAGAGACTAAAGAGATATGACAACTGAATGCATGAGCCTAGATTTTCTTTTGCTATAAAGGACCCTGTTGGACAAGTGATAAAATTTGAATAAAATCTACAGATTAGATATTAGCACTGTGTCAATATATGAATGTTAATATTAATTTTCTGTTTTTGATCACTACACTGTATCATATAATCCCTTGGCTTTAAAAAATATACACTGATAAATTTTTAGACCATCATGTCTGCAACTTATTCTTATACCATTCAGAAAAACATGTGTACATTACTACATATACATAAACACATACACATATATATTTGAGAAAAATGTTATTTTAAAAAAAAAAACAGTACTGTTTACTCTGAAAATACACAAACTTACTGAAAGCTAGAACTAGATCTATTTATTCCCTTCCTTCATTCTTTTACATCAATCCTTTAACAACTTCTAAAAGTCGACATTTGAGCATTTGTGCCAGGTACTATTCTAAAGAGCTTTACATATATTACTGTAGTCCTCTCAACAGTATGAAGTAGATTATTATTCCTGTTTCACAGATGAGAAAATTTAGGCTTAAAAGGATAATGTAATTTTCCTTAGATCACTATCCTAATAAAAGAGAGAACCAGGATTTAAAGCCTGACTCCAGAGTCTGTTATAAACCATTTTCAAAACATTTCCTTGGTCTAGGACCTCACAATTTCTCACCCAAACTGCTCTAAAAACTCCCAGTCTTGACTTCCTTAAAACTGTCCCCCAAATATTTAAAATCCCAATCTGACCATATCACTCATTTGTAAATTTACACCAATTATTCTTCTTGGTTCGTATATAATATGCCCTCCGTGATCTGGCATCTACCTACTTCTCCAGCCTACTACTGTCCACATCACTTTAAACCCCACCAACACAAAATTTCTTGTAGTTCTACACACATACTGCATTTCTTTTCTTCTCTATGCCTTTGTTCATGTTGTTCTTTCTGCCTGAAATGCCATTCTCCTTACTCATTCTTTCATCTGGTTCATTCCTCATCCTAAAAATTTAGCCTAGGCCTTGTTTCCTTTAGAAAAAGTACTTCCTCATTGTTTAGGATATCCCTCTCTCCTCAGTTTCCATCATATCCTGTGCCTAGCTCTATCAATGTACTGCCACACAGTTTCATAATTATGTCATTACCTGTCAATATCTCCCCCTTTCCAAACTTTCCTCCTGACACAACCCTAATTTTATTTAGATATCTCTCTTCTTCCAGTGTTTCAGAGGAAGCTGACCCTATCCTTAGATCAAGGGGTGGATCCTGATTAGATTAAGTGAATTCCCCTAAAAACCATTATGTTTGGGATGGCATGAGACCAAAGTTGGCCCAATCATATAAAGGAAGGATTTATATTCCATAGTTGGGTGAATGGTTCTCTCTTGCCTTCTCCTACTGAGTGTTACTAAGGGAAGCAGGTAGTCCTGATTTCCTCAGTCTTACAGTCGTAATAGAAATAAGCCTTATGATGAAACAGCATTGTAAGTGGAAGAGCTAAGAGACCTGAGTACTTGATAACTGATTGAATTTTTTTAACCAGCTCTAGAAGCCTGACATATCTCTCTACATTCTGTTATGAGAGATAATTTCTTTATTGTTTAAATTATTTTTAGTCAAGTTTCCACTGCTTCCAGCCAAAAGCATCCTAACTAAAATAAGTTGCAGGTACAGAATTAATAGGCAATTCCCAATACTGAATGAAACACAAAAAAGTAATAATTTTAACACTTTGACCAGGTTATGCTTTGCTGAAATGGCCCTTGAAAGAGAGGAAAAATTCAAATACTTAATTAAAGAAGACAGATAAGTAGTGCCAAGAAAAGAATATTGATTGAACAAAGCCATAGGGTAGAAATGTATGTGATGATTTTGGAGGCTAGTGAATGTAGGAGTGTGGCTAGAGTAGATGGTTTATACAGGTGTGTAAATTCACGATGTGGAAACCCTTCACTAATTTTTCACCAGTTTTTTTTTAAACTATAATTTGGTTTCAATTTTATCAATGATGTTTCCTTTCTTAGGCTATTAATCATGAGTACACTGGTAATTATTTACCTTGTTATATATCATAAATATTTCATTTTAAAAAGAGGTATATAATTCCAATAAAAGGCATTATTTTGGCAAAAAAAAAGTTCATTATTATTTTCATTTATAATTGTCCCAAAATATCATGACAAATATTGACTTTGCCCTCTAAAATTAAACCATTTTACAAGGGGAAGAAAACAACTTTCCACTCAAAATAAAGTACCACATGAATATGAATTCTATAAAATTCTAATACCTCAGAAATGTAAAGATCAGCTTGTTTTAGTAACTCCCCAATAATTAGAACATTTGAAGTAGTACCATCGCCTGTAATATCATCCTGGGCCGTTGCTACCTTTGCTATCAAGGAAGCTGTTGGGTGTTGAATTTGCTAGAAAAAGCAAGCAACAGATTAAATAAGAGAGAGAATGAGATAAAGAAATAGTCCACCAAAAACAAGAGAACCTAAGAGTCAATAGTAAAATTAAGAAATGAAATGTTTTATTCTACAAGTTCACAAGTTTTATATTATTGATACTTGATAAATGGCAAGACTAAAAGTTAAAAATTGAGAACTAATGAAGTTTGAACATTTTATAAAAGTGTCTTTGCTTCAGAATGCAATGACATTTCCAAATTTAGATTACATCCTTTAATCTCAAAGATGAATATGTTTACTAAAATCGCACAGAATTTTTTATTTTTCCATGATTACAAAGAACATAGATGCAGGGCCTTTAAAAGATGTGACTAATTTGAAAGCATCCTTAAGCTATTAACTGGACTATACAAAGATTTGAAAACGCCCAAAAATATTTTTTATCAAGGTTTAATTCAAAAGCATAACTCATGACTGCAGTGGTTGGCAGCCTTGGTTTAAATATGTACGAACTGTACTATGTTCTCAATTAAAGCTTATTAAGGTTTATTAAAGTCAGCAGCATCAACTCACCATCTCATGGAGTAGTACATTGCCATCTTTGGTGAGTTTGATGTCACCTGAACCAGAAACAAGCCTGTCCAGAAAAAAAGTGATGTTACCAATTTCACATGGCAAAAGTCAAGCAAGACACTCCCAGTGCTTGCCACTCCACTATCTTTAATATAGGGAACTGAGCTTGGAAAATTTCCATTGTACCATGAAGAAATACCATGGTAATTACCACCATCCACAGCCCACAGAATCACTTCTCCCAAGATGGACTGCTATGATGATTTCATTCCACATCAAGTGTTTATGAGGTTAAAAGTAGTTGATGAACTATGAACAGTGGTTTGGTCAAGAAGAGGACTTGGAAGTCTACAAACCACAAATTTGTGAATTTCCTGCAGGTTTTTTATTTTGGTGAAATGTCATTCATCACTCAACTCAGTTCCTTCTCTCATTCCTCACATTTATTAGATCAAATTCTGTCAATTTTATATACTAAATGTCTCTTGAATCTACCTTCTCTCCATTTCTACTGTCATCATCACCTGTAGTCAGGACTATTAGCATCCAGATATCTCTAAATTTGAATCTACTCTCCATATTACACTATCTTTCTAAAAGGCAATGTGACTCAGTCATTTCCCTGACCAAAAAATCTTTCGACAATTTTCATGTTCTCCATCACCTTCAAGGAAAAATCCAAACTATTTAGTAAGGGCATACTTGACATTTCCCAGTCTGGTTTTTATCTATTTTTCCTGTCTACCAAATGAGATCTTGTAGAAAAATCTTGTGGTTCTCTTAATACATCATGTTTGTTTCTGTTTTGGTTGGATTTACACCATTGAGCAATCTTGTTCCTGAACCTGCTCTATCTAGACGACCTTTACTCCCTTCAGCAATTGGTGAACTCAAACACACCAATAATCATCCATGGAAGTCCAAGCCATAGCAATCAGACAAGAAAAAGAAACAAAAATTGATAATAAAGTAGGATACAAAAGTCATATTCATAAATCAATTGCATTTTTATGCACCAATAATGAACTATCAGAAATCCCATTTACAATTTCATTAAATACCTAGGAATAAATTTAAACAAAGAGGGAAAAGACCTGTACTCGGAAAATTATAAGACACTGAAGAAAGAAACTGAAGAAAATACAAATAAATGGAAGCGCATACGATACTTATGGATAAGAATAAGTCACATCATTAAAATATCCATAATACCCAATCTACAGATTAATGCAATCCCTATAAAAATACCAATGGCATTTTTCACAGAACTAGAGCAAATAATCCTAAAATTTATACGGAACCACAAAAGGCCTCAAACAGCCAAAGCAATCTTGAGAAACAAGGAAAAAGTTGGAGGTGTCATCCTACCTGATATCAAACTATACCATAAGACTATAGTAATCAAAACAGCATGGTACTGGATTAAAACAGACACATAGATCAATGGAACAGAATAGAGAGCCCAGAAATAAACCTATGCCTATATGGTCAATGAATCTATGACAAAGGGGGCAAGAACATACAAAGGAGTAAAGACAGTCCCTTCGATAAACCATGTTGGGAAAACTGGACAGCTATGTGCAAAAAAAGGAAACTAGACCACTTTCTTATACCATACACAAAAATAAATTCAAAATGGATTAAACCCTTAAATGTAAGACCTGAAACCATAAAACTTCTAGAAGAAAACATAGGCAGTAAACTCTCTGAAATTGCTCTTAGCAAAATTTTTGTTATATCTCCTCAGGCAAGGGAAATAAAAGAAAAACAAATGGAACTACATCAAACTAAAAGTTTTGCACAGCAAAGGAAACTATCAACAAAACAAGAAATACAACCTTCTGAATGGGAGAAGATACTCACCAATGATACATCTAATAAGGGGTTAATATCCAAAATGGGGTTAATATCCAAAATGTATAAAGTATAGAACTTAACACCCACCCCAAAAAAAATCCAATTAAAAAATGGGCAGAGGACCTCAAAAGACATTTCTCTAGAGAACGTATAAGATGGCCAGTAACATATGAACAGATGCTCAGCATCACTAATCATCAGAGAAATGCAAATTAAAATCACAATGAATAATCACCTCACACCTGTCAGAATGGCTAGCACCAATATATCAACAAATAACAAGTTTGGTGAGGATGTGGAGAAAAGGGAACCCTCATGCATTGTTGGTGGGACTGTAAAATGGCACGGCCACTATGAAAAATAGTATGGAAGGTCCTCAAAAAAAACCTAAAAACAGAACTATCATACCAGAGGGTAGGGGAAAGGGAGACGGGGAGGTAGATGGGGTAAAGGCGGTCAATATGTGGTGACATAAAGAAATCTAACTATAGGAGTGAATACACTGTGTAAATATATATATGCCTTATTGTTAAAATGTAGAGCTTAAACTTATTGGATTTCATTAACCAATGTCACCACAAAAATAATTAATTAATTTGAATGAATGGATAAATAAATAAATAAATAAATAATATAGAACTGCCAGGTGACCCAGTAATTCCACTTCTGAGTATTTATCTGAAGAAATCAGAACACTAATTCAAAACAATATATACACTCCTATGTTCATTACAGCATAACAGCCAAGATATGGAAGCAACCTAAGCATTCGTCAATAGATGAATGGATAAAGAAGATGTGGTACATATATACGATGGAACATTACTCAGCCAAAAAAAATGAAATCTTACAGTTTGCAACAACATGGATGGACCTAGAGGGTATCATGCTAAGCGAAATAAGTCAGATAAAGACCAATGCCTCATAACTTCACTTATATGTGGAATCTAAAAAACAAGCGAACAAAACAGAAACACACTCATAGATCCAGAAAATAAATTAATGTTTGCCAGACTAGGGATGGGAGTGGGAGTTGGAGGGAAGGATGAAAAAGGTGAAAGGGATTTAAAAATACAAATTGCCAGCTATAAAAATAGTCACAGGGTTGTAAAGTACAGCATACGGACTATAGTCAATAATATTATAATACTATGTATGACATCAGACAGGTACCAAACAGGGGGATCACTTCATAAGGTATCATAAGGTATCTAAATGTCTAATCACTATGTTGCACACCTGAAAATTAAGGTCTACTGTGAAAGAAAAATTTTAAAATTAATGTCATTCCACTATTTTAATTGAGAAAAGACCAAAAAAAAAATAGTCCTTTCCTCAGTATAACTACGTGTATGCGTGCGTGAATATTTGTGTACACACACACACACACACACACACTAGGACATTCATTTCTACAAAATCTCAAGAATTGAAACTATATTGGTCATCCCTGGGTTCTTAGCATCCCTGTTAGTACATAAGTGCCCTTTTTTACTATTATTATTTTGCTCATTCCTCTGAGATTCTCCTCTTACACCATTTTGCCCTCACTACCCTCTTCCTCTCACTCTCTTGTGAGGAAAATAATGACGCTAAATGAATATATGCGGAACAGATCAACAGATGTAAAGAACCATAGTCACAGAACATCCAAAAGATTTGTCTAAGGACTCACAGCTAGGAGGGCACATTGGATTTGAACCGTAGCCAGCCAGGCTCCAAAGCCCGTACCTTCTCCACTGTAACATGCCACCAAAATAAATAAAAAAAATTTTTAAAAACCACTAAGTGTATATAGTGTTAAAGAGCAGGGGATGTAAATGGCTTAAGTTTCATTTGAAACACTACAATAACTGACTTTCTAATCGCATATAAACCTTAATAAAAATTGGTGGGGCGGGGCTGCGGGCGCGGAGGGACCACAGATTCACTCGTGGGACCTTTTCTTCGGGAAGGCTTTTCTCCTCCTCCCCCATCAGGCTAGAGCAGAGTATGCGAAAGAGGGAAACCAGGCCCACCAATTTATCTATATCGCTCCAATCCTTTCGCGGAACGTTTGCCCCAGAGCGCGTCGCGACACCCAACAACCCCCTGGCGTCCTAACCGCTGCTCCAACAGCCATCTCACATTTTCATGGTGCCCTTAGGACCCAGATTGGTCCGCAACACATCCTGCAACCCTCGAGCGGCGCATATATTGACGGCCAAGGCAGCCTGGGCCCGCGCCACCTCAGCCTTGGAGTTTATTGCCTTTATCGCAGCCATAGCCCAACGGATGAATGAGCTACCTAACCGACAAAAACAGTCTGAGCCGCGATTCCGAGAGAAACCCCGGCGCCGTGGCTCACGCTCCGGAGCCTCAGCCAATCCCCGGGCAGATAGGAAGTGACGTCAATAGGAATCGCCGAGACGGAAACCAAAATCGCCTTGGGTCGTATTGCAAAGATGGCGTCCTCCGCCTCCGCTCGGCCTTCCGCTGGGAAGCGAGTAGTGAGTCAAGATGAACTGCGGCGCTTGATGAGAGAGAAACAGCGTCTGAGCACCAACCGGAAACGCATAGAATCTCCACTTGCGAAGTACAACCGTTTGGGGCAGCTGAGCTGTGCCCTGTGTAACATTCCGGTTAAGAGCGAGCTCCTGTGGCCGACTCATGTCCTGGGAAAGCAGCACCGAGAGAAAGTAGCCGAGTTGAAAGGCGCGAAGGAAGCTACCCAGGGGCCGTCTGCCAGTGCAGTGCCTCAGTCCGCCAAGAGGAAGGCGCCGGACGCAGATAGCCACGATGCCAAAAGAGCGAAGGGCTCTCCAGTGCCCCAGGTACAGCCCTCCACGTCCGCTTTGCCCACCAGCGTTGACAAAGCAGGAAAGGAGTCCGCTAGACCGAACCTTGGTAAGTCTTCGGGACTCGGTTTACTCCCTGATTATGAAGATGAGGAAGAGGAGGAGGAGGAGGGGAAGAAAGAAAAGGCGGGGACGCCAATAGGCAGCTGCCCGACGCACAAGGCAAGGAACACTCGCTTTCCTCCTCCCGGGAGGCAACAAGTAATATGCTGCCAAGCGATTTCTCGAACACAAATCCTCCCAAGGCCCCTTTAATTCCTCATTCAGGGTCAATTGAGAAAGCAGAAATACAGGAAAAAGTAGTGGAAAGGAGAGAAAACACCGCGGAAGCATTACCGGAAGGTTTTTTTGACGACCCTGAGATAGATGCGAGGGTACGAAAGGTTGATGCCCCAAAAGACCAGATGGACAAAGAGTGGGACGAATTTCAAAAAGCCATGAGACAGGTCAACACTATTTCCGAAGCCATAGTTGCTGAAGAGGATGAGGAGGGACGGTTGGACCGGCAGATTGGGGAGATCGATGAGCAAATAGAGTGTTACCGTCGGGTGGAAAAGCTGCGGAATCGCCAGGATGAAATAAAAAATAAACTTAAAGAGGTTCTGACCATAAAAGAACTGCAGAAAAAGGAAGAAGAGAATGTTGACAGCGACGATGAGGGAGAACTACAGGATTTGTTGTCTCAGGATTGGAGGGTGAAAGGAGCTTTGTTATAGGGTTTCGAGGACCCAAGATTTCTAACACCGCCCGCGACTGTATAAAGTGCTCTCTCTCAATATAATATCGGTTATTCTATGCCTGGAGGTTTGATATCTTAACTGAGTTGTTGCGGTACAATGAGCCTGTGAAGATAGCACTTTAGAAAATTAGTGTGAAGTATTTTTGAGGTAAAGTTGTTTTGAAATTTTTGAAGTATTATATGCCAAAATGCCAATTTTTTCACATTTAAGGACTTAAATGTATAATTTTGTGTCTGAAAATCTGTAAGCCGTAAATATTGTACATAGTTAAATATATATTTACTTAAGTAACTCTTGCAATTTGTAAATTAATAGAAGACCAGGCAAGCTTTTAGATGCATACCAAGTGTGGTGATTTTCTTTTCTGACTCCTTAAACTCGAGGAGGTACAAGGGGGCATTGTTTTTTGTTTTTGTTGTTAAGAACACTACTTGTAGATACATAATTCATTCAGGGCTAATCAGTTCTCTGAGTATTCTGTTTCTGTTTCATAAACTTGCTGTAGGAGAACACGGTGAAAAATATATGCCAAACATGACCAGCCTTCTTAACCCAGTGTTTTCTTGAAGATGTAGGTGCACATGAAGATCACCTACAAAACAAAAGGGTACATGTGAATCACCTATGAAGTTTTTTTTAAACTCCTGTTTCTGAGCCCTACGTTAGATTCAGAAATCTAGGGTGGGGCCCAGACATCTATCTATATTAGTTTTGAAAGTTTCCCAATTTATTCTAATTACACCAAATTCAGGGAGCCATTGCCCTAAATCTCAAACCCATTTCTAATTTTTCAGGCTTTGTTTTTTCTTTAACTAACACGTTCCATAAGTTTACCGTCTATTGTACAAAATACTACCTTTCATTTAATTCCAGTTCAGTCTTTTATTACTAGATTTTGTGGCAAATTAGGGTTCAGAGTTACAGGTTCTGTCTATTGTAGGAAGTAAAGTCTTCAGTGTCCTCGATAGGTTTGTAGAACTGCAGCAGAATGACATAATGAAACCAATTTTAACATAGGCATTTGATATAAATGAGTTAATTCATACAGCATTTCATCAACCTTATAATGAAAGGACTAACAAAATGTTATTGGAAGAGCTGTTGTATAAGTTTTCTCCAGGAGTAACAGTTGCCTTGTGCTGGTCCAATAGTTTAAATCACTCCTTCTCCCTTTGGAAATAGAGATATTCAAATAGGAGAAAGGAATTAGCAGTGTTCTGGGGATAGAAATGTGTATAGCATGTTCAAATAAAAAGTGAGCAGTAATAATAGTTAAGACAGAGTTTTTACTATATAGGTTAGGGGGTTCTAAGTGCTTTATGTAAATTAAGTCTAGTTTCCTTAAAGCCCAGGTTTTATGGAGGATACCAAGATTAAGGTATGATAAAGCTCCGAATGCTAGATGAAAGAATTCTTTTTGTAGGCAATGTGGGAAAAGTGAAAGTTTTTGAATAAAGAATTACATCTGCAAAAAAAATACGGGAGATGATCTAAATTGCAGTATACAAAATGGAATGAACATAGAGGAAAAGGAAGCTGGTAGACTACTGGGAAACTAGATTTTAAAAGCAAGGTGATAAAGACTTTGATTAGGTACAGATTAAGAGAAAAGGAATAGAATTGAAAAATTCACAGAAGCTAACATTTTAGTAACTAGAAGTAAAGGAAAAACCGGAGAGAGAAAGATGAAATTGAAGGGTTTGGGGTTTTTTTAGTGAGGATGCCTAAAAGCAGCTCCCAACCTTTTCAGCACCGTTTCCTATGGGAATTAATGCCTAATGAAGTGTGGTAGAGCTGAGGCGGTAGAACTGAGGAGCGGCTGCAAATAAAGATGAAACTCTACTCCCCTACTACCACCTCCTGCTGTGTGACCTGGTTCCTAACAGGCCACTTGGAGTCTCAGGGGTTGGAGTCCATTGTCCAAGGGCATGAGTGATGGGGCTTTGACCAAAATTAAGTGAATCCTTGTTGGATCTGAGGTCATTATAAACAGCTATAGGAGTTGGTGGATCCTTCCTGATCTTCCACACATTGAAGAGCTCCTTTCTACCTCTTTGAGCTGGGTCAAATAGGTTTTGGCATTAGACCATGAATATCATCATCAGCGTTCCCAGCTTGTAAGAATTAGTCCAAGGATTGGTTCCAGTCACTTGTTCTCTTTAGAGAATCTCCTAATTCAGCCAACGATGTATTAGAATTCCTATAAATGCTACAAAGGTAATCCTCTCACTCACTTCACTTACCAATTTAGTACAGTTTCTCTAATTTGGAGGAAAAAATTGCTGATCTGACTAGCCTTCAAAAGTGCATTTCCCCAGTGCCTTACAATCTGCAAAATGTTTTCATATGTCTTTCATTTAATGATGGAAATAATGACTACGTTTTTTCATATCAGGAAACAAGATAAGAGACTGCAAGAAAAAAATATAATTTAGACTTAAAACCTTTAATAACAATCACTAGATTAGTGTGGAGTAATGGAAAGAACAAGGGAGTTAGCAAGAGAAAACAGAAGGCATAGGTTCAAGTTCCCATTCTTTTAAGGCTTGTGATCTTGAGCAAGGCATCTCTGAACCTTGCTTAGTTCACTCTACTCTAAAGTGATTATACCTCACAAGGTGTGGTGAGAATCAAATGACATGCATGTAAAAGCATTTCAAAAATGAAGTGTGATAAAAAGTATTTCTACTAGTAGTTTCTGGTCTTCCCCTGCCCCATGCTGCTAACTTACTAAGCTAATTATAGGTAATAATTCAGTGCCCCTTAATTTCCTCTTTAAAATGAGGGAATTCAAGCAGGTGATTTTGCAATTTAACTCCAGATATTTAATTTTACCATAAGACAACTGGTGTCTCACCTTTTAAAGATTTTTAAAGTCATCTGGTTGACTATCTGGAGAGATGGCTAAAGTATTATTACTTTTGTTTGCAAGGTTTGTTCAGGATAAGTTCCAGTTGTCTTAGTGTAATTATGAATAGTGCCTCCTTTCACCCTCAATACTCTCTCATTTTGGAGACAAACTCACCTACCTAAAAGTTTTATATGAGGAAAAACCACTTTATAATGAACAGAATGGAAAGTCTTAATTGAAATAGTATGTTTCCTATTGATTGCTCCAGTTAGCTAACTATTTGGCTGGATATTGTAGGGGGATTTTAGTCAATGTATGGGTAGGAATGGTGTGGCTAGATAAGTGACCTTAGATTGCTTTCTAATACTAAGAATCTAGTAACCTAAGTGATACCAGGAATTTAGAAGCTTTAAATTTGAACAGGAAAAAAGAAAATCCTAAAACTACATTCAGTTTTCTATCTACCTTTCCTCCCTCAGTGATCTCATCCATTCCCATGGGTTTAAATATAACCTATATACTGTTGACTTCGAATTTATATCCCCAGACTTGGCCTTTCTCCAGGAAGTTATCCTTCATTCCCTTTTCTAAGCTCCCAAATCTAATGTATTAGTTAAGTCCGGCAGCTCTATCTCTAAAATGTGCCCAGAATCTGTCCACTTTTTTCTGTCTCCACTGGCCCTAGCCACCAACATAACATCTCTTGCATTAACTGTTACTTATTTCCCCTACCCTAGTGACAATCTTCAATCAACAAAGTAGAGTGATCTTTTAAAAATGTAGTTCAAGTCACTCTCACTTAAAACTTCATTATATTCTTCCATTATACTTGGAGGAAAAAAAAAGAAAGAAAGAAATCAGGCCCTTAATAAGCCTACCTGGTGTTCAGCAGTTGCTAATTCAAATGTCTAGTACGTGTGAACTGATGACTACACTCCCATAAAGGAGGATAGGGGGAAACATGAAAGCATAACCACTCTTTGTTGAAACCAGTCATTATATTCAGAAACAGAGCCTGACATGGCCAAGTTTTTTGTTTTTTTTTTTTTTTTTTAATTTTCAGGAGAAATTTCAAGTCAAGATTGTCTCTTTGTTTTTAGTGAAATCTCAAACACTGTGGACTGGATGTGATCCATTGGCCCTCACTTTGTGACTCTTATCTTCTAACTTCATCTGCTACACCGTCCCCTGTATTCTCTATGTCTCATTTCTCACTGCCTAACTTTCTATTCTTCAGACATGCCATTTCATGCCTATATCTTGCGGTTCCCTCTGCTTGGAACCTGACTTCAAATAGCATGACAGTCTTATTCATTTCTCAGCCTAATGACTCTTTCCCAGATGACATAAACAGCCATCTTCCCACCTCCTCTCATTTTATCAAATTATTCTATGAATTCATTAAACATCACTACCTTAATTTAGCTTGTTCATTTATACATAAACTATATTTCTCCCCAATAGAATGTAAACTCCCTAAGGGCAGGGAGCTTGTATGTCTTGTTCACAATCTAAAATAATACCAGGCAAATAATAGAATTTGATAAATATCTGTTGAAAGAATAATACCCACATAGCAGTAAGTTGCTTGGAAAAGTAGTAAAAAGACCAACCTGATTCATGGAAGTCCCAGAACAAGTCAGTTCAATGGCTTAAAGGGCTAAGAAATCTTCCTGGTTTGTGTTTCCCTTCTCCAGCGCATGAATCCCTTACCTGTTCTAAGAGAAGCAGCACAGGAGGCATACAACAAGCTCAAGAGTATAATGGGCCACCTTCACATTTAGCAGCTAGTAAGAATTCCTCATGGCATCAAGCAAGCAAAGAGGGATGTTCATATGTCAGCGGGAGCTAGTGCGTAGCCCTCGCTGCTGAGAGGCCTCTTAAATGGAGAAAAGGAATAAAGTGAATCAGTTGCAGAGTAAGATCAGAGAGTCAGTTAAGTACACATTGCCTCCCAGCTACTCTCAGCCCTCAGTCCCCTTCTCTGCCTTTGCCAATTTGTTTGGCTCACTCCTCCTGTCACTTGGTAGTCAAAGCTATTTCAGAGTGAGTCTGCACTCAGCCATTCTTCACTGAAAGCACTCCCAGTCTCAGAGGAGAAAAGGAGGTTCATCTGGCTGCACCACCATTTTGCTAACAGCTTTTGGCAGGCTTCAAGTGCACTTGGGAGCCAGTGGTCACCTTTAGAGAAGTTCAGGGGACCATACTGGGTGGTTGATTGTAGTGGTTATTGTTTTTGTTATGCATGTGTGTTGTCTGCTTGTTGTTCTGCCAAGTGTGGTTATAAGAGAGTGTCAACCAAGCCAGGTTGTCGGGTTATTATTAATAGTTACCATTTACTGGATTCCTACCATGTATCCGGCAGTACACTTGTGTGTGACATCTCTAATCTTCAGGTACCTTGTAAGGTATAAAATATCTTCATTTTACAGATGAGGAAACATGCTCAGAAGTGAAGGAATTTGCTCAAGGCAACAATCTAAAAATCCTTCTATTATCCTGCATCATTATTATTTTACATTACCTTATATTTGCATAGTGAGAGTATTGTTTACTCACCAACCTTCAGATTAGTTTTCAAGTTTTAACACCCTCTCCCAGAAGTAAAGCAATTATCACTTCCATTTTAGATTTCTAATGATTTGTCCATGGTCACTCAGCAAATTCATTGCTAACATAAGACTAGGTATAACTTGATTCCTGGCCCAAGATTCTCTCTACTATTTAATAACAAAATGTGGAAAATGGGAGAGGATCTCCCAAAATAGCAAGAATTAAGATTAAAGGAGTTACCCTCAAGGTTAAGGGTACAGTTCAGAGACCTTGGCTGGTTTGGAAAGCCATATTTTTTGAAGTTTATCAGATTCTCTCCATACTGCCCTGCCTTTCCCCATTTCACCAGCAATAAATTTTACTCCTTAGTGGTCTCTGATGAAAGCAAGAATAATTATTTCAGTTCCCAGACATTCCAACTAGGAAACAACAGTTATATCGTGTGTCCTGTAGTCCACCACTTTTTAACTACATGACCTTGGGTAAGTTAACTTCACCTGTAGTTTCCTCAACTATAAAATTGGGACAGTAATTGTTTATAACTTCTGGGATTACTGAGAGGGTTAAGTGAGTTAAATGCATGTAAATGCTTTAAGTGCAGACATTCTATTAATACTAGTTGAACAAATGAATGAAGTCAAGAAAATTATAATCTGGTTGTATTGTAAACAAATTGGGCAGGACCCAATTATTTATTAAACTACTGGTAAGTAGTGGAAAGAGGGCTAATCATGTCTAGAATCTATAACTTTTCCCACTCACTAGCTGTGGTATCAATCTAGTCAATTTATTCCCTGAGCCTTAGTTTTACCCTCTCTGGGTATTGGGTATTTTGCTATCTGAGTATTCCCTAAGGACCTTCCCACCTGTCAATCACTGATATTGTGATTTATAATAAATACCTGTATATATTTTGGCCTTTCTCTAGTTCCTCCCAGAGCTCCTAAAACACTTGGAATTTCCTAAATGATTAGAATGATAAAGGTATCATTTATTATTCAGAACAAGCCCCTTTCAACCACAAAGGAGTTTATGTTAATGAGGTAACTTTTGGAAAGTCCCTGAGAAAGACTTGCCTGGGGGACCAACTACAAGATTAGAGTTAGAACTTTTCAGCCCTGCCCTCCAAGATGGGTGGGGGCTATATACTGAGTTCAATCACCAATGGCCAACGATTTAATCAATCATGCCTATATGATGGAGCCACCATAAAAAGCCAAAAGGTCTCAGCATTATTTATAATAGCCAAGATATGGAAGCAAAATAAATGACCAACAGATGATTGGATAAAGAAGTTATGGTTCATTTATACAATGAAATATTACTCAGCCGTAAAGAAATGAAATCTTATCATTCACAATGACACGGATAGACCTGTAGGTTATTATGCTGAGTGAAATAAGTCAAAAATAAATACCATATGATTTCACTTATATGCAGAATCTAAGGAACAAAAAGAACAAACTAAAAAAACAGATTCACAAATAAGGAGGACAATCCGAGAGGGCCAGAGGGGAGGGGTTTGGGGGGACTGGGAGAAAGGGGTGAAGGGTTAAAGAAATACAAATTAGTAGTTGATAGATGGTCACAGGGTTGTGAGCACGGCATAGGAAATGCAGTCAGCAGTAATGTAATGGCTAGGTGTAGAGCCAGAGAAGAGAAAGAGTAATCAGGGGGATTGTTTCATAAACTACATAAATGTCTAACCAATGTACTGTATACTTGAAACTAATAATATAATATTTTTTAAAAAACAAAAGGATGAGGTTTGAGAGCTTCTGAGTTGGTGAACATGTGGAGGTGCCCTGTGCCCCTTCCCACATACCTTGCCCTATGCATCTTTTCCATCTGACTATTCCTGAGTTATATCCTTTGATAATAAACTAGTAATCTAGTGAGTGAACTGTTTTTCCTGAGTTCTGTGAGCTGTACTAGCAAATTAATCGAAACCCAAAGAGGGAGTTGTGGGAAACTCTGATCTATAGCTCGTCAGTTAGAAGCACAGGTAACATCCTGGATTTGAAGATTAGCATCTAAGGTAGTGGGAAGGAGCAGTCTTGTGCACTTCAGCCCTTAACCTATGGAATCTGACACTAATTCCAGGTAGACAGTAACAGAATTGAGTGAAATTGTAAGACACTCAGCTTACGTCACAGAGTTACTTGATGCAGAAAACCTACATGTCTCATGTCAGAAGTTAAGTAGTATTCTGAGAGTGTTGCGTGTAATGTAAATGGAAATGAGAGTTTTTTTCTTTTACAAACACCAAGACCAAGACTGGAGCTGAAGGCAGGAGAGGGAGAGCACACTGGGCTACATGGTAGGAAGGCTTCAGTAAGACGGCTTAGGTGGAAGCTCCCAGGGGAGGGAAGTGGGCAGCTCTGCTGGTATAAAGGAAATGGCATGAGGAACAAGAGCGAAGGAAGCATTCAACCCCGTCTTCAACCTCTCCCACCGTAGGAGAGCTAGAAAACCAACTGTCATCAACGCTAGCCTATTAACCAGCTCAGCCCAGTAGAGGAGAGAGAACTTCATTTTGCTTCCCATACAGCCTCGTCTCTTTGTAAAATAAATTTCCTTTATGAAAATTATTAACTTGCCTCCTAAAAATTGATTATCAGGATTTCACACTAGAAAACTCAATCTAAAAGTTCAGAGATGGTAGCAACTTTGAGTCTCTCATTCCATATCTCTGACCTCAGCCCTACCCTGGAAGCCCCATCTCCGTCCTATAGATCAGCTATTCCCAAAGGCACACTTGACTCCTCTTTGCTCTGTCCTACCTCAACCTGTCAGTTGCAGCACAAGATATTCAAAATAGAGGCCAAGAAACCTCTACTTTGAACCAACCTCTACAGCCTTTATAAGAACGAAGGGCTGTGGGCTGATTTGAATTATTACATCTTTCTACAGCTGTTCCCTTTTAAATATTTATCCTGGCAAACACCACCACCATTTTTTTTTTTACAACTTATTTTCATTGTGTGGCTATTAAGCAAACCAATCCCCTAGAGGTCCATGAACCTCAGGTTATTTTTTACTACTTTCACTGTTAGCACCTAAGTGACCCTCGCTTCTCCCCTACATTTTTACAGTAGTTACCTAACTCACTTCTCAGTTTTTCTACACAGCAGCCAGAGTGATAGCAATCCTGTTAAAATCTAAGTCAGATCATATTACTTCTCTCCTCAATATAATCCACTATCTTCCCATTTCACTTAAATAAAAGCCAACATCTTTACAGTGGTTTACAAGGCCCTACAAGATTTGTCTTGGGGATACCCTGCTGACCTCATTTCCAGCTCTTCTCAACCTTGACTCCTGCGCTCTAGCCACACCCATTTCCTGTGTCTCCCATATGATAGACACAGGCCTTTACTTGCTGCTCTCTGCCTTAGAACTCCATGTGGCACTCTCTTTCATGCCTTCCAGCCTTTACACATTGTCACTTTGCTGGTGAAGGCTTCCAGACCACTGTATTTAAAACTGCAACCCCACCCTGCCCTGCCTAGGACCTCCTATCCTCTATTTTTTCTCCATAGTACCCATCATCATCTTACATACTATACATTTTTACTTAATGTTTCTAATCTATCTCCCACATTAACCTGTTAGCTAAAGAAGGGTAGGGATTTTCGTTTTGTTTCACTGCTGTATTCTAGTTCCTGGAATAGTGTCTAACACAGAGTAGACACTCAATAAATACTTGACTGATTGATAACTGACTGATTAAATTCTGCAGTGGTAGTGATGTATCTGGGCTGGGGAGTAAAGGGGAATATACATTTACTGAAATATGTCTCAAGCAGTTTGCAAGTAATATAACTCACCTCATTTAACTATCACACAGAGTCCTAAGAGGTATCTTTATTCCCATTTCCCATGAAAACTGAGGCCCGGAGAAGTTATGAAAACAGATGAAAGTTACACAGCCAATGGTGGATCATAAATCAAACTTAAGTCTGTGGGATTCCAAAGCCCTGCTATTCTCACCACACATTACCTCATTCTCTTGGTAGCCGTTCCTACCTGCAACTGCCAGGCAGTTCATTTTAAAGTAGGAACCTGAGTAAAAAAGATCCTTCATTAGGGGTTCCTTGAAGCTCTAATCAAGCAAAACAAACATTTAGAGTCTGAGTCTTTTTATACATTTATATCAAACATCGTCAATGATACAATGTATTGAACATCCTTCTGAGGGAGCTTATCACTTTCAGAGCTTCATTCCACTCACTCATGGGTTTCATTCATTTATTCATAAATATTTGTCGAATTGCCTACTATGTGCCCAGTACTGTTCTAGGCACTGAGGATAAAAAAATGCATGAGGCACAGATGTCACTCTTCACAAACAGATTTGAGGTCTAGGTAGTGCTTGTCCAATAGAAGTATAATGCAAGCCAAGTATCAGTTTTATATTTTCTAGTCACTGCATTTTCAAAAAGGTAAAAATAAACAACTGAAATTAATTTTAACATAATTTAATGCAAAAAAGAAATGAAAAATAGAAACAATAAAAAATAAAATCATAATATATTTTCATATTATAATATAATCACTTCGACATAAATATACTAATGAGTAATTTTGCAGTCTTTTTTTGTTTGGTAACATGTCTTTGAAATCAGTGTGTATTTTACACTTACAGCACATGTCAATTTGGAATAGCTACATTTCAAAAGCTCTAGAGCCACATGTGGCTGGTGATAACAGCATCTGACAGCACAGGGCTAGGGAAAAAGTCAGATACATTCAAGGGTATTTTCAAAACAACACAGTAAACGCAGTGATAGAGATATGTTCAGGCTCACTCAATTGCCAGTTAGGACTTAAGCCTCCAGTGACCTTCCAATCCCAAAGGCCTGTTCATTCTGCAGCTCATTAGAGACTCTGCCCACTTCAAACAATGGGATTGTGGTTGGCCTCAACCAACCAAACTTAATATGTCCAAAACAAAACTTATCCTTTATCTCAAATACCTCCTACTCCCCTCTCATTTTCTATTTCAGTTGATGGCGCTATTATACCTGCTCACTCAAGTCATCTTCATTTCATCTTTAGGTAAATGAGCCACTATATCTAGAAGGTGATTTAAAATCTAAATTCTTATTAAAAATGCACCTATCCTCTTCACACCCAACTAACTGAGCTTGTTCAGGCCATTTTCATCTCTTACAGAACTTTTTTTCCTTCCAGTTCTATTGAGATGTAATTTACACACATCATTGCATAAGCTTAAGTGTACAGTATAATAGTTTGACTTACATAATTGTGAAATGACTACCACAATAAGTTTATTCGGCATCCATCATCTCACATAAATAAAATAAAAAGAAAAAAGCGGGGAACATTTTTTGCTTAAAATTATGGACCGCTTCATGAATTTGTGTGTCATCCTTGGGCAGAGGCCATGCTATTCTCTCTACTGTTCCAGTTTAGTATAAATGCTGCAAAGCCAGCACCGAGATCCTTTTTATTGGTTCCCTTAGCTCTCTCTCTCTCTCCACTCAGCTTCAAAAGTAATTACTACTTCATAAGGCCCTACAAGGCTCTCAATCTCCTTCATAATAAAGGCCAAGCTTTTTCACATAGCAAAGAACTCCCTGCAGGATCTCACTTTTGCTTACCTAACAATGCCCTATTGTTTGCTGTTCCTGGACCCAGAAAAAGTTCACTTAACCTTCTCCGAGCCTACTACTCTTTTGTAAAAATAGCGATCCTAATCTCTCAAAGTTGACTTGAGGTTTCAGAAATAATACATACTTTAAACGATACACAATCAAGGGGTTACTCTCCTAATCGCTCCTTTACACTTTGTATCTATCTAGTGCCTCTTTTCAATTCAATAATATTTACTGAATACTTAATATGTGCTAGCTACTGTGTGGGACAGAGGACATGACAGAAAAGCAGGTTGAATTGACGTGACAATTGACGTGATCGTCGCCGTCACCAAACTTATTACAATATAGTTTCTCAACCACTACCTTTGAGGACTAAATATCTAACATTATCAGCAAATCAGGGAGTCCTCGGAAATACCGGCCAGGCTGCACCCCTGGGCGCCACCAGCTGCCCGCACCTCCGCTTTCCTCGGCCGCGACCGAAGATCGGGAAGCATCCCCGCTCCCCAACATCGAACCCGGAGCCTCACTAGATCAAACCCGACCGCTGCCCGCGTGGCAGGCGTGGGGCGGGACGCGGACGCGTGTCGCAGCCAGGGCCGGGACCTTTGCGCCTGCGCGCTGCGGCCCGCTCAAGGACCCGGATTTAAAGCGACAGGCGCACCACCACCGTGGCTGAGCGCGGCCAATAGTCGCTAGGTCACAGGCTTACACTGTGCGCCGGAACCGGGGAGGCAGGTGAGTGGCGGCGCGGCGGAGCTGGGCAGTGGGGAGAGAGGCGGCCCGGGGCTCGGCGGGGCCAGGGAGCCAGCCCCTTCGGCTCCTCCCCCGCCCACAGAGCTCCAGGGCACACCCTCCGTGACGTGACGGCCCCCCTGGAGCCCATGGGGGCTGGTTCGTGGCTCTCCCTGGCTCCTGCGGGTCCGCGCCAAGGAAAGTGCTCCCGCGGGGGGTCTGCTCTGGCCCCTCCCGGCTCAGCACACTGAAGCCTTTCTTTTGCTGCTGCGTCCCTTTCCCCGTCCCCGGGCTCTTTGCTTGGTCCCCGGACGTCGGAAGCCAAGGGACTCGCTTCCCCACCTCCTGTCCGGTGACCCGGGGTCTGCATCCGGCTAGTAACCCCTGCCCACTGTCCCGAAAGCATCGCGGAAAGGCCCTCCAGGAAAAGCAGCAGCAAGGCTTTCACTTCCCGATCTGGTGCAGTTCACTGGCCCGAGGCGGCCCGGGCTGCGTTCAGGCCTCAATGGTTTCCTTCTAGACAGACTTCTTTTCATGAAATTCTGAGCAGTGGCCGTTGGGGACTGTGGGACAGGTTCGTTTCCACAAAGCAGCATTGTGCCTCCCCTGGGCCTCCGGTCCTGCGAAGTTTGGGGTGCTCTGAAGTCGGTACCTTTCATTACAGATTTTGAGGGGCGCTTCATAAATCGTTCTTTCCTTGAGGAACATGTTGAAACCTCATTTGTTCTGAGCCCCACTTATGGGCCTGCCACACTTCCATATATTTCACCTCTGTGGTTATTAAACTTTTGGAGGGTATAGAGTACTTTGTGAATTTCATGAAAATCATAAACCTTCTCTCCCCCCAAAAGATACATATTATTATGCATTTTATGCATAAAGGAATCCGGAGCCTCCCACCCCCACCCCATCTGTGGACTCATTTTAATTTTCCCAACCATTCTTTGAGGTAGGTATTGTTTTCCCTGATTTAGAAATAAGAAAACTGAGAGGAATTAAAGGATTTTTCCCATCCCTGATTCCCATCTGCCTACTTTCCTCTGCATCACGTTTCATTACAGTAAGTGAAGCCCGATTTCATTATAATCCAATAGCAATTTCACTACAAAGCAGTGTGCAGGCTGAAATAATTTCCAGTACATTTAAAAGCAGAACTATGAAAATACTTCAGAAAATAATTAATCTAAGCAGATGGAAGGATACCATGCAGATATTATCCCTTGTTTCCATTGGGATTGATTTATCAGTTTCTTTGATTCTTGCTGTCCATTTATGTCAGCATTCCATGATTCAAGTTGCTGAAATATAAACAGGTTAATTGCACATACGGAGCCTCTGCTGTGTGTCCAGCTCTATTCTAAGGGTTTTACTCTTAGAATAACAATCCCTTGAGTTAAGTACTATTATTACCCATATTTTACAGTTGAGGAAATTCAGGAGTGGAGAGGTTAAGTAACCTACCAAGTCACAAAGCTAATGGATGAGGTAGGTCTTGAACCCAAGCATTCTGATTCTAGACTCCCTTTAATTGCTTCTCAAAATAGGGCTTCTGATTAAATCACAGATCTTTATAATAGCTTAATTAGTTTCTAAGGATGGCATATATGTTATACTTAACATTAAAAACTTCATGAACATAATGTAATTTTTTTTGGTGATTAAAAAGAAACTTCAGGTTTTGTAATACCTAGGGGTCATCATTATGAATATCAGGTATTGCTGAGGCTTTAAGAAAGGTTTTTTGTTATTTGGATTTTTTCGATTGTGATTTACTAGTTATACATGTGTGCAGTAGTTAATTGAACACCCTTTTGCAAACTGAATTTTCCTGTACTGGAACTCTTCTTTATCCTGTAGGCAATAAATCTTAATATTTTGGGAAGTGTTTGATTAGTCAGCATAGACTGTATTAGGACTTTGGCCTTTGAGTAAATGGGAAGCCTAGCCCCTCATTTATATCTCTCACCTTTTCTGTTCTTCACCCTATCGTGCAGCTGTATGACTTTGGCTTTCAAGATTCTCTTCCCATCAACCGTCCGTGCACTCAGCCGAAAAGAATTGTGCCTATTCCGAGAACAACATCTCTGGCCAGATAGAAAACATTTCAGCCCGCGGTCAGAAACAGATCGGCTTCATGGGCCCTGCCTACTCTGGAAAAGAAAGCCTGTTGTGTCATTCCACGAAGGCAGTCTAAGACTACGTGCCATCTGCCTCATCTTCTTGCCAGGGTCGCATGTGGGATTCTGCAGTGGGCCCTGTGAGATGGCCGAGCAACGGTTCTGTGTGGACTATGCCAAGCGAGGCACAGCCGGCTGCAAAAAATGCAAGGAAAAGATTGTAAAGGGTGTGTGCCGAATTGGCAAAGTGGTACCTAATCCTTTCTCAGAGTCCGGGGGTGATATGAAAGAGTGGTACCACATTAAATGCATATTTGAGAAACTGGAGCGGGCCCGGGCCACCACAAAAAAAATCGAGGACCTCACAGAACTGGAAGGCTGGGAAGAGCTAGAAGATAATGAGAAAGAACAGATAAACCAGCACATTACAGGTGGGGTGAAGAATACTGCTTTCTCATCTTTGCTAGTGCATGAAAGTAAAAGTGATAAGGAGAATAGAGTCCAATTTCCCTTTCTTTCTTTCCTCCATTAACTTTTTATTTAGAAATAATTTCAAACTCACAAAAAGTTGCAAGAATAAAAATAGTACAAAGAATGCTTATATTCCCTTTACCCAGATTTAATTATTG
This sequence comes from Eonycteris spelaea, assembly GCA_003508835.1. Taxonomy (NCBI): domain Eukaryota; kingdom Metazoa; phylum Chordata; class Mammalia; order Chiroptera; family Pteropodidae; genus Eonycteris; species Eonycteris spelaea. The sequence continues at coordinate 162,111 of PUFA01000160.1, read as the reverse complement.
TTACCATTTTGCTGCCTTTGCTTTATCATTTGTGTTCTTGTATGCTCTATGACTCTTTCCTTAAACACACATTTAGTTTTTTTTTCCTGGACCATCGAGTGTAAGTTGCATACATCATGGCCCTTTGTCTTTAAATAGTTCAATGTATATATCTTAAAAATAGGAATATTCTCTTAAATGACTATAGATACAGCTAACATTTTCAGTAAATTTATTCTTAATATAATACTTTATTTGTCTGTATTCCAGTTTTGTTAATTGATAAAATAATATCTTTTATAGCTTTTTCCCCCCTTCTGTATAGAATCCCAATCTAAGATTAAATATTGCATTTGGTGATCATGTCTCTTTAGCCTCCTTTAATCTGGAATATTTCCATAGTCTTTCTTTTATGATACTGACATTTTGAAGAGTAGGATACTATACCTACCACGTTTCCTTTTATCTATGAGTTTATCTGAATGGACTCACAAATTACTTCTTTTTCCTGGTGGGTCATAATTTTTCTGTGATTTATTAATTTGATTCTTATTGTTCCATATTTGGCCAGTTGGGGAGCTCCTTTGAGTTAGTTTCTGTGTCATGGATACCCTTATCATTTTTTAAAAAAATGTTTTAAAGTTCTTCCTTACTCTCTGGCATAACAGTATGCTCTTAGGTTTACCTTCTGTGTATCCTGTCCCTGCCCTGGAATCCACCATTTCTCTGAAAAGTTCTGATTCCTGTTAGTGGGGAATAACATTAAAGACCATAACCTGGGTGTTACATGTCTTTGTTGCCATGAGTATCTTTTCTTAAGCCCTTTTAGCAGACTAGAAGTAGAAAATTTAGGTATATACTAAAAAACACGCATATACATACACAGGTACATATATGTGCACATATGTATATTTACATGTGTGCATATTTTAGAAATTTTACACTGATGCTTCCAAATCCAGTTAGTCCTTTATGACCATCAGTGACCCCAACTTTAAAGTAATACTCATAGTTTCAATTAAGTATAGTTCTTGTCACTGTAGGAAGACTAGTAATAGTGGCTCTAAAAATGGGCATTTAATCCTTGTTCTTTGAAAGGAAAAAAGACATCCAGGAGAGAAAACTATTTCTCATAATTCCTTTCTCAAGCCCCCATCCTGCCCTATGCTGCCTTAGCCATTGGCCTCAGCCTTTGTTACTTCTTGACTCATCTAATTCAGAGGAAGAGAAATACAAGGTAGAGTTAAACTCACATAGCCCAAATAACTCAGCAGCTGGAAATTTTCCTGCCCATGCCAATCCAACATTCTCTGTTATCCATCTTCATTTTACTTTCTTGTGCATCTGTAAGTTGGGGCTAATTCTGTGGAGCTAAGCTTCCCAAGTTTTATCTATTGATAAAATGTGATTTCCACTCTCCCCCCACAAATAATCTGGAGATTATTATGTGTGAGATAAGAGGTAGAACATGTTGGTGAAAATGTATTACTAATAGAAGTAAAGGGTAACTGGGCCTTTTTCCCCAGAACACCTTCCCATCCAAAACCTTCCCCTCCAATTACCCACTACCTCTACTCAAAAAGACTGGCCAACCAGCAGCCAGCTTTGGGGTGACGCAATGGTAGTAACAAGTGAGGCTCTAAGAGTGGTTGATAGACCTTTTGGAAGCTTTCTCAGGGATCTTTCACTGAAGGATATTTTCCTTTCTTTTGGGGTCCTACAGATCTGTCTTCTAAGACAGCAAGCACACCAAAGAAGAAAGCTGTTGTCCAGGCAAAGCTGACAGCTACTGGCCAGGTGACATCTCCAGTGAAAGGTGCCTCATTTGTTACCAGTACCAATACCCGGAAATTTTCTGGCTTTTCAGGTAAGGTAGATTGGTTAAGGCTACTTTAGCTGTTATGGTCCACCTTTTAATTTGGTATCCTATTTGGGACTCTGGCTAAAAGTGAAAATTCTGTGCTATCTCGTCTCAGTAATTTGCTTCCATCTGAGCAGAGACAGATAATGGCTCATTTTCAACACCCCAACTGTATGGCATTTCTTTGCATACTTTAATTTCTATTGCAGCAAAAAGAAGTTTGTTTTGTCAAAGCTTTTCTCACAGTAGTTACTTAGGTCAGACAGATTATTATAACCTGCCTTTTACTTCCTTGTTTTTTGATAAAGAATTTTGAGAAATGGCATCCCTAAACTTGCCCATACCAAAGAAAGTGTGAAAGAAGGCAGATGTCATGCATGCCCTGTGTACACAGATAGTGTTGGGTTAGAGGCTTTCACATATGTAGTTTCATTTGTTCTTTAGTTAATCTTTGAAAGAACTTTTATTAAGTCGTTTTTATGAATGAGAAAGCTTATGTTCAGGTTCATTATGGCATTAGTATAGTATTTACACTGAAGTCTGTTTAACTCCCAACACCTGTGCTCTTTTACCCTATACCCTGCTATGTCTTTTATTAGGAGACATTCCGTGACTGACTCAGGTAAACAAAATGAAGTCAAAATACATGGATTCAGAAGTTGCTTGGGGTAATAGTGAAAGAAACCTAGACTTGAGTTTAGAAGACCTGGGTCCTGATTCCAGCAGTATCACCTGACAACATGCTCAGGGGAGCAAGTCGCTTCACCTCTGTGCCTCTGTGGCCTCATCTGTAAAGGGGCAATGGCAACACCTGCCTCATTTATTCCACAGTGTTCTCACGAGGACTGAAGGAGATATGGTTGTAAACATGGTGCCTGACTCTGGGATTTTTTTATTCTTTTAAAACTCTGAGGTTTGTGTTTTTGTTTAATGGTAGGCCAAAGATAGAAATATGGAAGAGTTCAGGTGATAATAATAACATGTTTCTGAAAGGGCCCTGGTCCTGGGGAAGGAATTTGAAAGAAGTTGAAGGGAACAGGGTATTCTGGTGCTTAAAATCTATTGAACATCAACATTTTAGAGGTTCTGTCCCCTAAAATCTTCTTCAGACTCCAGGTCAAGAGATGAGGATGCATTTATAATTTACAAAGCCCAGACAAGGAGACGCTTACATCAGCAGCCTGCTTGCTAATGGCTCTCCTGTAAGCACTGCAGAGTGAAATTTGCTTTGTAAATGGTCACAAGAACTTAAGAAGGGATCACTCAAGACTTACACAGTTATTTTGGGGTGTCTGGAGAAAAATCCTGCTCGTTGAAAACCTTTTGACAATAAGAAAGAAAAGACCATAGTGATGGTGGTGGTAGGAGTGGCAAGGGGCTGGGAATGTCTTAGGCCTTGGTCTTCTCATCAGTAAGAAGAGATCAAACTAGATAATCTTTGCTTCTTCTAGCTCTAACAGTCTGTGATAGCATTGGTTTCACATTGACTAACATGTCCCATGATATCTTTCCCTGTCCTCAACCTAATTTTTCTGGGTTCAGCTTTATAATTGCTCTGAGATCCTTCTAACCACTCTTGGCATGAAGGTGGCCTTTGTTCTTCTATGAAGTGCTCATATAAAAAGATGTACATCAGCTGGTCCTCTGCTTGGGTGTGAGGTCACAGTTTCTTTTACCATTAATAGCTGTAAGATTTGGGGGAATTACTTGGCCTCTATTTCTTTACCTGTAAGATGGGCATAATGATATCTACCTCCAAGGGCTACATGAGGGGATTAAATGAAGCTACACATAGAGCGCCAGCAGAGTGCCTGTTAGTTTTTCTTTCTTCCTTTTCAGCAAGGCAAAATGAATTATCTCTGCTGTTTCTCTCTTTTTCTCTCTCCAACAGCCATGCCCAACATCTCTGGGGAAGCCCGCTCAAACCCTACTCCTAGAAGAAGTCTTTCCTCAAGCAAATGTGACCCTAAGCACAAAGATTGTCTGCTGCGTGTGTTTCGGAAGTTGTGTGCCATGGTGGCTGAAAATCCTAGCTACAACATGAAGACGCAGATCATCCAGGACTTCCTTCGAAAAGGCTCAGCAGGAGGTGGGACCTAGAGTATCCTGGGTGGGCTTTTCCTCTGAAGAGCCCAGAGCCATGGCTAGCTTCATGGGCATATGAACTTGTTCAGTTGCATGGGGCCCCATGCTTGGTTTAATTGCTCTGCTATTGTTGGCTTGAAACTCTTAATAATTTTTACCAAAGAGCCGTACATTTTCATTTTGTACTGGGTCGCACAAAGGATGTAGCCCCTTCTGCTCTGAGCACTTGGCATCTTTCTTCCCTTGCCCTATTAAGTCAAAAGACTCTATTCCATTTTACTAAGAGGAATATTCACTATCCTGCATGTTTGATTAGGTTTTTGTGACACACATGCACAGCTTGGAATAGAATCTTCCAACCCTGCTTTCATTAATCTAAGAAATCACTACTGAGCAACTATAAGGTGCTCATCACTGGGCACACTGAAGTAAAAGTCATGGCTCTGCGCTGCAAGAGTTCCTCCAGGGGCTAAATTTGGGGATGCAGACACATAAACCACCAGCCACCACCAGAGAACACTGTTGCCTCTGCTAATGTTATAAAGTGCACGTGGTACTATAGCATCACAGGTGGTGATGTAGACATCTCTTGCAATTCCTTGAGTTTATGTATGTGTTTAAGCTTTATTTCTCAAGAAGGGTTCCTCTCTTCTGTCTCCAGATGGTTTCCACGGTGATGTGTACCTAACAGTGAAGCTGCTTCTACCAGGTTGTTTATTAAGAGTGTTTACAACCTTGAATGATAAGCAGATTGTGAAGCTTTTTAGCCGCATTTTTAACTGCAACCCAGATGATATGGCACGAGACCTAGAGCAGGTCAGAGGAAGGGCAGGGTCGGGGGCATTCCAGGTGGGGTTCTGCCAAGCCAAGCACCTGCAATCTCTTTTTTTCTGGTTGGGGCACAAACTTTTTTTAGGAAACTGAAACCAATTTGCACAAGTTTCCATTATGACAGGAGCTGAATGTGAGGCTACAGCTGTTAGTTTCACAAGGTTCTGAGGACTGAAATTATACTGCTGAGCCATGAAAGCCTAGCTCTCGAGGGTCAGAGAGCTGTCCCTCCTGGGACTCTTATTCTGGACCTTAGTTTTTCTTGCTTTTTTCTCCCCTATAACTTGGGCTTACCATTCAGGTTTGGTTTGTTCATGACTGCATGGAAAGTTTCTGTCCAAGTACCCCATTATCTGATGACCGTATTAGTCTCTTAGTTCAGGTTCTAACAGGAATCAAATTGGCTCAGCTCTGGATTTGTCCTTGTTTCATTTTTCAGTTAAGGCAGGTGGCCAGAACCCTGGTGGGTGGGGGTACCATTTCCAGGACTGTGGGTGGGATAGATTCTCTAAGAAGTAAGGTCGATATGTGTGAGCTGTGGACAGGAGTGATGATTGAAATTTCTGAGTCAAGCCCAGGGGGTTAGGGGGACACACTTGGCCACTCAGGGTTTGTTGCAGTGGCATTTGGTTTTTGGAGACAGGGTGACGTGTCAGAGACGATCAGAGTCTTCTTTGAGCAGAGCAAGTCTTTCCCCCCAGCTGCCAAGAGCCTCCTTACCATCCAGGAGGTGGACGAATTCCTCCTGCGGCTGTCCAAGCTCACCAAGGAGGATGAGCAACAACAGGCCCTGCAGGACATCGCCTCCAGGTTGGGGAAGCTGCCCAGTAGAAATGGGCTTGGGAAGATGGAATCTCTAGGGAAGGAAAGTTTGGGGGTCCAGAGCTGTTCAAAGACCAAGTTGAATGTGCCTCATCCCCTAGGTGTACAGCCAATGACCTCAAGTGCATCATCAGGTTGATCAAACATGATCTGAAGATGAACTCAGGTGCAAAACATGTGTAAGTACCAGCTCTTCTGAAAGCCTAGGCTGCTAGCTTCCTTTGTTGCCAGCTGGTATCAGGACTTTGGAGTCCTGATCTGCATTTGAATCCTGATTCTACCTTCTTCTTTCCTGTGGGACCCATCACTTAACCTAGCTCAGCCTCCATTTTCCCATATATGAAATTTAGATAATGCTCTTCTCATGAAGGATGGAATATGTTCAGTAAGCATAGTATGAGTCACTTGCCTACTCCAGCTCCCCCTTTGCTAGGGCAGCATGTCCAAGAGCTGTTTTACCTATGAAAGTCTTCAGATAATAGAACGTAACCCTTCCTCATACATTGAGACCCCTCTTTCTATGAGGACAGACTGCTATCCTAAGCAATAAGGTCAAAGACAGTGTTTTTTATTTCCATGCTCCTGTTCACGTTGGCAGGTTAGACGCCCTTGACCCCAATGCCTATGAAGCCTTCAAAGCCTCACGCAACCTGCAGGACGTGGTTGAGCGGGTTCTCCATAACGAGCAGGAGGTGGAGAAGGAGCCAGGCCAGAGACGGTCTCTAAGTGTGCAGGCCTCACTGATGACCCCAGTGCAGCCCATGCTGGTAAGGAAGCTGCTGTAGCCTTGCTTTCTACCCCTCTCCAAGCATACTGTCCTTCCATGTGAGGTATGAGAGCATATGAATACTGATAGCCCCTTGCAAGTTGACTACAGGAGTTTGGGGAAGGACAAGTAGAGATGCAGAGGGGTGTTCCTCAATGAGGAAGTAAAAGCAAAGGAGAAATCAGCATGATCTAGTGGAAGTAGGCCCAGCTCTGCCACCAATAAGCTATAAAATCTTAGATGAGTTACTTAGCTTTTCTTAATCTTTAGTTTACCTACAATGAAGTATGAAACCCTCCGAAGCATCTACGTAAGTAGAATGGTTTATCATCTTTTCTGAAGACAGGTGGATGTGTTAGGTAACTCCTGAGGTTCTGTGACCTGCCCCAAAGTAGCTGTGAGAGTTGGTGGTGGTTTCAGGCTTTCTGTGACAGGGTGACTTAGGCCTCCTTTTTTTCTGGACAGAGGAAGCTTAAAGAATGGAGACCGCCTCTCAGAGAGAGCATCATGGGCCTCTGCTCATTTCATGAGAAATGGGATTTTCTTTCTGGCATTGGTTTTCCTGTGTTACAGGACCTTCCACGAATGCTGCCATGCCCACTGTCAGATCCTTTGATTTGTTCCAATGGTGTGCAGTACTTTTTATGAAATGGTTTTGTGTGTTATACTACAGCTTTGGTTTAGGGTTTTATGTTTCAGATGGGGAAATGTTCTCTCCCTCCCAGGAAGGTGGGACAACCAGCACCAAAATTGTGAGATCTCCATACCAGAGACGAGACCCCAGTCACCTGCAGTAGTGGCGTTTCTGACTTTTATAAGAATTCTTTCTGGAGTCCGTTCTACAGCCTGTCATTTAAAGGGTGGCATGGATTATATAGCTTAGCAGTTAACTACATAGCTTTTAGAGTTGGGCCTAGATTCACACCTCATTCCTGCCATCTACTAGCTATGTAACCTTAAGTTACTTCCTTAAACTTCCGTTTTCTCATCCATAAAATGAAATCAGTATCTGTCACATTAGATATCACATCAAGGAAGAAATGAAATTATGTTTGTGTTCTGACACCTATAAATACCCGTAACATGGTAGTCACTGTTGTTTGAGTAAGATGGCACGGGTATGTGAATAAGCATTCCTGTGTCATTCCCTGTCCTAGGGCTCCCTGATCACTGCCACCCTGCCAGCCTCACTGTCACTTTTCAATCTTACCTCTATATACTGCCTGTGCTGAGATAACTGAAATGTTAAATAATAAGCCAAAGAGGCCTTGCAAGATCCTAAATTATTGGGGAGGAGGGGAGACCAAAATGCTGTTTCAGTAGAATTTTATTTTCTCTACAATGAATTGCATTCCTCAAAATGCAGTCTCTAGATACGAGACTGCTCAGCCTTTTCCATGCTCATCACCTCTTCAGTGGCCTGCCGTGAGGGTGTGTTCTGGTAGTTAGTCCGCAGAACCTGAGCTCTTGGGCTCTCCCTGCTGAGCGGCCCCTCCTTGGGAGAACACCTGTGTCTCCAGGCTTTTCTTTCTCCACCCCAAGGCCGAGGCCTGCAAGTCCATCGAGTATGCGATGAGGAAGTGTCCTAATGGCATGTTCTCTGAGATCAAGTATGATGGGGAGCGAGTCCAGGTGCATAAGAATGGGGACCACTTCAGCTACTTCAGCCGCAGTCTCAAGCCTGTCTTACCTCACAAGGTAAGATTCCTTCATTTCTACCAGGACTATCTTTCCTTCTGCTTCTAAGAAACTCAAGGTCAGAGTTCCATAGCTGTTCTAGCTCTGGTACACAATAGGTTTGTTTTGTATTTATTGAATGAATAAATTAATTTATTCATTTTTGGACTCTTCTGATAATGAGGGGATGCTCAGTAGGCACAGCCAAAGAGCCCAGACTCGAGTTAGTTAGCACAGAGCCCCAGTGGACAGTGATGCTTCTCTTGCCCACCATGGTGTTGGGACAGTGAGCTCATCTGGTGAGTGACTTACAGTGCTTATCTTTGTGTTTCTATTTCCTATGTGCTTCCTCCCCCCGGAGGTAAATTACGGCTCGTGTACAAAGGGTTGTTGGGCCATCATTCATGAATTTATCCAACAAATATTTATCAAGTACTTAGTCTGTGCTAAGTGCTGTTCTAGGTAGTAGACATACAGCAGTTAAAAAAAAAAGTGGACCAAAGTTCTGGACCTCTGGAAGCTTACCTTCTGATGCAAACACAATCCCATGTGAGACATCTGGGAGCCAGACTCTTGCCCCCTGTGAGGGGGCACTGAGAACCTCATTTCTCAGCCTTTCTTAGTTCACAGGGCCACTGTGGTATTTGGGGGTATCTTTAGGGAAAAGCAGCTAGAACATCTGGCTCCAGTAGCTTGTGAATAGATGGACTTTCTGTCCCCACTACCCCTTCTTTCCTAGCTCAGAGTCCCATGGTGGGTAGCTCACATCCTTACGTCTGGCCTTCCTGCTATAACACCAAGCAGTCAGGCCATTTGTTCCAGGTGTTCAGAGGAGAGTTAAGTAGTGGCCTCCCCATGGAGCTTTATGCAGGTTCACTTGCTCTGTGGTGCACAGTAAAACTGATGAGTAATTTCTCCTGGAAAATTGGTTCAGTGGGCTCTCCTTTTACCCAGGAAAAAAGTCTGAGCACAACTTTCCAGAATTAGAGCCCTTTCCCTGCTCTCCCTTTTCAAAGTTTCAATTTGTCATTCTGTGCTTTTGGTCCATAAGGGAATTGAAGTAGAACGGAATGGATATGCAGGCCTTTCCCATCTCTGGTCCAAGCATCGCAAGTATTTATGGCCTGTGTGCCTTGTCCAGGGGAGGAATTGGACCACAGTCATGGTCTCTGGACCTCACGTCTGGCATCACTTAGCAAGGCTATCTTGGATTACAGTAGGATCTCTCCCTGTCTGAAACTGTCAGAGACTAGGACTCTGCCTTTATCAGGAAAAATCTAATTCCAAACACCTTTTCTTACTCATTTTGAAGTTGGCTATGGGTTCAGAGCTCCCATTCAGAGACCTGCCTCACATTTCCTTGCTTTTAAGGGGGTTCATTTCTTCCTTCCATCTTTTTTCCATCTAGTTTGTTTTTCCTCACAGATCTTTGCCTGCCCGCCTTTCCTCCCTCCCTTCAGTGTTGGCCTGTCCCTGTTGTTTCTTCTTTTTTCCTCCACTCTCTTTCTCTGCAGCCCATAGAAAGTGACTCGGCATGGGCCAACCTCTTCCTAGGTCTGGACAGTCCTGAAACATACCCTATTCCTCTTGTCCAGGTGGCTGACAAGGCCTAGATCTATATTTTGCACATTAGCTGGGCTTCTACATGTTGGTGGTCTGTGTTCCTTCCGGGGTCTGGGTTTTGCTTTCGGTGACTCAGCTTCGGGTCCCTGCTGCCTACTTCTCCCTCATCTAAGTGACCCTTCTACCTCCAGGTGGCCCACTTTAAGGACTACATCCCCCAGGCTTTCCCTGGGGGCCACAGCATGATCTTGGATTCTGAGGTGCTCCTGATTGACAACAAGACAGGCAAACCACTGCCCTTTGGGACTTTGGGAGTGCACAAGGTACTGGCTCAAGGCAAATGTGCAATGAATGAATGCACATGTCTGCATATGCTATCAGTCTAAAAGGGGAGGAATACATCACTCACTTAGGGTTGGGCTTATTCTGTTTCTGAACTGTTAATGAATTTAGCCCTGAGTTTAGATGTTTTGGTTTCCACTCAGGACCATCTGCCAAGTGCCCTAATGGCCCAGGGGCTTCAAAGCACAAATAAGACTTTTCTATCGGGGACTTCAGAGGGTGCTCAGAAGTGGACTGGTACTACCCATTTTTCATGACCTCTTATTTTTGTCTTTCACGTACCTACTATCATTTTTCTTTACAGAAAGCTGCCTTCCAGGATGCTAATGTCTGCTTGTTTGTTTTTGATTGCATCTACTTCAATGATGTCAGTTTGATGGACAGGTGAGGAATCTCTTTTCATTTCCTAGGTGGTGAGGTGGGGGGCAGTTCCAATTGGAAAAGAGGGGGGAGAAGGGTCTGGAGCATATACCTCTTTGTGTCCAGTAGCTGGGCAGGGCCAGGGCTGCATATTACACAGTCAACTCCCCATTCAGTGTTAGAAGAGTAGATGTGTTGACTAGATCTCTTTTGACAGCTTAAGTCACAGAGAAAACCCTAACTCCCACCCCTATACTTTCTCTGCTACAGCAAAATTGACTGTTGACAAGAAACAGACTGAGCGCAATAGGGTTTCAGTTTATTTCTGCAATAGCACCCACAGGGAGATGAGGCAGATGGTCTTCAGGTCAGAGGTTTTACTTTCAGAGAAGGCCAACAATAGGAAGCTCATGATTGTAGGGGAACTGTGGGTGTGACTGTCTTACAGAAAATGAGCCGCCTTGACTTAGCTGCCTCCAAATTATTAGGCCCAAGAAACCAGTACTGGCCTTCTGCACTTACAAAGTGTATCCCTGCCATAACCCCTCCCACACTGGCTCACATTCTTGAGTGTGGAAGGGGAAGGAAGTGGAAGGGAGAAATAATTGTTAGGGGTAGGAGTTGGGGTTTGGGCTTCAGGTCCTGAGGCCTGTCATCCTGCTGACCCAAGAACCAGCCAGCCTCGGGCCTGGGGTATGGCGGAGTGCTGGGGATAAAAAAAGAAGTCATTTTTCAAGTGGGACCAGAATTCATACTATCTGTTTGGGCTAAAGGCCAGTTCTCCTGTGACTCGATGAAGTAGAAACAGGAACCACAACAATGAAGTAGCTCTATGCCATAGCTCACGATTGTCCGTTTTCGGTCACTGGAGTCCTTGTAGCCTTTGACAGGCAGAAATGTTAGACACGAAGCCATTGCAAACCCTTTTATGAAGCAGTTTATTGTGTCCCTACTCTCTTTAAGACTCCTAATGGGGCGGGAGGGTCCTGGCTAGACCTCAGCTCTCCTCTCTCTTTTAGGCCTCTGTGTGAGCGGCGGAAGTTTCTTCATGATAACATGGTTGAAATTCCCAATCGGAAATGGTTCTTCAGAACATGGGAAGCAAGTGATGGTGAGTGAAAGCAGTGTCCTAGTGGTTTAAGAGTAGCAGGGTAGAGAACTCCTTGGCTTAGATACGACTGAGAGAGTGAGTTTTACTTTCTTATGGGGCTGCTGACATGTATATGTTGTCTACTAGTCTCCACCTAGGATTGCAGGGTATGAAACACCCTAGGTAGAGTCCTTGCTTTGCAAGCCCTTTGTTCCTTGTATTCAAGTCAGGGTGTTTGCATTGGGCACTTGACTAGTGTGAGAAAAGAAACAACCTTCATCTTACTCCCATAGCACCCTCTCAATTCTCACACTCTCTCTACTCTCAACATCTCTCCTGTTGTCCCTCAGAAAGCCTCAGACTTGGTCGACATGATAAACCGGGTGATCAGAGAGGGGTTGGAAGGACTGGTGCTGAAAGACGTGAAGGTAAGATGGGCACACATCCTTTGCTTTCTCCTGTAGACTCGAAGCCCTCCTTTGATCCTTTCCAGCCCTGGCCAGGAGGTGGCAGTGGCGGTCTGAGGTGTTGGGGGTGGGTGCTGAGGGGTCATCTTTCCAGTTTGGACAGCTCTGTTCTGTTCTAGAGAATGGGTTAGTGTGTGTCTGCTGTAGTGCCTGGAGCCTAAGGGCTCTTTCCCAGGGTGGGATGGGCACTGATAGATCTGATATGTTGAGTGAAGAGGTAAATCCCGCCCTCATGGAATTTCCATTCTAGTTCATGGTTTCTCTTGCTTCCCCTCAGGGTACATATGAGCCTGGAAAGCGGCATTGGCTGAAAGTGAAGAAAGACTATTTGAATGAGGGGGCAATGGCTGACACAGCTGACCTGGTGGTCCTTGGGGCCTTCTATGGGCAAGGGAGCAAAGGTCAGGGTGGCCACCAGCCTGTGGGATGGCACTTATTTGAAAGGCACCACTGTAGGTAGAGGCTGGCCTTTTTACTGGCTTGATTTACCAGTTAGGCTAGTCATGACTTCCAAAGTTCTGGGATCAGGGGCCCCAACCTGGCCCATGTCACCTCAGACAGCAATATCTGAGAGCTACAGACTTAGGCAGAGAAAAGTCAGACAAGAAACCCCTGTGCTAGTCTAGCACAAAGAAGCTTACCACCAACTAATTGTTCAGAGCATGACAGCCTTCTCCTCAGGGAAAACTGGTTTGCTCACTGGAGGGAAAGCTGGGCTCTTAGGAACTAGTACTTTTAGGCAATCTACTATGTGCTAGGCACTGTTCAATTCCTTATACTCCTCTCCAGAGCCCGACAGGTTATATCTGATTATTCCTAATTTAATGAAGAGGAAATTGGAGCTCATAAAGCTTAAATTATACAGCCAGTAAGAGGCAGAAACAGATGAACTCCGGTACTCGGACACCAAGGCCCAGCCCTTTCCAACAGGCTATCTCTAATTGGGCATGTGGGGCTGGCAGAGATGGCTCCCTCCACCCACAATTTAATTCATACCCCTCCCAGGTGGCATGATGTCCATCTTCCTCATGGGCTGCTACGATCCAAGCAGCCAGAAGTGGTGTACAGTAACCAAGTGTTCAGGTGGCCATGATGATGCAACACTTGCCCGCCTGCAGAAGGAGCTGGACATGGTGAAAATTAGCAAGGTGAGGAAGGGACCTGGTTGGCCCTGGCCTCTGGACTGGCCATCATTACTGAGAGAGGCTACACTTTGGGGACTGCAGGTATCATTTATCTGTTTCCACAGACAGGAGAGCTGCTGCTTAGCCATGGGAACAGTATTAGGCCTTCAAAGTCTCTGAGTGCCTACCTTGTGGAAACTGGGCTGCATGATTTCAAGGCCACACCCACTCTGGGCAGGGAGGATCCCGTGGGGTGAGGGTCAGCCTTTTGTGCTAAGTCACTTCTCACAATCCCATGACCAAGACAGGGCTTAAGTCTGGTTTTGGCTTGGAAATATAGGAGCATCTTTTTTCCTCCAGGATCCCAGCAAGATACCTAGCTGGCTGAAAATCAACAAGATCTACTATCCTGACTTTATCGTCCCAGACCCAAAGGTATCAACCCAGTGGCCTGGGGTCCTCTAGCTCACAGAATGAGTTTGCAAATTCTCTAATGCCAGAGACACCATCTCTGCCTCATTGACAGTCTACCCAGGGACATGGATCTGAACTGTTCACCCAAGTGACAGGCATGGGGATGGCCAGTCAACACTGAGGAATCATCCTCAATAGTGAAGGAAAGAGGGTCTGCACTTCATTGACAGACACTTGAGGCCCAGGACTTCCCTAAGGTCACCTAGCATCAGTAACAAAAGTGAGACTTGCACCGTCTCCCACCTGTTAGTCAGTGCTTATTTGGTTTTAAGTGTTCTGTATTGCTTCTAGTTGATTGGGAGATGGTTGCTTCTTAACCCGTGAGTGACTTCACTTCCTCCTAACAGAAAGCTGCTGTGTGGGAGATCACAGGAGCTGAATTCTCCAAATCTGAGGCTCACACAGCTGATGGGATCTCCATCCGATTCCCTCGCTGCACCCGAATCCGTGATGATAAGGATTGGAAATCTGCCACTAACCTCCCCCAACTCAAGGTGCCAGCTGCATATATGTCCTCTGCCCCACTGTCCCAACTTTGGAACTTTGGGCATCTGGCCCATTCACATGTCCTCTGTCTTCTCTTTTACCCCATTCCACTGAGAAGGCAGTCAGAAAGGGAGACCAAAGCACTGAATGGCCAGAGCAGCGGGCCAGGCATCAGGCCCCACTGAGCAGCCCTGGGTCCCAAAGAGCTTCTGCTCTCACAGCATCCCGCTGAGGACTTGGCCCCAGGCTATCGCCTTTATATTGTTGATAAGAACGGAGGAACAGAGAACAGTGATTTATACCAATTACTCAAGGAAACATAGTCAAAGTTGAGAAAAGCACCCAGGAAGCCAGCTTTTCCCCATTTGTCTTTCTTCCCTCTTCGTTTCCCAGCCACATGTGCCTAAAACATACCACACAGACCGCCTTTGAGGCCAGTGGCTGGGAAGAGAATAACCACCTGCCATTCTCCCAACCCCTCAGGAACTGTACCAGCTATCCAAGGAGAGGGCAGACTTCACTGTGGTGGCTGGAGATGAGGGAAGCTCCACTACAGGGGGCAGCAGTGGAGAGAATGAGGGCGCCTCAAAGCCTTCTGTGTCTCACAAAACCAGAACCTCCTCCAAGCAGCCTTCTGCCAGTGCCAAGAAGGCAGAAGGAAACCTGACTAGCCCTAACAGCAAAGGTGGTAAGAAGGGAGGGGACTGAAGTGATAAAAAATGCGTGTGAGGGCAAAGATCAAAGGACAGGGATCCAGTGTCCCATTCCAGCTTTCAAATCATCTGATTCTCTGTCCACCGCAGCTGACAGTGACTGCATTCCTGTTGTATGTCCAGCCATGGGCCACAGGCCATTCTGCTGGACACTCTCCATCTGCTCAGTAAACCTGACAGGATCCTGGGAGAACCCATCTGATCCAGAGATAAGCTACCTCTGAGCTCTCTCTTTTCACACCCATGCACATAGCAGAGCAAGGCCCGGCCCTCTCTTTGCTGCCCTGACTTCAGGAACTATCATTGGGTCCCTCTACCCTCTTCTTAGTTCTTATCCCCAACTCGTTCCTGCAGGCCACAAGCTGACTGCAAAGCCTTCTCCTGTGAAAGTGGGTGAGAAGCTGGTCACAAAGTCACCTGTGAAAGCTGGGGTGAAGCGGAAGGCTCCTGATGAGACGCCATGTCAAGCAAAGGTGAGGGTTAAGAATAGCAGTGCACTAGGGGGCTGGTTTTGCCCAGGGCCTCACGTTCCCAACCTTTGCACTTTAACTTTGGAGATGAGCAAAGCTGTTTTGGGGACTAATGGCCAAACCCATCTCCCTTCCTGCAGCTGCTCCTCTGTCCTGGGCAGGGCCAGCAGTGCTCCTGTTCCACCCTGTGCCCTCTTGTTGCCTTGCAGAGGCGGCCAGCCAGCAAGCAGAGAGGAAGAACTGTGCCTACAGGCAGGAGATAGAACAGCCCAGCCTAGCCAAGGGAGGCTGCAGGGACATTAAAGGGGAGAAAGCCCACTCTGGGTGTGGGAGTGCAGCAGTGTGAGTTTGTGCCAGCCAGTGAGGACGGGGAGAGGGCTTGCACTGCCTTGTGGTGACTCTCCTCCCAGCTGAGGAGCCTTTTCCCTTTTGTATTCCCTTGTCGGGGAATTACAGCTGCCAAGCACCTGTTGAGGCCAGTAACTAGGCTCAGTTCTCGGGGAGCTGATGGCCTAAAGGGCAGATGGAGAAATGTGGTAACCATAGTGTGACTTCACCATCCCATACGCCCACCAGCCAAGAGCAAGCACTGAAGTCTGGCAGCTCAGGCCCTGAATCTAGGTCTCAGCAAACCTATAGTATTTTCCTGTCTTTTCCTACCTGAAGCCCTTGAATCCATCTACAGTAATGAGCTGGGTTTCTGCTCCCCCCACAAACCTTCCTCCCCCACCGCATCTAAGTATTTATACACAGTGGACTGCCCGAATGAGTCACATCACTCAGAGCCAGTGGCCTATCCCACCAGCCATCGGATAGTTCTCGGAGATGTGCTTTTCCCTTATCCAGGTCCCTAACCTTGGGACCTGTCCCCTCTCCATCCTTTTTAGGCAGGAATGGAGGGGAGTGTCAGTCCTATGTAATCTGAAGTGGCTGGATAATGTGGGATTTTGATACCTGTGCCTTTTCTCCAGTAAACTCTGACTCACGTCCTGACCTCTATCTAGGCTTCCTGTTTCTAGCTTTTTCTAACCTTATTCTCTGACCTGTGCTCATCTGGGTGGACACACATCTGCTGCCAGCACAGGACCATCCCCACTTCTGACCCCACCCTGACCCCTGTGCATTTGCAGGTGCTACTAGACATCTTCACTGGGGTACGGCTCTACCTGCCACCCTCCACACCAGACTTCAGCCGTCTCAGACGCTACTTCGTGGCATTCAATGGGGACTTGGTACAGGAATTTGACATGGCCTCAGCTACACATGTGCTGGGTAACAGGGACAAGAACCCTGAGGCCCAACAGGTCTCCTCTGAGTGGATTTGGGCATGTATCCGGAAACGGAGACTGGTAGCTCCCTGCTAGGACTGCTGCCTACCCTTCCCTACCATGGGTTCCATCTGGGGCAGAACAGGATGGGGACAGACTTTTCTCCAAGCAATATGTCTTCCAGAACCCACCAACCATACATGGTCTCTCCCCAGCCAGGAGTCAGGTGCTATGGGTGCCACCAGTGAAGAAACTGTCTTCCGTTTCTCCTGCCGGTTTACATAGATCTTTCAGATCTGTGTGCTAGTTTTGTTATCTGTTTTCTTTAAAAAGCTTTTTCCCTTAAAAAAAAAATAACACATCTTACAGTTATCTCTGTCTTTTCCCCCACTTCTAGCCTGTGTAATTTCCATAGTGATTAAGGAGTAAGGTCAAGCTGGGCTACTAAAGCTCTGTCCACAAAGCCAATCCCAGTGACAGTAATCTTCTTCCTGCCTGCCCCCTTTTACTTCTAGGCTCATTTTAAAATTGTATTTCAGAGGCTGCCCTCCCTCAGAAATGCTGCTTACATTTGGCAAAACTTGTTTTCATCCTGGCCCTTTTTCCCAGGAATGAAACCTCATTGGAAAGAAAATAAAATGAATTTTCTGATGTTTCTATGTTCTGTTACAGGGTATGGGTCTGGTTTGAAGGGAGGGAATCACAATCAGGTAGGAAAATGGGGCCTTTATGAAGAAAACAAAAGTTTGGGCTGCTTCTTTGGGGGATAGATCTGCCTCCTCAAATTCTGAAACAAGCCGTTCTTTAAGATAACCCACCTGAGGACAAATCTACACAGCTTACTTACAAAGAAAGGCTCTTATGCCACCCTGAGGCTAATTTATTATAAAAATAATTTAGTTTAAACAAGTGCTGTTCAATAGAACCTTTTGCAGCAATGGAAATAGCCTCTAAATCTTCACTGGCCAATATGAACTAGCCACATTGGCCTTTGGGCACTTAAAATGTGGCAAACACAGCTAAGTAATGAAGTTTTCATTGTAAGTCAACTTTAAATGATCACTTGTGGCTAGTGACCACCACATCAGACAGTGCAGTTCTACACACTGATGCAAATCCAAGCCGTGAGATTTAATAGCTACAACCTTACACACATTTAATAGCTGAGCCTCTGTTCCTCCAAGAGGAGTGGGGACAGGAATTACACCTAAATTATAGGGTTGCTGTGAAAAGTGAAAAGGTAGGTTACATAAAGCTCTCAGCACAGCCTGGCATGGAATTAGGAACACCAACCAACACTGGCATGCATGTCCAGACCCTACCCAGGAGAGAAGTGGCCAGTCTCTGACCAGAACACCACAGGACCACTTCCATTAGCCTCCTGTCTGCATTTGACAGACAGCTCATACTCTCCAGGCTCATCAGGTGGCCATCTGGTTATACACTGGCTTCCATGTTCTCAGGTCTGCCGACTCCTGAGGGTCAGCTTTTTTTTCTTACCAACAAATTGGTAGGCTTGTTTGTCCACCCTGTGTAGGTTAGGTGAATGGACTCAACCTTTGAAACATACTTGAGTGTCTTGGCCTGTTAGACTGAGTACCACTACCTACCCCCAGCCCTCCTCTGGTATGCTCAACTAACGTAATATACTCTGCTGGGAGGCTGCCTGGCAGTCAGTTTGGAGGCCAAACCCTGACCAACCTGGTTAAAATATTAGGAGGAAGAGGTAGGAGAGGAAGGTACTGCCTGTCTCTAGCCCAGGACATGGTGTTTTTGAATAGGCACCATTCAGTCTGGCTTCAGTATTGAGAATAAGACATTGTTTTTATTCTATCCTCTACGGAGACAAAAGCAGCTGCTCTGAGCACTGACCTACATAAACTGCCATCCCCCTCTCCTGCCTCCTCAGACCAAGCAACTGGACAGGCAGGGAAGCAGAAAAGGGCTCTCCCCTCAAGATTTGCCAAAGGATGCTGACCCAGCCTCACCTGCCCTTACTGGTGCTTACACTCAAGGTGTGCCCCCACTGCACAGGAGCCTGCCAGCAGCAGGGGATCAGCCCAGTCAAGAGCTCAGCCCTTTGGCCCTCCCCTGCCTTGCTAGGTATTATCTTCAATTCACTGTTCAAGGTGTTTTGTCTATTTTCTTCCAGTCTTTCTGACACGCATTTTGTTGGGGGTTTTTTGCTACTGAGCTTATACCAAATATACAATTTTGTATCTTTTCATTTTATTTCACAGACCTTGAGCCTTTGTTTTATGTGGCTGCTTGGCAGCAGACAGAGGTCATACTGGGTGCTAAACGGGCCAGCTGCCCAGAACAATGAGGACAAAGGGCTGTAGCTCAGCCCCCAGCCTTTATGCACTTTGGACAAGATTCCTTCCTCTTCTGTCCAGTCACAGGGCAGATCTGCACATAACCTAGCTCTCTCAAAGGCTGCTTCTCAGGAGCCCCCTCCCCTGGGCCCTTGTCAAGGAGGTATGTGTAGGCCTGTGTGCACATTGCAGTCTACCCGTAAGGCTGGGCCAATCTCCGAGCCATACTCCCAACTATCACAGCTGTATCCAGAAGCTACCATCTAACTACCAGGGTCACCTGAAGACTTAACTGGCCACACTGGCTGTTCTCAAACTCCTTTCTACCCATATCTATAAGACCCATCTCCACCAAAAGTGTCAATGTCTGAACTCGATGCTTCTTCCTATTTGGTTTTAGGATTGACTGGTCTTTTTTCTACTCAGCTCCCATCCTCTTCTAGGCTGTTCCATGACCTCTCACATAATAGTTATGAAATCTTAAAATCACAACACTAAGCTTCAATTTCATTTGTTGAACAGGAATATCTTGACTAAAGTCACATGGCCAAGCATCTCCAAAAATAATGCAGTCTCTCAGGAGCATGCCTGCATGCACACAGCCTGGGATTAGCCTGTGGTTTATCAACTCTCTTGTCAATAGTAACTATCAGACCTCTGGCATCCTCACACCAGATAGGACAGCCATCTACATGGAAACTTTATTACAAAATTATAAGGCAGAGCTCTGTAAAAAAAAACACATTTGGATTTTGTTTTAACACCCAAGTAAGTCTGAGAGAGAATATAAGCCACTTGAAGTAACACATTCACATCCAAAAGATTTCAACAAGTTTATACAATATATATTGAGCACTAATTCCTGTACAGCTTATTTTAAGAGTCTGGATCCAAGTAATCCAATGTATTGTGAACCAGTCAGCTCTCTAAGTCTTTTAAAACAAGTCTCAACTGAAATTTCTGAATAATCACAGCAAAAGCCAAAGAATTGGAAGATGTTTCCATAATTAAGATGTTTCCATAATTAAGATCAAGGATCCAAGAGGGGTAGGAAGGAGAATTCAAGGATAAAAATCAATTGCTACCTAAGTTAGATAGTAACTGAAATGGGATGTTGAAATTCCCAACTTTTATTTGGTGTAATAATAAAGGAAGATACAATTTTTAAAAATCAGGTTGCTTGACACCTTTTTTCTTAAAACCTTCACCAAAAGACTTAAAGGCAAGTTCTCCAAAATGAGTAAATAGCATCAGTTCTAATTCTTACAGAGGTTATTACTAACCAACCATTATTATTTTTAATTCAGTCTAGGAGGAAAATTGGGAGGTAGGGAGAGGTAAGGCCTCAGCAGAGGAAGCAAGTTTTAAGTAGAGAGAGGACCAGCTTCTGCCCTGAAGTTATTTATTGCTAGATCTTAACTGAGCTGCATATATACACAGACCTGTTTCACAGTGGAACTGAAGAGTAGCTGAATCTTTTGCTAAAATGGTAGGCATTGTAAACTATAGTATTTACTGTCCAGCAGAAAAGATGTCTTCACAGGGAAATCTCCATTTCTCCCAATTCTTAAAAAGGCTATGGCTCAGAATCAAATCATCCAGGACTTGGTGTAACGTCAAGGTAAGTGGCCCAGTGTTTAGCTGACAACTACATTATTTCGTTCCCTCAAAAAGGGATTAGTAGCTGATGGAGGGAAAACATAAGTGTGTACTGATAAACAGGTGCCCTCAGAGGTTGCCCACTGATTTCCAGAGTCATGAGTGGTTCTAGTCTGAGATCTTGGCTGCATGGGGGAAGGCAGGGGGTGTCTGCTAAGGCCCTCAAGTGTTTAGTGTTTGCATAGTTCATCCATTGGTAATGGCAGCACACACAGCTCTTCTGATAGCATGTATGTTTATGTTTGGCTAAGCTGTTCCGGCACTTTTCTTTAGCACTCTGACTCTTCCAGTAGTTTAAGGACCCTAAGACGGATCAAGAACATGACCTACTCATTGCATGGTCCTTCCTAAAGGGCCTAGAGAATGCTTCTTCCTTACCTGTCTCCAAATCAGTAGACTGAGAAAAGGAAAGGGAGTAGGGAGCCCCCACCAATCTAGGGAATTAAGGCTTCCAGCTGTCTGCTCAAGAGCTGAAACCAGCCTTATTCAGTACCTTCTGATACCTCTCAGGTGCTCTGTATCTTAACACATTTGATCAGGAACTTCATGAGAAGTCTAACTAGAGAAGAACAAGGCTCTTTGCCTATGTCTCTATGCCTTCAGCGAGGCCATGTTTAAAACCTCCAAGGCAAAGAGAAGAACTTCATTCTCAGGGGAAAGTGGTTTAAAACTCCTGTCTGTTGGAGAAATCAAATTTAAGTAGAAAGCCATTGTTTCCACCCAACACTTTCTCTTTCCTCATAAAATAAAGGATGGCCTAAAGTCAGGCCCTAAGAGAAGAAACAGATGATCCATGTACCATCTCTTGCAGAGACTGGAATTTCCGAGCAGTTTGGGAACCAGATGCTCCCTTGGATCCCAAGGTCAGGTCAGGAGGCTGATGATAGCTTCTAATCCCAGCACATTCTTAATAACTTTGAAGTCTTTCAATAGTATTTGTGTTTCATTTCTCACCAGGGATAAGTTTACTGGTCCAAATTCTATCCTAAGGAGGATTACTACTGGTGTGTTAAGCTAACATCTTTTGGTCTGAAAAAACAAATGGATTCTAGGCAATATAGAAAGAAACTTTAGCAAAGGAAGGTTAAAGCACAGAAAGCCAGAGAGACCAGAAATAAGTCCAAATGTGCTGGGGAGGAAGAGTACCATTTCTACTAGGACTTCTGGTTGGTGAAACACCGCAAGTAACTTAGGGGAATGAGTAGGGTACAGCAGGGAAGAAGATATGGTCCAAGTTCTGGAAAGTCCTCTCTTCATCAGTTACTGTTATCACCCAAGACCACTGAAACAGGGACTTGCCCATGCAATCTGTACCAGTTCTCACTGCCCTGGGCTCTGTCGGCCAAGAGGAGCACCTCCGTGGCAAAACAGGTATGCCCAGAAGTGACACAGCATCTTTGCCTGCCCCGGTCTTGGGAATACTGCAAATTTTCTTGTTAGCCTGCCCCTCTGCAACCTGGCCAACCCTGAGCCCAGACACTTCGCGCTATGTCCCTATAAGGCACTGAAGAAGCTGGTACCAAGCCCTCAGGATCGGAAGACGTGCACGGCCCGGATCACATACTGCCGGCAGATGGGACACTCATTCATGCGCTTGCCACACTTGGTACAGGTTACCATGTGGCCACATTCCAGCAGAACACAGTCAATAGGTGAGTCCATGCAGATCTTACACAGGTTCTCCTCCAGGCCGGATGGCACTGTTCCCCCTGTATAGACACAGGGCAGAAAAGGGACAAAGGGGAAAGTAAGATTATTTAAGTGTATGAGGTGGTGGAGGGATGGAGGTGGGAGAGAACAGGCACACTGTCAACAAACTCCCAAATTCACACACTTCCCCTCAAAAAGAACTCTAAGAAAACATTTTCCCAGTAACCAATTCCAGTTGCTTGTTTAATGTGGACCTCTACAGGTCAGGTTATAGATTTGAAAAGTAAAGTACTTGTAGATCAAATACATCCCAGAACATGAGAACTACATAAGACAGTGTCCTCAAAGTTTAAAAGAAATAATTTTCAGACAATTGAGGGTGTAATAGAGTGAGTGAATAGCACTTAGGTATGCATTATCTCCTGAGGCAGAACATGCTGAAAAGATAAAACTGGTTCAGAAAAGTTTAGATGTAAATGGGCTTCCTCTGAGATTTCCGGGTGGCAGAGCCCAGCAGAGAGAGTGCCCTCTTCTGTGCCACCCCCCAGCACTCCGTCCATACACCCATGACCGCTTCTCCATGCTGGATTACAATTTTTGAATTTGCCTACTTATCTCCCCCTATTACAATGAGTTCCTTAATTCAACAATTCAACCAATTTCCACAATTATATACTTAGCATTGTTATGTGCTCTGAGGTCAGATAGTCAATTTCGAATCCCTAATATGCCAGTCTGGTGGTAGGTGTTCTCTAAATGTCTGATAAATGATCATCTCCCAAGGAAATGATAACAGCTCACTTTTACTAAATGCTTACAGGTGCCAGGCAGAATCCTAAGAGCTTTGCATATTTTAACTTATTAAATCTTCACAAAACCTATTAAGTCGTACTCTTATTACTCATTTTATAGATGAGGTAACTGAGGCCAAAGAATTAAGTGGCTTGCTTAAGGGCACACAGCTGCTAAGTAGAGAAGCCGGGATTCAAATCCAGACAGGTGAGCCTTCTGGGCAACTGGCCTAAGGGCAGGAACTATCAAGATAACAGTATTAACTGCTCAGTACAGAGTTCTTCATAACAGCTCACTGGCTTGTTCGAGTGGTGAGACAGCGGGCATGGCCGGTCTTCCCTAGTTTATTTAGCTGCACAAAAAGAAAGACCTTCACATTCAAAAACCTGGCCATTCCCAGCCAGCATGTTTTGAATGGCTGCCTGAACCAGGTAGCCATAAATGGGGAACTAGACTCATACCAGTCACCTCTGCCATTCCACAGGGGAATCCTCTCATACTCTGTTGCTCCTGTACTTTCTCTTCTGTTTCCTGGACCATTCAAAAAGTCAAGAAACACCTGAGGTGGGCTGGCTATGAAAGGTACTGAAACCTATTCAACCTTTTGAGTTATTGGCCCTAAAAGGGAAAGTATGAAAGGACTGAACTATATAAATACCTAAGAAGAGTGAAGTAATGCACAGAATTTCGTTACTGATTACTTCTCTTAAGAAGAACAATAAACTCATCAACTGGATTGCCAGCATTCCCTCAGGGAATCAGAAAAGGAAGACACCAAGTGGATTAGCACAATCAAGGTGAAGGAGTACATCTAGAACTCCAAAGGGTTTAGGGGAACTGAGAAGATCTCAGCTCTTAAAAATTTATCAGCCTGAAGACTGTCCCATTCTGAGCGAAAGGCCATTTACTAAATAACAAATCTGAAGCGTCTTCTGAAAGCTTTAAAATGCTTTGCTGGCCCCTACACTACTCTTAAAAATTGAGAAAGAGTCTACAACCATATAGCCTTGAAGTGTTCAAAAGGCCTAGCATAGTATTTTAGAATGAGCCCAATTGAGTCAGATTCCCACAGTATGTTCTGAAGACACCCCAGGGCCCAGGTGCATGTGTGGCAGTGGAGGTGGGATATGCATCTTGTGCCTAGAAAGCACCATGTGTGACACCTTTCTTGATCTGTCCCTAGAGCAGCTCTCACCACTGCCCAGCCCTGTACAAACAAGTCTCTCAGGTCACCACCCTTTCTTTTTGGTGGGACCAGAGCTGTTGAACATCCCAAATGATCTCCCTGAAGATGCACACAGAAACCATACCACTCATACCAGAACCGAGTAAAAACTGTAGGGAAGGAGTGCCTTTGCAACAGGAATATGAAAAGTGAACCAAATGTGACACGTCACCACTCGCTTTGTTAAATATTTTACAAATGCTGGCTTCTGAGAGCGGGCAATCCAGAGATATGCAAATCAGTCTACCTACCCTCCCTCCCCTGTAATGTTGGCACTCCTCCCCCTTCACAGGGAGGGGAGAATGAAAACTTCTAAAGATGCTGAGAAGCCCTGGTTCTCAGTGAATTTCCTCCACACCCTCTGTCTGGATGCTGATATGCTCAGAGTTCTCAGACTAATAGCAGGAATCAGGTTTGAAGGAGGGGAAGGACAGGGAGCTAAGAGCCTAAGTCCGTTTTCAAACAGAAGAAACAAATACATACCGTTTTGGTCTTCAGCACCACACACTAAAAAAGAAAAAGAAAGATGTCAATATGTGACGGTATGAGGAAAGTCTCCAACCACCCTGACTTCATATCTGACCTCTGACTAGTTCCCTACTGAAAACCAGAATGGCTTGGAGCCCAGACAGACAGACACCTCCTCACTCACTCACATGCTAAGAACTCACACACAGCTCCTGCTGGTGTGCCTGGTCTAGTCTTAAGAAAAGAGAGTCCAAGTAGAAAGGATACTGCAAAAGCACAATAGCCTTTCCTATAACTCTTAAAGCCAGCATTAAAGTCAAGAAAGGAACAGTCAGTCTGTTGTAGTCAGCCACGGCGTCTGGATGAAGTTCCCAGGTGGAGCCATCTCCTATTCCCCATGTCCTCACAACTCTAAGGAGAGTCTGGGAACACTCCCAAGGGAAGAGAGAGTCTTTGATCAGGTGACTGGTCGGATGTTCCCTAACTCTGATGAATTTGAGCTACCAGAAGAGGAGAGAAAACTAACTTCAACTACTGTTAGCATGCAAGGAACCAAAATGTTGACTTGTAGGAGCTAAATCAGTGGGAGAGGGAATGGGACAGGAGGGGAGGGTTCTATGTGAAAGCGTCTCAGGAAATGCAAAGTTCAAAGCAGATAAACACCTTTCTCTTTTGTAGGGCTTCTCTGCCTTTACCAGTATAGTACTGACCATGAATCAGTAACAGGGGGACATAATATATTTTTTCTCAAATTCATCTGACCACAGTCCTAGATATTTTACTGGGCGTCACCTGAAAATGACACCATATAGAATGATTTGGGAAATGAATAAAAGGACAGACCCAAGTGCAGGCAGAATAGATATTTTCCTTGCACAATGTATACAAAGATTTGCATCCTGATCTCCAAACTCTTTAAAGTATTGTTGGAGGTAGTAGTAAGTATGGTAGGGGTGACATATGGTGAGAAAGACCAGGGAAACGGACCAGAAGATTCTCAATTCAAATCTGGGCTCTAGAATAAAGGTAGATGCTAATAATGCCTATTTCATAGGCTGCTCTGAGGATTTAATATAAATATATACAATGCCTGACCCAGTCCTGGCAACCAACTCCAAATCGCAGCTATTATTAGATGGTCAAATGTGTAAGGTGAATCCTTCCTTAGAAGACACTGTCATTCCTTAGAGTGAGACAGTAAGCACTCCGGAATTCTGTGCAGCTGCCATCCAGACAGCCCCTCACCCAGGTGCTGGAGTCCTTTCTGATCCTTGTACAGCCGTGTCACCCTCTCCATCAGCTCCCACTTCTCACAGCAGCCCTTGTAGTTGACGAAGTTGCGAGCCAGAATCTCTTTCAGCTGCCGCACAGTCAGACCTTCAATGTCCTCCAGGTCAGTTAAGTCAGATAGAGAGGCCCTCCGACCCGGAACAAAGCTGTCCTCTGAGTTGACAGACTGGAAAAGCAAAGATGGGATCCATGAGTTTAGCTTTTACCTCGCCAGGCTCTCTCTCCAAGGACCCTAAAGCACTCGTCACACCATACTTTTGGTGTAGAAACAGGCGCAGGAACAGTACCTGGCATGGTGCTTTGCATTACAAAATAGATCAGTCTCTTCCTGACCTACAGTTAGTTCTGTGCTCAGGCACAGTCAGTCACAAACCAAGCAGACAGTGTATACAGCAGAAGGAGCATCAATCTGAGTCAGATGGCTCCGATTTTGAATCCTACCTCCTCCTTTGGTTAATGCTAAATAATATTAGGCAAGTTACTACCACTATGAGCTGATCTGCTCCTCCATGAAGGAGAGATAGTAGTCTTACTGCACAGGATTCCTGTGAAGATTAAATGTGGCAGTACAGGAAACCACCGAGCATGGTGCTGGCTTTCTCTCTCCACTGGAGAGTTCTGCTTTCCCTCGGAAGAGAGAGACTTCTCTGGTAAGCACTCCTCTCCTCTGTATGTAACCTTGACCATAGCTTCATGGCCCTGATGGCTGTGCCCTCTGGGCTGGCCTCGCTATGGCTGAGGCCTGAACTCCTTCTCATCTTTCCTCCTGATTATCTGACCTCCTTCCCCTGGCAATGGCTACTGTGTGCTAGAAGCGGAAGAACAACAGATTTGCACAGCAGCACCACAAGCCTGCACTCTGGCAGCTCTTAGAAAGTCAAGAGACTGGAAACTAATGGGTCATGAGGATCCTTAGTCTCCACTGTGATCTCACAACTCCACACTAACATACTAATAGCTTTGAAAGAACATTAACACTAAACTCCACCCCTGAAAACAGAATTTCAGAAGGACTATCATCATAGACTGATTCTTCTCTCTCTCCCCTCTAAATCTGCTGAGAGGTTCCTAACAGCCTAAGCTAAGAACAGTGAAAGAGCAAAGGCAAAGGCACAGACCCGAGGGACCCGAGCAGAGGCCCCACCTGGGTTTCATCCTCAGCAGGTGCTCTGGCTGTGCTCTCCGGGTAGATGGGTTCTTCTTGGTCCTGAGACACATGGCCATTGGCCTGTGGGAAGAGAAAGGTGCCATCACATCCACAAAGATGTCCCAGGGATTTGTACAGCATGGGCCTCTTCCAAATGCACACCATGTCCCAGATGTACTTCCTACTCCCTCAGAAATCTGGAGTCTCACAAAAGCCTTCCCTCTGATACTGACTTTGCCAGGCACAGAAACAATACAGATTTCGACTCTAGAACAAGAGTGAGTGCATTAATTCTGCCCACCACCTGGATGGTGTTAGCCTCCACTCATCAATTTAGTCTCAGCTTGAATACTCCCAGTGAAAGGAAGATCACATGTCCACTGCTGGAAACTGCTAACGGCCATCTAGTTTTCTTGACACTGACCCCCAATTGCTCTTCCTGTATCTTCCGCCATCCTCCCTGGTTCCACACCTTGGACTAATGTCCACTATTGTCTTCCAAATTGTTTATATCATGTCTTCCCTTCCTCCATACTTTATCTGCCTGGCTTCCTCATCTGGCCCAGATGGGACAAAGTTTCCAGGGCCTCATCACCCTATTCATTCCCCCTTTTCTGGCAAGTAACTACTCTTTCATTCCGGAAAAATGTTCTAACTAGCAAGGCACACTATTACTAAGAGTTGTCTTGAAACCTGATCAAAATTTTATTTTAATGCATCTAAGAATCTATTAGCCTAACACTACATAAGATAAATAAATACCTATTCTCAAGGAGTTCCATTCTGTTTAGAATTCTAACTTCTCAAAAGCTTTTTGCCAATGAGTTCTCAGAACTATGAACCTCCTAATTCTATCATTATTAAGCAACAAACTCCTTAACTAGGCCTTCTTCACCTACTGCTCCCTCCAGGTAAAGGGCCTGATGTGAGCCCAGAGCAAAGAGGTATCTGAGTTCACAGGCCTTTTCCACTAGAGTCTTGGAGCACCAGTAAGAGACAACCTAGGAAACCAGTCACCTGCAGGCATCGGTCACTCATTTCAGATTAGGATATAAAAAGAGAGCTATTTAAGAAGAAACAAGCAACTACAGGGGTGATGAAAAGTAGGAATTATCACCACCACCAAAAATGCCAAGTGAGGCCAAGATACACATATAGCACACATGCATGGGGAGGTACCCAAAACAATGTCTTCATCAGCACCTCTAGTTTTTTCTCTTTGCTTTATGAAGATATGGTACCCACTGGCCTCCTGGTGTCACCTTGGAGTTACAAAACGTTTTTCAGAGCCTAAACTGTTCCTAAACAGACAGTTTTTGTATGTCTTTTTTTTTAGAAAGAGAAACTGGATCTCATGTTGAAAAGCATATTGTCTTTTCTCTTGCCCACTGGCTAAATCAAAATCCACAACTAGTATCTGTCCACAGTTTTGCTAATTCCATTCACTTCCTTCCCTAGCAACTACTGCCAGAGCATTAAATGTTTAAACGAGAAGAACCCTGGTGGCATAAGTACTATGAGGACATTTGCATTCTATTAATTGAAATTATCTGTTTTTTCTGGCTTGCAAAATGTAGATATCACTGCAACAGGGGATGTGAGCTGACACGAAGGCCCTCTGAAAATATCGCCAATCAGAGAAGAAGTACCCAATTAGATCTGGTACACTGTGTGACCGACCTGTAGGTAGAGTCTGGAAATTTCCGGTTAACAACAGGAAGCTTAAAACCAAGTGAAGAACTTTCATTGAAGAACCCACCTGAAGGTTCATTAGGGAAGAACAATTTCCTCAAGTTACTCTCCTAGCTCCCTATAAACAGAGAGGAGAGCTCAACCAAACGAAGAGAAGAAATCATAGCAGCAGGTAAAAACCTATACAGCGGACAGAGAGCCAGACCTTAGGAAAGAGTCAAAGTCCAGCTGGCAAGAAAGCATGCTCAAGTCAACAAAGGAGTAAATGAGTTTACTGCAGGTAAAGCATGATCTCGCACTGGCCATTATGCCTCAGTGCCTGTCAGAGCTGAACCAGGGGGCCCAGTCCTGGCAAAGGAGGTGATCATCAATGGGAGGCAGCAACCGTCCACATTCCATGTGGTAACTAAGAACCCAAGTACTATGCCAGCTCTAAGTAGCTCAAAGCTCTTCAGACATGGCATTACACTCATCAATCTTCACAACATCCTGGCAAGAGTAAAACCCCGTTTCACTGGTGAAGGCTCAAAGTTCAGCCAAGGTGACTAAACAGTGACATACTGGATGTGGAAACTGGATATTCTAGGTCCTAATCCCCCCACTACTGCCCAAGCCACATAAATAAAAGAGTCCTTAAGGTATTTAAGCCCATCACTAACACAGCAATTAAGTCCACCGGCCTCACTCTAATCCAACAGTTAGTTTGCATATCGACTGTGGACCAAAAAGTGGCCATGTACTAAACCTGACAAGCTCAAGAAGGCCTGCATGGCAGGCCTTACAAACTCAGAGTCTGAAAGTAACCACATAGGATTATCTGAACATGAAAATTCCTAACTAAAAGCAAGTCGTGATAGGTAGTAAAGTCCTAGGCCTATAGCTCCCTTGACGAGAGTCAATCTTTACCTTCAGTAAGTCTATCTTTTGTCTTTTTTTAATCTAAGATAACATATCTTTGAAGTCTCAGAGTAATCCCTTTTCTAGACCCCTTGGGGTACAGCCTCCCACCAGAGCATAAGACCACAGAACCCCTTATTATTATCTTGTTGCCCACACACCATCTGTGTACTAGACTGTACCCACCAAAGTAAAAGAAATACATGTCTCTCCATTTTACTTTTTATCCAATCTCAGAAATTTCCCAACTTTTCTTTCTCCTGCCTCCCCAATCTGCCACCAATGAATTCTAATGTATAAAATAAGCTATAAAACTGCCATTCTCCAGAGTATTTTCTCAACCACTGAGATTTTGCTTCCTGGCAACTGTCATCAGTTTGGCTCAAATAAACTCATAAAAATTCCCTACAGGTATGGACGTTTCTTACGTCAACACTACCTTCCTTCTTGGAGAGGCTTTTGAGGGCAGAGGCAATGTATTACTCATTTCGGTACTTCCTCTCCCTGGTTCATAACTCAGTGTGCTGCTCTTAGCCTTCCATTTCCAGGCCCACTGGGACGATGATAAGGCAGCGTACTGTTCAACAGTGTGCCAAACACTCCCCCGCCCAAACAGTGACTGGTGAGAGAAGCAGTGTCCTTGTTTTGATCAGTTTCCCCACTCTTCCTTTGTGCCTATGTTCTTGTGATGGTTACTAATAAAATGTGGTCCCCATCCAACTAAGGAAGACTATGACAAAGTTGAGTAAGTAGGAGGGCATTTTGCATAGAACTAAATTTCGAGAGTTAACAATGAATTTTCTCAAATTATTTCTGGGACAATGAAATTTTTTAAAATGTCTAGCTGGGATATGTATGTATTAAACAAAAAACCTGGTACCATGCATTATTGACTTCGAAAAAAGCCAAAACGTAACTGTGATGTCAAGAAAATACCATTCATACATTAGTAGGCAGAAAAATTGCACATAATCAAGACACCTAAGCTCCCACCCCACTCCCACATTACAGGCGGGAAGGGAAATGAGCCCTCAAACCAGCGAAGATTGGCAGAGACTGCAAATGGGCCCGTACCTGCTGATTTTCCTGAGCCTGGTCTGGGGAAACAGAGGTGGCTGGTACAGGTGAAGAAGGGAGGTTGGGTGAGGTAGGAGGTACTGTGCTGTCATGAGGCTGGGTCAGGAAGGCCTGCTGCTCGGGGAAGTCTGGGGACAAGGTAGGGGCACGAGTCCTGCCCTCCTGGGAGATTACAGGCTGCTGGCCAAGCACCAAGAACACCAGCTCCTCTTTCTCCCGGCACATTTCGGTAGAGATGTCATGGAGGCTGAGATAGTCCCTCAGGTCCTTCACCTTCATCTTCATGAGCTCCTCCCGCTGAAAGGCCGTTGCTCGGAATCGCTGGCAGAGAAGGCAGAGGCGGGGCCCATTCCCCACTTGGCTGGAACAGGTCATGCAGAAACTTTTCTTACAGTCCAGGCAGGTCTGCTGCTTAGAGCGAGAGGCAGAGGAAACCACATCAGAGTGTGAAAACAAGATGGAGTGGGCTGGGAACTTAGGGCTGCCATGCCTAACAAGACCACCAATCACTCTAAGCTTTCTCCTTGACCTAAAGGTGCAAGCTAACTTGCAGATTTCAGGTTAAAAAGCCACTCAGGGATGGCAAGCCCCTGCGTAAATCTGTGCATCCACATACAGGACACTATATTTATTATCCCATTTGAGGCTTTATTTATTTTACGGAGAGAAATGGAGGCTATTAAGACTATCAGCTTTAGAATCAAAAACCCCTCTATTTTTATCTCTCTCTTCTATTTCTTATGGTGTCACCTTGGGTGTGTAACTTAGCCTCTTTGGTCCTGTTTCCTCATTGTAGAATGGGAGTGATAACAGTACCTCATAGGATTACAGTAAAGAGATAATACATTTTAGCATATTTGACACAGGAGTCTTCAATAAGTGTAACTGTTTTGATGATTACTGCTAGGAAATATAAGCTAATGATGAGCCAGAATTCAAATCATGAACTATGATTCTTTCTACTTTATTGCTGAGATAAGAAAGCAAATGTATAAAGGTTGAGGTAGTAGTTGTTACTATTAGTATTTCAATTTATTGAGGGGCTATTATGTGCTAGAGCTATACCTAGCTTGTCATTTACTTCTCAAAGCAACCCAGTAAAGTAGGTGCTCATGTACCTGCCTGTTTCAGACAAAGCAACCGAGGCCTAGAGCTCTAAGTATCATATTCAAGGGCAGGCAGTAAACAGCAGAGTTAGAATTCACACTTGAAGTCTGTCTAATGCCCACGATCATGCTCTTTCCACCAGGCCATGTTGCCTAACTTGATCCCACTCAAGCCAGCAGCAGTACTGAATCAAAGGCCTGGCTCTCTACCTCCAAACTCCCAACCAGAGCCGGTGCCCAGGCTCCCTCACCCAGGAAGGCCTACTCAGAGTGCCGGGAAGGCCTACTCAGAGTGCCGGGAATTCAGTGGTGCCTAAGAGCGCATCCAACACAAATATTCAGACAGCTACAGGAGGCTCTCTGGACATGATTAGGGAGCTCTTGTTTGCGGAAGTAGTGTCTCAGATGGGCAACGAGAGCACCTGGCAAGCAAGCTCGTAAGCAACTCCCACAATCACAGACAACACAACACACGATGGCTAGGCTCAACTCACAGAAAGCAAATCCTCTTGCCCCACAGGCTGAGCAAGCACAGCAACATCTGACTGAGTTCTGCTGCAGGCAAGAGCAGGCTACACTCCCACAGGAGAGGTAACTCCTGGGCACACTGGGATGGTCCTAGAGGGCACACTCACTAATTGTTTAAAGAAATAAAAAACTTTCATTCTATGGTGACTTAAGTATTAACCTAAACATTTCTGCTCCCTCTTTTCTAAGTACAGAAAGCTATTCAAGCTAACAAGAATGCCCAAGACTCAGATTCTCATAGTCGAAATCAAAGAAACTTGTGTGGGATTGAAGTATGAGTCTGCATAGCTGAGATAGTAACATTTAATTTTGTGTAAGTGTAGTAAATTCATGTAGTAAAGGAAAACAGGCATAATGTTTACCATCCAGTTTTGACTATTGATACTTAGAAGGCACTGCAAAAAACACATATCAAGCTCCCTATTCTTTATAGTTATAACCAGACAATACAATGTTTATGGACTGACTTAAAAGAACACACAGCTGCCCTAACATCATAACAGTTCTGGGACCAGTAGCCACCCGAGGTGGAAAACGGGTGTTTGGGGATATTACGGGTTCATTCATACGAAAGCTTT
Organism: Eonycteris spelaea; assembly: GCA_003508835.1. Taxonomy (NCBI): domain Eukaryota; kingdom Metazoa; phylum Chordata; class Mammalia; order Chiroptera; family Pteropodidae; genus Eonycteris; species Eonycteris spelaea. The sequence goes on along the minus strand of PUFA01000160.1, from coordinate 129,309 downwards.
TCTATTGGGAAATGAAATGTGTTTAGCATGGCTGATAGTGAAATGAAGAGGCTTCAACGTCATAAAGCTGTAGGTCCTGACATGGAACATTACTTAAGTCAATGCACTTTGACAAGACCTAGCTTGACACAACTAAAAAACTGAGTTGCTCAATCAGCCAGATCTAAAGAACTCTCTATTCTTTCCTCAAATGTGTGTGACTCACTGGGTGCAAGATCATAATGCAAAGACAACAACCCAGTTTCTATGTCCATGATCTCCCCCCTTCCCAAAAGACTCTGAAGTCAGCTTGCATCTGAAACATATCCTAAAGGAGAAAGTGCTGGAGGCTAAATCCCAGTTTTCAGAGGCAGGAGAGAACAAAAGAAAATGAAAAAATGGCTATCAACAAATGTGGGCAGAATAAACAAAGGAATCACGCATATATAAATTCTAACAAATGGTGCAAACCAACTAACAACGTAGCATGAAAGATGAATTAGTGGAGCCAACGTGCCTGTATAAATGCCAAAAGACACACAAACATCCGGCATCAAAAAAGCTGGTAGTGGCACCTCAGGCAAGCATCACCAGTCAGGGATGCTATGTGGGTTGTTCTCATTTGCTAATATGCCCTTCTCTTATTCCTACCCCCTCACCATGCATATTCCCTGTCACAGGCTGGGCCCATTTTCTCACCCTATCAGCCCTTTTTCCTCACCATCCTTCCTATAGTTATTCCTTCCTGCAGCCCACTAAGGAAAAAGGGCAGCCAGAGGAGTGACAAAATCAGGATTAATTCCTAGCTAAGGGAACTCTTACAAAACAGATAACCTCTCAGAGCATCAGATTCTTTACCAGGTGGTCAGCCTACCTCTAAGGGCTAATGAAAGTATCACAAGAGAATAATGTATGTAGCATAGGTGGGTATACTCACAAAAAGGTTACAGTATCCTTTATTCTCTTTCCCCTTTGCTTCACTTCTGAGCTTTTGCCAGTACCTAGGAACCACTTCCTCTCTTCCACTCTGAGATTTGGGTATCTCTTTCATGTTTCCTAACATAACCTCCTCCTCTTCCTCCTTCTCCTCAAACTGGTCCAACTAAAGAGGCTGGGTACCAAACTCCCTCCAAAATTGTCAGGGCTGCTATTAAACCACATGTAGGTTTTACCAAAACAGATGGGATATTTTGCTTGTGGCAAAATTACAGCCTGCCATTTCTCTCCAAGACTAGAAACCCTAGGAAGGCAAGGGCTAAATCTTCTTTGTGTGCTCTCTGTAAAGTCTTAAATGTTATCTGTGCTTTGCATCAAATGAGCATTCAGGAAATACTGACCACAACAAAAAAAAATAAGATAGTAGGATCCATGTAATCATACCAATTCAACCACTTCTAGAAGACATTCATTCATTCATTCATTCATTTATTTGATTTTTATTATGGTGGCTAGTTAAGGAAATCCAGTTAAGTTTCAGATGTACAATTCAATAGAAAAGACATTTTAAAAGCCTGTGGCTGTAAATTAAATGCCAAACCCTTATGATAAGAATGCTGATCCACTTAAGTATGAAATTACAAATGAAAATTTATAATGGGAGAAACATCCTTAATATTCACAAAACTCATTGTGAACTACACAAAATTATTTCTTACTTTCATAGCAAGAAAATATTTTATCGATAACCATCTTTTACCATCCAAACTGAAACTTGTCTCCCCTGACCACCTGCCCCACCAAGAAAGCTCTTACCACAGAAGATACCGTCTTGTCTCTTTGGATGGCTATATATTTGTCCCCACCTTCCTATTAGACTGCAAGCTCCCTGTTAACAGGGATGACTTACTTCATCTCTGCCTTCCTAGCCCAGGCAATACCTGGCACATGGTAGATGGGCAATAATTTATTTTCTAATGAATAGGAAAAGACAATTCCTTATTTCAATCATTTCCCATGCTCCTAGGCACCCAGGCCAATATCCTGTCATCTTTTGACCTTCCCCCAACTTCACCTGTCTTCACAGGCTGCACATCCCCTTCTATCTTATTAGCTAAGTACCTTTGTGTCTTTGAGTTTCATATTTTCCATCTGTAAAATGGGTTAACAACAACTACTTCACAGAGTCTGACATGAAGAGATGCTCACTAAATAGCAGCTACATCAATCAGTCTCAGCTACCACCCTAGACCAGGCTCTAATAACTTCTCACCAGGGGTGTAAGAGCTTCCTAAATGGTACGCTTACCACTAATGAAGCCACATCTACTACCTGAAACTGAACTGATCAGGTCGTTCTTGTGTTCAAAATCTTTCTGATGGCTCCTTGTTGTCTGGTGGCTACAAGCTCCTTACTATGGCCGTCATGGCCCTTCGCCACCTGATCCCAACTTCATTCTACCCTAACTTCCAAAGTACCCTGCACTCTGGCCAAACTGGCCACTCACAGTTCCCAAATACAACTTACACTTACCCTAAACCTGGTGACTTTACTTCAGCCACTGCTTTATAAATCAATCTTCATCCAGCTAGAATTATCAATTTACCAATAATGATGTATTCCTCAGTACTTAACTTATGCAGCTGTTACTAGTTCTTTGCAAATGTGGGCCTCCTTAACCAGATAGTAAGCTCCCAGAGGAAAAGGCCTAGGCCTTCCTCCGCTCTGTCTCCACAAAGCTAGAACCTCTAGCTGCTAGCGTGTTGCTGGTACAGAACTGGGCCCTCAAGGAAAATTTCCAACTTCAAGTCATCTACCATAAAGTAATAAAAATAAAAACTCTTGGGTATACTTCCTCTTTTTCAAATTGTTCTCAACTCAACTGTCCATATATTCATTCGTTTTATTTAAAAATTTTTATTGCCTACCTACTATGTGTCAGTCACTGTTCTAAGCACTGGAGAAAAGTTATGAACAAAATTGACAAAATCCTTGTTCCTATGTACCATCAGAAGACAGGCAATCTACAAATATATTTATGTCAGGTAGCGATAACCATTACAAAAATAAATAAATAAAGCATCTTCCCATCCTTTCCTAACCATCATTCCCTTTTCTCTGAGGGCAATTTCTGTTCTCTCTTCTGGCTGAGAAATGTCAAGAACTTGCTACATGCCCTAGTTCGCCCAAGTTTTCAACATGCTCACGTGATGTGCTGATCTCCAAGCTTGGATCGCCACCATTGCCCTCTATGCTCTTTCCCCATTTCCACTCTGAGAATAAAGCTGCCATTTAAAGGGGGGGGGCGGGGGGTCCCAATCCCCTGCGGGTACTGTGGAACTGTAGTTAAGTTCTAGGGGAGTTATAAGTTATACACAGATTTACTACCGCCACAGGGTGTCAGTGTCCCCAACCCCCACACTGTTCAAGGGTCAACTCTGTGTGTGTGTGTGTGTGTGTGTGTGTGTGTGTGTGTGTGTGTGTGAGTGTATCAGTAATGTGGACATAACAAAAAAATTCGCCAAAAGAAGTACATGCAGTGGCCTCTGAGGAGAGCAAAGTGAGAAGTGGAATTCTATTGTTTGTAACGGACTTTGCTGAACACTTTGACTCTGGAAGTTGTATACTTACATAACTGTAAAAATTTAATTATTGAATAACAATAGTTATTCACCACCAAGTTAAAAAAAGAGGTTCAAGCAAACATATTGCAAATTCATGCTGCCTCATTTAAACAAGGGTGTTCCCTATTCTTATCAATTACTTTGCCACTTCTACCAGCAGCTGTTCCTAGCATTTCCCACAATGTAATATAATGAAAACAGCAAGGTCTTTGGCTATCAAACACTCCTGATGTACCTGAGGAATCCTTGAATCTAGTATCTTAGATAAAGAGAAAAATTTCTTTATCTGTATATGGGAACAATTAATGGTAATATTTTCATAGGCTGTTGTTGTCAGGGTTCAATGAGGTAACGCATTTGATAGGCCAAATTCAGTGCCAGGCATGTGGCAAGTACCCAAAGCCCTCCTTCCCTCCCATCTCAGATCCTGACCCCACCCCAACGTCTCCATCACTGAGAAGACCGAGGTTAGTTCCTTCCACTCTCCACTTCAGTCTCAAACCATTAACTCAACATTTCAGTGTATCAAAGGAGTATCTCTGCCCATGAAGCCACAGCTCCCTGGCCGCCTGCAGCAGCCTCTCTGGTTGAGTTCTCTCTCACAATGCCTGGGGTAGCCACACAAATCACAACTAAGCTTTGCTATGTGCCCACCTTCGTTGCATTAGAGTGAAGTGTAGGCAAAACACAACTTCCAAGGCAAAATGCCAAATCTTCATCACCTTACAGGTACAAAAAGAGGTGGTCAACACTTCGAACTGCAGACTTTCTGACATGTTGGACATGTTGAATGTCTTCTGGGAGACAGCTTGAGAGTCAAAGACCTGGGTTTAAATCCTGGCTCTGCCATTTAATAACTATGTAATCTCGGAGAGCTACCTAAGTAGAGGGAAGAGAATGAGTATTTTAATGTCTCTTGTGCTATTTGTCAGGAATCTCACACACAGTTTCTTTTTAATTTAAATTTAAGCCTTAGTTTCTCATATGTAAAATGGGAGTTTAAGGACCCTAAAGCTTACATCATAGAGTCATTGTGAGAATTAAATGAAACAAAAAAATCTAAATTGCTTAAAACAGTCCCTTGCATATAGCAGATGGTTTAAAAAGGATTTTTTTCCTCTCAAATTTCCCATTATTACCATTTTAACACCGCATTCTAGGCTATAAACCTCTTGTTCTGTAGAATACAGAATGCAGGAGTTATAGAATACAGTTCTTTCTCCAGGTCAGGGTGCACTGTCAGCCTCAGTAGTGCCTGACCACAGAAAACACACTGCCTCTGAGCGCTGACAGAGGGAAAGTCCACACCCACAGACCATTACCCAGCCAACAGTTTACTTCCTGCTCGCTAACCTAGAACACATGACTATAACACATTTCGTTTAAAATCACTACAGTAAATAAACTCAGTCTTTGTGTTGTTAGGGTCTTGATATACCCCAGACGTCCTTGACATTGTTTTCAATAAAAAGAACAACTTAATCTGTAGTCAGGCTTTTCACGATGGCAGCTAATGAAGAAAATAACATCAAGTGACTGCTATATTCTAAGCATCGTACTGGGCACCCTTCACAGCTTATATCATTTTATTCTCACAACCCTGTGAGATGGGTATAACTATATGATATCCTCATTATATAAATGGGGAAAATGAATCTCAAGAAAGATTAAGTCATACAGCTCAAAAGTGGCAAAGCTGACATCTGAATTCAGGTCTAGCTGGCTCCAAATCTATGCTGAGATGCTTTGGTTTTGCTTGGCTAGTTTTTCTTTAATACTTTTGTGAAAAGAACGGGTCTAGATTACCAGCACAGCATAGATAAAGGCAAGGCAGCGGGCATTATAGAAAGGTCAGCAGGCTGGCCCAAGAGCCTGAAGTTGTAGCAGGCCGAGAAGTCAACACTCACCTTTCTGGCCATGTTTGCAAAGTGGGCCCCACAGGACTTGCAGCTTGGTTCAGAACCTGTTGGAGAAGGGAAGGAGCTGTACCCAGGATTGGAATAGGCCTGTGTCCTGGCTCCCTGGGGTGGTGGGGCCTCCTCAGGCTGTCCATCCAGGCAGAACCAGTTGCAGCAGGTTGCCCACATGATAAAATCTGGTGCAAGGGAGGAAAGGGGAAAAGGTCAGAGTTAAGACACACTTCTACTGCGTTCCCATTCCTGAGGGCACAAGGGAGCAGGGAAACTCAATCCACACCTGCCACCAGAGTAGAGGTGAAGATATGTTTTTAGGGGCCACAGATTTCTTGCCACCTCCTTCCTCCACCACCGTAGATGACTTTGCACATAAGAGGTGAATACAGACATCTGATCTGCCACGACAGAGTGGGCTGCCAAATTGGCACACTGCCTTTGAAAGGTTGCTAATTCCTGCTTGGGTTTAATCTGAGATCTAACTTCAATAAAATCTTTTGCCATAGCAATTACAAGTGGCTAAACACCCACTTTATCCAAAAACATGACCTTGCCCCTACAGCTCAGATAGAAAGAACATGCACACACATTTCTAAGTGTATAATTCCATACTCACAATGGCCACGTGAGGAGGTATTATTTTCTTTATCTAGATGAGGCCACCCAGGCTCCAAGAAGTCAAGGTCACACAGCTAATATATAGAGAACTGAGATTCTAAAAACCCAGGTCTTCTGACTCTAAACCCGATGTTCTTCTCCCTATACCATGCTGCCACCTCTCTTGGTTTCCCTTCCCACTAGCCAACAGAACTACCCTGACACTTGCACCTGCAATCCTGCATAAGCTTCCATCACAGCACATATAAGTCTATTGCACAGATATGTACACCCTTTGTTTTCTACCACTAAACCGTAAGTTCCTTGAGGGCAGGGACTGACTATTCATGTCTGTATTGTACCCTACCCAGCATCGTGTACATAGCAGATGCTCAAAAAACATTTCCTTCCTTGCTTAAGCAGTGCCCCTGTCAGTTTGTTAAGAAGTTTTGGACTATTGTTCCCATCTTACATACCAAATACAGATACTAGGGACAAGGGGATTGATGATATTTTAAGATCACAGAACAAAGAGCATCCAATCCCTCAAATGTCAGAATAACCTAAAGATTGCACGACAGTCCACTAAAACACCAAGCACTACTATGATAAAGTTATTGTGTGTGCTTCTCAAGACCAAAGCAGTCAATATGGACATTTTAAGCCTGAACCCTGTTTACAGAGATAATAAATGGAACATTTAGTATTATTACTCAATAATCAGTTCACACAAAAGAATGGTACTTTCTGCTCTGCCTCCTGACTCATTGAAAGTACCTTTGTTAAATCCTAGTTCAAAGATGTGATAAGCTAGAAGGAACTAAGAAGCCAATAGACTCAACCTTGGTCATTTTACAGAGAAAAAGAAAGAGGCCCAGCAGAGGAACTTCCTGGTTCACACAGCTATAACCTTAGCCCTCTGATAATTCTAAGGTCTTTTTAGCTTCCCAACAGGCCTCCAATAAACCTGTGATATAATTCATTCACTTCTGTAAGTGAGTCCAACTAACACCTGGCTCCCTCATTTGCCTGTGACCCCATAAGAAGAGGGACCATGACAGTCATATACTGCCCAGCAGATAGGTGAAAACAAGGACTACCAAATGAATGAATCACATACAATATCTAAATATTAACTAAGCACACACTCATTCCATTTCCTACACGTCAAAAACATTTCTGACTCACTATTACTTGTCTGAAGACTCTTAAGTTCCCAGAAGACAGGGATCTAATCTGTCTTACTTGCAATTAATGGTTCACATGGAATAATGAAGTAAAGAGCAGTTAATTAAATGAGTTCTTTGTTGGCAAGAGAAGGGAGTCAATAGTGGAGTAAGTAGCCCTCTGACGGAGGGATTCTGTAATTCTTGAAATTGTCTGTTCATAGAAACATCTGAGACAGAGTGTAATAATACAAAGAACATAGGATCTGGAATCAGAAGACCTGGGTCCCAAGCCTTGCTTTACTACTTATGGACTGTGCAACCCACTCCAAACAAGTCATAACTTTTCTGTACTTTATTTTACTCATCTGGACATTCTCTGAGCTGTGAAGCACTAAATAAACGTTACTTGTTGCTACTAGCATTATAACAGTATTTTAACTTCAATTTCTTGGGAAGGTATAGGCAAAAAGCAAACTGCGGATCTGGGTGAACCTTGGGAACACCTGATTTAAAGGGCAAACAGAGGAAAACCAGCCAGCAGAACAGAAAAAGGAAGAAATGGGAAAACTGAAAGAGTGCTTTGAGTTTCAAGAAGTAATTACCAACACTGTCCAAGGTCCCAGAGAGCAGAATATAATAAAAATGCAAACTTCCCAATGGATCTAGTTTTAGGAAAATGTGACCATGCTCTTTGCCTGAGCAGTTTAGGAAGAATGAAGCTGACTAATAACCATTGGTTGGAAAGTGAATGAGAAGTAAGGATTTGCCAGACTCTAAAAGCAAATTATTCTTCCAAGAAACTTCTGACTGTGAAGAGTAGAGAGAAGGCAGTAGTTAAGAGGACCCAGGTCACTAAGACAAATGTAGACATATTCACAGACTGCAGAGGGAAACTCCCAAAGACAAGAAGATGATAGGGGAAGGCTATAAATGATGAAAACAAGGGGCCAGGAGGAGAAAGAAAAAAGACCAAGTAATCGGGTGCCGGTGGACTACTTACTCCTGATCAAGACAGAAGGCACCTCTTCCACCAGAGTGGAACAGAGGTGAAGGCAGATGTAACCAAAGATAAGTTTTTCATATTAGCAGTAGAAGGTGAAAGAATGAAATGAAAAAGGGTTTAATGTACTTTAACGACAAGAAGAAAATAAACTTTTCTTCCACACTAGGAATCTACATGTTGCCATTTTTTCCTAAGAGACAAGGCCCTTGCCACATAATGGGTAGACCTAGTTGGTAAGGCACAATCAGCAGGAAAAAACCGGAAAGCTGGTCAGCTGCATAATGTTTCAACCCATATGATTTACGAGCACTTAGGAAACACCAACTATGTGCTGGGCGCTGGGGATACCAAAAGTAATTCTGACAAGGTCCTTGCTCCCAGGGGATCTGAGGCCCTGTAAGGTGCTCAATCAGGCCATCTTGATACTAGAGCAAAAAAAAAAAAGGTCCTCCGTAGCTGGAAGTCAAGGGAACCTATTTTTCTCAGCACTGTTTTAATTCTCTCAACTTTGGTTCTAATCTTAACTGCTCCCTCTGAACAGCTCTGAAAGAAAAGCTGTTGGCCCACTTGAGTATTTGGCTACTCGTAGGAGGACTTGGCTTTGTAAAAGACTTGAAATTTGCCACTGTTATTCCATAGGCTCCATGTTTAGGTGAGTACAGAGTCTTACCCCGGGGATATGTACATGTGGAGAAGGGGCTATCATGGAAGGGGCTATGTGGACAGACTCTACTGCCAAAATACCTTAGACCGGCTCACTCTAACAGAACAAGTCCACTAAAGTCAAAACACTAGGCTTTTACTCTTTTTGACATATTAATTACAAAAAAGACGCATTTCCTAATGTGGTCTGTTAAAAGTACTCTCTTGCTAAACTGGAAAGCCCTAAGCCTAAATAACAACTATATTCAGGGTTATTTCAGGGAGTGAAAGGAAAGAGTCCCTCTCCAATCTGCAACCCTCCTTCTGAGCTTGAAAGAAAACTATCAGATCTTCACTGAGGCTTGAAAAATTCCTTCTCTTAATTCCCATACCCTCTTCAGAAAAGATAGGCTTGGTGATTTAATCTTCAAATACAGCCTCTGACTGCTCTCCTACTGAGTTTGTTTAAAACCTGCTAGGCTCTCCTCTTCTACTTTACCTAACGGGAAGAAGGATGGGGGATGTAGGGCTGGGGTGAACAAGAAAATTTACTATTCCTACGGAAAAACCTGGGGATGAGGCAAGAATGACTAGCTAGCACACGGGATTTTGTCAGCTTGATAAGTATGCTGGTATTTCTTGGAGACTGAGCCCTGCTGAACAAGAAAATCAGTGTTAACCACAGGGCAAGGTAAATGTCCTATCCCAGGTAGGCTGAGCACAGTCAGAGTTAAAGGCAAGAGAAAGGTAATGTGATTTCTCTCTACAGTCACGTCTCTTGTTTACCTGCCCAAGTCAAATAATTTTAAGTGGATCAGTGGTTGTCATTGCTTTCCCATGGAGGAGAGAAGGGTCAGAATGGACCCATGGAGTAGAAGAGTCAGAATGTCAGTGCCCTAGTAGAATTAGCGCTAGTGTCAGTGCAACTCCAAAACCACCTTGCAACAAAATCTAAGGCAGTGAAAATCAAGTCTCCCAAGGTTCTCATCCAATCTACTGTGATTTTAATTAACCAGTCTGTGTACCAAGGTACTTCTGCAAAAACAGGCTTCTCACAGATGCAATAGAGCAACATCTTGGTGAACCTATTGTATACAAGATTTGATAAAAAGCCTTTAAAAATACCTAATTAAAAATGCCCTCAATCCTCAATTGAAATACCTTTCTGACATAGCAAATCAGAAAATGGCTAGATGGCAAGCCTTACAGAATCGTCTCCGGTTTATTGAGAGTGGTTTGCCTATTGTCACTACTATATTCCCTGGAACTATTAAAGTAACTATGATGTAAGTACATAAAGAAAAGTATTCCATAAGTGGATCATTAATACAGAATGGGCTTTGCTATCCTTGCATATCTTTAAAAAGACAATTAAAGTACAATTTTCAATAGCTTTGAAAGGAAAGTTATGAAGAGCCTATCAATATGGCTTAGCTATGCCCCTTTGAAATAACTGATAAGAATTACATATATAAATAGTAAAGAGAAGAAAGCAGCCATCCATTGGAAAAAACTTACTGCCACCTTGAGCTAGGTACTACTTAGTGTTATCTCATGTGATCCTCACAACTAATTCTGGAAGGCCAGATTAGTTCTGATCTTTATAGAAAACCAAGGTTCAGAGAAGTATAAAACTTGCTAAGGTCATAGTTACAGGGTTGACGAAGCTGCTAAGACCCTGAAGCCTACGCTGAAAAATAAAAATGTTCCCGATTCCACCCAAAGAAGAAAATCGGTCTGTCTACCCTGCAGCCCATTCCCTTCTGAGCTTTCTTCCCATCTCTACTGGGGCTTTCCCATCAGAATGTGGGATGCTACAGAATTCCCGGAGTTTAAATCTTCCTTGTCATAGAAAGTAGAAATTACAACCACAAAGTGTTATACACCAAACACCCACTGGAATGGCTACAATGGAAAAGACAGATACTAGCAAGTGTTGCCAAGGATATAGAGCAACTGAAACTCTAATACTGTTGGCAAAAGTGTAAACTGGTAAAACCACTTTGGAAATACACACACGTGCGTACACACACACCATGGCTTTGCAATTTTTGATAAGTATGCTGGTATTTCTTGGGAGACTGAGCCCTGCTGAACAAGAAAATCAGTGTTAACCACAGTAAGATAAATGTCCTATCCCAGGTAGGCTGAGCACAGTCAGAGTTAAAGGCAAGAGGGGAGATAATGTGATTTCTCTCTACAGTCACGTCTCTTATTTACCTGCCAAAGTCAAATAATTTTAAATACTCAACAGAAATATATTCACTAAAATAAGTCTACAAGAACGTTCAGAGCAGTACTCTTGCAATAGCCCCAAGCTGGAAACAATCCAAAGTCCATTAACAGTAGAATGGAGAAATATATTATGGTATGTTCATAAAGCAATGAGAATAAACAAACTGCTAATATTTGCAACAGTACAGATATATCTTATAAATATAATGCTGAGTGAAAGAAAATTGGCACAAATGAATATATACTAAATGATTTCATTAATATAAAATTTAAACATAGGCAAACTAATCTCTAGTGTTAGAAATCATGAGTATTTACCCTCGAGGTAGGAGAGTAAATGCAAGGGGCACAAGGGAGCTTCTGGTAATGCTCTGTTTCTTGAGCTGAGTGCTGCTTATACAGATGTTGAGTTTGTGCAAGTTCATCAAACCATACACTTACATGTACTTCTCTAGTTATATTTTCATTAAAAGTTTATATGAGTTGTAAAAAGCATCTAAGAGAAGTTGTAATTTGTAAAAAGCAATTAAAAAAAAAAACATTCTAACCCCATGTCTCCCACTCCTCAGTAAAGGCCCTTTTCTCTGCTCTCCTGTACATCAAAACTTTCAAATATTTGACTCCATTTCCTCAACCTCTAATTCACTCTTCAACCTTCTCACGTCCAGTGTCCAGTTTCCTAACCTTCCACCTAATCTCTTCTTGCAAGATCACCAAGGAATTCTAAGTGGTCAGGTCCAAGTAAAACTTCTCTTTTTCCCCTTACGCAACCACCCAGTAATGCTGGACACGTGCCCTTCCTCCCTCCTCCTAGAAACACTCTCCCCTCAGATCATCTCTAAGCCCTTCCTCCCTCCTCCTAGAAACACTCTCCCTCAGATCATCTCTAAGCCTCCGGAACTCTGCGCCATTGGTTCCCCTCCTACCTCAAAGCTTCTTTGCTGGTTCCTCCCCTTCCCTCTGTTCTTAAATGTTGGGAGTGCCTAGGCTGTCTTCGTCACCCTCTCCATCCCACTCTCTCTCTGGAGGAGACCCAGGCAGTGGCTTTAAATATCATTCTTAAGCTGAATAGTCATAAATTCCCATCTCTATCTCCTCTGCCCCGACAGTGGTCTAAATCACCATCCTCTTCTAGTACTCACATTTCCCTCCTTAAGCCCTTTGAATTTGCTGTGTTTCTTCCACCCAGACTCTTCTCTCCAGAATATCGATACTTGGCTCCTTCTTGTCATATACCCCTCAGTTTCAATGTCACTTTCTAATCTCATCATAACACTTAGTACTAGCTAATATTATTTGCTTATTTGTTAACTGCCTCGCCTAACTAGAATTAAAATTCCATGAGGGCAGGGATTTTGTGCTCTACTGTATTTCCAGGGTCTAGAATGGCTTCTTGGATGAAAGAGTAGCCTCCTAACTAGTTTCCCAGCTTCAGTTCCTGCCCCTCTCCAATTCTTTCTCCACACAGCATCACCTATTTCCCTCCTCCCCCCAAAACGCATGCACTTAAAGCTCTTTAATGGACTCCAATTGCATTTTTGAATAAAAATTACAACTCCTTACATGAGTAAAGACACTGCATGTGCCATCAGCCCCTGCTTGCTTCTCCAATTCATGTCATGCTATTTTCCTCACCACTCACGAAGCGTCAAGCCATGGGAACCTTCAATTTTTCGAGCCCAACTGCTGCCTCAGGGTCTCTGCACTTGGTCTTCCTGCCGATACTTACTACTCCTTCTCATCCTTCAGGTCTCAACTCAACTATTACCCATTTAGAGGCGGAGTCCTCCTCAGTTACATAAACTCTCTCATACCTTTTCAGTTTCCTTCATGAGAACTGTCATAATCTGTAATTATATTTATTTGCTTGTTTGCAGCAGGAACCTCGTCTGTCTTCACTTTTTTATCCACATCATCTAAGCACAATGCCACTTCATAGTAGGCATAAAGATAATCTGCGATGAACTGAGGTCAAAGGAACACTCGGTATTTTATCAATACAGCCAATGAGGCAAGTTCTCTCCTTAGGGCCCAAAGCATTTTATCAGTATTTATAGTAAAAAAAGTGACTATTAAAAAGTCTTTTATTAAAAACAAAGGGTAGCTAGCTAACCTAAGGCAGATTACCTAAGCTTTTTGAATCTGTTTCCTCATCTGTGTAAAAAACACCTCCCCTGTTGGAAGGTAACTGTAGGGATGAAAAATAAAATACATAAAAGTGCCTAACTTATAGTAAGTGCTCCATAAAGAACACATTAAAATAATTATTAAGCTGTAAGTTACAATCCTAGAATGGCAACAGCCTAGATGTTCAACAGTGACTAACTATTGGCTGGAAAGTCCAAAAACCTGTTTCATCTAGAGCTTGAGTGTCCTACCACGCCCAAGGGACTGGGCTGAGTGGGGAACCTGGCACAACTGATCACATCATCCATATAATACAGACTTAATCCTTACCCTGAGAACTCACCTGAAATTTAAACTCATCTCTCAACTTGGAAGGCTGCTTACTTTTAAAAAAAACTTGAAAAGAAAACTTGAACTCTCTCAACACTGTTTAATTTAAAACAGAATCTCAGAATCTTAACTGGAATTTTCCAGTAAACATGCCTGAGGTGTCTACCTCAGAAAGAGAAGGATTAAAATGCTGGTGACAACACAATTAGCACCAAATAGGGCAACTGTCGTCCTTGTAAGTAAACAACCCACAGAGTAAACTATATCACAGACTGGTCTCATTTGCGGGGTGTGGAACAATGAAGCATGTTCTGTGTGACACTGAGATTTTTTCTGAGGTATTTATTCCAGAATAAAGAATTCAGAACACCTAAGTCACAGACGAGACAAGTATAGTGTGGAACTTTAGAACCCAAGGGCTAAATGAGAACAACAGCCCTCCTGAAATGGTATATGGGATGGACATAAACAAGGGATATTTCACAAGGCTGGAACAGAGCAGAGGAAAACATTTCCAAAGGCCCTAAAACCTAATAGATATGTTCCATCCTCCAAAGCAGTCCTTTGGAGGTGGGTAATGGATAATGTTTATTTCCTAGGTAAGAATTTTATTTTAGGGCTAATTTTTTAGAAAGCTGAACAGTAAAAAAAAAAAAGTTCCCAAATATGTTTTGTTTTTAGACTCAGTCAAACCTGACCTTAAATCCTGGTTCTAACACATAGTAACTGAATGAGCTTGAGAAAGTTGCCTCTCTGAGCTCCAGTATAACTAGAATGAACTTACCTAGCCTCTCTGGCTGGATACAAAGTAACTGCTCAGTATAAAGACAGAGCATACCTTTACCCATCAAGGTATAAGGCAAGTACTAGGCAAGTTACTGGGCTTTCAATCTTACAGAAAGAGCAGAAGGCAATACTAAACATTCAGTAAATGGTAGGCATTATCATGAGGCATGGGACTAATGTTAAATGTTTGCCTTTCTCCAAATCAGCTTCCAGAACTTCAATTCACACTGATGCGGCAAAGACTTCAAAGACATTAGGCCTGGGGCTTGGTCTCCTCTCTCATCCAATTCTCAAGTCATATTTTAACATAAATGATGAAAGCTTTAGCTCCTGTGCTGTTATTTCAGGCAGTAGACAAAAAGAAAACTGTAGGCATTATTTGGACTCAACGGTCCTGGAAGATTTTATATTTTAAGAAAAAAGAAAAACATTACAAAACATCTAGCCTGACAGGTGAGTTGTTACCATTTCCATCTATTGTCTCATTTAATACAATAATCTTGCAAAAATCAGATTTAAAATACTCATTTTGTAAATGAAGAGGCTGGGCCCTGAGGGTTGGGTAACTGGACCAGGGTCACACAGCTAGAGCGTGACGGAATATAAGTCCCAGTTCTTTGATTAATTTGTAGTCCTACAGAAAGAAGGGGTCGTCTTTCACCATCCAAACTCCCTACCATTAGCACTAGTAATTCAAGGGCCCGTGCTCCTGAGAAAGCAAGGTTAATGGACTGTGGGAAAGACAACAGAAATCACCTGAAGTGGCCAGCAGGGAAGAAGTATTCCCTAGTTTCTACTCCCTTCTAGGGACACCAAAAGGGGCACCTAACCCACCAAGCCAACCTTTCAACACTTGAGGGCCTTGTAAAAGATGCGACAGACAGAATAACCATCCAGAATTTTAAGGTATACACCTAATAAGTTCTCTCATTTTAAAAGTTTTTCACTGGTAACCATTAAATAATAATGAAATAAACTCTTAGGGCTCAGGGCCTCCCTTGCCCCCTGCTCTTTGCCCCAGCTACCCTACTATTCTTTCAGTCCCTCAAATGCCAAGCTTAGTGTGTCTTTAGGAACCTTCCTCAAGCTATGTTCTCAGCCTTTTTCTCAGCCACTGTGCCCACCTTAGCTCACACATGCAGCAGTTGTCTCCTCAGGGAAATGTGACCCTGTCGGTGCTCTCATGGCATCTTGTACAACTTCCTATAACACATCCCTCCAACTTTCACGCATTCATCCGATTACTTAGCGCTACTGTCTGGCAAGCCTTCTCTAGACACTGGGGATTCAACGAGGAACAAAACGAGGCAAAAATCCCTGCACTGCATGGTGATTACATTCTGAGGGGATGAGAATTCCAGCAGCACTGTATTTAATCGATTACCTAAGAATTCGTGTAATTCTTTTTAAAGTATCCTTCTCCCATGGTTAGGGGGTGGAAAGTGAAACAGGAAACAAGAATGAGTCTATTTTATAGCTTTAGCCTCAGCCTTAGTGCCAAGTAAATGCGATCACCAGGTATTTGAAGTATTGCTAATGGGTTACAGCCCTAGAGTTTTCAATGGAGGGGAGGAGGGCAGAAATCCATGCTTCAAAATTCCACAGTCGTGATTCCAGGGTGATCAGCAAATTAAGGGCTTTTAGCCCATATAACCACATAAATACCTATAAGGAAAAGTCTACTAGTAATAGGCCCACCTCACACATGCTGAAGATAATTTAAGTGTCTGCTAAAATTATTTGAAAAACAAGAAAAGAACAGTAACAAACTGACTTTTTTAAATAATAGAAAATATTATAGCATTAGAAAACCAGAAAGGGAAGAGCCTCGAAGATGAACAAGACCCTCACTTCCATCCCTTCCCTTCATCACAAGGCAGAGAGGTTTCAATGCCTCCGGGAACTTGGGCTTGGAATGGTGCTGTGATGAGAACTGCAAAGAGAACAAATAAAAATGAAAACTACAAATAGAGAAGCAACATAACAGAGAAAAGAATGCTAGGTATCAAAAAGACAGCCCTCTACCAGATACACCCAGGGCCACGCAGAGCTTCGCCTGTTACTGCTGACGTGCACAGCACAAGCCAGGTGGACGGAGAAACACGACAAAAGGATGCGTGAAACAGAACGGCAGAGAGTCTTGGATCAGAAAGTGTTAAAATGATAATATGAAACAGGGGAAGAGAAGGAGAGATTTCACTTTCCACTAGTAATAAATGAGCTTTTTTCCTAAAGTGGTAACTGGTGTAAACAACTGGAAAACACACTTAATAATCACAAGTTATAAATGTTCTTGGAAATTCCCTGGTTTCAACTAGTCTATGACAAGTATCTGCAGAGGGACCTCAGCATCTGCTATTAAGTTCAAGGAAAAGTAATTCTAACGAATGGAGCTGTGCCAAAATATCACCCTTGGGGTCTGACCAATTAAATGGCTGCTTCTTAGTGTGAAGTTTAGGAGACATGACAGATTGAACACTGCAGCAGAGAAACCTACACATTAATTTCTGCCCAGGCATTTTGCCCCAAAGGGTGAGTCAATCAGGAAAGAAAGCAGTTCAGAGTAAAATCTCCTAACAATGCTAAAAACAGAACAACAGACCTGCAGTTTAATTACAACAGGACCCTTTTCTTCATCAAAACTGATAACAAGGCTCATCAAGAATAAAGAGACTCTGATCCCCCTCAAACTCTTGTGCAGGAAACAAGACTAACCAGATAAGCTTTTCTGGACCTTGTGACTGAAGAAGCTGCTTCTATGAGATGTTATCACAGTGAATAACTAACGGGTAACTAGGATAAAAAACAGTTCACAAAGCCAGCTACTTGGTGAGAAGATTTCTGGCACTCCTATGCCTTAGGAGAAGGCCACACTTCAGAAAAAATTGTGTCTAAGATCAAAATTATGCATTTTACCTTTCCAAAGTGGACTGTACAAATTACTATCGTTAAATATGCTGTAGTGTAGAATGAACAAGGATTCTAGTGTTATTTAAAGCCTAGCACATAACAGATGCTCAATAAAGTTGGCTATAAGGTTTTTTAATGTGGCAAAATTTATCTGCTCTATCCTCTATCTTCCTTTTTGTGTTAGACATGCTAATACCTTTCATCAGATTCAATCTAGTTTTCCAAAGATCCTCCAAGAACTAAACTCCAGGCCCCTCCAAAAGCCCTCAATTTTATAATCCCTGAAAAATTCTTCTCAGAGGTGGTCAGAAGTGTTATGTCCTCCGTGCAGCCCCAGGCTATAAAATTTCTACCCCATTATACCCACTACTAAGGTTTTCGTCGCTTTTCCAGCAATCCAGCTAGTTTAGACTCTCTCCTTTAGCTCCTCAACCCCTCTTGCCTACCAAATACAAAGAATTAACACATACACCTCTGGCCACTACCTGGTGTTCCACAAGTGCTTACACTGCACTGAAGTCAGATGGGATTTTGTGATAAATCCAGGATGAATTCAGACTAGCCACCCCTTTCCTCTCATAGACCTTTGGCTTAGTTTGATGTTTGCTCTTAATCTGAAAATATGCTGACTTTCTGAAATGTTTTCTGCTCCTGCCAGAATGTGATATGACCAGTATCTATCCCAAGAAGCAGAAATGGAGATTTCTAGTTCGCCCAGTACCACAAAGAAAACTTGTTTTCTTACCATATTCTCTTTGTGAACACATGTACTTAACCTGGTCTTCAGGTTTTATTTTTTGCCTATATATTCCACAACAAAGTATAAACTGTCTCATATTTTCCACTCTTTTTTTCCTGAGAAAAGACACCTGTGCTGATATGAGGAAGTGACGTTTTTCTCATTGATAAGATGTGCTACTACTTCACCCATTTGCTCCTAGAATTACAAAATGGAAGGATGACCATCTTTATAATGTGGCAAAGATACATACAGGATGCAAAACAAACAAGACCAAGACCTTTCCTGTCCCATAGTCATTAGCTTATGGTTTGAGACCATCAAAATGGACCTGTTCTGAAATAATTCAAGCAGTTAGAATGATCCACAAAGATCCCAAGATTATTTCCCCATAGATATTTATTCTATAGTCAATCCAGCCCCCTAATGAATATAATAAAGCAGATTTCACAATGGGAAGCAATGAGGAATGGAGGGGGGTTCAGAAAATAGGGGTTCCTAAGATTGTTTACCAGCTGAATGACCCCCAAAACAAACTATTTATTTAATCTCTTCTCCAGAAACTTGTCTAAGGGTAAAACAGTTCAGCAGTTAAAAAATAGATCCAGCCTTCAACATTCAAGGAAATTTTCAATTCAAAGACTAAAACCAGGGTAATTTGTAAACTACCGTGCTCAGAAAACACTCAAAAGTTGTGCTAGAAATCCTAGAATCTAACAAAAGGAACCTGGCTGGTGAATTCTAGGCTAAGATTTTCTATTGTTACTAAAATAAATAAATAGCCAAGCACAGCTTGAATCCCACAGCACTAAAAGTAACAGATTAGCAGTCAATTAAGTGGTTTCATATTATAATGCATATGAACGATTGATTAACGGTATAAGCTAGGAAAAACCACCATGCACCAGGAAGAATGACCTGATCCCTAGAAGATGTGCTCCTCCTGTATAAAGACATGGGCCATAAAAGGACTAGTTGCTCCTTTTAAAACCAGAAACAGAGACTTCTTCAGCCAAGCTCAGATATTAGAAGTTTTCTTTTTAACCATAGTAAGTTTCAAAACATAGGCAACACAAGTTACAGTAAAGACAAGCACATCCTGTTTGCACCTGACTTCCTGTTCTGGGCTATCTCTTTACACTGCTGCTCCCTAGCCAAGAACAGGCAGGTAACTTTCCACAACTGCCAATGACTGGTTGTTCACTGGACAGAATTTCAGTGAGTCAGGTAAGTGTCACCTAAAAAGCACGAAAAACAATCATGGGCCTCCAAGACAGTTTCTGGATTTCCCATGCTTCATACTAACATTTGACCTAGAGTAAGCAATAAAAATTTCACATAAAAAGTACCAAGATAAGAAAGTTAAGCCTTAAACAAAACTTGGACTATAAGGGCTGGGGAAAAGAGCAAGAAAAATATGGATATGTTTTTATTATTAAACGTTGGCCTCTTTTCAAAAGTAGAAGGAACAAATTTCTGTCAGCCAGTCCCTACTGAGCAGATTCCCAGAAGGGAACCACCCAGAGTGATCAGGACTGTTAAAGAGGCCCTTCTGGTAAACACTGTCCCTAATCCAATCTCCTACCAACCTAAGTCTACTTTTTGGCACTGCAAAAAAGCCTTCAGTTTTAGAAACCCAAAGACTCCACCTCAAGCAAAACTTGCATTGCTTTCAAAGAGCTAGTGGTCCCCCAAAGTCATATTCAGTGTTGGGAGTAAATGCTAAGCAACAAATATCCCAGTTTTTATGGACATTTCATTTAGCCTCTTTGGGTCTGTTTTTTCATTTGGAAACAGGAGAGTTGGACTACACTAATCTCTAATGCTTTTTCCAGCTGTTGAAAAAATTCAGTAATTCAACATAACCACAGAAGCTTCTGTGGCTTACTGCATTACTACTTTGGTCAAATAGGATGCCTCTACCATCCTACATCCTACAGTGTGAATATATGCCTTGATCTAACCTCCCAAGTACTTTTTCCCTTGAAATGTGGATCAGAAAGTTTCCCATTTGAAAGCAACAGACAAACAAACCTTAAGGACTGTTCTTTACACATGGTCTTTTTATTAAGCTCTTAATGCAATCACGGCTGGTCATATGATTCCTGGAGAGAACAGAACCACAAAAGGACGGAGAAAATCTGACCAGCAGCATGTGGCACTCCTGCACAGTGACTGCCAATGGGGAAAGAATGAAGCAAAATCTGAGTAAGGAAAAGGAGCAGTGAAGACAAGTTTGGTGAGTCAGGGCAAAGGAAAGCACAACAAGTTTAAAAGAAAAGGAAATGGAAAAGAAAGAAGAAAAGTGATGATTAGGAAAGAAATATAAACCAATGAGCAGAAACTTAAGTCTGAAATTCCATTTATCCATTCATTCATACAACAAATATCACAATGCCCACTATGTACAGGGAACAGAGCTAGACACTAGAGGAGATACAAAGGTCAACCAGACAGATGTTCACAACAAGGTTACGGTCTAACAGGAGATAAGGGCATGTACACAAACAATTGAAATATATGGCAGAAAGTATATGGTGTCATAAAGGAGACATAAAAGAGAATCTTCTACTATGAGACCCAGAGGAGGAAGTGATTACTCCCAGTGAGGGATCAGACGAGGCTTCATGGGAAGAATGACATTCAAAGCCAAAAACACAACAAAACCAAGGACAACCAAGTAGGAAATCAAGGACACAGGTACAGTGAGTAACTGGATTTGATCTGAGATATAAGTGGGCATGATTATAACAACTAGCAATCCAGAGAGCCATGTCTAAACTGCATAGCTGGATTGAAGCCAGACTACGTATTCCAAAATCAGACTCAGAATTTGAATTTAAATCTAGTGGAGAAGGAGGATGGAGGGTGGGGGAGATTGACAAGTTGGGAAATGCAGGAATTTTATAATTTAACCTATAAAATTAAGATAATAAAATCAACACAAAATCAATGTTTGTAGATATGTAAAGTCCCTCTAAGGAGATGCAATGTCTTCCAAACCAAAAATAAGAGGACAAAAAGTGTTGGATGACAGTATTAACATGTTTAAAAGAAGAACTGTGACCCCATCAAAGTGTGGTCAACAAAGAAACTTAGAAAAAGCTTAGAAAAGAAAAAAAGGAGGCCATTTTGATTCCAGAATTACCCAAAGCAGAGAAATAGAGTTAGGTGACATCATCATCTCTGCAACAGGATAAGGTTCTTCCATGAAGCTTCAACGGGAAGAGCATACAGTAGCAGTGAGGTTGCAGGCTCTTAAAAGTCAGAGGAACTTGGTTCCCATCTCAGTTGAGTCTCTTACCAGCTTGGACAGAGCCTTGGTTTCCTCTTTTGTAAATTGTGGATAATTGTGCCTACTTTGCAAGAGGGACACTGGGAGAATTAAATGTCCTCCTGTATGTAGTAAGCAATCAATAATCTTAGCTTTTTTACAACTGTATCCCTCCCCACAAACTATTCTATCATATTAATCCATGATCCCAAGCAAGTTAGATATTACTCACTGTCATTTTCAGATCTCTTGATATTGAAAAGCAATATCCTAGCAAAATCCAGAATCTTGTTAACAGGAGAGGAATCCTGCAGTCTAAAATAATAAATTGGCATTCCTTTTTGCACACAGTCACTCAAGTGTGAATAGAATCTTGTCTCCAAAAGACTGATCATTTCCAGATACAAAATAAAATACATTTTATGAACTCAGAACCAGACCTAAAGCATAGTAACCAAAACCCTCTGGGGTCTTCTTGAGAAGCTAGATGGCACCCACCAGGCCAGCCCTACATAATGTCACCCTCGATCTACAACAAGCCAATATGTATAAGACTTCTCCACCTTCCACCTCTCTCAGACCCTTCAATCATATGCTATGGTGAAGCATTTTATCCCCTAACATTCTAGAGGTCAAAGGTCCTATCTTATCCATCTTTGTATTCTCTCCTCCATACCTCCAATATACCTTGCATCAAACAGAATCATAAAAAATATTTACTGTAATATTAATTTAAAACACACTTTTCTTAACAACCCAATCCATTGCAATCTGCCATTCCTGCGCACTGGAGTCCTTTTCTGATTTGCTGAACTCTTACTCACTTCTCTGTCCCCCACTTCCCCTACCCTCCCCAACCTCTCCATACCTGAGCTACCAAATATTACAGAAAAGTCCAAAGACTTCATTTACTGGGTTCCCAATAAGTGCATACAACCAGGACCAAGCCACCATCACTGAGCTCAGAAATCTTCTGTTCATCTCTAGTCTCCACATCAACTTTCCAAAGAGCAGTGTTGTGCAGAGTTTAGGGCATGGGGCCTGGAGTTAGAAATCAGTCTTCCTGTGTGACCCCAGTTATGGTGCTTAACTCAGCTAAACTTCATTTTCTGCATTTGTAAAAACGAGTAAAACCAAAATGAGACAATCGAAGCAAACCGTTAACACCACAGAGTACTCAAAAAAAAAGGGAACTACTACTGTTTTCTACTATGTCTAAGTAATCTTCTAACCCTTGTCCTCTTCCAACTTCATAAGATAACTAGAAACCTCCTTACCTACTTTACTCAAATAACTGGGTTCCGCCCACTTATTATGAGAGGCAGTGGTGGTGGTCGAGTAGGAAGATCACTGTAATCAGGAGTCCAGCTGGTGCCGTATACTAGCTATGTGACCACGCACCAAATGTTTCATCTGTGCCTCAGGTTCCTCAACAGCAAAATGGACATTTTAAAATGTTCCTTTATAGATCATTGTGAACATTAGATGGAAAAATATGAAAAAGCATTAAGCAGAAAGAGGGAAAAGAATAAGCAAGGTGATAAGGCTTTTAAGTAAAACAGACCAAGTTTCAAATTCCAGTTCTATCACTTAACTAGTTGTATAATCCTGGACAAGTTAAATTCTCCAGTCCTCAGTTTTTTGTCTATAAAATGGGGGAAATAACTTTACAGGGTTCTTTTTTATTTTTTTCTGACCAGTTTTATGCAGACGTTCCTGACAGCACTTTACCTTCCGTCCAAATGGGATGCTTCTCGCTCCTATCCTCTTATTCTTTCCTGTCTCCTTTATTGCTGCAGGGAGACAGTGCAAGAACCCATTTGGGTTTCATGCAGGCTTCACAGGGTTCTTCAGAGTTTAAACAATGTGCAGGCCACTGGCATGTTGATTTCTCATCCGTTGTCTCTGCCTCTTTTCTCTCCAGCTCTATAACTCTCCGTTATTCACGAGACCAGTAGAGTCACCGTTTTTGACCAACAGTTAAAAAAAAATTTAGCACATCTCCAATATACCTACATATAATAGCAAATTAGAAAAGTACTACTATACAATACACTGTCCTATCTAAAACACTAAAAAATTTCAAAGGGTAAGATAAAAATCTAAAAAAACATAGCTCTAACATTTCCTTCATAGACCCCTAGAATTTAGAAATTCATTTTAGAGGCCATTATACTATTAAGCAAACTGTTTAAAGACAAATAGTCTTGATATAGCTCCTAGCACAGTGACTGGCATAGAGTATAGATACTCAGTAAATGACTCATTATAGTTTTTAAAAACCTGCCTTCACACATACTTCTCTGGGCAAGTTTGCAAAAAGTGGGCTCTGTGCTAGGCCTCCCTATCTCTTTAATTCCTAGCTTCCCCCCAACAGAGTAGCTAGTATTCTGCTTTACTCTCATATTACACACTTTTTCATTAACTCCACTCCACTCTACTCTACTGAAAGCCTTTTCTCCAGATCAACAACGATCTTCTGATGGCCAAATGCATGGCTTTTCCCTAAGTCCTTAACCTTCATAACTTCCCTGCAGCCCCATATACTGATGACCTATCCATATTCTTCCTTCAGCCTATAGCTCCTCCTTCCCCTTCAGCTCCCACCGAAAGTGCAGTAGCTTGACCCTCCCTTTGGCTTCAAGGACCATCTTTTTTCCTGTCCTTCCCTGGTTCCTCCTTTTGCCCCCTAAATGCTCTATACTAACCATTCTTCCTTTTCTTCTTTAAGTGAATTCTATTGGTTCTACATTATACATATATCCTGCAAATATCCTGTTCTATGTCCATTGCCATACCCTGCCTCGTATGCCACTTTCTCAAAAATTACAGCAAACACCTCTTTAGTTGTCCCCACTTTGCCACTCTATTCTCTACACAGCAGTCAGGGTAACCTTTTATTTATATACACACACACACACTCACACACACTCTCTCTCTCTGCTTGTTACTCTTCTGCTATAAAGCCTTCAGTGGTTTCCCACAATGTCCTATAAAAAGCCTAGACTCCCTATATGGCCCACAAAGGCCCCATCTAATGTGGGCCCTGCCCACCTTTCCTACTTTACCTCGTACTGTTCTACCCTTACCTTCACCTCACTCTAAGCCTTTGGTGGTCTCCTTTTAGTTCTCCCAAAATACTAAATTATTTATTGTCCTAAAGCCTACATACTTGTGGTTCCTGGAACATTCTCCACAGCTCTTTTCACGAAGCTGGCCCTTATCTGTCAGACTTCAACTCACCTTCCCTACAACATAGTTGTCTGGCACACAGTGGAAGTTCAAAAAGTATTCACTGAATGAATAGAGCCCGCAGTCTTTAATCAGATAACTCCAAATCAAAAGATCTGGAATCAATCTCACCTTTCAGTTCCAATACCTCATTTCTAAATGCCTGCTAAATATCCAGACCCCAAATTTAGCGTACCAAGTTAACAAGACCAAACTCTTCATCTTTTCCCAAACCAGTTCTTCCAATCTTCTGAAATTATATGAGCGACATAATCCACACTTTCTGCTTCAGAATTATAAATTCCCCATTCATTTGCTCCACTTGTCCAAAATCCTAATCACCCTTTAATACTGAATTCAACTATTGCTTCATTCATTCATGCATTCAATCAACCACTTATTCATTCAACAAATACTCAGTACCTTTTATGAGGCAGGCACTATGTTAGCAAAGCACATATATTTTGTCTATTATACATAAGTCAAATAATCAAACAAATATTTAATTATAAACTAAAAATGCTATGAAGAAAAAAGTGCTAGAAGCTATGAAAAGAAAAAGTGAGGCATCAAGAAACACTCCTCGGATGATGTGCTAATTGAATGAGATATAATTTACACTAGGCAGACTAGAAGGTAGAGCATGCGAGGCAGAGGGTTTCAGTCAAGTGCTAAAACCAGGAAGAGTCCAGCAGGCCTATCTTAACCTACCAGTCTGCCTTATATATTATACCTATCTGGATTTGTCTTCTCCCTGTCCCCTAACCCCATGGTCATTTTACTGATAGTTACCTGAAAGGACACAGCATCTCTTATGTGCCAACACCTCCAGGAGATACTGATACACGTGTGGTACCTAAGGAGTCTATGCTTGTAAAAAGCTTCCAGATGACTCTAATAGGCAGCTAAGTTTGTAAATCATATGTCCAAACTATCTATTCAATAAACACATATTGATTATTCTCTCATTCAAAATCTCTAAGGTCAGTGCAGTAAATTGTTTCCAAAATTGGCCACAATAATTCCAATCTTACTTCACACCCTCGTGCAGTGTAACTTTGACATTCTATCCTTCAAGAGGTAGAGTCCATGTCCCTTTCCCTTGGATGTGGGCTACACCGGTGACTTACTTTAACCAAAAATGGGGCAAAAGTGATGATGCATGACTCGCAGGCCTAGACCCTAAGAGGCCCTGGCAGCTTCCATTATTGCTCCCTGGAAACCAACCAATATGTAAAAGAAGCCCAATTTAGATTAATGCACGATGAGAGGCCAAGAGAAAAATGGACCTCATGGAGAAGAACCAAGATGTCCAGAAAACAGCCAGCACTGAGGCCATAGATATGTGAGTGAAGCCATGATAAATCCTCCAGTCTAATTAACACCACAAGAGCAAAGCATATATCCCTCTTCTTGGAATTACTAACCCACAGAATTATGAGCAATAAAAGAGATGTCATTTGAAGCCAATTAAAAATATTAGAGTGATTTGTTACATGATAATAGATAACTGAAATGGTCAGAAATTCAACACTCTCTTTTAGCAGTCATTCAAATGTCAACTTTGAAGACCAAGAAACTTTCCCATACTTATTAAAATTACTCCTTCTTCAATTTAAGCCCATTTCCTCTTAAGTCTTTGAAGTACATGAAGAACAATTAATCCAAATCCCCCTGGCAAAAACTATTCTGGTACTTGAGATGGTAATCAAGTCATTCCTTAGTTTTTCCTTTTACAGGCTAAAATCTTTCCTTTTAAAAAAAAATTTATAATAGTGACTTATTTAAACTTTTTAATCATTTTATCCTCTCTTAAGTATGGGAGGGCCAAAACTGGATGTCACATACCAGTACCTAACAGAGATTATTTCCTAGCCTTTGTAATCAAATTCCGCATAGTCTCTAATATGGTATATTAGTACCCCAAATTTAATCACTTTTTAGAATTACTGTGAAACTTTCTCTGCTCTTATCACTCAGCTTATTCCATTAGGTGAAGACTCCCTTCACTCATCAACTTGGTCTGACACTCCACTGTTGCAATAGTTTTTAACAAATTCTAGACATCCAAAGCACAACAGAGAAGGCTGTGAGGTTGGGGTGAGCACACTATTAATCCCAGTCAAGGTCTCTTAACATTGTAAAGGCCTTTTCATATCAGGCAGGTTCCTCCTCCTACCTCAAAGATAAAGTGGCCTTGTAAAAGACAAGATCTTTAGCACTTGCCTATTGAGCAAAGGTACAATTTTTGTAGTACCCAACAGAGAATATTTAACTACAAAGACAAATCAGTTACTTAATGCAATGTAAAACATTTTCTGAGTCTTATCTGAATGTATGTGCTTCAATGTCAGAAGTAGCTTTAAAATTAACAGTAAAAGGGGATAATAAAGCCCACCTAACACAGAGTAATATAGATATCAAATAATATAATACAGGGAATATCTTGTAAAGTACTATAAAAATATTAGGTGGCATTATGGAACTAGGTTTCAGCAAGCCCTATAAATCTTCAAATTAACTTTGAATAGTCACCTGATCGTTTCAGGTGACACAAGGAATAGGCACCATGGGCTCAAATTCATCAAACAGGAACTAAAAACATGCCATCCAACATGAGAGCTTATAAATTTTCTAATACTTCCAAGACTAATAACAGTGCTTAGACTAGTGGTTTAACCCTGGGGACCCAACTCCAGCCCCGGTCTGATGGAACGTGGACAGGGACCAGGTTCAGTCAAGGAATGCAGCAGTCTAGAAGAGACACAGTGCTGTAGAAGTCCAAATAAGAATAACTCTCGTTTTATAAACTATGTAAATGTCTAACCAACATACTGTATACTTGAAACTGATAAAATAAAAAATAATAATAAAGAATAACTCTGCTTGAGGAAGTCAGAAAATGTTTAACATATGAACTAAAAGTCTCTCAGGAGATGAGAGCCTTGCCAGTCAGAAGGGGAAGTCCCTAAGAAAAGGCATAGTCCTAAAAGGACACGATATAACCAGGAATTGGAAAATGAGTTCAGTGAGGTTAAAGAGGAGAAAATGGCTGGGGAAAGGAGAGGGAAATAAGACAGGCAATAGTAACAGTTAGGATAGAGTTAAATTATGAAGAACTTTACCTATTAAGTTAAGCAAGAAATAGAGAACCAGTGGCAGTCATTGAAAACTACCTGAGGAGTACAGGTCCTACCTAAAAGTATTCACACACAAAATTTTAAGCCATTGGGCTGATTAAACAAAATGTCCAGTTTTTGACCTGGGGTAAATTAAGGCAATCAGCGGGAATAAAGAAAAGATACGTTATACAGTACTCCAATATAGTAATCAAAAGGGTTTAGCAACCATGTATTTCACATATTTAGAGGACATAAGGCATAAAAAGAGTAAACAGGAAGATTTGGTGGACATAATTAACACTGTTCAAATATAGAGCAATACAAGCAGATAACAGATACTGGTAGGGGAGATAATGAGTTGTTACGTATGTGTTAAATTTAAGGTGCCTCTTGAAAGTTCTGGTAGATTTGTCAAGTGAGATAACGTTTCTCAAGATTTGTCAAGTTGGAAATAAGATCTGAAGTTTGGGAGAAACAGCTATGCTGGTAAGACATACTGAGGACTGCTGAATTTAAGGGGATATTAGAGATCATTAGAGGAAGGGGAGAAGATACCTAAGACAAAGCCTTGACGCATCTCAACATTTAGGAGATAATCAAAAGATAAGAAGAAGAAATAAGAAGATACTCTGAAAACTCAGAAGAGAAAAGGTCTCAAAGCCAAATGAAAAGGGTTGCAGGGAAAAAAAGAATGGGTTCAATAGTGCCAAATGCTAGCAGAGGTTAAGTAAGATGAAGGCTGAACCAGGACATGGGTTTGGTAATTAAGAGTTTACTGATGATCTTCAGGAAAAGTAGGGTACCATGGGTTAAAGCAAAAATAAAGAGTTGCTAGGAGGATCAGAGTTGAGGAAGTAGAATATAGGCTCTTCTTCATTCTACCTTTATTGAAAACGTACTATATAATTCTAACAAAAGATGCCGATTCTTAATATAGCCCATGATTGAGTAAACACAGGGTTCTCCTGAGCACTCATTCATTCAGTCATGGTGAGTATGAAGTGACTTCTAGGCTGAAGCCACATTGCTAGGTTAAGTTGGTGCAGTGCGTTTCAGAGAAGACGTCTTTTGTGCAAAGGCCTGAGACAAAAGAGAACATGGATCATTTAGGGTAACTAAAAGTAGAAGCAAACTTTGAAAGGGGCAACTACGTAATGATAAGGCTGAAGATTTAAAAGTTTAGAGGTGAAGAGCAGAAGGCCTGAATAGAATTAGGGAAGAGGTGAGGTTCTTATACCTCAGAAAATAAGGAAACTCATTGGTGACACAGTGTTGTCCAAAATTCAGTATTCACAACTATTAGATAAATAAGCAAATATGTTTGCCTCTCTTCCTTTAACAATGGTTTGGTTTGATTAAACTATTTCTCATAAGATAAAAAAGAAAAGAAAACAAGAGCAAAACATGGATAAAGCTGTAAACCTGTCTGACTTCTTGAAGGCCTGTATAATAAATGGTTCATTAGGTCTAAAACCACATCCATATCCCAAATGAAATGAAACTTTTCCCTTCAGTCTCAAAGAGTTGAATGACTAATTTAAGATATCCAAAATGATAAGGTGTTGACTCACTTCTGAAGACTAAGGATTTACCCAGTTTCTACTGCAACTCAGTCTAACTAATGAAACTAAGAGAAAATAGTCTGGGGTTACCTGATTTTGCCTGTTTCAAAACACTGCCATGGCAGAAAGCAAGCTGTTTCTAGTTCCTGCCGCTGAGGTCCTTGGAGCCATGTTCCGATGAGATCATCTCAGGAACCAACAGCAGTGGCTTTCAGGCAAAGTGAATGGTGCCGCCTGGGGACGTATCTTTGGTAAGCAGGATTGCAACAGAGCAAGCAGTTTCCACAGTGCTGACTCATGCTAGGCAATGCACAGTATTTCCCAAACAACTCAGCCTGAGCCAACCACAATCAACTGCAGCCAACCACAATCAACTGCAACCTAGAAGAGGTGCCCCACTGATTTTTCTTAAATCAAGTGTTGATTACTGGGAAAAGGTATACCTCATTCCCCTACTGAGGGTCAGAGTGGCCGATGGAGGCCTTACTGGAAAAGCTCCAGTGGTAACTTTCTGAAATTTCATCTGAGAACAGCTGGGGCTCAAGACAGCGAGATTACTGAAGGTAGGAGGTTCACAGCGCTGAAGATCTCCCCCAAGAGGCTGATAAATCATTTTGCATTTACAAATTAGAACACCTGGGTTAGAGGACTAGGGGAACCTGCAGTCACCACAGGCTGATTAAATCAATCATTAGGGTGAATTTCTGTCAGCTCTAACCAGGCTCTGTTCTTTTTCCCCACAAGGCCTTCTCTGACCTCTCTATTTCCTTAGACAACTCAAGTTCTCTAATTAGAAATACTGGAGGTTTTTGTTTCATCAGCTGCCTGCAATCTTCTCTACACTACAGCTAAATTATCCACCATCATACCTACTAGGTGTTTAAGGTATGAGTCTGTGGAAAATACATTAACACTTGCTTTTAAAAGAAATATCCCTAAGTTTATGTCGATTCTCATTTATTAGCCAGCTTATTTTAAAAATCAATTCTAGAATGATTGGCTCATCGACAGCAATTATAATTGAATTTGCCCTGACAGGCTAGAATTGGCATGGGTGCTATATAAAGAAAACAAAAGATTGCATTCTATGGGTTTTCATGTGACAAAAAAAGAAACTAACATTCTTATCAGTTCCTTCTGTTCCCTGCTCAAAACTTCCCATGGTCATTCAGCTATTTCTTAACATGGGCATTCGAGGACACCATACCTAGCCTCCTCCATTCTTCAAGGTAGGTCTCATATGGCATGAACTCTGAATGTAGCTGCCAACTTGCTGGTTATCCAATAAATGTTATTAGGTCAATTAAAATACACATGTAGACCACTATAATTTGGGTTTTAAAAACTGTGATACTTAATTCTATTCCTTTTCAAGGGGCTAGTTTAAAAAAAGAGTTATTTATCCAATTCATTTAATTCCCCTTAATTACATTATTCCAGTAGAATAGCCACAGCGAGCTTGTATAAGGTTTTATGTTCCCTCTTTTATTTCCTCCCCTTCAGTGTTTTCCTTTTCAGAAAACGTTTAGTTTTCCTACAGTGTAGGTTAATTAGTCCTTTTTAAATGATAAAAGTATATTTACAGCAATTGACAACCATTATCTCCCAGACCACACTTTAAAAAATATTGCTGGAGTTGATGATAAGTCACATTCTAATATGGAACAACTCTCAAGGCACATACAGTACAAATATGGACTCTTAGGAAAGCACAGTATTGTTAGAAGCTTCTGACTCATTCTGTATTAGTAAACTTTAAATAAGGAAGAGAAAATCCAGATGGCACTGTAACCAGCAAAATAAATGTAATGTAGAGGGACAGCAACATGAGGGCCAGAAACATCAAAACTTCCTAATTCTGCTAAGATAAATGCCATTTAGCAGGTGAGGAGAGTGGGCACAGGTTCTCATTTCCCTGTTTGGGATTCTGTACGTTTCAGTCAGATTCCCCCAAATATAACCATACTCCATCCTAGTTCCTTCTTTTAGACTGGAAAAGGCGAGGATTACATATGTAGAGCTTTAAAAAAAAAATGCTAAATTTGAATTAATGGTTTCAGGCACTTGAGGTTTTATGAGGCTATACAGAAACTATGAGAGTATAAGACTACTTGAGAAATTTTAAAAATAATTGTGGCTTTGTGCTTAAGCTCATTCAATGCATTATCTTAAAACTCAGACAAATAATTTAATACCCAAAGCTATGTTTACTTTTTAAGGATGGATACAATAGATGTTATAGATGTCTGTGTATGTATTATGTGTTCTGTGTGTATAGGTGAATGTATAAAATTTGCACACACTCATACCCATTGTTTTACTTCAAACAGATATATGTATTGCAATGATAGCCCACATTTTTTTTCTGCAATACATCTTAACATGATAAACAGTAAGCAGGCATCAAAAGAGAAATAAAAAATATTCATTTTTCAGGATTCTGCAGTCTTCCAAATCCACAGAAAATTACCAAATACATACAAAAAGATATGGGAGGATACACGCACCAGGCAGGGAACTGCAATGAGAGCAGATTGAGGAGGTCTTTTTAGCTTTATCAGTATTTGAATTTTTTTTTTTTTAATGACAAGCATATATTCAACTGTTTGGTAATTTAAAATTCAATTAAAGTTTAAAATTGTTACCATTTATAAACTACTTTCCATCTTTCCCCTTCCCACTTTCTCTTCTCAATATCTATCTACTTTCCCATTCCCAACATCCTAAATGATACTGTACGTTTCTTCTTTTTAACAAAATTAATCTTATCTTTGTCCGCATCCTTCTTCTGACTGATGAACTGGTAAACCTAAATTTCCAGGAACCAGTGGCTGTCTCATCATATTGAGAATTAAGGACACTGTCAAATTCTAATCTCTGATGTTCTATGATTGTATAGACTTTTTTTAAACTAGTGTACTTCTTCAAAAAAAGAGAATGTGTGTCAACCTAACATCTATTACCTGATAAATCACAGAAATTAAACATAAAAAAACAGAGTAAATGTTAGAATACTCAAGAATCAACTCGAGGGGTACTTAAGAATCAACAGGGGTGCTTACTGAAAATAATCATTTCCTATCCCAGTCCCCAGACTGAATTAGAAGCGGAGGGAGGCCCCAGAGTTGAAATTTTTAATAAGTATCTCCCTCTCCCAAGTGATTCTGATGCAGATGGGCCTTGGATCATGATATGAGAGCCAAGCCATAGCTATGTCCCCCGCAAGCACTACTCCCAGTGAAATGAAAAGTTTTGTTCCAAGACCACAGACTGAACAGTAGTCTCACTGAGCAGGTCTTAGACATTGGTCCCCTCACCCACAAAAACCACCAAGAACATAACAACTGAACTGGATCTATCCTCTCAAGTGGGCCATTATTTTCTTCAAGCCTCCAGAAACAATCATCCTAACTACTCTTAAGGATTTTAGCTGCCATCCAGTCATGTTGTACTGAGACATTTTCACACCTGGGATGCAGAACAAGGGGCTTAATGGAATTTTTATGGCTGTGAAAATTAAAGTTCACTTAACTCAAAAGAATAGTCAAATAAAACAAAGGAGAAAACCTCCCCAAAGACACAGTAGAGGCTTTTGACTTCCTGATGAGGCAGTTTTCCCCAGAAATTTAAACCATGGGATGCTCCATAGCTCATATGTCTTGAGAGTACCCAAAGCCAACTTATCACCACAACATCAGCCAACTCGGGCTTTCTGTAACATTTGGGAGCACAAACCTGCTGTATAAAATGGCCTCTCCTGGGAGACAAAGGCTGTCGCTATGGCGGAGATCATTCCATCTTGAGGCCAGAAGGACTAGGCAGTCCCTTTAATCTTTAACGAGTCACCTTCATGTTCAGATACAGGAACTGGCACTGCGTGAGGCACAACCCTCTTCACAGCACTTTGCTGCAAAACAATCCCTGAGCTCCATGAGGGAACACAAACCGAGTCAGTCCCCGCCGGTACAGATACCAGAATCTGTTCTGTAATGTAATGGTGGGCACTTTATCATCCACTGTGGTATAATACTTCATAGTTCAGAAAGGTATCCAATATAAAGGGGATAGCAACTGCCCACCTCAGACACAATGAAATACTAGGCTCCCAAATGTCAGGAACTGAAAACATAGCAAGCCTGCAGAAAAGGAAAAATCCAAAGCTGAGAGGACACAGTCTGAGAAATTGATGACAAGCTTGGGAGAAAGGAGGTCAGCAATGTGACCAAACAAACAGTTATCTCGGGCAGCCCACTTTAGACACTGCAGTGAAAATCTTGGAACTATTTGATGCGTGTCATTTTCTATACAAAGCTATTTCTTAATGTTGTTGTTCTGTTTTGTTTTTTCCTGAGCTGCTAATATAGAAAAAGGACAGGGGAAAGGCCTTTGTCATCAGACTCCATCACCTAAACAACTCCAACAGCTTCACAATGAAGTGACTAGTAAGCACCTGCCCTATTCCCCAGTAACCGCCCTCTCAGAATAAAAATTCTGTAATTCAATTTTGAAGATTTCCTGAATTCATAATTCTTCTTTACTGTTTACCTCTGGATTCTTCTCCTCCCCCAAATACACACATACACTCTCCTCTCCTCTCCTCTCTCTCTCTCTCTCTCTCTCTCTCTCTCTCACTTCAATGCCTGAGCCCATCCATATTCATGTCCTGCTTTCAGTAAGCCAAACTCCTAAACCACCCTGGTTTCTACTAAAAATGCCACAAGATTAAGTTACCTTCATCCAAGTCCCCAAGTCTAGGAGGCCTTGTTGACATGTGTTTCATCTTGATGGATGATGTCTCACCAAGTGGATAAGATTACTTGTTCACCTACAGTTAATCTTCAAACTGGCTTCTGTAGGCTATGGAAATAAAAGGATAAGACTGCACAGTTTGTATGTTCCATCAAGGTAATGAAAGTAATGGAAGAGGAGAGAGAGGAGAGATTTCAAAATAAAGACTAAACTGTGCATTTCAGCAGCACTTAAGAAAACACGCCATCTGACTATGCAGCTGATGAGCAGACAAATACCCAAAGGGCTGTACATTCTCTAAAGATTATTGTGCTCACAGTTCTTGCTTCCCTTAAGGTTCTTCAAGAGATCACATTATAAAATCAGACTTGCATTATTTATAATAAAATAGATAGATCTAACATCCAGAATTGTACTGATTTACTTGCAAATAAAGCTACCACCTTATTTCAACCCAAAATCCTGGAACATGAATAAAATATATTTTGTTTAGGTCTTTCAAAGGTATCTCTCTCATCCCTTTTATAAGGGGGATGGGGGGGGAAGGTTAGAGAAAGGAAGCCAAAGCTCTGTCCCAAGCATTAAGAGATTTAAAAAAAAAACACACACACACACAGGAAAAAATGCTCATAATACATTAACCACTGGGAGGGGGGAGGCACTACAGAGTAACAGGCAGGGACAATACACACACAGAGAATACATACATACATATGTACATACAACAAGTATATAGTTAAAAAGTCTAGAATCATTTAATAGCAGTTACTTCTGGTAGGGATGGGGGTTTACCTTCTGCTTTATATATACACTTTTGTGCTACTTTAGTATTTTCAAGTGAGCAGTGTAAGCCAATTAACATTACCAAAAATAAGGTACCCGTAATCAAGTCACAAATAAAAGAGAACAACAATTTGAACAAGTTGTGTTAAGGCTATTCTAAGCCAAATTTTCAGTATATTTAAAGCTATATTCATTGGGGCAAATTTATAAAGGATTAACCAAAAATTCATACTTTGGGGATAGCATTGTTTGTTCATTGCCATCACTGACAGCACTATGCTAGAAGCAGGGCTGTGCCAGGTACTGCCAGATAAAGGGAGGGAGTTGGTCTAGTGCTCAGAGTTCTGGCTTCTCCCTAAATCTAGTCTTGGTTAGTCTTCCCTCTCTCAAGAAAATATCATGGCAGGGAGATTACAAAGGAAGTCAGCAGACCACTGAACTCTGTACAGAAGCAGAGCCACGGGGAGGACTAACAATACACAAAACTCAAAAATCTTTGCTCTTTGTCAGACGAATCAGTTATACTAAGTTATCTGACAAACTTAAAAACCAGATATGCTACCTACTAGAGAAGCAAAAATAAAAAAACGGTGACAATACCAAATGCTGGCAAGGATGCAGAGAAACTGCATCACCTACATTGCTAGTGGGGCTGGAAAATGGTATAGCCACTCTAGAAAATAGTTGGCAATTTCTAAACATGCTAAACATACACTTACCATAAGACACAGCAATTGCATTCCTGGACACTTAACCTAGGGAAATTAAAACTTGTATCCACATAAACACCTGTACACAAATGTTCCTAACAGCTTTATCTGTTAGCCAAAAACTGAAAATGACCAAAATGTCCTTCAGTAAGTGAATGGTAAAAAAAACTGTGGTACATCCATACCATGGAATACTACTTAGCAATAAAGATGAATGGATTATTGCAACACATAACAATTTAGATGGAAGGCAGCATGCTAAGGGAAAAATGTGCATTTCAGAAGGTCACATATGATTCCATTTCCATATTTCCGAAATGACAAAATTATAGAGAACAGACTACTGATTGTCAAGGATTAGGGGTGACTGGGGAAGTGGGGATGTGTGTGACTGTAAAAGTGCAATTATTCATTTAACTGTCTAATCGCTATGGGGAACTAAGGGAGGTGAAAAGTTTATAAAGCAAAACACATTTCATTTTATTTTGCAGTCCCTACTATGGCATGAAAAAAAAAAAAAAAAAAGGTTCGTTAAGCAGGTATCATTTGCTGGCTCCACAACCCAAAATACACCTTAGGCATTACCTGGGGCCTATCCCTCCAGGTATTCTTATGAGTTCCCCCAGAGCCAGAAGCAATGAGCCAGAAAGCAACAGAAGTAACACGTGTAGAATGAACTCTCACTGCAATTTCAGCTCAGCATTTAGCCAAAAGTGTCCTGCCTGAAATCAAAAGCATCTGAAAATGACACTAATTAGACAAATAAAATTGGGAAAGATGTGGTTACCAGGTAGGGCACCTCACACATGAGAGGATTCTCACTGCAATAGTTTTTCTTACAAAAATCTCAGTAGCAATCTCTAAAATGTGAGGGAAAGGTTAGTGGAAAAAATTAAATGGTGCTTCCTCTGTGATTCTCCAAGCCAGTCCTCACAGGGCTTCACACATACCAAAAGCAGCACACATGTCTCAAGGCCAGATAACAAAATTTTACTTTCTATATTGATCAGGGCTTCTTAATGAAAAGTGGTCTATCACCATTTATTCCATTTACAACATGAGGTCCTGGGTGGCACCAACATCTACATGTCTTATATAGAAGTCAATTAATTGAGAAGGCCTATTGACAAACAGACATGAGACAGAAAGAGAGAGAGAGAGAGAGAGAGAGAGAGAGAGAGAGAGAGAGAGAAAGAAGAAAAACCACCAATAAATTAACCCAATGCTTTAACTGTTTAGCTGAAGGTGCTTTTAAGGGTGACTGGTTTATATATCAAATTTTAGAATTAGAAATAAACTATAAAACAATCTTCAGTGCTAACAGAAAACCAGTAAAACAAATAACAAGTATTGTTGATACCGTTTTTAAATCACAATCCATACAAGGAGGCCCGTGTATAAAAGGATAATTTTAAACTCACATATGAAATGAAACCTATTTCTAAAGATCTACTCTGAAAAGTAATCATAATAGATGAGCTTATGGAGTGTGAAGCAGCTGTAGCCTGGTGGTTGAGAGTTTTACAGACACACTATTTTGGTTCAAACTCTGTGTTTAACTTCTGTGTGTAGCATTTTCATATCTGTAGAACACAGATAATGGTACCTACACCTCATAGGATTGTTGGGAGGATGAAATGAGTTCATATAGTAAAGTCTCTGGCACATGGTAAGCACACAATAACTGCTGGTCATTTTTATACAGGTAAAATATGACACAAAGAGAACTACCACACAGCAAAGGACATGTCAGTCTTTTGATGAGTCTTACATACCAAATTCTCTCATACATTTAGACAAGAATAAGTCTTCCCCTAACTCCTGCTGAAGAATGCATACAATTTCATTCAGGAAAAAAGTGTCACCTTACACAATGGAATGAGTAAAATAAATTCTGCTGAGCATGCTTAACACTTCCCAAGCTCTGTTGGCAACATATGATTTCAATAGGATAGAGAACTGTTTTATAAAGACAGTTTTATAACATCTTTCACCAAATGAAATGTCAAAGTGAGAAAATTCAAGACTTCATATAGCAGGCAGGCAGACTTTCAAAAACACCTGTACCTTCACTCATGTTCCCCATCCTTCTATCCTAACCAAAGTCCTCTGCAGGCTGGCACACAACCTGACAACATGCTATCCTACTGAATAGTCACTAGGGAAAAAAGGCCCAGGCAGTCAACAGTCCCATAAAAGCCCCCACTTCCTCCCTGCCCAGTTAGAAAGAGTTGGTTCTAGTGATGCTTAAAGGAAAAAGACCTGACTTGAATAACCTAGATATAAACTACCTTTCTCCATTTCTAGATTGTCCAATTATTCAGAAAATCACCACTGAAATTTTGGAATCAGAAACATAAATTGTTTCCAAAAGTGTTAAAACAATGCTTGTCCAAAGGCCTCAAGATAGCTAGTAATTTAGACAGCTGTGCTAGGAGCCACAGAAGCTGCATTTTCTAACTAGTATTGCTTCTAAACAATTGAAATGTTCTCCAGCGCGAGGTCCAGACACAGGCAGCAGTGTTCCTTGCAAACATCCAAACAGTTTCATTATTGTTTAACCACCAAAATAACAGCTCCAATAATCTATCAAGTTTGACATTTCATCCAATTAAGCAATCAAACCAGGACACAAAACATGCATGAAGAAATTTTCTTCCCTGCTCCAATTCAACACTCATTTTGACATTATAGCCACACAAACTAATAACACTTGTCCAAAGACTACTCATAAAAGGCTTCTAAAAAGCAAACACAAACTGAAGCGCCTCAAAGAAACTGTATACTCTCAAATTTTATCTTCTGTCTCCCACCTTTTAAGCATTTTTATGAAATATAAATAAAGTTACAGGCCAGGAAGTTTAGTTGAAAGAGGTAAATATCTGTCCTGATAAAGCAACAAATGCAAGTTCTATCAATTTATTCTTAAATATATTAAAGACAAAGTGTCCCTCACCAAATCCCCAGATATTAAAATTATGGTCTGATCTAGCAAATCACCAAGTAATGAAACTTCTCTCCCCAAGTGAGAATGAGAGTTCTCAGTTGGTTACTTCAGTTACAGGTAGGATAAGGAAGAAAAGGATCAAAGACCTCTAATATCAAGTTCCTAACATGTCCTCAGAACCACCTAAAACAATGGTATTCAAAGTGTGCAGTTGCAGACCACCATGGAGGTCCATGTCAAGATAAACACTCACACAAAATCACAGTAAGTATGAAGAAACTTTTATAGCACTTTGACACTGCTGTAACATCCAAGCACATGATTTTTCTGGTAATTTCTCTTGTACTTTACAAAAATATTAGTTGGCAACAGGTTGGAAAAACTTTACAAAGCTGGTCCTTCACCAGATAGTTTGAGAAGTACTAATTTTTCACATTTTAAGTGCCAATTCAGTCATTTATTGTTCTGAAGTTATCAAAGCACCCTTGCCCTCACTAAACATCTAACTATTCTATAGCTTTTGATTTGAAAGTACTTAGCAAAACCAATAGGGAAATATGGTATAATCTAATTGAAAGAGTACCAAATTAGGGGTCAAAAGATCTCACTGCCTGTCTGCAAGAGCCAACTAGCTGGAGACCCTGGGTGAGTCTGAGCATTTTTTTCCTCTGCAAAATATAGGCAGCTTACTAAATGTCAGCGTTTTTCAACCTTATTATTATTTTTAAATGAGTGGTTCCTTCTTACAGTAATACTTTCTCCAAGTCTGCAGATAAGCTCCATCAGAATCCCCAGCTTCATTCCCAAACACTGACTCTATAGGTCTGAGCTAGACAACAAAAGTCTATTTTTATAAGTACCCAGAAGATTCTGACACACACTAAAATCTGAGATCTAGTGCAGTAATACATAATCTTACTAATACCTTTAGGAATATAAAAAGGTCACAATTTGTATGTAAACTCTGATAAAAAAATTATTTTAGGTAAAAAATATTTTTAAATACATGTTAAAACAGAAAGCATATTTTAATATACTTTTATATTTGTAATATAAAAATTGAAACTTTTCACATTTTAAAAAACACTATTTAGTTGCAAAGATAAAATGTATATATTAAAATACACATAAACATCTAACTACATGCTGTGACACCAAAAACTGCTTTCCTGATGTGATACTCAGAACTCTAAAATTTTGTGCCAAAGGGATAAAGGGGGATGTAGATGGGGGGAAAAATTAAAAAGTGGGAAAAAAAATTTTTTTAATTTTGCACCAAACTCATGGCTTATTTTTTAAATGTTTGTGTTGTTTCTAAAAAGATGAGACAAGTCTCGAGACAAGGCTTTTTGCAAGAGTTTCCACGAATTAACAGTCGAGCTATAGACAGCCTGTATCTCAAATAGAAATGAAATTAGGTTTAATTGTCAATATATTTTCATTTTTAATATTAGTTTTAGCTGTACTAGAGACATGTTGACTGCTACATAAAAATTTTTATCAAATAAATAAAATTTTGGAATCTTATGAAGATCATCTGGAGGTGAAGCTCCAGGACTATTACTTTTATGCCCCCATTAATCAGCTTGTTCATTGTCACTATTCATCAAGTGGCTGGTCTGCAACTGTGTCAACAGTCCAAAGAGTCAGGAAACACTGAGCTAGAGCAGTGGGGTGGTGTGAGCAGGTGTGATGATTCTGAGTCACCTGGAGCTCTTGATCTAACCATATGGTGAGGGAGTGCCCGTTTGTCAAATTCTCTGAGAATATGCTGACACACCCCTCCTCACCTGCTCTGTAGCAAACACTGGCTAAGGTAAACTTCAGCTCTGATACAGAATGAATATGAAAACTCTTCCATCAGTATATGATAAAATGACAAAAAGTAGTACTTGAGTCTAGTCATGCTGAAAAAGCAGAAAATATAGGTAGACAAATGTGAGAGAACCT
Source organism: Eonycteris spelaea (assembly GCA_003508835.1). Taxonomy (NCBI): domain Eukaryota; kingdom Metazoa; phylum Chordata; class Mammalia; order Chiroptera; family Pteropodidae; genus Eonycteris; species Eonycteris spelaea. The sequence continues at coordinate 88,991 of PUFA01000160.1, read as the reverse complement.
GAAGAACTAAGAATTTTCCACTTCTGGAATGGCAAATCCTAGTCCCTGTGGTTATTCCTTCCCATCCCACGCCCCTTGCACAAAATCTTAGTTTCTGTTCCTCTTCACCTCCATAAAACCCGAATTGCTCCAACAATCATTACTCCTTTGCAAAAACAATTCCCAAACAATTCCTCCTTCTTACAGAACCATCCTTGACTAAGGATTCTTCAAACTGGCTGAACTTCAGCTGACCCACTCTTGCTAAAGCCCTAGAAATCATTCTGCCCTCTTTCCCCAAAAAAGAACACTCCTTTTGTCCAGCATTTTCGAATAAAGGTTTATGCTCTAGTGAATCTTCTTCCACATTATGTAAAATAATAATTTAGCTTGATCACAAAGAGTATAATTAATGGCTACAGATCCCTGACACAAGACCTAGGAAAAGGTTTGGAGTTGATAGAGGCTTGATTATTTTTCAAGCAGGCATCTTAATCATTATGAAAATTTTTAAAATACAGTTAGATTTGAAGAATATGCTTAAGAGACAACACACTTCTCTGTGTATTTTGGGATAAAATATATTGATTCATGTGCTATAAGTCTGTGCGTGTGTGATCAGGACTAACTGGAAAGATTCTCCAAAGCAAATGAAGAGTAAAATAAGCAGAGGACGGGGTGGGAGAGGAGCCCATTCTATTTACGAAAAGCTTTTTTCCCCCAAGTCTTTGAATATAATCCAGCAGTTGCAAATAAACAATGGTACTGATCACCAAGGAATTACGAATTTTTAACCTCGGAGGCCAGCAGAGCCTCCAGTTGGCCAAACTTCCTTTAAGTTTCAGGATGACTAGGCAGCATTTCTTTAAAGAGGATCAAGACAGTTAAAACGTTTCAACAACTCACTAGGGCTCCTAGTAATTCAAATGGGGTGGGATTCCCCTACTCTTAAAACTGGCCTGGTGGAAACAAATGGCTGTTCCAGGGAGCCCTGACCACTCCACAACCCAGAGATAATGAAATCATATTTTTATAGGCAATTCTAGAAAAGGCATGTGAATGTTAAACTAGGAGATATAGGCTTAACGTGTAGCATTGGAGAGGAGCAGATTTTAAAAGTCAAGAACACTTACTCAACGAAATTTTTAAAGTTCAAATTCAGCGCATGAGTGGTAGCCGCTGAAAAAGGCTGCTGAGAGAGCAATGTTTTGCTGTATCTTTTTGTAGGCTAGGACAATAGAGAAATTACCAGACCAAGGTTATTTTCTATTAAAAAAAAAATGGTTAGCAGCCTTAACATAGATAAAAACCTGTGTAGGTCATAACTCCATGAAATCAGCAGCCTGGTGAGAATCTCTCCAAGAATCCTGTAGGAAATTAAGGGCAGATTAGAGTAATTAAATGTAAAGTCTTCTTGAGAGCAACTTCTGTTCCTAAAGACTAAAGCCCTTTCTGTGAAACGAATCATAGAAAAATTGTGAAGTCAATTTGCCAGGGATCACAGACTTTCCACTTTCACATCAGGTCTGCAAACGCTATGATCTAAAAAGAACAGAACAGCGATTTGTGGAGGGAATTAAATAATACAGCTTATCTGAGAAAACCACTCAATTCTCTCGTCTTTGCAAAAGTTCACATGCTCATGTAACTGTAATATACCTACAGGTTCCCCAAAATTACATACATTTCCTCAAAAGAGCTGTAGGGAAAAATATAATCACAGGGTAAAGGCCAAACACTGTGTCTCTTCAGAATGCTTAAATAGCCAATTACATGTCTTAATACATTGATTCTATAGAGAGAAAGAGACTATTACAGAAAGGTTGAATAAGACATCTTAAAAAATGTACCCTGCAGCTTAACATCCATTCAACTGACAGTAAAATCACCCCTCAAAAAAAAAAAGCAGTTTTATGCAACATCTAGAATTTTAATTTTCCAACTGCCAACAGAAATATATAAGGAGCAGAAATTAAACTAATTATGTCAGCACAGTGAACAAAACTTTAATTGTATTACACACTAGTTAGACATTTGGGGACAATACAAAGGCCCTTAGGGGCAGAACTTCTTTAGAATATAAATGATTTCCAATCAATATGACAGAAATTAGTCTGGGCAATAAACAGATTCATAGTCTATATGTAAAAATTCAACCAACTTCATAATTCAACAGTAAAAATAAACCTCCATAACGGCTTTAAGTCACTCTGTGATTTACATATGCTGTATCATTAATAGGTCCTTTAAGCCAGTATTGTTATTAATCAGCTTTTTTAACATCCGCCCACAAAAGAGCCTATTCATTTAGCTGGGAGACAGGTGTTAGCAACCAGCAATCTCTTTTAGCCTGGAGTTCCAGGGGCCTTCCATAATTGTGGCATGATTGGCAAGTCAAAAGGAAGGGCAATTTGAAAGAAGGGAGGGGATGAGAAGGGGGAAAAGAAAAGAGACCAGAAGGGAGAAAGGAAGATGAGGAAATGGATGTCAGGTGCTACCTAATGGGGCCACCCTATAAGCCTCCTGGCCTGATTTGAGCTCCTGGGTTACCACTCAGCTACATAAGGCAGAATTTGGATAGTGTTATTAATTTATTCCTGCAGAGAAACTCTAGATATATGCCTACACGCCACATCTTCTAAAAAAAAATTTTAAGTGTCCTATGACTCATTCTTCTTACCCATATTATCTAATTCTTTAGTCTTCACTCTTTAATACATCTTCTAAAAGAGCTGACTGATATTCCTAGAAAGAGATATTGAGAAGGCCAGATTTAGAAAGACAACTTAAGTCTACGGAATAAAAATCCTATGAGAAAGTAGGAGAACAATCATTGAGTTGCCTACAATGTACAGAGAACATATTTTCTCTCTTTTAATCCACATTACAATCGAACCAGGTATTATTTTCACCTTGCAGATGAAGAAAACGAAGCTCACAGAGATTAAGGAGTACCACCGAAGAGATGGAGGAGCTGGGATTCAAAACCACAGTTGTCTATTTTCTAAATTGTTAGCCTTTTCTCAAGTTTAATCCCCTAACATATTTAGTGCCCCAATTCTGTTTTAAGTCAGGTGGTTTTGTATTTCAGTAATTTTTCTTCCTTCCATGAAGCACCTGTGACTAAATTTTATTGACTATTAAGCACCTATTATTTTCAATAAGCACTTCAGCTATGTAGAAATGAAACATCTGGCAAGTTGGCTTTATTTTTAAATCCTCCATACTGAGAATTCCTAGGCAGCTCTCCTAGCCAACACTGATCTTAACTAGATTGACTAGCTTTCAGACTTCCAGTAGTTTCCTCATTATCATTTATTTGTCCACTCAGGAAATGAAGCTACTTTCACCAACCCTCCCTCCCTCATGACTCCTGACAGATAATACAGCAGAAGGGGGCCTCTCTATCTGTAAGATACTTTACATAAAAGTTATAAAAGCTCTTTGTTATGTGTCATGACTAGGAAATGGACTATTCTAGCAAATCAAACATTCTGAACAACATAATGATGCTTTTAAAGGGACTACCAATTTATAAAGAATTTTAAAGCAATGTAACAGTGGCTTCCAAACCTGCTACAAATCGGAATCACCTGGGGAGGTTTATGGCGCTAAATGCCAGAGAGGTTTTTAAAATGTAGATTAAGGTCATCACAATCCACTCAATCAAAATCTCCAGGAGGGAGGGAAGGCCAGGAAATCTTTATTTTTAAGGAACCCCTCCGTGACTCAGTTGCAAACTGCTAAGTAATGAATCTTTCAAGGAATACAGGCTTTGGGGAACTCCTTGCAATAAAACATGCTTAAAAAGCTAAAGCTGCACTAAATACAATGTGATCTTCTTTGATGATTCAGGATCCCCCAATGCCTCCAGTTCATCACTATACAGGCAAAACCAGTAAGTAAGGAGAGTTTAAGATTTCGAATTAGTAGAAAGCTGGAAAAACCAGCTTTTGTTTTTTTACCAGATTCAAAGACCTGGTTTTCCCCCAGAGGAAATGCAGATTTTATGCTTGCTTTGAAAAAGGAAAATGTTTAAAAACATGCAGTAGGATTCTCTTAACAAACTGCTTAGCTCCAATTCAGAACATAAGCAGGTCCAGATGAACAAAAAATGTGGAATATTCAACCTGAATAAGAGAAAGCAGAGAAACTTCATGACAGTCTTAATGAAGAAGGATAATGGGTTTTAAACAAAGAATGGCATCACAGGATTAGATAAAACCACTCTCCTGTCCATGGCAACTGCTAAAACCTGGAAACAGCCGAGGTCTTTCAAAACGTGAAGCTAAGGATTCCTACCTACCCAGGGTGGCTTTCATGTGAGATATAATAGGATAGCCTATTAAGAGCCCAACTGGTTTTAGGATTTTAAAACTCCATGAATAACAAAGTCAAAACAAGAAAGTGACCAGACCGTTTTCACTATTGAAGAAATGGGAGCTTGTGTGTTTGGCTATAAAAAAATTGTTCTTATAATTGCCAAAATCTTTTTTACATCAACACAGTAACCATTACTACGAATAACCAGTTACCAAACAAAAATAATAATTAGTAACCGTTACTAAACAATAACATTAATGAAGCAGCTCGAGACGTCACCAACAGCAATTTAATCTATGTATTCTAATTACATTCTAAATTATATCTTAGCTCTGTATTGCAGGGGTTATGAGATTCCAAGGGGCAGAGGTTAAATCTTTCCTCCCAAAATATAAACACTGAGGCTCGTACAACTTTGATGTGTCTGTAATCTACCATTAAAATAGCAGTATTAAAGGTTCTAACATAAAGATAAAGAAATCAAGTTGGAATTAGTTCCCCTAACACTCCTCAGGTTTATGCAAGTGTTTTCTGAAAGTCCTAGGCACAACTCTTTTACTGATGGGTGCAGCTGTATTCGGCATCACAATGAACACGTAATTAGGAGGAAAAATTGTGCCTTTTGTGTTATTGTTGCTCTTTGTTTTGTCTTAAATGCTAGTAACTGAAAATGCCTTTTCCACTGCTATTATAAGAGCTCTTAAAAAGACATTCCTATTAGATGGTGCTAAGCAGAGTTATATTAACTGACCTGGCTGGGAGAAAGCTTGAAAAATTAATTTCTAAGCATTCTGAGAAGGGCCCTCTCTTTTTGTGTGTATTATTGTAGCAACTGATTAAATTAAGTCAATTTAGAGAATTTACAGCCCTTGATCCCAATGTAAACAGTTAGGTTAACATCTGTCTACCTGATAAATATGAAAGTTTTTATTAAGTTCATCTTTATAATTAGACATAGACATTTAAAGGGGGGTGTCCCAGGTTGCATGGGAATTTTCTTCAAGCACAATCAAGTTATCAGTTAGCCCTTCCACATCAACCTGTAATTGTTACACACGATTTTCAAACATTTTCAAGCAAGAAATTAACTTCTCTAAATAAACTGTAACTTTTGAATTGTACTCTAAAGTCCAGAATTATTGGGACATTTCCCATAAAGTTTCATAAACATATGCCATCATCTACTTCCTTGAATGTGGAAGAGAATGCAATCAGAAGAAAAGAATAAGTTGTTCAACCTGAAATTGCCTGAATAGAAAATAAGTACCATTGCCAGCTCCCAACACTAGAACGCTCTATACAAACAAAGCCCACCACCATGTCTCCTGCTTACTCCTTTTCCTAAAAAAGTGGTTCAATAAATGGCCACATTTCGGTAACTTAAATTGTCATTCAGAAAACAAGGCTCCCCCAAACAGTTGTAGCAACAGGAGTAACAAAAAGTCTTTTCTGTCCTCCAAAACACCTGCAAAACGGATGTATACCGTACTTACTGCTTTCTTAGAAGGCCACATGCACCTGGGATGTTTGTTCATCACGGTTACTGGCCTTTAGCCAGGGTACAAAGTGACAGTTGTGGGTAAAACCCTATTTCCAAGCTAATTAACAATATCCCTTCCCTGGGGTAAACTGGGAGGAGCATGATACACTCTTCCTTGATTACACAAGCAGACTTTTTCCCCCAAGAACGAATAACAGTCTAACAAAAAGGAGAAAATGTGCCGCTGTTTTTATCTTCTGCCAGCCTTCAACCAAGTTCTGAGCAGACAGATGCTGTGTGGCTCTGGCTCCCCTGGTCTAGCCATACTTCCCCATGCCTGGTCAAATGTCTCATGGGCAGCCAGTTGAAGAGAGGCCCCACTTCCTTCTCGTCTCAGCCATTAGTGACCTCACACACATCACCTCAAATGAATAGAGGACAACTCCCAAAAGAGGGAACAGTGGGCTTTGAGGGAAGAGCCACATTCTCAAACTTCTCCAACAAGCCTCTAAACTCCAGCCGCTTCCAAGAAGCCCGCAGGACTCCTCCACTGGGAAGCAGGGACAGGCTAATTTCTTTAAAAAGGGAAGCAGGCCGCCGCGTAGCTGACTCAGTTTACTCTGCCATAAAGCAGCATCTTTCCCCACAAGCTTAACTGGACCTGCCGGTCTGTAAGCCGTCTGCAGGTATTTGAGGCTACACGGCCCCAGTTACTGCCCCTACAGGGGAAATGCCTTCTTTGAAAGGACTTCTAATGGGACAGGTGCGGGCTACCTTGAATGCGTAGACTTCAGCGAGGCTGGGGCTTGCCCCATCCCATGTAAGGCAGGGAAAATCCCAGGCCGCGCCCCGCAGAGGAAGCAGCCCCAGACCACAGCTTGGCGAGACCGAGGCCGACCAGCGCCCCCACCCTAGCCTCCCACTGGACACCACCCCGGGCCTGGTGCCCCGCGGATGCCAGTGCCGCGGCCGCCTCCTCACCTGCCGCGGCCGCCTGCCCGGTCCGCACCTGGGAGGGGAGGGGAGGGGCCGGGGCCGGATCCGGGCTGCGGACGCCTCAGACAGGGGGGCTCCGGGCTCAGCCGCGACGGCGTCTCTGGGGCTGAGGGGCGCCGGGGGGCGGTCGCGACATCCTCACGGACTGCCTCAGGAAGTTGCCCCCCCATCCATCCCCAGCCGGCCGGCCCGGCCGCTCCCGCCCCCCGCGTGGCCCCGCCCCGGGCGCGGCCCCGCCCCCTCTCAGGAGCGCGCCCCTGCTCCCGCCGCTTCCGAGGCACCATAGAGAAGGGCGAGGCGCTACGGCAAGGCCTCCGCGCGCGCCCCCTGGCGGAGCCGAGGCCGCCGGAGGCGGGCCAGCCGATCCTGAGCTGGGGGGAGGCGTCGGTTTCCGAGTGTCAGGGAGTCCAGCGGTCCTCGTTGCCTTGCTCTCCGAACTGTGCGTGAGGAGCTGAAGCGTCCAGGTTTGAGTCTCAGCTGGGCCATGGTCCAACTTGGTGACCTTGGGCAAGTCCCTTAACATTTCTGAACTCCGTTCATAATAAAAATTTTAAAGTTGCTCACCTTCAGAGGAACTTAAATTCTCACAATGCTGTAAGCGAGTGATGGTTCCCCAAATTACCATGGAGGAAGCCCAAGCCCATCAGGGTTCACTAGCCTATTCAAAGTCCCATGGCTAGGAAGTATTAGAAGCCAGATATGCAGGACACCGTTAAACAAAAAACAACTTCGATGGCTGAAAAAGTGTGTTTAAAAGACAGTGTTTATTGAGCCATAAAAGACCAGGTCCTGGGCATGAAGTCTAAACTACCAATAGCAATGTTAGGTGGATCAGGTACATTTCCCATTGTCCTGGAGTTGATGGGCTTTTTTTAATACATGAAGTAGAAGGAAGAAAAACGTTAAGTTGTCTTGAAATAATTTACATTGGCTACAGATGACAGGGTCAGGATAAGGTGAAGTGGGGAGAGCAGTTCTATGATAGGAGCACAGTCTGTAAGGAAGAAATATTTACTACTTTTGACTGGTTACAGGCAACAATCCTGAAAGTTTATGCTTTTGCAAGATGCAATGGCCCATCTACTACTAGTCAGCTAGTAGAGGCCTGGATGTTGATTCAAAGCTCCAACACACATTCAGGAATGTGAGCAGTCTGTCACTGGGCCCCCAGCTATTAACAGGACAACTGCTCTCTTTCTCCTTCTCTACAGCTCACTGTAATTTAAAACATCTCATAATTTTTGTTCTTGTCAACATCAAAACCCATGCTTGTCCCACTCATTTTTATAGCACTTCCTTCATCTAGCATTTCCTAGTCTAAAACCCAGCGGCTAGCCAGTTTCACTTTAGCAAGGTGAAGAAATTGCTCAGAGGAAGGCCCAGTAAATTGAAAATTGGCTCTGTGTTGAGGAGCCTGCCCTCGCCATTCATCAGCTGAGTACCTTTCAGTGGGATACTTAACCTTTCTGAATTCCAAAATTCCTCACCCCTGAAATGCAGGTTGGTACGAAAATTTAAATGAGCTAATGCAGACAGAAGGCTTCGTAAACTATTAAGCACCAGGGTTGCAAGGGGGAATCATTAGCCAGCATGGGCTAAGAAAATGCCTAGTCATAAAAACAATACAAATTTGAATCCTTCTGACTGGTGTCTAGTGACACTTAATTTTCTTACGCTTTATGTTTCTATGGAGACCTCCCAGAGTTCTTCTGAGAAATCTGTTGTTTTTTTTTTTTTTTGCATTTTAAAATAATGTCACAAGAAAAGTAAAAATATTTATGCACACAGACTCTGTCACTTTACAAGTATTATTTTCGATCTTACCAACAACCCAGAAAACTGAGTGTTATACCCATGTTATTAATGCAGATCTGCAGATTAAGTAATTTACCCACAGCCACACAGAAAAAGGCCAAGCTGTAATTTGAAACTGGATTTTTCCATCACCAGGAACGCATGGAAAGACTAGCCTGGTAGAGGCCTCCCACACCTGAAATAAATGTGCCTGTCTTTTTCCTACCTGGCTATGCTGGTAGCATTCCTTGATGCAATTCCCAGTCCTCTCTGCTTCTCTCCAGGGCTTTATTTTCCCATATGAAAGCATTTATTGTCTCTTTTCTCTCTCTGGTTCCTTCTCTCTGGAGATGCCAGGACCTTGTTCATCCTATTTCTGAAATGGATTTGTGACCTGTGACTAAGACATAGCATTCTTTACCTGATCTCTCCTTCTCTCCATGTTAGCCGTAGAAAGTTAATAGGTCCAAAACGAGGATGGGGTGGGACTCAGAAATGTCTTCTGGTAAACTTAAGTTTACAAGCTGAGTACTCAGTTCCTAACTGATGAACCCAATAATTGGAGTCTGGATTCATGACATCTTAGGGAAATCATTTTCCTGGCCCCTTTGTTCCATATTAAACATTAGAATGCTGCTAAAAAATGCACATATCATTGAAGCGAGGTGGTCTCAGAGCTATATTTAACCATACTCCTCCATTTTCCTCTTTTTAGCATTACCACCATCACTATTTTTCATCTCTATCATGCCCTTCCACAGAGACACTCAATAATGTACCCATTGTGCAAGTAATCTGAAATCTTTTTCAGCAAGCGAGAGTATTTAGTAGTAATAAAGCTCTAATTTGTCTACCAAGTGACATATTTATAGGAGCTGTTTACTTTGACATACTTTTATTATTTCTACTCATTTGTTAAGTACGTTCCAATACACATTTATGAAGCACACGTTTTTCCCCAAACAGTAGTGAAAAAACAAACCATATTATTTCTTTTATTAGTAGCAACATGGTTTGTAAGTCCTAGTGCCCTGATATTTGTTACTTCTGACAAGAGCCAGAAGAACTAATGGTGACTGAGCACCTACTATGCTAGACGTTTTAAGAAAGGCACTTTATGTAAATTATCTCTTTAATTCCTGAGACAATTATCATACCAAAGAAAATGTGACTCCCTTGAAACTTAGATATTATCAGTGAGATAGAGACATTACCTTGTCCAAACAACTCAGCCATAAAGGGCCCAGCAATGTTTTGAACCTAGATTTTTTTCATGATTCCAAAATCCTAAATCATCATTCCACTTCACTTGACCTCTCTTGACTTTTCTGGACCTAATAAATTCTATAAAATATAAAGTATTCCTTTCTGAGAGAGACTATAGAAGTTATCCCAGAATGGAACAGTTAGAGGTAAAACACTGGATGCTAACTCCATTTTTTTTTTTTTATGGGAATTATTCTCTAAGAAATCAGTCAGTGTTTCCCAAAGAGAAGGGCCAGCACAAGAGTTCTACTCATCCCTGGAGACAGGAATGGCTATATAGGTTGCAGGGAACAGTGCAAATATTGGAGTCTTGTTCAAAAAGTATTAAGAATTTCAGGACGGCAACAACATTCATTACACTAAACACAGGGCACTTGTCACACTACCATGAAGCTGGCCTTGCATGAATGGTGGGAAGCTGGTCACCAGTATATCTCAGGCATAATAAGTCTTACAATGATATGAGACTGAGTGCTTTTTATATACTGGAAAAGCATTCAGTGTTTTACCTAAACCTTATGACCCTAAAGCAATTCTATGCAGCAGGTATTATTTCCCCCATTTTAGAGAGGAATAAAACTAAGGCTTAAAGATGCTGTTTCATCCAATGGCATACAGCAACTGAGTGTCTGAGCTAAGACCAAGTTAACCGAAATGTAAAATCATCTTATTCCTTGACTTTGTAGTCTTTCAACACAGGCCCACTGTCTTTGGGTGAAACCCAAATTTTGAGGCTAATCTATTTTGAGGCTATTATACCCCAAAACTACAGAGAGTCAGGGGAGAGCCATGATCCAAAGGCTACTCAAGGAGTCAAACTTGCACAGCAGCTGAAGTGCAGTTGTATAGTTCCAGGACGAATGGACCTTCCATTGGCTGGAAGAGAGAACTCTATGAAAGGCAAATGAAATGGCCAGTACCTGTACTCCCTTCTTCAGGACAAACAGGAAATACAATGAGGTCTTTACCTTGATTAAACAGGGAACTTATGGCATTTCACTTAATGGTGATATATTAGGAACAGACCACTAATGCCAGGAACAAGGACAATGACTATTGTTCCTTCTGTTCAATTTAGGACCAGAAGTTAGCCTAGCCAGTACAATAGGGACAAGAAAAAAATGAGGAAAAACACCTTTTTGAGGGTGACTTTTTTTCCTCTCTTCATCTTTTTCACCCAGCCTCACAACAACCCTACACCCATCTGGCAATCATGTTTGTTCTCTGTATCTATGAATCTGTTCTCAATTTGTTATTTCATTTAGTTTTTTAGATTCCAAATATAAGTGAAATCAAAAGTATTTCTTTTTCTGTTTTGACTTATTCCACTCAGTGTAATACCCTCTAGGTCCATCCATGTCATTGCAAATGGTTAAGATTTCATTTTTTATGGCTGAGTAATATACCATTGTATATATACACCACCTCTTCTTTATCCAATCATCTTTTGATGGGCACTTAGTTTGCTTCCCTATCTTGGCTATTCTAAGTAGCACTGCAGTGAACATAGGGGCATGTGTATCTTCGAATTAGTGTTTGGGTTTTCTTTGGATAAATACCTAGAAGTGCAATTTCTGGGTCAAAAGGTAGTTCTATCTTAAATTTTATGAGGAACCTCCATACTGTTTTCCATAGTGGCTGCACCAATTTGCAATCCCACCAACAGTGCACGAGGGTTCCCTTTTCTCTACATCTTTGCTATGCAAAAACTCATTAGTTTGATGTCCCATTTATTTTTTGTTTCCCTTGCCTGAGAAAATATACCAGACAAAATATTACTAGGAGCAATGTCAGAGAGATTATTGCCTATATTTTCTTCTAGTTTTGTCATTTAGGGGTCTTATATTTAAGTTTTTAATCCATTTGGAGTTTATTCTTACCTATGGTGTAAGAAAGTGGTCCAGTTTCATTTTAACTGTATCTGTCCCGTTTTCCCAACACCATTTATTGAACTGACTATTTTTTACCCCACTGTATATCTTGTCTCTCTTGTCATAGATTAAACAACCACATAGGCATGGATTTATTTCTGGGCTCTCTATTCTGTTCCATTGATCTATGTGTCTGTTTTTATGCCAGTATCATGCTGTTTTGATGACTATAACCTTTAGCAGAGTTTGATACCAGGTGGTGTGATACCTCCAAGTTTGTTCTTCCTCAAAATTGCCATGGCTATTTGGGGTCTTTTATGGTTCCTAAATTTTAGGATTATTCTAGCTCTGTGAAAAATGCCATTGGTAGTTTGATAGAGATTGCTTTGAATCTATAGATTGCTTTGGGTAGTATAGACATTTTAATGATATTAATTCTTGCTACCCATGAGCATGGTATATGCTTCCATTTATTTGTATTTTCTTCAATCTTCTTCTTCAATAACATAATTTTCTGAGTACAGGTCTTTTACCTCCTTGGTTAAATTTAATCCTACATATTGTTTTTGCTGCAATTATAAATGGGATTATTTTAATTTCTCTTTCTGATAGTTCATTATTGTTATATAAAAATGGACCGTATTTCTGAATATTAATTTTGTATCCTGCTACTTTACTGACTTTATCAAGTCTAACAGTTTTTTGGTGGAATCTTTAGGGTTCTCTATATATAGTATCATGTCATCTGCAAATACTGTTTTACTTCTTCCTTTTCCATTTGAATGGCTTTTATTTCTTTTTCTAGTCTGATTGCTATGGCTAGGTCTCACAATACTACATTGAATAAAAGGGGTGAAAGTGGACATCTTGTTTTGTTCCTGATCTTGAGTACGTTAGTTGTGGGTTTGTCATATATGGACTTTATTATGTTGAGGTATATTCCCTCTATTCCCACTTTGCTGAGAGTTTTTATCATAAACAGATGCTGGATTTTGTCATAAACTTTTTCTTCATCTATTGATATGATCATATGATTTTTATCTTTCAATTTGTTAGTGTGGTGTTTCACATTAATTGATGTGTACTGAACCAACCTTGCATCCCACTTGATAATGATGTATGATCTTTTTAATGTATTGCTGAATTTGGTTTGCTAATATTTTGTTGAGGATTTTTACATCTATGTTTATCGGAAATATTGGCCTATAACTTTTCTTTTTTGTAATGTCTTTGTCTGGTTTTGGAATCAGGGTAATGATAGCCTCATAAAATGAGCTTAGGAGCCTTCCCTCCTCTTAAATTTTTTGGAATAGTTTGAGATGAATAAGTGTTAATGAGGGCAACTTTTGATGAATAATATACCTAGCTCTAATCTAAGTTTCATATGTCACAGAGCCTTCTCTAATACCTAGCCCTGACACACATAGTTGGACAGTTTTAACTCTACCCAGTACAACTCCATGCCAGAAGACAGAAAACCCTAGTGGGATATGCATCTAAAGCCCTTATCTCCTCCTGGCTCACATCTTGGGGACGGTGTTGACCCTGCTGGTTTTATTCAGCCTTATGTACCCCTAAGGCTTCAGATGACTTTAATACCAATGATATCTCCCTTTTCTTAGTGTGTGTCATTCTTTTACAATTTCCCTAGGGAAAATTGGAAAGAGCTGATAAAGTAGATCCCTGGCAGAGCTTTTAATGGTAAGCTAAGCTGAAAAGAGGCTGCGACATGTAGTCTTTGCTGCTATCAAGTCAGAATGTGGCAAAAAAAATTTTTATTGAAACATTTACATATCCACAACCAAAGGCAGCAAGAGTAAAGAAAGTAGTTAGTTTTACGTCCTTAACCTCATCGAACTCCCATTTACTGTATCAGTGAGGTTAAGGACATGAAATGATTCCCTATGCTACAAGGCTGCTCTATGGTCTAAATAAGATGTGTACAAAGAGCCTAAGCACATGAGAGCCTCAATAAACTTGCCTTCTGGACTATGGCAGACACTAGTGGTTATCTACCAATATCCAATTCCTCTACACCTACTCCCTCCTGTCTAGCAGCACGCCCAGTTTCTCCTAATGGTTACAAGATGTGCTGAAAGAAAGCCCCTCCCCAGCCCCAGCTCCAGGGGTATTTCCTGGTTACTCTGAGCCCATCATAGTAGTCCCATTTCTCTTGCCATGATTTAGATATGGGTGCATGAAGCAATTCTACACCAATGAGATATGAGGTAAGTCTTCTTTGGTTGGAAGGAAGTTCTTATTTTTCCTGGTTCTTAAAAGGACAAAGGACATGGCAAAGAGGTGTTCACTTTCCTACCTGTAGATATTATCTCATCTGGACTGATGCTCAGAATGGCTGCAGCCAGGCTTTGATGAGAACATAAGCTTGAAGACAAAACTAACACAAAAGGAGAGTAGAAGAGGCCTTACTATGCCCCTTAACAATGAGCCACTGAATAAGCCAACCTGAGACTTCATGTTCCTAGAGATAATAAATGCCTTTATTGTTTAAACTCTTTAAGCCAGGTTTTGTTACTTACAGCAGAGAGCAGCCTCAATGATACATGGGTCTTTTGCCTGAGAGTCTCTGGGACTTCAAGTGCCTGACTTAAAGTCATCAAGTACAGCACATAGTAGGGAGTCAACATTAATTTTGTCTAATATCAAACTAAGGACATTCAAGAGTCCTCTGTAGAAAGATATGTAAAAAGACTCTGGGGATTCAATGACTATCAAGATCAGGATAAAAACACTCCTAAATTTCTCCTTTATCATCTAAAATGCATTAAAGCTCACCCATTCATATATTTAACAATTACTAAGCTCCCATACAGTGTAAAGAGCAAAAGACAAATTGACACAGAAGCCCTTAAAGTGGATCCTGGGCTCATGGGCATACAAGTGAACAGAAAAGTATGAGTGAGTGGTACAGGGTGGTTATAAGAAACGTCTAACTGGACCACCATTGAGGCAGAAGAAAGGGAGGATGTCAGGGTGGGTGTGCACCAAACACAGTGAGGAGAGGGGCAGCAGCAGCACATAAGGGACCAAAAGGCACTTGGGCAGAAGAGCCAGCCTGGCCTGAGGTGTGCCAAAGAACTGTCCAACAGTGTGCCCAGAACAGAGCATGCAGTGGCAGTACACAGGACAAGATATAAAGCCCCAGTCTAAGAGCAAGGACTGAGGAGAAAGTTGTGAGTGACCAGGTCCTACAGGAATGTTATTTGGTGGTCTGGCATAGCAGTGAATGGGGTAACTTCCCATGGCCAGAGAGGGCACTGGGTGAGGGCTGTAGCACCTTGAGCTGGAATTAAGTGTCCCAGCAGGAAAAGAATTGTGTGGACTGGAAATTACGGGCAACATGGGGACAGAAAGAGTCCTGGCCTAGGAATTAGGAGTCCTGGTTCCAGCTCTTGTTCTGCCACTGGGACTGCCACTACTCCTCTTTGGGTCTCAGTTTCCTTTGTCTAATGACAGGATGGGCCAAATGATCTTAATAGGCCTCTCAAACTGCATTATTCTAGGGTTCTCAGTCAGGGACTAAGTACCTGGAAACAGATCTGCCCAGGGTGGAGGCTCCACCCTGAATGCCAAGTCCAACTGATTGGTTGTGGTTGCCTGGAGTGCTGTGCGGAGGAAAGCTGCAAAAGATCCCAAGATCCACAAAAAAAGAATAGTTGATTGATTAGTGATGTCTACATGTGCTCAGCATGCCCAAATGATAAGAGTGAGCAGGGATTTGCTATTCCTAGCGTTACGTAGTGTTTCCTACCATGGTTGCAGAAATGTGCCAACTGCTCATAGCAAAAAGGACACTGAAGATTAATTTCTCCTGAGGTCCCCTGTGAGAGCAGCAGTGCTAGGGTTCCCAGAGTTAGGCTCACCAACCATCCTCACTCAGGCAGTTACCCTCGAGCCAGTTTGCCACGCATTCCCCAGAAGCTTCTTTCCCTGTTGCATTTATCATCTCTAAATGTCATATCTTCTGCCTATAACTGACCTCCCTTTTCTTTCAGCCAAGACACAATTAATTACAAAATAGGCTAATAAAGGTGACCTTCCCTAAAAAATGTGTTCAGCAAACAATCGTGATCATTTCTCTACTTTGCTTTTTATTTTCTCTTCCCTACTGGCCTCTTCCTCTCTCAGTCCGGGTTACGGCTCTCAGATGGATGGCCACAGTGCTGGTAACATACAGGGGGTTATTTCATACACTAGGGCACTAAGCTGTGGTACAGCTGGCAGGAAGAGGAGGGTAATTATATTGCATCTCGGAGCTGCCGGCAATAAATTTCTGCATAGAGACCAGATTTGCCGTATATTATTTATGCTAGCATCAATTTTCCCAGCTGGCTCTATTTACTGAGCAAATTCTCCTCTATCTGATTATGGGCAAGGCCATGGTTCAGCACCTCTGGTTGCTCCATACTGCGGAGGGGCCCCGCAGGGCACCACACAAATTAAACAAGTGGCTGGATTCACCAGGAGCAGGTTGCATCCTTCCTTCCTGTTAAATTATATCCATGGGGCTGCAGAGAGCTCCCAGTCTCACCTAGTCCTGGTGATGCATGCAGGTGTGTGAAACCAAATCAGCAAGAGCAAAAGAGGAAAAATGATTCTTTGGGGCCTCACTGGGGGAAACTGAAAAACAACTTTCTTAGGGGAAATTAGGTGGCTCTGAGGTTCAGGGAATTTCCTTTTTATATTTTTAAGAACAGGGCATAGATGACAAAGAGTTGCATTTATAAGGTTACTTCAACCCAGTAACTCAAAAACAGAGCTAAGGGAAAGGGAGCCTCATTTTACAGTTGGAAAAAGAGAGGCGGAAAAAATGAAAGAAGAAGAGGAGCAAAGGCAAGCTAGAGGCTTCATGGCTCAGTCACTGTGTTAGGATGGAGTGCAGGTATAATGGTGACACACAGGGTTATCCTTCTAGTCATTAGTGTATCTTTTCAGAGACGTCCCAAACCAAGGTGAACTCGGCTCTCACTGAAAACATACATAGTAGAAACGAGAGATGAAAACATGGCATCAGCATGAATTTCTGGGTCCTTCCACCATAGCATCCTCTCTCACCTGTAGCTCTATGTTTCCACAGGGAGACAGGCTGAAGAAACTGAGATGTCTCTTTTACCCAGCCTGAGAACTTCTCCTGCAGTCTCAAGTGCTGGGTGACACTTGGGGCACTCCTGCTCAGTAGAGTTGGGCCTTGATGCCTTTTCCCTTCCCAATCAACAGTACAGTCATATCTGGTCTCCCTGTAACACTGGGCTCTGCTCCGGAGTCCCCCAGGTCCCAATGTCTACTGTTTCCTGGAAACCTGTTGGCTGGAAGAAGACAGGAGGGAAGGGTAAGTTTTTGAGTTAAGCAGCCCAAGTGGGTAACTAACCTCTTTGGTTACAGGGTCTCAGTATCCAAGAATTCCTCTATAAGACATCTGTGGGCCTGGAGGCCACCCTCAAGGGCCCAGATTACTGGCTATCTCCTGGGGCGGCTCACCAGACGGGGAGATTTGGTCAGACACACTGTACGCTGACTGCCTGGTGCTCCTGCTTCTTCACCAATGGCCAGTACAATCCGGGTGCTGGGCACAAAACTCCAGGAGCGACCCAGGGCAGGTTTGAACTTCCCACTGTCTCTGTCTCGTGTCATGTGGTTGGTCACCTGTGACAGAGATAATTGAAGACTTACAGATCCATAATAGTAGTATAGAGGACATCCGTTCCCACTGCTTCATTTTACAGATGGAAACACTGAGGCCTAGCATGGAGAAAACACCTTCCCCAAAGCTCCATAACTTATCCATGACAGGTCTCTAACTAGCATCTTGGGCTCCTGATTTAGGCACAGCTCTTTCCACTAAACCACAATGCCTCAGGCATGACTCTAACAAAGGTAGCGTCACGTGTCTGGGAATAAGCAGTGCTGTTTGCACCTTCCTGAAGAGAAGCCACTGGTGGGTTTTAGCTTATTACCACCGCAATCCAGCAGAGAGGTATCCTGAGACCATGTCCACTCAGCCCTTTGTGTCGGGGTTCATCTGTGTGTATGGGAGTTGGGGGAGTTTGGAAAGGGGGTCCTAATCAGTCAGCTCTGCTCTGCCCAGGCTAGTCACAGGTAAGCAACCTGAGCCTTGCAGCATCCTCTTGATGAAGTTTTCCCCACCCACCTCTGGTCCTCCTAGGGCAGGGGCAGGGGCTGTGGCTTGTTCATCATTGAATCCTCACTGCCTAAGCCAGGGCCTGGCACATAGCAGGTGATTACACACATCCCAAAGTCAGGAGAAGGAGGCCCTAGGACCCAGTATAAGAATAAAAGCAGGAAAACAGATCCCCTTACATTGGGTGCACAAATTAATATAGGTTTTCTAGAATTTGGTAATGTTATATCCAGACATTTAAAAATACATGTATCCTTGACTCTGTAGTTATATTTTTAGGCATTTGATAAAACAATATGAGATATGCAAAGAAACTTAGGTATAAGCTTGTTCACTATAGTTTTATATAAGATAGAGGAAAACCAGGAATGACCTAAAGGCCCCAAATCAGGAAAGATCATTATAGTATACCAGGAGTCAGCAAACTATTATTGACCCCAGGCAAAATCTGACCCCTCAATTATTTTTTACTCATTTATTTCTTAACTTTAAAAAAGTTAGACGTTTATACAACCCATGAAGTGATCCCCCCGATTACTCTAGCACCCATCTGGCACTGTACCATTACAATAATATTGACTATATACACCTTATGCTATACTCCAAATCAAAACTTGTTCTTGAAAACCAGATTTTCTTGCCATACAGCCATGCCCATTTGTTTAGATATTCTCTATGGCTACACTCATGCTATACAGGAAGAGCTGAGTAGTTGCAACATAGACCATGTGATTGTAAAGCCTCAAATACTATCTGGCCCTTTACAGAAAAAGTTTGCTGACCTCTGTAACATAGATATTTAACAAGATAATGTTAACTACTAAAAATGTCATTCCTAAAGAATCTATTTAAAGATTGGGGAAATAGAATGAGATAGTAAGCTTTTTTTTTTTTTAAACAAGGTTACAGTTTAATTGGAAAGTTGGTTAGATGTGTATGTCGATGTGCGAAGAAAAAATTTTACAGACATATGTAAAAATATGATTTCTGTAGATGTAGAGTTGATTACAAATTTTACTCTTATATTTAACTATTTTTTACCCTTTTATGAAAAATGTGCAGATTTTTAAGAAATTACTCCAGAAACAGAAAACGATACTTTAAAAGCAAAAAGATCCATTTCTATGAAGTTCTGGAAAAGGTAAAACTGTTGGGACAGAAACCAGGTCCATGGTTGTCTGGGGCTGGGGGAACATTCTGGGGTGACAGAAACACTCTAGGTCTTGACTGAGGTGGGGTAACAAAACAGGATACAACAGTATCCATCGGTCAAACTTCAAATGAGGAGAAAGTTACTCTATATGAATTTACCTCAAAAAACATGACTTAAAGTTAAAAAGAAAAACAATACTGTCTCTGATCCCTTAGCTATTTATGGTCCAATCCCCTCACGGTCCAGTCCTCTACATGACCCTGGGAAGTTCAGCTGTGACCTTTTCCTAAAAGGCCACTTCAGGGGTTCAGAAGTTGCCATTTAAGGGAAATAGAGAGCTGCAGCTAGAAATCATGATCTCCCCCCTTGGTGAAGCCCAGGGATCAGAGGTACAACAAGCATGACTAGCCAAGCCCACTTCCTTACCACCACTGCCAGGCCAAGGTCCTGGGCCAGGGTCTTTAGCTCTTGGGCCAGCTGCATCATCAAGGCCAAGCCTGGAGGAGGAGAAGCAGAAGGGAGGGCATCAAGGTTCAGGGACTGGGCTGGCTGAAGACTGGACTCCAGTGCTGGAAGATCACATCTCTGACAGTGCGCTGTGTCACAACACTCACCTTCCCTCTGCTGACCTCCCAGAAGTGGGGAGACCACGGCGGTGACAGAGTCCACAACTACCACCTTCACAGTCCCTGAAGAATGGCTCACCTGCAGGGTTGGGGTAAGCAGGTGCTATTAACTGGATGGCCTCTAGGGGGCTCCCATTACAGGACCAAGCTTGCTCCTCTCAGAAACTGGTAAGAACCTCTCCTGACAACCGGGCATGCATCACTCAAACTCAGCATTTTTTTCCCCACCCCCATTTGTATAAATAACAGATTTTATGAAGACTTGGGTGGATAGAGAGGGTTTAAATCACAGGACATCACAGATAACCTCAAATAATTAAATTTGAGAAAGTTCCAGTTCAGAGACCTGTGGCCCTGGTCAGGAATTTTCTTAGTGGCCATCTTTCTCCTTAGGGCCAGCTCCCCATCATCTTGTCAGGTCCCTCTTTTCCTTCTTCTGCTTACATACCAAATCCCTAAATTCCTTGGAATTTAGCCTTTTCTTCACTTCACTGTCTCCTAGATCATGCCTCCACAGCCGCATCCCCTATATCTAAAATGGTTCCCATTGCAGACTATGTAGTCAGCCATCTGGTAAAGCCATTTTTGTCTGTGCACAAGCATTAGCATCCTCCTAGTTTCTGGGACCTAAAGTGTCTTTGCTGCTCCCCTTCTCTTCTCCTTTACTCCTTACATCCAAGTCATTTGCTGATTCTGTTTCCACAACTTCTTTTTTCACTTCATATCGGCCAAGTCTTGGCTATTCAGCATTACCTGCTCTGTCTTTACATGTCTTCCTTCCTCTTCCACTTACTAACTTTTGGCCAGTCATCAGCCTGCCTAAGAGAGGATGGCAGGAAAAAGAGAGGCTAAAACTGCAATCGACTTAGTCCTTCCTTTCTCTCTGGGAGAAGAGGTTAAAACTCTCTGGCTAAAATGAGACAAGCCTTTCCTGGCTCGTAACTATGGAGCTATCAGGTCATCTGTGGCAGACAAACCCTAACGTGGCCCCCATAGTCCCCATCTTTAGGTTCTCAAGCCCTTGTATGATCCCTTCCCCTTGACTGTAAGTAAGTCCTGTGACTTGCTTCGGACTATAAAATTTCAAAGGTGTTGTAGTGTCACTCTCTTGATTAAGTATGTTATACAGCAAAAGTAATGAGACATCACTTCAGTGATTATGTTATGTTATATAAGACTGCATGTTGCATTTTTCTCTCACTCTCGTGCTGTCTTGAAGAAGTGGTCATGCTATGAACTGCATACGGAAAGGGCCACAAGGTAGGGAACAGTGGGCAGCATCTAGGAGTTGAAGGTGGCCTCTGGCCAACTGCCAGCAAGAAACTGAAGCCTCTAGAAAATGAATTCTACTGACAACCTGAGTAAACCTGTAAGCAGATTCTTCCCCAGTTGAACCTCCAGATGAGAACACAGCCCAGCCGCTACCCAGCTGCCTACTGAGACCCTAAGCTGAGGACCCAGCTAAGCTGTGCCCAGACTCCTGACCCATAGGAATTGTGAGGTAATAAATATGTGTTGGTTTAAGTCACTAAGTTTGTGGTATCTTGTTATGTAATAATAGAATATATACCATGTTATGGTCCAACAGTAGAAAATATAGTCTTTGACGTGGGAGTGAAGAGATTGGGTAATGAGCTTAGTTCTTACCCTAAATATGTAGTGACTTTGGGCAACTTCACTGAACTTCACTGGCCCTCATCTCTAGAAACAAGAGGGTCACATTAGATCAAGACTGCATGACTTCATGTCTCACCACACGGGTGGGTCATAACCAGCTATGACTCCTATGGCAAGTAGTTGTTCAACTCTTTTATGTTCTGAAGCTTGTAAAAATTATATAGGAACATGACATGCTTTGTGGTGAGAGAAAACTTTTAAGACAAATTAAAATATTCTACAGTGTCTTCCAAATCTAATAGTCTATAAATGAGTATACAAAATCCTGTCTAAGCACTAGCAGGTGTAGGAAGGTACCAACCCAAATGCCATTCTGAACCCTCTTCCTTGTTACAAGACTCTGAATGTGGTCAGGTACTGAGCAGAGATCTCCTGACATCAGGGAAGTTGGACTCAACCCTGGTCTAAGATACACACATATAACTCAGTTTTGGCCAACTAGATATAAAGGGAAGTGGGCAGTCTACAAGTAGGTTTTGGAGAAAGATTTTTCTTCCCTGATAAAAACGAAGAGGTACACAAAAGAGGCATCTACTTTCATTGCCCTGAATATGGATGTAGATGTATAAAATCATGAGGCTTTTATCTATAGCAGCCACTTTGCAATCATGAGGGAGAAAAGCAAGAGAATCAGACACACCAATCCAGAGCCCTGATATTGTGGCCCTGCCAACTTCCAGACTCATGTGAGATAATTAAATGTCCTCAAGTTCCAAGTGTCTGTCAGAAAGACTCTACTATTTGCAACTGAAAACTGATCTAGTGGGGGAATGCAGAGATGCATACGACATGATCCCCATACTCAAGGGGCTTACTGTTTAGTTGGGGAGATGCGCATCTAAACAATGAGGCACTCAGGAATGAATTAAGCACTTAAGAATCCCATCCTAGGAATCCCATCCTGGGAATTGCAAGCACAGCTGGAGTCACCAGATTGCATATCTGAATTTCCAAACATTGTCTGTGGTAGGACACCTGCCCATATATAGATAACACCTGGTGAGCTGGATAAACCAGAAAGGGGCAGAACAGCAGGCTCACCTGGTGGGCCACAGTGCCTCGGAGGTCCTGCAACACATCCAACATCTGGAAGATGTCAAAGGCATGCACCACGTGGATCCTCTGGAGAGCTCCTGCCTAAAAGGGTGGAAAAGAGAAAAAGGGGCTTCGGATAAGAGGAAGCAGAGGGTTAAGCAAGATGAAGAGGGATTTTAAGCCTGAGCAGGAAGAGGCACCTAAATAAAAGAACTCAGGTCCAGGATGGCAAATGAGTTTTGTCTAATGGACCAGTCAGTTCTCACAGTGCTTGCTGCCTGGGTGCTGAGCTGCAAAGCCAAATCAGAGCTCAGTAGGAAAGAGTAACAGAACTAACTAGTGGTGTCTGTAATGGGCAAAAAGTGGGAAAGATGCTGGGTGTCTGCCAGCCTTGAATTAGAGTATGCAAGAAATAGGTTTCCTGGAAGGATAGTATGGGTAGCATCTCAGCTTGGATGATGTCATAACAGGGGAGGCTTGAAGAATACAGTAAGTAGTAATAGAATAGCAAGTTTCAAAGCCAAAAATGACTATTCATCTAAATGGCCAAAATTCTTGCCATTTGTAAGGGGTAATGGAGTCTTCTTTTGTGTCAAGGCCTCAAAGGAATCCAACCCTCCTGTTGTCCTTTACCTGTTCTTCCTCATCTGGGGTTCTGGCCTGAAGTAACTGGAGGATGCGGGAGGCTGTCAGCCCTCCATTGGAATCAATGTATAGGACATTTTGCTGTAGGCCATGAGCTACATTTGCAGCCACACAAAGACATACCTGAATAGAGACAAGGTGCTGGGTGAACATGACCCCTCAAAAAGGGCCCAGAATGGGAACTCCCCATCAAACCTAGTCCAGATCCCCGTGACATGAAGGGGCCAAGTTCATGCCCCATTCCTTACCACCCATCTTCTCTCTTTTGAGCTCTGAATCACAAGCCACTGGCAGAAGCTCCCTCAGGGATCCAGGACTGTATACCCGCCTCCCCCAAGTCTCCTGGCTGCTGGCTGCATGTGTACCTGGGTTTTGCCGCTACCTGGGCCTCCTGCGATTTCAGTCACTTCTCCAGTATAGAGACCAGCATCAAGCAGTTTGTCCAGGCTGATGGCAGAAAAGAGGGGAACAGAATTAATCCAGGAACTGGAGACTACAGAAGGGAGTAGGAGCCAAGAAGAAAAGCAAAACTTCCTTCCAAGCATGAGTTCTGTCCAGAGACATTATGAACATCTCTGGTCAGGAGGCTTTTCTTGGCAGAGTTTCTTTTGGGGAAAGAACAGCCAAGTATTCCTCCATGGCCCCTCCTCAACCTTTCACTCTCAGCTTAAAGAGCATCTCTCCTCAGAAATCTTTGCCACCCCATCAAAAGGTCTTCCTTTCATTCTCCATCTCAGCCCCTTGTGGGTTTCCTTGATAGCATTTTTCACACTTTTTTTTTTTACTCTGAAATAATTATAGATTCATAGGAAGTTGCAAAAGTGTACAGGGAGGTCCCATATGCCCTTCACCTGGTTTTCCCTAATTGTAGCATCTTGCACAATAAGATGAATGGTACTATACAGTACAATATCACACATTGACATTGGTACAATTCAGAGAGCTTATTCAGATTTCCAGTGTTACGTCCATGTATATCTGAGTGCATAGTTCTATGCCATTTCATCACACGTGTAGGTTTAAGTAACCACCACCATCAAGATACAGAACATTTCTATCGCGCATGGCTCTCTCATGTCACCATTTTTATAGCCACACCCCCTATCTCCACCTCTAGTCCCTAGCCCCTGGCAACCACTAAACTGTTCTCCATTATGTTATTTCAAGAATGTTGTTATATAGAACCATACAGTATGTAACCTTTGTGATTAGCTTTTTTCATTCAGCATTGTTCCCTTGCAATCCATCCAAGTTGATGTACATATTGATAGTTTGTTCCTTGTTATTGCTGAGTAGCATTCCATAGAATGGATCTACCAAGTTTGTTTAATCATTCACCCACTGAAGGATATTTTAGCTGTTTCCAACTTGGGGCAATTATGAATAAAGCTGCTATGAACATTTGTATACAGGTTTTTGTGTAAACCTGAGTTTTTATTTCTCTGAAATAAATGCCCAAGAATACAACTGCTGGGTTGTATGGTAAGCGTATATTAATTTATAAGAAACGACTAAGCTATATTTTCCAGAGTGGCTATGCCATTTTGTTTTCCAACTAGCGATGTATGAGTAATCCACAACTTATCAGCATTTAGTATTATTTTTCCCTGTTTTTAGCCATTCTGGTAGCTGTGTAGTAATATCTCATTGTTTCTTTTTTTTAATAGTTTATTTTTCAATTACAGTTGGCATACAATATTATATTAGTTTTAGGTGTACAACATATCATTGTGGTTTAATTTGCATTTTCCTAACAACCATCCTTTTACGTGATTATCTGCCACCTGTATGTCTTCTACGGTGAAATGTCTGTTCATGTCTTGCCCATTTTCTAATCGGATTGTTTGTTTCACTGTTGACATTTAAGAATTCTTTATATATTCTAGATACAAGTCCTTTGTGGAATATGTGGCTTTAAAATATTTCCCCCACTTAATAGTTTGTTTCATCCTATTTTACAAAGTTTTAAATTTTGATTAGTTTATAATTTAGAGGTTTTTCTTTTTTTCATTAAAAAATTATCAATTTTTTTATAGATCACACTTTTGGTGTCAAGTCTAAGAATTCTTTGCCTAGCCTTAGTTCCCAAAGATTTTCTCCTGTTTTGTTCTAAAAGCTTGTTAAGTTTTAAGTTTTACATTTAAGTCCACACTCCATTTTCAATTTTTGTATAAGGCAGGAGGTTTAGGTTTATTTATTACTTATGATGTCCAATAGCTCCAGCACCATTTGTTCAAAAATTCATACTGCTCTTCCACTGAAGCATTTTCGCATCTTTGTCAAAAACCAGTGGACATTTCTCTATTCCACTCCATTGATCTGCGCGTCTATCTCCTTGCCAATATCACATTTGTCTTGATGACTATAGCTATATAGTAAGCCTTAACATTTGGTAGAGTGATTCTTCCAACTTTATTCTTCTTTTTCAAAATTGTTTTAGCTATTCTAGGCCATTTTCTTTTCCATAAAATTATAAGAATAAGCCTATTTCTACAAATAACTTTGCTGGGATTTTGGTAGGAACTGCATTAAAACTATAAATCAATTTGGGGAGAACTGACATCTTTGCAATGTTGAATCTTCCAATACACAAACACAGTATGTCTCTCCATTTATTTGGGTGCTCTTTGATTTCTTTCATCAGCAATTTTTAATTTTCAGCATCCAGATCATATACTTACTTTATGAGACTTAGACCTAATTATTTTACTTTCTTTGAAGCAATTGTAAGTGGTGTTGTGTTTTTAATTTCCATTCCCACATGTTCATTTTGAGTATATAGAAATTCAATTGATTTTTATGTGTTGCTCTTGTATCCTGCAACCTTGCCAAATTCACTCATTTGTTCTAGGAGTTTGTAATTATTTTCTATGTGCTTTTTTTGGTCTGTCTTCCCCATTTGGCCCAGAGCACCCTGAGGCAAGGACTGGGCCTTGCTCACTCTTATATCCCCAACACTGGCACAGTGCCTAAAACATAGGAGGCACACAATAAATGTTCCCAGAGAAATGAGTGATAGAATAGTACTATTTAGTTTCTATTATTGTCAGCCCTCTGGCTGTGGAAGTCTTGGGATAAACTCAAGACACAGCCAATTCCCAATTCAGGTTCTGTGCTTGAACTACCATGAAACAGTTCATTACCCACCTCCATGCCCTGCCCATCCTACCAGCTGAAGCATCTTCTCCTCCTACACCACAGCCTATACCAATGCCTATGTGTCCTGACCACACACATCCCTTATCTAACCCTGCAATCACCTTCACAGGTGCCAGTCCTCTGAAATTGTTCTTTAAGACCTCCCTTTAAAAAAGACCCCATGACCCCTCTGTACTGCCAAGTAGCACCTTAGTGAGCACCCCATCTATTTCAATTCCAGGGACCCTGTGATTATAACCATGAGTTCCTGCCAGTCGAAATGCTCTTTACCACTGCAGCCCGAGACAAATGTGTTCATCCTGTCTCTGTTTAATAAGCACCTGTTTAAAAAGGCATCCAGCCTCTGCCACTCCCGGATCCCATTCCTCCCACTGAGTTCAGAGAACCCGCAATTTCATTACAGCAGTGCTTTTCCCAGTGCGGTCCGCAGACCAGCAGCAGCAGCATCCCCCAGGAACTGGTTAGAAGTGCAAACTCTCAGGTCCCACCCCACACTGACTAAACCAGAAACTCTCGGGGTAGAGACCACATCCACGTTCCAACGAAGTCACCGGGTAATTTAGACGCACAATTTTGAAAAACCATCAAGCCAGGCTAGTGACCCAATCCTGCCTGCCTATTACAATCGCCAAAGGAGTTTGAAAAGAGGCTGGTATCAGAGATTCTGAAACTTGCCTGTGTCCTGGAGTCACCTGGGAGCGTCAAAATACACTGATGCCTACCTAGGTCCCGCCCCAGAGACCGTGATTTAATTATCTGCTTTGGCATTTTAAAGTAAACACTCAATACATATTCTTGAAAGAATGAATTACCAGAGAAAAGTTGGAAATTTCCAAATTGGTGGCTGGCTGAATAATTAATTATGGGTAAATTGTGATTTATACATATTATATGTTATATAGCTATTAAAATGTCTTAAAGATTTTTTAAAGACATTGGGGAAATGTTAAGACATTGGAGAGAATGGTAAGCAAAAAGGGATGATAACACTGTACATTATCTAACACGAATCTTGTAAGGTAAACATATATGAACACAAAAAGGCTAAAATTATTGACCGAAGTGGTTTTTATTTTTCGTGTCTGTGTGTTACAGATTGTCCATCATGAGTATGTATCACTTTTATAATCAGGAAAACACTAAATGTAAACATTTTTTATGATGTTCTAACATTCAGATCTGCAATAAAAATTTATCTTTTAAAAATTAGACTTTCAGGTGATTCTAATGTGCAGACAAGTTTGGGAACCACTGACCTAGAGCAGGTAAGTCAGAATTTCTGAAGGTGAGACCAAGGCATGATGATTTCTTAAGTTTCTCAAATGATCTAATATGTGGCCTGGGCTAAACCACTGGTCTTGACTCTCTAGTCAAGAAACAAGTATTGTGGCTGTGAGGATCACTCTGCATAAAGAATTTCCAAATCTAGCTTCCAGCTGACTTTTCACCTGTTTTGTTCCACGTCTCCTACCACCTAGAGAACCTCCCTACCAATCACCAAGGACCAATCACCTCCCTACCAGGCAGGAGAGACCCCTCCTGCCTGCCCGCCTTGTGGAGCAGAAGAACACTTGTGTTTTACCATTTGTTCTGGATACATGTGATTTCCAGAATTTATCCTCCACTTTTCCCGCTGAACTGGCTTTTGGTCATTTTGTTCAGCCATTCATTCAAACATTACCTGAATGCCTCACATTTCCTGAAGGCCTTATTTTAAAATAAAGGAAATACAGAGACAAACAAGACATTTCCCTGGCCTTCAAGGAACCACCCATTTCCCCCAATTAATACAGCTTTGTCCAAGATACACTGCATGCCCTATTGTCCTCATGAAGATCCACACTGCACATCAGCACTGAAAGCTCTACATCAAAGAAACCTGTTTAACTTGGAGTAATGGAGTATTTCCTACATTTTTGACTAAAGAACTCCCCTCCCCCTTCCCTTTTAAAAGTCACATTCACTAACTGTCTACAGACCACTGTGAGGAAGGAGAAACCTAGGGAGTCATCTTTGATTCTTCATGCCTATATCCTCCCTGGCAGTGAGGCTTGTCACATCTCCTCACCAACACGTCTCCCGCTGTTGCCTGCTGTAGATCGGACTCCCACACCCCACCTCTGCTATACCTCTCTCTGGCCTCTCTCCTGCTAGCCTGCCTCGCCCCATCCACCCTGCACACCTCTACCACACTGCCTGCAACTCCACTTTCATAATACAGCCTCCTGCTGTATTAGGAGACAACAGGGCAGATGAGTTAGAGTATGGTTCTTAGACTTAGGAGTATAACAGACGTGACTTCAAGTGCCTGGTCTGCCATTTACTAGCTGTATGATCTTGAGCAAGCCATTTACCATGAGTTCCAGTTTCCTCATCTTAAGAATTATGATTTTAATCACAATGTGCTCGTTGGTGGTTGTGAAGAACACATGAAATAATGCACCTGAAAAGTAGGCATGGCACCTCGTTCTTGGTAAGCACTCAGAGAAAGCCCACCCATTCCTCAATGCCCAAGGCCTGCCTCCTTCTCAGAGCTTTCCTGAGCCACTCTGACTTTCCCTGCAGTGATCCACTGCAGCTGCAATCCTGCCAGCTCACCACCTGGCTGTTCCCTAAATGCTTCCTCTGAGTGTGTTGGTTTTATAAGCTCCCTAAGCCCAAAGGTCTGCTTCCTGTTAATCACCCCCTTCTTACGCCACCTCCACACACACGTACACCTCTCTGTTGTGTTCATCTGCTCTTCTCTCTACCCTCTGGAACCCATATTCCTTAAGTGCAGGAGCCTTGCCTCACTTGTATACCTATCATGTGAATGTTATCTGGCACCCCGTAGGCACTCAGCCAGTGCTTGCCATCAACAGACGCAGACCCCCAACCACGGGGGGCAAGCACCATGCTGTGTGAACCTTGCCAAGAGAACATGTTCTGGAAACGGTAAGGGCCAAAGACCTTTGTGGTGGCAGAGTTCTCCATCAAATTCCTCACAAACAGGCCAGGAAAGAGGTCAACTCCCTTGGCTGTTGTCTTCCAACTCTCTCCCTTTCCAAACACAGCAGAATATAACTACTCCTTTATGGAAGCTCTCTTGCCCCTCCAGCTGCAGAGTATGGGACATGGACCAAGTTCTGGGTCAAACACCCCAGGGCTTAAGCCCCGCCCTCTGCCCCCGCACTCCTCTTGGGTTAAACTCATGGGTTAATAGTCACTGACAGAGTTCACAGAAGAGATTATATAACCAACAGTAAATGGCTGGCACATAGTAGGCATTCCACAAATGTTAGTCCTGCCAGGTTCTTTCTTGCCCTATCCTTAAGTTAAATAGAAGGTGGGGCCAAAGAAGTGTTGCTCTGACCTGCTAAATAATAATGAAATGCTGACATCTTATGGGACAGTGGTTCTCAATCAGGGGCAATTTTATCTCCCTGGGGCCAAATATTTGGCAATGTCTGGAGACATTTTTGATTGTCACAACTTAGGTTGGGGAGAGAGAGGTGCTACTTATTGGCATCTAGCTGAAAGAGGCGATGGATGCTGCCGAACATCCTATAGTGCACAGGACAGTCCTATCATCACGAAAAAAATGCCCTTCCCAAAACATTAGGAGTCTGAGGTAGAGAAACCCTGTCATAAGGTAAGAGAACTCAGAAGTCCTAACTATTGGCCCATGCTGCCCTCACCACTGCTTGAAAAACCCTGCTCTCTCTAGAGCATCAAGCTTCAAAAGCTAAGCCAGAGGCAGCTACATCCTCAGGCCTCTCACCTCTTCCCCAACAACACATACAAACCTTCCAATGCCGGTAGACAGGATGGCAGTGGAGGTTTTCAGTTCCTCGTAGAGATCAGCGCCATTGAAGGGGAAGGCTGAGAATTGGGCCAGCAACACCCGCCTCAGAGCAACCAGGACCTGCGGAAGAGGCAGGGGCAATTCAGGATGATGCTAGGGGTATTTCAACCCAAAAGAGTCCACAGTACCAGCAATGAGCAATGACCAGCCAAGGCAGGGGGCATCTCAGGGTTTCATACACACCCCCTTATCAATCTCTGGGAACCCTTCACTCCCTTGGCTCAGGGATGGACACTTTGAGACACCCAGGTTTGCAGAGTGGAGATCGTCAGCTCACCTTATAAGACAAGCCACAGTTCTGGGCTACCTTCTCCAGGTCGGCGGAAACCAGGTCCACCACTGAAAACAAAACACATATGGTTGATCGGCAGGAAGGGCGGGGCCTCCCACGGCTTTTCCTCATCAGTAAAATAGGGTGCCAATTCCACTTTGGAGCAGGCTATCTCAGGAGGCCTATGGGAATAGAGCCACAGGACCTGGCGTGGGCGCTGGGCACACAGTGGGGGTTCTGCCCTTCCTGGGGTGTGGCGCGTCCACCCCCACCTTCCAGAGCCTCTCCAGAAGGGTGGGGACAGAGGAGGAATAGATGTCCCCCTCCTGGGTATGTCAGGGCGATGGGGCCGGCCTCTGCGCTGCGCCCCGCTGTGTGGCGCGCACGCACAGTCACCTGTCTTGATCCCACGGCTCCTCAGAAGCTGGACCATGTCCTCGGTGAGGCCTGGGCACAGTCCGGCCCTGAGCACGCCCATGTTACCTGAGGGCCCGGGACCCTCTCCAGACGCCTCTCAGCACCCCTGTCTGGAGGGGAGTACGGGGGCGGAAGGAGGCGGCCGTGCGGAGGGTGGAGACCCCGCGGGGTGTCGGGTGCCCAGGGCCCGCCCGCCGGGAATGCACCGCCGCTTCCGGCTTCCAGGCTCCGGGGTCGGGCCGACAGCGCCATCTGCTGGCCTCGCGCGATGGACGCGCGACCTTCCGTTCTAAATGCTGGATCAGGAGACCTACCTATTAGGCCAAGACAGTGAAGAGGGATCAAATAAATCAAATAGTATGATATTACGGATTATGCCATGAGTGCTAAGAGCAGTAAAGCACACGAAGGGCACATGCTTCTCTGTATTGTCCTTTATTTTTAATGAATAACAACAAAAACCCCGACTATATAGAACACAAAAAATAGAATTTGATATTTTTAAATATCCTAACTTTGCCTCATTCCGGAAGAAACAAAACAACTTTACAAGGTTATCTCCTCATAATTCCGTAAGGCAGGTGCTATTTTTACACCTATTTTACAGGTAAGGAAAACCAGGAAGGTGAAGCTGTGCCAAAGATTACCTACAGAGCCTGTGAGGGCAAAAGCTGAATGAACTTAGAACAGACTAATCCACATCTAAATGCAAAGCCAGTGCTAGGAGCAGTGTGTATGTTTTCCTTCTGTAGAGTGGTTTCCTTGAGAACAGAAATAATGTCTGGCCCATTCTTGCATCCCTCTTCATTATCACTCAATATATGAAGATAATTGGGGTGAGGGTGTGGCACATTTAGAATTCTAGCAGTATAAGCTGAGTATGTGTGAGCTATGAACCCCATGACCTTATGGGCTTTCCCTCTGCTTACTTGACTGGACATAGTGGGGCTTTGCTGCCTAGAATTTCTAGATATAGAGCCTCAGCATTCTACAAAGTCTCCCACTCCCAGAGACCCATTCCAGGGCTGCCTCCTTCCAAACCAGGTGCCTTTTATCCGCCATCCTTCTCCTTCCCAGGGCAGTTCTAAAGGGCACAGGTGGTAAGCATTTTGGGATCTTCAGAGGAAGGCAGGGCTGCTGTAATCACAGAATGTTGGTGCTGGAAGGGTGATGGAGTCTGTTCCTTGGCTTTATCCCACTCCAGACCCTGGTCCTGGGCAGCAGCAGCTTCAGATCAAGGGAGAGGCCAGCCCCTAATTGTTACACTCTGCAATGATTATGAAGTCAGCTCATTGTACTTCCATCCCACCCAAACTAAGGGCGGGTCTGCTGCCCCCAGTTTCTCTCTGCTTCCTGTCAGCTTGGATATCCTGCAGGGTGACAGCTGTGGTCCTGAACAAACTAGATGGCATCAGAGATGCTCTATAAAGTGGGAGATGGGGAGGAGGCCATGCCGAAAAAGGAAACCCTCAACATTTTGAATGTACTTGATCAAAGTCGAAGCCGTTTCCAAACCCCAAGTCTATGAACAGGATGGTCGCTACCAAAGGTCTCCCACTTTCCTCAAAGGGCAGTTTGGTTAACTTCTTGGAGGAAGATACCATCAATCTACCGTAAGACACAAGTCTGGTCCTTTCCTCCTTTCTAAGGCTGGAGCTGGGGGGTGGGAGAGGCTTGAAGAAGTGGTTCTTCCTGGACTTGTCACAACCCAATCCCTGGACTCCCCAGGGAAGAGCATGTGTACAGGTTGCACCATGGATTCTCGACCCCAGATCAGTTCTTGGAGGTATGTAGGATTCCCCTCCAGGAGGCCTCAGGGATGTGTGTGTGTGTGTGTGTGTGTGTGTGTGTGTGTGTGTGTGTGTGTGTGTTGGGAGGATGTCAGGCAAAAACTGAGAATAATACATAGTTTGTGCTTTGACAGGATACTGAGGAACCAGAAGGGGCTTAGTATAGCTTGAAAGGGGTGCAGTTAAGGGAGACTTACCCGAGGAGGTTATATGTGAGCTGAACCTCCTAGAAAGGAAAGGAGTGAGCCAGTGAAAGAGTGGTGGTGCCAGTTAGTGTGGGTTGAGGAAATTATCTGCAGGGCACTTTCATGGGTGTGTGACCTGTGCAGTCACACACAACTCCACACTTAGAAGGGCCCTGTTGTTAACTTTAATTCTCTACTGTCGTTGCCTTGCAATTCTCAATAATTTTTGAAGAAAGGAACCCAAAAGCTATGCAGCTGGTCCTGATTATATGAAAGGGATATGGTGTCCATTCCCTAAGGCAGGGGTTCCTAACCCTTGGGCTAGGGACCGGTACTGGGCCACACAGCAGGAGGTGAGAGGTGGTCCAGCCAACGAAGCTTCACCTGTATTTGCAGCCACTCCCCAGCGCTAGCATCACCACCTCAGCTCCACCTCAGATCATCAGGCATTAGACTCTCATAGGAGCACCGGTCCCTGGTGTCAGAAAGGTTGGGGCCACTGCCTTAAGGGACCTATAAGTAAGCCAGTAAGGTTAAAGTGATGAATAAATACTTGTAGGAAACTTCATGGTATAATGGGAAAGTTTAGGGCTATAAGTCCAAGATCAAACCTAAGTTGTACCACTTAGATATATATGGCTGTAGATAAGTTCATTAAGATCAGGGAGCTTCAGTCCCTCATTTGAAAATAGGGGCTACCACCCATCCAGCAGAGACATGTTCAGTAGTATATAGCCCAATATCTAGCTGCTTTCCATGCCCATTCAGCACTGGTGTTTTGAATAAGTAAATCTAGAACAGAGATTCATTAGGATAATTTGAAGTATAGATGGCATCAATACTCAGACATTTCAGCCCACAAAGGATCTCAGTGAAGGAATTCTCTAATTCCAAATGTCCACCAAGGGCTAGCATGGGAGGTTGGGTTGATCAGCGTTTCTTAAGAGGAAGTTGATGGGGCCGGAGCTCAGGGAGGAAAATTTGGCCTGTCAACCAACCTCAAAACTAGAGGCTGGCCTGGAGTAAGAGATCAGGAGTTGGTTGTTGGGCTTGGCCAGAGCAGCTGAGGGAGGTGTGGTAGGAAGCAGAGGCGAGGACCGCAAAGTGCCAGGGGCAGATGGCAGCTGCATAGCACAGGGTAGGAAATCTTGGTTTCAGTTCCAACTCTGCCATCAACTCACCATGTGACCTCGACTGCTCTCTAGACAAATGCTCTCCAAACCGTAGGTTGTGACCTATTAATGGGTCAGGAACTCGTTCTAGTTGGTGGAGATCAGTATTATAAAAAGGAAATAAAACAGAATAAAAAATTCCAGAGCACATCACACAGAGTATAAATACTGGTTTGTGGAATGTGTTCTAGTTTTATATGTGTGTATGAGTATATTAGGTTGCCATGTAATACAGGTTTCTTACTTTGGATCAAGATTTTTTTAAAAAGACTTGAAAGCCAAATGTTTTGAGTTTTGTAGTTCAACAGTAAAAAAAAAACAACAACAACAACAGCAGGGAAACAAGTACAAGTTTTTTTTTTTTTGTTTTTTGGTGGTAGCAAAGAATTGGTAACAATATCATATGACAGTCAAAATGACTGAACCAGAGCTATATGCATAATACAGATGAATCTAAAGAACACAATATTGAATGAAAAAGCAAGCTGCCAATAGATATGATACCATTTATTTATGTAAAGTTAAGAAACATGCAAAAGGGACCTTGCGTAGAGATAATATACATATAACAAACTTGTAAAGGCATGGGGAATAATAAACACAAAATTTTAAATTTCCTGGTTACCTCTGAGAGGGAGGACGAGGACTGAGATGGGGGAAGAAAGTGTCTAGGGTCCTGTACTGATCAGGCTTGAGTTCTGAAGCTGAATGATGGCTAAACAAAAGCTTAATATATTAGTCTTGATATCTTTGGATATGTCTAAAACAGTTCATAGTTTAAAAAAATTAGAATGGAAGAAAAAAGTTTTCAATCATTTACCCCAATATGTGTATATCAATTTTACATGCTATATATTAATATTGTTAAATGTTATAAATTTAAGTAAATAAATCAGTTGTTACATTAACTATTAAACAATAGTAAATAAATATTAGTAAAGCTTAATTTATTATTTTTCTTTTAGACACTTTGGATATTTTTTCATACCCAAGTAGATCAGTGTGGTCATTTCCTGGGGCGTTTGCACCCCACTTGGAGGGAGGACTTTTAGTAGTTTTAGTAGTTTCTCAAATTGCGGTGCTCAGAACACCTGCATCAGAATTGTCTGAGGATCTTATTAACTTTAGCAGCTTCCCCAGTGCCATCCCACCTGGGGACTGGGAACCAGGAATATGCACTTTTCCCTAACAAGTGCCCTGGTGAGTTTGATGCACTGCTGTTCAGCAGGAAGGATGTTCTGAGCTGTTCAGAATCAGCTGGCGACCCTTGCAAGTCAGGCCCAAGGCCTGGCCTCCGTCAGCTTTTAGGCTGCATGGGCTGGGGTGGCCCCCTTCATCTGGCTCATCTGTCCCCTTCTCACTCCAGGAGGCCAATGTCAGGGGATGATTCTGAATGCAGCTCAGATGACACCAGCATCTCCCCCATCTCATCCACCTTGTTGAATCCCATCAAACTGGCAGTGACCCAGCCCAACAGCAGCTTCTTTGCGGGGATGCTGGAAGGTGAGCTGAACAAACTCAGCACCTCCTCGGTGGCCAAGAATACCGGAAAGGGGGACATGGCCTCTGCCCCCACCAATCTAAGTCCAAAATCGCTCCTGGGGGCCTGCTTGACCTTGACAACCCTGAGCTGGACACGGACACCTCCTCGACACACTCAGAGTCCTCCGTGGTCATGGACGTACCAAAGGCACCTTTCATCTGTGAGCATACGGTCAGCGATTCCACGGCTGTGGTGCGTTCCCCTCCTCGTACTCTTGGCAAAGGCTTACTGGCCATCCCCAATGTGCCAGGCACTGAGCTGAGCTCTGTGGAGAATGTGAAGATGCCTACCACCGTCATCTTGAGCTCAAGCCCATGGGTTAGGAGAGAGGGGGTGCCTGTGAAGAACTCCAGTGCAACCTAGAAAGGGCCCAGTGCTGTAGGAAGAGTTCAGATGCCGCCAGGAGTTCATAGGGGTATAACATTACTTCCAGGTGCAGGAATTAATTTGGTGGCTCTTGGTAACATTTGAGCTGGGCTACAGAGGTAGGATTTAAACATCTGGAGATAGGGGAAAGTCATTCCATCGAGGGGCTGACACTAGCAAAGGCTCATAGGTGGGAGAGGTGAAGAGACACCGGGTCCTAATCCAGGACATTCCACACTTCCGTGTGCCTGCAGTTCTGATCATCTTGTTAAAAATGAGATTCCTGGGCCTTATCCCTACAGGTTCCGATTCAGTAGGCCTGGTGTGGCCTGAAAATCTGTACTGCTAACAAATTCCCAGGTGGTGCTGATGGCCCACAGACCACACATAGAGTATCACTGACCTAGAGTAACAGAAAGGGAATAGAGACGAATAGAAAGTTAGTCTGGGGTCATTTTCTGCTGGTCCTCCAGTGTTAGACTACTTTATAGATTTTTCTGTAAGCAATAG
This sequence comes from Eonycteris spelaea, assembly GCA_003508835.1. Taxonomy (NCBI): domain Eukaryota; kingdom Metazoa; phylum Chordata; class Mammalia; order Chiroptera; family Pteropodidae; genus Eonycteris; species Eonycteris spelaea. Next base: position 52,729 of record PUFA01000160.1, on the reverse strand, counting down.
GGAACAGCTTTTTGCAGTGCTTTATGTGTGATGATGGATGCAATTTGAACTGTATTTAAGGAAAATAAATCCGGAAGCCCCATTGTTGGATGGTCTAGAGCAGTGTTTCTCAAAGTGTGGTTCCCAGGATCCGCATCAGCATCATACGGCAACTCTTCAGAAATTTAAATTCTTGTCCCTCCCCTCCCCCCAACTTAGGCATACTGAATCAGAAACTGACTGGGCAGGGGCTAGCCATCTGTTTTAACAAGTCCTTTAGGGTATTTTGATGCATACCAACTCTTGAGAACTACTGGCCTAGACAGAGGAGAAACTGGAAATGAGAGACAGGCAGAAGACAGCAGGTCAGGAACCCTCAGTGTTAATAAAACTCCCTCAGATCCTTAGCCAGGCTTGGCAACCACTGCTGTAGTACAAAGTGTATGGGCTCTTGAGCTATTGGTTTGAACCCAGGCTCTGTCAGTAAATTGCTGTGTGACTGTGGGTCAGCCAGTTACCCTCTCTGAGCTTTTAACCCCATCCGCAATGAGCGAGGTGGACAAGATGGTCTCTAAGGTCCCTCTTAGCTGACACAGTCTAAGAAAATATGGAATGGGCACACTGAAGTGGGTGGGGTTGCACAGGGAGAATAGCATATGCAGTGGGCACAGGACTCCACATCCGGTTGAGTGCCTTACACCTCCCATTAGACCTGCCTCTGTTCCAACAGGGACAGGGGATGGAGGTGGGGTGGGGTGGGGTGAGGGGAGGCCAGGCCAGGCCAGGTCTGAGGAAGCCTTGGGGGCTTTCTTCCCCTAGATTTCCTGGACCTATGCCTTGGGCAAGCAGCAAGTCAGTTTCTACCAAGTCCTGTTGCAGGAGGTGACCAAGAAAAGTAACGAGCCTCCCAATGCAAAGACTCGCCCGTGGATCTTCAACAAGATCTTGGGCACCACCGTCAAGCTGATGGAGCTGAAGCCTAACACAAGTTACTGCCTCACCGTCCGTGCTGCCAACGCAGCCGGGGTGGGGAAATGGTCCAAGCCCTACAAAGTGAGCCCTGGGAGAAGGGGCCTAAGGGGTCAGGGAGAGACGTCTGCACCAGGGGCTTTGGAGGTTGGGGATACCCCTATACCCACAGGACTCATCTCCTTGCTTGCTTTCCTTCCACCTGGGCAAATATACATCAGTTCTGGGGCTGTTCTATTTTAGGAGGTTTAAGGATTAAGCCACTCCAGTACCCACTGGAAATGCAAACTAATATATTCATTAGCATCACTGATATTCATCTTTCAACTTGGTGCCAACGATCGTGAGTGAGTGGGTTGGGAAGTCAAAGGCATTGAAAGAGGAGAGGCTGAAGGGGGACAAAGGAGCAGCCTGTGGGAGGTAGTGGGGTGGACAGGGGTACAGGATGAGGGAGAGGCCCAAGTACACAGCTCTATGGATGGAAACATCACAAGTCTGAATCATGGAAACATCACAGGTCTGAATCATGCCTCTTTGCACCTGTTTCTGGTGTTGATGGGTTAATTGGTAAGGCTAGCTAAGATCCCATTTAGCAAATGATGGGTGGAGAACAAAGAGGTCAGGTCTGGGAAGGAAATCTTAGAGGTCTTCTTGTGTTATTTCAGTTTGCAACTGTGGCCACTGACCTGAACAGCTTCCCCGAGAACAACCCCATCCAGATCACTGTGCAGCGCAAGGAACCCCAGAGGAAAACAGTGACCATCGGGCTGGAGGAGATGCGGAGGCTGGAAGATCTGGAAAACCTATTTCCCTATTAAGGGAGAGGGCCCCAGGAAGCCCTTTACCAACCTTCATTCAGCTTTGGCCCAGGGCTCTCAGGAACCAGAACCATGAAATGAACCACCTGCACCCTGCCGGGGAACCACTGACCACCCTGCTAGCCCAGGGCCTGGCAGCAGTGGTACCGGAAACTCCACCTCTGGGTTGGGCACCTAGACAAGTGCTCCACTCACCCAGACACTGCAGGCCTGGCCAGGTCAGCCACTGCCATAGCTGCTAGGCAATCCCCTCACTAGGTCCAGGTCCCTCATTAAAGAACTGCAGGTCACCCACAACCTTTAGATTCTGCTTCTGCTGTGGACAGCCTTAGCTGAGCCACCGACACCACCTTCCTGGTTTCTGCCAGGACCAAGAGTCCAGGTGGGTGGGTAGGTGGGGCGAAAACGAGGGGGGGTTGAGCAATGGGTGCCATTAGCACCCATTGCCTGGCTCTGCAAACATCGCCCTTTCCCCATGATAGGAAGAAACTGCCACTCAAAAGACTAAAACACACTTACCAGGAAAAATGATGGAAAGAGGTAGGGGCAGCCCACACACCGTGAACATCAGATTTGAGCTCCGGAGGGACATGGTGCGAAGTACACAAACTCTGGGGCAGGGTCTGATTTAATCCTGGCTCTTCTTGGATGTGAGGGCATGGGCAAACCATTTCAGCTTTTTGGGCCGTTTCCTCATCAAAAAATTTGAGGACGTGAGACCCGTCCAGGCATGGCTGCAGGGTTACTGTGAGGGTCATGGGAGAGCACACACCACAGAAAGTGCCAAGTGCCTGCACATAGGACCTTGGCAACTGGTGCCTCCCTTTGCCCCTCCCGCAGCCTTACAGCAAAACTACAAAGTGGAAGCTGAGAACCACAGCCAGCCACCGAGCAAAATCATAAAAGCACAGGTAGGGGTGGGGACGGCAGGAAGGAGGTTAGAGATGCTGCGGCCTTGTGAGCCGCAATAGACTTTATGCAAGGGTGGTTTGGAAGTTCAGCCTGAGTCTATCTGCCTTAGCACCTGAATCAGAGAATGCGGAGGCAGAATGCATGGAAGACAAGATCTTTGTCAACTGCCTGTGGATGTCCTGGTGGGGATTCACTTCACTATGTGAGATCTTCACAGGACAGAACCATTCTCCCGTTTCACACCGCACCCACTTCTGCTAGCGCTCTTACCATTGCATGCCCCATTAGAGAGGGAGTCCTCCGGGACAGCCAGCTCCTTCCTGTCTGTACCCCGAGAGCCTAGCATAGTGCTTGGTGCGTCACAGGGCCTCAAGAAGAGTGCTGTGTGCGAGGCTGAGGAAAGCAGCACTGGCAGGCAGAACTCCCTATGATGGGTGTTGTCTACCTGTGTCGTCTCATACAGTAGCCTTGAGCTAGTGGGACCAAGAACTGTATTTCTAACTGTATGGAATACTACTTGTTAATGGAAATAGCCACATGTGGCTATTGCTTACCACATCAGAGAACAGAACCTTAGATTATCCTCTGGTCACTATCGGAGGCTTCAGTCAGCCTCCCCAGTGTCAACTGGCCTCTCCCTCACAGGGACAGGGGAGAGAGAGGCCAGGTGACTTTCTGGTAAGTATAATTCTGGTGTAGCCTAGTGTAGAGGGAAGGGGCTGGACAAACCTAGCGCACTTTGATTGAGCCCTGGGATTCTGGACAAGGAATTATAACCCAAACACACAAAATAGAAGTTATTTATTTGGTTACATATTCTGGCGTCTGACCCAGAACAGAGGTGACATCTGGGAAAGGAGCACGGGCAGTGTAGCGCAGGGGTCTAGTCGTTGCCTAGCCTCCTGCCACCCCTGCAAAGTAGAGAGGAACGGCCAATGGCTGAGCTCCATAGTAACCTCCTGTGATCTCCAATCTCTTGCTGGGGAGGGAACCCAGTGGCGTCTAAGCAAGGACAGCAGGCCACACATTCTCAGGATCACCGCCTCAGTCTTTGGTCTCTGTCAGGGCTGGCAGCTGGCACAGGCTGAGTCCAGGTGGGGGTTAGAGGAGCTGTGGGATTTCTCATCTCCTCCATCTGTGGAGAAGGGAAGGAAAAGGATGAGACCATCGCAGGATGCTGCCACATAATCGCAGAAGCCCACTATGGGAAGAACTTGTAGTCAGCATCAAGAGCCTGGTTACCGTCTCTGCTCCAGCCACCCACAGTCAGGCTAGGCACCCACGCCTGCCAGGGCCTCAGCCCAGGGCCTGGCCCCTGGGATGCCCACCAAAGTTGTCCAATGACAGGCCTTTACAAGTACACAATGCTTCAGGTTCCAAGGTGTTTACGTGCTATCTTTGCTCTGTCTACTGAGGTTTGATAACCCCCAAGAGACAGGTTATCCAAGCTCTCCACGACTGCTCACTGAGAGGCAGAACCAGGATTTGATCTAGGTCTTAGGGCCCCCCGTACAGTGCTAACAAAAATTACCGCCTCGTGCTGGGGCGACCCTGCACTCACTTGGGTCTTCTAGATCCCTGCAATTCCCACAGCCCTCCCACTGCCCACTGAGAGCCTGGCTCCGTACACCATCTCAGGACAGTGTGGCCACCTGGAAAGCCCTGAGAATTCTATGCCAGAAGGGAAAGTTGCAGAGAGTGACGACGCAAGGACAGGAGAAAGCCAAGCACACCACCACCACCTCCCAAACTCACATCCGGAGGCATTTGTCCTTCCCACCACTTGCCACTCTCTGGCCATCTGGACTCCAGTCGACAGCATATACCTAAGCCAAGGAGGAGAAAGAGAGAAAGTGGGGCAGGGAGAAGGTTGGGGGAGGATGGCCAGGCTTCAATTCCATACCCACCCCTTGCCCACAAGGGTCAGCCGTACCTCATCTGCGTGGCCTGGCAAGTCAGTGGCCAGCTTCTGGGCTTTCACATCCCATACCTTCAATGTGCTGTCACTGCTGCCACTGACCAGAAGCCGGCTGTCAGCTGACCATGCAATCTGGTACACGGAAGCCACATGGCCACGCAGGGAAGCCAGGTATCTGGGCCAGGGAAAAATGATGGTGTATATCAGATCTTCAAACATGTCTGAAGGGTCCTCAATGCCCACGGCAGTGGTCTCAAACTTGGCTGCGTGTTAGAATGTATACGAAGTCCCACTGCCAGGCCCCTACCCCAGACCAATTTCATGATTACTGCTCATTACATGTTTGTAAAACTTCTGCAAATGTCATTTCCAGGGTGCCTTTTGTCAGGCCTCCACACCACTTGACTTTGCACACCTTAGGATCCAATGCAGCCATCTGCTTATCCCATCTGCCTGATACCCAATATGACAGTTGCTTGCTGACAGGAGGCTGCCACTCTTAGGTCCATACAGACTAGCTGTGTCTATTGAGACAGGTTATTAGGCATCTCTAAGACTCAGTTTCCTTACCTTAAAAAGGACTTGAAGGCCTAGGACTATCTCAAAAGGTTGCTGTGTGAAAATACACGACTGACACACAGGTGCCAAGGGTATTCCTTGATCCTCCTCCACCCATGCCTTTACCTCTCCTCCACACTACTGAACCCGAGGGCACTGTCTCATTATAGTGCTTCTCAGACTTAATGACAAGCAGAATCACCTGGTAGCCTTATTAAAATGCAGATTCTGTGGATATTATCAATCAATCAGCAAACGTGTTGGGGAGCACGTGAGGAAAAGGGAACCCTCAAACACATTGTTGGTGGGATTGGAAATTGGTGCAGGAAACAGTATGGAGGTGCCTCAATAAATTAAAAAAAAAAAAAAAAAAACTGCCAAATGACCCAGCAATTCCACTTCTGAGTATTTATCAAAAAAAAAAAAATCCTAAACACTAATTTGAAAAAATATATGCACCCCTGTGTTCATTGCAGCATTATTTACAATAGCCAAGCTATAGAAAAATTTACATGTCCGTCGATGGGCGAATGGATTAAAAAAATGTGGCGCGCGCGCGCACACACACACACACACACACACACACAATATAATGGAATATTACTCAACCAGAAAAAAGGATGAAATCTTGCTATTAACGATAGTATGATGAACTTAAAGAGTATTATGCTAAGTAAAATAAGTCAAAGAAAATAAATACCATATGATTTCACTTATATGCAGAATCTAACTAAATGAACAAACAAAATAGAAACAAACTCATAGATCCAGAGAACAAATTAATGGTTGCCAGATGGGAGGGGGGTGGAGGGGTGGATGAAAAAGTCGAAGGAATTAAGAAAGTATAAGTTGCTAGTTATAAAAACAGTCACAGGGATGTAAAGTACAGCATAGGGACTATGGTCAATAATATAATAACTATGTACAGTGTCAGACGGCACTAAACTTACCAGGGTGATTACTTTGTAAGGTATTTAAATGTCTAATCATTATGTTGTACACCTGAAACTAACATAATATTATAGGTCAACTATAAATAGAAAATTAATTTAAAAAAATTTTTAATGCAGATTCTGATTTATAAGGTCTGGGGTAGGCCCTGAGGTTCTGAATTTCTATCAGACTCCCAGGGGGTGCCACCGCTGCTAGTCTGTAGGCTACACTTTGAGGAGGGCCAGTTTTAAAATCATTTCTCTCTTCAGATATGAAATGAACTATCATTTTCAGTGCCCACTTAATGCTGGCGCTAAATATACCATCTCATTTAATCCTTTAACAAAGCTGACAGGTAAGGAGTCTGCATATTACAGAAGAGGAAATAGAGGCTCAGAAAATCCAAACGCTTGCCAAGGCCACACAGCTAGTAAGTGGCAGAGCTAAGCTCCTTCCAGAGGAACAGTGGCCCTCCTCTCCCTCTCCATACCCCTACTCACTTGCCCGTCCTGCCATCCCACAGCTTGATGGACTTGTCAAAGGAGGCGCTGGCAATGATGCGGGAGTCAGGGGAGAAGAGCACCTGGTTGATGAGGGCCTGGTGTCCCGTCATCCGTGCGAGGGGCTTCTTGTCCTCTGCTGGGGACCACAGGAATAAAGTGAAGTCGTCTGAGCCAGACACCAGCCTCTCTGGGCCCTGGCCCTAGGGGAGCAGAAAGCACACTGTGTTGGACACAGTCTCAGACAAGAGAGTCCGACCTCGGGAGCAAACACAGCACCGATGACTCAATACCAGAGGGGAGGCCAGAACTCAGAGAAATAAAGCCACGGGTTACCTCCCCCAAAAAACAACTTTATGAACATGGGACAATTTCTAAGATGTGTAATTACATGAAAAAGCAAGGTACAGAACGGTGTGTTAAAAAGGGGAAAGTTTTTACATGTGGGTTTGTGTACATATGTGTGTATGTGTACAGTCATGTACTGCTTAATGCCAGGGATACATTCTGAGAAATGCATCGTTAGGCAATTTTGTCACTGTGTGAACTTCAGAGTGTACACAAACCTAGAAGGTATATCCTACCACACACCTTGGCTATATGGGACAGCCTACTGCTCCTACACTACAAGGCTGTAAAACAAACTACTATACAAAACATGAGATTAAATCAAGCTCAAGAGAAAATGATGCAATCAAGAGACATGTCAAACAGGAGATACATGAGGCTGCTGCTGGCTTAACACGGCATACTGATTACAACAGGCCTTTTTTATAGAAGTATAAAGAGTACAATAAGAAACATAGTACAGTACATATATATACTAGTAACAGTCATTTATAATCATTGCCAAGTATTATGTACTGTACATAATTGTATGTGCTATGCTTTAATGAGACTGGCAGTGCAAGGTTTCCACTAGCATCACCACAAACACCTGAGTAATGATGTATCGCTAGGATGTTAGGACAGCTATGCCACTAGGCGATAGGAATTTTCAGCTTCATTATAATCTCATGGGACCGCCGTTATATACGCGGTCGGCTGTTGACTGAAACAGTTATGCAGTGCATGACTGTGTTGTACAGTGTACACATATACATGCAGTTTTGGGAAGGAGAAACAAGATCCTGGTGGCACTAGATGCTTCCAAAACGAATGGATGACTGTATGGCAGAGATGAGAGATATTTCATTATCTACCTATCTGTGTTCTTTGAACCTTACATCATGTGACTATGTAACTCACACAAACTAAATGAAAAAAGAGAGAGGTACCTTGGAATGCAATAGAGAAGCAAATAAAACAAAGTGAAATAAATGATCGCCAAGGACATTAAGCTTTTAGGATTATAAACTAGGATTACCAAGAACTTTCCAGAAAAGGTACATTCTGAGCTGGGGCTAGAAGGCAGAGGGGCCTGAGTGTCTGCAAAGTGTTGTAGGGACTAGCAGAGGATGATACAGAGCTGGACATGCTGGCAGCTGGCACATACCCGCACAAGGTTGTATCGGCTCAGAGCCCTCTCCTTTAACTCCTGCACTGTGTCCACATATCGGGAAAGAGAGAAAGAGATGAGGAACAAGGCTGATTAGAAAATCCAACACAAATAGCAAACACCCTCCCCCCCCAGGCTTGGTCTGACTCTCACATATTAAACTAGAGAACTGGCTCTTTCTAGGAAGCCCACTCCCCTCTTCTCCCGCTCACTCACAGGACCCTTTGAGGTCTTGGGCGTTAACTGAGGCCTCAGCTGGCTCAAAGGCCCCTGTGCGCAGGGCATAGTCAGTGCTGAGGGCCATGGTGTTCACCCAGTGGCCGTGGCCTTGCAGAGTCCGGCACAGCACACCCTGTGGCAGAGGGAGACAGGTCAGACACACACATCGCTCTCCATCCGAGGGAACCTGCACCTCCAGATTAACTCCAGAAGACTCAGGACAGGACATTCATTCATTGTGACCTTAATCAAATAACTTTGGGCTGAAATCTCACCTCATTTGTAAAAAGAGGGCAGTGGCCCAGATCAATGTTTCTGAAAATACATTTCATGGAAGGGAAGTTAAGTATATCAGAATAAAAGCGCTCCAATCAAGTTAGTTTGGGAAATGGCAGGTTCAGCAAGGCTAAACAGGCCTAGAGCAGGAATTTCCAGAGCCTGGCCATGCTAGTGGATACTGGAACCGCCACCACACTGCGCACCAACCACAGGACTCCTTGTTCCTGAAGCGCCTCCCCAACCTGGCTCTCAGAACATGCTCAGGAAACACTGCTCAGTGTTCCTTCCAGTGCTGGTCCCACGGCCTGAGATTTCCCAGGCAGGGTTCTGAACCCCGTCAGCTCTTACATCGTGAGCCCTCCAGACTTTGATGGTGCGGTCCTGGGAGGCAGAGTAGAGAAGCCCGTCCCCTCCCCACCGGAGACAGGTGACTGACTGGGTGTGCCCAGTGAGGATGCGCTCACAGCGGCCTGCAGTTGTGTCCCAGACCCGCACGCTGCCATCCTTAGAGCTGCTGGCCACATAGCGGCACTCAGGGTTCCTGAAGAGGGGAAGGGAGACGTGACCTCGCTTCTGACCTGGCAACACCTGTCTTCCCACGGCACCTCCCCATTCCCTAAGCAAGGGTAAGGGGCAGTGTCTTGACAGCTTTCTGACCCCACGATCTGGCTGCATCTCAAGGCAGCTCTAAGGCCCTGTGATGAATAGCCCTTTCCCAAGCAGCAACACAGGTCAGACCTTCCTCACTTCCTGCCCTGCAGTCACTGTCAGTCTTGACTGCTCACCTCGTCCTTTCAAATAAAACTCTCTGTATCACGCAGGGGACAACTTTAAGCCCCCCGTTCCTCATTCACCCCAGCTGTCAGTGTCACTTACGCATGGAGGGGCTCCCAGCTCAAGCCTGTGATCCACTTGCTGTGGCCGGCGAGGGTCCTGCCCACCTGCTTTCCTGTGCTTGGGTCCCACAGGAGAATCTAAAGATAGAAGCTCACCAAATAACCTTCCCCAACCTGTCCTTGCCCCACCAAAGGTCTTCCGCCCACCCCTACCTCCCTGAAGATTATGATCCAGCTCCCAGGAAGAGAGCCCCAGAGTCTCTGTTAAGTTACCCTGACCACCTCTCCGCCCCCCCCCCCATCTACCTGGCCATTCTTGCAGCCTGAAGCCAGCTTCTTGCCATCTGGGGACCAGGATATGCTAAGGACCCAGTGTCTGTGCCCTAAGAAAGAAAGGGAGGGAGAAAGGAGGGACATCTGTCTTTATGCCCAGTTTCTAGCAATGCCTGGCACATTGCTAAACTAGATGCTGAATAAATGAATAATCGAACAAAAGGAGAGATAAGGCTCCTAGGAAAGGGAGAATCCATTCCAAGTGCTAGATCCATGCATGTTGCCACACAGATAACACTGGCACTTTCTAATAATTTCCTACATGACATATGGTATAAAGTGTTTTCACACGTCATTCCCTATAAATCTCATGATAGCTCTAAGGTATGAAGCGAAGCAAGAATTATCACCCCCATTTTCCAGATGAGAAGAAAATCGAAGCTTAGAAGAGAGCATGCCCAACACTCACAAGGTCGCCCAGGTGGTATGTGGTCAATCCCCCAGACCAGCAGCATCAGCACTATTTAGGAAGTTGACAAATTCTCAGACCACACCCCAGACCTATGTAGACAAAAACTCTAGGGGTGGGACCCAGCAGTCTGTAGTTTAACAAGTCACCCAGGTGATTCTGATGCATATTCAAGTTTTAGAATCACTGTGGTAGAGGCTGGATTTAAGCCAGGTTCTCATACTAGCCAGTCAGCCCCTTCCCACAACTCCACACTGACTCTTTGGTTCAGTCTGCTTATTTAAATTGTTGGCTGGGCTTAAAGGTACTGTCAGTCACTAACTGGATGTGAAAGAGTTGGAATATGCTCTGGACCTCCTCAGGAATGAAAGAGCTGAGTGAGTCATCTGCCTATCACTAAGACCCCCTAAATGGCTAAGTGTATACTGACCCTGGCATGTGAAATGTGGTGTCTCAGTGCTGAGATCCCAGAAGCGCACAGTGGTGTCTCCGGAGCCGCTGGCCAGGTACCTGGGGAAGAAGAGCGGCTGCCTGACCTTCCCCAGGCCAGGGAGCAAGGGGTAGGATCCACAGCGAAACACTGCACTCGTGAATTTCTGCTGCCTATTCAATCCTCTTCTGGGACTAGCATTTGAATTGGACTTTCTTCTCTCCCCTGAGGGGAAATGTAAAACTAATGCTATTGGAAGAAAACTTTTAGGAGGTCATTTATCTTCTCTTCCTTCCTTAAAGGAATGGCCACAGCTATAATTAGATTTAAAGCTTTTCATTATCCTCATAGGACTGAGAATAAAGAAATCCAGTTTGCAGATGAAGAATAATTAACTCAGAAAGGTTAAGTGACTTGCCCAGGTCACACAGCTAGGAAGGGGAAGAGCTGAACTTACAGCTCAGATCTCTTGAGATCAAATCCATGAAGGGCTCTTCCAAGGCAGGTGTCCTTGGTCTCTGTGGACAAAATCTCACTGGGGAAGTCCCTTGCTTCCAACTTGAGCCCAGAGCTCAGGTCTATCGGGTCTATGGAGGCCCCATCAATTGTAACTTGGGGGTACACTCCTCATCCCAGCCAGAGGTTGCACCCCACACTCCTCTCCACAATTCTGCAGCTGTCCTTACTTTCCTGTTGGGCTGAAGGCCACAGAAATAACCGCCTCACTGTGACCCTCCAAGGAGCTGGTGCAGCGGGTCACAGCGCGGACCCTGAAGATAGCCTGTGGCTGGTAGATGATGTCAAGGACCTTCTCTGTCTCCACTGCCTGGGACTCCAGTGTCTTCCCCAGTGAGGAGACGATCTCAGCATCGTGGACATAGAAAGCCAGTGGCAGGGGATCCTCCTGGAAGGCAACAGCAAAGGGAAACTTCCCCATTAAGGGATGGGCAGAGGCCGCCTCCACCAGGGAGCCTCCATACTGAGCTGTGGACATAAAGCTTCTTTTCAGCCACCCTGCTTGAGTTACCTCCATCATTCCCCAGAGAAAGACCTTTTTAATCCTTGAAGAGCAACTATAGGATGCTTACATAGCACTTTTAAATCCTTTATTTGTATCCCACAACAAACCTGGGAGATAGGCATTAATATTCCCACTTGCTTAAAAAAAACAAAAACAAAAAAAAAACAGGCTCTGAGCAACTACTTGCTACTGCTAATGACTAATTCAGATTCCTTGGTGTTCTTTAAAAGGAACACTAAAGTCCAGGATGAGGGTTAGTAAAATATTAGTGTTTTCGAAAACACCAAACATGCTGTATAATGTGTAAGAAGCATCCAAAAAAATGGTTGGAAACGCAAACTCTCTACCTCACCCCAGAGTCTGGTGTAATAACTCTGGGGTGGGGTCCAAGTACAGCATTTTTAATGGTCCCACCCCAACAGGGGGCAACACTTTGAAACACTGGCTTGGAAGTGCACGGGTTTTGAGTCTGACACATTTGGGTTCCAATTGCAAATCAACCATCTACTGTGTAGCATCGTGCAAATTATTTAATGTCTCCGGGCCACACTGTAAAATATTAAGTAGGGGCTGTGGCGAAAAATCATTTGACAATGCACCCAACGCGTTCAAGATGCGGTCCCTTTCCGCAGATGGTCCGCTGTGGGCGGCACGTAAAGCGCTCTCAAATTGATGACATCTTCCTACCCTCCCCCAAATTAGATGACACTCCACTGACTCGCTCCAGGGTGTTTCACCCACTGCTGGCGAGTGATGGGGCCCTTGAACCCTAGATCTTTGCTTTGGTCTCCTTGTTCCCCGTGGGCCCTACCGAGGTAGCGCCGCCCACCGCTCACCTGGGCCAGCAGTGCGTTGCACACGAGCTGCAGCTTGTCCGGGGTGATGTCCACGGGCACGTCGAACGGGGAGCCCAGCAGCTGCCCACCCTCATCCTGGAACTGCACTAGCAGCCGCTGCACGTCGCGCTGGGCCGCCTCGCCCTGCACCAACACGTGCGGCGGGCATCAGCCACGCCGCTGGGACGGGAAGGCCCCCTCTTCCGCCTCCCTCCGGCCTTGGGGACCCTGGGCCCGAGCGCCCAGCCGCAGTGCCCCCGCCCCCACTCACGCACCCCCGCCGCCACTGCCACCGCCATCCTGCGTCCCCACGTGGAGGAGAAAGACTCTGGAGGGACGGAGCGCCGCTCGCGTGGTCTGGCGGTGCCGCAGTCCAGGACATCGCCCTCTGGTGATGCGGAGGGAAAATGTCACGCCGCGCCGGGCCTCCGGCCGGAGGAGTGGTCTCACATGATATCCATCTCCATGACCTCTCCTTGGACGGGTAGCTGCCGCCACACTCAGTCCCTCCAGGATACAAACAGCCTTTTATCTCTTCAGAACAGGGATTCTTGCCCGACTTGAGAGAGGGGGAAATCGAGGCTCTGAGCAGTTGATTTTCCCCCAGATCACAGAAATAGAAAATGACAGAAGAGCGAATAGACTCCAGGCAGGAGCTCCCCTGTAGGAGGTGTGACTTACAAAGCCAGAGGCTTTTGGGTGAGGGCAGGAATTAGTATTCTTATTATTTTTATTTTTTCATTTGAAAAAGTGACTTTTATTGTACTTTTTACTGCACGTGCTTATTTCAAAAATTAGAATATGTGGATAAGAAAAAGAATAAAATAAAAATCACTGTAACTTTATCCACCCAGAGATAGATTACTTTTTTAAAAAACTTAAATATATTGGGGTGACATTGATTAATAAGATTATATAAGTCTCAAGTGCACAATATCATAATACATCATCTGTATATTGAATTAAGCGCACATCACCCAAAATTTAGTCTCCCGTCAACGTATATTTGACCGTACATTTACTCTCTTCAACTTCCCCATTCGCTCCCCTTAAAATTCTTTTAAAAGTGGATCAGATCAATTAGTAATACTTGATAAGTACAAAGGCAAAAAATTTCTGCAGTTTTTAATACTGTAAAGCAGTAACAATAATAATGATAGTGATAGCAATGTGTCAGGCATTGTTGTAAGTGCTTTACACATATAACTCTTAATCCTCGCGACAACCCTTTCCTCCCCATATTACAGATGAGGAACTGAAGCAAAGATCGAAGAACGTGAGCCCTCTTACCAGAAACCTGGGATCTTCCTTGTTAGCTCTTTTTTCCCTCACCCCTCACATCCAGGCACATCCAGGCACTCTCTGTCAGTTCTGCCCAATTAACCTTCCTTAAAACTGTTTTCTCGGTCCCCACTGCCACGCTCTGGTATGAGTCACTATGGTTTCCTACAACAACCTTTTCACTTGTCTCCCTGTTTCTACTCTTGCCTCCTCTCAGGGTTCAAACCAAAAATCTGGTCTGTTACTCTCTGCCCTAAAACCCCATAGTGGCTACTATTACATGCTACTATTACATACTATTACATAGTGGCTACTATTACAGGGGAAAAAAAAATCAAAATCAAACTCTTTATAATGGTCCACTCAGCCTTACTTACCTCTCCAACCATTCTTTCTTTAAGATCAAATCCTTCTAGCTTTGTCACAGTTCTTCTAAGGCACGACCCTTCCTGCATCAATGCTTTTGTACATGCATTTTTCTCTGCCTGGAAATGTTATTAATGGAATTGTGTCCTTGCACAAATTCATATGTTGAAGCCCTAACTCCCAGCATGACTATGTTTGGAGATAGGAAGAGATGAACAAAATGAACACAAATTCTTGCCCTCATGAGTGTTCTCTGTTTTTGTGATCATTCACAGTTCTGCATAGTAGATGCTTAAGAAATGCTCATGGAATGAATAACTAAATCAAGATTTGAAGCTGTGATTCCTTAGACCTAAAGGCACAGAACCACAGTTCTCTGTCAATGGCAGGATCTTTTATCATGTTACCTTGTTGCTATGGAAAACTTATCCCACAAAGGGGCCCAAGGTTTGGAGTGCCATGAGCATAGGAAATTCATCTAGCCATTCATTCATTCACTCATTCATTCAACAAACATAGATCAGACAAACATACATCATAGCTGGGCCTTGTGTCCAGTAGGGCAGTAGAACTTATCCAGGGTCATAACTGTATATTCAAAGTCACAGAGTCAGGAGAAGAATCTAGTGTGAGTAACCCTCCTAAGCTTTTCCTCAGCGTCTTTCTCAGCCTGGATAAGGTAAATTTGAAGTTATGTGAGGTGGGAGAACAGAATGATGGTAAGTGAAAAAGAGCATCAGCATGAGGACACCATTCATTCACCCACTTATTCATTCAGGAAGCATGCATTGGACAATGACTCTGCCAGGCTCTACACTAGAGGAAATCGAACTGCATGAGATGCTGTCCTTGTCCTCGGGGAGGCAGCTCACACCCGGGGCTTGGAGACACTGAAAAGTGAGAGAGTTCTGAGTCCAAGTAGAGACAACCTCATAAATTTGCCTCAGGAACCCTCAGTCAAATGGGGAGAAACAGTTCCCTAGAGGGATCTTTTTTGATGATGAATACATAGTTCTTGTCCCAGGAAGACCTCCTTCTGATGAGGTAGACTCAGCTTATCCCAGGAGAGTTCCCAGTCAAATAGGGGGTACAGTCCTTGGTCTCCAGAAATTCCCAGGCCAACCCAGCTCTTGCCCTAGGAGAAGGTCTGGTGGGGATATACAGAATCCATCTTCAGGGAGTTCCCAGTCAGATGGGAGAGGAAGACTGTGAATATATCCATTTGCTACAAATAGGGAGGAACAAGAGAAGACACGCAGATCAAAGCAGGACCTTCTTACATGAAACTGAGTTAGCAAGTCCACTGGTCTTTCTGAAAAGCAAGGACATTTTCAACAAGTGAATCCCAGAAGGGGTAGTAAAATTATGGACAAGTAGAAAAGGAGAAGGAACTTTTGTCCCTCTTCTTCCCTCCTCCTCCCTCCAGAAGGGCGTTTCTGGAAGTCTCCAGTTCCTATGGGACCTGGGCAGCTGCTCTGCAGGTCTAAGTCTGTCAGCCCCTCAGCTGTCACTCTGTTCCCAAAATAGCGGTGGTTGGGGAGAAGGAGAAGAGATTGTTTATCTGGGATGGAGGTGGAGTAGGCGCATTATAGCTGTGCCTAGAGAGGGGGTTCTGCTGGGGGTTTCCCGTCCCTTCTGGTTCTTTCTCTCCTTCTTTGGGATATGAGTTTCTGAGCCCCCAGGACTGCCCTGAGTGGTGTGCCAGGGCAGAGGTTAGTCAGCATTTCCACGTGGTACTGACTATCCAGTCTGGGGAGGGGGAGGGCTCTGAGTATCAATGACAGGCTCCAGGGGCACCTGCCCCTGTGGCCAAATATGGTCTGGAGCCACTGGCAGGGGTGATAAAGTCTCCTGGGTGAGAGCCGGGAGGAGCAGACTGAGGTTGGCTGGGGGGTTCACACGGGAGCAGGAGCTCAGAGGAGCAGCGTCATCGGACAGACCAAGAGCATTGTCCTCGTGAGGAAGTGAGCCAGCCGAGTGTTTCCTGGACAAGAAAGTGAAGGGGGAACGACAAGAACTTTTAAGGTGTGCAGTGAGAGTTCAAGCCTTTGGCGTGGTGGCTTCCCCTACCCAGCTGGGAGGAACAGAGAGCGGGGCACAGGGACTCTGAGATCTCTCTCAACTCAGGCCTTGCTCTGAGCAAATGCTATAATGTTTTTCTGGGTGATGGATTTGGGGGTGCTGGGGGGTGGGTCCCTGCCAGGCAGAACCCTCCCCTTCCATCTTGATGGGAGGGGCCCCTGGAGTCTGGTCCCCGGCCTGGAGTGAATGGCTGGCCAGACGGGGCTGCCCTGTCCCAACAGATGGCGGAGGCGGAAGCAGTGAAGCTGAAGGAAGAAGGGAACCAGCATTTCCAGCGCCAGGACTACAAGGCCGCAACGAAGAGCTACAGCCAGGCCTTGAAGCTGACCAAGGATAAGGCTCTGCTGGCCACGCTCTACCGGAACCGAGCAGCCTGTGGCCTGAAAACGGTCTGGGGCAAGGCGGGAGGCGGAGGACCGGGGAGGGGATGCAGGGGTGTGGAGGCAGCCCCCCTTTGTCCTGATAAGCACCATATGTCCTCTATCATCTTAGCCCTCTCGCCTAGGCCCTTCGGGTTGGAGAAGGGTGCCTCCCATTGCTTTCATGGACCCACTGCCTGACCCACTCCCCTGGGAGACAGAAATTCCCCCAGATAGCAACCAGCCTAATGGGAACTGGCATCATGGTGGCGGCTTTTCATATGTTTTTTCATATTAATAACAGCCCCATGAGGTAGCTGCTGTCGCCATGCCTGTGCTAAGGATAAGAATCTCAAGGCTCAGAGGTTCACTAACTTGCCCGAGATCTCCCAGGTAGTTAGTAGCAGAGTCCAGATTCAAAGCCAAGTTTGCCTGATGCCAAAGCTTGCCTAGTTTGCCATGCCCAGCGAGGGGCTCATGCTCTGGGTCTCTGACAGCTGGCAGCTCCCAGCAAGCCCTCTTCCCGCCCCATGGAGACCCTCTCTGGCTATCTCTGCATTGGGCCCACGTTCACTGAGTCTCCTTCTCCTTCTCTTTCTCAGGAGAGCTATGTTCAGGCAGCTTCAGATGCCTCGAGAGGTGAGCCACCCCACTCTGCCCAAGGTCCACACCCCTCAGTGTCTTTGTTTTGTCTAAGAAGCCCTTGACATTTGCGGGGAGTCTAGATTGTGTAAATGCCATCCTAGTCATTGTAGGTGGAGCTTCAGATGTGCCATCTATACATGAAAGGAGAGCTCTAGAAAAGCTAGCCCCATGTCACGTTTTTGCAAATGGAGCTACACGTTAAATTTGTTGGGGCAGCTTCTTTTCTTAAGAGGATGCTTCCAGAAACCTTCATCGTCGTAATGACACACACTCCTTTTTTTTTTGTAAAATAGGGTATTCTCATGGGGATCCCCAGAACCAGGCCTAGCAGCCTAGTCCACTCTGTGGGGACAGGCCTTCTTCTGAGGAAGAGGGAGGCCTCTTCCATGGACGCTAGGAGAAATAAACATTAAAAAATCAACATAAGTCAACATTGGCTGAAGTGCATGATCAAAATGGAAAGACTTCTCTTGACTACAGGCCTGTGTTGGGTTTTGATCTGGTTACCATTCTTTTAGGAGAAACAGAGAGCCTGGAATGAGTTCAGAAGGGGTGGGGGGAACCAGCTGGAAAAGGGCCTGGAAACACGTCCTGTGAAGAGCAGTCAGTTTAGCTCAGAGAAGGCAACTCCCAGGTGGGATGGAGAAGCTGTCTTCAAACACCTAAAAGGCTGTCACAAGGAAGAAGGATTGAATTTCATCTCAGGAGTTCCAGGGCTGGACTTAGGATAAAAGGGCAAAGTTACAGGGAGATATGTTTCAGGTAGGAAGAGGGGAGGGCTTTCTGACAGAACGGCCTGGCTACCTTGAGGGGGAGCTCCCACTGCTGGAGGTATGCAAACGCTAGTTAGATGAGAACTTGGCAGGGATTATTATGCAGCAGATTCTGGAGCATCAAGATTTGGGCGCAATAACCCTTAAGGTCTCTTCCAAACTTGAAACTATGGTTTTACTCTCTCCCTAATAAAGGGGAGCCTTGGGCCAGATAGTCCACATGGGTGGGTAATCTCCAAGGAAGAGCTAGGAGGCAGTGGCATGGGAAAAAGGAAGGTGGTCTGCAGCCCAGCTCCCTAAGACTCTGCATATCTCTCACGCTAGCCATAGACATCAACTCCTCGGACATCAAGGCTCTGTATCGGCGATGCCAGGCACTGGAGCACTTGGGGAAGTTGGACCAGGCCTTCAAGGACGTGCAGCGCTGTGCCACCCTTGAGCCACAGAATCAGAACTTCCAGGAGACGCTGAGGAGGCTCAATACCAGCATCCAGGAGAAGGTGAGCTAGACACCTTCCCACAAGCTGTGGCTACATCCCCCCATTCCAGCAGGGACATGTTAAAAGAAGCAGGACATCAGGGCAGAGCTAGCCATACCTCCACACCCCTGGATGGAAAGAACACGTGGTATAGGCAGGTGCTACAGAACAGCTGGCAGGTACACTTATCTGAGTGATCAGAGATGCTGTGATGCTTGTTTGAAGATGTGAGCCAGCCAAACTAGAACATGAGTCTTTTACATTCTAGATGGAGGCTTTTCCTAAATATTGCTATTTAGTATGTCTGCAACTCTTTCTTTTTAGGAGGATAAAAGCAGCATGAGATACCTAGGACCTGGTGGGTCAGAGGGGAGGGGAGGGGGGTATTGCTGCAGGATAGAAGAGAGTCAGGAGCCAGTAGGAACAGAAAATCTTTTCTAGGAAAATGGTGTGGGGTGGGGAGAACTTGGACCAGAGGCAAGGAATCCTGTGCCTTGGTCCTGCCTTAGCTACCAGTTTTCTGAGGGACCCCTTGGGGAGTCGGTTTCTCCTCTGTAGGAGCAGGAGGGTAACTGATCACTCAGCCCCTTGTACCAAGATTCCATAACTCCTAAGTGCCTGGGGCGGCCCAGAGTGGGGCCACAGCATACTGCCAACAGTGCAGACTCAAGGGCTGAGGATATGCAAACTAAGAAAAATTGGAGAAGGGATGTCAAATGAGAGACCACCTCCCGCCCTTGAAGGAAATGAGCCCAGTATGAAAATAGGAGGCAGTGTGGACCAGCACAACAAAGTAGTAGGAGGCACAAAAAGAGATAGTGAGATGGAGGATGATCATCATAGTTATGTCATTTTACAAAAGCTTCAGAGCGCTGGATCATGAAGGATGAGACAGCCAAACATAATAGTTTTAATTTGCGTGAAGAGCTACTTGAAAACTGCTTCAGGTTTCTGATCTTGGACACATATTTCTGTTTTAGCCCATATTTAAATGTCTAATAGCTAACTGTTTACTAGACTCCAAAATTGAGGTGATGATCCCTTGACTTCCAGGACTTGTGATGACCAAAAAGGATAACGAATGGAACTAGACCATAAGCCATGTAGGTCAAGGACTTGTTCACCATTTGATCTCTAGCATCTAAGCCTCTACAGTGCTGTCTGGCTTGTGGTAATTGTTCAATAAACATTGTTAAATGAATGAATGAATGAATGAATGAATGAATGAATAACAACTCAGGGGCCCAAAG
This sequence comes from Eonycteris spelaea, assembly GCA_003508835.1. NCBI lineage: Eukaryota > Metazoa > Chordata > Mammalia > Chiroptera > Pteropodidae > Eonycteris > Eonycteris spelaea. The sequence goes on along the minus strand of PUFA01000160.1, from coordinate 33,046 downwards.
TAGATAGATACCCTATTATTTACTGAGATAAACTTTATGTGAAGCCGACTGAAATATGGACTCCTGCCTGCTTCCTTCCTCACTCCCTCCTCCTTCCTCAGCTCCGTGTGCAGTTCTCCACCGACTCAAGGGTTCAGAAGATGTTTGAGATCCTCCTGGACGAGAACAGTGAAGCTGACAAGCTGGAGAAGGTAAGTGCTGGGCAACCAGCCAGCCGGCAGAGGGCGCGCTCAGGACTCGCGGGTAACTGTACTTCCCATTCAGGCCCCCGGCCCAGTCTCTGGACAGTTGGGGGAGCAGGAGAGGAGGGGCATCTCCTTGGAGGACTTGAACAATAACAGGCCAAAGGTTAAGCACTTTAGAAAACAAAGTGAACTCTAAGAAGAGCGGGGTTTAGGGTGAAGCCTAGGAGGAGTTATGTCACATGGTTGGATTCTATTTAAATTTTTGATGTTTTATTCATCATAGATTTATCCTTTTTTTGTACTGCATTGATTTTGATATTTTGAGTGTCTCATTTGCCTCACCCCTAGTCTCCACCCTAAGAAACAATGATATGTTAAAATCATGTTTTATTTCATTACAAAATATTGCAAATAGTCATTCTGAAATGTGAAAATATTTACTCATAATATCCTCTTAATCAAATTTGTTGCATTTTTTTCAGTTCTCTTTCTGGTCCTTTTTCAGAGGAAAAATTGAACATCTGAATGTTTTTCATTTATAAGAACTTAACATAACATTTTTTTTTGAAAAAAAGGAAATTGACAAACAATACCTGCGAATTTTTGTTAGTTTTACAGTCAGTAAGTCCATATACTATGCAAATATCTCTTATATCAAACTTCTGTGAGAACTTAAAGAGTTGTTATAGATAAAAGCATTTGAAAAGTACAAAGCCTTTGACCGATAGAGTGATGGTGATTCTGGTCTTGCTTGCTTTTCTCTATTGGGCCCCTTCCACCATCTCGCTCTTCATCTCTTTGCCAACCTCTTCCTTCCACTTTGTTTCTTTAGTTTTTCTCCCTGGGCTCTCAGGTCCTGCTCAAGACTCCCTGATTCAGGGCCCTTTAAGTTTCATGTATCTTCAAGTTGGAACGCTTTAGAGCAGGAAGACACTTGGGAAGCTTCTAGCTCAACTGCCTAATTTTATAGACAGGAATCTAGGACCCAGAGAGGTGCCATGACTTGCCCTAGGTCACTCAGTGAATATGTAGCAGAATCAGAACTCAAACCTAGGGCTTTCAAGACCCAGCTCATGCTCCCTCTGCCCATTACCTTCCACCTTCCTGAGTGGGAACTCTTGCAACTTCAGGTTACCCTAAACAGGTAAACAAATGAAATGCCAAAACCATATTTCAGGAAAATGTTTAAAGAAAAATAATTCTCCACTTAAAAGTAGTGTAGGGAAGAGGCAAGAAAATTAAAACTGTAAATCAAACCACAATCAGAGACTGCAATATACTGATGAGCCCTACAGCCAGGCCAGGAGGACACCTCCAGAACAAAGGAAGATTTCTCCTGGGATTGCTAACAGCCCATTCCCAACACATGAGAAGGGGAACCAGGAACCAACAGAGTCGTTCCCTATGGCTAAAACCATGGGGAACCTAAGGATTAAAGGCTGGGAAATGCCAGTAAGCCTTTCACTCTACATATTCTTACCTTTTCACTCTACTCTTCCCCTTCCTCACTGTATGTCCATATCAAAAGGAAATAGATTAACAAAGTCTTTTCAGCTATAACTCACAGGTTCTAAAGAATGACATAGAAACTGAATTACATGAACACTCACCCTCTCAGTGCCTTTACTTTGTCTCTCACTGTCCCTTTCACTCTGCCTTTGAGAGACCACACTGTCTGTGGAGTGTTAAGCCTTTCCTAATAAACTTTTCTTTTGACTCTAACTTTGGCTTGTGTGTTGAATTCTTTCTACACTCTCTGCCAAAGGACCCTCTTCTCTCAATGCAGGGCCTGGTCTCCACTCAAGGAAATTTGCCCTGTCCTGCACTTCTGTAAAACATGAACTGAGGCATTTTAAAAATGTTAAGAGTTTATTTAGGCAAAATTGATTAGAATTGGAAAGTGCCAAAACAAGATGTAGTTAGGGGCACTCCACAGACAAGAACTAAGGGAAACACTTATAAAAAATATTGGAAGCAAAGCAAGGAAATTATTTGATTGGCTATAGCGTAAGCAGTTGCGCTATTTGGGAAAGCCTAATTGGCTGTGATTGGTTGTTCTTAAGTTCGGACATCTTAACCTTGAGGTATTACAGGCTTAGGGTTTGGTTTGCTTAGGTAGACTCCTAAGGCATTAAAGCCCCCTCGGTCTAATGGCCTATTTGCTTAATTAATTTAACATTTCTCTACCTATTTTTAGTTCTTACTCATAAGTGTATATATATATATATATATATATATATATATATATATATATATATATAGTTTTAATTTTACATAAGTGTGATCAGACAGAACTACGATTCTCATTCTGCTTACCAATGTTTTTTCCAAGTTGCTTGGTAGCCTTTTTGGTAATAATTTTAATGACTGCAATATATTTCATCAAGTTGGTCTTGATGCAAGTTACTGTGTTTTTTCTTTTGAATAATGTTCTTGGGCAATGTTTTCAAGGGTAAGATTGTAGGTTGAAACAATATTAAAGGTGTTTTGAAGACCCGGCCCTTGCCCCAGTCCCCGCACTCAACCCATGGCCAAGGCTTCAGCAGCCAAACCTTCCTTCAGACCCTCATTGTCTCTTCCCTCCTTCAGGCAGCCAACAACCTCATTGTACTTGGCCGTGAGGAAGCCGGGGCTGAAAGGATCTTCCAGAACAATGGAGTGGCCCTGCTACTGCAGCTTATGGACACTAAGAGGCCTGAGCTGGTGCTGGCTGCAGTGCGGACCCTGTCGGGCATGTGCAGCGGCCACCGAGCTAGGGTGAGGGCCTGGATGTGGGGTGTTTACCTATCCGAGGACCTGGAGAATGACATGTGGGCAGGGTGTGGCTGATGTAAACAGACCCTGATACAAAGTCTATAGTATCTCCCCGCCCAACGTGTGTTGTATGGTCCCGGATTCAACAGAGATTGCTCCTCTGTTTTTACTGTGAGTTGGAAATTAGTCTTGGAAAAGATAAGGTTACTGAAAACTGTTTATGAGGAAGAACTGAATGCAAAGGCTACAGTAGTTTACACTTTTTCATGCTAAGTCTTCAAAATCCAGTGCGTGTTTTATAGGTATTGCACATTTAGATGTGGATTTGACACATTGGGAGGTCTCAATGGCTCCATGTGGCCAGTGGCTCTAAAACTCTGGAAAAGAGCATGGCTTGTGTCAAGGGCATTCCCAGATGTCAGGCCCCATGAGGCATTGGCTCCCTGGGCTTATCTTCCTACTGCACAGGGCGGTTATCTCCCACCCCCTAAACTGCATAGCATCTGGAAGGGGAGAGCGGGCAGCTGACTGTGGTTCTTGCTGGGAGTCTAGGCCACGGCGATTCTTCACGTAGTCCGGATAGACCGAATCTGTAGCCTCATGGCTGTGGAGAATGAGGAGATGTCTTTGGCTGTTTGCAACCTGCTTCAGGCCATCATTGACTCTCTGTCTGGGGAGGACAAGCGCGAGCATCGAGGGAAGGAGGAGGCCTTGGTTCTAGGTAGGAGATATTCTTTAATTATGGTTCAAGGGGGTGGGGGCAAGGGAAGGTCACTTCAGACTGGGCGTTCCCTGTATGTGGAGATGGCCTGATTTTATTTCAATACTAATTTTCTGATCATAAAAGTAAGAAATGCATAGCAACGTTACGTGCAATAGCTTAAAGGTAGAAGCAATCCAAGTGTCCATCTATGGATGACTGGAGAAACAAAATGTGGTACAGCAGGTCCTCGAATAATATCATTTCATTATAACATTAATGAGATGCCATAGGAATTTGACCTATGCTTATATAAATTAGCGTATGGATTTGTTATATGTTTTCTCTTAAAGTTGTAGAAGTTGTAGAACCTATCGACAACATTAAGTAAGAACTTACTGTGTATGTATGTGTACACACACATACACACGATGGAATAGTAGTCACCCTTAAAAAATTTTGACACATGCTACAACATAGATGAAACTTATATTAAGTGAAGATATACGTTAAGTGAAATAAGCCAGTCACAAAAAGAAAAATACTGTGATTCCACTTATATTCAGTTTCTAAAAATCACAAAACTCATAGAAACAGGAGTAGAATGGTAGTTGCTCAGGGCCAGGGGAGGAGGAAATGAGGAGTTATTTAATGGGTATAGAGTTTCAGTTTTGTAAGATGAGAAAGTTCTGGATAGATAGTGGTTGTGGTTGCACAACAGTGTGAGTGTACTTAATACCACTGAACTGGTTAAATGGTAGATTTTATGTACATATATTTTATCACAATTTTAAAGAGTAATAGAGGCCTATTGGAGAAATTTGGAAAAACTTAGATATATATAAAGATGAAAAAACACTAAAAATCTGTAATTATCCCTCTAGCTAACCAATATGTCTTTTTTTATCCATCCATATTAATTTTCTATCCATTACTATAAATATCTACTTAACGAAATTGGAATTCATGGTAAATATTGTGTCTTTACTTCACAGAACAATCTATCAGTATTGAATACAACTTTTTTTTGTAACAGGAGAAAATAAAAATTTTAATACACACACATATGGGGAAGTCACATAAACATGAAAATTCCTTCATTTAATAGTCTTAACAAAAAATTTCTTTCCACTTTAATAATTATTAAATTTACATTTGTTTCATTCCTACATCCATGCACATAAACTCATGCTTCTTCCTGCACATCCAGGTTCTAGGCATAATTTTAGAAGTTCCTGCTCTGCCTAGGAGGGTCACAAAGGTAGATTCATTCATAAGAAACTTGGTTTTAAGTAATTTCATTATATCCCATTGTATAGATGTATCATAACTTATCAACCAGCTCTATTTTATTGGAGGTTTAGATCATTTCTACTTGCATCCTAATTGTACAAAACACTTCTGTAGCCGTTCTTCACATAAATCCATGTTTGCATTTGTAATTATTTTCTTGGAATGAATTCTAGAAATGGGAGTATTTGGTCAAAGGCTGTGAACATACCTAATGTTCTTTCTCCAGCTTATTTTCAAATTCCTTTCTGAGAGAGTGCATCAATTTGTACTCTTACCAAGTAATAAGAGTGCCAGTCTCAAATCATTCTCATCAGATTTAAACATTATCATTTTAAAGATATTTTTCTATTCAGTAGGTAAAAATTATTTTGTGTGAATTTTAAAAAATTACTAATGAGATCGATCATTTTTCTTTATTTTTCTTAGCTATTTGGATTTCTTTGTCTTCTAATGGTTCATTCATGTTGTTACCTATTTTTTCTATTGAAGTATCAGTGTTTTCTTATTGAGTCACAAGAGCTCTTTGTAGATTAATAACATTACCTTGTAGAGTCCTGGATTCATGATGTGGTTTGACTATGGTAATGGTCAACAAGCCACATTCCTTTTATGCTCTAGATTCATTGGAGGGTCCAAGATGGCCTCATTTGTATGGCTGGTGGTTAACTGGAGATGCTGACCAGGGAGCCTTGGTTTTACTCGTTGTGGCCTCTCTAGTGGGTAGCTTGGGTTTTTCTGTAATATGATAGCTGGATTCTAAATAGACAAGTTCCCAAAGTGCAAGTGCTTTTTAAGCCTCTGGGTGTGCTATAAGTCACATGACCAACCCAGGCCCAGTGTGGGAGGGGACTCCTCAAGAGTGTAAATGGTGAGAGGTATGGTTGGTTTGTTGGAAGCTGCAACTTCCTTGCAAGGTAAGTGAGCTGTTGGACATCTCTGCTAAAAAATTTTATATATTGTCTACAGCCATGCTACCCTGAACAAGCTGGGTCCTGTCTGATCTTGGAAGCTAAGCAGGGTCGGGCCTGGTTATTACTTGGATGAGACCACCTAGAAAGACCAGGTGCCATAGGTGTAAAATATAAGGGATTGTAAGCTGAAAAGGTCCTTGCAATCTGTGAGGCCAACCAAAGGTTGACTCACTTAAAAAAAATTATATATTGATTTCAAATCTATCTCCTTGCAGCTTCCACCCACTTCTGGTCCCAATCTGCCCTCTGCAGCCTCTCGGAATAAGTTCTGTTATCTCACCCTCATGACATACCTGTATCTGAAAATAAGCTGTCATGTCCACTTATGTCTTTCCTTATCCAGTTAGACAGCCCCATTCCTTCATAATTAATTTATATGACACGGTTTGGAAAGCTTTCCATTCTGCCTGCCTGCCTTCAAGCTCCAACCTAGAATGAGAACAAAGATCTCCAAGTCTCAGAGAGGTCATACAGGTCAAGCAGGAAAAGGGCATCCCAGACAAAGGACGAAGGGGGCAGGAGGACCTCACACCCCAGCAAAGGCTTGAATTCGGGTCCCAGCATGCCTGAATCTGTGGGGAGTAAGGTGTCTGTAAAGAGAAAAAATTTCCTTTCTGGAAAACATTTTATTAAAGCAGTTTATTAAAAACTACATCCCTGGATCCCTGCCAAGTATCGTTTGGAATGAAGGACTCTCTAAGAACCAGAGCCATTCCAAGATGGAATAGGCTGTTGTTGAAGTCAGTGTTTGGAGTAGCTGGAGGACCCCTGGAGGTGTTGTCTAGAGATTCCCCTCCCTTTTGGGGGGCAGTGAGATGGGCAATACTATACTCTCTTGAAAATTCCAATATCCAGGAAGCAGTGACTTTGATATTTCCAGAGTCCTTCTAGAAGCCTCTGCCATTCCTGGTCCTATATACCTGAGGCTCCCTATTTACCTCTGTCCTCTCCTTCCCCAGACACCAAGAAGGACCTGAAGCAGATCACCAGCCACCTGCTCGACATGCTGGTCAGTAAGAAGGTGTCTGGCCAGGGCAGAGATCAGGCCCTGAACCTGCTCAATAAGAATGTCCCCAGGAAGGACCTCTCCATTCACGACAACTCACGCACCATCTATGTGGTGGATAACGGTGAGCAGGTGGGAGGGCCTGGGGCTTGCTCCAGTCTTTCAAGTGAGCACCAGGGTACCTTGCTCTGAGCAGAAAGTGGAAGAGGCATGGCTCTTGTCTGGAAGAAGTCTTCGGTCTCAACTGAAAAACCATTAACATATTAGGATCCACCACTAGGCTGGTGAAGGTATAGGTCAAGGCTCTGAATTCAGGGCCCGAACACACCCAGAAAATGTCCAAACACACCCAAAAACATCTGGGTGGAGTTTCCTAACAACTATTAAAAAACAAACAGGACTCCACCAACCATAGGATAAAATTCCTGAAGTTTCAAAATACTTCACAGGCCTTCAAGAAGGGACAAGTAGCATCAAGTGTACTTTATATAAAGCACAGTAACAATATTCTAGATCATCACTAAATTTATCAGCTCCAGGGTGTTACCCTTCTCCTAAATCAACTTCCTTAATTGTTCAGAAATTGTACCTGTGGCTTTTTAATGCACTGCAACAAATTCTCTCACAAGTTTATTGACATTTAAATCATGCATTGTTCTGAAAGGTTCAAAGCAGCCTTACCAGCTTGAAATTTATTTTCTTTTGATAATGCTCTTCCCTTGTTTCATTTTCACAGATCTCAGCAAAATGCACATTAGCAAATTTACTGAAGTGTTTAAGCCCCATCCAAACCCTTTCCCCGTGCCCCCCCCCCAGTTCTAGTCTTCTCTGTGTGTATTCTGTAGGCTGTACATTAACAGCAGACCTCTCTGCACAAGGATCTAGGCCCAACCGCATGGTTTATGAGGTGAGGTGGGTGGTATTCTGGGCATAAAAATAAATAGTACCTGGGTAAAAATAATGTAGACTTAAAATCCTGGCATAGTAATAAAAAGCTGCAGTGGTGAGGTTGAAGGTTCTAGCAGAAGGTGAATGTAGATGTTCCAGGCAAGCGCAGGAATTGAAGGCAACAGTGGGAGATGGGTGGCGGGAGGTGGCAGGAAGTGGAAAAGGTGCATTTGATCATGGCCTTGGAGAGGAATTTGGCTTAATTCATCAGGCCTCTTCCTGTTATTCTCCAGTCCTGCCAGTGCTTTTGTGTGTATAGTAAAATACACATGGCACAAAATTTACCACCGAACTCTGTTAACACTCAGAGTTTCATGCTTTCCCAGTGTTTACCTTAAATATTCCTTGTCCCATTTTCCTGTGCCACTTACTGTCTGACCAACTCCTACTCACCTCTAAAACTTGGCTCTGAAGTCAAGCTGTCTACTGTCCCAGAAGCGGTATAGTATCACAGAGAACGTTGTGAGCTTTGAAATCAGACATTCCTGGAAGATCATCCTCGCTAGGTCATTTGCTGGTTGTGTGATGTTGGGTAACTTATTTGACTTCTCCAAGTCTTGCTTTCGTGCACTGAAAGATGGGAATAATGATTCCTAGCCGGTTATTGTTAGGACTAAATGAGTTAACGTGTAAAGCTCTTGGAGTTAAGTGCTCAAAATAACGTGCAACTCTTACTTCCTTGGAGCAAATCACCCCAACCATGGTGTTACTACTCTGTGCTTATCACAGCGTATTGTAATCTTTATACATCTGTCTTTCCTTTTGCATCATGAGTTTTTGGAGGTCAGGACTGTTCCTTTTGTTTTGGTGTCCAGTACCTAAAAAGTGCTCATTTATTTATTTCCTCATTCTTTCATTTTTTCAAGAAATACATGACATTTACATTAGCCTGATGGGTTATAGGAAGCCACTGAAGATTCTTCAACAGAAGAGAAGAAATGGGAAAATAATCGTAAATAGTAAATATAATAGTCTAAACAAATAATATTTATTGAACGATAATGTTGTGTCTGGATCAGCACCAGGCAGTTTCCATACGTTAAATCATTGAGTCCTCAAAGTCTATGAGGAGATAGTATTGTTCCCATTGACAAATAAACTGAGGCCTGGAGAAAAGGAGGATATAAAAGCATTTGAAGGTTATACATCAACCCATGGACTGTTAGCACTGGTAGCATCCTCTGAGATCAACTATTCTTGATTTTGTAAATGTGAAAAGAGAAGCCTATGGTCGGGGGAGAATTGCTCAAGTAGGCCAGAGTCGGGTGTAGAACCTGGGTCCTTGGCCCCATCTCAGTGCTCTTCACTCTGGGTGAGGCATGTTCTGCCCAAGGCAGGATGGAGAGGAGCTGGTGTTAAGGCATGACTGAGTGGGGGGGGCGGTGTTTGTGAGGACAGAGCCCAGCAGGGGGCTTACACATGCTACCGCCACCGGTCTTGCAGGCCTGAGGAAGATCCTGAAGGTGGTGGGGCAGGTCCAGATCTGCCATCCTGCCTGCCTCTGACCGACAACACACGCATGCTGGCCTCTATCCTCATCAATAAGCTCTATGACGACCTGCGCTGTGACCCAGAGCGCGATCACTTTCGCAAGATCTGTGAGGAGTATATCACGTGAGTTTCCTGGAGGCCTCACGGGGTGAACCTCTATATTAGTTATTAGTTATTGCTGGCCATGTACCAAATTATTCCAATCAACAACGATCATTTATAATAATATGACAATAATTTGGAAGTGGCTTGGCTGGGCGGTTCTGGCTTTGGGATTCTCATGAATTTACAATCACTTGTTGGCCCCAGCTGCAGTCAGTCATCTGAAGGTTTGGCTGGGGCTGGAAGATCTGCTTCCATGATGGTATGTTCACTGGCTGGCACATTGGTGCTGGCTGCTGGTGGGAGGCCTTGATTCTTCCCTGTGTGGACTTCCCCTCATGGTAGATGGCTTCCCCTAGAGAGAGTGTTCTAAGAGAGAGCAAGGTCGAAGTGGCAACGTCTTCTATAATGTAGCTTCAGAAGTCACGCACCATCACTTCCACCATGCCCTATTCACTAGAATCAAGTCATGAAGTCTGGTCTATGTTTTAGAGGAAAGAATTAGGCTCTACCTTTTGCAGGAAGGAGTGTCAAAATATTTTTGGACATACTTTAAACCTACCGGAGTTTTCTGTGGTTGAAAGGAGCAGACATCAACTTGTCAAAGCTTTAAGAACCAGACAGGAGCTCAGGGCCCTCAGCGACTGGGGTTCCTGGGTCTTCTCGCCGTCACGCCATCATCACTGTGACTCGGATGCTCTTTCTGCATCTTTGTTTCTCTTTATGCGTCCTCTCCCTTCTCTGTCCACTGCTACATGGCCTTTAACTCCTTCTTTCCAACGATCCTCAAACTTGTATGTGATTCAAATTTCTGGGATACTCCTTGACTTAGTAGTCTGGGGTGTGGCTCAGGAGGTTGTATGTTTAAAAAGCGCCTCAGGTGAGTCTTGGGAGAGTAAAGACTCTGCCTTCTCTGCTTTTCCTTTATCCATTCTAGGGGTTGGCACACTTTTTCAATAAAGGGCCAGAAAGTAAAAAAATAAAACCCTTTCAAATGTAAAAACCATTCTCAGTTTCCCAGCTTCCCAGATCTGGCCCGCAGCTGCAGTTTGCTGATGCCTGCACAATCCATAGCTTCTCCTGGCCCCTGGCTTGTTTCACTTAAGGTTTCTTAGGGCCTCTCTGGTCTTTCTCTTCCTCAACTTCAGCTTTTGTGGTCGATGTCTTGAATCTCTCATGAGGTCCTAAATTGAGTTTGGAAAACTATCACCCAGCTAGTCCTGGTCTGGGCACAGGTTTTTGACTGAGGCCCCCTCCCTGTCAGCCTGTGGAATGCTGCTTCTGCTCAGGCCTCTGCCCCTAGGCCAGTCACCTGAGCTTCAATCAGTGGAGCCATGCCTTCTACAAATGGCACCTGAGGCTGTCCCCATCCTCTGTCCTCAAGAGCCAACAGCTGGGTGGAGATTCAGGCACCAGCTAGTAACAACTTAAAGAACCCAACTAACTATGAAAGGCTCTAGGTTCCCTGGCACGAGTGGAGATGAGGAGCAGGGCATGGAGTGTCAGAACCAAAGGGGCTCTCAGAACCTCCAAAGCCGAGCTCTCACCCCCAGAGAGACTTGCCCAGGTCACCCAGTCAGCCAGAGGCAAATGTGGGACCAGAGCCCAGGTCTCAACCTCGGTGTGGATGGAGTTCTCCTGACTAGTCCATGCTGCCTTCTTTCATTTATGCACACCTGCATTTCTCCTGGGACATCTGCCCTGATTTTCCACATTGAACCAACCTGGGCAGATCACTGAAAGATCAGAAGGCATGTCACCTCTGCTGTTCCCAAACTGGAGATTCTCCTGTAGAGTAGGTGAGGATTCTGAAAGGAAGGTAGAACCTTCTGATTCATCTAGTCCACACTGTCACTTGATGGTGGAAGGGCCTGGGACCAGATAGGGCAGTGACTGGCTCCAGCTACATCGTGACACATCTCAGAGTGATGCAGTGTGCCAGGCACTGTGGCAAGCCCATTTGTGGTGTTGTGGCTGTTATACTGTCTCACCAGGCAGCCTAGCTGCTGGGAAGCTTCTTGGCTGACAGCTCCTAACTGTCACCTCTCTTCGGGAGTTGCCTCAGCTAAGGATAGCTGTTCACCTTTCCCAGGGCAACCAGCATTGAATGACTTGTCTCTCACACCAACGTGGAATGACTTTGAGGGAGTCTCAGTTCTAGAACTCTTCACAGGTTTTGTCATGAATGCATGGAAGCCAATGCCTCCCTCTGTCCAGTCTTGCTTTCTTCCCTCCCCAACAGATTTGATCCCAAGAGCTCTCCCTGAGAAGTTTCTTACATGTCAATCCCATCTCAGAGTGTGTTTCTTGGGGAACACAATCCCTGGCGTATCTGTTATGTCATTTACCTCATTGAAACTCTGAGACATAATTCTACTATCCTCAGTTGCCAGGTCAAGAAGCTGAGGCCAGAGAAGTTCAGTGAATCGCCCAAGGTCACACAGCACATGAGTGGTGAATCCAGGATGCAAATCCAAAACTGTCTGCCCCCAAATCTCACACTTTTTCCACCCCTCTGGGTCAATTCTCTTGATCACCCTTGTCTTCTGTTTTAGGGGCACGTTTGACCCCCAGGACATGGACAAGAATGTGATTGCCATCCAGATAGTGTCAGGGATCCTGCAAGGCCCTTTTGACCTGGGCAATCAGTTGCTGGGGCTGAAAGGTGTGATGGAGATGATGGTAGCGCTGTGTGGCTCAGAGCGTGAGGCAGACCAGCTAGTGGCCGTGGAGGCCCTCATCCATGCCTCCACCAAGCTCAGCCGTGCCACCTTCATCATCACCAATGGAGTGTCACTGCTCAAAGAGATCTACAAGACCACCAAAAACGAGAAGATCAAGATCCGAACACTGGTGGTGAGTGGGCTAGGAACCAGATGCTGTGCCAGGCACCAGGGACATTAGGATGAATACACATGGCCCCTATCCTGGAGGAGATCATGCTCTAAGGGGCACCCAGACCCACTCACAGGCCCCGCAGAGCAAGACGATATGCAGGAGGCTGTGAGGACATAGATTCAGAATGGTGGACCTTGCCATTTAACCTCCTACACCTCCGCGCTTTTGAATGACACTAACACTGATGAGCTTTGTCCAGCAAGTGTTTTCTGCAAACTCCAAGAAGTCAGTTTGTTTCCTTAATCAGTTTTTATATGGCACAGTTAAACCTGCTTTATTTTTTCATTTCCATTTTACAAAAATTTTTCATTGATCTTTTCCTTGTAAACAGTTGTAGTAAAAATTTGAGTCTGACCTTTTTTGTTTGTTTTTATCAAATTTTTAAAAATTAACTTCAGCTTCCGTTATTATGAGCTCTCTCTTATGGAAGACATTTTTTCCTAACAAGAGTCCAAATTTCCTGGGGAAAATTCTTCACATCTGAATTTGTGACCCACAAGATAGGATTTCTCTGCCAGTTGTTGTGCTTTAACAAATTTCATCATTGCCGTTTCAGATCTATGGGGTCAAAACGGCGAGGGAAAGGGAGCAGGGTAAAATCCTCCAGCTTTGGGGACATCTGCCCTCATCTGGAAGCCTCAGAGAGGGCATCTCAGATGAGATGACACTGAGCTTAGTTTTATGGTATGCATAGAAGTTTATCCAGGGAAAGTAAAAGAAGCAAAGTCTTCCCGCCACAGAGACCTGTTTGAGCAAAGCCTTGTCCCCAAGCCTTGATGTCTCTGATCCTTCAAAGTCCACTGTCTCCCTTCCTCCACAGGGACTCTGTAAGCTCGGTTCTGCAGGTGGCACAGACTACGGTCTCAGGCAGTTTGCTGAAGGGTCAACAGAGAAGCTGGCCAAACAGTGTCGCAAGTAAGGGGGTCCTATTACCCCAGGTGTGTTATCGCCTCTCCTGGGTGTGCCCTAGTGGATGCCAGTTGATGAAAAGCCCCTCACTTACCTATTACCTTGAAATGGCTTCTGCCCTGACCTGAGCCCCGGCACCCTTCCCAGTGTCTCTCCCTCCCCTCTTCCAGGTGGCTGTGCAATGCATCCATAGATACCCGGACCCGGCGATGGGCAGTGGAGGGCCTGGCTTACCTCACACTGGATGCTGATGTGAAGGATGACTTTGTCCAGGACATCCCTGCTCTGCAGGCCATGTTTGAGCTGGCCAAGGTAAGTGTGGCCCTGACCTTGGCCTCAGGAAAGATGTATTGGATTCAGTCTCACAGGGCCTACCACCTGGAAGATTGGTCCCCTGTGTGCTTACCCTGGCTATACTCTCTTCTCCCTATGTAAACCCAGATTGGTCATTTCCTTTCTTGCCCTCATTTTACCTGACCACAAAATGGGCTCACAACTCTTCATGCCGTAGGCAGTGGGAAGATGGACAAGAGAATTGTCTTTTTTCCCAGGGATCTTCAGGAAGTGAGGTCTTGAAACACCAAGAGTCAGTACCTAACCTCCTCTGGGTCCCCTCCCTCTGTCGCAGTCCCTCCCAGACTCCTTTTCCCCTCTTTCCCACCGATAAAGGGAGGGCGTGTGGGACAGAGTTTCCCCAGGGCCAGACCAGAGGGTATCCGCGTCCACCCTGTCCCCACCCAAGGAGAGGTAGCCACACTATGTGAAAACATGTTGGCCTGGGCTTTGCAAAGAGACACAAAGCAAGGGGCACACTCCGAGGACTCCCACCCATTCCCTCAAGGGTGTTGTTAAGGGTGCAGGAGAAAAATTGTCTGCTTCTATAAGCAGAACCAATTCCTTTCCCTCTGTGCTACTTGTACTTCTCTGAGCGGAGCCAAACCAGCCACCCACTCCTCCCAAGTCAACTTGCAGGCCATGTGAGGGGGACTGCCTGGAAGCAAATGTTCGTTCTAAAGTTTCCTTGCTGCCTTTCTCCTTCCGCGCTTCCCTCCAGACCTCTGACAAGACCATCCTGTATTCAGTGGCTACCACCCTGGTGAACTGCACAAACAGCTATGATGTCAAGGAGGTTATCCCTGAGCTTGTGCAGCTGGCCAAGTTCTCCAAGCAACACGTGCCTGAGGAGCACCCCAAGGTGGGGACGGGGACATCCCAGCAGGGGGCCTGTGCCGCCAGACCTGAGAGTTGCAAAGGAAAGATAGTGATGTCCAGGTGCTGTGAGTGTGTTCGGGAGGATTTGGCATAAGGTGTAAACTGAAGATGATAATGGTAAATTTCTCCCACTAGGTAGCACTTAGTAATTCTTAGTTTTAATTCTGTCTTGGTGGTGAGGGCTGGGGGCGGGGCAAGGTAAGGAACCCAACAATTTGTAGTCTAAGAAAACCGAACCATAATGAATATTTTGCAATTTTTGTTGATATCATGGACATCAGACTCTTGTTCCATACTTGTCACACTTACAAAATGTTTTTTCTGAGATATCTAGATTTAGGGATATGGGTGCTAAATAAGAATAATATTTGCAAAAAAATGTAACATATGGGTCATCTAGTGTTTTGGATAATCATTCTTTTATTTCACCCCTCTGAATGAAGAGTTTTGAGGATTGATTTCATGGCCAATCAGCTACTCTGTATCAGGAGGAGGGAGGGCCAGGAAGAGATGTTTTGAAGTTTACAACAGCAGCACATGCTACACAGACCCTTGGCTGTTGTTTGGATAAAGAGAACCTGGAGGAGTACATTAGTTTCCTATTGCTACTATAACCAATTGCCACAACCATAATTGCCCAAAAGAACACAAATTTATTATCTTCTAGTTCTAGAGGTCAGAAATCTAACAACATCAGTCTCACTGGGCCAAAGTCAAAGTGTCAGTAGGGCAGGTTCCTTCTGGAGACTCAGAGGGGACAATCTGTTTCCTTATCTTTTTCAACTTCTTTCTAAAATCCACTTTCCTTGGCTCATGACCCTGAATCACTTCAACCTCTTGCATCTGTAGTCACTACTAACTCTGACCCTCCTGCCTCCCTTTTATAAAGCTCCTTGTGATTATATTGGACCTACACAGATAATCCAGGATTATCTCCCAGGCTCGACTTCCTTAACTTAATCACATCTGCAAAATAGCTTCTTCCATGTAAGGTAACCATTCACAGGTTCTAGGGATTAGGGCGTCTTTGGGGGGGGGCATTATTTAGCCTACTACAAGAAATCAGAAATGCACCATCTTAGTTCCAATACAGGTTGGCCTGGTACCCACTGCCACCCTTTCCTCTCCCCAGGACAAGAAAGACTTCATAGACATGCGGTGAAACGGCTCCTGAAGGCCGGCATCATCTCTGCACTGGTCTGCATGGTGAAAGCGGACAGTGCCATTCTCACCGACCAGACCAAAGAGTTGCTGGCCAGGTGTGCCTGCACTGGGCTAGGGCTGGGGTTTGAGGAGACTGGGGCAGGAGGCTGGGCAGGGAGATAAAATGGCAGGGAGTAAATAAGGGAATGAGCCACCAGGGGTCTGGAGAGGAGACTGAAGGGGATCAGTGATGAAAAGTGACATGGCAGGGCAGGTCATCACAGGTGGGAGTTTATATCAGGAGGAAAGAGGTCATTGTCCATTTGAGTTACCTGGATCCCAGGTTTTGTGTGGGACCTGCTATTCCAGAGATGAAAAGCACACTTTCTGTGCAGCCTGATGGGGGAGGCAGACGGGCTCATAGTTACAATACGATGCAATGGGTGCCATGATAGGGGAAAGACAGAGGGCTGGTTGGAGCACAAGCAGTGGCACCCAACCAGTCAGACTGGAAGATGGCAGCCAGAAAGGCCTTCTGGAGGATGTGACAACTCAAGGGAGCCCTGAAGGAAGAAAAGGAGCCACACAATTTCAGGGTGGGAAGGGTTCCAGGTAAAGGGAATAGGATATGCAAAGACACCAAGGATGGAGGAAGAATGAGTATGGGATTCTTCTGCAATACACGGAGGAAATGGAGTGCATGGTGGGGAGTAGTGCTAGGTAAGACTAGAGAGCGAGACGAGAGCTGGATCACAGAGAGCCATTCATTGGGTGTGGCTCTTTTCAGCCTCATGTGGCCTCGCTTCCTCCCTAGCCACTGTGTTCACAGCAGTATCTTCCCAAGGTGGCTAATTCTGGGGCACGTGCACTCTGGTAGCACTCCAGGGCTTCAGTGGATCTGACTGCCTCGCCTGCTGATGCCTGGTGCATTAAACGTCCTTTAATCTTACCCTACAGGGTATTCCTGGCACTGTGTGACAACCCGAAGGACCGAGGCACCATTGTGCTCAAGGTGGTGGCAAGGTAATTGGGCCAATTAAGTTCTTACCATCCTAGAAGGTGCTCCACTGGGGAGAAGCACATGTGTATGTGTTTGTGTGTGCACGTGCATGTGTGTGTGCATGTGTGTTTTGCGTGCATGCTGCTTGCCTGGCCCAAGAAAAATGTATTCCCTGCCCCAACCCAACCTCCTGGCATATGGTCATTCAGGTATATGTGACATCTGTGCTCATAGCCCCAGTCTAGTTTCTCCCTGATTCTGTGATGTGTCATGAGATTTACTTTAGAACCCTGTCTTTTCTCCCACCTTTTGAAAGGAAGCCTGGTGCAGATATAGAGACCGTGGATTTTGCTGTAGAAGGCTTGCTCATCCTCTTTTGGCTGCGTAACCTTGGACAAATTATTTAATCTCCCGAGGCACAGTTTCCTTATCTGTATAACAAGGGGGAAAAGAATCACATACTCATTTTGCAGAATATCACAAGGATTAGAGGAAATACACTAAAAGTATTGGCTCATAGTAGGTGCTCAATAAATGGCTGCTGTTATGACTGGGTTTGATTTAAGCAGAAAGTGAAAAACCTGTTTTTCGATCTACTTATTTCTTCAAAGCCAAACAAATGTATGGATGGTAGGGAGAATGGTATGAATCTGTGATTAAGTATTTAATTGTTTTCTACAATGCTCAAGAGTTGATTATATCACAGAGTCTCCCTGAACTTCTAATGGAACAGACAGAGAACAGCTGGAGAGGGGAGATGGGAGAGAGGCCTCTGGATTGCTGTGACAGACATGACTGTGCCCTTTCTTGCAGGCCCTGATTCCCTTGGCTTTGGAGGGAACAGACGTGGGCAAGGTGAAGGCAGCCCATGCCCTAGCAAAGATTGCTGCCGTCTCAAATCCGGACATCGCCTTCCCTGGGGAACGGGTGGGTGTCTGGGTGGTTGGGATGGAGGGATGGGAAGAGTCTCCTTTGCTTCTAGGTGCCTTTCTCCTTGTCACCCTGCTCGTGGCCTGGGAGGGGGCATGGTGCCACAGAGGGGGCAATAAATTGGAGGCACTTGGATTCCAGGCCTGGCTCTGCCTGTGACCAACAAGGCTGTCCTCTCGGGAACCCATCTCATCTGCTAAGAAAAGGAACTGATCCTGTTTCTCAGGATCATTGTTAAATCGAACCAGACAATGGGTGGGCAAGTGCTTTGGAAATTCTAAAGCTGGGCACCTGTAAATGTCAGGAGCTGAAGAAGCATGGTCTCCACCTGACCCACCCCTCGACCTCTCCCCTACAGGTATACGAGGTGGTGCGGCCCCTCGTGAGACTCCTTGACACACAGAGGGATGGGCTCCAGAACTACGAGGCTCTCCTAGGCCTCACCAACCTGTCTGGGCGCAGTGACAAACTTCGGTGAGTGGTGTGTGGAGGGAGCAGGAAGGAACAGAGGTATCCCATGAAGTGTGTGGTTGAATTTCACATACACCGCGTGCGAAAACTGTTCTCTTCCTAAGGCAGGATCAAAGGCGGTGGGTAGACACAACAGTGGGGGGATCTGAATTAGCACTTGGCAAAGCCACATGGTGAATGTACAAAGCCAGAAGAGACAGTGAAAAGACACTTCTTTCTGAAGTCATAAAAGGATATCCAGGGGGATGGGTGTGGAGAAATTGTATTCCTTCTTAGAAGCAGGGGATGATGGAGTGTATTGGGTTGAGATTCTTTTGGTGGCAAGTGGCAGAAAACTCAGCTCCTTCTAGTTTAGGCATAAAGGGAACTTACTGGATTGTGTAAATAAAAAGGCTGGAGTACTCTAGACTCAGGTGCCGCTTGATGCGGGGGTTGCAAAGCTGTCCTGGAGCCTGGTTCCCTGCACCTCTCCCGTCTGTGTCGTCTTAATTCTCAGGTGGGCTTTTCTCCGCTCTCAAAGTTACAAGGGTAGCTCCAGACCTCACATCTCGGCTTCATATCCAGCAGGAAAAAGAAAGAATTTCTCTTCTCCAGCAATAATACAAAAGGATCCCCAGCTGGGTGACATGTTCCTCGGAGAACCCATCACTGTGGCCAAGATGCTATGCTATGTCATTTAGTTTATGCCCATTGGTGCCCCTCCTGGAGCCAGGGGCAGGATCAATGCCCCCATGCTGGTTGAGGATGTGGAAGGGCACCACCTGGTGGGGAAGGGCCCTCGAGTGACCCAAAACCTCAAGTGCTCACTACAGAAGACTTAGTGGCTTCTCTTCGTCCACTCTTCCCACCCCAGGCAGAAGATCTTTAAGGAGAGGGCCTTGCCAGACATCGAGAACTACATGTTTGAGAATCACGACCAGCTGCGGCAGGCAGCCACCGAGTGCATGTGCCAACATGGTTGAACAAGAGGTGAGGGGCTCAGCCTGGGGACGGGGAGTGACCAAGACATGGTGAGTCAGGCCACAGGCCAGGGCCTGGCATGAGACTGGGAACTGCTAAAATGGTATTAAGGTAGAATTTTACCTGAGAACTCAGAAATCCTCGGATCTTTTCTAGGTTGTAGCCACCTTTCTCTCTGTAGGGCCCTGGGAGGAATATACGCAAAAGGAAGACAAAGACAAACATACGAAGTAATATTAACCTTGCCTGAGGCTTTGACCCTGAAGCTCGGGCTGGATGAGATAGAAGGTACCATTTCCCTAAGTTAGCTAGGTCTAAATAATCTCATAACAAAGCAGGATATGAGACCAGGCCTCTTAAAGTCAAGGGATGCTAGACTACTGCATTTATTGAAATATATATATATATTATATATATATATATATATATATATATATATATATATATATATATATATAATAATGCAAAAAGTTATAAACAATTTTAGAATAGTTTAAATGTTAACATTGAATGAACTATTGCTGTTTCCGTAGAAACTACATTGCACTATAACCATGCTCTTCATAGAATAATTATAGGATGTATAACGATACTATGAATTCAGAAACATGTCAATGGCCTCAAGGTCCAGAAATGGGGTCAATTATAACCATATGATGAATGAAGTTTCCTTTATATCCTGTCAGAGTATTGTTATGTCTGTAGATATAACCTCATGAGAAGTACAACAGGGCTTAAATTTGAGGTTCTTCATGAACATGGAGCCAGGTCAAGTAGCCCTCCTGAGCCCTTATGTAGGGCCCAGGTGAGACTCACTCTGTTTCTCAATACTTAACTCAAATCTTGGATTTTCTCACTGTTGCAGGAGGAAAACCCAACCCATGAAAGCTTGTTAAAGTCAAAAGAAAAAAAGCTGCTATGGTCCCCCAGGGAGCTGACCTAAGGCTTTGCTGAAGGCCTGGTAGCCATGTGGGAGAAGAGAGTGTGTCCAAGGAAGAGGAGGGGAGAGACAGTGGAGGCAGGAGTAGCTGTCTCCATGGGAGCATCAGCTGCTGCAACAACCAAAATCAAAATATACATTGTCTCAAGAGGACAGAAGCTTATTTCTCACTCACACCCTTTCTTGCTCACATTTGCACTAAGTGGCTCCTGCCAAGCAGTGACTCAGGGATCCAGGCTTCTTCAATCCATCAGCAAGAACTAGCTCCCCCTGTGCCACCTTGGGAATGTGTTTTATTCAGATGGTGAATGGCGAGAGAGACCACAGGAGAGGCATCTGTAGTACCCCACCATAGTGGCCTAGAAGGGACACATGTCACTTCCACTCACACCCCACTGCTGAGAACTAGTCATGACCACATCTAGGCACAAGGGGTGGGGAAATGTCTGCCTTCGGGGGCAGCTGCTTTCCCATTCACAACTGTGCCCCGTGAGAGGGCCGCACGGACTGTCTCTGCCATACTCTCACCTCTGAGGACCACTGCTTCGGCTTTGAGGAGATGCGGGTGGAGGGCCACACCCTGGCAACTGTGATCTTTGCCTCTTTTTGGAGCTCTACTTCTAGAAACTTGACTCAAACAAAATGCCCTTAAACTTGACTAATCAGATTTTACTGTAGAGCAGAGGGTGTGCGTGTTGTGGTGCGTGTGCGTGTGCGTGTGCTGTGTGTGTGTGTGTGTGTGTGTGTGTGTGTGTGTAGGGTCAGTGAGCTCCGTAGAGACCCTCGCCTCAGGAGGCGCCTCTCTTGCTTTTGGATCCTTAGAAAGCCTCAGCTCTCACCTGGTGGAGACAGTACAGCAGCTCTTTAATACCAAATGAACTACCCAATCATCCCCTGCTCTTGTCAAGTCCCTGTGCCTTCGGGGACTGCAAAGTCATTTTAGGGCAGACCCTGATGATCCATCTGTTGTGAGGAGAAACATTCTAGGCTTCCCCAAAGGAAGTGAGACGTGGCTCTTCAGGCAACATCTACCCTTCAGGAGTCTATGCCTGCATTTTTCTTCTGGTGTGGACAGCCAAATGCAAACAGAGTGGTGAAACATGCTTTCAGGGGAATCCCTTATTTTCTCTAACCTTTTAGCTGGAGGAGATTGTAATCTATTCATCTAGCTAATCAGGGAAGACTTCCTGGGGGACGTGGCATGGGTGAGCTGCTCAAAGGAAAGCTCTGAGAGATCCTGGATCGAAGAATGTAGCTTCAAGTTCATCTTTCCCTCCCAGCCTGGGCAGATGGGTGCATTTTTCTCTGAGCCACAGTCCTTCTTCTCATAGGTACAAGAGAGGTTCCTGGCTGATGGAAATGACCGGCTGAAGTTAGTGGTGCTACTCTGCGGGGAAGATGATGACAAGGTGCAGAATGCAGCTGCAGGGGCCTTGGCCATGCTGACAGCAGCACATAAGAAATTATGCCTCAAGATGACTCAAGTGGTGAGAGTGGGCCCTGGGGGCGGGAGGGGGCTGGGTGAGCTCTAGGGAATCTCCCCACCCAAGACCATACTCCCCTAAATGCTTCTCTGAAGGAAGACCAGTCCCCATGGTAATCAATCCCCACCCCTGGGTATCTGTTCCTTCCACCTAAAGAGAGAAGAGTCTATACCCTTCAGCCCTTTACATTCATTATTTGGACTTTACCAGTTTGCCAATTCAAATCCCTCCCACTGAAGTTTCACCCACTGCATTTGTGGTGCTTATAACTCATTACTTAAGAATAATAAAAATAACAACAATAACTACTGCTGTGAGGCCCCAAGCTTCCCTAGGGGAAGCATGGATATGGTTGGGATACCATGGTGAGCTTGTGGTTTGGCAAAGAGGTGGCCCCCACTAACTCATTCCCAGAGAACAATGAACACTGGACCCATTTTCCATTACCTATCAGCATTAAATCTTTTCCCAAACCCTACCACAGCTAGATGAACTTTCATTTCCTTCCTTTGTGGTAGGACGCTCAATGTAGAGTTTACAAAAGTCTGCCTAGAAGCTCGGAAGCCAATAATTTGTCTTTTCCACCCCTGTCTTCTCATTGGAGAGCAGTGCATGTAAAGCTATTCCCACTGATGAGTGGAGGGTGAGGGTAACAGGTACGAGGAAGCAAAGGGGAAATCTTTGGATTAATGTCTAAAATCATCATCCCTGTCTACTTTTACTTGTTAGGATCTCACTATCCTCCACCCCCAATCTAAGTTCTTTCCATGAATCATCTTTCTAAATCATCACAATATTAAGAGGTAGGCATAGCAGTTGACAGATGAGGCTCCTAAGACTTGGAGAGGTTAAATAACTTAGCTAAGGTCATACAGTTGGTAAGTGGCTGAGCTCGAACCTGAACACTGGTGTCTCTGACTTCCAGACCCATGCTGGTAACTATTCTACTCTGCTGCCCGGGTATGTTTGTTGAAGGATTAAGAGTCAGGCCTCTTAGTTTCTTTCTTAGTTCCACCTCTGTCTCCTGGAGCGATCGGAGTGGTCTAGAGTCTTATCCTCTATGTGTACAATGGTTGGGCTTCTTCACATCTGGAAATAGAAGAGGGAGATAGAGGTGAGATGGAGAAGAGGATACACTGGAGTCAGTGTTGATTCCAGTTGAAATCAGGGCTGCTGGAATGCATATCTAGAGCATGTATGCCTGGAGCTCATGTCTCAAGGAGCCTGAGTTGGCAGAAACAGGTACGGACCTTGTGCCCAGGGTTAGAATTCTCCTCTCTGAAAACCCTTCATCCTCATTTTGCTCAGGTATGCAGTGAGTCTGTCCCTTTGCTTCTCAAGATGCTTAAAAAATAAATGGATGTGTGGATGTTTATTCTCTACTATTTCCAGATGTGAATAGCTAAGTTACTTTCCCTTCCTCGTCCTCAGTCTCTCCACTTGTAAAATGAAAGCGATTGGATTATTTCAAGTTCCTTCTAGTTGTCCAATTCCTGCCCTGGCTCTGGTAAGGGGATGGGCATCACTCAGTCCCAAGGGGCCTAAGCAGCATATGCTGAGCCTCATACTTGACACATAACTAGATGTGTGCTTGCCCTTTCAAGCCCCGAATCTGGACCTGACCAATGCCTTCTGTTTATCTTGTCAAAAACCTTCCTCAGTTCCCCACTGATTCCTCCAATCTTTCCTGATCTACCTTTATTTCTCCAGACAACTCAGTGGTTGGAGATACTACAGCGGCTTTCCTGCATGACCAGCTGTCAGTCCAACACCGAGGCCTGGTCATTGCCTACAACCTGCTGGCGCTGATGCCGAGCTGGCCAAGAAGCTGGTAGAGAGCGAGCTGCTGGAGATCCTAACTGTGGTGGGCAAACAGGAACCGGACGAGAAGAAGGCAGCAGTGATTCAGACAGCCCGAGAATGTCTCATCAAGTGCATGGATTATGGCTTCATTAAACCAGTGTCTTAGACAGGAGCCCAGGGATGATGGGCTGATTCTGTACTATGCAGAGTTCTGAGCTAAGTACTCCCAGAGTGTCAGTTCAGCTAGGGATTATAGCAGTAATAATGAAGTCTCCATATAAAAAAAATACTTGGTTGTTTCCTGAGTTGTGAATCTTCTCCCTGCCCAAAGTTTGTCTGTTTTACTGGCTCTCTTGCTTCCTGTTCCTTATATCTGTCATGTTCCAGAAATTCCTTGAATATTTTCTATCTGTAATTTGGAAGACAGGTTGGATAATTCTTTCTGTATCCATTCCAAAAGCCAGGAAACAGGCTGAAGTTCTTTATATTTTGGAAAATGAATTGAGTGGTAGGGTAGGCTATAAAAGGTGTGTGCATATAGAGGTTAGTGCTATTGTATCTGGGTGTTGATCTGTGCTGATGTTCATACTCTCTCTCCCATACTGTTTGAATAAGGCTGCCTAGAACTGCATATTCAGCTGCAGTGCCCTGTCCCAGCCCCATGCTCCTTCTCATCACTCACCTGTGAGGGATGTACAGTTCATGTTCAACAGTGTGACCTGATTTTTGCAGTTTGCTTGGGAAAATCTTCCATGCAACATGGACATAATGAAAATAATAAGATCAATTTCAAGTACTTTAAGCAAAAAAAAAATTTTCATTGGTTCTTATATCTTGTCTACACATGGAAAGGTCTGACATTAGATGCAGGGCTCAAATGTTTTCACCGATATTATACTTAGCTTTGATTCCTCTGGGTTGACCTTATTTTCTGGCAGACTATCTCCATGTGGTAGGAAAGATAATCCAGACTTACATAGTTGTTCATGATTATGGAAGAGAAAAAAAAGACCATTTTCAATAACCCAGAAAAATTTCCAGGGACAACTCTGCAATGCTCACTTTCATCAAGCTTATTATTTGTGCACTTTTTCTGTATAACACTGTTTTTAAAGACTTAAAGAGTGAATAATGTCTTTCGCTTAGAGTGTGAAGATATACATGAAATAATGAATCTAAAGCACCTGGTTCTTAATATATGAACGAATTGTCAGTATTGATTGGCATCTTAATCTGTTTGATATTCCCTGTTCCTTAGGGTAGTGTTGCAATATGATACCAGAACGAGCTCCCCTATTTCTGGATCTGAACTTTGATAGGTCACTTGGGAGTCGGGGTGGTGGGGGGACTGACAAGGAAACACAATTTACATTTGCAAAGTCACTCAAGGAATGCTGGCCACCTGGTCTCAGTGCGTTTAGGAAACTATAGGGTTCTGGCTAGGAAAGCTGGCAGTAGTGACATGTAGAATTATTTGATCACGGAGGTTCCAAGGCAGAATAGCTGGAAGGCGCCGCGGGTGAAAGCAGCAGTTTGGGCAGGACTGGACCACCAAGGAGCCCCCACGGTGCTACATACTGCGCATGGGACTCTGGGCGTCTGCCCAAGGACACAAGAGCCGGAGGTGGGAGGGCGCAAGGATGGAGGAAGCCGGCTGGTCCCCCCCGCCCCCCCCCCTTCCGTGATAGCCACAGCTGTCGTCCTTTCAGGCGTGGATCACTGGATCCAGTAGATACTGTTGTTACTCAGAGCCACCAACCTCCTCTGCACCCCGGCCGGCCGGGTGGGTCCCCTCCCGTGGGTCCCCTCCCTCCCCCGCCGGGTGCAAGGAGCAGACAGACACGAGCAGGAGGCTGGACCACTCTGGTGCCTCTACAGAGAAGCAGGCGCGGTGGACGCGCTATCGTGTAGGGTGGTTGTCCTTGGCTCAGGTCCTCGAAGCTTAGCTTCTCCCCACCTTCCAGGGGTCTAATCTGCTTCGATCACCATTAGGACTGGGCTGCCGGGTGCGCTCCTCTTTCCGCCTGATGTGGCCTAATCCTGGTTCCACACTGGCAGAGACTATTATTAAAGACCAGGAAGCAGCGGAAAGAGCAGAGTGACCCGGCCTGGACATGTAAGGGCGGTGGAGAGGAGTGAGGCCGATGTCACTAGCTGCGTGCACAGCAAGCACAGGGGACACAGAAGGGAGGAAGGGGTGCGTGGAGTGATTAAAGTGAGGCTGAGGCAGCTTGATGGGACGAACAAAGGGCCCTTTGCCCTCCATCAGGGGCAGGTCTCCTGAGCTCCTGGACGTCCCTCCTCCCCAGGTTCTGAGAGCAGCAGGCTGAGGCGTGGAACAGGAGTTGCAGGTGCACCTGCTGCGCTACAGGTGTATGATGAGCTTAAACCAGACTCTCTGGTAGGATTTTATATGTATTATTCTTACATTGCTCTTTCTAATGGCGTCAGAGAGTTCTTGTAGAGCTCTTTCATCTTTATTTTTTACTCTTAATCCTCTCTGTTCTTCCACATGAGTCATTTCTAAATTTCTATCCCAATATTACTATTTTTGCCCTCCATCTGATCTTCATTTCCTAAGCTTTCTTGTTCATTTTTTCATCGCATTTATTGAGTTCTTCAGCTCCAGCATTTCTGTTTGGTTCTTCTTTAGGATTTCAATCTTTTTGATAAAGGACTCATTTAGTGTGCTAATTCTATTCTTGAGTTCATGGGATGCCTTTTTGAGTTTTCTTGAAATCTCATTGAGTTCTTTCAGAACAGCAATCTTGAATTCTCTGTCATTTAAAGCACAGTCTTTTATGTCTTTATTTCTAGAGACTTCAATTTTCTTTTCATATTTCCTTGTTACTTTGGTTATTCGTGGTATTTGATGGATTATTTCTCTGCCTAGTCATTTGAGGGAATGAATATTTCTTTTTTGAGTATTTGATTGTTTTGTTTAGCAGGTTGATAAGTAGAGGTCTTTCCTTCGTTTTCCTGTAGATGGTGCTGTAGTGCAAGATTTGTTTTCTCTTACCAGCACTGTACTTCCGGGACCTCTGTGTCTGTAGCGGGGTGTTCCCTCAGCTTGAAACACGCCTGTATTCTCGGAGGTGGGCGTCCTCTTTATTACCCCCTCCTCTCAGCCTCAGGGCACTATCCTAGTAGTGGGTTAAGGCAGGCGAAGGGTCTCCGAGCCTGTGTGTTTCCCTGACCGCACTCCTGTGACCAGAAGCCGCCAGCCGGCAATGCTCTCTGCACCGCTCCAGGTGCCTCTACCAGGCTCTGCCGCCGTGGGTGGGGAAGGGGTGGGCAGGAGAGAACGCGCTTTCAGGTCTATGGCTCAGTTCCTTTCAGTGGGTTTACCCGCACGTAGAGCGGACCACACAGGTTTGAATGTTGCTTCTTCCCCTTTGCGATCCGCCGAGGGCTGCACTGCTAGGCGGGCCGCTGGAAGGGGAGGGGAGTGGGATTCCTGCCTCTCAAGCTTTGTCTGCTTGGTGATGGAGGCAGGTGGATCCTGGCCACCCTCTACACTGCTCCTCTGGCTCTGATCCTGGCTTCAGTTTCAACGTGTACCGGTTTCTGAGAACGGACTGACACCTGATTGACACTAAGCAATAACTTTGCCTAGTGTATATGTGCTTACCCAGAATTCTACTACCATTGGGGTGTTCTTTGGGTGGTCTCTAAGATGGGCCCCTACTTTGTTCTCCCTGTCGCTTGTGTCTGACACCTACCTAACAGTAAAATACCAAGTGCCACGGGAAGAGGATACATCTGTCACTTCCCTTTTCCATGTGGTTTCGCTAATATGCTACCCTGACAGAGATCTTTGAGACTCCGAGGTCTTTGGGCTGTTTCTCCTGTTATTATTGAAGTCCATAAGGCATTCTGTCGAAATACCAAGGTCATAGACTTCCTTCTGGTTCATAAAATCTGTCATAAACCGTGAAAGATTTCAGAGGAAACGGTCAAACTGTGGGTCAAGGTTCTGTGATCCAAGCACGGTAGGTGAGTTTTGGGTCTCTGGTACAAATGAGTTCCTGAGATTATGTTTAAATGGCTTGTGTCCTGGATGCTGCCTGTGAGCTGCTGTCTTGGAAGTCTTCACAGAGTAACGGCGTGGGGTGGGGTGGACAGGCCTGGGTCTAACCCACAGTACTCCACATATCCCAGCACAAATATTCGACTCCTGTTGGGTACCAGTCCCAGAGGTCACGGCCTTCGTGAAAAGAGATGTGCTCTCTCATCCATTTGTGATGGGTGTGGGAGCGAGAAAGAAATCAGATAAGTCAGAGCCGGAGGCAGGGAGTACTGAAGAGCTAGCCCTTGAGGATGTTTCCAGGGTCTGAGAAGGGAGAGTACTGGGACTTTGTTTAGGATTGATTGGACTGCTCACATGAAGACGGTAACTATTAAAAAATTAAGTAATTAATTGATTGATTGACTGATTAAAAAAAAAAAAGAGGGGCTGGATACCAACCCCAGGATACCTACCTATCACCTAAAGAACATAGTTTCTGTGACAATCTGCCTTCCACTAAGCTTAGGGTCTTCACCCCACCAAATTGTGTTGTCAGGTTTTTATGTAAGCTTCTTGCTGTAGTGTGGATAGCTGCGATTGAGTCATAACCATCCATGGCTACCAGTTACGCTGAGGTCGTAACATCATTTTTGCTTTCTGTATAACAAAGAAGCTCTGTAAAGAATCTTTTAACATTTCAGGAAAAACAGGAGGGGTAAAAGAGGTCATAGGAAAGAGCAGCGGAGCTACTGCTCCTGGAAGAGCTGGTGCCATCTGCAGGTGGCAGCGGAGAGTGTCTGTAGCAACAAGGAGAACTGATTCCGGATGGTTTCATGACAATGGAGTTGAGGGTTCCGGGTGCCACACCAGTAGGGATGGTCACCCCCAAGCATGGCAGCAGTTCCTGGTAATAAATGTTCATCGAAATGAAACACAGATTCCCAAACTCTTTAGAAATTGAGCAGGAACATAGGATTTATTATCTCCGTCCATGTGGGAGAATAGGGAAGAGCTCTTCTTCCATCTTCAGGCTTTCAAATTTATAAGTGTATATAACCCTTTCAGGAAAAAGGTGTCAATTTAAATGCTGTCAGAGAAGCACATCTTTTGTTAAACAACCCATCAGGATAACAGACTTTTTAGCTGTTAGTGATTTACTTTCATAGGAAATAGCAACAGTCTTTGAAGTCCAGGTGTTAATACAATTATCTTTGCCAGAAATAGCAATTGGAAGGGCAGCTGTAAAAGGACAGAGGGACATAATCCTTTTTCCACTCTTTCTTTCTTTCTTTCTTTCTTTCTTTCTTTCTTTCTTTCTTTCTTCTTTCTTTCTTTCTTTCTTTCTTTTCTTTCTTTTTCTTTTTTGGCCACCCAGGTCTCTACTATTCAGAGCCAAGCACTGAAGTTTCACTAATTGCTTTGGAGAAAACAAATTCCAGATCCAAAAAAAAACACAAAAACTTAGAATGTGCAAGAAGGTCAGATGGGATTATTATTATGTGGATTGTAGAGCGTGTGGTGTTTTACATATACAAGAGTGCTAAGAATATGGGACTATAAAACACAGATTATATCAGACACTGTTATATGGGGGGGGGAAAAGCTATACACATTGCCTACTACTTTGCAGAGAAGTATATTATAATAAGAATTTTTATAGATTTTGAAAATCAAAGTTCAATCTAATAAATATATAGTATTGAAAGTAAAATAGTTCTATAAGACAGTATAAAATCAGCAGTCTCTTACCCCATCCCTTTTTATTACTCTCCTGAGGTGATGCTTCTTTTGGTATATACCTCTTGGTCTCCATAAGTGCAGTTTTGGTTTTAAACAGGTATTATCTATTTACTCCTATAAGATTTAGTTCTCCCTGTCTTCCCTTACCCATATCCTGCCAATGTGGTTATATTATCACTTTGTGTTAGAACGATATTCAATGTTTACCTTTTTTGACTCCCTAGTCACAGCTGTGCTAGGTAGTATACTATGAGTGCATTTCATTTTCTGTACAATTTTCTGCTTTGCTCAGGATCTGTAATCATCTGACTTTTTGTTTGTTTAGTTTTCTATGTATCTAACACTAATTTATCTCCAAATTCTCTGCCTCATACAAGGATACTTGCTAATCAAATACATTAAGTATACCATAAATTAACAACAATTTTATTTCTCAGAATATACCCCCCTGAGCCCTCTGCTCTTGAATCCCTGACTTGGGGGATCTCTAGGCCTACTCCTCAGCTGTTTCCTGGCTTTCTCTTTTAACGTATCTTTTTTTCTTTTCTTTTCCTCAGAGTTAGAGCCTTGTCTCCTGGATGGAGCTGTTGACAGGAGTATGGTGTGGGAATAAGGCCAGGGCAATGCTTGGGGCACTAAATTTTCCCTGATCTACAGTAAATATGACATGGGGTTTTATAGTTGTTACAAGGATGGCATAGCTTTCCTCTTTTTAAGGGCTAAATATGGGCAGTAGGAGAGTTATATGTTACTCACAGATCTTTTTCAGCCCCAAAGAATGATCGCAAAAATGATGTGTCTCCTTTGTCAATCCCTGCTGTCAATCCAAGGATAAGGAAACTCCTAAAGTACACCTTGCCCTTCAATGTGGTTGTTCCAAACAAACAGCCATTGATTTTTCCTCTTCAGGGTCTATAAGCCACTCAACACAGAGAACTCCCTGTTCTGCTGACTGTTCTAGTATCTGTAGGTGCAGGTTTTTCTCCCTTGGTATCCCTCATCTCTATTGCACTTGGCAGCCCTTAGCCCTTCTTCGCATTATTATAATTTCGTTTCTCATTCTCACTTTTTGGACGTCGTGGGAAAAGAAGCAGAGATATCTTTGCCAGGGCATCTTCAAGTCTCCTCTTACTTGATAAACAGTAAAATAAAATTTTTGATATCCACTATTATTTAATTGCTAATCCGCAAAATTAATGTTTTTAAGAAAAAAAACAGATGAATTACATCACAATGCTAATAGTCTTTTGTAATAAGTTTATTCTCTTCTCCTTTTTCCTATTTTTTCCAATATTTTCAAAAATTGGAATATTAATAATGTAGGTTTGCCAATCAAAAAAACTTAAAAAACAGAAAATGTAGGTAGTTGAATTTTTTAAAACCTTTTTAATTTAAACTAATCAAGATAGAAAGAGTTGTCAAAATAGTACAAAGCTCCTTATATCCCTCCCTCTGCTTCCTCTAATATGAACATTTATAAAAGCATAGTATAATGATTATTGAATAGGATATTAACACTTGTACACTCTTATTAATTAAATGACATACCTTATTGGAATGTCACCAAATTATCCACTAATGTCCTGCATTTTTTTTTCCTAGAAAAGGAAAAAGTAGGACTATATGGGGAGTGGCTTGCTTTTTCTTTAAAAAAAATTGCTTCCCATCTGGGACTCATATAATTTGAATGATCCTTCCATGTCTATTCTCTATCTCTCTTAAATTTCCTTTATATTTTCTATTTCTTTGTCTTTTCCTGCTTCTTTCTGAGAGGTCCTCAATCTAATGCTCTAACTCATTTTTTATCTTTATTCTATGATTTATCTCTTCTCTTGTGTTCTTTAATTCATCTATTATATTTTCATAACTAATGGTTCTACGTGATTCTTATTACTTTCAATGCCATTTCATATTTCTAATATCTCATCTCTTTTTTATATATTTATTACATTTATTTTAAATTCTTGGTCCAACTATTCTAAGCGATGTTTAATACATTTTGTTGATTTCCTAAGTTATTTGGTACAAGGATGTTCCTGTTACTTTGATGTGTGAGCTCTGGTTTCCCTGGAGGGACCAGATACTCTGGTGGCAGTACCAAAAGCCAGATCCTAGTTGATGTCAGCAGTATGGACCAAAGGGAGTGGAGGAAACAAGTGCTAGTGTGACAGCCCCAGACACTAGAAAATCATGTTAAACACTTCAATTTAGTGTCGCTCCCCCAAGCAAAGCAACTCTTCAGGTCAGGGCTCTGACCTTCAGCACCCCAAAAAGCATCAGTTTAGGGGAGGCACTTTTCTATACAGCAAATCATTGGCTAAGAGTGTTTGGAGAAAGGAGGGTGGTGTAATAAATGACTGAGGCTGGCCAATCCCTAACTCATTATCCTAGCTGCCCTAATTTCATCCCTGTGGACTCCTGCACTATTGCCATTGGCAATTGTGTGTCTGAGGAGGGGTAGAGGAGGCAGAGTATAGCTAGCTAGCTTTCATCTATCATCTATCTTTCCCCCCCCCCTTAATTATCTTCTTCAGTTATTATAGGCTCCTCTGCCTCAGGCTGCAGCCACCTGTACACACACATGCTCTCTCTCTCCCCTCCCTTCTCCCTCCCTCCCTCCCTCCGTGTCTCTCTCTTCTCTCTCTCTCTCCTCTCTCTCTTCTCTCTCTCTCATATCTCTCATATTCTTTCTCTTACCCTTTCCCTGACTTTTCTGGCCATTCATTCTTAGTCTTCTTTGTAGGCTGTTTTGAAATGTCCACTTAATTTTCCTCTCCCTTTGATGGAAGTATTCCTCAGCCTTTGTCCTAAACAAGATGCTCTCTTCTCATTTTTCCTGACAGTCTCTCTGAGTGAACTCTTCCACTTCCACTTCTCCAAGCCGATTATGTCTATATCTGTGTCTCCATCTTAGGCCTTTCTCTTGGCCTCTAGCCACATATCATGACATCTCCCTGTCCCTCTTTACTATATATACATACAGTCAATCACAATATTCTGTTTCTTTTTTTATTTTGGTAAAAATATGTAACAAAATTTATAATTTTAAGTTTAGTAGTGTTAAGTATATTAGATTCTTGTAAACAGACCACAACTTTTTCATCTTGAAAAACTGAAATATACCTATTATTTTTATTTTATTTTATTTTTGTTATTATATTTTAAACTTTATTTTATTAGTTTCAACTATACAGTACATTGGTTAGACATTTATAGAGTTTATAAAACAATCCCGCTAATTGCTCTTTCTTTCCTCTGGCTTTCCACCTAGCTATCACGTTAGTGCTAACTGTATTTCCTATGCTGTGCTCCCCATCCCCATGACCATCTATCAACTACTAATTTGCACTTCTTTGACCCTTTGTCCCATTCTCCCAGGCCCCCAACCCACCACCACTCTGGCCATCACCACATTGTCCTCTATATTTGTCAGTCTGGTTTTGATTAGTTTGTTCTTTTTGTGAAATTATACCCATTAAACAACTATTCCTCATTTTCTCCCTCCCACAGGCCCTGGAAACTACCTTCTCCACTATCTATCTCTATGAATTTGACTGCACTAGGTATCTCATACAGTAGTTGTCTTTTTGCAACTGGCTTATTTCACTTAGCATAATGCCCTCCAGTTGCATTCATGTGGTAGTGCGTGACAGGATTTCCTTTTTTTTTTAAGGTTGAATAATATCCCACATTTTGTTTACCTATATATCCATCAATGGACACTTGGGTTGCTTCCACCTCCTGGCTGTTGTGAATAGTGTTGCTGTGAACATAAGAAAATAGTTGTTGAACATTCCTAAGATTATTGTCATTAAGTCAGTAATTATTTTATGAGTCATGGTATGCAGTGCTCTGGGCTGAGCTCGCCCAGGGATACAAAGATTCTCTTCCAACAATCTTACTCTTCATTCATTTATTCGACAAATATTTATTGAGCACCTTCTATATGCCAGACACTGTGGCAATAATAGAGATACAGCGTGCACAAAAGCCGACATGATAGCTGGCTTCATGGAGGTTTGGATTTAGTAGGCGAGACAGCCAAAAAAGCAATTACATAAATAATAATTTAATTAGAGTTGCTATAAAGGCTACTA